>OY970791.1:24999325-26249156 GCA_963853775.1 Xanthia togata
AACTTTTCTTTATTTGAGTCAATAATGGAAGATGTCCTAGCGAAACTTGCATCCAGTAACAAAACCGCAATTATTTGTGGTGATTTTAATATTAATATTCTGGAAAATACTTTAAATAGCAATCGATTATTAAGTCTTTTTAAATCATTCAATTTATCTAACATTTTTACAGAACCGACTAGAGTAACTTCAACTTCCGCTACTTGTATTGATAATGTCTTCTGCGATTGTGATTATTTAGCTAAAGCCATAGTAAATTATTTGCCGTCTGATCATAGTGGTCAAACGGTAACTTTTAAGTTTAAAACAGCTTTGCAAAAAGTGCAAATACAATTTAGACCAATAACAAATGGCAAATTAAATAGATTCAATAGTATCCTAAATAAGGAGTTAAATGTTCTAGGCCATAATATGGATGATGCAAATAAATTGTATGAGGATTTCTTTTCAGTAGTGCACACTGAATTCAATAAAACTTTTGAAAAGAAAACAAAAAATATTAGCCCTATTTTTATATTTAGTGACTGGGCAACTAGAGGTATTAGGATAAGTAGGGAAAGGCTTTTCGAGCTGTATGGCCTTAAGCCTTACATTAACACTGAAACTTTCACCAAGTATGTTGCTACATATTCCAAAATTTTTAGAAATACCTGCAAGATAGCTAAAGCCCTGTACATTAGCAATAAGATCAAATCAGCAGAAAATAAAATAAAAACAGTTTGGAAAGTTATAAATAATGAAACTAGTAGGGAAAAAAAACGAAACACTGATTACACATTGGAGACTTCACGTGGTGCAATAAGCTCTAACTTAGAAGTAGCTCAAGAATTTGTACATTTCTTTACTAATATACCATCTAAAACGACGGAAGCTTTAAATTCTTCACCCGATGTCTCAATTGATTTATTAAGAGCGAATGTCCCAGGCTGTCCGGTTGAATTTCAATTTAAACATATAAACCCTATGATAGTTATTAAAGCCTTTCGGCAAATTAAAATCAAACTGACCGAGGATCTATGGGGACTATCTATCAAAGTTTGTACATCCATAATCGAGACTATAGCACCATACTTAGCTTTAATATTTAATTTGTGTGTGGATCAAGGAGTCTTCCCGGATTTAATGAAATACAGTAAGGTTATACCACTTTTTAAATCTGGGGACAGTAAAGACACCAACAATTATAGACCAGTATCCGTGCTGCCGGTATTCAGCAAAGTGTTCGAAAAGGTAATGCTAAACCAAATGCTTAATCATTTTAACACCAACCAAATCTTACACGATCAGCAATATGGTTTCACCAAAGGTCGTTGTACAACTGACGCCGGTGTCACCTTATTAAAACACATATTTACAGCGTGGGAGGAGGCTCAAGATGCCATAGGAATCTTTTGTGACCTCTCCAAGGCATTTGACTGCGTAAATCATGAAACCTTACTCTTGAAACTTGAGCATTACGGACTAGGTAAACTTGCGCTCTGTTTAGTAAAATCTTATTTAAATGATAGACAACAGCAAGTTCAAATTAATGGTGTAAATTCACTCGGTCTAAAAGTAAAAATGGGTGTTCCTCAAGGCTCGATATTGGGTCCTTTCCTCTTTTTAGTATATATTAATGATCTACCCCATTTATTAAAAAACCAACCACAAATGGTGTTATTTGCTGACGATACTTCCCTAATTTTTAAGATAAATAGACGTGCATCAAATCTTGACGATGTAAATAACGCCCTACTGCAGGTCCAAAATTGGTTTACTGCTAATAATTTAGTATTAAATGGGAAAAAAACTAAATGCATAAGATTTGCTTTACCGAATGTTAAAAGTAGTGATTGTGATATAGTATTGAATAAGGAGAAGCTAGAATTTGTAGATAAAACTGTTTTCCTGGGGATCACGCTCGATTCAAGGCTGCAATGGGGTCCTCATTTAACATCTCTCGCAGGACGGCTAAGTTCAGCAGCATATGCTGTAAGAAAAATCCGTCAATTTACTGATATAGATACCGCAAGGCTAGTCTATTTCAGTTACTTTCATAGTATCATGTCCTACGGTATTTTACTATGGGGACGGGCTGCAGATATCGACTCTATTTTTATTCTGCAGAAAAGAGCCATTAGAGCAATATATTGCCTCCGTAGGCGCGATTCTCTAAGGGAACTGTTTAAAAATATTAACATCATGACGGTACCTTGTCAATATATTTATGAAAACATCATGTACGTCAGGAAAAATCTTAATCTTTTCAGTAAAAGAGGTGAAAGACACAATTATTGTACTAGAAATAGGGACCAATTAGTTCAACCGGGTTTCAGACTGGCTAAAGTAGACTCATCTTTCATGGGGTACTGTTTAAAATGCTACAATAAAATACCTTCCCATATACTACAACTAAATGAAACGAAATTTAAATCTTGTATAAAACGCACACTATGCTGCCAAGCATATTATAAGCTTGGGGATTATATCACTGACAAAAATGCTTGGCTTAACGCTGGTCCAGCTCCACAAGGGCGCATAAACTAATTGATTAGCATTCAAAAATATTGTTGGAATTGCTGAAGATTGCAAAAACTATCTTTGAATTGTATAACTTCAATCTCTTTTTTTATTGTATAATTGCATAGCACATGTGTGAGCACTGTGACCATGTACCTTCTATAAAGCTACCATTTACTGGGTACGTCTTTCATTGACTTGATATGCCCTGGCGGCTAAGAGTATGTCATGCTCACTCAAATGTCTCGCTGGTGGTGGCGTGTGTGTTGGATCGTTGAGTTCCCTTCAAAATGGTTGAGCTAAACGGTGCTGATCCATGCGTCATGTTCGTGAACGGGCGCCGTCAGTGGGGACTGGTCATCTCTTATCTGCCACGGCTTATTTTAATTTTTGAATTGTTTTATTTTTTATTACGGACGCTTTTTACGTACACGTTTTTCTACATTGTTCTCACATGTATAATTTCAACATGAATGATGTAAACAATATTTTGTAAGAATATAATTTTTTTTAAAAGAGTGTCCGTGGAGTTTCTTGCCCGTTCTTCTCCATAGGAACCTACGCTTTGGAATGGGCAACTAGCTTCATATTTCTGACTGACTGACTCCTTGACAATTCAAAAGTGCCTGTAAATGGTTTAATTGAAATAAATGCTTTGAGTTTGAGTTTGAGTTTACAAGAAAGAGAATGGCACTATAGTTATTATAATCAAATAATTAAAATATCTTACTGCTGCTGAAAATTACATGGTCAAAAATCATGAATTTCCGAAAAAAAATGTAATAGGACTCTTAAGTATTTATTATGACTAGATGTTACAAAACCTATTTAACTAATAAATAACATTTACAAAATCAATTTGTAGTTATCACAAGGCATTTTTGAACTCAGATTACGTAAACAAAATTGTAAAAATTACCAATTAGCCGTATACATTTGCGTCGAGTAGGTATTGAAGTTTTCCATGGGACAGTTGTGATTTTTCCGATGTTGGTCTCATGTAGAAAGTTGTACAGTTTGATGGTCCGTCCCACACCCTTCAATTTGACCACACCTTTCTAATACACCCTGTATAACTTTTCAAGTTATCGTTTTCTTTTAGTTACGATAAGTACTTCATTACAGCCTTAGGTACTAATAGATCAAGGACACAGACACATACAAGTCACTATAATTTATTATTGGTGACGGCCTCCGAAACTCCGAAAGGAAGGCCAAGGTCTTGTTTAGGGAATTATTAATGAAGCCCCACTTCCGAATGTATTTTGTTTTCTACGGGACCAAGCTGTGTGTATTGTGACACAGTACAGTGCATTTTTAATGTGTGTCTTATTTGTAAACAAACGTGGTAAGTAAGAGGAGGAACTGCAGCTAAAATTGCTTTAAAATAACGTCATGGGGGTAGGCAGAACCAACCAGACGCCACCTGCCACGATTCATACAAACTTCGTTTGTTTCTTCCACGTTCATGTCATATTTGTTTATGAAAAATGATAATGAAAGAAGAATATGCATACCTACTATACGTATTCTATCAATTAATTAATTTAATCATATAAATTCACGGACAAGGACAATAGCGTCTGTATTGAATGGGTTTTGATTGCCTATTGGCAAATTGTCTATGAATTGACAATGAAGATGTCTGACGAATTGAGAATGCATTACGAAAGATGATATGCATAAAAGAGTAACGGTGGAGTTTCTTGCCCATTCTTCTCCATACGAAAACTACCTTTTGGAATGGGCGACTAGAATCAGTTTTATTATTTTTTGTAAAGTTTGACGTTCAAAAGTGCCTTTTTTGTGCCTAATTGAAATAAATTATTTGACTTTGACTTTGAAAGTAGACATATGTACAAGTACTTTAAATAGGTTTTATTTCTTCTTGATTATGTACAATTTTCTCGTGGGTTCATTATATTTTTTCATTGATATTTAAAAAAAACTTTCAAAGTCAAAAAAAAAACACAAAAAGAACAAGTTGTGGGAACATTATTGCAATATTATTTTGTATAAAACAGTATTCTTCATAATATTCCTCAATTGTCTTACATGCAAGCAAGTTCTGCGCTCTGACTTTCCCGACATTATAATTTCTTTTTTCATTATTAATGGTGCTTCAGTAGGGCAGTTGGGTATGGCTTAATTAAACCAAAAACTATAGCAATTTCCTAATTGTCCAATTTTCTTTGGGGATTTAATAAATCGTTTTTTCTGGGACGTGCCTACCGAGCTTAAACGCTCTGTAGATTCTGGATTACTGAAATTACATTGGTTGTGATTGCGATAATGTGAAGGGCTTTTATAAAAAGCCCAATTTCAACTTTCGGCGCTGAGTGGAGCGTTGAAAATCCTGCACCGCCCTTTTTTCTTCGTCGCCTACTGTTTGTGTTACACTTATGGTCACTTAAACATTAATATATTCTTCTCTTTTGTCCACAGTTCGCGATAAACCTATTCCGGACACTACCGCCCTCCTCAAACCCGAATGGCGCGGAGTTTGACCCTGAGGAAGACGAGCCAACGCTAGAAGCGGCCTGGCCTCATCTACAGCTGGTCTATGAACTGTTCCTACGGCTGTTGGAGTCGCCAGACTTCCAGCCCAACATCGCCAAGAAGTATATCGACCAGAAGTTTGTTTTACAGGTATGTAAGTTGCAACTAAGTTTTGATTAGTGTAGGTATTGTGTTAACGTCAGTAATCATCTGCTTAGTCTTTTCCCAACTATGTTGGGGTCGGCTTCCAGTCTAACCGGATGCAGCTGAATACCAGTATTTTACATGGAGCGACTGCCTATCTGACGTCCATAACCCAGACTTTCGGCCTTCTTTCTTACTACCCTGTAACGACTGTCAAAGTTCTACCCGAGGCACGGAGGGGTCTTGGTATGTAAATACGGTCACCCATACACAGACCAACCGCGGCAAGCTTAGCTTAACCTGAACGATTGACCCGTGCGGCTGTTATTACTTAGCTACAAGCCCTTAACGTCAGTAATACAAGGTCAAATTAAAATAGCTGGCGAAACTTAATACCCTAAATGCCTCGTTGGTCTCGTGGCCGCAAGCGCTTCTGCTGAGCAAAATGTTCTCGGGCAAAGTGTTATTGGGTTTTTCAATCTAGAATTTTTCAATATCAGCCCGGATTCTGGATATGTTCCCGGTTGATGGCGTACGTCGTCAAATTGACCGAATTTATTCATATGTGTAGGTTTACGGCAATATTGATTGGTTACAAAGTGTAATCGACAGAGATAACGCATACGCATAGTAGAGAATACGAAAGATTGTCATTGACGATTATGCATTTTTTTATATCAATAGAATGTGGGACACATAATATATGCGTAATGTGATATCAATGAGATAACGCGTTATGATTTTAGGCTATACGAGAGCTAACGAGCGCTCTATTTGAATTGAGTTTTACACAAAATTGAAAATCATTACATTCTGCTTATCCTTTTCCCAACTATAAGCGCACCTTGGCACGGTCACGGACGTAATAAAATCGCGACGATTTTTTTTCGTGCACTGTACATTCAACGCTCTGCTTAGCGCCGAGAGTTGAAAATCCAACAGTGTGTTTTTTCATCGCGCTGGGACGAGAGTGCGTTCCAACACGTTGGATTCTCAACGCTCGGCTCAACACCGAGAGTTGAAAATCCAGTGCGTGATAAAATCCCGCCGCGATGTTTCTACGTCCGTGCGAACGAACGTGGGCCAAGTTGGGCTTGGCTTCCAGTCCAACCTGATGCAACTGAATACCAGTATTTTACATGGAGCGACTGCCTATCCGACCTCAACAATCCAGTTACTGGGTAATACGATATCCCTTGGTGAGACTGGTTGTCAGACTTTTGGGTTTCTGACGACCCGGTACGACTGTCAAAGATCCAAGAATGACAGCGGGAACCAACGGCTTCTCTCTCTCTCTCTCGTCTCGGTATATAAAGATGGTCACCCATCCACGGACGGACCGCGGCATGAGTAGCTTAATCTGATTGATCGACCCGTACCGCTGTTTTTGGTTAGCCACGGGCCCCTCGGTAAACAATCTTATGTTTTATATTCATGTTACAATAGCATAACACGGTCTTGGTATCACCATAACTTACCATTCGGTAGGTATGCAAAGTACAAAAGCGAAACACAAAATATATTAAATATAGCGGAATAAAATTAAGAACAGAGATCAATAAAACTGGTTTTAAAATAAATCATACAGTTTATCCTGCAAATACTCAGACACGCTGTAATAACTAGGTTTATTAATAAAAAAAAAATATATATTAGGCGATGATGCCTCTACTACAGACTGATAGGTGATCGTATACACCAATAATTGTAATAATAATGATCATAATTATTATAATCAAGTATCTTGACTTAGCACACGAGGTTGTCGACATATGGGACGTGGACTCTGCAATCATTGTACCGATAATCGTTACGGTTAACGGCTTATTAGCGGAGAGCCTCGATCAACACCTCAGGAGGCTCTCATTGCGCGGCTGTGTCAAGGGCTTGATTCAGAAAGCAGTACTTCTGGACACGGCACGCATCGTGAGGAGGTTCCTCTCTCTAGTCAGGTAGCTTGGACCCTTTTTTTTTTTTAAGTACTTAATAATGTGAATAAAACCGTGTGTAACCGTGTGTGTGTGTAATATAATTATTTAGAATGATATATTTTAATAAAAAAATGATTTTTCTTTGTTCCTCTCAAACAGAGCACCTGCCATCGTAATCTCTTCACCACCCTTGGTTGACTGGTAGAGAATGCCTAAGGCATTAAGTCCGCCTTTGTACTTTTTACTAGTGTGAAAAGTTTAAATAAATAAATAAAATGTATTCAAAATTAAACACAGGAAATGGTTATAATCCTACTTTTTTTTTTCTGAAAGTTTATAAGATACTTAAAGCGAGAAGTGCATTGCTTTAAAAACCTTAAATAGAATTTATCTAACCTTTAAAAACAATGCGTGAAGGAAAAGCGTTGCCTTAGAGTCGATTTTATGTTTATTTGCCAAGCATAAAAAACAAGAACTATCTCAATAACAAAGAAAACAAGACAAATACCTACTTACAATAACAACAGAGAAAATTACATGCTTCGCTTGAACAACTAGTGTCTCAGTAATTGCTTTGTCAAATTGCTCGGCATGAACTACAGACTATTTTCTATAACGACTGATGTACATAGATAATATATAATAGATATTATAGTCTAGTCACAGAGGAACACAGATGGTTCACTCCGCATTTCAGGTATGGAGCTACAAATAGGTACCGCGGCGAGCTCGACTTGTCGAATTCCGTTATAGGCGTAACGTAGTCAGTAGATAGAAAAACAAGGAACTTCTAGGTGAATTTAACTGTAGGTAATTAGCGCTGTGCGACCTGAATTGCACTTTATTCTGTCGTAGCAAGAGTAGCTTTTCATTTAAATGATTCTGCGGAGTGAACCATCTTTACTAATCTGTGGTATAGTATATATACTCGTATTCGCCACCGTTCATCTCGCCCTTGATAGTGTGTTATTGAAAGCAATGCCGCTTAGTGATTGATTTAACTGTACACCAGTAACTGCTACTGGTTAAAAACATGTGTGGAATAAACTTGTACAATGTATAGCCATATTTCGCCAATTCATAAAAATGTACCTAACCTACCCATCTATCAGAATAAAAGTTTATTAGGTAACCCTCTGTCCGCGAATCCGACTCGCACTTGACCGATTTAGTACTGATATAGGATTGAATGTGCATTGGAAAAAGGGGACATTTTGCAAAGTGGTCATTTTGCGAAAGAGACATTCTGAGAAATGGACATTTTTCGTCCGGTACACATTTTGTGAAGTGGTAATTTTGCGAATGAGCCGTTTTATTCAGTATGGTGACCTAGAGAAATTGTACTGGTCTGAACGAGGACGGACAGTGTTCCGTCAAAAAAAAAATCGTGGGTCTCAAAAAAAAAATCGGTGTACATTTTATATGAACTCGTTGACACACGTCCGTGACCGGGCCGGCGGGCGACGGAGCTTCAGTGCCTGCCTTGTGTGTGTCACGTCCCGGGCACGGCCCTGATGTGTGGAAAGACCTTCTCTCGAGACTCGGGTCTTTCAACCAGCTGCTACCAGCTACCCTGCGAATATCGTCAGGGTATGGGTTCAAAATCCATCAAGTTCCAAAGAGACTATAAACGTAATTTTAAATCTTCAAGATAATGTCGAATCTTATTGCTGGGATGAAATCTCTAACTCGTAAGCAAGCATGGTGGTCAATACTCATTCCTTCTTATTTCTCTGTACGAGAGGATCGTCAAGCCTTGCTTCTGTACGAGAGGATCGTCAAGCCTTGCTTAGGTAGGAAAACTACATTCAATCTGCCTAGCCTTTTCCCAACTATACAGGCTGAATTTTTAGTCACCGTCCAAATTTTGGTATATTAATCTTTGGCGAAAATCATTGAATACGTGTTTTTTTTTTCAATACAAAAATATTGAGATATCACATCACAAAGTTATTATATACCACGCAGAGCGGATAATTCTTTCGAGAAAATGATTTAAAATGAAAATATAACGCATCGTTTTTTTTTTTTTTTTTTTCAAAAATAGAGTTAGTGAATCATACCTAATAAATTTGGACGGTGACTAAATATTCAGCCTGTATATTGGGGTCGGCTTCCAGTCGAATACCAGTATTTTAAATAGACCGACTGCCGCCTACCTGTCCTACACAACCCAGTAACTGGGTTATACGATACCCCTTGGTAAGACTGGTTGTCAGACTTTCGGGCTTCTGACGACCCGTAACGACTGTCAAAGATCCACTAATGACAGCCGGGACCAACAGCTTAACGTGCTTTCCGAGGCACGGAGGAGTCTCGGTATGTAAAGATGCGGCTGATATTACTTAGCCACGAGCTACACAACTAAACACAAAAAAGCTACATTCTCATAATGATAAATTCAAAGTTATGCTACTAAGAATTTCCCAACAGATCGGTATGTAAAGATGCGGCTGTTATTACTTAGCCACGAGCTCCACAACTAAACACAAAAAAAAGCTACATTATCATAATGATAAATTCAAAGTTAGGTATGCTACTTACTAAGAATTTCCTAACAGAAAAACCCCACTACACTATAAATATACATATAAGCTGGGAACCAGTCGCACGTAGACCAATGAGTCGATCAATTAATAAATTACATTATATTACTACAATAGCACCATTGGAAATTACGTACTTCGCCTCATCAATTTTATACCACGGTAATTGCTTCGACAAATTGAACTACATAATATCTGATGGACTGTGTGAAAGATGATATGGCAAGAAAGTAGTGTCCGACCGAAGTTTGGGTTTCGGCCTAAAATTCATGTTTCGGCCAAAGGTTCGGTTTCGGCCAATAAACAGCCGAACGTTTCGGCAGCGCCGTAAATTACATCGTACTATCGGGTGGCGCTCGGCTCGGCTGGCAATATGGCGTCGCTCGCCTTGCTCCGCCGGCCGCTGAATCACTTTGCTCAGTGAAGTGACCTGTGCTTGCGTTCGTTTAGCGAACAATGGTAAGTAATTATTTTTAATTTAGACCCAGTGTCACTATGTCACTATGACAAATTAAAATTTCAATTTGATAAAAGTGAAACATTGAACCCTGTTTTTAATATTAGGCGAGATGCTTCATTATTCATATATTTGGAAAGAACGACTCACTGACATTTTATTAAACGTTTTAATCATGTTTATTAAAGGTTCGGTTTTGACAAAAACTATAATCAGAACCGAACTTACGGTTTCGGTTTCGGCAAAAAAACATGTTTCGGTCGGACACTACTAGAAAGGCAGTGACTATCGAGATGACGACGAATAGAGAAGTATGGAAGAAACAGACATGTGGCGCTCACCCCTAATAAATTGAGATATGTGCAGGAGAATGATGGCATTGATATACCTAAAACAATTCCATGACTGACTGACTACTGATACACACTGAGCAGCGCTATCCTGTAATACGATATTTTACGGTAATGCTACGGCCGTATTCTGCGTCTATCGTGACGAAGCTTCGCACAGTAATACGATACACGCAGATGTGACCAACCATTATCGGTTGCGATAGTTCGGGCTGCGTAGCAATTATCGCCCGGGTGGCGGTACTATCGAAGAACTTCATATCTAAGCAGTTTGAAAACAAAATCCCGTGAACACGATGACCACATCTGTTACCGCCCCGGTTCTATAGCGGCCGAGCGCAGCAAGTAGAAATAGTCCTTACGTATAGATATGAACTTCTTCGATGGCACATAATAAACGTGGTGAAGCCGCTAATGTGACCACCGCATTAGCGCCATAATAAAACATACGAAGCTTGGGCACGCATTGCTTTGTCACGATAGACGCAGTTGCGGCCGCAGCATAAAAAGTTGGGATCACACGTCAACATCGCACTGTTCATACGGTTAAAAACAAATGCCGTATGTAACTGCCGTGTGATCCCAAAATTATAAATTAAAATATTGTACTGTTCAACGCCATGTGAACGGGGCCTGCGGGAGAAATCATGAAATTCGAAAGACCCTACCACCCCTATTGGTGTAAGTGCACTTAGAAAGTTCTTTTCAAAATTCAAAAGTCTAACGGGGGTCGAAGTTTGTATGTAAACGAAGTTTCAAGCAGCAGTTAGCACGGTCAGCAATGAAACTTTGAAAACTTTGGTTAAAACTTACTTTCGTGAGATAATCTCATGTTAGTTGATGCATTTCTGCTCAGCATAATGTAATAGGCAAGGGTTTGTGTTAAGGAGCCGCACGGTTCCATCCATCAGGTTAAGCTACGCTTGCGGGGGTTGGTCTGTGGATGGGTGACCATCTTAACATTCCGAGACCTCTGTGCCTCAGACTGGTCCCCGCTGTCAGTCGTGGATCTTTGACAGTCGTTACGGGGTATCGTATTACCCAGTTACTGGGTTGTGACGGGCAGATAGGCAGTCGAGTCCATGTAAGATACGGTATTCAGCTGCATCGGACACCAACGTAGTTAGGAAAAAGCTAACCAGAGTGAAGGGTTTGTGTTTGGATTCATTAAGATTATTTTAATAAATATTATTTTCGGTTAGGTATGAATAGTACACACAATCACACAATAGATATAGTTCGATAGTTATTTATAGTAACGTGGTAATTCAAAGTCAAGGCAATCATTTATTTCAAATAGGCCCTTGTAAGGCACTTTTGAAATTGGTTAGTTTATTTTGTAAGATTACAGGTCATTTGCAACCAAATGACCCCTATGCCAAAGTCAACAATTTTCGAGTAAAATAAATGTCAAATGACACGAAAATTGTTGACATTTGCATCGGAGTCAAAAGGGGTCATTTGGTTGTAAATGACACATCCCCTTAATGGATTGCCGACATATAACCAATAACCCTGTATAATTGAGAAAAAGCTAGATTATAAAAATTAATATTTTTAACAGACTCGCGACCGCTAAAAGTTTGAAGTTCTATGTCCGTCTGTATGTTTTTTAAATTTTTATTAAACCCCGAGTGCGAACGGATTTTCTTGACTGACTCTACATAATATATACGTTCTATTTAATATAATGTAGGTAGCATCCTACATTCATTCGTCGCCCTTGATCGCGTTATTGAGAGCAATCCTCGCTTGCTGAGTGATTTATATGCCTTTTTGATTTATCAATGGCTTCCAGTCTCTGAGCGCTGATTGGCTGAGTGAGACCTCTTCGTGCGAGCTGTTACGGGAAAAATTTCTACAGATCAATTTATGAATTGAATGTAACTTATTAGTTATTACTGAAAGTAAATTAGGATTTGCAAAAAGATAGTAGAAGAAAACGATGTTCTTTTTTATGTCGCAGCGTCTGAAATTGACAGGGTTGGGAAGAAGAATAAAACTCTTTTCAACCGACTTCAAAAAGGAGGAGGTTGTCAATTCGGCTGTTTTTTTTTTTTGTTTGTATGTTTGTTACGCGATTACTCCGCGAATTATGAATTGATTTTGATGATTCTTTTTGTTTTTGGTAGGGCATACTTCAGAAGTGGTCCCATATAAGTTTGGTCAAGATCTGATGAGGGGTTTTTGAGTTAGCTTCAATAATACGTATTTTCCCACCTAGTATATGTGGACGATGTTCTAATAGTTCCTGTCACTGTAATTTACATAGCAAGTAGTGGTATTCAATGTTTTGTGGGGGTTTATGTAGGTACCACAACTAAAAAGAGAAAAATAAAAACATTTTTTACAAAAAATAAAAGCGACTTCCTAAAAAAAACACTACAAAGTGAAAAATAACTTTGATTTAGGAAGTCGGTGGCAAAAAAACGAAAATACAAAACCAAAGACACCGACTTCCTAAATCAAAGTTATTTTTCACTTGAATATTGTAATTGAATAATGTTTGTGATAAAACTATGCAAGTATTGGCACAGAGACAAGTATTTATTTATTAAGGATCTCCACAAATATATGTAAAAATAATAGGTATTAAGTTACTCCTTCACTTATAGTTAACAACTGAATTAAACGAACAATATTGATTGTTAGCTTAGTTACATTGATGTATTGATAAATAATACTTAACAGTTTTTTTTTTTGTCAATCGGTCTTGACAGTCCCACTGTTGGGCAAAGGTGTCTCTTTCCAATTTCTTTGAATATGTTTCCTTCTCCGATTTCAGTCCATACTGTGCCCACTATCGAACAACAGTTTTTCTAAACAAGGTGTGAAATTCTAAGAATGTGTAACACAATATTTTTCCGCTCGTAAATTGATTTGGCATGATAAACACATAATTCTACCGTAGAAAATGTGGAATGTAAATTCATTGTATAATTTTATCATTGGTCGATTGCGCTCCGTTTTGTTAGAAGTTAAGTAATATTGAAATAACTTGAAAACTTACAAGAGATTGTTATCAACTTTAATTTCAACATTTTTCTCTACACATAACTGTTGGCTGTAGTAAGTTTGGTTTAGACACCGATCAAGTAAACTTCTTGTTTGTTTTTCATAACATTTTTATTTTTATATATCGTATTAGGTAGGGATCTCGTACACTAGACGGCCGCCCACGACTCCGTCCAGTCGTGACTCGTGAGCCATGGTATGAGGCCCGGTCTGCGGCTAGTTAGCCGTTGCATTGCGAGTAAGTGTGCGATTCATGATCGGTTTCTATAGTTTACCTGGTCGCTGCAACCACTGGTCGTAGTCGTGGCCGTCTAGTGTACGAGATCCCTTCTTACTCAGATCTAATGAAACTTTGATTTCGATGACTCACTGATTCCGTATTGCTTTGGGTACCTAATAGTGCAAAGCATAATGGTGACTGCTATTATTGTGATAGATGGTTATGATTACTTACCATATAAATTATAATCTAAGTCTGGTACAGACGCCAGCACATAAACCTACTACAATCTGTCAAATTTCATTAATCGATTTTCAATTTTATTCCTGAAACATAAGGTCCAAAGTTGATTGGGAAAATTTTACAATTTCGGTTAAGTTGACGTGCTGGCGTCTGTACAATCGGTAATGACTATGACGATACCATTTGTATTTTATTTTATAAACTAGTTGTCCGCCCCGGCTTCGCACGGGTAGCACTTATCTACGGCGCACCATACCTACTTACCCTACCTACCTACTTACCCTACCTTTTTTTTTTTTGTTTTGTTTTCTAGGGATTTATATCCCTAGATACGCCTAGGGGTCACGGTTTCAACTATCTTACTGCGACAAATGGAACACTTGTATTACATTGATCATAATAAAGTGCATTAAATTCAATACACTACAGCCCCTTTTCTACCCCACTTGGGGAAAAAAGCATCTACCTACTTTTTACAATTCAATACAAATCGTAAATAGATACGAAAATCAATAACAACTGTCGCATGCCATAAACCTCTTCATGCAGGCATCAACTTCAACATGTCTATAAGTACTCAGCGCAGTCAGGGCAGCGATAAGGCCACGGCCACAACGACAGCGGGAAGCAAATCGGGAGTGGTAGCAGGCCATTGTCGGGGTGGTGGGACAGCTCTTTACAAATGGGTGGATGACAGTTTTATTGTACAAGATTTTTTTATTTTAAATTAAGAACAAGAAAAAAAAGTTTTTCTATAGAAGAAAACGAATTAAGTTTTTAGTAATCTGATAGACGGAGGACGGAGGCGGGACGGCACAAGGACGGGGAATACCATTTCCAAAGACTTCTAAACCGCGCGATGTGAGCCTCTGTTTTTCCACCGATTTTATTAACTTTTGATAATTACTATTCCTGCTTTGAAATGTCATAATATTTGGTTTCTAGTAAAAGTCAATTTCCCTAATGAACGCTCAACGCCGCCACCACTGCTCGCGCCCCGCCCGTCACTGTATTTGGGAACACGGCCTCAAAGATCGATTCCAATGAATCTTTCATCGTAATACTCCATTTGTTTACGAGCAGTAACATGTGAATACAAACTTTTTGCTCCCTTTGATCTATTCAATCAGCCTTGTTTACGAAACCTCCTTTTTGAGGTGTTAATAGTGGAAAAAAATTACACTTTTGAAGACTAACAAGGTCGCCTTTTTAAAATCAGAGCCATATCTGTGTTAGGGATCAAATAACTTCATTATTTTGTAAACAAGCAATTTCTTATTTCTAAGAAAGAGTTTAATATAAACTAGGTTACAATAATTAGTTCAGAAACACACACGAAGAATATAGTTCGACTTCAACTAACTTTTGCCCACGGCCAGTGTGAACGTACTACCGGGATAAAAGTATCCTATGACCTAACTCAGGTCATGGTCTACCCATGTGCCAAATTTAATTCATATCCGTTCAGCCGAGTGAAAGCGTAACAAACAAACAAACTCACTTTCGCATTTATAATATTAGTTAGGATAGTTCAATTCAATTCAAAATATTTTATTTCACATAAACCTACAAGGGCACTTATGAAACGTCAGAAGCTAGGTGCACGGTTCCAATTGGTCGTTTCCTATGGAGAAGAGCCGGCAAGAAACTCCACGGTTACTCTTTTAAAAGTAAATGGTATTTACAATCTTTTCAAGTTACAGTGTTTATAGGTATGAGAGGACACTGTAGGTCTATCAACAAGTACCAGGTACTTAGCAAGATAGAAAACGATCGACAGATCTAAAAGTCGGTTATGCCTACAACGTTCTCACATTCACAAAATATAAAAGAGAATCTATATAAAAAAGTCATAGTTGGGATGAACGGCCATAATATCTTCATCCATATTGCTAAAGCCGTAATTTTTTGCATAGAAGGCAACAGGGTTAGTACTGCTCATTATCCTGACAATATACCTAGTATTATCTAGGTACCTCGATTTGAAAGCGTGGCCAAGCTTATGATCATCGAATCGCGTGTTAGCTACTGTGATTGAATGATTAAAACATCAAAAACCAATCAACTATTGTACGGGAAATTACGTATATTCACTAAGGCTGAATCTTGATGTTAGACGGCCACACATGAGAAAAAAAGCATTACTATAACATGTGTTTCTTAACTTGGGAACTAAGGGATCTCGCGCACTAGACGGCCACGACTCCAGCCAGTCATTGTACTATGTCGTCCAGTGTTATTGTATGGTGTGCGGCTAGTTGGCCGTTGCGACCAAGTGCGCGATTCGTATCGGTTTCTATATTTTACCTGGTCGCTGCGACTACTGGTCGTGGTCGTGGCCGTCTAGTGCGCGAGGTCCCTTAAACAAAGGTTCTTTTTTATTCGTGTCGCTGATAAGAAAGTAAGATATCTCGCGCACTAGAGGGCCACGATCACTTGGTCGCAACGGCTAACTAGCCGCAAACCGGGCCATGGACTACAAATCACGACTGGCCGAAGTCGTGGCCGTCTAGTGCGCGAGATCAGAATTCAAATTTTGATTGCCCAAATGTTCGCCACGTCTACTGCGTTATCGATGGCAGCGCAGAGGCAGGCCCGCCGTAAGCGGGCGTGCAAGGCGTGCACCGCACGCGGGCGGCACGACCTAGGGGGCGGCAAATCGAGCGACTTATCACGTAATATTTAAAAAAAAACAACAAAAGAACCGACTGGCGCGTGGCGCAATCTTTACGTTAACATCGCCATCTATTGGCAACCGTTAAGACTAAGATGCAATAGCCAATACTTAACGTCGTCCCTTCAAAATGGTTGAGCTAAACGGTGCTGATCCATGCGTCATGTTCGTGAACGGGCGCCATCAGTAGGGACTGGTCATCTCTTATCTGCCACGGCTTATTTTAATTTTTTAATTGCTTTTTTTTTTGTTTTTTATTACGGACGCTTTTTACGTACACGTCTTTCTACATTTCTTCTCACATGTATAATTTCAACATGAATGATGTAAACAATATTTTGTAAGAATATATTTTTTGCTTTGGAATGGGCAACTAGCTTCATATTTCTGACTGACTGACTCCTTGACAATTCAAAAGTGCCTGTAAATGGTTTAGTTGAAATAAATGCTTTGAGTTTGAGTTTGAGAAGATGCAACCGCCCATCGCCGCTTGGTGGCGCCCCAAATTCGATAGAAGTATCCATTCATAGTGACTAGTGTCACTTAACTCTATGAAAGACAGGACTGGTAAAGTTAGGGGAATCCCCTGAAAACTTATTTCTCAGTTGGTAGGTTAGTAAGGTACCTACTAGTACGTAATTCGCATGCTGGATAAACAGTCACGATCGCAAATTAAATTGCAATTAAGTTGTTAAAACTTGTGTTCTGAGGTGTGTCTAGGAATAATTAATGATAATTAAACTTTTTAAGTGTGAGAATAATAAAAAGTATCACCGGTCAGCGCAAAACAGACGTGCAAAGGAATTGTCATTATGGTAAGTACTTTTTTACGTTTATTTATTGACTAATCTCAATAATTACTATTACTAACAAGATATGTGCGCAGACTTTGCCGCAAAGTACATATTTTAATAATATTCGTCGGTCAAATCACGAAGGGGCGTAACTCAGTATTTTATATTTTACAGTAGAGTGAATTGAAAAAAATATGTGGTTTGACTGATGATGCTAGTAACTACCCATTTATTATTATTTTAAGTACCTACTATGAAAGTTTCTGTTACCTACCTATAACTACTTTTAAATAAATTGTAATTATTACATATCCATTACCTATTAATTAAATTAAATGTAACAAATATTTAAGGGGGACTCCCAATGCTCCCATACAATAGACATTATTTTTTTGCCGTTTTTATAGATAATGGTATGGAACCCTTCGTGCACGAGTCGGACTCGCAGTTAGCCATTTTTTTTATATTGTTAAGTTTCATACTTAAACTACCGGATTAGGCAGTAACTTAGTGTAGAAAATGTTAAGTGTGTTCAAATCCAATTTGACTGAACTTTTATATTCTTTTTTAGGGTTCCGTACCCAAAGGGTAAAACGGGACCCTATTACTAAGCCTCCGCTGTCTGTCTGTCTCATCTGTCTCCAGGCTGTATCTCTGAAACCGTGAAAGCTAGAAAGCTGAAATTTTCACAATTAATGATGTATTTCCGTTGCCGCTATAACAACAAATACTAAAAATAAAAAATAAAAATATGTTTAGGGGAGCGTCCCCATACAATAAACGTGTTTTTTCGTATTTTTTTTGCTCAACATTAAATAGATGATAGTACGGAACTCTTCGTGCGCGAGTCCGACTCGCACTTGACCGGTTTTTTTTTGTCTAATATTATTGTAATAAAAAAACTTAAATTTAAAATAAATACTTAATATATGTATATAATTTCAGGAAGCGCAGAAAAGGAAAAAACTTTCAGGAGCGCAATTTCGACAGCAAAAACGAGAAAAAGAGGAACAGAAAGAATAATTGGCGGGTTCTTTAATTACATTTTTAAGTAAACCAGAAAATAAGGAAACCGAATGTCAAGAAAATGTTGACGTAGCTTTAACAAGCACAGATTTAAATCAAGAAGCTATGGACGTATCTGAACAAACAGTAAACAAATATAATTAATGTACCTAATTAAAATAAATATTTTATCATTACGAATTTTTCTTTTACTTTCCATGATGAAAAAGCCTTTTTTTGACAAACCCAGCTTAATAAATGTTGTCGTAGGGCGGCATAATCGGTTTTGCACGCGGGCGAACAAACAGCTAGCGGCGGGCCTGCGCAGAGGTCACTTTGACTACACAGAGACACAGAGGACATGATAGGAGGTTAACGTAACTAGTGAAATAAGAATGTATATTCGAGCTCATCATTGCTTTTCCACTTTTGTCAACAATTCCCAGTACCTACCTAAATTGAAACTGCAATAAGGTTGGAGCTAAATGTCACATACACAAATAGACCTTGTTCTTTTATGACGTACAACTGTACAAGTAAAATTCAACCTTAGAGTGGTAAAGCAATTAAGAGATCGAATGCTCTACTTGTCTCCTCAGAGAATACAATATTTTTGTCTCACGAAGCGACGCGCGCTTTTGTTGGGGTAACCAAGTGAGTAGCGTCAACACAACATACACTCACACACACTTCTGACTTCACCATTGTCTCGGACGACCGAGAGTACCGAGAGGTCCTGCGCATATACACACGCACACATTCACAGCGTGTTTGTACACTTGGTAACCACAAGTAATGCGCGCGTAGCTTCGTGAAATTAAAATAATATTATACCTAATTATACCTATTTGCCAAACATCTAAACAATCACGAGTTTTAGGAAAAACAATTGTATTGCATACACATAAGGTTCAGTTTGCGCTACAACTTCATATTATTATGACTTTTTCAACAGTACTAGTCAGTCTAAAATAAACTTTATTTACACGCATATAAAGTTGATGTTTGTTTAAGTGGTAATAACATCAATAATTGGAAACAAGAATTTGAATAGACCGTACAGGCGTTATGTTATGTTTTTGTTTTGTTAGTTTGGAAACAGGATGCCTCCCTTCTAAGTGAAAGCCTGTTTCCATTTCCTCCACTTCACTACATTCCTCTCTTTATTTTAGTTATATATAGTAATATAATAAAGCGTCGGATTTGGAAAATTAATATATTTTTGCATTTGATAGCGAAATTCTTGAGAAACGTTAAAGGCTATTTAAGAGCGTTCATCCGAAAAGTTGGCAATGTCGCAAATAGCTGTCAAATATTTAACTGTTTTGATTAATTTGGCAATAGGTATTACTGTATGGGAATCAGAAATATGGCTAAATAGTGAACTAGAATATTATACTACTTAGGAGCTGAGCAAAAAGAAAAAAAGTCCGAAAGAACGATAAGTGAAAACTAGGGATGCATCGATACGCCTTTTCGCCGATACGATACCGATACCGATACGCTTACTGTGAATTGTGAATTATCAATTGTCGAAATTTCAAAATTATTCCATATCGCACTTTTGTGTTTTGAAATGTCAACTGCTGATTATTTTATTTCACTCAAACAACACGAATGTATGACAAATTCTAAACGCGACAACGGTCAACCTAGCGAAATATTACTGATATGCGAGTGCGAGGCCAAAGCGGGCGGGAGAAACAGGACACGGGGTTTCCCCGAGCATAGTTCATGCCTCGTTTGCAACGAAATAGACGAGACAACACGCTCGTCTACACTACATTTTTAAATTAAAAAGTATCGTGGAATCGGTCATAAAAATATCGTCGATACCGATATATCGGCTAACCCGAAGTATCGCCGATCTATCGGTATCGGATGCATCCCTAGTGAAAACGAAGTAATAGGTGGGCGATGCGACGCGACGCGGTGGTTTCACGCGGACGTAGTCGCGAGCAGAAGCTTGTTTTGTGATAACTTTATTAACAGGAAACCTTTTTATTGTCCACAGCTGCTAGAACTGTTCGATTCAGAAGACCCTCGGGAGCGCGACTTCCTAAAGACGACGCTACACAGGATATACGGAAAGTTCTTAGTTCTACGCGCGTACATACGGAAACAAATCAATAATGTGTTCTATAGGTAAGTACTGGGAATGTGCATTATGAGAGCGCTGCGGTATTCAGGCACGTACGGTCAACATCGAAAGTGAATGATGAGTTTATACAGTGTTAAGTGTTCTTTTTATTTATCGTATCATGTGTAATAGTGATAGAGCTGTTAATTATTTTAAGACTGTAAACTATTTAGTTGATGGTGATAATTGGCTCCATTTTTTTTTATCGCTTTTCTGTTGACGGTACTGTTTTTTTTTTAATCTATATAATTATATTCGAGGAAAAGGGATTGGGTGGCTTTTGCCCAGCAATGGGACAATACAGGAGGAATAGATGGACAGTGATCTAAAAATAAGTTACAAATATTAATCGATAATTAGCGTATTACTTCTGGACACTGCTCGCATTGTTAGGAGGTTCCTCTCCCTGGAGCCCTGACCGTCGGTAGCTTGGACTCTGTTCTCGATACCGATGGGCTACTATTATTTATATTTTTAAATGTTTTTATATATGTACCTAAATAAAATTTTGTACCTATTTATTTATAATCACAGGCAAAAATTATGAAAATTTTATTATGATAAATTAAGTACTTAGTTAATTATACCAACAATTGAGTAGATACCTATTTGTATATTTTTATTCGATTTTTCCTGCAATTTGAAACAAAGTTGATTCCTATTGTGTGGATGTCATTTAAATGAATGTATGGAGAATCATTATTTATTATTAATTTCATAATAAATATTGATAATTAAAACTCCTTGCAAGATATAAGATAGCGGGACAAGCAATGGATCGATTAGGGCCGATGATTTGATAACGATTGCATACAATACGGAAGTGTTAGAAGGCGTGTATTATATCATTGTTTGTTTTACGATGTCAATAAAACATGTAGCACCGGTGCGCGGCATCTGGTTGGTACAGGAAACCAAACCTATACTTGATGCTGATAGCAGTAATATTATGTATATCCATTTCCATTGGTTTAGGTAGTTCAATAAAAGTAAACAAATCGTCTATAGGGACAGGGTGGCTGGGACATCGACGCGAAAACTGATGCCATGGATTCCGTACATGATTCTGATGATAATTTTCTTCGGTTATTTAAAAAAAAAACTGCCTTTCCATACATTTTGACCGCGTAGGTGTTACACTTTTCTATGGAACAGGAGTTTTTTTTAAAATAACCTTAGAAGAATTTCGACGCAGGGGGGTTCAGAATCATATACTGGATCCATGGTATCAGTTTCCGCGTCGATGTCCCTGCCACCCTGTATATGACACTTGTTTAAAAATACATTGGAACTTAAAGTAAAAGTTAATTAGTAAGTTTAATACTTTATCATTCATTTTTAAACTACTCTTCGTAGATGGAACTGCTTGAGCACATTTTTTTTTTGTTACATTTATAATAATACTATAATATTTTGTAAGCTGTCTATATTATAAATAGCCCAAAAAGACAGATTCTCTAAACGTCAACGAATTATAACGTTGCTAAATTGAAGAGTATAAATGTGACGTAGCGTGACAACTGAAGTGACAGGTATTACGTTTAGTCAGTTACTTGACAGCTCTCTCGTCACGTCGTTTTTTTTAACCTTTATTTAACTACCTGAACCAACGGAGTATTATAGGTACTGGCAGTTCTTACACGGTGCAGATTTTTCGATCTATTCTAAGAAAATACAGCTTCTGCAAATGCCATTGCCTCTCTGCTTGGTAGTTTTCATAGCTAGAGCGTTTTTCCACTACTTACTCTGATTTATATGCACTTCTCCAATACAGTCATTTCACTAATGGACGTATACTACACTATGGATTTCTAAATCAGTCGATAATAATAAAATCTGCTAAAATTCGTAACAGATTTTGATCCAAATGAGAATTAATTTAAAATAATTGCATATCGTTTTAGTATATTATGTTTAGGCATTTTCCGTGACCTCAATCAATACCTATGCATATAAAATTAGCATTTCAATTATCCTTTTCAGCCATAATATCCTGGCCTTGAAAGTCACGTTACACCGCGATAAAATTGATTTGTGTTACCACCAGTCCATACAAGACAAATGATCCTCCTTCTATTTATGTATAGGGAAACGTGACAAACAATAACATCTAATTACATCTCGTTGTTCATTCACGTGATAATATTAAATATGTAACTCAATGTCCAAGCCCCATTATGAAACTAAAGGCCGTCACAGACGTATCTATAATATAATATTAATAAACTCTGCTTGAGATACTTTTTTTTTTTGCGTAGTTTTTGGTGCGTTCTAGAAATATATATTATAGTTCTGTCTGAGGTCACTCAAAGATACTTATGGATACTTATGGCAAATATATCGTAATAAATTCAAAATTCATTTATTCAAACTAGGCTGAGAATCAGCACTTTTCGAACGTCAAAATTACATAAGACAGTCCCCCAAAACGCAAATATGTCTTGCTATAATATAAAGGATGTTTGGTGCATCGTGTGCCTAATTGAAATGGTCGACTGAAGACGTCATCTGCTATCCTTTCAGACCCCTTAACACCTCTAATGCCCTGTGGATTTTTTTATCGACTTTGTTTTGTTTTATTAAAAATACCAAATTTTACATGCAAATACTTACAAATTTTTAAAAAACGTATGAGGTTTAGACTGAATTTTAATTTAATTTAGATGTGTATTGTTTTAGATTACTTTTAAATACAAAATTAAAGACATTAGTCATCGAGTTTCATAAACAATAAAAAGTCGATAAAAAAAATCCACAGGGCATGAGAGGTGTTGAGGGGTCTGAAAGGATAGCAGATGACCCCTTCAGTCGACCATTTCAATTTGGCACACGATGCACCAAACACCCTGTATATTATATGTACGTCTGTGGTGGGCTTAAAGGTGGCTTTACTTTAGAATACTTTCATTAGTTACACGTTTTTTACGAGTCTATGTAATATTGAAGTGGGTGTACCTACTATAGATACACCTCTGCCCAACCCTTCGAGGAAACAAGGCGTGATGTTAACATTGAAGATATTTAATTCTTAAAGATGTGTGTGCCGTTATTATCTGTACATATTGGTAATTGAGAATGTATATAACAATAGTTTAGTCCTCCATTAAGCAGTTGTTTTTCTATTTATATTTTTATATTCTTTCATTACCATTTCAGTAAACTACAGTACTCATTTCTGTACTGTAGTGAAACAATGGCGCATCTAATTATATCCACATAGTTTCTTAACAAAATATTTTATTGATATTGTTCTACATACAAACCGGTCAAGCGCGCTGGCTCCGAATGTGAGCCAATGCGCAAATGCCGTCAAGACCCGCGTGCCCGAAAAGGAGCCACCTCCCGCGCGGCATTAAACTCTATTTCTATTATGAAATAAAAGCTAATCTGGTCTGTGAATAATTTTACTCTATGGCCTGACGGATAGAATAATCGACTAAATCATTCGTACACAAAAATATTTGTGGCACGGGGGGCTCGGTTTTCTAGACCGGTTGCAATCAATTTCGTTTTTCAAGCCTTGATTTTCTATGCAACGAATATAATATACGCTTCTCCTCCACAAACATTGTATCAATAACATTGACACAGCGTGACAATTGAACAACCCAATTTAAAGTCGAATTGCAGTACTGGATACATCGGCACCCAGCGTGCATAATGTAGGTGGAAATCGCTTTCTATGTAAATATACAGCCCCGTCCTTACTTTACAAGTTATTTCCGATGTTGTAACGCACGGTCGCGGACTAAAAATGTTTATCACATTCGAAATTCATTTCCTTCCGACACGGTGTGAAATATGTTCGAAGATGCCATTTCCACACACATTTAACTTTTAAAATTTGGAACATCGGTCGTTGTTAAAAAAGGATGTAAATAAATATATGATTATCTAAACTCCAAATTACATTTAAATGGTATTTAACGCCATCTATATTCTATAGACCAGCACTACTCGAATCTATAAAATTACCCCCTATCAAAAATCGCTCAACGCGCCTAAAGAAGTTTTCACTTCGAAAAATATTTTCTTTATCTTGTGACATTGTGTCAATGTGAACCGGAACTAATCAGTAGGCGGTGGAACAGACCACTTGTGCACTCTGATCTACAGTCCGTTCATGTAGGTATGCAATAACGGTAGGCCTTAATGGAACTTTGTCCGCCGACATGTCAAACAAGGTCCAGCTACCTAATTCGGGCGAAGTTAAATCTACACGACACGAGTTACTGAGTTAGAGAAATTCAAAACAATTTGACTGTACTTTAGAAATAAGGTCAGATGCTTCAGGAACAGGCTGGGGATCAGTATGTCACAATTCATAGTCATTGGACAATTGAAAATAAACAGTATGTCATCAGTATTTCTACTTATATTCTACATATATTTATCTCCAGGTTTATCTACGAAACGGAGCATCACAACGGCATCGCGGAGCTGCTGGAGATCCTCGGCTCCATCATCAACGGGTTCGCGTTGCCGCTCAAGGAGGAACACAAAATGTTCTTATTGAGGGTAAGCACAGCCTTAGTCAGATAAATTTATTGTGAAGCACATTGACACCCTACGTCGTATTGCCGTTTTATAGCCATTCCATACAACTGTCAAAGAATGACAGATTTGAATATACGGACAGTTTTAGTTGGTACAGATAGTGTCATCCATGACGACGCGCCCCACACGATTACTCTACTGTAAGCTATACTTTACTTCAGAGCGGAGTGGGGCGCGTCTTCGATGGCTTGGATGGCACTATCTATAGTCAATGAAATGACGTTCAATAGGTGGCAGCACTGAGACGTCAGGCCCGGGCACATGTCAAAAGTGAGCGCGGATATGTTCTTTAGTCGGTCGTGAGTGAATGATGAACGTCATTATACAGGGTGTTTGGCGCATGGACCGACACAATTTTTTCAGGGATTTGGGAGGTCATTAGCTAGGTTCTACCCATATACCCTTTGTCCCAAATGTCACGGTTGGTTACATATGATTATTTTTTTTAAATGAAAAAAATTCCCAAAATGTGTCCTTTAATTTTGTTGCATTCTCCAAAGTCCTTTAAATCTAAAAACATCTTTGTTTTATACAACTGGTTTCAAGAAAATTCCTTACAAGCTTCCAAAGTTAATTTTTGTATTTAATGAATGAAATTTTACAACTTCTAAATTAATTATAAAAAAAACTAAAAGCTATTTTGAACTTAGCTAGAACCTAGCTAATGACCTCCCAAATCCCTGAAAAAATTGTGTCGGTCCATGCGCCAAACACCCTGTATATTTTACATTCATTGATGAAATGGAAGATCTCTTGTCAAAGTGGGGCCAACTCGCCAGTCAACATCCGTATGGAACTGTGCACCTGGTCTACGTTCAGACGTTTCATAAATGCCCATGTAGGTTAACTTATATGAAAATAAAATATTTTGATTTTGAATAAATAATTGAATTGTTCAGTAAGTCTCCATGTCTCCATGTCAAAAAGCGTTTTTTTTTTTTTTAAATAATGATAACATGACAACATAACATCCCGCCTTGTTTCCCCAAAGGGTTGGGCAGAGGTGTACCTGTAGCAGGTACACCCACATTTCGCCAGTTATGTTTAAGTCCCATGTAATAGGGGGCGAGCCTATAATAATGTTATTAATGAATATTTATATTAATTTTCAGGTACTACTACCGCTGCACAAGGCGAAGTCCCTGTCAGTGTATCACCCACAGCTCGCGTATTGCGTCGTGCAGTTCTTAGAAAAGGACCCCTCGCTCACGCAGCCTGTAGTCAGGTACGTATCTTGTGAAAAACTAGCCGTTTTGCGATCTTAGGGCCTTATATCACACTTGCGAGTTGCGAGCGAGTTATCAGCGAGGTGATTATTCAACGTGCTCGCTGCGTGTACGAAGCGAGTCTCCAATAGAGAATAAGTTGACAATGCAATGCAGCGATACACACAGCTCCGGCAAAGATGGAGATTTTGAAATATCAATTTCCGGGCCGTGTGATCTCCCGTCTCAGTGGTTTGAACTGGTCGATTAGATCGCCAGATCTGACGGATCTGACTTATTCCTTTGGGGCTTTTTGAAATCTCGCGTTTACCAACACAAACCACAAACCTTGCAAGTCTTGAAAGCCAACATTGAAGATGAAATCACCAATTTTGAGCCAGATGTTTTGGGGGCAACAGTTCAAAATGCCGTAAAACGAGCACAATGAGCAATCAACTCGGGAGGTGGTCATTAGACCGATATCATATGTCACCAATTTTTTTTACACCTTTAAATAAACTTTCCGTGAATACAGAGCCCAGTTTTTTCATTTCCATGAAAATGCCTGCCAAATCACATTATGATATTACTTTTGTCCCACCTTGTACAAAATTGACAATTTAGCCTTGGGTTTGACGTCAACCGGTCTATTCTGATAAAATCTCTTGAATTTCGTTGTCATTCCAAATGATGTTAGTAATTGACACCGTTGACAGCTCATGGTGAGCTTTATAGAGAATACATAGATCGGCAGTTCTATACGGGTCAAATTCTAAAAGGGATCGATGTTTAAAACCTTAATAATAAACCTTGTTTTGAAATAAGACCGATTAAGTTTAGTATTGCAAAATAATACTAAACACATATTTTCCAATTTTCAGGGCGTTGTTAAAATACTGGCCGAAGACGCACTCGCCTAAAGAGGTGATGTTCCTGAACGAGATGGAAGAAATCCTGGACGTGATCGAGCCGGCCGAGTTCCAGAAGATCATGGACCCGCTGTTCAAGCAGCTCGCCAAGTGCGTGTCCAGTCCGCACTTCCAGGTGTGTTCGCATAGATATTTTATAGATGACAAAAAGTAAAATAAGTAGCGAAGCTTTACCAGAAATAGTCGAATGATCAGGATTTACAATAGGAAACCTCGTGTATTTTTAAGACTTCTAACTTCTCTAGGATCGTATTTGAGACAAATATTTATCTAAGTTAACACCTCTTCCATAAGTTAGAAGAATTTTACAAAGTTAAGAGGATAGCATTCTAGAGGTATGAGGAACAGGGTGTAAAGTTTACTCATCCTCTATAGAAAAGGGAAGATCCTCCGACCAGACGGGTGTTATGTCTGGTGGGCAACTGCCCGACGGTTGATTGATGTCGGGGAAGTTATATATATGCTGATTTACCATTTGGTAAATCTGCTTGCGCGATGCATGATTTTGTGTGACGTCAGGTCTTTGATGCGTAGTTAGCATGTGGCAATATAGCTGCCGCCACAGCATCGACTGCCTCAGAAAAGGTCGTTATTTTTTATGCCATGATGACGGCAGGCACTCTCGGTTTTCACTCGGGTCAATGATGGACTATCCATTAATGTATTATGATGTAGCTCGTAAAACATTAAATCTTATGATATAATAATATGGCATAATTCGTATGATAATGCGGCGCATATAAATCTCCAAACTAACAACAAATTCTACCACTTTCCAGGTAGCAGAACGCGCGCTATACTACTGGAACAACGAGTACATAATGTCTCTGATCTCAGACAACGCGACGCACATCTTACCTATAATGTTCCCGTCTTTATACCGGAACACCAAGAGCCATTGGAACAAGACCATACACGGACTGGTCTACAACGCACTGAAGTTATTCATGGAGATGAATCAGAAGCTGTTCGATGAGTGCACGCAGCAGTACAAGCAGGAGAAACAGAAGTAAGTGATACTTTATGTATATCCTATCAGAGTAAGATACCGGAACACCCAGAGCCATTGGAACAAGCCCATACGCAGACTGGTCTACAGCGCACCGAAGTTGTTCATGGAGATGAATTAGAAGCTGTTCGGTGAGTGCACGCAGCAGTATAAGCAGAAGAAACAGAACTAAGTTTATGCAATTACACACCCGCCATTCCTCTGAGTGTGAACTGAGCTGTCATTCCTCCAGATATTATGGATTGACAGTTTTGACAGCTCACTTCACCAATCTTTTACTGTGAGATTTTTTCAGAATAAATCTACTGTACTGTTTGAAACGGTGGCGAATCATAAGTTTGGCGAATAGAGTACCTCTGTATTTCAACAGGCAGTTGTGCGCGTGCGCAGATGTTTCTTAAAACCATCAGATAAAAAGCCCCAATGCATGGGCGTATGCCTGCAGCGCTGCCTCGCGTAGCCCGCTGCGTTGCATAACAAAACTAAGGAACATTTGGTTTAGCACATCATACAAACCTTACAGAATCGTTATACAAACTTTCGGTGATCACTCAACGTCAAAGACAATACCACAATAATAAGGGGCCTATTTATAAGTACGGCCAGACTAACTATTTTTGTATCATTTCTGAAACGGTACACATTCATTTCCATACACTTCTATCCGTCATTATAATATTTTTTTACTCTTGCAGGGAACGCGAGCGTCTAATCCAACGTGAAGAAGTATGGCAGGCATTAGAAGCCAAGGCGCGCGTGGCCTCGGGCGACCCCAAGGACGATCTGTGCGCGCTCACCTACCAGCGTATAGAACAGGAGGCCCTTGAGGTACGCATAACATGTTACCTTCGCACAATGACAGATGGATGTTGAGCGAAGCGCCTAATTTTATAACAACTGAAAGTTGATTATATTTACGACCATACTGGGGCCGTATTATGACATATTAATGCCACCATTATTCCAGTGTGAGTGAGAGATGGAGCTATACTACGCCGCTAGCACCATCGTTTTTTTGCAGTGGAATAATGATGGCATTAATACTTCATAATAAGGTCCCTGTTATAAACAGTATTATACTGTTTTTCACTCTAAAATACTGTTTCCTGTTCAACAATAATAAAGTATATGAATATACTGTTTTCACTGATATCCAAAGCTGTACCTAAATAAAAAGGAAGTGGGTGGCAAGAAACGAAAATACAAACCAAAGACACCGACTTCTGAAATAAGTCGTTTTTTTTTTCGAGATATTGTTTATTTTCCTACTTTGATCCTAATAACTTTATTTATTGTACAAAAAGTAGGCAACCCCTGCTGCGGCATACATTTGCAATGTTTGCCGGTACCTCGTCGGTCTGCGGTGACCTTGATCGGTGAACTCATGTCAATAATAGTCACATTGGTTTGAGCTGTGTGAAAACGTCAAAATTCACCCATAAGCTATGAATTGACTAGAGGATAAATATCCCCTACTTATATTCTAAAAATACCGCGCGAAGACAGACAGTGGCGGCGTAGCATGGGCGGGTACCCGGGCGGTTTTCTATTGAGTACCCCCAAAATAAAACAATAAATACTAAAAATGCTCACTTGAATTTATTTTGCTAAAATATTCGATCACATTATTAAAATTTATTTTCCGAAAATAATTATGAAAAGATTGGCAAGTCGCGCTTGGTTCATTGGGGATCTTAAGTAGGATTTTATCAACTTTAATTTGAGAAATTGCTGGACTGGGAACAGACTCAGACTAGTCCCATTTCAGAAGCTCCAAGGTAGCCCATTGGACCACTTATTGGAAAGAAATGCTGAAGGTGGCCTCAGTAGTAAAATCTCCAAAATAATGTCCTCTGCAGAAAATTCATCACAGATTTTTGTTAGATTTTAATCAGAGTTTTAGGCTGAACAATACCAAATGTTATGAGAATGTCATCCATTGCTCTGTAACGAAGTTTTTAAAATCTATCAAGACATTCTAACATAGCTCGCTGCCTGGCAATGTTAGTCCAGCGTGTTCAGCACGACGTCACCCAGCGCGCTACCGCCCGGGCCGCCCCCTCACGCCGCCGCTGCGAACACAGGCTTTATAACCGTGAGAAAAGTTTACGACAAACTATATCTGAATTTATGTCTTTGCGAATCGTTGAGACATGTCTAGTTATTGTATTATAATGAGTTCGCAAACATCGCCAGAGTTTACATTATTATAGGAATGACAGTATTTCTATGTCCGATCCGGCCCAATGTTAACTAACAAACATATCTCGTCCACAGCTCCGAAAACAAGGCTACAACGCGAGCAAACCTTTACTACGCAAGAAATCAGAACTACCCGCCGACTCCACAACCGTGAAGGCGTTGATCGAGCACAAACGTGCGGACCCCTTCCTGCCGACCCCGCCAGACGTCAACCAGTGCTAGCGCCAGAGGAAACTAGCCCGCACACAGTACTGCAAGCCTTAGCTATCATCAGTTGTACACATTGATGTCAGGATGGCGGAGTCTCGGCCTGGATAGAAGCTAGATGTTGATGGAGGCGGAGCCCTATGCCAAATACCTGAAGAATTTGTGGGGAAAGTGGATTTCCATACCTTCTAAAAGCTGGTTTCAATGTTCGATGGCCACAATGTCATCAGAAATGTATGACAAGCTAGATTGCTAGAAAACGGACATTGAAATGGCTAACAAGCAAACAGGCTCGCAACATTAATTCCACCTCAAAAACTCAACACTTACAAAACGAGAGATACAAACAGATTTGTCAACGGCCTCTACAAAATTGAGCAACCCAACCAACAGATATGACAAAATGATACCACGAAATTATGCCAAGACGTGTTTCTAAAGTGCCGGACATTTGACCGCTGGCAACACCGCGGTCACAGAGTGTGCGAGCGAGAGGACGCTATATGAGTGACTCAGTGTGCTCGATATTGATTAGTTAGTACACATATATTATTACGGTAGTGTTTTGTTGATGTTTTATATCCACTTGGGTCGACAATCGCGTTCGAATCGCGCGATAACCGACCAACCAGAAGCCGTGCGCTTTTGCGTGCTGCTTTCCCATTGGTCGGTTGTCACGCTATATAAATTGCTACTTAAATGTACTCAAAGCACTGCTGTTATTGTATTATAATGTAAAAGGAGTTTCTGTAATTCGTCGCGTTGTCGACCTATAATATACGGAGCAGTGATGCAAATTAGTGAGTGACTGGGTTGTAGTTTTCTTATTGTGGTTCTTCACGAATACATTATGATTGCTTACTTATCGAACTTTGAGGAATCGGACATACTGACCTCTGGTTTCTGAAAGCCTTATTAACTGAATCTGTTCATTTTCATCTGCCTAGTGTTTTCCCACGTCGGGGTCGGCTTCCAGTCTAACCGGATGCAGCTGAATACCAGTATTTTACATGGAGCGACTACATTTATATAATCTGTTGTTGAATTATGTTATCTAGTTATTTTACAACTGTTTTATTAATTACTCGGTATTTTTTTAAACTCTTTGCGGGACTGTAAAGGCGTAATAACAATAATAATTCTATTGTGTCTCGTTTAGTGTCCTTCAACCGAGTAAAACAATGGTAACATTACAAGTCAAAGATTATGTGTTTATGTCTGTTTTCCTACAGTTCAATTCGAGAATTTCAATTATTCTGATTGCTTTGTCTATTCAGGATGTTCCATTTCAATAAGCATCACAAAGCGGCTCGGTTACGTTACTCTTTATTTGATAATTATAACTTTATCTGTGACAGGTTTAACCACCATTCCACGTCAGAACCACCTACAAAATGTTTTGCAACATTTTAGCCCAAATCGTGTATTAATTTAAAATATATTTAGATGTATAATCATGTTGATTTAAAAGCCATACTGTTCTAGAATACGGGAAAAAATCAGTTGTGATCGAAAATATACAGTAAATGAGAGAAAATTTAAGTTTTCTTCAATCTTAAAGATCATTTTTGACGGCCTCCCGTCTCTATTTAAATCTTTAATTTATTTTTTATAGAAACCAAATACATGGGACACATGTTTATACTATTTGTTTGACATAGATATTTTTCTCTAAGGATTTCACAATTATGTAAAGTATATTTTTATGTCAAACGGTAGATTATTATATCTTATATTTTAGTCGACTTTGTTTAACGGGCGAGAGCATACCTGCACAACTAACTATATAGCATTTCATTTAATCATTACTAATCATATTTTAAAATCCAGTGTTTATATTATTCTCGCCTTTAAAAACGGAAACATATTTAGCTTATGTCATTACACCTATTACCTAACTAAATAAATAAGTAGAAACATAAGTGTTTCGGTTAATTATATTAAGGATTGTAATAAATCGTAATTCAACCGTCCCACGGTAAATAAACTATTTGATAAATGTGAAGACTATCATGTGCTAGCCGCTTCTTGCATACTTACCTCGCTTGCAACACAATCGCTCTAGAAGTTTATAGGGAACTTAGAAATACAATATTTTTCACAGATTAAGCTGAATATGTGTCCGTCTGTACACTCGACGTATAGTTAGTTTATTTATAAAGTTTATATGCCTATCTGCCTTTACGAAGTACACCCCGATTCAAACTTAATGGCGGCTCGGAACATGAGGCGAATAGCTGCGCAGTAACGAATTCACGTGTCAGCGGGGGTGAGGGGTGCGGTACTGCGCAGTGAGTAGCTCACTTCAGAGCCGCCATTATGGTGAACGCGTGAGCGTAGCCCGCGAAATTCAAAATTATCTTGAGTTTTTTTTTTAATTATCAGGTCGTATGTTGATCTAAATATGATTTGCGGCCGTATCAAATATTTTTTTTATAGAATTATAATCATAAAAATCATCAATACAACTGTATAACTTCATGTAATCCTATTGAATGAACTATTTCATGAAATCATGACTGTTTAGAATTATTCTAACAAGGAGATATTGGTGATTCCAATGATTATAATTCTGTAAAGCCATATTTGTTACGGTCGCGAATCATATTTTAATTAAGAGACAACCTGACACTGATCTGCAAATTGCAAAAAAAACTAATTTTATGGGCCTTACCTTAGCGCATCCCCGTTAAGTTTGAATCGAACTGTATCTTTAATTAACTCTGGGCACCCATGGTGATGTATTTCGGTTTATTTAAGTTTTATTATTTTGTGTGTATAGAGTGCCAAAGGAGTTTGTTTTGAAGCCATTCAAACAGTCGACTTAACATATGATGTGTAATGTATGTATAAAATGTATTAGATGAGCTTCGGGGATGAGAGAGTGTCTGAGATGCAGAGCACCTATGTATTGTAGTTATTTATTTTTTTATTTTAACATTAACTTACCCATGTTATTGAGTGACGACTGAAAGCGAATTATCAAGTGTTTTAATGCAAAGTATCCGATACTATCGACTATAATTTGACTGGGACGGCTGTTCCGAGCCTGGGGTACGTGCGCGGCGAGACGGGGGGCAGTGCAGGCCGCTCATTCGTCACCGCTCACGGCGCGCGGCGCCCCGCCGCCGCTCACTGTCAACCCCGCCTCGCCGCGCATTCTTAAAGAGCGCAACAGCGTTCCCGGTCAAACTATAACGAAGCTAGATTTTGTAACTTTTATATTTATAGTTATTTGCAGTGATATGTAAAATGACGTTAATGTTAAATGTACAGTTTCACGTTACGGGCGCATGATACTATTATCGAATGAGGCCGCAGTTTCTAATATTGCAGAAATTGATTTTTAAACTTGATGGTACTGTTGCAAATGCTCATAAAGCATTTATATTAATATTTAGAGCTCTCGTTGTTACAATTGTACTCCTTTAGTGGAGCAAAATCAGTTTCATGTCTCTGATCTCGTTATGTGAAGAATTCAAGTTTAAAAATCTTTTTGTTCAAAGGATTTCCACCACAAGGCCTTATTTCCAGTCGATACTGTCCGATACTTATTCAATCTACCACCAGTTTTCGATACAGAAAGTGACTGTACCGGACTATAATATAAACAATTATAAAATAAGGTATAATATAAAATAAACTTAAAGAGGAACTTATGAGGAATTTTTTGCAATACGCTTCTGGTAAGCAACAGAGTGCAATGTTTTGATATACATATAACGTCCGGACAGTTACTTGCTGACTTTGTCTGTCTGTTTATTCGCGTGACGCATGATCGACAAATGACCTCACTTTAGCGAATTATTTGCAAAACGCTGTTCAACAAATTGATAAATTTTGTATAAATATTTATAACGATAATGTAACTGTTGAAAACAAATATTGTAACAGATGACATATTATAAGGTGCTTATGATTATCGTTATAATACAAAGTTGTGCATATAACGTGAGTTTTTATTTCATGTTTATGACCTGTCCCAATCCCCAATACATTGAGCACACAGTGCAGTTAAGCTAGGATTTGAGACTTAAGACCTAAGACTGCGGTGGCCGTCACATAGCGTCCGCAATTCACCGTCGGATGACGTCACTGAAACGTTTTCAAACTCAAAAGCATTTATTTCAAATAAACCAATTACAGGCACTTTTGAATTGTCAAGGGGTCGGTCAGAGTTAGAAATATGAAGCTAGTTGCCCATTCCAAAGCGTAGTAAGTACCTATGGAGAAGAACGGGCAAGAAACTCCACGGACACTTTTAAATCAAAATATGGTTACATCATTCATGTTGAAGTTATACATATGAGAACGATGCAAAAGCGTATGATAGAAATAAAAAAAACAATACAAACATTAAATTAAATTAAATTCGCCGTGACAGCTAAGAGATGACCATTGCCTACTGACGGCGCCCGTTCACGAACATGACGCATGGATTAGCACCATTCATCTCAACCATTTTGAAGGGAGCTAAATGATCCAACACACGCCTCCATCAGACATACGTTTCAGTGTACGAGGGCTTTATTCATGACATCAGTCACTGCGGCCACTGGTCTTCTAAGAAACCGTAGCTTTACACACCCTGTGGTAGCCGCGTCACGATATTGCGGCCTACACACTACGAAATACAACTAAAAATCAGCCTATCCACGAGTCCACTGTTGACCATAGACCAATCACACTTGTTCGGGTCGATATTTCAGCAATACGGGCGACTAAATCGAATATACATAATAATATTATTATGTAGTCCGACATTTCAGCACATACGGGCGACTAAATCGAATGTACATAATATGTAGTCATTGTTGTTGTTCAACAAGTACTGCCGAATAGAATGTGCCGACCCGATCAAGTTCGTAGCACGCCTTTCATTAGAGCGTGCAAACAAGACACGAGGGCTGAGGACTGATTTCAGCACAGAAGGCGCTTTGTGATCTCTATATTAGGACTCCACCATGTTTGTTACTCACGTCTTGCGTTCCCATCGCGACGTTTCCACCGCTAACGTTTCTCACGTTTTGTGGCAACGTTTGTTTCCAATCGCTGGCCCTATGTAAGTACCTACATGTCTTACGAATGATTTCCTAAAAATACGTAGTCGGCCGCTTTTGCAACGTATCTCTTGCCAACGTGTTCGCTTCGGTGTTGTTTAACACCGTTTTTGTTTCCAATGCGGCAACGTGGTAATATCCTTGAAGACTGAGCCCTCTTGATTCAGCAAAAATCTTTATTGATAAGGTAAAGTAGGCCCCGTATGCTTTTAGTAAGAATTCCGAAAAATTGTTGTGAGTTTTAATATATTTGTGTCAAAACAATGATGGCAAAATCATTTAAAATTTATATAAAAAGCGACTTAAACTCTTACGACACCAGTGCAATACTAACGTTACGCTCACTGAATTGGCCCGGTAAGACAGACCTGTCGAGTACTTTTAGCTCTATACCTAAAATGCGGAGTGCGCTTTCTGTATTCATCTGTGGTCAAGATGAGTTGATGGATGGTATTATTTAGAAGTTGAAGATTGCATCAGTAGATCCTGACGGCTACTGGCCCATATACTAGTTGCCTTCATTGGCCGGTAGATGACGGTGCTTATTTATTATGAAAAATTTAAAAGCGTTGTCCATGGACTTTGAAAATTAAATTCGTAACCTTCTTAGCTTTTAAATTAGTTGAAGCGGGCGTTACAATGGCATATCCAGTGGGTGGAAGGTACACTGTATACCTACATGATCGATCAATGTTGAATTCGGGGAATTGGTTGGTTTAATTACGGTTGAGAAAACAAACATATGTATTCAAAACTATTTATTGATATAATTTATTTCTCTTATTTATACATTATATTCAAGAACTGATTGCGAGTAGTTAGATACATCTTGTATTGGTCTAATTACCACACTCAGACATGTCATTTAATAATAATTCATTTTTTAACTTGATTGTCCAGCATATATTGGAATCGTGGTTTAAGTAAGAGACATGACAGAAGATATGCTGGTAAATTATTGTTAATGATTGATTATTATTTAATTACGTCTCCGACTGCGGCAGTTAAATAGTCTAAGGCTTTTATGGATTCCGAGGCTACCGAGGTAGATATCCTGTCACTGACACTGGCATGACCATCATCAGGGATTTTAATTACGATAACACATAAAAAATTGTCGCTAATTAGTCGAAATTTGTCACCAAATATCAGAATTTGTCCGATGCGGATTTTGCGAAGATCTGTGTTCTCCCAAATGTTGTCGCTAATTAGTCGCAATTTTTCGCGCAGTTACAGATTTAGTCACGTTTTAGTTTAAAAGCTACGACGATTACTGGACCCTATTACGCAAATTTAATCCCGAAAGTGCGTGAAGCGATTAAAGAAAAACGTGTTGTTTCTTCAAGATAACGCTCCTGCTCATCGATCGGAAGTTGCGCTCAACGCAATCCGCTGTGCTGGCTTCAATCTTAACCTAACCCAACCCATTTGGTCGGGGTGCCACTTAGGCGGCGTAATTTTTTTTATTTTTAAAAACTAACTTTAAATGCTATGTTGCATTTCACGCCACGGCAGCGGTCTCCTTGACCACCCACCATATTCTCCGGACTTAGCCCCAAGTGATTTTCACTTATTCCCAAAATTAAAAGAGAACATTTGTGGAGCAAAATGTTACGATAATGACGCGGTTATGGCTGCCGTAAAGGAGTTTTTTGAGAGTCAAGAAAAACAATTTTTTACACAAGGAATAAGGAAGTTAGATACGCATTATTCTTGCATTGGAGGGAGATTATGTAGAAAAATTAAATATTTTTGTTTAAATCTTTGCATTTTTTAAATATTGATTCCAAGAATTTTTTGATTCACTCTCGTTTATTGAGTTCAATTTATAAGGTATAGTCCAAGAGCTAGATCAAAGAGTTTACGAAAAATCTTCGATCTAGCTCGTGCCCTAGCTTTTGAGATTCAATTGGGCAGAGCTGGGGAGATGCTCCCCAGATCGGCCACCTATAAACCCTTATAACTTTTGAACCAGTGGCCGACAAATTCTGATATTTGGCGACAAATTTTGACAATAAGCGACAAATTTTGACAATTAGCGATAATTTGTTTGTGTTTTCAAAATTAAAATCCCTAATGGTGGTCATGCCAGTGTCAGTCGTTTGGAATAAGAGTGGGGCGCGTTTTCTTGGATGGTACTATTTGTAGCTTGTGTTTGCAGATGAAGTAAAGAGAGACGCAAAGAGTATTGAATAGATTCAATACTCTTTGCGTACTTCGTATGCTTCAGCAATAAATAATTCACGCAGGCCTAAACAGAGCTATTGAAAATAAAGCTGCAGTATACGACCTCTGTTGTGGGGAAGAGAGGAGAGGATAATATTTACAGACATACCAAAATACTCGCACAAAGTCTACACAACTTTTTATACACATAATTACATATTCATCGCATATTGTATTGCTTATTAATAACTTAGGGTAAGTGGTTATAATCTCAAAACGTGTTTATCCAGCCCCCTTTACACATTGGCCGGCCACTATGGGCCACATCTCTCATTTCATTGTCTTTGACTGGCCAAAAGGTAGACTTAAAAAATTAAGTTCTTATACAATGAGGGTTTTCATGAAAATTCACGCCACCAGTCGACGCCACTTTGACAAGAGGTCTTCCATTTCGACAATTAATATGAAACATAATTGATGACGTTCATTCGTTCATCATTCAGTCACGATTATAGAAAATATATGCGCTTTGACACTTTTGACATGGGCCCGGACCTGACGACTAGTGAACGGCATTTCAGAAAATCCTCATTAAAAACTGTTTCAAATATTAAGCACTAGTCCACTAGCTCAGACCAAATAAAAAACTTAGACATAGCGCTGCGAACAGTAGAGTGAAGCATAACAAAACTACACCTCCGCTCTGTGCATACAAGCTCACAAGCACACATTGACAACCATTTACAATCAAACTACACCTGCACACGTGTTTACGAAACCGGCCTCACGTCACAGTTGACAGCGCTTTGTCTCGGTTTTTTATTTGGTCTGAGTTCACTGATAAATAGAGTAAAAATAAAGACTGCCATTTATGTTTTTTTTCTTTTTCTTTCTAAAACTTTCAGACGAAGCACCAAAATTAATGCTTGACTAAATAAAGCACGAATCACTAGCCGATTTTAATACGATGATATACATCAAATAGGCCACAATACTTGTCATTTAAAAAAAAAGGTGATAGGAATACAAAGAATTGGAGACTAGACGAACATTCAACTTGAATTTGAATTAAGAAGGATTTCTGAAGGTGTAAAGAGGACCGAATTAGGAGGACATTCCGAAAACATACAAAGAAGTGGGGTGCGCTAATTCAATATGGCCGCCTACAAAATGTTGCCCGAGTAAAAAACTCGTTAAATAGATTTTTTAATTGTTTAAATGCCCCCTAATTTTGCCCCAAAGTATGCTTGCTTTATAACGTAAAAGCGACATTGATCTCTCACTGTATATTGGTAGCCAAGTTGTAATTTCACTTTTTTTTAGTTCAGACTAAATTACACATGCTCTATGCAAGTGCTCAATGCTCTCGTGTAAAATGTTCATTACACTTTTCACACTTTTGTGCAACATAGCATTTAAGGCTTCGGATGAATCTCTTTTATCGAACATTTTTAATAATATTTAGTAATTAAACCATTTCTTATTTCCGACATGATTTTCTAAGCACACACGTAATAAATATTTTATAAAATTTAAACAATACGCTGGGTGTATAATCTTTTCTTCAACAACATTTTAACATTTTTTTACATTTTATACAATTTCTATGTGGTGCATATTCAGACGTGTATGTATAGAAAGGGTGATAATATTATGACAGCGATGATCAAATCCTTGCTGCAAATTTTATATGTTTATCTTACACAACGAGCGCTTATATAATTTCCAACATGACGATATTATTGTCGTGGACGACCACGTTCACGTCACGGCATCACGATAATACAGGAAAGTAAAATGTATGGAAATATATAAGATACCTATAATTTATGGCTTTTATATTTCCGCCCACGATAACGTTATAACGGGCACGTATTCTCATACATTTTATGGACGTGGACGTCTACGATACAAGGTGTTCAAAAGTATAAACATATCGTAGCTAGTGAACATTTCATACAATCTAGATTACTTGGGATGCCAACAGATCTATTTTTACCTATAATCAGGAATTGTGTAAAACAGTGTATATTTTTTATCGATGATTACCGACGTTTTGGTCTCAACCGGAGAGCAAAATCATCCGTGCAAGCTCCTGCTTGAATGGACTTTGCAGTCTATTGAGTTATCTTTCAAATATATCTTTCCACAAAACGGCTCGCATCGCATCGGATCGGAACGGATTTTACAATCTTTAAACGATATTAAATCGTGTACACAGTATTTAAAGTCTATATTACCAAGCCGCGTACAGCAGCTTGACCGCGGCGACGTCCTGCCGGACGCGATCGGCTGTCACCGCATCCGTTCGTATCCTATCCGATCCGATGCGATGCGAGACGATCTGTTTGGTGGAAATCATCCTTTAATTCTGTACATTTTGATCACGTGACTATAAATTTAAAGTAAACTATTCCCTTTATACATTACATCGATAATATTGACAGTATACAATATGTACGTTTGCAGGGACGTATATGGGGCGAGGGGATAAAGTAAAACGTGACGTCTAATATGACGTCAGTATGACCTCCATAGCAAAATAGTAACAAGCCTAACAGACATTTTATTTATGTGATCCCTCTGGTATTCAAGATTTTTATGCAAAGCAGGTACTTGAAAACGAAATGAATTTCGTTCAGTTACACAAAAAAAAAAACAATAACGTTACAAAAAAGAAAACGATAAAAAATATCATTTTTGTAGAACAATATTTTAAGTTACGTTATAGGTATCAGTAACATTATGCTTATGAAAAAAAAAAAAAAAAAAAAAAAAAAAAAAAACATTTTATAACGTTAATTTTAAGAACTTATCCCGCTGAGCACCGCTCCGTCGTCATTCCTTTGAGTTACTCAAAGGAATGACGACGTTTCAAGTCCCTGCTAAAAAAACAGAAAGTAGATTATAGGATGGGATTCTAGTTTACTATCAATAGGTTTTTGGAACGAAGTTCCTTAACGCGGCTGGCGATAGGAATTGACTAGTAGAAATCGTCACGTAAGGAAAAAGCGTTATGCCCCCTTCATGCGACTTTCTTTCTCTCTGTCTCTGTCTATTATATACGAATGTGTGTGTGCGTGCGAGTATCGTGTACGGAAATTCGTTCCTGACCGGGGTCCCCCGAGCGCACACGTTTTTTCTTACCATCACTTTAGTGGTTACACACTAAGCTTGTGTCTAGCGAAGGCCTTGAAGCCGTAGACGCTGCGTAAGGCGTATGATTCGGCGCAACTGGCAGCAAAATCTAATATGCTTTGCTGCCCGGCCGTCCAAAATCCTGCGACCCGAACAAGTATGTAGCAACCCTTAGATCACACACTGCGCCGGCGTCGCGTTTGAAATGGTTGTATCGCAAACACGTTGCGTCTGCGCAGCGTATACGTTCAACGGTCACCTACGCGAGACCAACACCTGACATATACCCCCTTACATCTGCCCCCCTCCTCTCCCCGCCTACGTCCCCCTAGCCACCTCCTATTTCCTCCTACTGTGGAGCGTGTGCTTGAGCTGCTGTATCTCGTCGTGCTGCCTGGTGAGCTGTTCGTTCAGCCCTGCTAAGTGTTCCGTCAACACAGACATCTGTTCTTCGTAATTGTGCGACGTCGAGTGGAGCTCTTCTTCCTGCGAGATAGATTTAGTTGTTGAGATTATTGGTTACAAGTAGTAGAGTATTTTGAGTGTAATTTATTGTGGTTCTAGCATGTTTGAATAGGGATGTCGACTGGGAAAAAAAAAACTATTTAGACCGTCAGTCAGTTAATAAATAAATATTAGACACGTATTTTTTGCTATATCACATAATAAAAATGGTTTAGATAAAACGCATTAAAGTTGGGGAGTGGGGGCTCACTACGTCACAAGTCAGGATAAATCTACCGGGGAGTGACGTCATGTCCAGTGGCGGCTGTGCCTTAGGTGCGCTCGTGCGCCGCACTACCATTTTAAACCTTCTAATATACAGCTACCTTCTACCCATACCATACTATCTATACAGTATAAACTTAAGGTATAAACTTTAAAAACAATGATCTATACATATAACTATCCATAATACTACCTACCCTACACATAAATTACGTTTATTATAACATGATTTTGTTAGTGGATTTGAGAAAATCAAGCTGACCTATTTTGATTTCTACTGCAAAAGAATTAAATCTTATTTTTGCTTGAATAAAAACGGCTTGGATAGCTAAGTGCGCCGCACGAAACCGGAAATTGCCGAAAGAATACGAAAGATTCACGGGCGGCGGGGGTAGCGGGGACAATTCGCTTTCGCATGCATGACCCGAGGCCTTGACCTACGCAGTACGCACTTGTTATTGTTACTTTTCGCGCGCGATTGCAGAGTAATTTTGTATCTGTGTAATTAATTATTATCTAAGAATATAGTGAACATTTTGTGAGTAAACATGAGGGTAAAATACAATATTGATTAGATACAATTTAGACTAAAATGTAGGCTAAATAGGGTGTCCTAGATATTTTATTTGAAAATATTCACTAAACCCATGCAGTGCACCACCGGTTTTCTGAGGCACCAGCCGCCACTGGTCATGTCATGCCACATTTTAACTACAGCATAGGACAATTTAGAGTCTAGCCAAAATCAAACTGGTTACTAATTTAATTGTATAATATTATTTCTTATAACACTGATTTTACATTCTATGATTACTTGAACTCACACACTGACTTACTAGTATTACTTGTTAAAATGTTAGGAATATCGTATAATTTTGCATCTATCACATAATTAATTTATCTGTCATTGCTTCATTTTTCATTCTATTCATATATAATTAATGTATACAAGATATTGTGAAAACATTTTAAAAGGGTAACGGTGGAGTTTCTCGCCCATTCTTCTCCATACGAAAACTATATTTTGGAAGGGGCTACTAGTTTTTTTTTTTTTTTTTTTAATTTTATGTGCCTAATTGAAATAAATTATTTGACTTTGACTTAACGTATTGCCTACTCAATGTACTGCCGTAATCTTTTGAATACGAAAAAAATTAAAAAATACGTGTCCAATATTATTTAATAAGTAACATTTTTTTATTAAATCTACATCCCTTTTGGTTGAAGGTCCATGCACGAGATAGAATAGAAGTTTTATTCTTTACGTCTGGGGGCGTTTAGTGTCCCGCAACGTGTTAATAACTTTTTAAAATTCAAGGTCAACATTTTCTGACCCGCTACCTGCATACGTTTCCTATCTGACCACTTCAGAAAATAAATTTTGAAACAAACTTCCCTGTCAGTCTCTTTAAAAAACCAAACACGAATTGTAATAAATTCGTGAAAACAAAATGCCAGGCATTATCAAAGGTCGTACCGATAGTTAAAAGCATGGTATAATAACATACTTCACCGTTATTTTACCATGGTTAAATGCTTATTTTCGATCGATAATATGACGCAATGACCTCATTCAATGTTCGCTATAAACTGAACGTAACTAGTGTTGTATAACACTTCAAACAACTATCGAGGGAATGATAAAAATATATGCACACTGCAGTATACAGGGTTATTCATTGATAAGTAAGAAATAAGTGAAACAACTTACACTAGCAATTACCAAAATAAAAAAAACAATGCAATTTTTGAAGTAAAATTGAAAAATCTAGAGCCACGTGTAAGTTTATCGGAAAATGTTGAAAGCAGTTATTTTCACCTCTAAAATAGACGAATTGATTCCTTGGTTGGCCGCGACCAGTAGTCGCAGCGACTAGGTAAATTGGTCGCAACGGCCAACTAGCCGCACACCATACAATACCACTAGACGACATACAATGACTGGCTGGAGTCGTGGCCGTCTAGTGCGCGAGATCCCTTAATTCCCAAGTTAAGAAAGGCATGTTATAGTAATGTTATTTTTCACATAAGTGTGTGGCCGTCTAACATCAAGATTCAGCCTTAGTGAATATAAGTAATTTCCCGTACAATAGTTGATTGATTTTTCCCCACGCGATTCAATTATCATAAGTGTGGCCACGTTTTCAAATCGAGGTACCTAGGTATTTTGTCAGGATAATGAGGAGTACTAACCCTGTTGCCTTCTATACACAAAAAATTACGGCGTTCGCATTCTCAATCTGTCAAAAATGCCTCAGATTTACCAAAATTTTTGACAAGTGTTTTAGTTTGGTTAACGCTGAGATGAGATTGCTGCTAGATTTTGAACGTTTGAAGTTACGGGAATTGGCCTTCTGATTTGTCCATACTGACCTATCTCAATGAGTCACCCTGTATAAATAGTCAGATGTGAAACACATGCGCGTGACTCACCAGTCTGCTGATAGTGTTGTGTTTCTCGTTCAACGTGTGTTCGTCTATTTGTTTGTCGCGCTCCATCTCCTCGAAACGGAGACGCAGCATCTCACACTGTGGAGGTGTAATCGTTTAGAGGTAGGCAGAAACAACGCCAAAAAAAACCGGCCAAGTGCGAGTAGGACTCGCGCGCGAAGGGTTCCGTACCATTATCTATAAAAACGGCAAAAAGATCATGTTTGTTGTATGGTCCCATACAACAAGCAGCGGTAACAGAAATACATCATCAGTGAAAATTTCAACTGTCTATCTATCACGGTTCATGAGATACAGCCTGGTGACAGATGGACAGCGGAGTCTTAGTCTATTACTAAGACTCCGCTGTCCCGATTCACCCTTTGGGTACAGAACCCTAAAAAAACATAACATCACGTTGAAGATAGCTCATTTATATAAAAGAGGATAAGGGAGAGTCTATACCGGTATAAATACAGAACTGTTTTAGTTACCTTTGAAATTATTTATTTTGTTTATCTTGCCGAGAGCTGTTTAAGATTTCTAGTCATAGATTAGGGGTTTGTTCTCATTGACTAAAAACACTACAGTATCGGCTATAACTCATAAATTGTTTTGACGAAGCATGTGGCGCCTTATTCAATAATTTTATACACTGCATTTTATGCTACTGTTCTAGTGCAGCCTTGGCCATTAAATCGATCGGTGATACAAAGGGCGCAGTGTTAAATAGTACTACGGCAAAAAATAAACATGTATTGTAACGGCATTTGCTCTGAATATGGTTGAAAATAAAGATTAGTACCTACTTACGTTAAATTGGCTCACACATACCTCTTTAACATTAAGTTCAGTCTTACTCTTCAAATCTTCTCTTTCAGTTTTCAGCTCGCTAATTTTATTTCTAAAGTACGTCTTCATTCGTTCTTCCCTCATTTCCACTTCGTGGTTCACCAGGAAGGGTACTTGTAGGCTTCCTAGGAGCCCTGTGACCCTGCCTTCTGCGTCCATGGAAGTCTCCCCGAAGGTATTAAAGTCCCCAGAGTCGTGGCCATCACCTCGCCGTCTCTGGGACGCTGATACGTATCTTGCTACTTCTAATTTAAGGCTCTCGTTTTCCATTTGAAGCATTTCAAACTCCATCCTTAGTTTCTGATTTTCCTGGAAAATATTTATATACACATAACATAACGCCTTGTTTCCCCGAAGGGTTGGGCAGAGGTGTACCTATAGTACACCCACATTTCACCAGTTATGTTTAAGTCCCATGTCCCAGCCTATTGCCATCAACCGGGCACAAATCCAGACTCCGGGCTGATACTGAGAAATTCCAGAAAGAAAAACCCAATGACACTGCTCGACCTGGGAATCGAACCCAGGACCTCATGTTCAGCAGTAGCGCTTACGACCATTAGACCAACGAGGCGGTCAGATTATATAGATTTAAAAAAAAACGAAGCTAGCTCTCGCGGTTAAAAGTACACTTTTTCCTTTTTTACAGTTACAGTAGTCGATAATAATCACGCAAAATTACAAAAACAGTAATATGTTATCATTTTCGCTGATGCTTGGGGGACCAGCAGTGGACGTTTTTCGGTAGAATGGATGCTGATTGTGTATTTCTTGCGCATGCATTTTTTTCTTATATAACTTAAATACTCTAGCTAGTATAGTATAGAGGCATGAGGAACAGGGTGTAAAGTTCACTCATCCTCTATAGAAAAGGGAGGATCCTCTGACCAGAGTCGTGTGTCGTGTCGTGTCTGATGGGCAACTGCCCGACGATTGATGTCGGAAAGCTATATACAGGGTGTTTGGCAGAACATTGAACATACGAAAATGGTGGATAGGTGGGGTCATGTGCTACTTACTCAGCCCTAATTTATTTTGCCCTAGCACCCTGAACATTAAAAAAAAAAAATTTGTCTATGCGACAGATGCTGCTGCGCACAACATCTGTAGAAATCAGACATAGATGCCGCGCCTGTATTATATATATCATTAAGGGCGTCAATTCGAACATCTGTAATTTATTAATTAAATAAATTATTTAAAATTATTTAATTGTTTCATTAACGCACCTAACAGCTATTTTCTTTGTACTTAATTCAAGAACTTACATAATTTCAATCGATCATTTAATTTTTACCAACGTTGCAGTATAAAATTAAAAAAAGAAATGCCTGTTTTACCCAAAAATGACACTTTAAAGTTAAGAAAGTGGTGAAACTGCATTTTTTTTTTTTTATATACAGGGGCCAGGGCCAAATAAATTAGGGTTGAATAAATAGCACATGACCCCACCTATCCACCATTTTCGTATGTTCAACGTTCTGCCAAACACCCTGTATATGCTGATCACGCGGTAAACTATGTCATCATTGCGTGGATCGCACGGAGGACACTGTAAGGCAGGTCTGCCGGCTTAGGCAGAGCATCGCCGTGTCCTCGTGGTGGCGATCGGTGGCGGTGATCTCTCACGTCCGGCCCTGGTCCAGGCCATGGTACGGAGCGAGAGGGTATGGGAGGCCGTCACCTTCTGCGAAACACTAATGCTCGCGAAGGAGGAGGCGGAACGCGTGAGGGAGAGGCAAATTTCGCGCCCGCACGCCCCTAGCCGCCGCAGAAGACGCCCTGGGCGTCGGGAATCGCAGGCCAATTACCGGCCACCGTAGGCGTAGGCTTGCGGACGATAAGCACTGGGTAGCTCGCCAGACGATAAGGACCAGCAGTGCTATTCTGTAACCATCTCACCGTGAAAACTTAGGTGAAGTGAGTTGTCATTCCAACAGGGCGAGATGACACTGACAGCTCACTCCACGCTCACTTCACATGTTTTCACGGTGAAGTGGTTACGGGAATCGACATACAGGCCCGGTATCGACGGCGCGTTGTGTTCTACGCGCGCCTCAAAGAGATGTCAGCACAACGGACGGGATCCGCTAGGACCGATACCTGCCGTCGGGTTGCGGGAAGACCGAAAGGGATACCGTGGCCCCTGGCAAGTCGCGAGTCTGACACTCCCTCGAAATTGTTTGATAGTGGAGAAGTTATTTGATAAATAACCGCCCAAAAAAAAACAAAAGGTCTCCAAGATTCAAGATTATTTATATGTGGAAACATGAGTACACATACAGAGCATGCAAGTTATTAAATTACATTATAGTTTGAGATCAGTCATGTTGGTCAGTGTGTTGTGGTCTTTGATGTGTTGTTGTTCGCGTGTGGCGATGCAGATGCCGCCACAAGCATGTTGCCAGTTTGCTTTGTAATAATAGTGTTTGATAAATAAAACAATGTAAAAAAGCGCGTGCTCACCTGTTCTAATGAGTGTGCTTTAATACTAAGTTGCTCAGTAACATTCAAGTCATCTACAGAACTTAGCGCATCCTCACTTCCCATCTGCAAACAAAATATGAATCATGAAATCTGAAGTGAAAAGTGTGTGCGAACAAAAATTACCTGCCTGCTATTATTTTAAGTGTAAGGGAAAAGAAATTGGTAATGCATTATACAACTTATCCCCAAACTTGAAGAAACAGTCAAAAACTTAAATAAGGGCGGATTTTTCAATAGAAAGATAACTTTTATCTGACGAATAAATATGACAGACACAAATATTTTCATACAAAAGAAATATTTATTCCTCAGATAAAAAGAATCTGACTATTTAAAATCAGTCCTAAAAGTTTCACAGAACATTTTATTTTTTAAATGTAAGTATAAGCTTAAAATTTAAAACAGCTAAAACCGTGCCATTGAAGTTGAATTTATACTTTATTCATGAAAGCCAAAGGTAAAATATGAACAAAAACTTTGTGTGCTGTTAAAAATTATTTCTGAAGAGATATAATCATGCAGTGTGAAAATAGTAGATTGTTTGCCTAGGGAGCAAACAACTATTTTTAAGGCGAGAGTGTTTCTTTGAATCCAGAGCGGAGCGAAGGATTCTAAAATAGAATCCTGAATGCAGCGAGGGATTCAAAGTACGTCACTCGAGCTTAAAATAGTGTTGCTGAAAAGTAGAGTGTTTACCTCGGGGTTGAACACTCTACTTTTCATCACCCTCTATGAGAAAAAGAAACGTGTGCGGTCCTACCATTATCTCTCACGTATGATTTAAAACCAATACAACATTTTGCAGCTGCCATCTTGGATTTACATTTTGACCTCACTATCGGCTTTAGCACCCTCCAAAACTATGAAAACGACACCAATGACGAAAAACTTGAAAATGTTCGCAGGTGCCATTTTTCGATTTACATTTCGACCTCACTATCGGCTTTAGCACCCTCTAAAACTATGAAAACGACACCCATGTTCAAATTTGAAAATTTTCGTAGCCGCCGTCTTGGATTTACATTTTGAGCTCACTATCGGCTTTAGAATCCCGAAAACTATGAAAACGACACTAATGACGAAAAGTTTGAACATTTTCGTCATGTGTCGTTGCCGCAATCTTGGATTTTCATTTTGACCAAATAATTTCTTGCCAGCCTGTTACTTGTTCATACAATGCTCGTGATTAATCTCTTTGGTGATTGGAACTTTTACTAACAATATTCACATTCCAAATTCAAATCTATTTTGCTCCCTAGGGATCAAAGAGCTATTTTGGTCCCTGTTTACGAAGACAAAACTAGCACTTTTTGAATAGATGTGATGAAAAATAAATTTGTTGTGTATTTCGTCTTTTGCTGATTAAATATATTTTTGAAGGATGAATCTGATAAGTTTAATTATCGAAATTAGATTATCAGATTGATAAATGATAATTTATATCTGTAAATTGGTTGTACAGAACATTTTTTCACATCAAAATAAATAATAATATTTTAAAACTAGATGAGGAAATTTCTTACCAAACTCCCTCCTTCCGACAAGAAGTCGCCATTACAGCTGGGCGCTTGACTGCCGGTAGCCAAGTGTATCTTATTAGGAGTCCCTCCTATCCTATCCCTATGTGCCTCCTCCAGGGAGTACTGCAACTCCTGGTTCTTGTTCTTTAACTTAGCTATCTCACACTTATATTTACTGTCACTCTCACTGATGTGTCTCTGGTAGTCATCAAGAGATGCCCTCAGCTGAGATACCTCAAATACTTTGTCTGATAACTGTAAGGGGAGAAAAGTAATAATACAGGGAGGATTTTTGAGATGAGGCCGTAAGTACAGGTACCTTAACGGTTATAGCTACAGGAATACGTTCTTAGGAGACTGTCCTCAACCCGTCAAACCATTGCCTACTAGAAGTCATCCGCATGTGCTCAACGATTTTTAAAATTATATTTATTGTCACTATGAGTGTATTTTTCTTCTGAACAATCGCTGGTTCAGACATTTGTTGGGTTAACTAATTAAGTAATTGCCAACTGCATTCACAGATTTTGAAAAATTGGTACATTCAGCTAGAAAAATGTCAATTCTCTCATTTTATTTATATGATGCAATATGCTACGGCAATGTTGTGGTGATTAGTGCCATATGTCTAAATTGTGTAATGCACCACGTTGTCTTAATTTAGTAGTCTGCGTTAATAAGTTGTTTGTATGAAAAAAGTTGATATCCTTATGTTACAATTATTTCAAATTAAAAAAAAAAATGTCTGTTTTAGAAGTTTTTCTCATTATTTCTGCATGAGGACCATGACCTCACAAGCCTGATATCAAACTGTAAAACTATCTGCAGCACAACCTGTTAGCCATAAACCAGTTACCACCAGTGTGAAGAGTAAAGTTGCCAATTCAAAAGTCATTTATTCAAACTAGGCTAAGAATCAGCACTTTTCGAACGTCATAGTTACATAAGACAGTCCCCCAAAACGCCCACCTTTCACCTCTTCCTAGTGCTTTAGCTGGGAAGAAGAAGTGGCGCAACTAACTCCCAAGCAATTAAAGCAAAAACATATTGCAGCAGTGGGTAGTAGGTATATTAAAGAAACAAACCAACAATTAAATGAATTTACAACATACTGTAACATACAATAAACACACTTATGATTTTAGAATAAACTTGTTGGTATTTTGTTGTTTGTTTAATATCTTAGATCTTAGGCCCATATTACAGAACCTTACTCAACACTCTAGCATTACTTAAAACTAGTTTCAACCAATGAAAAGGCTTTAAACTAGTTTTAAGTAATGTTTGAGTTTTGAGTGAGGTTCTGTAATACGAGCCTTAGTCTTGTAAGAAGCTAATAAGTACTACTACTGGATAAATTTAGTGTGAGTATAGATTATTAATAGATTAAAATAAATAGAAATACAATATAGAAACATTGCCTTTTAAAATTTATAAGTTATATTTAAAACTTTACTAGAGGGTTTTTCTATAAAGGTATAAAGAATTATTTTATTAATAGATTTTTGAACCATACCTGTGAGGCATACTGTGCATTCTCAATGATTTTCTTTTGTAGTTCTTCCTGGAGGAGTCCTGAGTCCAAAGCCGCAGCACTGCTAACTGTTGGCTGCTTGTCATCAGCTTTACTCTTTGATTTCTTTGTCAACTTTAACTATAAACAGTAACAATTTGTTTTTAATGAAAGGAATTTCACTTCACTACTATGTATTTAGGATATTACGCAATTTTCTGTTTATAAATTATATGAATCAAAAATAAATTAACCCATAATGCAGCAGTTTCCATGTTGGACAAAGTTACTACTGTGCACATTTAAAATGTGAAGGTGTACCATCAATATCTTTGTTAAACTTTAAATTAATTAGCAATTATTAGAGCAAATAATTGAGCACAAGGTAAACTGAAATAACAGCCTAACTACCTGGAAATATTGAATGCTAAATATATTTACAACAGAGATAACAGAATTCATGGAGTCAGATAAGTTCATTATCAGATGTTGATTAGGAACGCTTCACAGCAATTGGGCATTGTTTTTAGATAGATTGACAGTGCAACTGACCTGTAACGCGTCGAGTTCATCCTGAAGGACAGACACGCGCCGCGTCAACTGCTGGTTTCTGAACGTCAGCGAATCTATCTCTAACTCCCCTTTCCTCAGAGATTTTTCCTTGTCTTTCAACGTGTCCCGCAGCTCGTTCGACTTTGCCTGCTCATCTAAAACCCCCTTCTTTAGCACCTTCACATGGACCCGCAACTGCAACAACGGAAACAACAAATTCACCAAATTGCCGATCGTTATAACGCATCACATTAGCAAAGATACACACTTTTGAATACTCTGCGGCCAATTTCTGATACTTGGCCTGTATATCACCCGAAGGCAACCCCTCCATTGTCGGTTTTCAGGTGTTCATAACTGTAAATTCCGGTATTTAGCTGTTTATTTGTTAGTTGTATTTTGTATTGAACATGAACACCCACAGTCACCCACTTCAACCCACTTTCGTAAAAATGACGTATTGTGATAGTGGATTGAAATGTCATGTGTCAAAATTGATATTGAAATCTGTTGAATGAAATAGTCGATTTTGAATTACTAGTCTGGATGAAAGTATAAAATAAAATAATTTGTGCCTGAAATTGCCTTTTCTGTAGTAAATTAATTATATAATTAGAAAAGTTTACACATCAACTGTGTCAGCTAGAAAAAACCTTATTGGAGAAAAACGAGGGAAATCTTTTTTTTTGCATGGTAACATTGCCTCTGTTGATGTGTCGTGATTGTCCAATATAAAATATCAATATTTTGGAAATTTATGAAAGAAAAGCAGTAATTTCTACCCCAAAAAGCATATTTACATACTAATAAATATATTTCATCTTTCAATGGTACGGTCATGGACGATAGGTACGGTATTTGTTATTTTTTCATAACATTGTATCGCAACAGGTAAAACTAAGTTAGAACAAAGTAAATTATGACTAAACTATGCTTTATTTTGCAGGAATATGGAATCTGGCTGTTCTCATTACAATGATGTTGATAACGGACACGCGCGGTGCATTATTCACATCGATGTAGATTGTTTCTATGCTCAAGTGGAGATGGTACGGAATCCCGAGCTGCGGTCGGTTCCGCTCGGCGTACAACAGAAGAACTTCGTCATAACTAGCAACTACGAGGCCAGGAAGTACGGCGTGCAAAAATGTATGCTTGTTACGGACGCGCTAAAAGTTTGTCCCAATTTAAAACTTATAAATGGTGAAGATTTGCACAACTACAGAACAGCCTCCAATAAGATTTTTGCAGTGTTACAATGTTGGAAATGTCCAGTAGAGAAATTGGGTATGGATGAAAATTTTATTGATGTCACAAACTTAGTACAAGAAAAGATGAAATCTGTAAACATTAGTAATGTCACGCTTGCTGGTCATGCATACAGTGAGCCCAGCATCGACTGCCCATGTGGCTGCCACACCAGACTCAGGGTAACATCACAAATAGCCAGTGAGATGAGGAAAAAAATATGTGAAGACTTAAGTTTCACAACTTGTGCTGGTGTTGCACACAACAAGTTGTTAGCTAAACTAATGTGTCCCCAAAATAAGCCTAATAACCAAACTACTATATTTCCAGAACATGGGACCAGTTTCATGTCCACTTTAGAGAATGTTCGTTGCATTCCAAGCATTGGTTCTAAAACTACAGAAACACTTATATCTAACAATATTATAACCGTTAGTGACTTACAAGACGCATCCCTAGATGTTTTGAAAAAGCACTTCAGCAGCGATATGGCTGTTAGATTGAAAGAGCTGAGCTTAGGTGATGACAATACTCCAGTGAAACAGACTGGCAAGCCTCAGAGTATAGGCCTAGAGGATAGCTTCAAGATCGTCAGTGTCAGGAGTGAGGTAGAAGATAAGTTTACTGCTCTGCTGCAGAGGCTGATGGTCTTAGTGAGGGAAGACGGACGGATCCCAGTCTCTTTAAGAGTTACACTACGAAAAAAGGATGCCAAAAGGCTGAGCAGTCACAGAGAGTCAAGACAAAGTCAGATCTCTCCTTCCATCTTTACTCTCAGCAGTGGTGCACTAACAGTGACCGAGGCCGGCCAGCAGAAACTGATGAGTATCATTATGAGATTATTCAATAAACTAATTGATTTGACCAAACCATTCCATTTAACTTTAGTGGGATTGGCATTCACTAAGTTCCAGGAGCGCATGACAGGCAGGGGATCTATAGTGAACTATTTAATGAATGATATTTCCGTCCAATCTGTGCTTAATTTACAAAACGAATGTGATACCTCTTCTTCGCCTATGGACTACTCCGCCGTGTCGCCTAGCAGCAGCACCACGACTGATCTCTCCGACGCCGAAGTTGAGCCATCACCAAAAAAACCCAAAAAAGTTACATGGATAGCAAAAAGACGATGTTTGTCCAAAGAAGAAGTTGCATCTCCAAGTAAACTAAAAGTTGGTGAACTCAGATTAAACTCGAAAGAGCTGGAGAAGGTATCTGAGTTAAGACTGAATTCCCGCGACCGATCACTCACGCCGCGCGCCAGTCCCGCGAAAGATAACATGTCTGACACATCAGATACCATGAGAGATTGTGAAGAGCAGAATTGCGACGACTGTCCCAGCTATGTCGACAAGGAGGTGTTCAGCGCACTTCCCGACGAAATGCAGAAGGAACTGAAGGCCATGTGGAAGAACCCCTCCAGCTCAGAGATGCCGAGGAGTAGTCCCAGAACCACGAACAAAGCTAAACCGAACACAATTATGAAATATTTTGTTCCACACAAATAGTATTAGTAAGATTTTATCTCGTTAATTATTTTAAGTGATAAGTGAATGGTTTCTATTTTTTCAAATCATACAATTTTTATTCAGCTGATCAAATACATGTTTATGTTAAAAAATAAATATCTTTTATTGCTATAATAATTATAGTTATAGTATAATACATTAGAATTAGATACTACAGGTTAAACAAAAAAACTTTAGTATACAACTGGGCATATCATTTAATATCTATATTTTTTACAGCTTCCGTTACCATATTGGATAGTTCTGTGAACTTATGAACACTATTTACATTGAGGCGGAGTGTGTGTGCCAGGGCGCCGTACGAGACGACGTCCACGTTCAACTGCAGGCGAATCTTATCGCCGTCCGTTACGCCCGCACTGTCGCTACTCTGAGGCGAACTCATCTCTCGTATTTGCTTCAGTCTTCTCAGTGACTCTTCAGTCCTCTGCACCGAGGTCAAAACATCCTCTACATATTTGTAGTATCTGAAACACATGTGTCTATTTACGGAGACTTACTTATCGTACAATATAGATAAGGAGCTAAGTTTAAATAAGTTAGGTATAATTTAAAACATTTAAATACGAATTAATCCTACACGGAGAATTAAATGCGAATTATTATCACGCGGGAATTTATCCTATGCGTAGATCACGTTTTTGAACTCGTGTGACGAGTAACGATTTAGTTATCAATTTTAAGGAAAACCTAGTAACGAAATTAATACTTACGAAACAGTCATAACATTAAAAAGCGATTCTAATAGCTCCATGGTGAACACATTATCCAACTTTTTGGAAGCTTCCTGGTTGAATTCCTTCAAGGCATTGGACACTACGTCTATGTAGGTGCAAGGCTTGGTCGGCACGCTGCGGTTGGTCTTCCTGTACAACCGCGGTATATCACTGACTTGCTTCAAGTGGACATTGAAATTGTTGTATAGTTCGTTGACTATACATTCTTTTACCTTCTCCTTTGTACCTTGCAGTGCCCCCTCAGAAGGTCTCAAAGTTTGTCCAAGGAGATCTTTGTTGTCAATGGGTATTTTGGTCTGAACAAGTTCCAATAGGTGTGGCAACCTCCTCAGTAAGGTTTGTACGTCCACATAGATGTTAATACTGTTGTCAATTAGGTTTTTATTTACATTCGTTGGTTCAAACTTTTGTGTTGGCATCCTCTGAAAACAGCAAATTAATAAATTTAGTTACATAATTATCAATAAATCTTTTGCAGATGAACTTCTATGGGTAGAATAATGACTTTATTGTTGTAAAACAAAGTTAGTACAATGTGTGTTCAATTATTTTAATGTTAACATACTGTAGTAGTATATATGTATGACGTAATCGATAATTTATTTATGTTTAAGTACAAACTACTTAATGCATGTATTTGTTATTTGAATTAATTTGCATTTGATTACTCACAAATTAGGCCTTGAGATTAAACGACCAAAGAGCTTAGGGCTTTACAAGTGCCCATTAGCTTAACGATAAAATCAGGTACATTTCATAATGCTTATCAGTGCATACAAGAGTATTATCAGCACTCGATTGTGGTTTCAAATCGCCGACACATAATGTTTATTACCTGTGTACAATACGCGTTAGCCCACGTGGCATACCGCGATAACAGTTGCAGGGTTAGTTTCCAAAATTTGTGGGCCAGAGCCTCGATGTAGACCCCATCAGACCAGCACTCCTGGGTAGCATTCCAACATTTGTGTGTTTCTCTCAGCACAAAGTCATTATTGTTTTCCACGGTAGGGCTCTTTTGTAGCGCCGCCTCGAAACTTCCTGCGATTGTTTGTACATTTAATAAACACACACATTCTTGAAATTGTTAACATATAATCAGGTGAGAAAGTAATGTATTTCCTATCAACAATGTTGAAGTGGGAAGTGGTTCGGGAATTCGATCGCAGATCTTGGCGTAGGTCCAAAATAGGGTGATTTGTTATCTTGGTGTGATAAACACTACAAACTACGCACGTGGGCGACGTCAAATGTTTCATTTAGGTAGTGGGTGTCCAAATCAAACATAATTGAATCCCTTGATTTTTATGACACCCACATACTGTCCCAATGACCTTGTTGCAGCGATAGATAGAACATTTACAATATAGATAGTGCACACAGCTCTAATCAGTGACATTTTTTTTTCAGAGATGCTGAATAGAATTTGCAACAAAGAAAAAAATACTTATAATTTACCTGCAATTTCCTGAAACCGAATCTGGAAATAAACGGGCAAGTTCCATCTTCTTTGGAAGCTTTTATACTCAGAAGTGCCATGCATCAACTTGACATCATCAGCTGAACAATACTCTTCAAGCTTCCTTATGAACTGAATACTCTCACTGTACCTCCTGTAAAATATCTGAGGGTTGCCAGGAGCGAAAATTGATGCAAGATTCACCTCTAGTCTGTTTTCAACTTCGCACCAAAAGCAGTTGACTAAAAACCTATATTTCTTAACAAGAAAGGATAGTTTGGAATGTTGTGTCACTGTTAGAAGTAACTTCAGTTTTGTGTCCAATAAAAACAAGATTCTTTCATAGATTCCTTGTAATCCATCTTTGCTTTTCTGTAATGCTGGTTCATTGATGATGTCTTGTAAAAGAGGAGCAACTGCTTGCTTTCTAATCAGCATTTCGGACTCTTTGACTCGGTCTAAAGATGCAAGTGTGGTAAGAGTTTTCAAGAGGCTCTCGTTATCACTGTCATTCCAAAACTTGAACAGTAATTCATTGAGAGTATGTATTAGTTTTCCTCCTACTTCATTGTATTGTAATTTATGCTCTGGTTTTATGATACTGTCACACTTTGAGATGGAGAATTTCAACTTGTTGTATTGCATTGCAGCGCGATCCGCTAGAGCCACCTGTTCTTGTTTCTTTTTATGAGATATATTTTTTAGGACATTGTCTAGTGTTTTCAGACAGTTAATTGTTTGGCTATAATGTTTGAGCAGCTGCTTCTTCTTTTGCAGGCCGTGCCTCTGACTCATCCACAATGACAACTCTTTCATTGCATCTTCTAAGCATTTTTTTACACTCTACAAGAAAAAAAACAAATAAAAGATAAATCAATATAAATAAAATGGGAATACCATTGAAAAATAATGCACATAAAATAGAGAAATAACTGGCAATTATGAGTAAAGCAGATAATACACTACATAGATCATACAAATCTAAAATTTTGATAGCTAAATAAGATAAATAATGAAAGGAGTTAATACTCACAATAACTTCATCATTCAACTGTCCTAATGGCACCTGTATTTTCACGATAGCCTTATCAAACCCGATGAGGGTAGCACACAGATTTACGAAGTTGGCATAGTCCTTGTTTATAAGCTCTATCATAGCGAGCCTTAGGACTTTTAAGTACACTCCCAGGTCATCTCGCATTGTTTCCAATGATGCCACATTTTGATGCTCCGCCAAAAAGTTATCGACGGAGAAATTTGTCTGAAATGATCATTAACAAGTTTAGAAAACATTTTAAGCCCAATCAACTGATTAACACGATTAATTACATGGAAATCGGCAAAAATACCTTGACGAAATCATTTCTGTCGAAGCACAGCCCCCGAGGAGCCGGCGGCAGTGTAAACTCCATTATATTGTTCTCCATGCTAACGTGTCACTATCATTGTATTATGAAGGCACCATTATTGAGAGGAATTGTTGGAAAGTGTTTAAATTATCTATTTAGTTCGCTGGTCCCTACGGCGATCATTTTTGACACTTAACTTCATTGACGTAAGCCTGACACATCACACGTCAAATTTATGGTTCGGAAACACTCCAATATTTTTCTAGATTTTTCTAAATCGAATAAAAAAATCTTTTTATAGTCATTCTGAAGGTGTATTATATGTAAGAGAATGAATATGAAGCCAAAAGATAATATTGTCCAAGGAACATATTTACTCTAGGGAGAAGATTGACAAGTACAAACGGCATCCAAAGTAGATAGCAAAAGTGTCAAAAACGGCCGCTTTTGGTACTTTTGCTATCTACTTTGGATACGAAACACTTAGTCCTGTTTTAACAACGTTAAAATACTTTATCCTCTTTGTAACAAACTCCAAGTTTCAATTCTTTTATCTTTATTTTCTATGATAAGCTATTATTTTTTCTTCAATGAGGGCGCCACTTAGCTCGGGATAGCGCCATAATAGATTTTCAACTTTATCACTAAATTATAAGGTTCAAAGTTGATTGGGAAAATTTAACAGTTTCGGGTAGGTTGACCTGCTGGCGTCTATACAAATAAAATGATACCGAAAACGGTACTGGGAACTAACCGAGGTTAAATTATTAGGCACACAATTTCGCCGGTTACAATTTTCCAGCTCCGCTTTGGGGGTCAAGCAGCGCTATTGTTTAAATGTTTTAATTAATTAGTGGTGAATAGATGACGATAGGAGAATTCACAAGAAATAACATCAGCATGCGCTCACGCCGGCAGTAATGTATCTTGTGAAATGGAGTCTGTGGGGTTTTCACTTTGTCAGGTACTGACGTGAGCACGTCAACCTACTATGTACAATCTGTGAAATTTCTTTAATAGATTTTCAACTTTCTAGCTAAAGGATAAGGTTCAAACATTGATGTATTAAAAGAGGTAGATACGGGACTTAGTTGTGACTAAGTCCTACTCAACTAAGCGCCTGGTCCTACTCAACTAAGTGGTTGCCCGTAGTTGGCACTCAGTCGCGCACGGAACATCGTAGATCACACAGCTCAATAATTTCAGTTTTTTTGTAATAAATATGCATCAAAATGATTTCTTGTGCAGCTAAACAGTGCTTTAATAATACAAGAAAGAAAAATAAGACACATGGGATTACCTACCACTCGTAAATACAAAAATGTTAATTTGTTGAAAATTACAATATTAATTGAACGTTTGGTTCGCCATGTTTGTGAGAGCGAGATAGATAATAAAAACATGCGTGAAAGACACGATACGCACACAATGCGCGAGGTGCCAACGCAATTTCAATTGCACGTCAGCGCCGTCTCCTATCTCTATCCTCGTCTATCGGTAACTATAGCTTTGCAACAATGCAACTGTGAGATGACACTGATCACAGATGTGTGAGTTTCGGTGCATGTAGTAGTGCGCTGAGCCCAAGTTTACTGATTGCGATGTTAGCGCGTAACATATCTTCCTCCTTTTAATATATCAATGGGTTCAAAGTTTTTGTTGGGAAAATTGGACAGTTTTGGGTAGGTTGATGTGCTGGCGTCTGTAGATTTGACAAAAGCTTACCCAAATATTTTTGTAAATGAATTTTGAAAACATGTTGCAGTAAATTAAATTAATTGTGTATTGATTGGCTTGATTAATAACCCTTTTGTTTATTTTTAGTTACAACCTACGCTATACGAGCGTATACCTATTATATTCTGCTTGAATTGTATGTATATTTATTCAATTTTAATGATACTAAAGAGCTGCATGCCGTTCGCAAGCCGCGGTTTACTGACCAATGCCTTACTCCTTAAGTGTGTTGTGAAAAGCAGGTTGGAGTCTCATTTCCCACGAAATGTATGGGAAAAGTTTTTTTTGCGATTTCTAACTTTTCTACTACGTACTCAAACTTCAGTTGGACCAATATAGTTTTTTGATCCTTTTTAAGAAACATGATCGATTGGCATCGCAAAAAGTTTTTGTGAAAACTGCCTATTTTCTTGCTGACTGTATTTTTTTTTTCAAAATCTATCAAATCAAATAGTTAAGGACAATCTCCTAATGCCCTGTAGCTACAACGGCAACGGTTATGGTAGCTGTCTTTGCGGAGAAGGGACGGAGGGGACCTTGAAGGGGCACCTTCACAAAAATCCACTGTTTATATATATATGTCGGGACAGGAGCATTATTGGCACCGTCTTCAGGCATTATGCGGGATATTAGGGTGATCGAGCAAAGGAATACACTCAATGCACAATAATCACATTTAATAATAACAAACACCATAGTCACAATAAAAATGTAAGCCAAACGAAACGTATGACAGTTCCTTGACTGGAGGTTCTCTTCTCTGTCAAGGTCGAAAAACAAGAAGGCTCGCCGTGGCGTCCCTCCATTCTAGGCTCCGTCGTACTCGTAGCACGAAGTTACCCGAGTGTTAGTGCTGCCACCACTCGGGTCACGTGCCGCGCTTCGTTTAGCGACCCTACTAATGACCGTCTCCGACATATATATATATATATTTAACTAATATACAGGTGACTTGTAATTTGACATATTCCTTCTAGGACGTGATAGTGTGACCCATTTGCAACAATTAAGCACCCCATAAACCCTAGGCAAACATTTATGGCCGCAGCCGGTACCCCGTCCCTCGAGGCTGTTAAGAGAGGACGGGGTTGCGTTGCAGCACGGTTCGGGGAAATTGTCGTGGTAGGGGCATATTTCTCCCCGAGCCGAACTCTCGCCGAGTTCCACAACTCCCTTGCGGAGTTGAGAGTCGTCGTCGTCGGGTTCTATTCCCTCCACGTGCTCGTCGTCGGGGACGTCAATGTCAAGAATGTGGCTTGGGGTTCCCGGTATACGGACACACGGGGCAGGATGCTGGAGGACTGGGCGCTGGAGACAGGCCTGGTCGTTCTAAACTAGGGTTCTGTCCCCACGTGTGTGCGGATGCCGGGTGAATCAGTGGTGGACATCTCGTTCGCTAGCCCCGCTCTGTCACCGCGTGTCATTGACTGGCGCGTCATGGAGGGGGTGGAGACCTATTCCGATCACCGGTACATCCGGTTTGTCGTCTCCACCCAGACCTCGAGTGCGCCGGTCTGACAGGCCCCGAGTGGTCCGCCGTGGGTGCTGAAGCAGCTGGACCGGGAGCTCCTCCTGGAAGCCTCGATCGTGCAGGCCTGGGTATCATCACCGGATAGGCCTGCCGACATCAACGACGAGGCGGAGTGGTTCCGGGAGGCCATTTCCGAAATTTGTGAAGTGGTAATGCCCCGGGTCCAGCCCGGACGTGCCTCGCGCCAGGTGTACTGGTGACGACACTGCGCAATGCGTGCGTTGTTGCGCGACACCGGTACACCAGGCACCGCAGGCTCCGTATTCGACCTCCGGATACGGAAGCTATTCAGGCGGAGCTGTACGAGGGGTACAGAGCGGCGAAGACCGCCCTCCAAGCGGAGATCCTGCGGGTCAGGGGACTGGCCCGCGAGGAGTCGCTGGAGACTCTGAACAGAGACCCGTGGGGACGCCCATAGAAGATAGTGCGGGTAAAACTCCGCCACTGGGCTCCCCCCCTGACGCACAGTCTCCGGCCGCAGCTTGTGGGGAACATGCCTGCCCACCCATGGCTCCGCCTACTGCGGTGCCCGATGCGGTCCACACCGCCGACGACGACGACGATGCTCCGGAGGTGACCGAGGTAGAGATGAGACTGGCGGTACGTAGGCTGAATGCCAAAAATACCGCCCCAGGACCCGACGGCTTACCTGGGAAAGCCTGGGTCCTTGGCCTCAGAGTCTCTCGGGCCTCGACTAAGGGGGCTCCTAAGCGTATCTTTGGAGAGGGGCCAGTTCCCACTTCGTTGGAAGACGGGGAAACTGGTCCTCATCAAGAAGCCGGGGCCCTGCGGACTCTCCGTCCGCTTACCGGCCCATCGTGCTGCTCGACGAGGTGGGCAAGCTCTTTGAAAGAGTCATTGCAGACTGCCTCGTCGGGCGGCTGGTGTGGGTGGGGCTAGATTTGGCGGAGAGCCAGTTTGGTTTCCGCAGGGGGCGCTCCACGTTGGACGCCATCATGCGCGTGCGAGCCCTCACGACGGGGGGGATGCGGTGGCTCGGGGTGGGGTCGTCTTGGCGGTGTTTCTAGACATCGCCAACGCCTTCAATACCCTGCCCTGGAGTTGCATCAGGGAGTCGCTCCGGTATCACCGGATACCCGGACCGCCGGACCTACCTCTGTCGTGTGGTCGAGGCTTATTTGACGGACCGGGCCGTCATCTACCCCGGTCACCAGGGAGAATGAAACCGGCGAGAGATGTCGTGCGGTGTCCCACAGAGATCGGTCCTGGGGCCGAATCTGTGGGTCATCGGATACAACTGGGTACTGCACGCCGACCTCCCCAGTGGCGTCAGCGTCGTTTGTGACGCTGACGACACGTTGGTCCTGGCGCAGGGGAGGTCGCATCAGGCGGCGGCCGAACAAGCGACACACGGGGTTGCCACAATCGTGGCCAGAATCCGATAGTTGGGACTCGAGGTGGCCTTGCACAAGTCCGAGGCCATGTGTTTTCATGGTCCTCGGAACGCGCCACCGTCGGGTTCCCAAATAACGGTAGGATGGGTTCACATCGGCATCGAGTCGACGATGAAGTACCTAGAACTCGTCCTCGACAGTCGGTGGAACTTCGTGGAGCACTTCCGACGTTTGGCTCCCAGACTGGAGCGGGCCGGGGCTGCCTTGAAGCGGCTCCTGCCCAGTCTGGGGGGTCCAAACGCCTCCTTCCGTAGGCTATACGCGGGGGTCGTGCGGTCCATGGCCCCTTACGGGGCACCGTTGTGGGCGCGTTCGTTGAGGCAGCAGCCAGCCCGCCAGTTGAACGCGTCCCAGAGGGTCATGGCCACCCGGTTGGTCCGGGGATACCACACGGTCTCCGGTGAGGCGGCGTGCCTCCTTGCCGGATTGCCGCCATGGGATCTGGAGGCAAGTCCTCGCGCATATTTGGGCGTGAGGAGGCAAAACGCCGGGGCTTGACTCCGATGCCGCGAGAAATCGCGGCACAGTGGACTGAGCTCAGGGATCTCATGGCGACATGGAGAGTGCGATTGTCGCAACCCAGTGCTGGACTCGCCACTATTGCGGCAATAACCCCTCTTTGAGGAGTGGCTAGAGAGGCGCCACGGCGTCCTCACCTTCCGCCTGACGCAGGTCCTCACCGGACACGGCTGTTTCGGGAGGTTCCTGTTCGGTATCAAGCGGGAGGAAACGCCCGGGTGTCATCACTGCGTGGATCGCCCGGAGGACACGGTGGAGCATACGGTGGAGGTCTGCCCGGCTTGGGCAGAGCACCACCGTGTCCTCGTAGAGGCAATTGGTGGCGGGAATCTCTAGCGTCCAGCCCTGGTCCAGGCCATGGTACGGAGCGAGAGGGCATGGGAGGCCGTCACCTCCTTCTGCGAAGCAGTATTGCTTGCGAAGGAGGAGGCGGAACGCGTGAGGGAGAGGCAAAATTCGTGCCCTCACGCCCCTAGCCGCCGTCGGGAATCAATTGCCGATTCCTCGGCCACCGTAGGCGCGGGCAACGGGGTGAGCAATGGGTCCGGTAAGGACCAAGCCCGGGTCGAGGGCGCATTGTGTTCCAAGCGCGCATCAAAGAGATGTCAGTTAGTGAAGGGGTTAGATGAGACCATTGCCTGCCGGGGTTGCGGGAAAGTCCGAAAGGGATACGAGAGGAAGAATTGTAACTTTGAGGGAAGAAGGATATTCCACGAGAGAAATAGCACACAGCTGCTGTATCCCGATCCTGTGTCGTAGCCACGTTGCAGAGGTACCACGGCCTGGATAATTTAGCTGACCGACCCCGCAGTGGTCGCCCAACTGTTCTGACTGCTGCTGCCACTACAATAAAAGCAGAAGTTCGGGCCGCCTCTGGACTAGAAGTTATCAGTCAGACCATTCAGAATTGCTTACACCAGGCTGGACTACGAGCACCTCTGAATTCACGGCATCGTCAGCGACGGAGATTGCAGTGGGCTAGACTCTGGCAAAATGAAGAAGATAAGGAGAAAAACAGTAGGCAAAACTATCTCTTTGTTGACGAATCGCGAATCAGTACTCATCCAGATAACCGAAGTGTCCGTGTCTGGACAAGACCTGGAGACTGAAAGGCAAGAACTGCCTCTGGAACCGTTCAGCAAGGCGGGAAATTGGTGTCCTTTTGGGGTGGAATTATTATTGGAGCCAGAACACCTTTGATCCCGAATCGAAGCTCCACAACGGCAGATAGGTACAAAACAGTCGCTATTGATGGAATTGTCAGACCATTCCGAGTAAACCATGGGCCATTCGTACTGGTCGATGATAATGCGCCCGCACATCGAGATCAACGAATCAATCACGAGTCAATGCTGCTAAACGAGAATACGACATCACAAGATTAGACTGGCCTGCCAGTTTGCTTGACTTAAACCCAATAGAGCACGCGTGGGATCCTTTTAAGTGAGCTGTTTGGAACCGTCAGCCACCTCCCCAGACAGTGCCAGAGATCAGGGATGCCGCTATTCAAGAATGGGACAGGTTACCGCAACAAATGCAGGATAACTTGATCCCAGCATGTCCAGGAGGATCTCCACATGTGTGCGAGCCAGAGGAGGAGTTATATTGTTATAAATAAAACCCTTCTATTAATAAATTGTTGTATAAGTTTGGTTAAACGATCTTTTTCTTTCCATCAAATTTCTGTTACGAGGGTTTATTTAGGTACTCATGTGTATAAAAAAGATAAACGTAAACACTTTTTCTTGATAAAGTTAACTTTAAACATATTATCAGCTTTTGCTAGTGATCACAAACTTTTTTGATGTGTGTACGTTCTCTGTATGTATACCCGCAAACTAAACGACGACTGAACAGTGACCAGCGAGTAGACCGTGAGTCATGCTAGAAACTCAAAAGCCGCTCCACAACTTGTAACCTGGGGTCCAAGTCTGCTATTTTTATAAATTTGTCATTCCAACACGATCCCATTGTCATTTTGCTAAAAGTTCGTAATCTGCTAAATTCATAATGGTCGATCATTGGTTGATCATTGTATTCCACAAACACGATACTCGTAACGAATTAAAAGAAATGACTGCACAATGACGTTCTCATGGTGGGTCACTGATCAAAGGAACTGTCAAAATTTTAGCAGATTACCGCCTAAGTCAGTCATTCATTTTTCACTAAGTACGAGATTACCAATAGATGCCATTTCTTTCAATGGAGTGTCAGTGGCTGACCATTGGAAAGTCATAATGACGCCAATATGTTAGTAGATTACCAAACTTGTCAAAATCTACAATTATGAAATCAATGATAGACCATTCTGACACTATTGTAATAGCAGACTTGAGGCCCTTGTCATGACGACCTAGGTGCCTAGCGTGTGATGAATTGCTGGGAGGTTAGATAGTAGTGGGAACTGAGCCGATGTCGTCTATTCTGCCAGTGTCATGTAGTGACGGCAGCACAGCGAAATGAGCCGTCGAACTTTGAACTTCGTGGTTGTTGTTATTGTTAGTAGTTATTGGTATTAGCTGAAAGGACGAGACAAGTTATGTTAGTTAGTAACAGTTTTTTTTTTTTTCGTTTGTTAGTTATTAGTTTAATCTACTAGAAAACGACACATATTTACAAAGTTATAATTATTAGATACCTACACATCAGAATTCATTTTTATATCATAGACATAGCTGATTAAATGAAGATGTCTTCCCCGTCATTTGTACGCTTAATGCCATTGTAAAATTATAAGATAAACTGGTTTTAAAGTACAAGTACGTAGACGATTTTTGAAAATGGTTTATAAACTTCTTCCTTTATTTTTTGACTGTTTGATGTTTTAGAAAATTTGGTTACATCGAAAGGTTTGTTAAAGTATTAGGTAGGTACCTACCCAATGGAATTGCAATGAAGACCATTCAATTTGAGAGTTTCGAGAAAAGTGATATTTAGTGATGCATTCTGGAAAAAAAATAGGTACTTACTTAAAAAAATAATAGGTGCTTAATTGTTGCAAATGGGTCGCCTATCACGTCCCAGAAGGAATACGTCAAATTACAAGTCACCCTGTATGTATACCTATATATTTATTATTATTATACTAGGTACGTGCTTCTACATTCTAAATGAGCTTAAGTGCCTCTAAAGTACAGCGAATTTTCAACCATTATCCTAAACATTAATAATAATAAGATATAATTTATATTAATTTATTTTATTTTAGTAGATAGGACCAAAGCCACAGTCACAAGCTAGAGAACCCCTTATTTTAATTTGCTGTTTACCTACTCTAATTGGTCCATTAGACGCAATACAAACAAAGGAAAGGATTTAATCCATCGCTGTTACCCTATCATTTTAATTTTATTAGGTAGGTACATTTACCAGTAACTAGATAAATGGAGCCATAATGGAAGATTTAAACCACGGTAATACGACTTAACAGGCTGTGTTTATTTATAAACTTTCACAGTACCTATCTATTAGATACAGAAGCTGACATTCTGGAGTGGAAGCAAGAATAAAGTGGGAGGCTAGAAGGCCTTTAAAAATCACTACCCGCGTTTTCCAGTGCAGTGGCGACGCGACGTAGCATCACCCGGGGCAGTTTTCTATTGAGTGCCCCCAAAAGAAAACAACAAATACGAAACGTGCTTAAATGACTTTATTTTGCTAAAATATTCGATCACATTATCAAAATTTCCTTTCCTGTCCCTTTCAATGGAAAACATGAAAAGATTGGTAAGTGGCGCTTGTGACATTGTGGATCTTAAGTAAAAGTTTTACAACTTTAATTTTGAGTTTTTTTTTTTCACAAGAAGCCACCGAAACACAAATAGTTAAAAAAAAAACTTAGACACAGCGAATGTCTAGGAACACAGAATAGTCCCATTTTACAATGAATTTAAAAAGAACTCCAAGGTCAACTTATTAGACCATTTCTTGGAAAGAACTGGTGAAGGTGGCGCCTCAGTCGTAAAAACTAATGTCCTCTGCAGAAAATTCATCACAGATTTTTGTCAGATTTTAAGCCGTTTTAGGCTGAACAACACTAAATGTTATGGTAAGACAGTCATTCATTGCCCTGTAACGATGGTCTAGTTCTCCGTAAAATATATAAAGACATTCTAACATAGATCTCTGCAGCTCTTCTGGTAATTTTAGGCCAGTGTGTTGTCACCCCTTGGTGCTTTGTATCCGGGGCGGTCCTAGTTAATCCTCGAAGTGTCACCGGCATTAGGATTGAAATCTTGAAATATACAACTGATTTTATTTTCACAGTATAAAATGCTGAAATCGCAAAAAAAAGCTACATCTAAAATGAGCCCTCCGCGAGGGTTCCCGGCATTCCATATGTGACTTGAGTAAACCCTCCAGGAGGGTTCCCGGCTCTGAACGTGTTATGGGAAGTTATCAGCCTGTCTAAACAACATGCGAAACGTACCAATTATCGTCCACCATATTGATACTACATCAATCAGGTAGCTATTAACCGGTTATTTAACATAATTACCTGATTTTATTAAGTGGCCAAACAGAAGATTATGTTTCATAAGGGGTAATTTAATTTTGTAAATCAAGTCTTTTCAATTGTCGATTTGGTCACCATGGCTTCTTCTGAAGACTTGTTTCTGAACAGAGCAAAGTTTGTGATGAAATATTTGGGAGTTTGGGTGCTGGCGGAAAATGCATCGGCCTTTCATACCGGCTACAGGGCCTTCATGATGACCTTGCAGTATTTGTTCTTGATTTTCCAAATTATATACATAATCCAAGTGTGGGGAGACTTAGACGCTGTTTCGCAAGCATCTTACTTGTTGTTCACTCAAGCTTGTCTTTGCTTGAAAGTGACAGTTTTTCAAATGAATATGGGAATGTTGAAGGAGTTGTTGACGCTTATGGATTCAGAGATTTTTAAGCCTGAGAATTTTACTCATGAAAAGTAGGTTGCGGAAGATGTTTTGACGGAGTACACAAATTCTCTATTCTGCGGGGATTTAATGGAACTTTTTTGAAAGAGGTTTATTTCCGACAGTCACCTGCCTTAGGTTGACTGAATCTGAGATACTACTTACTAATTCAGAATAATTTGTGTACTCCGGTATCAAGAACCTATGGACTTTTAAAAAGGACATACCTAACAGAAGTTTTGTCCATTAGTATATTAAAATTTCAGGCAGCTCGTATCAAGAGATTACTGCTCGCTTTCATGGTGAGCTCTCAAGTGACTTGCGGGTTGTGGGCATTAAAACCTTTGTTTGACGATGCTGATAGAAATTTCCCGTTTGATATGTGGTAAGTGATTCTTATCAGGCGGGTTCCTGATCGGAGCACTATCTCATACCCGTGCACTTTTCTCTCAACCAAATCCTAATGGATGCCTTCGACCTAGTAAAAGTTAAGGAGTGGAGGTCCAGCCCCTACTGCTATTCAATCACATAGAGCATCCACAGCATAAACGAGGTACGGCTCCAGGATTGTCTAAGGAACTCATTGCCTCTTTGAAAGTAGGCCTTTGGCGCGATTGGAAACAATTTTTTTCGCTCCACGCTCACAATAAAGACAGATCAAAAGTCCTAGGAAGTCTTCAAACTTAGCATTTCTTTTAACAGGATGCCATTAAATCCCGAGAAGGCTGTTCAGTACTACATCGGGTACGGCTTCCAGCTGGGTACGATCTGCATCAGTGCCTACATGTACTTCGGCGTGGACAGCGTCGCCTTCTCCTGTGTTATCTTCGGATGCGCCCAGATTGACATTGTGAAAGATAAGATTATGAGTGTGGGTTGTTTGATCATTCCGTGTTTTATTAAGATTAGGTATCAGCCAGTCCTCGTAATAATCGGCTTCTCCTGCACAGAATACTAACAGATAAATCTGATGCTGTTGTTGAATGTTCTAAATCTTTGTAGATTACTTCGATAAATAGAAAACGTGGTACAAGGGAGGTGGAAGAAGCTTTAGAAGAGAACTACAACAAGCTCGTAACTTGTATCAAACACCATCAGGCTATTGTTAAGTAAGTATTGTTCTATTAATTGCAGTGGTCACAGTCGTTACTTGCGGTATGGTTCCTAAGTGGGAATCGACCGATTTCGGTTAGCTTAAAAATAAATGTGCGGTTTAACACGTTCAGTGTCGGGACCCCTCCTGGAGGTTTTAGGTTTTTCTTAGCAAATACAGCATTATAAACCGTGAAAAACTCTGATGTTTTAAAATCCAAGCATTCTTTTTTGTTCTGTTATAAATATTCCCAAAAAAATTAAAAGGTTGTAAACTGCATATAGTGACAAGACACCCTGAAAACACAATTTTACAGTGTTTTACAAACCGGTTTTAAACCTAATGCCGTTGACCGTTCGCGATGGTTAGAACTTTAGTGAAAACGTAATGCCGGTAACCCTCCGGGACTATGATAAGTGGGTGGAGTCGAATGTGTTAACTCACTTCCTTGTCGCTCTTATAATAATAATTTCCACTTTCGATCCGTCCTAAAAACACATTATTCTATTATATTTTCAGGTTCACAGCGCTTGTTGAAAATGCTTACCACCCATATCTGCTGTTCCAACTTATTGGCAGTATTGGAATCATTTGTATGTCCGCTTTAATGATCTTAGTCGTGAGTACAATTTCATACCTTCCCCATTAAATGATTTATTTTAATAGTACCTAATTGCTTAAAAAGAAAGTAAAAATTAAATACTGAAAGGAAGTATCCTAATCAGGTCGATTGGCGTAGCATGCAGTTCTTCTCCATTCTGACTTATCTGTCTGTCATGATCAGCCAACTCTTTGTGTGCTGCTGGTGTGGACATGAGCTCACTGCTACCGTAAGTACCTACTTACACTGTACTAACATAGGTATTTGATATCCACGCACAACCCTAAAGATAAAAAAATACTTGGTTGAAGAGGACTTGCACGGTGCACATGTGCAACACTACCAACCTACTTAAACTTTGTTATAAACCCGAACCAGCACGCTTAGCTTGACCACAATAGAAACGGGTTTTGTCGACGGAAGAATAGACAAAATGACAGATAAACAATTACAATCTGTCATTTTGTCTATTCTTCCGTCGACAATATCCGTAGAAAACCCGTTTCTATGGTTGTCATACTACGCGTGCTGACACTTGATAGCTTCACAGCTTCAGAAGGTTGATTAATTTTTACTTTGCCAGGTCCTACGACCAGACCTGGCACTGACAAGAAGAAGGTAAACTGTAATAAAATTAATTAATTGACATATTTCAGAGTGAAGACCTGCACACAGTCTTGTACAAATGTTTCTGGTACGAGCAGGACGTGAAGTTCAAGCGTGAGCTGTGCTTCGCCATGATGCGTTTCAGTCGCCCTCTTGTGTTGCGAGCTGGACACTACATCATTCTGTCGCGACAGACTTTTGTTGCCGTTAGTACCAATGTTTGTAATCTTTACCATATAGCGCAAATTTAGCTAGACGCAGCGCGCCCTATCTTGAATTCTTATTGCGATACCCCTTCGCGATACGTATGCGTGCTGTAAAATATATTGCTTTGGTTACAGATCCTTCGAATGTCGTACTCCTACTTTGCAGTGTTGAATCAGACGAAATAAAGCGATGAAAATTACATCGTAGCCCAGTTCTGCAAAACACTCCAGCTTTTTACATAAAAGAGTAATAAAACCTAGAATAGAAAGAAGATTGGATTACCAGCAACTAATAAATTAGCACCTATTTAGTTTTTTTTAAATTTTGTTTGTTTGTCCCCAGAACTTATCTTCCTTTTAGTAGGCAGAAGTTAGAGCTGTGAGAACTAAATCACAAAGAACAACTGACTCGTGCCTAGGCACTCGAGTGAATTATTTTAATTGTCCCTTTCCAGCAAAGTTTGCTTTGATGTGGAAGTTTATACTTAATAGCAAAAATAGTTCTAATCTAGGTACAGTGGACTAGGGTGTCAAATGATTAAGACGCACTGGCTGGTCCAACGGTGACAAGGAATAAATTAAGTTAATGGCTTTGAGATGTATTTTCAACACCTTCTGATTGGCGGGGTAATCGGGGATGCAAATCAATCGATGGTTGACGACTGTATTGCTACTACGCTTTTGCTACCTATCAACAACTTGGGAAACAAAAACCTACATAATATTGAGGATTGTGACAAATCCTTACTAATATTATATAATACCTGTGCCAAAGTGAATTTGTTTGTTTGTTTATTACGCTTTCACGCTAAAACGGCTGAACGCATTTGGACGAAATCTGACACATGGGTAGAGCCCTTTTTATCCCGATATTTCTACGAGGTCGAGACTTATGCGGGTGACACCGCGGGGTGTAGCCAGTAACTTAGGTAGGACAGCTATTATAACGATAAACTTCAGTGTTTTCTTGTGAAACTAAAGCAATAAGCACAATGTCTACAATTTATAACACATCAACGTATCAACAACGATTAAAACTTTCCAACTTTAACGTTTAAACTTTAAAGCTTTTAAAATATTCACCGATTCTTTAGAAATATATTTGTTTAGGGTTTGTGGACGCTAGTATTGTCCCTTACACCCATTGGAGAAGAATCTCTTGGGCAAAAGCTTTCTCTAACGTGTCCTTACGTCTTATGCTAGCTTCTCAACCAAAAATAAGTATGGCAGTAAAGAACACAACATTATTCCTGGGCCGACCAAAAAAAATCCTTAGCGCCCATGGTGTCTGGCCACATCCGAACAACTACATCATTTTGAGGAAACTTTACATGCTTTTCGTGATGTGGACGCAGTACTCCTTCCTTCTGTTCGAGATTATCTACATAGTGGACGTGTGGGGCGATATCGACGCGGTTTCCGAAGCCTCATACTTGCTCTTCACTCAAGCGTCCCTGTGTTATAAGTCTACCGCCTTTATGGTCAATAAGAAGAATTTGATCGAGTTGTTGGGAATCATGGATTGCGAGATTTTTGAGCCAAAATCTGCTGAGCATGAGAAGTAAGTACCAAGACCTTCCTAAGCTTTAGGACTCTAATTAAAATCAATCAAAGTCTCCGCAAAAACCCTAGGATAGAAGTTGTTTTAGTCAAAGAGAAGATCATCAAGAGCTAAAGTATAATTCTTACCTTCATCAGAATTTTAGCAGCTCAAGCTCGCAGGATCAAGCGTCTGTGTCTGTTCTTCCTGACGAGCGCCACGACCACCTGCACGCTGTGGGCCATGATACCGCTGTTTGATGATGCCAGCAAACGGTCCTTTCCTTTTAGAATCTGGTAAGCAAGCATAAGCAGGATAATAAGTACTTTTGATGTCCCAGTACGTTCATCCTCATAGGCTTGGCTTATATTTCTCTTCTGGGCCCATCGTCTGGGCATATTGCACATGAGCCAATATAGAAATGAAAAGTTAGCTAAAGTCTTGCATAAGTTTAGGCAAAAAAAGCAATTAAAAAATACTAAAAGAAACAAAAATATTTTAAATTGAGCTTAGCAAAAACTGCTATGTAATTCTTCGTCCTCCGATTTTATCTTGAGACGCCAATTTGTCCAGGATGCCAGTAACTCCATTGAAGTCTCCTGGCTACGAGCTGGGGTACCTGTACCAGATGGTCAGCATCTACATCAGCGCCTTCCTCTTCATATCGGTGGACAGCGTCGCCGTGTCCATGATAATGTTTGGGTGTGCACAGTTGGAGATTATCATGGATAAGATTCACAAGGTGGGTGAAAAGAGGGATAAGGTTTGAGAGTAGGTAAAAGCATAGCATCTACTTATCGGTGGTAGGAGCCGATACAAATATCTGAGGTAAGTGTTAGCTTTCTTTAGCCTACCACGGAAGCGGTTTCAAAAGCGTCGAAACGAACCCAATGAAAACTCAAAGATATCCATTTATATACTCGTAAATACTTAGGTATATTTATAATCACGTTCTTCTCGATAACGGCTCTAACGATTTAGATGAAAGTTGCAATATAGGGGGGTTTACGGGGGCGAAACATCGATCTAGCTATAATAGGTCTCATATATTATCTATAGGTCGGTATTTTCACCTACTGAAATATCTATAAGCATAACCCTTGACATAGTGAGGTTCAGGAATGGCGACCACGAACTAGAAAGCCGTCAGCAGGATAGCCTGCAATCAGATGACAGAAATGCAGATTCAGAGGAAGAAAGAGTCTTCGCTCCCAATGATGAATATCCTCGTTTATAAACTGGTTGGTTCTGTTCTGTTCAAAAAGATGGTGCTGTTTTTCGTTGTTGCAGAGCTTTTGTTTGAGCTGAGCTTTGGTTTCCTTTCCAGATACAAAATGTGTATGATTCGGCAGAATCGGAGGAACACAGGAGGAAGTTGATCAAAATTAATAACGAGTATCTTGTTGAATGTATCAAACAGCATCAAACTGTTGAAAGGTTAGTATCTACCTACCTAATGAACTTTTACGAGACTGAAAATATTATTAGAAACTTTACTTAGTTATCGTACTCCTCTTGGTTTTCTCTTTTTAATGTGTAATGAATTCTTGGATATAGATAGTGCCATCCGCGAAGACGCGCCCCACTCTTGTTCCTAATCACTTACAGTACAGTATTCTCCATAGATATCCAGAGATATGCCTTCATTGCGGAATAGTAAGTAATCCTAGTGCCACCGCTTATCTCCTACCAAAATAATTTGAACACGCACACTAAGAAGAAAGCAGCTACACTAAATCAATTTCTAATAGCACACATACATAGAATTGGCGGGGCATTCATTTGTAAACATTTGTTATTTGCGAACATTCGATGCACACGCATGCAATTAGGGAGTCAAAAGCGATGGTCGATATTTTTTATCGATATTTAATTTTAGCACATTCTTGTATTATTATAACTTCGTTTAATTTTCTTTAAATAATTTCTTTTGTATTTATATACTTATCCGAAAAACTGGGTTATTTTTACTAAAATAAAATGGGAATATTTTTAACACTTGTAACTGTATTAAAATAACAATGTCTTTATTTGCTTCAAAAAATATTAAATTAATAACTACTTTAACTCTTATACTATACATGTAATACGAGAATATCCATTGAGTTCTGTAAAAACCGCACGCACTTGATTGCACCTCTCTAAATCCAAAACGTTCGTTCCCTTCGGGAAGATTCGGGCTAGTTCGTATCGCTCCGGACGTAAGTTAGTAAATGATTTAAAATATTAAATGTTTACCTACCGGTGGTAGGACACGCCATTTGTCTTCAGGTTGATGGTACTAGACCTATTTTTACAAATTATTACTGCACAACTCAGCATTTCGGTTTTTTACGCATCAATAGTACGCTGTACGCAATTGCAAAGCGACTGAATGAAGCGTACAGCCGCCGATCGAACATAAGCCCAATTAAGCAATATCGAGGCGCCACGTGCCACGCCTCCAAGGCATATCCCTCGATATCCGTGGTAATCGCGTTTAAGAAGAAGAGTGGGGCGCGTCTTCGTGGATGGCATTATCTATAGCTGCATTATATTTTTCTCAGGCTCATCCAACTGTGTGAAGACACTTATCATGCGAACATATTCTTCCAACTGACCGGCACTGTTGCTATCATCTGCAATATTGGATTGAGGATTTCTATAGTAGGTTTTTTACTCATCTTTTCATTTCACGTATATTTTTTATTACCATTTAATCAACTATCTACTTAAAAGTTATGTACTCTAAGTTGATTTTTGACTGACCGCTTGTAATAAAAAGGTCGGCTGCAATGGAATTTGAACTTTGTGATGTGTGATATTAAGTTTATGTTCCCAAAACTTGATGAAATGTGTTTTTCTGAATTCAAATAAAGGTGGAACACAATAGCGTGCAGTTCTTCTCGATGCTAAACTACATGGTCACCATGCTCTCCCAACTGTTTCTGTACTGCTGGTGTGGCCACGAGCTTACTATAAGGGTAATTAATATAATATTTGATAACAATAATATATCGATCAAGATACAACCTGACACTGACCTGCAAATTGCAAAAAACTTAAGAACTTTTGAATTCCGCGGTCTACAACTGCGGACTTTAAAGAAACAGGTAACAACAGTAATAATTTGGCCACGAAAAAAATCTTCCCACTAACTTTCATACATGCGTACGTGTCACCTGTGTACTTTTGTTCAGGCGTCAATTGTTTATACAGGCTGGTGGTGATTTTGGTCACTAGTTTTTTGACTAGGACTAGTCACTAATATAATTGGGAACTTGAAAAAAAAAGGTTTTTTCAGAGTGAAAATCTCCGAGAATGGCTGTACCAATGCCCATGGTACGAGCAAGACACCAAGTTCAAACGATCCCTGTTCATAGCCATGGAACGTATGAAGAAACCCATCATATTCAAAGCTGGACACTACATCTCACTGTCGAGACCTACGTTTGTTGCGGTCAGTCAAGTTTGTCAGTTTCCTAAAATAACAGGCCGGAAAAAGGCTTTCAAATAACATACATAACATCACGCCTTGTTTCCCCGAAGGGTTGGGCAGAGATGTAACTGTAGTAGGTACACCCACATTTCGCCAGTTATGTTTAAGTCCCATGTAATAGGGGGCGAGCCTATTGTCATCAACCGGACACAAGTCCAGACTCCTGGCTGCTACTGAGAAATTCCAGATAGAAAAACCCAATAACACTTTGTTCGACCCGGGAATCGAACCCGGGACCTCATGCTCAGCAGTAGCGCTTGCGACCACTAGACCAACGAGGCAGTCCTTCAAATAATTGGCAGGCTTTCAAATAATTCAACTTAAATTTATCTTTATTGTCGTTCCGGTCACATTCCATCAAGAAAGTTTGATTTTCTGATGAAAAAGGTTATATCACCCAACTGTGAAAAATTTGAAGTAGTCGAAGATGTGCAACATGTTTTGATGGAGTGTGTACGGAATGAGGCTTTGCGATTTAATTTACTTGGTCCAACAAACAAGTACGACATTGGAGACTGTAACGCTATCCTGGCTTCTCCTTTATCGGAATAAGCTAGGACAATGTACAAATTGGCATTTTTTGTTTTAAAGTAATATGTAGTAATAAAAGTAATGTTAGCACTAAAAAGTGTTTTTAAGTTTAGTTATTGTTGCTGATGTTACAGGGCGACGTTATCGCTGAGAGATAAAGCCCTTAAAATAAATATATAAAAATATATTGCAATCCGTAATAAACACATACTTACTGGTAGTAAGTATATACATATAAATAGAAACAATTATGGACCCTGTCGGGGAGTGGTGGATCCAGGATTGTCGTTTGGGGAGGCTTGACCCCGCTAAGGGTAGGTTTTACTAGCGAAGACCTTTTTTCTCCCAACTTTTGTCGCTAATTACTCGCAATTTTTTGACAAGTCACAGGTTTAGTCACGTTTTAGTTTAGAAGATAAATAATGAGTTCAATTTAAAAGGTATAGTCCAAGAGCTAGATCAAAGAGTTTACGGTGCTTTAGCTTTTGAGATTCAATTGGGCCAAGCTGGGGAGATGTTCCCCAGATCGGCCACCTGTAAACCTTTATAAATTTTGAACCAGTGGCCGACCAATTCTGATATTTAGCGACCAATTTCCACGACTGATGGTGGTAATGTCAGTGTCATTCACATAACTGACAGCACCGCGACAATCACTTGCATTCACATGTCTTGGGTCTCATCAATGAGCGCGTCTGTGCCGTTTCGATCGTTCACTACGTACTTTGTATACTGTCCATATTTATACTGTGACCAATAATGCTGCAGCCAGATTCGGCACCGCACGAGGGAATTTAAGGGACTTTGACGACCAGCAACACTTTATTATAACGTAATTTTCTCTCTAATTGGGTTTAAGTAGTTAGTTCAGTGATAAAATGATTGTTTTCTTATTTCAGATTCTACGCTGCTCTTACTCCTACTTCGCTGTCTTAAACCGGGTGAACACTGAATAAAACGCAGAACTCACAAATTATTATTTATTTATAAACCGTGTAGGTATCACATATGCTTAGTGTAACATTCACGACAGTTTAGGCGAAAGTGTGCTTAGTTATGAAAAAATATTATCATTTTTTTTCTCGTAACACTCAACGACACTTAACTAAAGCTTAATACACACTTTATGATAACTTGAGACAATTTATTTGTTAATATTCGTATAGCCTGTTATATCAAAAGACTACGAATCATCGCCAGCGAATAAATAAAAATAAAACAGCAGTTTGAAAAGTCAAATCCAATTTAAGTATCGCAAAGTGTGTACCTGGCCTAACAAAGTTTTAGTCAAATTGATAAATTCGTGCGCTTAAATTAAAAATAACAATTAGCGTAAAGGCGAACGCGTAAAAACAATTACAACCACGTTTTAGAATTTTTATTCGCAATAAATAGAAGACTTGAGGCCTATTTATATAGAAAAGGTAACACAATACAAAAGACCTGACGTCACACAAATCCTGCATCGCGCAAGCAGTGTTTACCGCGCGATCGGCATATATACAACTTCCCGACTTCAATCGTCGGGCAGTTGCCCACCAGACACAACACCCGTCCGGTCGGAGGATCCCACATTAATTTGTACGTAGGTACTTAATAAAGAAAAGCTCATTCTTATTACATATTCTATAAACACCCACTTTACATAAAAAATACAACAATCTTCAACCAATCCCATGTAAGTATCATTTCTTTATAAATAGGCCTGAAACATTAGAAATACATCTCTGAATAACTCCAGTTTTATATCAATGTCTCTTACATACATTTATTTAGCAATAAAGCGTGAAACGTATCGTTCTTTCACTTAATACCTTATCTTTAAAAAAAATCACATCAAAACGACATAGAAATAATTTTGAAATATCTTTATAAGGTAACAATCAGTCGTATGTCGTTACTTATTTGTTACGAAGCTCATTTTGTTTGAAATAACATTTTTAGAGAACTGTCTGTCACAGTAGTACTTAATCATTTTCAATCATATACAGGACGTGTCTTTGAATTCCATGGCCATCTTTTAACGGGTGAAAGTACTCATGAATGTAAACACCTTTCACTATGGGACCGACAGAAATATCGTAATAAATATCTGCTGTTTCATACAAAGATGAAAAATATCTGAAACATATGCATTTTTTTCGTATTTCGATGGTGGTCCTTTAGTAAAAGTTGTCCATTATCATGAGTACTTTCTTGTCTCGAAAGATTGCCAATAAATTTAAAGGTAGCCTGTATATCCACCAACCCGCACTGGGCCCGCGTGGTGGATTATGGCCCAGTTCCTTTCATAGAGAGGCCTATATCCCAGCAGTGCGGCCATTATAAACTGATTATGCTGTACAACATCACAATAAAACTTGCAATTCACTAAATAAATGTTAAAAATGTGTAAATTTCATTGAAATACCCAAAGCAGTCAAGATTTTGACAATTGTTGGAAATGAGGTAAAAAAGAACAAGATTCTTTCGGCCTAAATGACAGACAGGCATCGTAAAGTCGACGTAACAATATAATTCTGATTAAAAATAGTGCGCGTGAAATAAATAAGGCATTGGGTTTATTATCCTTACCACAACGATGCAGGGCACGAGATGATAAGAATATTATGATTTTCCTTTTTTCAAGGTTTTGCGTTGTTGCAAGTAGGCTTATAGCAGAAGGTACCATCGAAGAAGTTCATATCTATAAACCGTAAGGTCTATTTCTGCTTGCAGCGGTCGGCCGCTATTGAACGGGGGCGGTAACAGATGTGTTCCTCGTGTTCACAGGATTTTGTTTTCATACTGCTTAGATATGAAGTTCTTCGATAGTACATTATATAGATGGTGCACTACACATACATGTTCGGTTCGGCACGATTCGGCACAGCCGGGTGGAAAAATCGAATATACCTATATTTTGCCGATCGGCTGTGCCGAATAGTGCCGAATCATATCGATCCAAACAAGTATGTACGCCTTTCTGAAAAAATTTTTGCTTCATTTTTAGTTCGAAATCTGATTCTTGAATGAGTGCTGTGTTGTGAGTTGTAAGGCAGTGCAAAGCTTGTTTTTGATTGTGCATTATTTGCAGTAGGTAAAGCTTTTTCAGGAAATATATTTTGTTAGAATAGGTTGTTGAAGTAGGTAAAATACAATAGACGTAGACATAATTTAGTAACCTATTCCTAAAGGTTCGGCGCTCGGCGTGGCAACACGCCGTATTCGGGCTCGCGACAAGTCAATCGTCATCCTGAGGATGCCTCGTTGAGAGGTGAAACACGTGTCGATTTCTTACAGGGTTATTTATGACTCTTTAGGAATAGTTAAGCGGAATAAGTTACTAAATATATCTACGTCTATTGTATTTTATAATGGATTTCCGCAAGGTCACGCCTGAATCATGAACTATCTTGAAGTAGAAACCGAATCTTTACTGATTGGTTTCGTTTGGCAGCCAGTCAAGGAATTGGATTCAGTTTTCTATGAAACAGAAACGCTTAAAATTCTTACAGCAACTTTATCTTATCTCAGATGTGAGAGAGCAATTGAGTAATTATTTCTCCTGCAGGCCTAACATGACACACGCGACAATTACTCGCTCTCGCGTGAGTAATTTTTGTCTATTTCGGTCACTTTCTCGTTTTCTGACAGTGCTTCCATACAAAATAGTCGACTCCTTCTGTCAAAATTGATGTTTACTCGACAAACCCTAACATGGCACCGTAGTTATCTCGATTTTTGACTATTCAACACGAGATAATCTCCGATTTTTCTATCATTTACTCGTATTTACTCGTCGTCGATTTTGACGACGAGAAGAGTAGACAAATATAATGATACAAAAAAAAACTCCAAAATAACATGGCAGTTTCATAATTGTACTTATTTTAGTCATCATTTTATTTTACAATATAATAATAATGAAAATACTTAGTTTTAAACTACTATTTATATTGGAACGACGTGTTTTATATGGAATTTTTCGTTTTTTGTATGGAAAATATGAAAAAATATTACCTACATGTTGAGTGTTAGGGGTTTATGGGTTTCCTAAAGGGGGTCGAAATTTTCATTATTTTTGCGATAGGACGCACCATTTTCGAGATATAAGCAAGAGAAAAGAAAAAAAGTCAGTATTGTTTTTCCACCGTCGCGGTGTTGGTGTGAATTTTAGTTCATTTTTTTATCGCAATTAAATACTTAGAAAATCAAAATTTTAGGTGAAGAATATCAAATTCTGAACGACAAAATTTCATTTTCACTAAATTAATAGCTCAGTGTCGTCAAACTAAAATATAGTTCGATAAGTATAATCGTCGGTTGACAAGAATAATCTAAATTTAGGTGATTTTTAGTCTAGTTTAGAGGCATTTGTGACAAGAGAATCGGCACCATTGAATGAATGAAACGGAATCTCAAGCCGATGTTGCTATCATAAAAATAATTTGTTTTTAATAACTTGCAACATCGGTTTCTCGTCGCGAGTTATAGAAGTGTCAAAGTGCCTTTTTCGAGATATCTCGTCGTTTACGGTCATGTTAGAGATAAGAATGACGTCAGAATTGTAGACAAATTTCGACAAAACGAGATAAAGAGCTTTCTCGTGCTTGTCATGTTAGCCCTGCTGTTGATAGTTCATTTTAAATTCATTATTGTAAAAAAATTGAACTAATACCTAGCTAGCGGTTGCCTAACTAGCGTTCTAACAAGATTAACAGCTCTTAAAATGAAGACTTGTGATTCATAAGTTTGATTTTATATATCTGTAGTCTGTGTAAAGTGCGTGCAGTAAACGTATGTATAAAAATGGTAATACGTATTAGGTACCTACACGCTATACTTTTGCATCAACACTGCCGTAAAATTACAGCCCCCGAATTTTCAAATGAAACAGATTGTCTTTTCACGAACGAATGTACGAACGAACGTTTTTTCGTCGTCCTTGACAGTCAGAGTTAACAGCGACTTCTCGGCCGTAAATATGTCAAGAAAGTAAGGTTTACTTGAAGAGTTTTTTTTTTTTTTTTGGCAAAAAACAGACAATTTATTTGTGAATTGATTTCGAAGTTATTACTCTTGGGCTTGTGATTGATGTCAAAGTATAGTGTGGCAATTGTTAAAGCCTTTTGTCTGCTAAATTACTCAGGATTTATATTTTATTGAAAGGCCGCGAAAATGCAGTGAATAAACGACTTCTCGCATGCGATTATTAGAACATTGTGTCTTAAAGATCATCATTTTAACACAAAGTTTTCCTAGATAAGTACTTAGATAACCAAATTTCAAATATTTAAACTTCACATTTACAACGGAAACGTAAGGAAACTAGTAAAAAATTTACGAACACACAAACATTTTTTTACGACACGACGCGTTTTAAAACGTAAATTTCTCCAAAATAACCACAACCGAAACTTAAAAAAAACGATTGTTCAAAAAATCACAACGTTATTTTTAACTCTACGCTCTTGCACACTTGCCTTTAAAAGTTTTCTTGATAAAAAACGTTCAAACCTCGGCCATACACTACAGTGCGTATTGGAAAAGGTTTTTCTTCTATACATTTTTTCAACCAGTATTTCTAAAAAAAGTCAATTAAGACGAGATCCACATGAAATTGGAAAAAGTAAAAACAGTTTAAAACTCAATCAGATCATTATAAAAAGGGGCATGTATTCAAAAGGCTATGTGCACGTGCAAACCATTTTCGACCGCCGAAGCGCCATCCAAAATGGCCGCCGTCTAGCCAAAAATATGCGATCTAAGCTGTCCACTCTTTCTAAATATAATAACCTTACAGTTAACTTTCCTATAACCATACAATTACACACACATATCATATTCATAACAAAATATCCCTCTTATTATAAACGTATAATTTCCTAAAACCTGCTTATCGTTCTTAAATTCTTTATATCTTAAGTAGTGTATGACGGGTTTCAAGATTTAAGGGAATTATTCTATCTAAACGCCTTTCTGTCCACTGAAATGCAGATTTATATTTAAACAATGCAGATAATTATTGCTTTTAATTGCTATGTATTCTCCATCATTCCATCGTTTTTTTCCCTCAAAATATTAAAGAGCGAAAACATCCCTTAAATTCAACAGATTTCACACTCAAGTTAGTTCGTCATTTCAGTAAACAGCAGGCCTAGGAAGCTAAATTAATTTGTCATCCAGTTTAGCAATAGGAGTAGCAACACTATCTACAAGGGCTAATCTACATAGCTTCTAGTTGTGCCGTGATCCTGAACATTTCCCTTTCGAAATCATTCTTAATTACTTACTTTCTTTTCCCGGATATGTTTTCGGTTATTACAACCGATTCCTCCTTGATATGCTTCCATACAAGTCTCGTATATATTTTAAATTTAATTTTAACGTTACCAGCACAAAGAGTGTTCTTTTTGTCTATGCAGAGCTCTGTATTAGTTTAAAAACATTCAGAAATCAAGGCCCATTGTGTAAACATGATAACCAGCGTGGTCAATTTGTAAAACGCCACTATCCAGTGGTACATGTATGAGAGAAGTCACTATCCCAACGTAACCATTAAAAATAACCAAACCAGAGCGCGCCTACAAACATTAACCTTTTTACCAACTACCACTATTCCATCTTGCATTTCAGAATCACGCCACAACACAACAAGCGTAAACATATCGGGCAGAAACTACAAGTTACATTAACTATAACTAGTTACGTTAAATCCTACTTTAACTGCACTAACCACTATGTCGCTGTCTTTTTAGGAAAACTGTTAACTATCGTTACAAAGACTATTTAAATTTTTGGCTGACACTATATCCAGCGTAGATGAACTAAAACCTGGTATACAACTTCCAATATATTGTGAACTGAGCAATAAAGCTAGCGATACATACATTACCTTTACCCCATAGGATTAGGCAGAAACTACTTACTGAGCGCCATCTGCTACGATCCTTACATGACTCCTTTTGCGTCATTTACATTCATACATCCAGATGTATGAACTTAAACGACGCAAAAGGAGTATTTGTCTTATGCCACATAACTTTACAAGTCTACAATTCTACAAAATTATTAAATTGTAGTTGAAAAAATTGCGTAACACAGAAATGACTAATATGTATGACTTACAAATTCCAATATTTCGCATTTTTAAAAGCATAATACAAAGCATAAGGCCTATGTATAAATTGTAGACTTGTCATTACAATTTACAATTTGTGTGACTTAGATTCTCATTTGTAAATTGTAAATGTAAAGTTTTGTGATATAGGGTCCTGTACACTAATTACGCATTACACGATCAATCGGAATTTGAATCGTTTTGAAACAAATTGCTAATCCATTGCTTCATAAGTTCGAAAAAAAAAACTGCTCAACAACGTAAATAACGCAATGTATGTTGTTGAACTGTCAAAATTAAACAAATTTGTCGTAATCGTTAACGACAATGTGTTGCGTAATTACATAGCTGGTCATACACGCACGCGGGTTGCGAGTATTACGCACCTGACCTTTCTGAAGAACATCGCCATTAAGGTCACTATATGTACTTCTAGGTTTAAAGGTAGCGAAGTGCACAGTTAATTTATTTTTCATTATTCTATCCAGCAATTCGAAAGTTTCACAATATCTTAAAAGTTGTATAGCGGGCTTCAGAGGGAGTTACGGTAGGAAAAAACTGTATCTTTTCCAATGACTTAAAGATTCAGATAGCAATAACGATTCGATACAAAAAGAAGTAGAAGATGGAGCTAGTATTAAAGATAGTACTTGTTTATTAAATAATTTAGTAAAGGTTGTCTAGAAAAGAAAGTTTGCGAAGAGACTCAGTAAAGACAGAGATTATCTGTCGCTTTGTAAAGCCAAGCGCACATTACAGCCGCAACTTAACGCATTTTCATACAAAAAGTGCGGTAGCGACCCGACTGTAGTGTGCATTGGTTCATAGAAAATTTACGGAAGTGATAAAGGAGGATTATTGCAATGCGTTGCGGCGCGGCCCGTTTAATCAGAACATTATGACAGTAGGTACCGTAACTCCCAAATTGCAGTTACGCTTGGCCAGTTAAATAATGTTTTATACCGTACTTTGGTTTTGGAAGATACTTGATATTATGTTTAGTTTTAAGCGTATTGTGATTACTGATTAGATAAACTCGAAGTACGACATTTATTTTTCTGGCAAAGTACAGCCACCGAGACACAGATCACATTTAGAGAATTTATTTTATTTTTCAGTTTTATTAATTACAGACATTATTGACACTACATTTACATCGGTTTGTTAACTTTTCATTAAAATACAAAAACAAATATACAGGCTGATTTTAAGTTCACTGGCAATCTTTCTGGGGGGTGATACCGTCACCCCCAAAACACAACTTTAACAAAAAGGTCTGAAATTGCGACAAAAAAGGATTTTTGTATATGTATTTTCGTATGATAAAACATATTTTTTCATGTAAATAGATGTTAAAAGTAAAAGTATAGTATAAATTGTATATATTCAGGAGTACTTTCACCCCCAGGATATATTTCTGTTTGAAAGTACTGTCAGGCAATTGTAAAGTCAACGAGTTTAAAATCAGCCTGTATACAAATATATCTCGACAGTCCTTAGCACGATAATCCCGCGCGTCACAAAATGGCACACTATGTCAATTCTACAAATTACATACCTACAACTGCGTGGTCCTGTAATTGATAATTTCCATTAAATAACTTTTAATCCAAGAGATAGACAATTTGTAACAAACTATTACGAAAATATATTATCATTTCAACACGCTCAAAATCATCGTTTCCAATACAACATTTTGAGCAAACGATTCTAAGTCGATCTATAAAGCGTACTTAGATTTTACTTTAGTTATCGTTTCATAGGAATAGGAACCTTATTCCAATACGCCTATGTTCATATTCCTATAAGCGAATGTGATTAAGCGTTTCATACGAATGTGAACATTAGCGTCATACAAATAAAGTTCAAATTCGTAGAGCAAAGTAGTCTAAGCATGCTTTATAGCCTAATTCTTTCTGCTAATTTAAAAGAAGTGAACTGCTACCCGTTTTCAATTGTCGTTTAAAAATGTAATCATTCATAAGATTTGCAGCATATTATATTTAATAAAGCATAATTTGATTATTTCGCGATTGCGGGAAGATAATTTCTCTTTTAATAAAAATAATAAAATCAACATAATTAGATTAACTAAGTACATTTTGATAACAATTTTAAAATTAAAATTTATTTTAACTTGCGAAGTTTTGCGACAAAACAAATTTGTTATGTCGCAAAACGTGCCGCCGGCCATACTGTTATATAAACACTTGAATAATATCAAAACTAAGGAATATTCTAACAACACTGGGCAGTGCTAAATACTAACCTACTTTCAACCTATCGACAACCTTAAGAACATTTCACATTAATACTTACGCATAAATATTTTGGGCAAGTTATCTAAAATATTCTTCGAACTACCGAGTTACGTATCCGGAGATATACTGTGAAACACTACTCCTGGACTACTAAATTGAGTTTAAAGGCCTACAATAAAAAAACGATTTTGATGCAGTTTTGAAGCCGACATACTGGCCATTATTTTAGTGTCATCATTGTTCTAAATTTGAATCCACAAGAATTTAAAAATTAGAACTTATTGCAAAAAAACTAGCGTGGGGTTGAATAGTCCGGGAGTGTAAATATTGTATCATGGTTCTATATTATATTATTAACTATTTGTAACTTTTTTTTTGGTGAGATTACAGATTAATGAAACTAGATACATGGTTAAAATGAATAAGTACAGTCAAAACCGTTTATAACGACTTCGAAGAGACCGTCGGGTTACGGTTGTTATAGCCGATATTCGATATAACACTTATAACCAAACACTATGTTAAGTAAACAGAAATGCTGGAACCTCAAAAAACCGTCTTTACAACAGGTACGTTGTTATAAGCGAAATCGTTATAAACGGGTTTGACTGTGCGTTATTAGCTAAATATGGGCGATGTTTTTATAATAGACATTTTCAATGGTAAAAAAGTGTATCTTACAGTGTAAAGTTACATACCCACTCTTTTATATATCTACAGAATAAGGTTGTCGATGTTAACTAAAACACAATTAAAATATAATCATTTCATTAAGCTATAATACCATTAATTGCAATTAATTAAAATATACAAAATTATGAGGTAATACTAAAAGGTAAACGCCATTTGTACAACGATTTCATTATTTTGTTCAGCTGATAAATTGAGATTAAATATTTTATTCTATAAAAGTGGTAACAAAATCTATGAATACATTGAATTTCATGTTACGTAATTATTATATATTTTTGAACGGTTGAGTAGCTACATAATTAAAATTCTATATAATGTACTAGGAGATAATGTATACAGTGGAGTACAATTCTAAAACTGAACTAAAGCTTTTTCATTGCAAAACATAATAATTGTGTTCTTTCAAAGTCACGTCCATGAAACGTAAATATTTCAATCAAAGTCCACATCTATAACTTGGTCCTTAAGAAAAGCAGAACTAAGACGAACAAGCCAAAAGGAAGCATGATAATAAAAATACACTCTCTGACCTCGACACAGAGATCACTTTTCCACTTTCCTTTTGACTGGACGGGTACTATGAGGGCTAATGTAACCCGACTCAATAGAGAAGCGGTTGGAGCAAAGCGATCTCTTTACAGAAAGCAGCTTCTTCAATGATTCGGGTTACATTATTTGGCGTCACCCGTTATGGACTATTTTAGTGGAGTTTGGACATTTGGGTTTATAATAATTATTTCTAATTTAGTCTCTTTGTAAATTTATTTCATGTTGTAGTGTTGTCTCAGTTGAATAAAATTGTGAGTATTTCATATTATTTGAGACTAAGTTAAAAATAATAATTATTATTTAACTCTATTCAATATCAAAAGCTTCAACATTGACATATTGCATGGCAAGTTTTACATTACACGTAAAATCGATTACGGCAAACATCGATAGAATTAATCGACTGGGCATCACTAATTTATTGGACTGCGTACACGCAAAAACAGTCAATAATTTTGACTAGATGCGATTAAATTTTATAAATACAACGAATTTGTTAAAAACATGTCAATTGTAAAGAAACTCATTCGGTTTTGACTCGGCTACACTTCGGGAATGTTCGTGTTTTGTAGGAGATCCAAAAAGGAATATGGCTACTTTTTAGCTGTAAGTGCAGCCGAGACAGGGTAAAATAAATGTATAAAAATTTGAGCGATGAATTTGCGTGATAAATATTATCAATTGTAAACCAACATCGTACTTTCTATTGTCTATTCCCTTAATTTAATGACTCACCATTACTTTGAGTTTATTACCGATACCTGTAAAAAGAGATGATTTTTTTTTAAACTTTTATTAGAGCGAAAAAGGTCACGTCGCGTCTCATTATTTTCCTGATAAAATACTTTTCTTATTTGAATAAAGATCATTTTACGGATGAGACCTACCATCTTTTCCTCAAAACTAAAGATGTTTAGGTGTTATGGGTAGGTAAGGACGAGGTCCCTACGAACGTAGAACACTTTTTACGTAGACATTATTTAATTTAACCGTTTGTAGCGGTTACACCGCCACATACGAACTACGCATCAAGACATGACGTCACACAAATCCTGCATCGCGCAATTAGAGTTTACCGCGCGAACGACATAATAAGACTATCCGACATCAACAGTCGGGCAGTTGGCCCGCCAGACACAACACCCGTTTGGTCGGAGGATCCTCCCTTTTCTATGGTGGATGAGTGAACTTTACACCCTGTTCCTCATGTCCCTAAAATTCCATTTACGTTTCATTTACATACCGGATGGATTTTTGAGATGGGGCAATAAGTGCAGGTACCCTAACCGTTGTAGCTACAGGAAAATGGTCTTAGGAGACTGTCCTTATTTTTTTGAGAAATGTTGTTCCGATAAACAATCTTGAAAAAACGTATAAAACAAAAACTTTTTTTGATACCAATCGATCATGTTTCTTAGAAGGATCAAAACTATCAGACCAACTAAAGTTTGAGTACTAGAAAAGTCAGAAATTGAATAGATAGCCTCCTGAGGCCTTTTTTTGTAACTACAACGGTTAAGGTACATACCCTTACTGACCCGTCTCAAAAATTCACCTTGTATATGCAAAGATCACGTTACTACTATCAACATTCAACAGTCCAGAGTTGTGCCAACCTTCCTTGTGTTTCTCGAGTGACTCCGGCTATAATAATACTTTGGAAGAGCCTCAACAGTAGTCCAAAATTTTCTAATCCGAGAGTTTTTACGCTGCCTTCCCAAATATGCAGGATTAATTTTTAACAATATGAATATTTCAATAAAAAATCCATAAGTGTTCTTACCTGTATAACCAGATCTTCATAGTCCGAGGTCGCCGTACTGCACCGACCACTTCTCATACGCGACCAAACTGTGAGGTGACACGGACGGCCGGATCCTCTTGAGAGCATCCATGAAGTCTTGGAACGTGATGTTTCGGACTAGGGAGAGGTCGAGGCACTTCACTTCCTCCGGGTCAAGTTCTGCGGACGTGAACGGAAAGGTTTTTAGTCAATTTCTATATTTGTTTTCGATTATCCCCCGTCCTATGCACGCGACCGATCGTGTATTCGTGCGAAGATCGCTTTTAAGAGGGAACAGGGCCCACGATTCTCCATACAAACGTATTCCCCGTTTTTCTTCCTGAATAATGCCTCTAGAGCTGTAATTTTTTTTATATAAAATCTGGGTCTCTATAGGCACGTCCCTGTCATTTCTTTTTTTTCAGCAATTAATAAGTAAGGAAACTATGACCCTCCAAAGATTACAAAAATGCCCCATTTTTACCGCCATGATTAGAGGACTACCAGACTAATTCGGAAATTTTTTAGCATAAAAGAAAATAATAGGAACCTAGACATACTCTTTTTTAAAATTTTAATGTAAAAAAATATTAAATCGGCTTAGTTTTCGAGGAGAAAAAAGGAGAATGCCAAACGTCTTTTCGTCAAAAAATTTGTGATATAATCGGTCTGAGCTGCAGTTGTCCCTATCGCACTTTATGGGGTTTAACTCGTTTTTTCGGGCGCAGCGCTAGTTTCTTCAAATACCTATTTTCCAAATACCTCGCAGCCCCTGTTCCCTCTTAAATAGAACGCGGCCTATAAATTGTCGAATATGTGTAGTTTTAAGTTGCTAGGGACTATAGGAAAGTGTTACAAGTCATGATTGTTCCAATCCCAAAAAGAGATGGATATATAAGGGACGAATAGTGCCATCCCTTTTTCGCACTGGAACAGTGATGACATTAAGCCCCTGAATTGGAAGATTGTTGGATGAACAGAAACACCTAGGTACTCTTTTTAGGGTTCCGTACCTAAAGGGTAAAAACGGGACCCTATTACTAAGACTTCGCTGTCCGTCCGTCCGTCTGTCACCAGGCTGTATCTCATGAACCGTGACAGTTAGAAAGTTGAAATTTTCACACATGATGTATTTCTGTTGCCGCTATAACAACAAATAATTACTAAAAACAGAATAAAATAAATATTTAAGGGGGCTCCCATACAACAGACATGATTTATTTGCCGTTTTTATAGAAAATGGTACGTAACCCTTCGTGCGCGAGTCCGACTCGGACTTGACCGGTTTTTTACCACTACCTTTTAATGTGATGCAGATGTTTAGCAGTGGACCTTTAGTAAAATGATTATCAATATATTCAAAAAGAAAAGTCCTGACCGACTCATCAAGCTCAGTCCAACCCCTTTGACATAGACAGCTGAAATTTTGCACCCTTTATTATGTAGAGACGAGGAATATGGTCGGAATTTTAGAAATTCCCACGGGATATTATATATGAACCAGCGCTGGGACTCTGTCTCGCATAGGGTCCCAGCATTATGCTGAGCGATGGCCGTTTTGCGTGGATGTGACGCATATTTTCCTCCAAATTGTTATTTTCGTGTTTATGTTTTTTTCTCTTTGCTTGCGTCATATTGTACCGCAAATAAACGTATTTTGTTTCTTTCTTTCTTTATATGAAGAGCATTGGTGGCCCAGTGGAAGAGCAGTGAGGCCCGAATGGTAACCTTGTAGGGCGTGGGTACGAACTCAGGCAGGCACTTCATTGGTGTAAGTAATTCGTAATTTCATCAGCACTGCTCTCAAAACGGTGAAGGAAAACATCGTGAGGAAACCGGCATGTTCTAGAACCAAAAATTTGAAGACATGTGACATGTCGACCCGCACTGGGCCCGCGTGGTAGATTACAGCCCACTCCCTCTCTAGAGGAGGCCTTTGTCCCAGCAGAGGCAACATTATAGACTGATTATGCTATGTATGCTTAAGCCACGGGATATGGAAATAGGTTGGACGAAGTCGCTTGCTAAGTGCTAGTTACCGATAAATACCTGTTGTTTTAATCTACATATTATATAAAAATGAATCCCCATTTCCCTTGGTTACGGAATCACGAGTGAACGGCTGGACCGATTTCGCTAATTATTTTTTTTGTTGTGTTTGTTACTGTCAGAAGGTTTTAGGTAGGGTAGGTAAGAAGGATAGGAAGAGTGGGTAGATAGGTAGATGCGCCGTATATAAGTACTTAGTGCTAAGTGTGAAGCCGGGGCGGGCAGCTAGTTAAACAATACCTAATAGACATTCACGTTGCAAAGTATTATATTGTTTTAATTATTGTGAATGTGAAGACTATATAGTTTCTTTTTTTTTTCTCATATTTTTTTTCTTTATCGGCTAGTTTAAATGATGGTCTGGCAGTTTGAGTAGTTTATGCGGCCTACCCAAATGTCCTTTCTTTGTTATTGTTCGTCGAGTTGAGCTCCTTAAGTTCTGAGTTGAGCTCCACGATTACTGACAAATGCTTGCACTGACAGGACAGGTCCACTCAAATCTGTGTGGTTTTTTTCTCAAAAGACCAGTTCAGACACTACTACTAGACTACATGGTCCTCATAAATGGCCTGACCAAGATTATGTCTGGACTTTAAAAGAGACTGTGACCTCTGTTTGTTTCGGCCTTTCTTCTCAGAGTAGTCAGATAGGAAACGCCGAACTCATCTAGCAAATTTTTTTAATTAGTTTTTTAAGATGACGTGTAAAAGTGTTTCCAATATCCTATTTACAGAATAAACAATTTCATTTCATTTCACGAAGTATAAAACAAATTTTTCGAAGCATTAAAAACAATTTAAAAGTATTGCTAATGGTGCAATTTAAAGCTCGCTTTTAAAGTATCAATCACTTCATTACATAACAAGAATTGAAAGTTGTCAGTCGGCGTCGGCGCCACCTACGACATGTCATAGAGTTTATTGACCGTTTGATTTATGCTAAGAGGTGATCACGAGATGATTATATACCTACAGACCGTTCACTATAGCTTGTCCCTTGCCGTTATGTTGGCACTATTGCTTGTCAAGCTTAGTTTCAATTCTAATCTCGCGACAATATAAGTAGTCCGATTTGACACCTATCAAAATACTTTGCGTAGTGATGGGAAAAAAAACAATCGGTTGTTTTAAAAAGCGATTCTCGAGACATATCGGATTGATCATACCTAAAATTTGTAATCGATTATTTTTGTCCCAGTTGGTTATTTTATGAATTTATCTTAAGAGCGCTTATCCTAAAAGTTGGCAACGTCGTCGCAAATAGCTGTCAAATATTTATTGTACTAATTTGGCATTATTACTGTATGGAATTAAGAAATGTGGCTAACTAGTGAACTAAAATATTGATTATGAAATGCAATAATTAATATTGTAACACCGAATATTTACTTTTAGATGTAAAAATAAACTTAACAAATGCCTTTTTTACACATAAAACGGTTACAACATCAAATTCAGTGTTTTATTTGCATCTCATTATTAATATTCTAGTTCGCTAGTTAGCCACATTTTATATTTAATTATTAATTTGGCAATCTGTATGGACAAAATATATCAAAACAGCGAAATATTTGACATCTATTTGCGACATTTCCTACTTACAGAATAAACGCTATTATGAATGATATTCTTTGTAATAGTATGTCATACCATTCCATTATAATATTCCCTCTGTCGGTTTTTTTGTATCTAAACACATTATGTTTAGTTTTTTTTTTAAGATATTGCACTGCCATCATATAAGTTTGCAGATATAAAGGACCTAAGTAATTTACTCACGGGTATCATAATGATCGATTTTTTCAGATCATCGATTTTATTCGATCAAAAAACGGTTAAAAGCAGTCGCGACATTACGGCAGCAAACCCAAAGATATGACATTGTAATAACGTCCTGTCGGAATATTATTCCACGAGTAATTCGCGTTTTTTAGTGTATTTTTCCAATAAAAAGTAAACCTTGGTGCTTACGAATGATGCTCTAAATACTAACACAGTAATTAATTAGGATTGTGAATTTGCTTTTTTCGATTTCTTATGTAGACGTTCGTACAAAGTCATCACGGCATGTATAATGAGAAACGTCAAATCGGGCTTAGATCGTCGCGAGTCTAACTGTGCGTCTGCACTGGCGAAACATCACAACAAAACATGTTGAAATCTCTATTTCCTGTCAAAAATTGAATGGAAAATTGACAGAACATAGAGATTCCAACATGTTTTGTTGTGAATGTTTCGCCAGTGCAAACGCACAGTAAGAGTTCAAAATGGCGGCTGACAGAACAGTGCTACCAATCGCGTCACGGGACAAGTTATAATGAACGCATTAGTCTTTAGGTGTTACACTCGTGTTTAGGTGTTAGGAATTCTAACGTTCGTATTCACATACCGCACGTCGCGTTCATAAAACATTGTCTAACGACGATTACTAAATTATAGGTTGACTAGCTGTTGCCCGCGACTTTATCTGCGATCCAGGTTGAAAAGTAGCCTATGTCCTTTTCCAGCAGGCCTAACATGACACGCACACACGACACGACGAGAAGAGTAGACAAAATTATGATACAAAAAAAAAAAATAACATGGCATTTTCATAATTGTACTTATTTTAATCATCATTTTATTTTACAATATATTAATAATGAAAGTAAAATGGGGTGAATAGATAGGTCTTCGAACTTTGGTAACGATTTTCGTAACGTTGCAGAATTGATACCCATTTTTTAAAGCATGTATTGTTTGAGTCTCAGGCCAAACTATTGAAATATATTTGTTTCTATTCGGATATGTTTGTAGTTAATAAGAAAAGACACAAAATATACGTGATTTCTAATTACCACCCATCAGGGGACAATAAACACACCTTTTTTTTTTTTTTTTTTTTTTTGGGTGGGAAATCATCAAATGACTCCTCCCGCTCTGGGTGGAGCGGGAGGGCGTGTCAGACTCTTACTGACTAAAACCCACCCGTGTTCCTTCTCTTGCCTGTGCAATGCCAGGGGGCCACGGTATCCCTTTCGGACTTTCCCGCAACCCCGGCAGGCAATGGTCTCATCGGACCCCTTCACTCGCTGACATCTCTTTGAGGCGCGCGTGGAACACAACGCGCCGTCGACCCGGGCTTGGTCCTTACCGGACGGCGAGCTACCCATTGCTCACCGTCCGCAAGCCCGCGCCTACGGTGGCCGGGAATCCGCGATCGATTCCCGACGCCCGGGGCGTCTCCTCCTGCGGCGGCTAGGGGCGTGAGGGCGCGAAATTTGCCTTTCCCTCACGCGCTCCGCCTCCTCCTTCGCGAGCATTACTGCTTCGCAGAAGGAGGTGACGGCCTCCCATGCCCTCTCGCTCCGTACCATGGCCTGGACCAGGGCCGGACGCGAGAGATCCCCGCCACCGATCGCCTCCACGAGGACACGGCGGTGCTCTGCCCAAGCCGGGCATACCTCCACCGTATGCTCCACCGTGTCCTCCGGGCGATCCACGCAGTGATGACACCCGGGCGTTTCCTCCCGCCTTATCCGAAACAGGTACCTCCCGAAACAGCCGTGTCCGGTGAGGACCTGCGTCAGGCGGAAGGTGAGGACGCCGTGGCGCCTCTCCAGCCACTCCTCAAAGAGGGGACTTATCGCCGCAATAGTGGCGTGCCCAGCACTGGGTTGCGACAATCGCACTCTCCATGCTGCCATGAGATCCCGTCGGAGCTCTGTCCGCTGTGCCGCGATTTCTCGCGGCATCGGAGTCAAGCCCCGGCGTTTCGCCTCCTCGCGCCACTCCCAAATATGCGCGAGGACTTTTGCCTCCAGATCCCATGGCGGCAATCCGGCAAGGAGGCTCGCCGCCTCACCGGAGACCGTGCGGTATCCCCGGACCAGCCGGGTGGCCATGACCCTCTGGGACGCGTTCAACCGGCGGGCAGGCCGCCGCCTCAACGAATGCGCCACAATAAACACACCTGAGGGGTGATTAGAAAAATTTCGTAGGGCTGCCTCATTGTAGTTTCCCTAAATATTTTTTTAGGATAAAGGCAAGCAAACTCGAGAAGGTATCTTTAATTATTAGTTTTAAAGAAAAATCATATGTAATTTCAAATAGAAATCATCAATGATTAAAAAAAATGTAATAAATTTAGAGAGTATCACGAAAACAAAACTAAAAAAAGAAATGCATGTGACTTTAAAATAATTTTCTTTATATTAAATCAGTCAGGAATATCATTCAAAATCAACAATTATTTATAATAATTACTAATATCAACATATCCTAAATATGAACTACAAACTCGAATTAAAACAAAAAAATGCACTTTGCCTCTTCTTCCATATTAAAATTATAATTAAGATTATCATTTAAGAATGAATATTGAATGGGTTAAAAAATAATCAAGAACATTAAAAACGCTTTATGTAACTAAAAGTGAAATTTGAACTGTAGATAACCACTACAAACTTTGTGGCAGCCCTGACATAATCATGGCTAATCACCCCTCTTTCGTAACTAATCACCCCTTTGCTGTGTCTATTAACCATATTTGCGTGCCTATTAACTCCTCAGGCGTGTCTATTCACCTCTTTCGTGTATCTATTCACCTCGAAAAATTAAAGAAAACAAGGCTTACGAAATAAGAACAATTTTATATAATAATACATATTCTTACCTTAATAATTATAGCACAATATATTTATAACAGCACTGACCGTAATTTGAAGATAACTTTAAACTATTATGACCAAAATTCACCGAACTAGGGAGGTTCAAACTCACTCGTACTTAACGACTTGTTTTGTTGTCAACTTTGACATTGAGTTTTGGACGTTTTTAGCGATGTTACCACAAATAAAAAGGTGCCAGACTAAGAAAAATTACACCAACAAATTATTAAAATTGCGGGTTTATATTGGGGATATCGAGTTTGCCATAAAAAAAAGTTAGAAATTATCTCAAGATTTTTCTCTATTCCCCCCGTCAATTCTATTCACCCCGTTTTACGGTACTATTTATATTGGAACGACGTGTTTTATATGGAATTTTTCGTTTTTTTTAAGGAAAATTTGAAAAAATATTACCTACATGTTGAGTGTTAGGGGTTTAAGGGTGTCATAAAGGGGGTCAAAATTTTCATTATTTTTGCGATAGGACACACCGTTTTCGAGATATATGCAAAAGAAAAGAAAAAAAAACAGTTTTGTTTTTGCACCTTCGAGGTGTTGGTGTGAATTTTAGTTCATTTTTTAATCGCGATTAAATACTTAGACAATCAACATTTTAGGTGAAGAACGTAAAATCCTGAATAGCAAAATTGCCATTTTCACTAAATTAATAGCTCAGTGCCGTCAAACTAAAATATAGTTAAGTTGTGTCACTTTAGTCTATTTCAGAATGGAAAATCGTCGGTTGACAGGAATAATCTAAATTTTGCTGATTTTTAGTCTAGTTTAGAGGCATTTGTGACAAGAAAATCGGCACCATTGAATGAATGAAACGGAATCTCAAGCCGATGTTGCTATCATAAAAATAATTTGTTTTTAATAACTTGCAACATCGGTTTCTCGTCGCGAGATATAGAACTGTCAAAGTGCCTTTTTCGAGACAAATTTCGACAAAACGAGATAAAGAGCTTTCTCGCGCTTGTCATGTTAGCCCTGCAGGTCATGATCTATCCATGTGCCAAATTTCATCCAAATCCGTTCATCCGTTTTAGCGTAACAAATAAACTAATTTTCACATTTATAATATTAGTTAGGATATTATATTTTGACTAAGTATACACTAACACAAAAGGTAAAATGTAAAAACATTTATTTTACAATGTGATTATTGAATTCATTAAATCTATATATAAAAGAAAGTCGTGTTAGTTACACTATTTATAACTCAAGAACGGCTGAACCGATTTGGCTGAAAATTGGTGGGGAGGTAGCTTAGAACCAGGAGACGGACATAGGATACTTTTTATCCCGGTAGGGTAGGTAGGGTAGGTATGTAGGTTATAGAATATTGTACACCTTATAGGTATGTTACAGTGCTACTATTATAATTACTATAAGATCTTTTTCTACATGTAACAAACAATAAACATATTTGAATTTGAATTTGAGGTAGGTAGTTAGTTAGTTAGGGTAGGTAGGTAGTTAGTTAGGGTAGGTAGGTAGTTAGTTAGGGTAGTTAGGTAGGTAGGGTAGATTGGGTAGTTAAGTAGGGTAGGGTAGGTAGGTAGGTAGGGTAGATTGGGTAGGTAAGTAGGGTAGGCAGGTAGGGTAGGTGATAGGGTAGGGTAGGCAGGTAGGGTAGATGATAGGGTAGGGTAAGCAGGTATGGTAGGTAGGTAGGGTAGGCAGGTAGGGTAGGTAGGTGCGCCGTAGATAAGGACTTAGTGCTGCTACCCGTGCGAAGTCGGGGCGGGCAGCTAGTATATTTATAAAAAAATCTTCTACACATGCGCCACCTGCGAAGATTGTATTTCACACTGAATTCATATTTCTTTTCTTTTCTAATAATATTTGCCATCGACACGCTAAGAAAAAGAAGACCAACTTGAACGCGCTTATGATAGAGCTTCAAAGATCTACGTTCTAGATCTCTTTAAGATAATGCTTCATACAGTTAAGTGACGACTCACAGTGCGGACGTAAGACAATAGGTTTATATTTCGCCAACAAACATAAAAGATGTCGTGGGCGTCCGTTTTGTTGTGTTCCGATATCTTTTTATGAGCTTCAATACATTTGACGTAAAAGCAGGTCAAGGTGTTGCGTGTTCAACTGGTGTTGCCAGATGCACGCGTTGCGTGATTATTGATCATGCATGTTAGTGGATCAGTCAGCGTGTAGGTTTGATTTGAATTTTTGTGTGTATGGCTTTATTATAAATTCTAATGATGGAAGCTTAAATAGCCGGCGGCGCAGGACTTGTGTGGAGCGACACTCGGAGGAGCCCTAAGACTAGCAGTAGACGGACATCTTCTGTGTCTTCTTCTTACTTTTTTGTAGAAGTCTTAAGAGCGTTCTTCTGAAGGTACACCTCTGTCTAACCCTTGGGGGATTACAGGCGTGATGTTATGTTGTGTTTATACAGGGTGTTTGGCGCATGGACCGACACAATTTTTTCAGGGATTTGGGAGGTCATTAGCTAGGTTCTAGCTAAGTTCAAAATAGCTTTTAGTTTTTTTTATAATTAATTTAGAAGTTGTAAAATTTCATTCATTAAATACAAAAATTAACTTTGGAAGCTTGTAAGGAATTTTCTTGAAACCAGTTGTATAAAACAAAGATGTTTTTAGATTTAAAGGACTGGAGAATGCAACAAAATTTGTTTTGTGCCACTACACCCACAAACAAAAAAGTTATTTCAAATTAAAGGACACATTTTGGGTATTTTTTTCATTTAAAAAAAATAATCATATGTAACCAACCGTGACATTTGGGACAAAGGGTGTATGGGTAGAACCTAGCTAATGACCTCCCAAATCCCTGAAAAAATTGTGTCGGTCCATGCGCCAAACACCCTGTATAATACTAGCTGCCCGCCCCGGCTTCACACGGGTAGCATTAAGTACTTATCTACGGCGCACCTACCTACCCTACCTAAATCCTTCTCCTGACAATAAAACACAACAAAAAAAGAATTAGCGAAATCGGTCCAGCCGTTCTTGAGTTATAAATAGTGTAACTAAAACGACTTTGTTATATACAGGGTGTAACGTAAATAATGCAAGACCTCTTAAGGGGTCATTGTACTCATCATTATGGACAACTTTTACTATGGGACCAACACTGAAATCGCGAAAAAAATCAGCTGTTCAGTACATTTGTGTTCGTATAATTCGTCAAAATATACTGAACAGCTGTTTTTTTTTTTTCGCGATTTTGTTTTTTGTGTATAGTATTAGGTTAAGAATGAGTTAATAGGTTAAGAATGAATTTCTGTACCGACAGCTGTCATCTGAAACGTCACTCCAACGCCTATAAAAGTGGTTGTCAATTGAGCCGCGTCCCTTTTTTCTGCCTGTCAGCGCTCGCGCACTGAGGTCGTTGGATTTCGTCTCGGATCATAGCTAAGTCTTTGTTTGGTGGCCATTTATTTTCTATGTCACACATATTATCTTTGTTTATTGTGTTTTGTTGAAGTTGATTGTTTCCTATTAAATAGTGCGTGGTTATCTGTGTAAATTATTTAGCTCGTTATTTAAATATAAGTTAGGCTGAACTGACAGTTGTTTATTTTTAATTTAAATACCACTCCTGGTCCCTAAGAATAGATTATAAATGTGAAATTTTGTATGTTTCTTACGCAATAACGGCTGAACATATTTGGAAGATATTTGGCACACAGATAGTTTATAACCTGGATTAACATAATATGATACTTCTTATCCAGGTAGTACGTTCCGGTGGGATAGTAAATTTCCGACCTCCACGCGGGTGAAGCCGCAGGCAGTGTTAAAATAAAAGGAAATGACAATCTTATATTAGTTGTATAGTAATGGCCTCCGGTGAGTAGAGTATAAATAAGTGAATGTATTATTATAAGCTACTTAACTAAAGTTATTGCAACAAGAATAAAGATCACTGTGATTTAAAAGCACAGGTAAAAAAAACTGAGGAAGGACTGTAGTGGCTGCGAGAGGCCAAGGTATATCCAGTAGTCCTCACCTCTGATAGGTCCGAGGGCGGCGTCCCGGCAGAGCGCGGTGAGGTCGCTGCCCGAGTAGCCGTCCGTCAGCGCGGCCAGGCGGGCCAGCTCTTGGTCGTTGACGGCCGCGGCGGCCGCCCCGCGGGCCAGCACGCGCCGGATTAGGGACATGCGGGTGCGCACGTCGGGGAGGCACACGTATACGCGTTTGGGGAAGCGTCTGGGAAATAAAAGAATCTTATCAGTCATGGTAAAAACGCTGAAGACTAGAGGTGGCCAAATTATACAGCTTTAAAAGCAACACTTAAATTTAGCATCGAAATACTTTTGTTATCAACTCACCTTAACGCCGCCTCATCCAACTCCTGGGGCCTATTAGTTGCGGCCAAGACAATAAGCCGATCAGCCCCCGCAGCCGGTAACCCATCGAACTCAACCAAGAACTCCGTCTTCAGTCGCCGAGACGCTTCGTGCTCGCCCGACGAGCGCTCGCATAACAGCGAGTCTACTTCGTCTACGAAGATTATCGCGGGCTGTGGGAAGAAAAATGGGGTGAACTTGGTAAAGGAGTTAATGTTATAAATTGTCAGCTCAGATATTTCTGGCTGTAATCGGTCGATTGCTCTAGTGGACTACGGTATTTCGACGATTTGATGCAGCTGCACCGACTTCTCTAGAGATAGAAAAAAAAAACAAAATGCCAAAACCATCTCTCCTTTCTTTCAGTCCATCCAAATGTTGTCTGTAAAAAATAACATTGTGCGATGAGACCGCAAAATTGTAGAATGCTATATTATCACTGAGTATAGATAGTGGAATCCACGACGACGCGCCCCACTCCACTCCGCTCCGTACTAAAGTACAGCTTACAGTACAGTAATCGCGGAGTGGGGCGCGTCGTCGTGGATTGCACTATCTATATTCTACTTTTGACCACAGACAATACACAATTAAATTCAATTTATCCAATATAGACCATTGGAAATAAATAAATAAAATAATAGCAGTTAAACATAGAAAATTAAGGGGAGGTTTTACGAATTTGCCGGTTTTAAAATCAATTTTAAATGGTCAAATTAGTGTATTTAGGTCCTGAAAATAAGATATGTCATAGATACATCCTTTTGAGGGAAATTAAAGGTTCAAAACACGATAGATTGTAATTTGCTCGATAAAAAAAAAAAACGAAACAGGGTCGATTTCAAAACCATTTTTCGTTTCATTTCCTAATTACAGCACAAAGTAATATGAAAATTGCATGTGAGGTAATCATATTTTACAGTGATTTAAAGGTTGGATTTTAAAAGTTAATAGTTTTTTTTTTAATAAATTCAAATACTTATATAGTAAATCAGGCTAAGTCGGCTTGCGCTCAGAGTCCTGCGGGACATCATCGGAGGTGGATTTGTGTATTTTTTTTTTTTTAAATACGCTCTCTTTGCGTTTGTTACAAACAATCTAATAAAAGACGAACACATTAGATATGAAATTGCTACAGCTCAGAAAAAATATTTCGTAATACTTATAGTTTTAATTCATAATATTGTTTTCGAAAGTGAGATTATTTCTATGCGATATGATGACGTTTAATTGTCATCTTACAATTAAATAGTGTTAGACACATTACAAATTACTATCGATAAAATTATAGTCAAGTGCGAGTTTTATATAATTTTTTATCGTCGTTTATGAAGAAGTTTTATTTTTATTTTTTAATTAGATTCATCCATGTTACTATATTCACTCTCCATCGAATTGTCTTTGCTAATATCATTTATCCTACATTAATAAACACATAATATATAATTTGTCCGGTTGTCGGTTGTATAATGAATATTTAAAACAACTATCACTATATAAAAAATAATGTTTATTTTATTAATAAAATTAATTGACTGTCACAAAACAAACACACGCACGCACACAAAACATTAGCCGATAACGACACCGACCCGACATCGACACGATATTGGCGGTCAGATGATCGGATACGTTTAGTGCGGGAAGAGTAGCGGCATTCTTTCACTTGAACACACTTTTTCGCACTGCCGACTTCAAGACGTCGATACTTGGTAGGCACTGTGGTTGTTTGGTGCGACGCATGGTCATCGATATTCACCAATATAATTGGGCCAATAATAATTATAACGGTATCGAATCGATGTCGGTATAATAGCTGCCGACATATCGGTAGGTATCGGGTTGGTGTCGTTATCTGTTAACGTAAAAACGCCCATTAGGTACACAGGACATTTTAAGTAATAATTTTAGTTTATTACACCGTGGTCCCGTAATTTGAAAACTTATTGAAAAAATCGAATCTAAGAAAAACTAGTTCAGAAGATCAACTGCAAATATTTCATTCTGTGGCATGGATTTTCCGCGAAATGGTCGGCGATGCATTGTAAATAAATACGTCGCTCTGCATTTGGGGGAGGCGGAGGTAACGTTTCAAAGGCCTACAGGCACGGAAAACCTCGGCTTAAGTACAAAAAAACAATACTTCATTTTTATAGAAACATATTTCAGCAGACCTACGAAAGGACAATTTAGAACAAATTAAGATAATTTAAAAGAAATAAAAAATTCTCAGAATGAATTGACAACATCATCAATCATCACGCCCCCTATTACATGGGACTTAAAAACGTTACTGGCGAAATTGTGGGTGTACTACAGGTACACCTCCGCCCAACCCTTCGGGGAAACAAGGCGTGATGTTATGTTAAGATAATTTATTATTTCTGAATTACAAATAAACGCATAAAAATGTGCAATTTCATTGAAAGAACAATTTAATAAAATCAATAATCCGGAAATCACTTTCATTCTTGACCGATTGTTTCGACCTTTCTTTTTTAATTGGAGCACATAAGTGGTGCATACGGCCTCGTTTTATACAGCCTAGTTTTAAAATACGATGTTTATTAATATTCTGTAGTTTGATTATTAACATGTCATGAACGATTTTCAGGGTCAAGTACTTACATATTTATTAATAAAAATAGCAAAATTACATACTAACTTAACTGAAACTAAAATATAGCATTGAAAAATTCAGCCGCATCGCTGTCGACTGGTAATGTACCCAAGAGACTGGCCGCATTGCCACGTTGTATGACAATGCTTGCCCTCTGCCCAAGGTCCAAACCAGCCCTTGGGTCACTGGAAAAACAATTAGTTTTGAATTTGGGTGATAGCTTTTAGGGACTATGCAAACGGCGGTTTTATTACGCACCATCGACGCGCTGCAAACGCTAATGCTTTAGTACTGCTTTTTCATGGAAGAAAACGCCCCGTGCATAGGCCCATCTTATACTAACACCGATGACATGACATGACACCGAAGGGCAGAGGTGTGAATTACCCCACATTTTGCCAGCAATCTTCCATGTAATATGCGTGTGTATTACCCATTAACCGGGCACAAATTGGGACTTCGTGTTGCTTCTGGGAATTTCCCGATAGAAAAACTCAATAACACTTTGCCCGACCGATCGAACCCAACTGTGTGACCAGTAGACTAACGTGGTAACGTGGTAATTCATAAAGAAAGTAGTATTATTAATGAATTCAAAATGATTTATCTCTAAAATACAAAAGAGTTCGATTACTAAAAAGTATATCACTCAAATATAATACGAAACTGCACCAATCTACCAGAGTTGATACCTACAAGAACCTATACCTATTTGAAAGTGCATTGAAATGGTCGATAGGTTTTTTATCACGAGCATGCGTTCGAAATGAGGTCAACGACTTGCGACTGTATTGTTAGCGAGATAACGAGTAAGTGTGGCGTGAGTGTTAATTATTTGCAAACCATGGGACATTTTAATTGTATAGTGGAGCAGTAGTTAGTGTATTAAAGGGACACGTAATAATTCAGTTGAGTAATTAAATAACCTCTGGTTTTCGATCCGAGAAAACTGCTGAAAAATCTTATTCTATCGTAAATTATTGAGTGGACCAAAACAGAAAACTATCATAATTTTAAGTTGAAATGACACTTGAAAACAGTTTGAATTTTGAATAGGCTTCTATAAAGTAGTTTTGAACTTTTCCTTCTGCTATTCTGCTAATGATCTTAATGATAGACTAACAATATAATCTCCCCGGATCACTATACTTCAGAACGTCGAACACATCGGCTATAGTTTTACCGAGACCGCCATTCCGCGCTTTAGGTATATGCACGGCGAGACGGGGGCAGTGCAGACCGCTCATTCGTCAACGCTCACGGCACGCGGCCTGGCACTGATTCGTCAACAGGCATTCTTCAGGCACGGAACAGTGGTCTATGTCAACTATAGGACGACCTGGTGAAGTTCGCGGTGGTCGTATATCCAGCAGTAGACGTATTTGGGCTGAATGATGATTAATGTATTGTAGGCAGTTCTCCCATGCTGGTGAGTTAAATATTTACCTGCAGTTCTCTGGCGACTTGGAAGAGCGCTCGCACCATCTTCTCGCCCTCGCCGACGTACTTGCTGGTGAGCGTCGCCGCGGATATGGAGAAGAACGTCGCCGAGCACTCGGCCGCTACGCACCGGGCTAGTAGCGTTTTACCTGGGGTACAACAAATTGCGAGTTAGATACTATACCCTGTTCCAATAGTATCTGATAAATGTGTAAACAAATCCTATTCAGGTTAAATTCTCACGCAATCACCCTGTAAAGAGAATTAGTAAGACATTCATCTGTATTTAGAAGGTTACAACTTCATATCTCACCACCTTTCGTACAATTATTGTTTGAATAACATTATTAAATAGTAATATACATCGACGCAATTAACCTCAATTGTCGGATAAAAACATCAGTCAGGTGATTTATTGTGATTCAGGTTTCACTCAAATAATCAAATCAAAGTACTCAAATTGTAAGTGGCTCTACAAATTGACATCCATAAGGTATGTTTTCTGATCCTTTTGTTTATATTTTCATCAGATAAGTACTTTTTAGAACAAACCATAATTTATTATTTTTGGGGTCTTTTAACCTTCACGCAGCTCGTAGGTCCATTGTAGATATTGAATTTCACAAACGTGCATGAATTATTGCAAATTAAACCTTATGTCAGTAGCATTAAAGTCAGACTATGTCTGGACAGCATGAGCTGCTTTTCAAAATCAGTGGATATAAGAGATTGGGGTATTGCTGTCATGAAATGACCGACATGGAAGTATTGGATATTTATGCCGTCGTAAAATAAGAAACAATAGAACCAAGAATAACCCTTAAGAGCGGCCAACCCGTCATACTTTTCATACAAACGCTCGTACGTGATTATGGCGTTGTAACACATCTTTATTTGATTTTTTGTAACTAATATGTATCTTGTGCACTATACCTAGGATACTATGACAGCAAAATATAGCAAATTTGACAAACAAATTCAGTATAAGCCTCCAAAAATCAGCTTTTTTGCACAAATTTCACCTGAACTTTGGCTGGTCATAATGTACTCATAAATAGTAAAAGTAAAGAAAACATCTGCATAGAAACCTTGCACATGTAATGGAGATTCTAAATAAGTTTCTAAAAAAAAGGAAATAACAGGGACGCGGGACGTGTCTACAGCAGACCTTGATTTTATAAAAAAAAAAAAAAATGATTTCTCTCGAGGCATATTCAGGGAGAAAAAAGGGGAATACATTTGTATGGAGAATCGCAGGCCCTGTTCCCTCTCAAGGCGACACTAAGCAACTTTTAATGATTTTATTCTGAAGATCACGTCTAAACGAGTAGTGTTAATAATTTGGAAAAAATATATGTTAAATAAGAGCATATTCTTAATAAGTTAATCTGTGAATATTTCAGATTATGTTTATATTAGATAGTGTAGATAGGAGCTCGTGGGTAAGTAATAACTGCCGCACGGGTCGATCCATCAGGTTAAGCTACGCTTGCCGGGGTTGGTCTGTGGATGGGTGACCATCTTTACATACCGAGACTCCTCCGTGCTTCGGAAAGCACGTTCAGCAGTTGGTCCCGGCTGTCATTCCTGGATCTTTGACAGCCGTTACGGGTCGTCAGAAGCCCGAAAGTCTGACAACCAGTCTTACCAAGGGGTATCGTATTACCCAATTACTGGGCTGTGGAGGTCAGATAGGCAGTCGCTTCATGTAAAATACTGGTATTCAGCTGCATCCGGTTAGACTGGAAGCCGACCCCAATATAGTTGGGAAAAGGCTAGGCAGATTGATATTTGTTTATATTACATAGTGTAATTAATTTGTAAAGTTAGTTTAACGTGGATAAAAAATTGAGAATCACGCAATAACTATCAAGCGTATTTTTCTGAAATCTTCACCGTTTTAAAGATAATTTAAGTATTTATCTTTTAGTATACCTGTTTTATTAAAATTTATATATAATAAATTAATCTACCCATGGTGATGGTCACTGGTGGCGTGTGTGTTGGATCGTTGAGTTCCCTTCAAAATGGTTGAGCTAAACGGTGCTGATCCATGCGTCATGTTCGTGAACGGGCGCCATCAGTAGGGACTGGTCATCTCTTATCTGCCACGGCTTATTTTAATTTTTGAATTGTTTTTATCTTTTTATTACGGACGCTTTTTTACGTACACGTCTTTCTACATTGTTCTCAGATGTATAATTTCAACATGAATGATGTAAACAATATTTTGTAAGTTTTTTTTTTTTTTTTAAAGAGTGTCCATGGAGTTTCTTGCCCGTTCTTCTCCATAGGAACCTACGCTTTGGAATGGGCAACTAGCTTCATATTTCTGACTGACTGACCCCTTGACAAATCAAAAGTGCCTGTAAATGGTTTAATTGAAATAAATGCTTTGAGTTTGAATAATGCTTCTAATTTGGGACAGCGAGATTCCTTGATGGGCGAGTCCTAGAGACGCGGGCCTTGAGTGGTAACAGGCAAGCTAACCACTCAAGGCTAGTGGCATATATCAGCGTCTTAACACGGGGCAATTGAATACGTTTAATTTTGTGACCGAGTAATGATTTCGTTTTTTTACGTGAAGGAATATTTTTATCTGACTCATGACAGGATAATATCCATTTCGACACGACATAGTAAATTATTATGTCCTGTAGACGGCCACGACCACGACCAGAATACGAATCGCGCACTTGGTCGCAACGGCCAACTAGCCGCATACCATACAATAACTCTAGACGGCCATGGCTGGCCGGAGTCGTGGCCGTCTAGTGCGCGATATCCGTAAAAGGGTGGATTCTGAAAGATGGCAACGTCGCAAATTGCTTTAAAATATTTCAACGTTTTTATTAATATTATAAAATATCACTCTAGTATGCACAACCTATAGTGCACAACTTTCAGAATACTTTCTTAAAAAGTAGTCGATATTTACCATTTCCTGGTGGTCCAAAGAGAAGCAGTCCTCTCGCTGGAGACCTCAGTCCAGTGAAGAGTTCTGGCCTCAAAGATGGCAGCACCACCATCTCTTGAAGGGCTTGCTTAGCCGCCTACAAACAAAGAGAAATCTATAGTAACATAACGCCAGTATTATTTAAAGGTGTAGGTAGCGGTTCTAGTACTGACACCCTATATTTCACCACTTATGTTTATGACTCAAAGGCAAAATTATTGCCATGAACTGGACTCAAATCCCGATTCAGGGCTTCTACTGAAAAATTCCTAATGGAAAAATCACACCTAGGCAAAAAAAGCAGTGATAGCCTAGTGGTGTGACCGTCAGACTGACAAGTCGTAGGTCTAGAGTTCGAACCCAAGGCACGCACCTCTGACTTTTCGGATTCATGTGCGTATTATATAATTATCACTTGCTCAAAAAACGGTGAAGGAAAACATCGTGAGGAAACCGGCATGCCTGAGAGATATTTCTCGACGGCATGTGAAGCCAAGTCAGAGGCCCATGGGCGGCTTTAAAACTCTGACACCAGGTTGGTTTACTAACCACACGAAAAGAAGAAGACACCTAGGCTAATTTCTTTATACAGGAGATTCAGTTGGTTTCACCTCTTCAGTAGGACCAACAGAAATAACCTACCCTCGTGGAACCTACTGGTAGGACAAAAAAGTAGGTCCACGAAAAAACACCCAACCTAGGGGTCGAACTTAATGCCTCATGCTCATTAGTTCCTCTTGCGTCTAATAGACGAAAGCGACAGTCAAAGAGAAAACTATACTGTAATACACATAAAAATTATATGCTTTCATTCAACGATACCGAGTTTTTATTAATTAATTTCTAATATCTATTAACATTATGAATTTCTTATGGGAAAGTGAGTTTGTCTCATCTTGAGCAGTTTTATGTCAAAAGGAGTAAGTACTAAATCGAATTTTAGGAATTACACAGTGCCTAGAAAGGACGCAGTTTTTAACCAAGATTAAAATATACACGAAAACTCGACAAATAAAACGTGTGTTCTAAATTATTTTTTTGCCCATGGCATGACTAGTAAAAACAATATAGTCACGAAATCAGTCACGATCGATTAACAGAGGACAATATGTACCTATAGATAGATGGAACAAAAGAAGGTATATCAAAGTCGCTTGAATACGCTTCGGTAAGTCACGCATATCTTTTCAGAGTGGTCGTAAGAAGTAACAAAACAAACAAAGCGACACGATCAAGGCTTCAAGTCTGCTATTACAATAGTGTCAGAATGGTCTATCATTGATTTTCATAAATGTTGATTTTGACAAGTTTGGTAATCTATTATCGTAGTGGCGTCATTATGACTTTCCAATGGTCAGCCACTGACACTCCATTGAAAGAAATGCCATCTATTGGTAATCTCCTACATAATGAAAAATGAATGACTGACATATGCGGTAATTTGCAAAAATTTTGACAGTTCCTTTGATCAGTGACCTACCATGATTACGTCATTGTGCAGTCATTTCTTTTAATTCGAGTATCGTGTTTGTGGAATACAATGATCAACCAATGATCGACCATTATGAATTTATTTAGCAGATTACGAACTTTTAGCAAAATGACAATGGGATCGTGTTGGAATGAAGAATTTATAAAAATAACTGACTTGGGCCCCAGTTCCAGCACCACACATGAAAACAGATGGTTCCGCATTTTAGGTATGAGGCTGAAGCTGAAGTACGTGTCTGGCTCGACTTGTTGGGCCAATTCCGTGAGTGTAACGTAGTCAAAAGATCTAAGAGTTACGAGATAGAAAGAGAGGCAACTTCTAGGTGAATATAAATGTAGGTAATGAGCGCTTTGTAATTTATTGTCTCGCTTTTTATTTAAATGATTTTGCGGAGTGAATCTTCTGCATTAATCTGTCCAGGGGCCCTATTATGAACTCTTATTTCCAGGCAGTTTACGGCGTAAACAGAACTGCCTTGCAATTTCGTATTATGAACTCGTCAAACAAGCCAGTCAGTGGTCACGTGACACCCTGGCCGGCTTCTGCCCGACTATTGGCTGGAAATACCGTATTATGAACGTTCGTTTGACATTTCTTGACATATTAAAACTGATAATAAGTAACCTCACAATCCAGTCAATTTCCGCTACTTCATAGGAGTTTTTATTGAATGGTTTTGGATATTTTTGGCGAAATTATTCAGAGAAAATATCACGTGTGACGAATATGTACCGTTCGAGTTTCTGGAAACTCCGGAAAGTGGTACTTCTGATCAAAATACCAAAATAACGGTAAAATTGAAAAACTCCTACAATGTTTCAAACTAAATATAAGTTAGGCTCAGCCGAGGGCTATAACAGCTCTCATCCATTGAACTATAATAATTTCAACAGCCTAATAAATGGTGCACCATGATAATTACAAAATATTACCATGATAGAAAGAAAATACATTTATTTGGCACAGACTAAAAGGCACACAAGCAGAAAGAGAAAAAAAAAAGATATAAGGAAAGACTACAAAATAAAAAGTGTAAAACTGCATTGCATGATACCAGCAGGAATGTGTGCCTCGCGGCTACGGTTATAGGTAAATATAACATGTTGAAAACTGGATATTTAGTAAAAATACTCAAAAACACCACACCACCATAACCATTCATTATCCATATTTTTGTTTATACTCTGAAACTAGTAGGTAGGTACTTCTTGCGAAGGGACATAATACATTCTGTGTAAAAAGTACTGGGAATTGTTCAATAAAACCTTTAAGTAATTTATTCGTCAAACTTTATTTTGTCGGCTCCAAAGTAGGCCCTTTCCCTTGCAATACAGCTACGCCAGCGCTTGACCCAGTCCTCCATACATTTTTGGTAAGCTGATTGAGGTATGGTCTAAAACTCCTTCAGCGAATTTTCTTTTATAGCTTCAATCGACTCGAAACGTCTTCCTCGAAGAGGTAATTTTAACCTCGGGAACAGGAAAAAGTCAGATGGAGCCATATCATGTGAATACGGCGCTTAGTCGATGACATTTGCTGAATTTTTGGCTAAGAACTCTCGCACAATGATGGCTTTGTGTGATGGTGCATCATCATGGTGCAAAATTTATGAATTGTCGTTCCACAAATCTGGGCCGTTTTCAGCGGATATTCTCTCGCAAACGCCTCATAATACCTAAATAATACTCTATAATCACTGTTTATCCCTCTGGAAAAAAATCGTTGTGCACTACACCGCGGTAATCTAAGAAAACTATCAGCATAACTTTCGTGGTACTATAGAGAGTATTATACAAACAATACGATAGTATTATTTTATTAATTGCAACAATAAACATTGTTCAAAAATGAAGTTGTCAAATTCCCCGTTGAACATCAAGTGGAATACGTTCGGAAAAGTTATTGTTAGGAGAATCTCGCGTTACAATTTACAAACACGGAAAAATTAAATAAAAATTAATTGTATAGCACAATAAACATTGCGTTCATATTTTCACGTACTTTTAGTAACTATATTAAGATATATTTATTATTTTTATCATAAAATACGTGATCTAAATAAAACCGTAACTTACCGATAAATATTTATTTGTGTTTCTGAACGTTACGGCAGAGAATTTCAAGCCAGCCACAGACAAACTAGCTAGCGTGAAGTCGGTCAGAATTACCGATGTCATAATACAAAATATATCCAGCCAGTGAAATGAATTGCCTGGAACTTGCCTGGTTTTTTAAAAGTTCGTAATAGGCCCCCAGCACGGCGAAACGATACGCTTTATAGGTAAATATAACAGTCCTACTACTATCCACTCTTGTAGTAGTTACAAAAGGGTAATCAATTTGAGCGGAAAAACGCAGTGAATTTCAGAAGGACAATTCCAGTATTCTTAAAAAGTAGGTACAAATGCAAAGGATAATTAAATTGAGCGAAAAAATGCGGTGATTTACAGAGGGGCAATTTCAGTATTCGTATTCTAGACTCAGTCACATCTGTCAAAAAAAAAAAAAAAAAAAAGTTACCAATTTAAAAAAAAAATGACATTGGTTGTCTCTGAGAAGACATTGCGACTTGAACGTGATTTAAGTACTAGACTTCGCCTTCTGATTTCTGCTCCGGTCATAGCAAGTTACATTGTTTGGAACGAGCGGTTTTTGTAAGTTATTATTGCGTTTACGACGTTTCCTCGGTCAGCGGCATTACTTACGCTACGTTTTTCCGCTCAGATTTGTCCTTAGCCAAAGAAAAAACGAGCATTGATTAGCAATGCTCAATACGTGTTTTCTATTACACACCATTAAAGCCAGGCTCACGATGTAATGCTGTGCCATACGTCTGTGTTGTTTTAGATTGACATAGAAAGTGCGTACGTACGTGCCTTCTTCTTTTAAACCGACTTAAAAAAGGAGGAGGTTCTCAATTAGGTTGTATATGTATATATATATTTTTTTTTTTGTATGTTTGTTACGCGATTACTATTATTATTAAAAAAACGAAAATAAAACCCCAACGACACCGACTTTCGAAATCAAAGTTATTTTTCGTTTTTTTTGGAAGTCGGTTTTATTTTTTGTGAAAAAGTTTTTTTGTATCGACAGAACAATTTTTATTTATGCCCGTCTTCAAAAAAATGAGAAGGTTATCAGTTCGTCAATTTTTTTTTTTTTTTTTGTATGCATGTTCCCCGATTACTCGAAGACGGCTGGACCATTTTTTTTTTTTCCCACTTAGTACTGTCACTGTTATTTACATAATTATCAGGTAGTGGTATTCGAATTTGTGTGGGGTAAGTAGGTATAGGTACCACCACATAAAATAGAAAATAAAAACTTATTTAACAAACAAAAAAATAAAACCGTCTTCCAAAAAAAAACACTACAAAGTGAAAAATAACTTTGATTTCGGAAGTCGGTGTCTTTTTTTTTACTTTGTAGTGTTTTATTTTTTTTGTAGAAAATGTTTTTATTTTTCACTTTTTAGTTGCACACACAAACCCCCCACAACAATTGGAATACCACACTACCTGCTATGTAAATTACAGTGACAGGAACTATTAGAACATCATCTACATACTACATACTAGGTGGGAAAAATACCTACGTATTATTGAAGCTAATTCTAAAACCCCTCAACAGATCGTGACCAAACTTATATGGGACCACTGAACTATTCCCTATCAAAAACAAAAAACAATCGCAAAAACAAAAAACAAACATTTAAAAAAAAAACGACTTGAGAACCTTTTTGAAGTTGGTTGAAAAAAAAAGACTTCCGAAATTAAAGTAATTTTTACTGTAGTGTTTTCTGTTGAAGCGTGGTTTTTTTTTGTAAAAACGTTTTCCTTTTTTAATTTTTGGGTCAGCGCAACATCCTCTTCCTCTTTATTTCTCTATTAATCGTCATCAGTAATGACACCATTTCTAGCCATATCATCTTTCACACAGTCCATCCATCGTTTCTTTGTGATAGCAACATATGACGTTGAAAAACCTCAAGTACCTCGTCAAGTTTTGAACTCAGAACCCGGTGATTGCTACACAATACCTAGTTAAATGTTGGGTACTTGTAAAAGCAGAAGAAAGTTTAACGATGATTCGTCTATTATAAAAATTACGACATGTCTGACTCTTAAAAACGATGATTAAGTAAAATTATTTACATCCAAATTGTTAACACATTTCAAAGAATATTTTAGATACGTTTTCATTCAATGTTTGATTTATTACAACGCAAAAAAGTGTTTGAATAACTGTTTTCAGCTATCGTTAGATCGATTCGATTTCTACAGGGTGTTTGGCAGAACGTTGAACATACGAAAATGGTGGATAGATTGGGTCATCTGCTACTTACTCAGCCCTAATTTAATTGGCCCTGGACCCCAGGATATTAAAAAATTTTTTTTTTGCTTTATTCTAGTTTCACCACTTTCTTAACTTTAGAGTGTATTTTTTATCACAAATGGATAAAACATGCATTTTTTTATCGTTAATGTTGGTAGATTCTTATAAAACTATTGCTTTATTCAGATGTTAGCTAGAAAAAAAGTTATAAGTCCTCAAACTTACAGAAATATGTAAAAAAATACTTGAAACTAAATTTCAACTTGCATTTAAAAAAAAAAAAAATGGGTTGAGTAAGTAGCAGATGACCCCACCTATCCACCATTTTCGTATGTTCAACGTTCTGCCAAACACCCTGTATACATTCACCTAATTGGTCTGTGTCTGTGTCTATTTGCATTTTTTCTATTAAAAGAGTAAACTTTCACATAACATCACGCCTGTAATCCCCGAAGGGTTAGGCAGAGGTGTACCTGTAGTACACCCACATTTCGCCAGTTATATTTAAGTCCCATGTAATAGGGGGCGAGCCAATTGCCACCAACCGGGCACAAATCCAGACTCCAGGTTTCTACTGAGAAATTCCAGACACTTAAACCGTAAACTTTCACTATAGGATTATTTGTAAGGTACCTAAATGTTATGTTCGCCTTTGAGAACGTATCAGTTAATGGAAAAGGGTACCTTCAAAGTCCTCTACATAAAACGGATTGGGTAAATAAAACTCTAAATGGTCAACGCCACTGTCATTATGCTAGCCTGGTACATTATTGATCGCTTTGTGGCTTTGTAATGGTCAGTATACGTTTTTAGAGGGCAGAGATCAGCTATCTAATTACGCAACACATTTTCATAAACGATTACGACCAATTTGTTTAATTTTGACAGTTCAACAACATTCATTGCTGTGGGGCAGATTTTTATTTCGAACTTATGATTCAATGGATTAGCAAATTGTTTATTAAAAACGGTTCAAATTCCGATTGATTGTGTATTACGTAATTAGGGTACTGAACTACGTTGCAAAAGACAGTTTGGCTCCAGTCCAGTCCAGTTTATATTAAGAATTGTGCCGGGTATAAAATTGTATGGGAAGCAATTGTCTTATCGAATCACGCGAAAAGAGTCTGTTGTGTAAACTAACTGTATGTTTACATAAACATCCTTTTTTCGATTGTTGAATTATGTTTCTATTGAAATACATTTAAATGTCTACTAGATTATTTTCCACATAGTCTTCATTCGATCATTCGACAATCTACTAATATTTAGATCTAGTCGAATACGTACTCTAAATAAACTTAAGCCAGCTTTACAATTTCTTTCACCATTGCTCTAGCAGACGAGATCGAAAGAAAATGCTTTTACGTAATGTCTGCCGCCGTCGACACCCGATGTGTCAGCTTTGCACCGTTACTGCTAAGGTCAATGAACAAGTTTACATTATGAAACTCTAGGTACCTCACGATTTATCTGATAACTAGGTTCTGGCCGCGACTTCCTCTTTGTGATCCAGGATGAAAACTAGCCCATGTCCTTTTCCAGGTCATGGTCTACCCATGTGCCAAATTTCATCCAAATCCGTTTAGCCGTTTTAGCTTGAAAGCGTAACAAAAAACAAACTCACTTTCGCATTTATAATATTACTAGCACTTTGCCCGCGGCTTCGCTCGCGTGGTCCTTCCCTTGGGACCCGTTATTTTTCCCGGGATAAAAAGTAGCCTATGTTAGTCCCTGAAAACTAAGCTTTCTAATGGTAAAATAATTGTTCAAATCGGTCCTATAGTTTCGGAGTCTATTCAATACAAACAAACAATAAAATCTTTCCTCTTTATAATATTACAGTATAGATATACTAATTGCGCCTCGCGGTTTCACCCGCATTAGTCTCGATCCCGTGGGAATATCGGGATAAAAAGTACCCTATGTCCTTTTCCAGGTCATGCTCTACCCATGTGCCAAATTTCATCCAAATCCGTTCAGCCATTTTAGCTTGAAAGCGTAACAAACAAACAGACTCACTTTCGCATTTATAATATTAGTTAGGATTTGATTGGAGGTCAGGTTAGCTATTGTGTGATCGATTTTCAAGTCGATTTGACACTGAGATTAAACAATGTAAAGCTATTTGTGATACGCGCAAAAAGATTAAAGCAAAGTTACTGATAGGTCGAGAAGTTTTGGGCAAGTTGAACGATAGTTAATTACAGCGCTGAATTTGGCACACAGCCAGGCCCATGATCGGTTTTGGTGTTCACGTTACGAGAAAGCACATGCAAAATAATCGCCAGACAAAAAGACTGCAACACAAATGCCAACTCGAAACTGATGTACTATAGAATAACTTCATATCTAAGCAGTTTGAAAACAAAATCCCGTGAACACGATGACCACATCTGTTACCGCCCCGGTTCTATAGCGGCCGAGCGCTGCAAGCAGAAATAGTCCTTACGATGTATAGATATTAAGTTTTTCGATGGCACAGTATCACTGAGAACAGCACAGGCAGTTTTCGGTTACATTAACTGCAAGAGAAAAGGCATTTTAACATCAACTTGGCAGTGGCATTGCTGTCGGAATGCAAAACGGATTTTGACTTAAAATTCAATTTTCTTACATTTTTTGCAATTTGCTGGTCACTATCAGGTTGTATGTTGATCTTTATATGATTCGCGGCCGTTTCAAATGTTTATTTATAGAATTATAATCATAGAAATCATCAATACAACTCTCTGGTATTGTTCGTCGAATCGTTGAGCTCCTTAAATTCTGAGTTGAGCTGCACGATAACTGACAAATGCGTGCACTGACTGGACAGGTCTTCTCAATCTGAATGGTTATTTCCTCAAAAGACCATTTCAGACATCAATCTACATCGTCTTCACATGATCTGACCAAGATTATGTCTGGACTTTAAAAGAGACTGTGACCTCTGAGTTTGTTTCGGCCTTTCTTCTCAGAGTAGTCAGATAGGAAACGCCGACCTCATCTAGTTTTTAAAATATGATTGACGTGTAAAAGTGTTTGTACACACCCACTTGCAGAAATAAATCATTTATCATTTATTTATCATTTATCTAAGCTCATGTATTCCTATTGAATGACTATTTCATGACATCGTGACATTTGAGGATTATGCTAACTTAAGGAATTATATTGCTGATTCTAATTAATATAATTCTGTAAAGCCATATTTGTTACGGTCGCGAATCATATTTCAATCAACATAGAAACTGACACGACCTGCAAATTGAAAAAAACTAAAAGAGTTTTGAATTTCGTGGGACTACCTTAGCGCATCCCCTTTAAACCGATTTATCTTAATCGAAGACGGGACCTGTCTATCGCTCTTAATTATAAAAAACGTGTCAATCAGACGTTTAGTATATGTATTCTTATACAATGCATAAGCAATTAATATGCGTTACACACTCGGTTTACTTATAATTACTGTTTGGAGCAAAAATATAAAAAATATTACACTTACATCTTGTCCCGCGATATCATCCCAGTGAACCTTAGGGCCTCCTTCCACAATCTCGTCCAGAATCAGCTGGACGAGTTTGGGGTCGACCCCACGCACGCTGAGGGCCGGTTGGGGGGTTCTGCTCCTCGTGGGGGTCCCTCGTTGGGAGCCTCCCCCCACCACGCGTCGGACTGGGGACCCGTTGGATGGTACCTGATATGCGCTCTGATTTCAGACGCGAATTGACGATGATTGTGGGTTAGATGAATGGAAATGTTAATGTGGAAGAAAAGAAGTGAAAAGTTGGTTAGTAGACATAACAAAAACCACGCTTGTAATCCCTGAAGGGATAGGCAGAGAGGTGTAAAATACACCCACAAATTAAATAAGTATGTTGGTATAGTAGAGTACCTATACATAGATTACTCGGAATTTCACTTTCGTATGGGCTTATTTATAGGCGATAAGGCGACCCTCTCTAAATGAGGAAGTTCATCTATTAAATAAAAACAAAGACTTCTTGTGGATCTAGTTTGATCTGTGTCAAAAACAGATTTGTATATACGTACTTTTTCTTAATTACTTTCTAGTTTGCTTTCTGATGATGTTACTAGATCATCTTTTGTTGTTTTAGATGATGCTTCGGGGTCTCAGTCGAACAAACAAAAATGTACTAAGTATAAGAATAATGCAGTAGGTATTGTTTTTATTGCATCTGTGCAATCAATTCTTTTCGATTCATTGAGTAGGTGAAGGCAATAGTAACATGGTTACCGCCACTTATGTTTCACACAATGTACCTACAATAAATTATGTACTTTAAAACAGACACTTGTAAATTTTGTAGTAGTGGAATTTTGTATCGTGACTAATTTGGTAATCAGAACGGCATAAAAACAAAAAAAGAAATGAATTTTGAATGACTGAGGATGCCAATTGGTGATTTTTTACATACCTACTTATAATCCATTTGAAATAAGCTTATACATTTAAATAATCCTTCTTTACAGTCCGTTCAACCGAATTTGACTTCTATACCGTGGACATAAGGATGGCATTAAAAGTAAAAAAGTGGTAACAATACCAACTGTTTACTGCAGCTGCCATTTGTCATACCACCAACGCAATAGAAGTCACAATCGGTTGAACGGACTATAAAAAACGTTTATTTAAATGTCTAAGTAATCTTATTTCAAATGTAGTTTATAGTTACATTCGAAAATAAATTTAAAAAGCCAATTTAAATAGAAAGTCTAAAAGATTTTTAAGCAATATTACTCCAAAACAATTTTAAATGATCGTTGATGTACTGATAATGCTGTGTTAAGTAATTTTACCTTTCAAACAATGATAATTCTCACCAAATCAGGTTTAGGGGCATGAGGAACAGGGTGTAAAGTTCACTCATCCACCATAGAAAAGGGAGGATCCTCCGACCAGACGGGTGTTGTGTCTGGCGGGCCGACTGCCCAACTGTTGATTTCGGATAGTCTTATCTATGTCGTTCGCGTGGTAAACTCTAATTGCGCGATGCAGGATTTGTGTGACGTCATGTCTTTGATGCGTAGTTCGTATGTGGCGGTGTAACCGCTACACAGGCTTCATTAGACTATTGTTTTCATAATATTAAGTCAATATTAGTAAATACGTAAACGGAATAAAAAATCCATCAAAATGTATAAATTCAAAAATATTCATATTGTTATAACAGTCCAACTCTCGCGACTTTTTTACCGTCAAAAGTTCTGAATTCTCATACAGAGCCAAGTCTGAAATTCATATTACCTTTCACTCTCCTTTTAGCAAATTGGTTTAGTTTTACTTGTAGTATGAAACTATGAATACTTCCTTACTTTTCAACATTTGAATCGTTAGGTGGAGGTGAATTGTTTTTTAACAAATGTTACTAAATACAAGTAGGTACTTATATACTGGTTATTTGACTTCCTACCTGTAATAACACCCAGCGTTCTTCCTCCTCTCTCCTACTTTTGATCTATGCTGTGCCCGACAGGGTCCATAATTGAGACTTATGTAACTGTTTCCCTACCAACTGTATACATTATGGTACGCAATAAAGAATTGAGAATAGGTAGGTACTCTACGAGAAAATCAATTTAGAATTTTGCTAAGTGTAACTAAACATCTTTTGCTGTTGTGGGTGGTACCCTCAAACAGCGGACCGGAGCCGTGTTAGACAACGAAAGAGACGGGGCGGGACTACTTGTACATTTATCTTCCTTAGGAATTAACAAGATGTAGCGCAGAATCGTAACCGAGCGACGGTAAGAAATGGAGGGAAGTCGCTGCCCAGCTGTGGCACAGGTACATTTTTTTCCACGTAGCTGTACTACACTGCATGCATGTGTATTCTTTAAGACGGAAACGAAACGCGATACTTTTGAACTGATTCACCGCGGTAAGCGCAGGTTAACGTATCATTGATCCAAGTGACTGCAAGAACTAGTACGAGCCCCTTCTTACCCGGCTGCGCGACAGCAAAGACAGGTTATGATTTTTTACCAAAATAAAGTACTTTTAGGGAATTCAGATTCCAATCCGTAATTCATAGCCGATTCCCGGCCACCGTAGGCGCGGGCTTGCGGACGGTGAGCAATGGGTAGCTCGCCGTCCGGTAAGGACCAGGCCCGGGGCGACGGTGCGTTGTGTTCCACGCGCGCCTCAAAGAGATGTCAGCAAGTGAAGGGGTCCGATGAGACCATTGCCTGCCGGGGTTGCGGGAGAGTCCGAAAGGGATACCGTGGCCCCCTGGCATTGCACAGGCAACAGAAGGAACACGGGTGGGTTTTAGTCAGTAAGAGTCTGACACGCCCTTCCGCTCCACCCGGAGCGGGAGAAGTCATTTGATGATTTAACAAAAAAAAAAAAGGGGATTCAGATTAAAAAGATCTTTGAATCCCCTTTTATCTATAGTTTAACATTTTATATATACAGGATGGCGATTTCATGTAATTACTCGTAGTTATCATTTAATTGTGCCTTTGTGTGCAGTTGTACTCTGTATTTTATGTGCACTGAATAAATGGTTTATATGTATCGATCTTATCTATAATTTCCGTTGAACTATCTGACTTGACTGCTATATTTAGCCTCGGATTTTTTTATTCAATTAAAGGTGTTTTGTGGTCATTTTAAAAGTCCATGTTAACCTTTCTGCTATCGATCCACGTGCCTGTTAACAATGAGCCCGGCAAAGTTTTTATTTAAGAAGGTAGGTACCTACAGACGCCAGCACATCAACCTACTAAATCTGTCAAATTTCTTTAATAGATTTTCAACTTTATACCTAAAGCATAAGGTTCAAAGTTGATTGGGAAAATTTTAGAGTTTCGGGTAGGTTGACCACAGTACAGGAATTGTCCTGTACTGTACAGACGCCTACCTTGGTGTCTTTTCGCTGCGGACTTATGAGCATCGTTTAGTACAAAAAGTTATTTTGGCAGCCAAGTAGTTTTCGTATGATTCTTTTTTTTACAGAGGTGCCAGATTATAAAAATTATGTTTTTTTTTGTGGTTTTACTTTAAATACAACTCATGTTCATGTTCTCTTTTTGAATTTAGGGATGTTTTCATCGTATTTATATTTTAATCACTTAATTTTACTAATATTGACTTCTGGAATAATTTATCATTTTTATGAAGAACACAAGCATTATCAGCAATCGGAAGAAATTATACCACCTAAAAGACACTAACCGAGAGCTGTCGTTTAACAGCTGGAGGCGTAGACGCCGGCTTCACAGGATATCTGCTGTAACCGCCATTGGAGCTGTTCGGCTGTGATGATGACCTGCCCATGGACCTAGGCAGGGTCTGTGACTTCATCAGAGGACCTCCGCCCCCTCCACTGGGTACTCGTCGACCAGCTGTCGTGAGTTTGCGTCCTGCGACTGAAGATAACAATTTTAAAGAATTCTGGATTGGAAAAACACATTGTTACTTACGTGATTGTGAAATGGTTAATTTTATACGGATTTAGAGGTTTGTCGAAAGAAAAAACCCACACCATAGGGAGCTAGCGCTAAAGTTATGTATCATCCCGAGCTGTCCTATTGCAGCTCGGGGTATAGATTTTCAAATTTCTTTTGTATCTTGTTTGAGTGAGAGCTACTCGAAAATTTGCATTGCTCGAGTGAATATAAAATTAGGGCCAAAAAAACTATAACTTTTGATACACAGTAAGAATGACGGCCGGAAAAAACAATTTGTTCGTCTGTCAGATAATAAAAAAAATATTGGACACGTATTTTTGCTTTATCATATTAATAAAAAATGACGTAGATAAAACGCATCAAAGTTGGGGAGTGGGGGCTCGCTACGTCACAACTCAGTATAAAATCTACATAGGCTACGTCACGCCACATTTTAATTCAATGTATTGCCGTAATCTTTTGATTACGTAAAAAAATAAAAAAATACATGTCCAATATTTTTTAATAATCTACACGACGGACCAGAAAAATTTTTAGTCATCATTCCTATTGCACATTGTAAGATATGGTTCAAGATCATAACATTCAAGTGTTCATTTATCTACATTTTCATGACATTAATTTAAGCACTGTTATGCATTAGACGCTGACGCATCCTAACTTGTTATGGCTAACATATGGTTCAAATTGAGATGATTCACTATTACCATGAACTGCCTTAATACCTAAGATCGCCATTGATTTAGGTACCGTTGGTTATTATGATTACGCAATATTTACCTTAGAAGATTAGATACCAACCAAATTTTTTATTATTTTTTATTTCTATTCTATTTTGATTTGAGAAGTCAAAGTACGTATTGGCTATGTTTACGGCACATTTTATGGCCAACTATTTTGAAACTAGGTTACAAACTGAAGCGTCTTTTATTTTTAAAGCTACTAATTTGGGTCAGTTTAGAAGAGAATTTTAACACAATCAATTCCAGTCAGTTTGCCGAGCAAACTTTTAGGCTATGTTCTTTGGCGGCATACTTTGCTGTTTAATTTGATAAAATACTTTTTATATTATATAATACTAGCTGCGCCCCGCGGTTCCACCCGCATAAGTTTCGATTTCGTGGGAATATCGGGATAAAAAGTATCCTATGTGTTAATCTAGGTTATAAACTATCTGTGTGCCAAATTTTATCCAAATCCGTTCAGTAGTTTTAGCGTGAAGAAGAGACAAACATACACACTCACAAACTTACGCCTTTATAATATTAGTAGGATTTCTTATAAGTCAGTGTTACAAGTATTTTTTGTAAAAAAAACATAAAGTGTAGTATTTTAGGTACAATCACTCAAAAACCGTACAAGCTACTGATAAAAAAATTGATAAAAATACTCGTTAATCAACGAAAACACGTTTTTTTTGCTAATGATTAATTAAATACGACCTTATTAAAAAGGAGTATTGAGCGTTATGTTAAATACATTACACATTACTAATATACCTCTAAAACTCTACAACTCAACTAAGTAGGTAAGAAGAAGATCTCAGGGGCCTTATTATGAAGTATTAATGCCATCATTATTCCACTGCGAAAAAAGGATGGTGCTAGCGGCCTTGTATAGCTCCGTCTCTCACTCACACCGGAATAATGATGGTATTAATACGTCATAATAAGGCCCCAGATAGTTTACAAAACAGCATTGAAATTGGAAGGGAAAAGAGAACATACGATATTTTTAGTGCTAGTTTTTGTGCCTCTACTGAAGTATATACAAGCTATAGGTACAGAATCAGGGCGCATTTTACTAATGAAACAGAACGCGATCAACACTTCTAAAACGCGTCCAAGAGCTGTCAGTGTCAAATATTGACATTGACAGCTCTTGAACTTGTTTTAGATGTGCTGATCGCGTTTAGTTGCATTGGTGAAATTCACCCTCAGATATCTCCGGTGTTTCCAGAATGGACAATATATTACAGTAGTTCATTTGAAAAAAGGTCTATGTTTTGCAATTGCAATGGACATACAATAGGCCAAGTTCACATGCAAATAGTTGATACCCCATCCACCTAACAAAATATACAGGGTTATTGGTAAAACACTAACAAGCTCTTAAAGGGTCATTGTAATCATCATTATGAACAACTTTTACTATTGACAACTTACTACTCCTTGATGATATCGAAAAAAACAAATCTGCTGTTCTGTACATTTATGTTCACTGATCTCGTCAAAATGTTAGGGAACAGCTGATTTGTTTTTCGCGACTTCGGGTTTGGTTCCATAGTAAAAGTTGATCAAAATGATGAGTACAGTGACCCCTTAAAAGGTTGTTACTGTTTTACCAATAATAACCCTGTATATGCGCAACTAATGCAATATACACACAACAAAATACCTATAGTCAACAGATACACGCTTATATCAAGGATAACGAACATGAATAATCATTATTCATCATTCAAGAACAGTCTCCTTGACTCTATTCCTATAAACAACAGAACTAATACAAACACTATAGTCTTCTAAACAGAAGGAAATGTATTTGATCTTATTACTTGCTTCTGTTCGCGACTTATTCCGCGTGAAATTTCGGCCCCCAACCCACCGCATCGAATCGCATCGCCCGCCCGCGCATCGTTTTCGCTTAGCGTTCTTTCTGACATTTTTCTTTTTATCGGCTCCTATAGGTATTAGCGTGATGTTACATAGCCTTACCTTCGGCCATACCTCCCTCAAGAATTGGGCTACCTATATAATGCAGAAATAATTTTTCAAATCCGATCGTTCCGGAGGTTACCCCTCCCATACAAACAGTTTTTTTTTTAAATATTTTTATGCTTCATAAACAATGAATTGTGTAGGCAGCCTCCTTTTAGGCAAACCTATGTTAGGAGACTCCGCTCTTCCATATCTTAGATTTAATTTTACATGTAAATATAACATATTTTTATTTTTTATTGTATTTACTAATATCTTGTGTCATGTGGTAAGAAGCGTGCTCTATAAAATATTATTATTGTATAAATTGCATGTATGTATGATTAACTAAGACATACGCGTTGAGAATGTTCAAATAGCAGAAATAATAAATATAGGTAACACTTGTATTCCCCGAAGGGGAAAGCAAAGGCGTATAAAACGCCAACATTTTAAATTCAAAGATTTTATCTATACACAAAATGTACCTCTTCATAATATTAACGTAGGTATATACGTAAATTTTGTTTATTTGTTTGAACTTCCAGTTGGATTTGAAAAATTCGTTTGAGGAAGGTAGGCTTTGTAATATCACGCTACGACGCTGAAGAGTCGAGCAAAAAGAGAATAGTCTGAAGGAACCTAAGCGACAATGAAGTCATAGCGCGGGCGGGCGATGGGATGCGATGCAGTCGGTCGGGGGCCGAAATTTCACGCGGAAGAAGTCACGACAGCGCGACGCGAGTCTAACAAAACAATTTCTAAGACAACTTCACGGTATAATAATTACCGGTGCGCATCGTGCCAGTCTGCACGAGGGTTAAACCTACATGGGCACTTATGAAACGTCAGAAGCTAGGTGCACGGTTCCAATTTGACGTTTTCTATGGAGAAGAGCCGGCAAGAAACTCCACAGTTACCTACTCTTTTAAAAATAATTGGCTTTTACAATGTTTTCAAATTACACTGATATGGGAGGACAGTGTAGGACTGTCAAACTGTCAACAAGTAAGTACTAGTCAGCCATTTCGCCAGTTATGTTTCAGTTAGCAAAGGTTTGCATGTACGTATTTTTATTCGTACATTGGATTTTCAACTCTTGATATTGAGCCGAGCATTGAGAATCCAGCTGAGCGCGCCCAGCGCCTATCCCAGCGCGTCAAGAAATCATACTGTTGGATATTCAACTCTCGGCGCTAAGCAGAGCGTCGAAAATACGAGACGCCCGTGCTACCACGGCTTACATGTAATAGGCTTGGGGCCGTGCAGCCACTGAGAATCGAACCCAGAAGTCCAGGTTTAGCAGTTGCAGTGTTGCACTTTCAACCACTACACCAACAGTTAATTTTATCTTATTACTGCATGTCTAATTAAGCACACGACACACGCATTGGGAATGACTAAACAGCAGAAATAAATAGAATGGCTATTTCAATTTAAGAGCACCCATGTTTAAATGGACAGATTTAACCGAATCGATTGATTGAAATTGAATCGAGTGGCTGAAAAGGGGCCAGTGCCAATGTCAGTGGGTCAATGACCGTTCTGTTCGACCAGAGAGTATCATATCTCGTGAGAGGCATAGACAGTGGAAAGGTGCTTTTTATGTAAAATGAGAGTGAAAACTTTCTTTTAGATAGGCCCCGTCCGTAACAACGTCTCTTTGTAAAATAATATTATCGAAGAAAATACCTACAATGTGGATTGTACCTACTAAAGCTTTTTGGTAGAAAGGTTTCACGAGATTTTGTTACCATTAAACAAATTGCTTTTAACGGTTTTCAATGGGCGTTTGCCGTCACGGTCTTTTAAGTTAATGGAACGAATAAATATAGAACTGATCACAGCGACATGGATTGGTTTAAAACTGAAAAGCGCATCGTACTCAGTTGAGTTCCTAAATTTTCCTAGACTCAAATATCTACGTGTGATGCACGTAGACACACAGTGGTCTCTTAGCTTTTCACACGAGACAGGGTGCTCTAAAACAGAGACTAGGCCTAAAATTAGACTTATGAATGAGGTGCCAAGCACTTGAAGTTTTAAGCCTCATTCGCAGCAGAAACGTGCTGTATAAATCTCAATAACGACGGTGTTAATAGGGTCAGTAGCAAACGTCGCCTACGATGAACTAAACGAACTATAACACCATAATAAGCCGTTTCCCTCAGTTTACTCTAACGAATTGTGAAGGCCCATTAGCTGTGAAACTGCCGCGAGACTAAACGTCTATGTTTATTAAAACTCCGTGAAACAATTTGTGACTGACTGGAGTTATTTAAAATTGACCTTATTGCCCCGTTCGCGTGGAGACTTGCACCCATTCCTATTCTAGATATTTTCTTCGAAAAACTTCTCGCTACTTTTCGGCTCTGCCATTAAATTTTGGCAACTATTTTTATAATCACGTTGAGTGGAATAGATGAGTTTATAACATCGAATGGGGGAAACGATCCGAAAATAAATGTTCCTAATACCCTTTGGAGGATTTTAAAGTCACCCTCTGCGGCTCCGCTAAATTCCATTAAAATTTGTACCTACCTACCGCATTTCTGCAGTCGCCAGTCAACTGAAAAGTCAAACATAACTTTCGACTCTGTAACATTAGTCAGCAATTCAATGAAACAGTAGCTACGCGTGTTGCTTACTGAACCGAAACGAGATGTTAGGGAAATACAAGGCGTATGTAAAAGATCACGCGTGTGCGTTGTGTGCGCATGATTGCGTTCCCCCCTACGCACAGTACGCTCTGCGGCCGTACAACGCAAGTGAACTGAGACCAACTAGCCTAGGATCCGACAATTAGCATAACATTTTTCGGTCGGTAATTTAAAGTTATTAAACGATGAACCAGTTTTGTTTTGTTCAAGGAGATATTTTTAGATATTTTTTTGCATAATTATGATGGAGCGACGTGGAGGATTTAACAAGACCTTGCACTTATCTTGTTATTTTACCGCATAATGTCATTAAATATTTGTTTTACGCGAGGATGAAAGTTGCATAATTTAAAGATAACTTATCTATAAGGAAAAGGATATTTACTTAATGAAAATGCGTAATATGACGTTAATTGCGCAAGCGCAAGCAATATTACGTTTTAAGACTACTACATTTTTTTTCGGAATCTGGCAATACGAAGCACTTTACTTTAGGTATATGATGAAAAACGGCTATTTTTTTTCGGAATCTGGCAATACGAAGCACTTTACTTTAGGTATATGATGAAAAACGGCTGTAAATACTTAAATAGCTTAACTAGTTAACGAAACTTTAATTCATTAAAGTACTTAAATGTGTCAATTTTCTCTAAGACAGTGTCGTTGAACTGAAAATCTAGAATTCTAAGCTCTAAATGCAGATAACATAGTCTAATGACGGGTTACGTATCCGTTGTGCGCTGTGCTAATAAATGTAGGTGCCTCCTAGTTACTATGCAAGAGATACTGCTTCCATACATAGAAAACTATTTGTACATTTTCCTTTGAAGACCAAGCAAATGTTGGATAACGAATGCAGTCTGCATATAAAGTGATTGATAAAGATTGAGTCGGGACGATTTATCTTAGTCAAACATTTATAATGGATGGGTTTTAAAATTAAATGCCCATATGTATCTATAGATGCAGCGAAAAGCGTAACTCAACAGAAATAAAGAATCAATCACATCACACAGTGTGTTAAAGTTTTAAAACCACAATTGCTAAGCTGAAATAATGGTAGGCAGTCAACCCATGCAAACACTGACAATAAAATTTTAAACAAAACAGTCCAATTAGTTTCCAATGTCGAGTGTAGTGTTATAACAATCAAGTTATACAGATGTTAGTTGAATTTCTGATAGAATTTTGCATTAAGTTATGTCAAACGAAGCATCATGAAGCATTATTTCTTGTGTGTCTACCTTCGTTCGGTGGCTTCGTTTGACCACTGTTACTTTCTGTATGCGCGAGTAACGTCGTCTTCGACTTCTCTAGCCGTCGGGCTTTTAAAGGTGACTCCGTCGGCTTTTTGTCGCTCCGTTCGGGCTCACTGTCAACGCCCAACTTACTGAGCGCCACTAGGCTGGCTACATTGGGGAATATAAAATTATATTCAATAGAAACTGTAGGATAAGTTGTGTATATATGTTGGAAAGAAAAAAAACGAAGCGTAGCATGCAAACATTCAGCCAATTTCCACTTTTAAAATAAAATAGCGTAGTTGGTTGTAGCTTGGAGTTGTGACAGTGATGTAGAATGGTAGTACAATGTTATTTCATACCAAGGAAGTGCAGTCGGTCCTTAGCCATGCCTAGGTTGGTCTTCATTTTGTCGTGTAGTCGCTGTGCCCGCTGCCATGCGTCACCGCGCCCGCCCCAGCAGTCCACGGCAATACCCCGTTCAAGCTCATAAATGCCTTTTTTGTAAAGCTCTATAGCTAATTCTTTTTGTCCTGTGAGAGATATCCTTTGTTAGTTTATGATAGTGTAGCATGTTACTAGACAGTAGTCAGACAGCTTGGAAATTGACAGATTCAGATCAATGTGTCAGAACTGAGTATCATTAATTGAATAATGAACCACAGGGACAGCCCACATCTGACTGACAATGACATATTAATTAGACATAGGCCTCTTCATATACTTCTGTAATTAACAGTTTGAGGATCACCATAGTCTGTAAGGTATTATGTTATTAGAGCAGAGGAAAATGCTACGGTCCTCAGTTTCGAAACAATAAAGAGGTGGACAAGTAAAAACGGCCTTGACTTATCAAGTTGTAATCACTGCTCTCAAAACAGTGATGGAAAACATGGTGAGAACACAAAGTTCAAAGACATTATGACATTTACCAACCCACACTGGGCCCGCATGGTAGATTATGGCCCACTCTCTTTTACGGTGAGGAGGCCTGTGTCTCCATTGGGAACATTATAGGACTGATTATGTCATTATGGTTACTCGTTCTGAAAATTTTATATTCTATAGAAGATTCCCATTTTTTGCCTAGCAGGTAAATATTAAAATAGGTACTTCACATTTTTTGGTTTCCATTCATATAAAAACCAGCAATCTAGTCTGTATAATTTTGTGGCAATCCACGATCAATCATGAACTTTTAGCGCATGAGTTGGAGGTAAACATTGGAGGTAAAACTATACATATGATAATACCTTTGTTAGTATCTGGCAAAATATAAATCTGAGAACAAAGAGTACTTTCCATATTTTAATTACCAATTAGGCAAAATAATTGTTTAAATTCATTACAGTTATTTACAGTAAAATTATATGCTTAAAAGTATTTAATCTTTAGAGGTACATATTTATAAAAATCTGAGTAAATAAGAAGATATTACTTTTTCTGCAGTCTTTCTAGAGCTAGTGTATGTCTTATTGAATTTTTCACAGAAAATAAATGGGATTTTCTGATACAAGAATTCTGCTGAAATATTTTTTGTCTTCCATAAACAGAAACTTTTTTAATAGATGCCAAAAATTATAATACTGCAATGCTCACCCTCATTTTCTTCATCAATCTTCAGCGCCTTTGATATATACTCAAAAGCTTTCCGGTGATGATGCTTCTGTTTGGCCAGCAGGGGGTCCCCAGGCCCAACGTTGTGTACGTGAGACATCTCCTCACTGGGTGCTATCTCTGTTGACACTATACCGTCCTTCACCACCACTTCCAAGTTACACTCGCCTGCTTTCCGAGGCTTGTGCATAAACCGATGCGATGCCGAATACAAATATTTAAAAATTATAAAAAGTTGATACAAAATTGATCTTAGCACGTTAAACAGAATAATGATTGGGAAAGAAACGACGTAAAGATTCCTTTTATGGACAGAAGGTTGCGAGTCATTTCGCAACGCTGACCCCTTTGCTAGGTCTGCGTCTGCCTTCTTGGACTTACGGTTCGGGGACCTCGTAGTTTTACGCGACAAACGGCCACCATTTGAATCGTCACCGGACACCATCAAGAACACCAACACACGGGCTTGTTTAACACAAAATCTCCATAAAATTTTCAGACAAAGAAATGTGAGCTTATCCTACTCCCTATCATAAATACAGCAAAAAAATTGTGATCACTGAAACGTATTATTGACAAATTTTGACGTTTGTCAGTTTTGTCACGCTTGCACTGCAGACCATAAAAATAATGTTTACATGGTAGTTTTACTGAGACAGAAGATTTTCATAAATCAAGGTTCAATGTTGTCTTCGAATAACTAAATTTTTCAAATATTTTAGATGAAATCAGTATTTCAATCAGTAAAATGCAAAATAAACGATTGCCAAGAAATGTTTGGGGTGGAATTAGTGCTAGTGCTCTAGCAACATTGTCAATTATGGTAGTTTCGGGCGTTTCGATATTTCTCAGCATATACCACTGTTCAACTAAAGATCGAGAGATGTAATATTTAAATTAGTGAATATAATTAAATAAATGGAATGTTTTGTCTAAAAACATATAAAAAACATTAAATTAAATGCATTAGAATAGTTTGTATATCTTTCAACAAAAACTAGTTTAAATCCCATGTTGAGTCATGCGATAAACAAAACGTTTTTGACAGCTTGAAAGTGTGACAGCGCCGCATATGCGATCGATGTTGACTTTTTCCCAAAAACTTACATCAGCTATTACTGTAATTAGTGCAATATTGTAAACAGCATCGTATATAATATTACAGGGATTAAACGTAGAAGTTTACAAGTAAGTTCTATCAGTACATCAAACCTAACCTGTAATCAGTGATTTGGCCTGTATATTGTGCACGTTATTACCACATTTATCAACATTTCGATAAGATTTACAGTAAAACACACGGTTTAGCAATAGCGAAACTATACACCACTTTATATTTATTAACCTTACATATTATTTTAGTCATTCTACACGAAATATTTAATAAACATTTCATAAATCCGTTTTAGATTATACTATGGCTGAAGTTGTAGAAGAGCAAGTAAATAAACTTGCGGTGAATGAAGATGATGATTTTGTTGACCCATGGACTGTCGCTGGAAAGTCAGAGACTGGAATTGATTATGACAAGTTAATTAGTAAGTTTTAAATTACTAAATCCAAAAGTAAAATAAAAGTTTTGATTTATGAATTAAATAATATATGGCAATCTTACAACTTACCTTTCAGAGAGATTTGGAAGCCAGAAGATAGATGACGATATTATACAGAGATTCGAGAAAGTCACAGGGAAAAAAGGTAATGATTAATCTCCATATAAAAACTTTCTCATCGTGATAAGCTGTCCAGCAAAATACATGTAAGATAACTGTTAAAAAAAATATTACATCATAAATTTAATTTTTTCCAGCACACCACTTCCTACGACGCGGGATATTCTTCTCTCAACGTGACATTCACACCATCCTCAACCTACATGAGGCTGGCAAAAAGTTCTACTTATACACAGGCAGAGGGCCTTCATCTGAAAGCATGCATATTGGACATATGATACCTTTTATGTTTACGAAGTGAGTTAAGCATGCTTGTACTGTTATTCATATTAAAATATATAGAACATGGAAATAAATGATCCTATATTGTTAACTTAAGGATAGGTAAGGGTTCTTGGTAGAACCTGACTTGACTCGAGAATCATCCACTGGGATATTTTTTTATGATTAGGTGTCCCTTATCAACCTGCTGCAGAGCAGTGATAACATAGTGGTGTGACCGTCGGACTGTCAAGTCATAGATCTCAAGTTCGAACCCGAGGCTTCTACCTCTGACTTTTCGGATTCATGTGCATATTGTATAATTATCACTTGCTTCAAAAACGGTGAAGGAAAACATTGTGACGAAATCTTGTCTGAGAGATATTTCTCGACGGTATGTGAAGCCAAGTCATAGGCTCATTGGCGGCTGTAAAAACTCTGACACCAGGTTAGTCACTAACCATACGAAAAGAAGATCATCCTGCTGTGCTAAGGTCATCTAGTAGCAGTGTAGCATTATTACCTTACTAATTTACTTTTGCAGATGGCTACAAGAAGTATTCAACGTACCACTGATCATCCAGCTGACGGATGATGAGAAGGTTCTGTGGAGGGACCTGAAGATTGAGGATGCACGTAAAATGGCGCACAACAATGCTAAGGACATCATAGCTGTGGGCTTTGATCCTGAGAACACTTTTATATTCAATGATTTGGACTTTATTGGGTGAGTTTCTAGGTTGTTTAATAAGTGTCTTAATTATTGCTCAATGTTTATCTGTAATTTGAACAACAAGACAAACTTTAAAATGATGCCCACACACTAATATTAATAAAATTTAAAATTGCTTGCATCACTTGCAAAGATAAAATGCCGCACCTGCGGGGTAATTGTGTAACACACTTACGTTAGCAATGGCATTCAGACAGTTCAACAACACTCTTTGCGTTATTTACGTTGTTGAGCGGACAAATTTTATGGATCAGCAATATCTTTAAAAATCATTTAGATTGTGATTGAAACTGTGTTACGAAGACGGCGCGTTGTGTCCACGCGCGCCTTAAAGAGATGTCAGCACAACTGACGGGGTCCGCTAGGACCGATGCCTGCCGGGGTCGGGATACCGTGGCGCCAGGCAATATACAGGCAACTGAAGGAAAACGGGTGGGTTTTAGTCAGTAAGAGTCTGACACACCCTCCCGCTCCAAAAAGTTATTTGATAATTTCCCAAACAAAGAAGTGTGTTGAAATTAGGGTGTAGATGAATATACTTATTCTGTTGGTTCATAAAAGCTGCCCAAGGATTTGTGTTGGTAGATAAGGGAAAACGAAAACAAAAATGTATATCTCCGCATATTATATTCCCTGAAACCATTTGCAGTGTAGAACTGTAAACTCATCATCTGCTTACCCGTTTCCCAGCTGTCTGTAGATCAGCTTCCTAACCGGATAACCGGATACAGCTGATTGCCAGTACTTTAAATGGAACAACCACCTATCTGACCTCCACAACCCAGTTATTGGTTAACACAATACCCCGTGGTAAGACTGGTTATCAGACTAGGGATCCTGACTACCCGTAACGGCTGTCAAAGAATAATGATAATATGTAAATGAAAAATATAGAGGGCCTGACAATTTACCCTATTCTTCCAGCCAATGTCCAGCATTCTATCAGAACATGGTACGGATTCAGAAGTGCGTCACCTACAACCAGGTGAAGGGTATCTTCGGCTTCGGCGACTCTGACGTCATCGGCAAGATCACCTTCCCCTCAATAGAGGCTGCGCCTGCGTTCTCAACTAGCTTCCCTTTCATATTTGATAATAAAGTTGTGAGTATTACAATGTTTTAAATAGAAAAAAATACTTTTGCAGTTTTTTATTGCTTTTTGCTATTTTAATTAAAACTCTAATTGATAATGATTAATTAAAATGGTGATAAGAAGTAAATAAGCACTTTTCAACTCGAAATGCAATGTATCTTGCAAGTTAAAAACTGGATAGAGCGAGTCAAGCGCTGCGTATCGAACGCTATTGTAACTAGAACGGAGCGGCTTCTTATGCTTCGTCTCAAACAATTCTATAAAAGTCTGAGCGCACGGAACGCGGCGCCCGGAGCGTGCGCCTCGGGCGCTTGCTTTGTTTTGTGTCTAAATATATGAAAACTCGGAGAAACTGCACATAAAAGGGCGAAACAGCCAGTGGTGTGAAATAGAACTTTGAAATAAGACACAACTTCAGGGAAATGAAAAACATTTGAAACTTATGCTATATGAACAGCTCAAAGCGTCAATTAACATGACACAATCAATTATCTCCGACAATATTGCGTCGCTCGTCACTTGGCTTTTTTAGTGTTCCGTAGCTTACAAGGAACCCTTATAGTTTCGCCATGTCTGTCTGTCTGCCTGTCCGCGGCTTAGCTCAGACACTCTTAGTACTAGAAAGCTGTAATTTGGCATGGGTATACATTTATTCACGCCGACAAAGTGGTAAAATTAAAATCAGTTATGGAGGCTTTACAAGTTAATGAGTAATAATCGACCAACTTACATTTTGTAGTTGGAATGTATGAGAGTACAATGTTAAGTTTGTTCTTCGGATAAATTCATTGTGCGTGGTCCGACACACACTTGGCCGGGTTTACCTAAGTATTTTGCTTTCTGCCTAAGTATTTTGCCATACCTATAACTGTAATTGTTCACAGGTCCCCTGCCTAGTACCCTGCGCCATCGACCAGGACCCGTACTTCCGAATGACGCGCGACGTTGCCGCTCGTCTCAAGATGCCGAAGCCAGCGCTCATCCACTCCACCTTCCTACCGGCCTTGCAAGGCGCGCAACACAAGATGTCTGCCAGCGACCCCAATGCGTCTATCTTCTTGAATGATAGTGCGAAGCAGATTAGGACCAAGGTAATATTTGGTTCAGTTTCATTTTTCCTTATGAGTTACTATCGGGGTAGGTATTCCCTTCATGTAAAAAAGTAAGTGTGAAAAATGTCTGTCGTCATTGGCAACACCAAAAAAACTGACACTTACATGTATATTTTTTATACTGTGTGCTGATGGCATTTGGTTTTAGTCCTGTAACTGTGTTTAATTCAGATCAATCTTTTTTTCCGTGGATATTTAAAAAATGATTTTATCTTTATTCACAGATCAACAAATACGCGTTCTCAGGCGGTCAGGCTACCGTGGAGGAACATAGACTGAAGGGTGGCAACACCGATGTGGACATATCATTCAAATACCTCACCTTCTTCATGGAAGATGACGAGAGGCTAGCAGAGGTAAGAAGGCGATTACCCTTGCATAATAATAATGGTAGTTCGTGACAAAGTTGTGTTAGCAAGGGCGTTCTGTTGTTAAAACCACAGATTGGTAAGCTAGCGTCAGGGTAGACCGAGAAATTCAAATTTTCTTACATTTTTTGCAATTTGCAGGTCACTATCAGGTTGTATGTTGATCTTTATATGATTCGCGGCCGTATCAAATGTTTATTTATAGAATTATAATCAGAAATCATCCATACAACTCTCTAAGCTCATGTAATCCTATTGAATGACTATTTCATGAAATCATGACATTTGAGGACTATGCTAACGTATGGAGTTGTATTGCTGATTATAATTCCGTAAAGCCATATTTGTTACGGTCGCGAATCATTTAATCAACATACAACCCGACACTGACCTGCAAATTGCAAATAACGAATGAAATTTTGAATTTAGCGGGCTACCTTAGCACAGTTCTCTTTAATGGAGTAAAATGTACTACAGATTAGTGCAGATTATCCATGTGTAAAGAGTCTGTAGCACTTATAATAGTGTCTCCTCGATTTGTTTTATCTGACTCCATTATACTTATTTGCCAATTTCCCCGTGAATGTTACTCTCAAATTCAATCTGCGAATATTTTGTCAGGTTTGATAGGCAATTACTAGGCACAGATTGTATAAAGTCTGCGGCGCGTGAGTCGCCGACGCTACGAAATGTTGCCACTTTAAATATTATATTTTATATATTTATGACTAACTATTGTGTTTATAATATTTTTGCCTCATTTTGATATGTCTCTATATGCTGCACCGGTTGACGTCATCATGTCAACGCCGCTTGTCGCTGAAAACCAGCGCTGGGGCTCTGTCTCGCATAGGGTCCCAGCATTATGCTGAGCGATGGCCGTTTTGCGTGGATGTGACGCATATTTTCCCCCAAATTGTTATTTTCGTGTTTATTTGTTTTTTCTCTTTGCTTGCGTCATATTGTACCGCAAATAAACGTATTTTCTTTCTTTCTTTTTCTTTAACTATAATAGCTTAGGCTTACATTAGGTATAGTTTCACCGAAATAGCTGTACCGCGCCTTGAGAATGCGTGGCGAGGCGGGGACGGGACGCCGTGAGCGTTGACGAATGAGCGGCCTGCCCTCCGTCTCGCCGCGCACGTACCTAAGGCTCAGTACAGTTTTCGGTTCAGTTCTCTGTTTAGGTCAAACTATAGACGTAGACATACCTTGTAATGGTATTCAACTGCCCCGTTGGTCTCGTGGTTGTAAGCGCGACTGCTGAGCGTGGGGTCCTGGGTTCGATTCCCGGGTCGGTAACACTTTGCGTTATTGGGTTTTTCCATTAGGAATTTCTTAGTAACAGCCCGGAGTTTGGAAGTTGGCGGTGTGATACGCCCGTGCCTCGGAGAGCAGGTTAAGCCGTTGGTCCTGCCTCTGATCTCTCTCCGGTCGTGTGGGATTGCCGTCCCATCGGACTATGAGAGTGAGGGAAGAGAGAGTGCACCTGTGTCTGCGCACACACTTGTGCACTACTATAATATCTCCCGCGCCGAAGGCTAGTCTCCGTTGAGATTGGCCGCCGTGGCCGAAATACGGTCTGGAGGACTATTATTAATGGTATTCACCATCTTTACAGATAAAGAAAGAATACGAGTCAGGCGTCATGCTAACAGGAGAACTGAAGAAAGAAGCAGTAGATACTATAACGCCTTGGATCCAAGCATACCAGCAGCGCAGAGCCAAGGTCACAGATGAGGTGGTGCAGACCTTCTTCAAGATCAGGCCCATCAAGTTCTAAAGCACATGCATTTTCTGACTACAAAGTGTTTTTTATTTACGTGTATTTTTTTTAACCTAAGACTGACTTGGTCAGTGTGCCTTGAAGGTACAGGAGTGGTTTTGTGGATTGTTTTGGGATTGATATCTTTGATTTATGCATTTATTTGTTTAAACTCTAAAAAAGTACAAAGGCGGACTTAAGAGGGCCCTTCCCGGCCCATCTATCGACAACGCGAGCATGTTCGAAAAGCTTGTTGTTTCATCGAGCGCAAGTGAGAACTACTAACAAGCAAGTGAGAACGCGATAACATTGTACGAAAAATAGTAATAATAATTTAAAAAAAATGTTTCAGGAAATACGTGTTTTTGAGTAAGCCTTACAAGCTTTTGAAATAATTTTTTGTCATTTAGAATCTCCATTACATGTGCAAGGTTTCTATGCAGATGTTTTCTTTACTTTTACTATTTATGAGTACATTATGACCAGCCAAAGTTCAGGTGAAATTTGTGCAAAAAAGCTGATTTTTGTAGGTTTATACTGAATTTGTTTCTTAAATTTTCTTTATTTTGCTTTCATAGAATCTACAGTATAGTGCACAAGATACATATTAGTTACAAAAAATCAAATAAAGATGTGTTACAACGCCATAATCACGTACGAGCGTTTACATGTATGAAAAGTATGACGGGTTGGCCGCTCTTAATGCCTGAATGCATTCGTTTGACATTCGCAATAGCTTCTTCAAACTGAGATTTCGGAAAGTTCAACCTACTTATCTGTGACTGTGGAAGGAAATGTCAAAATAAAATCTACCTTATTTCTAATACAAAAGATCAGTTTTAAAAACAGCCGTTTGACAGAATCTTGATTTAATCCGGACCGCAAAATAAACGATAAGTTTTAAACAGCATAAATTGAAGAAAGTAGTACAAAATAATCCGTAAAATGAATCTTATGTCGATAAGTGAATAACGGCGTCTATATCTAGGATTTGCAGGCTAAAATAATGAAATCTGGTAAGGATACAGAAGTATGAAAAATATCACGACTTTTGACATTAAAATAAGAAAGCTATTTTTAAATTTAAATCTTATTTTTACTTGAAACAACCATTGTGTTCAATATAAATCAGTTTAGTTCATTTTTGCAGACAATTTAGTTCACTGTTCGTTGAAGGCATTTTGAGCCTTATTTCACGAGTGCTTGAAATATTAATTTGCTTGACACATACCATACAATCAATAGTGATTAAATTAAAATGTCTTGAATTAAGTATTAATATTTTTATTGATAAAGTATTCTACCCCAGAAGTAATAAAGAATGGAGTTATCATTGTTTGTATTAAACCATGACCGAATACCAGAGAGGCAATTCCCGTAATTTTTAAGAACATTCGCAATAAAAAAAAACCCAATTCAAAATGTTGGTAAATTACCAACATTATATGATGTGTATTTACACAATTATAATCAATAGAATCATTAATTTAACTGCGGATCTACCTTAATTAGTTCACAGAACCAATAGCAAGATGATCCACACTTTGCTTGGGTTATTGAACATCACTATAGTTTCAGATTGTATAATATTCGGCGCATTTTTATACCTATTATGTAATATAATTACATAATAAATATATAAAAATGAATGTTTGTCTGTATGTCCTTTATAGAATCGTAAACTATGCATTTGATCATGTGATGATCTTCAGCAGTGTTGTGCATGAGCCCACGAAGGTTTCTGAGTTGGTACGACCAATCTTCGACAGATGGCGCCTTATGCGGGTAAAACCGCGGGGCGCAGCTAGTTACATAATAAATATGTAGTAAATAAGTTGAGTCCGTGTTTTTTACAATCATTATGTTTTAAACATAACTGGCGAAATGTGGGTGTACTATAGCTTGCCTCTGCTTAACCCTTCGGGGGGATACAGGCGTGATGTTATGTTACTGTCATGAATTAAGGCATATTTTCTACCTATCGATAAGTCAGTATATCTTGTTTACATGGAGCAGATTTTCGCTTGAAGATTTAAAACGCGAAGGCCTAAGAATAATCTTTTAACATGAGTGTTATGCTGTCGCTTGACCAGTATCTTTAAGCTGATCAACTTGTTCTGACCCCGAACATTAAGTAGGTTACATCAGGCGTATAATTTTCACACTCGGATTGTTAGATAAACAAGAACAAGGCATACAAAAATTTCCATACGATTATAAAATTATATCTCCATGTAAAAAAGATAATAGTTTTTTTTTTAAAGTAAGTCTCTAAAAAGCCTTGGTTTCGGAATAAAGCGGTATTATCTCTATCGCAAATGTTGCCAGACTTAAAATTATTTCATTATGTAGGTACTTTGCGGCTATCACAGAGTATTTTGCTGCGCATGGGTGGATTGTAAGACGCATTGGAACGTGAAATCTTGGACTATTGTACATGGCTGTGCTATAAGCAAAACATAATTTATAAATTATTAATTTATTTCAATAAATACACCGTGTAATGATGCATTTGTTTTTGTTAAATATCACCTTTCTGGCTTTCCTGCTAAAATATAAAATACAAGCCCTCATAAACATTTTTTTTTGCAAAAAAAAGTGTTTTTTGAGGGGCTTGTGGCTAAATAATAACAGCCGCACGGGTCGATCAATCAGGTTAAGCTACGCTTCCCGATCATTTGGTCAATTTCAGGAGCTCCCTCCTTTACAGGCGTATGCTCCTCACCGGGAGCATAAGTCTGTAATGCACCGTTACAGATTCGATTTGAGCATTACGTTACAATACTGCCTCTCCCTGACTGACGAGCATCCGCCTGTAATGTAACATTTCAGATTAAATATTACAGACATTGAGCACTGTAATGCTCGGTTCTCCTACCTCACTGATGTAATGCTCGAATTGTATCATTACAGGTTGCTCACTGTAATGCTCGGTTCTCCTCCCTCACTGATGTAATGCTTGACTCTGAACGTTACACTACAGGCGCATGCTGCCGATGAGGGAGCACCTTACGAGCCAAAAGACCCTTGTAGCACTTTACCTACATTCATCCTTCAGATTACATGATTCGTAGAGATGACACTGCCAATCAATTACGGCGATAATATATTGGACAAATCAGCACTAGGAATGGTATTAGTTATTGTTATTAAAGGTCTACCAAAAGATAAAACACAACCTTTCTCCCCACCACACACAACTCTTTAACATTAATACATTCACACATTAACATAAAAATAGAAGGTATTTAATCAACTTAGGAGTCGACGCCATGGGTGTTTCTTAAGTTCCGTACAAAGCAAATAGCCAACAAAAGACGCCAAGACAATGACGGCCCTCCTTGGTGAAAACTAAAAATTGTAGCACACACTTGTGTACATACAACGCTACTCTGATCGAATATGCATTACAATAGGACTGAAATGTGGATGACACAGTCCTGAGTCCAAACAGGTAGTGAACGGCTGTCGGTGATCTAAGAAAATAGACGCAGTAATAAAAAAAATGTGGCTAGTGCTCTGGTCAAGTCCTGGGAACTAATCAAAGTGTAATGTAGGCCCTGTGTTTTATAAAGTGAAAAATATCGAACTTTCTTGTGACTATTGACTTCCTTTAAAAGGACAGAAGGTTCTAGAAACTCTTACCATATGTTTTAATAATAAGAATAACTCCAAAAGTAATTTATTTGATCAGTTGGTGTGCCACTGTGGCAAGTGGCACATTAGACGTTCTGAAACCAATTTTAACAGCTTGCAAAATTGATGTAGAAGTAGCAATAGGCTGTTTTGGTGATAAAAAGAAACTGAGTGCTATAAACAAGTGCAATGTACAACCAAGCCTACGAAGATGAGGCTCCTCTCCCTCTCATAGCTAACTACACAATGGTCAAAGAAGATGACGAAGAGAAGACGGAAACAGAAGATCGCGTCATTCTTGAAATAGGGCGTCAAGATGATAAGCCGAAAGATAACACGTTCTCCCACAAGAAATACGATAAAACAATATCCCATCATAGGTCTTATGTGTTAGAGGATTATGAACCTAGGAGGATATCATATTTTAGACCTCATGAATTGGATCATAGTACTTCCGAAGGTAAGAAAATGCACGTTCTGTCTTAGAAAACTTAAAAGGTGATTCATTTGTTTACGTAGTAGGTATGGCGGCAGTTTCTACGTCGCAGGTACTGTTGCCGTTCCCTATTTCCAAATGCATAAAGGCATATTCTGATATTCAAAGAGCATTTTAAGGGTTCCGGAGCTTTTGCTATGTAAAATCCTACAGGCTTGTTATTGGAACATTTGGTCGAAGTGACTAAATAAATCTATGGAGTGGACTCGCGAACACACTTTTAAATAATGACTTATGGAGGCATCAGGCTTTGCTGCATTATATAGGCAGAATTAAATGTTAAAATGTAGATCGATCAATCTGTGAGAAAAGCTGTGAAATTCCTAAGTGACTTATCTAGATTAAGTAACTCATTACGATCCCGATACAATTACTTGTCCAGAAAAACACGTCGCGCCACGCGATGTCATACAGGCCATAAGATGCATTTTATTCTTTAAAATATTTTTTTGGAACTTTGACTTCCTAAAAGCCACGTCCTAAATCATGTATCCACATTAAAGGTCCCAGATACTACGAACAGGACTACAGAGATACGGGCAACATACCAGAGACTGCCAACTCCGAGTCTTCTTTAGATTACTCCCACGAATCCCAGGATACCTCTAAATACGGCACAGATGACCTCAACCAAGACTCCATTACGAACTGGAAGGAGAGGGCCATGCAGCTTGAGAAAGGTATGCAGGGTATGATATTCTCTTGATGTTTTTTTGAAGAGACTCTTATATAATATTTTTTTTAAAGGGAACTCTGTTTCATTCGCCACAAAAATATCTTAGAGATTTTAAGTTTCCCCTGTACCTTACGTGCACATACGAGTGAGGTTAAGTACTTACATCAATTTTCAGATTGATGAGTGCAGTAGGTAGCGTGCCGACGTAAATACGGCGTTTAATATGGCACATGGAATAGATTGTCACAGACATGACTGACAGACGACGCTCTAGAAAGCTGAACTTTCTCTATAACTTGATGTGGTACTTGTAAATATGTTGGCTGACAGAGATGGCTATATCCCAAGACTAGGCAATGTCACTGTGGCAAGGGATCCGATGCCGCGAGAAATCGCGGCACAGCGGACAGAGCTCCGACGGGATCTCATGGCGTCATGGAGAGTGCGATTGTCGCAACCCAGTGCTGGGCACGCCACTATTGCGGCGATAAGTCCCCTCTTTGTGGAGTGGCTGGAGAGGCGCCACGGCGTCCTCACCTTCCGCCTGACGCAGGTCCTCACCGGACACGGCTGTTTCGGGAGGTACCTGTTTCGGATAAGGCGGGAGGAAGCGCCCGGGTGTCATCACTGCGCGGATCGCCCGGAGGACACGGTGAAGCATACGGTGGAGGTATGCCCGGCTTGGGCAGAGCACCACCATGTCCTCGTGGAGGCGATCGGTGGCGGAGATCTCTCGCGTCTGGCCCTGGTCCAGGCCATGGTACGGAGCGAGAGGGCATGGGAGGCCGTCACCTCCTTCTGCGAAGCAGTAATGCTCGCGAAGGAGGAGGCAGAGCGCGTGAGGGAGAGGCAAATTTCGCGCCCTCACGCCCCTAGCCGCCGCAGGAGGAGACGCCCCGGGCGTCGGGAATCGATCGCGGATTCCCGGCCACCGTAGGCGCGGGCTTGCGGACGGTGAACAATGGGTAGCTCGCCGTCCGGTAAGGACCAGGCCCGGGTCGACGGCACGTTGTGTTCCACGCGCGCCTCAAAGAGATGTCAGCGAATGAAGGGGTCCGATGAGACCATTGCCTGCCGGGGTTGCGGGAAAGTCCGAAAGGGATACCGTGGCCCCCTGGCATTGCACAGGCAAGAGAAGGAACACGGGTGGGTTTTAGTCAGTAAGAGTCTGACACGCCCTCCCGCTCCACCCAGAGCGGGAGGAGTCATTTGATGATTTCCGCCCCGAAAAAAAAAAAAAAAGGGATCATTATAATCGACCAACTCCAAACTCAAACGCATGGCCCGCGTAGTGGAATACAGGTCACTTCCTCTCGCCCAGAGATGCCTGTGTCCCAGCAGTGTGGAAACATATAGGCTGAATATTTGTTAAGCATGGTATAGTGGCAAGTGTGTACCTAATGTTTTTCTACGAGGGTCCTAACTACGCCATTTCAGAATACAAGAAAACGGCGTGTGATAGAGAGCGGACGCGGATGAGAGATATGAACCGCGCCTTCGATCTCCTGCGCTCCAAGCTGCCAGTCAGCAAGCCGTCCAAGAAGAAGTACTCCAAGATCGAGTGTCTTAGGTGAGACTACCTTTTACTTTTAAATCGGCACGGATAATGGCGATGCTCTGGGGAGGCCCATGGTCCACCAGTGGATGTCTTACGGCTGTTATGATGATGATAATGATCTTGATCAAAATGTAAGAGAATTTATATTTTTGTTTGTAATGAATAAACTCAAAAACTACTGGACCAATTTAAAAAATACTTGACCATTAGAATGCTGAATTATCACTGAGTAATTTAGGTTATAATTTATAAAGATTTCACTCGGGCGAAGCTAGTAGCTTATATAAATGTCTTTGTAAAAATATTCGCGAGTCAGCAATGTGCATTTGCAGCAGGACTGACGAACTACGCCGGGAAATTTTAAGAATCACCATTTATGGAGTCTTTTTCACTTTTGAACTACGAAAACCTGTGTGAAAGATGATATGGCTAGAAAGGGGGTGAGGTGACTAACGAGATGACGACTGCTAGAGAAGTGTGGAAGAAAGGGACATGTTGCGCCGACCACGAATAAACTGGGATAGTGGCAGGAGAGATGACGATGAATGATACAGATTTTAGAATGTACGAGGGTGGCACTGAAAATTTCGGGAATCAAGGAAGTGACACAACATAATGTATTTATTGCTTTTCGAAGTATTCTCGGCGCAATTTGACACATTTTTCCATACGATGGAACCAATCATTGAAGCAACCATTCCATTCGGAAGTTGGGGTCTCCAAAATGGCCGTTTTGTAGGCGTCCACAGCTTCTTCAGGTGATGAAAATCTCTGTCCACGCAATTTATTCTTTATTTTAGGGAAAGTATAGAAAACATTAGAGCGTAGGTCTGGGCTGTACGGCGGATGGTCTAATAATGTTTTCTTGCTCTAAAAACTCTTTTGTTCTGTGCGCGGTGAGAGAACTCGCATTGTCGTGATGGAGGATGATGCGGCGGTTGCAGTTCTCTTTACGGAGTTCAGAAACGAGCTGTGGCAAACAAATGCTAGCATACCATTCTGCATTAACCGTTCTTTGTCCCTCAAGAGGAATAGTCGTAACATGGCCGGTTTTGGAGACAAACGTGGCCACCATTTTTCTTGCAACACTAGGTACGTGAACGAACAATTTTTTTTGGTTTTAACTCATTTTCGAACACCCAAACTCGTGACTGGTTTTTTGTTTCGGGTTCGTACGCGAATATCCAGGATTAGTCGCCTGATACGATGTTGTATACAGCATTTGAGGATCCTGCGTGGAATCTTTCGAGAGTTCTGACGCACCAAGTAACGCGAGCCGCTTTTTGCTCTTCACAGAGCGAATGCGGTATCCATCGGGAAAACAACTTTTTTACAAATAATCTTATCTTGCATGAACAATTAGGATTGTTCATGCAAGATAAGATTATTTGTATTTGACTCATGCCAATGTCTAAAGTTGCCTGAATTTTGCGGTATGTCACATGTCGATCTTCCTCAATCAGCTTACGCACAGGATCAACGTTTTCTTGGGTGACTGCAGTTTTTGGACGACCTTGACGGGGATCATCACTGAGCTTGACACGTCCACGTTGAAATTCAGCAAACCAGCGATAAATTGTGGTTTTGGATGGGGCTTCATCACCAAATGCAGAAATCATCCGGTCAACACACTGTTTTTGTGTTAAACCACTTCGAAAGTCATAATAAATCATCGCTCTTGAATTTTCTCGAGTCAATTCCATTTTCTCAACGACTAAACAAGTTTGACAAAACCTTGTGACAAGACCGAGAATCTTTTTTTAAAATAAATAAATGGTATTCGATTTTTAAAACCAAGGAGTTTTCAATTAAAAAGATTTAAATATGACAGGAACAGTGGAAATATTCCATTCCCGATACTTTTAGTGCAGCCCTCGTATGACTTAAATTACCAAAGCTCTAATAGTGTGCCGTTTGGATTCCAGGATAGCCATATGTTACATCAGACACTTGGAGTACATGCTGGCTGGTGGTTCCCCTGATGAAAACCCTGCGTTCTTCGACCTTCACGCTTCGGACCTTAGACGTAGGCAGCAGAGATATTAGCTAAAACTAAGTGACCGATGCAATATTTTGTGAAGAGTCGAAGACTTTTCTGGTATTCTCTTGTCGGTTCAACATTCGTGTTAAGTATTATGATATAAGAAGTACCTAATATGTGAAAGAGGGGTAGCCCAGTCTTTATCGACATAAAACTACGGTATATAATAAATGTATTTAGAATAATTCATCCTCGCGACCGATTGAATAGGTATGGTAATTTTTATTAAATATGAGTGTTACCTGAATTATTCTGAAACAATTCGGCGACAATCTGAAATTGTCTAAGGAACATCTACTTTGCTATAGTGTAGGTATTTGTTTGATATGTAAAAATTAAAAAAAATGTGCTTCATATTATATGTGTATTTATTTTTGTTTTCAACAAAAAGTTAACCATACAATATTATATATTTTCATATGTTTCATAAGTGTGCTTACCATAATTTCAAATACGGTCTCGTTCACAAGGTGTAAAACCATTTTTTTCTACGGAAAGTACGAAATAAACAATACAAGAATTTACATTTTTCGATATAAGTTAATTACATGCACTTTTAAAATTTTAATTTGACGATTACAAAAAAACTTTACCAAGAAAATGATGATGAATTGATGATTGATTGTCAACCCCTTAGTTGTACATAAAAGATGAATTTGTCTACAGGTATTTCAATCCCGTTACAATGAAAAACTGTAAACTTGTCTAAAACACAATATAAAATTTGTGGTCTTTATCTGCTTAATATTTCTTTATTTTTCTTTCCCGCTCCAGTTCATCCTTTTTCTTCTCTAAAGCCTTCAGGTAGTCAAAGTAAGCGCATTTTAGTATGACCGGCACCTTGACAACCCCTGTTGGAGAGATACGCCATTAGCTGGATATAACCTATTCTACACTACCGCACTGACTTCTATGTGCGAGAGACTGGTGTGGTGTGCCTTATAATTTTCTGCCGGGGAAAACTCGGAATTCAAAATTCGAAAGCACTGCGGGCCCTATCAGAATACCAGCGCTGCGACATTTATTATTAATGCTGAGATGTGAGCCTTTTGGCCTCGCACAATTTTCTGTTTTTATTTTAAATTTACTTTGTTTTAATATTTATTGTTTTGTTATTTTTCAATGAGTGTGTGTTTAGTTTAATTTGAGATCTCCTGTGCTTGTCTCAATAAATACTTTTTATCTCTTTCTAACTGTAAAAAAAAACAGCTCAACCAATCTCAGTCCACTGCTGGGCATAGGCCACATCCAGGCTGCGCCACAACACCTTGTCCTCCGCCTTTCGCATCCATTCTGGCCCAGCCACCTTTGTTCAGCAAAATGTATTAGTATCTAATTCTGGTTTCTAATCGTAGTCTATGCAGTCTGAATTTTTAGTCACCGTCCAAATTTTGATATATTAATCTTTGGCGAAAATCATTGAATACGTGTTTGTTCTTTTAGTATCACTCAATACAAAAAATTGAGATATCACATCACAAAGTTATTATATACCACGCAGAGCGGATAATTCTTTCGAGAAAATGATTTAATAGGAAAATTTTACGTATCGATTTTTTTTTCAAAAATGGAGTTAGTGAATCATACCTAATGCCTAGAAAAAAATTGTGCGGTGACTAAAAATTCAGCCTGTATTCAAGCTTGTGATGATTAGGTACTGTAGGTAAACACGGCTACATATCAAGCTACACATTTCCAGCCACAACCAGGCATTGATGTACTCATGATCGTCCATCAATGCCCTTTTGTTTTTTATTTGTATAAAATACAATGAAATGCTGAATATTTGAATTTAAAAGTCAACTTATTGTTATTTTTTTTAAATTTATTGTTGACATAATCCACACATTTATGTGTTGTATTGCATTATGTGGTTAGCTAGCGACATCGACAATTGATCATACTATTTTTTGCCTGAGCAACCAGCAGCAAGTTCGTCATGCTCGCTTAGATGTCACTGGTTGCGGTAGCGTCGTCGGGGGTCGGGTTGCTTCCTTCCCTCAAATATGGCAAGGGGGTAATGGCTGATCTTTGCGTTATGCTCGTGAACGGGTGCTGCTTGTGGTTGTATTGCTGATCATGGTTTTGTTATTGTTATTAGTAATTAACTGTTTATTTATTTTACCTCGATGGACCTAGTTTATCAATTATAACTTCCAGTTACAGCTTTAGGAGCATGAGGAACAGGGTGTAAAGTTCACTCATCCACCATAGAAAAGGGAGGATCCTCCAACCAGACGGGTGTTGTGTCTGGCGGGCCGACTGCCCTACTGTTGATTTCGGATAGTCTTATCTATGTCGTTCGCGCGGTAAACTCTAATTGCGCGATGCAGGATTTGTGTGACGTCATGTCTTTGATGCGTAGTTAGATATGTGGCGGTGTAACCGCTACACAGCTATATATAGCTTTAAGTAAGCGGGCACGCACTTTATGCCTGGAGGCTTTTTGTTTACCTTTAGTATTTCTACTCAGGGTTCTCGATATTTTTGCATACTGTTAAATAGAATATTTTTTGTCTAACTGAACAGACAGCTGTACTGCTGGGGAGTTTGTTGCGCCACTTCTTCCAGCTAAAGCACTAGGAAGTGGTGAAGGGTGGGCGTTTTGGGGGACTGATATATAATTTTGACGTTCGAAAAGTACTGATTCTCAGCCTAGTTTGAATAAATGACTTTCGAAGTTTGAATATGTATATCTAAGAAGATAAACTAGCGGACTTGACAGAAGTTTCCTGCCCGAACTTTGGCAGCGTCGCCTATCGAGTCTAATTGTCGCTGACTCGACCCGATGGACTTGTATAGATAATACTTCTGTACGTGTGAACTGAACTTCTCCTAAATGGCTGGACCGTTTTTGATGTTTTTTTTCCTATATAAATTATTTTAAAGAAAATATACCTTACCAGAGAAACAAGTAGTGACAAAGCTTTTGTATAAAGTATATATGGGTCCCATAACATTCTCCACTGTATCCTTTTTCTGAAAACAAAACTTTGTATCAGCACTCCGTGAAACTGGGACATTTCACTCAGTCACCACTGTTTATATTTATGCCTTTCTGTGCTGCTACTGTGATATCAGCATGTTCTCTTTGATAGTGAAAATGGCACAACTATTTACTTTTACGTAAAATTATAATAATATTACATTCGATTCGGCTAGTTAGAGATTTATTATGAAAATACTTATATTATACCTACCTATAGGTTTATCAAAAAATGTAAATCTGAATAAAAAATAAGGTACATTAGGTACTATTATGTATGTCTGATATCTTTTTTTCGACATTTCGTCCCACATACTGTATCAAAATTACCAAATTAATTTTTTTTATCATCAGGATACAAAAATAGCATCCTCGATGATAAAATTAACTGAAATGAAATAATAATACAAGCCGCCTTGTGGAGGCTACAGGGTGGGTTGGTCGGTGTAACTTGGCGGCTGTACACTCACCGACAACGGACCGGCTGCAAGAATGTAGATTCTATAAGAGTGCTCGGCCCGCCTCGGTGTGTGTCGGCGTTCTACGCTCGCTCTCCGTCCCGTGTCGGTTTTTTGTACCGGAGACAAAAATCTTGCGGCAGTTACGAGTGCGTCGCTGTAGGTACACCCTCGTATAATAAATAACTGATGGCACATAGAGCAATCCATCGGGATTCACAACTTCAACTGAACTAGGCAAGAGTGTAGGTACATGGCCGAACTCGGGCTAAACCCTCGCTCGAGACTTTTTCTCTAGACCTAACGAGAGCACTCGCACAGGGGCCCAAGTCTGCTATTTTTATAAATTCGTCATTCCAACACGATCCCATTGTCATTTTGCTAAAAGTTCGTAATCTACTAAATTCATAATGGTCGATCATTGGTTGATCATTGGTTGATCATTGTATTCCACAAACACGATACTCGTAACGAATTAAAAGAAATGACTGCACAATGACGTTCTCATGGTAGGTCACTGATCAAAGGAACTGTCAACATTTTATGTACGAGATTACCAATAGATGCCATTTCTTTCAACGGAGTGTCAGTGGCTGACCATTGGAAAGTCATAATGACGCCATTAAGTTAGTAGATTACCAAACTTGTCAAAATCAACAATAGACCATTCTGACACTATTGTAATAGCAGACTTGAGGCCCAGGAGTGTATAGCCGCCATTACAGTTCCATCCTTGTAACGTAACATTGTCAGTGATATGACCCCATTTATACCAGGCTGCTATCAGCGCGTAGGATGCTTCTTCCGCCCAGTATTACGTTGCCGGTTTAATAAGCGATATTGACCACCATGGATCCCCTGCCTCCCTCTGCGTGCATGTACGAGGATCACAGAAGGGTACCGGGACGTACTACGACATGTCAATCAGTTATGGCATTGAATGGCGTTATCCATATGACTTTGGCCTTTAGGAACTGGATGTGACCTAATTATCTATTTAAAATTGTTTCACAATAGGCTTTTGTAAGTAAATGGAAATAATTCTTATTTTATTGAGTACCTACCTAAATTGAAAACCCCACAAAAAAAAATGTGGTAGTAACAGACAGAGACAAATGATGACCTGGGAACGGATTTAGGTAGTTACGTAAAAGTCTCTACATCGGATTTTAAATAACTGAGTTACCTATTTTGTAAAAATATGACGGAAATTGGGGTTAATAGGTAGGTAAGTAATAGGTTTGACATTTTATGAAAGTCCGTTGCAGGTACCTTGTATATACCCCATCCTCCGTTGCTAAATAAACTCTACTCGTGAAGGTACACAAATCTAACTGACGTGTAATTTTATCACCATTTTGTAAGCTACTTACTACCTATCTGAACTCTGGACGTGTTGTTATCCCACTCATTGCGAGAGTGCGAGTTCATTTTCATTGACCGTAGTATTGAGGGGGGAATGAATGAACAAACACTACGCGAAGAACGGCGTCCCTCGTATGTAACTGACGTGCAAACACTAGGAAATCATAATACTAGAAAAGATAAGCAGGAATTTTCGCCTGTGAAAAGCTGCGTGACTGCACTGTGCCATAGTGTCTGTTGAGCGTAGCATACATCTACTAGGCTGGCAGCGTTTGCTGTCGGTAGAGTACCGAAATAGTCTGTTACATGGCCTTCAACGCACGTCTCCGAGAACGACAGGGCTTCGTACATTGCGCTTCAATTGTATGCTATCTTTAACAAAGCACTGAGTGATGGCGCAATGGATGTAACGAGTAGAGGCAGTTTAGAATGGCGCTACACTCGCGAATCATTGGAACAGTAGGCACTAGGCAGGCTATGCATGGCAGGCCAATGCGCGGATGGATTTCATTGTGGGCAGACGTTTTGCGAAAGCGAGTGGTGCCGATGCGAATGGCACGCGTCGATTGCGAGACAGCCTCCCTTTTACTAGGCTCGCAGAATTTACAAGGAGATTTAACATTATCACACATTCGTTTAGAATATTTTCAGATGATAGTAGGATAAACTACATAATATTATAACTAATGTAACTATGCAATTTTGGTGCGGCTTTTGAAGGAAGAGCAAAACTAGTTATTTTTTTCAATATTTTAAAAAATCTTATTTTTATTCTCTTACGGGATTTCCATAAGAAAAATAATTGGATTGTTATTATATTATTTTTACTGAAATTCTGATGGAAAATGTTACTTTATTTGTCTTACCCTTCTATTAGAATCTTCTCTCTAATGGCTTATTGCGACAGACCCTATGCGAAAAGGTCATTGACATTACTTCTAATTCATTCAATATTTTATTAATTTAATTATTCAATTACTTCTGAACTGGCAGGCAGTATTCAGAACAGATTTTAGATTTTTTTGTTGTAACGCAATAAAATCATAAATTAATTAACATTTTAATAAAACAGTTTTTTTTTAGATGTTATTTTATTAATTGTAATTCGTCCTATTTTAACTGGAAAGGTAAATAAATGATCAGAAGAAACCCCTAAGGTAAACAACCAGAAAAATAAAGTGTATTTATAACAACGCGATAACCGATTGCGATAGCAACTTGCACCGAATTGCCGAGCCGGTAAAGTTGATCGAACGACTGGTGACGTAACTACTTCTACTAGGGACACATGAGCCGCGAGCAGGTACAAATATTTCAGTAGCAGCACGTATTTTTACTTGAATTTGAGTCTTAAGGTCGGCAAAATAAGGTAAAATTTTAATTGGTTGTTGATACTTACAATAACGTTACCGCATTGATCGAAGACCGGTGGGCGTCTCGTGTTGATGCTGCGTACGTATTCTTGCCAACGTCGAACACATTCTGTGACGTCTCGTTGGTCGCCCCACACTCCTTGCGTGTAAGTGAAGTAAATAGAACCTACTATGATGCCAGCCTGTCGAGGAGATGGAGAAACGGTAAATTGATTCAATCACTACTAATGACGGTGAAATGTAGAGGAGGTTACATGAAGGTTTGTTATTCATAGAATAGTAGTAGGGATAATTTTAGGTACCGTGGAAGAGCTTAGTTTTATCGTTATCAGTACTTAGCAGATAAAAACTTAAAGGAAATAAAAATGAATTTGGACTCAGAATATTGGGTCAAAATGACGTGACGTATTGTGTGTGAGGTTGTCCATTTGATTAGCCCTCGATTTCTCAGTTCGTTTCTTTACGTCAGCTGTTAAGAGGGAAAAGGGCCTTCGAGGAATTTGAAAAATTGGTCTTCGAAAACTGAGCCTATTGAATTATTTTTTACATTAAACATTTAAGAAAGAGTTTGTCTAGGTTCCTATCATTTTCTTTTATGTTAATTTTTTTTAGAATTTGTCTGGCAGTCCTCTAATCACGGTGGATAAAATGGGCATTTTTGTAATTTTTGGAGGGTCATATTTTCTTTACCATAATTTGCTGAAAAAAAACGAAATAACAGGGACGTGTCTACAGCAGACCTTGATTTTATGAAAAAAAAAAAAAAATGATTGCTCTAGAGGCAGGAGAATCACAGACCCTGTTCCCTATTGTTGGTATAGATTTTAGAATAAAAGTCCGCCTTTGTACTTTTTTTTAGTGTGAAAAGTATAAATAAATAAAATAAACTAAGTTAATCTTTGAATTTCAATCTTAGGGATAAGGATTACAGCATAGCAAATCTTAATTACTACTAGGATAACATTAACTAAAAGAGGTAGGCTTCACCAACTTTGACGGCGTACATAATCTTTCCGTGTACGTAGTGAGGTATACTGGGTAAAGCAACAGTTTGACCGCCTTTTCTTAGCTTGTATTCTTCTTTGCTGCAGACTTTGATGCAGGTTGGATTCAGCGGATGGTCTGGGGAATAATCCAACTTAATTTAACTATAATAATGATAATTAAACCAGTCTTCTTCTTCTTTTCGTGTGGTTAGTAAACTAAAGAGAACTGAAGAGAAGATTAAACCAGTATAAAAAATACTTAGCCAAGTATATTTTTAAATGTTCTAATATTCTAATATTGGAAAATGTTTTTTTTATGTATTTAAATCAAATAAAGGAAATTATAAGAAAAATGAAAAGTTGAGAAATTTATTTTTGTAATTGGTGTGTTTATTAACAATCAAATCCACGAAATCGCTATTAGGAGATAGATTGGGTGCAGGTAAATAATTGTAAATGTTACAATGTAACCATCCGGTAACCAACCAGTTAATACTTACCTGAGTTAGTTGCAGGCAACAAACAAAGGTACTCGTACATAGACAACATTACACAGACATAGTTTTTGCGTCAAATTACTGCAAGTGGAAGATCAAAACATGGTTACATACATTACAATTTACAAGTAACAGCCATTCATGTAAATCGAATGCTCAGTAAAAGTTTGAGAGCATTTAAGAGACGTTACATAATTTGTAATAAACACCAGGGCACCACACCAACTAGGAAGCTTATTCGTAAAATGTAGGTCAGTCACCTATTACATGGCTGTTTCATTGATGCAAAAGAGACAGAGATATTTTAATTAACCTGTTACATCTCTTTCTGGCAATTATAGCGGGAGATATTTTTTGTTATTAAACTTTACATTTCACCTAATCCAAGTTATAATATCCTAGTACATTGGACATCTCTCTTTTTTTTTTAAATGAAAGTTGTTTTTTGTTTCATCGTGGATTCGTGGATAAAATGAAATCATGTTGTTTTATAAAGATTTTGTAAAAATGTAGTCTCTTCAGTTACATTTTAGTAAACATATTTCTATTGGGAGGCCTATGTCAGCAGCAGCAGTGGACGGCTTTCGGCTGAAATGATGATGATGATGATGATTTCAAAAATAGTAAAAAAAAAATCTAAGTCTGTTTTTTATTTAAATAAAACAAGAAAACTGAAAGGCAAGTTTTGAAAATATTCAAAACACCGACAGGTATGATTTCATTGAATTTATTGGATCAACAATAATTGGAATTGGCAATGTTCAAGATTCAATTAACGATTTGAATGAAGTCTAAGTTCGAACCAATTATTATAATTCTATTGTCCGAGCATGCAGTGAGTATGGAAGTCAGTGACACGGACTCGGTCAGTGTTATCTGCGAACTAAAATAGAATTCACGTAAGATTTTATATTATGCTCTCGCTGTGGCTGACGTACTGCCATAGGTACAATGTACCGATTCAGGCGTTCTAGGAAGCCGGGACGGAACACTGACTAAGAAATTATTAGGTGATATTTTGTAAATTTCGGGTTATGTTTGAAACTTGCGATTATTTTTAAAAAAAACTACTCAGAGAGATAAATAAAATTGCAATCAATAAGATAGCTTAGCTAGCAACTAAATTTGCGAAGAACTACGATACAATGACGAATCTTCAGAATTAACTAGACTGGTTAATAAAATTGTAAATTCCATGACTTCTGTTAGTTTGTATCAACGAAATTCCTCATGCATTACATAGCCACTGAAAGGTCTAATGACCCCTAAATATTTCGTTCAACCGTCACCATAACATTAATTAAATCGCTTAAAAAAAACATCTAGGCATTTATCTAGCTCATGTTAGAAACAATTTGACAGCTTGGTCTGTGTTAATAAACTGTTTGTTATCTAAAACTTCTTAGGACTTAGCCAGAAGGAAGTTTAGACGTTCAGACGAAATGCAGAGCAAGTACCGAAATATATTTAGCAAGGGTAATACTAACAAATTATGAAGATTGTGTTTATGAAAATGCATAAAAAACGCGAAGGAAATTGGCAAGCTATGTGGGTTATAGTTTCATAGAAACTGATTGATTTCTCATGAAAGCAGGTGAAGAGTGTTGAGGAATATTCAAATATGTTGAGCTGTTGAAGGCAGAGTAAGGTTGAAGGTGGCTCTTTTGTATGCTACTCTCCTGGTTTATTTGGGACATATTCTAGCTCAAGAACTTCACAGCAAAATGTTCAACTAGGTACGTAATTAATTGGTGTCTGTGGAGCAGAATATTGAATAGTTTGCACTTGGCCATAATCATGTTATTTTGTTGTGTGTTTGTGGTCCCCTAACCGGGAGCATTATCCTGTAATGTGAAGTTACAGATTCGATTTTGAGCATAAGTTATTATACTAACTCTCCCTGATTGACAAGCATCCGCCTTAAATGTAACATTTCAGATTAAATATTACAGACATTGCGGACTGTAATGCTCGGTTCTCCTACCTCACTGATGTAATGCTCGAATTGTATCATTACAGGTTGCTCACTGTAATGCTCGGTTCTCCTCCCTCACTGATGTAATGCTTGATTCTGAACGTTACACTACAGGCGAATGCTCCCGGTCTCTCGACTCTAAAGGTGCTTCACCTTTAGAATTTAAAATGATCACCTGAACTCGCAGGACAGAACTTGTCTCTGGGTGTACATTTATCATACATCTGCATGTTTGGCTTCGGACGCTTTAAATGTTTGGCCAAGTTGATGGTGCGACAGACATCGCACTTAACCCGATCCTTTTTCAGGTTATCACAACTTGGTTCATCACCCATGATTAACTGTTATTTTTGATAAACTTAAAATTTTGCGGGGATTTAGACAAACTAAATAATGAAAATTTTATGTAGGTGTCAAAAGGTGACAGTGTCAAGATTTTATTAGGCGATTTTTTCTTTTTTGACGCCTGTTTTGTATAAAGAAGGGTTTTGTCGGTAAGCACTTTTTAAACCAATTCGGGTTCGTATTGCAGCCACTTCTAGCCGAAGACAGGAACTTGATTATGACCATAACCTGAGTGATTTGCGAAGCAGTTTTAAGTGTGTGATTGATAAACTTAGGTGGCAGTGGGCAGGGCACATTGCTCGCAGAACAAATGGCCGATGGGGTCGAAAGGTTCTGGAATGGCGACCGCGTACTGGAAAACGTAGCGTTGGAAGGCCTCCCATAAGGTGGCCCGACGATCTTGTGAAGACGGTAGGAATCCGCCAAAGTTTACCTACATTGAATTTACTTTGATATAAAATCCCAGTATATTTCAGGCTTGACACAGCTGAATGTTGTATTTCATTCACACGTATCTAGATACCATTCTGAAGACAGACGCCATGATTTTCGGAATTGTGTAGCACAAAATAGCAAAGCCGTCATTCACGAATATACTATAAACCTCGAAAGAGGACAGAAGTCTAGTCGTGAATGACGTTTTCATTCACCATGCTGTTCATAGTGTTAAAATAAGTATGTGATGTACTCATAACTACTTGTAGGTACCACCAACAGTGTGGCGGAGATTCGTCAGTTTTATAAAGTTTTATTTGTTTACACTACAGAGTTAGAGACGGCAGTAGGCCTACTAATGACATTCATAGCGCCCGCGCCGCGTTGAGCGCACAACAACTGTCACAGACTGTCACTGTCAGTGTGACACGCTTGGTTTTTATGGAAAGTATTGACAAGCAGCGGCTGTAAAGGCGTCTCCGTGCGTAATATATGTTACGCACGGAGGCACCTTGGTAACGAATGTTATGCCATTTTTATGTAACTAGATTCTCAAGCAGTACAGCCCATAGAGTAAACGAACGACACTATGGGCTGTACTGCAGTCTCTGCAACCGTACCAGATTGACTATCGGTACATCAAGGTGCTGAAGTATTTGTATGAAATCGCTACTATGTCGGTCCGACTCCAGGACCAGACTTCGAAACCTATCCTTCTGCAGCGAGGGGTGAGACAGGGAGACGTAATATCTCCGAAACTGTTCACCACTGCTCTGAAGGATATCTTCAAGGTTCTGTACTGGGAAGGGGTTGACATCAATATCAATGGCGAGTAGGTATATCACTCACCTTCAGTTTGCCGACGATATAGTGGTCATGGCTGGACACAGACCACAACTGGCTGGACCTCACTACAATGCTCGATGTTTCCAGTAGACCTTCCGAAAGAGTGGGTCTTAAAATGAACATGGACAAAACGAAGGTCGTGTCGAATGCCGGAATGCATGTAGAACCCACCCTCATGAAGATCGGACACTACACTCGAAGTTGTGGACAAATTATGTTTACCTAGGAGAAGCTGGCCAGTAAAGCAGGTCCAACTTCGAGAAAGAGGTCAATCGTCGGATCCGACTCAGCTGGGCGCCGTTTGGGAAGCTGCGTACTATCTTCTCGTCTCATATACCACAGTGTCTCACGACGAAAGTTTTTGACCAGTGCTTGTTGCCAGTGATGACCTATGGCACTGAAACGTGGTCGCACATTGGACCTCATTAGAAGTCACCCAAAGGGCATAGCTATGCTTGGACTTTCCTTACGTGATCGAATCAGAAATGAAGAGATTCGTAGGAGAATCAAGATAACCGACAAAGCCCGAAGAATTGCCACACTTAAGTGGCAGTGGGCAGTGCACGTTGCTCTCAGAACAAATGGCCGATGGGGCCAAATGGTTCTGCAGTGGCGATCGCATACCGGAAGACGTAGCGTTAGAAGGCCCCCGCAAGGTGGACGGATGACCTGGTGAAGGCCGCAGGAATCCGTTGCATGCAAACAGAACAGGTCGAAGTGGCGGTGCTTGAGAGTCCTATTAGTCCAGTCAAATTAGAGTTTCACCTCGGAATGAGAGATAATACGCTGGAAACTCATTTTGACCTTTTTTCCTCTACTCCTTCCCTTTACTCCTTATTTTAAACAGAGCAGAAGTTGCATCACAGCCATTTATTTAATACAGTGTATTAACTATCAACTCGTTCGTCTAGTGGTCGCAAGCGCAACTGCTGAGCATGAGGTCCTGGGTTCGATTGCCGGGTTGGGCAAAGTGTTTTTGGTTTTTTTCCATCTGGAATTGCTCAGTAGCAGCCCGCAGTTTGGATATGTGCCCGGTTGATGGGAATAGGCTCGCCCCCTATTACATAGGAATTACACAAAACTGGCGAAATATGGGTGTACCTACTATGCCATTATACTTACTATAGGTACACCACTGCCTAATAGAACCCTTCTGGGAATACAGGCGTGATGTTATGTTGTATAATACAAATTATTAATTGATATTTGAATGATTTAATAACTTTATACAGGGTATTATTCACCGAGATTCACAGTTGCATTTGAATTGCAGTATGATGGCTGATTGCTGCTCGCTCTCCACCCTTCATCTCAAAAACGGTTGAGCGCATGGAAAAACGTTTGGCACAAAATTTGTCGCAAATTTTATGTTCTAGAAATTTATAATAGATGTTAACATCATTGGAGCTTAGATAATCGCGAAAAGCCGATTTTGGGACCTTTGACCTTTTGAATAACTCACGATGCAAACACGAGATTTTATGAAACCTTTGACACAACGTTTAGAACGCCAAAATGAAGGTTTAAACGAGTTTCCAGCTTAGTATCTCTCATCCTGAGGTTTTTTTTCTTTTTACGCTAATTTGACTGGCCCATGGTATAATCATAGTATGTATAATCATATAATCATGCTATTATACCATGGACTGGCCTATATGTCCACCAGTGAATGTCTTTCGGCTGAAATGAATGATTGAATGAGATTCTCAGATTTCAAATTTCAATGCCAATTTGATAGCGGATTTTCGAAAAGTTTTCAGGAAACAGTCATATTTACTTAGAGTTTTCCATGTAAAAAAGAGAAGTTTGAAAGAAAGAAAGAAAGAAAAATATTTTATTTGGGACACGCACAGGAAATACAAACAGTAAAAATATTTTTTTTTTTAAAAAGAACAAAATTATATAAAATAAAAAAGACCTGTGCGAGGCTAAAAAGGCCCCTATCTCAGCATAATACGGCGATATTTAAAAAATAATAATTAAATACCACCGCGCTGGTATTCTGATATTATATATTCTGGCCCACAGTTTGCAATGAGAACTATGTAGATAGGTATTTTTAGTCAATTTCTTAGATTTGTAATACTTAAAAAGGTTCATGGTTTTGTCTACTTTATCTACAAGAAGGTATGATTTTTTATCATTATATTTTAAGGTAATTGTCATACTTACTTCTTGATGTGTTAGATCCACAGAGATCTTTAACTGCAGTTGTAGATGCTTTATTAGGTTACTAATTAATTTAGTGAAAACTAAAATGGAAAACACTTTAAATATATTGGACGTCGGTCATGGCCGTTGAGATTAATAATACAATCACGGCTCAGGGTTATAGGTTATATGTCGGCAATCCGTTAAGGGTATGTAGGACAGGTCATTTACAACCAAATGACCCCTCATGACCCGTATTCCAATGTCAAACATTCTCGAGTAATTTAATATTTATAAAATCTAAGTAGGATCTAAAATCTAATAAAAATAGAGAATCTAAAATCTAATAAAAATATAAAATGTCAAATGACTCGAAAATTGTTGACATTTTCGTAGAAGTCAAAAGGGCTCATTTGGTTGAAAATGACCTTTTCATCACATCTATTCAAAAAGAGCTAGTTTGTTCTTCGTAAACAGGGACCAAAATAGCACATTGATCCCTAGTGAGCAAAGTAGATTTGAATTTGGAATGTGGATATTGTTAGTAAAAGTTCCAATCACCAAGGAGATCAATCACGAACATTGTATGAACAAGTAACAGGCTGGCAAGAAAGAAACAGAAAGTGTGAATTATTATTCACACTGACAAGCCTGGTCAAAATGAAAATCCAAGATGGCGGCAACGACACATGACGGTGTCGTTTTCATAGTTTTCGTGGGTTCTAAAGCCGGTAGTGAGGTCAAAATGTAAATCTAAGATGGCGGCTACAAAAACAAAAGTGTTGGGTGTCGTTATCATAGTTTTTGAGGGTGCAGACGTGAAGGCAGGAGTTTTTAAAGCTGCTAAAGTCGATAAAGAGTTCAAAATGTAAATCCAAGATGGCGGCTACGATAATTTTGTTTTGTTTTTAAATCATACGTGAGAGATGAGGGTAGGACCGCGGACACGTTTTTTTTTCTAAGAGAGGGTGATGAAAAGTAGAGTGTTCACCTCGGGAGCAACACTATTTTAAGCTCGAGTGACGTACTTTGAATCCCTCGCTGCGTTCAGGATTCTACTTAAAAATCCCTCGCTACGCTCGGGATTCTACTCTAGAATCCTTCGCTCCGCTCTGGATTCAAAAAAACACTCTCGCCTTAAAAATAGTTGTTTGCTCCCTTTGCAAACAATCTACTATTCCTACATCCCTAACCAATACCCTGTATATTTACTTGATCTCTATTAAACACATGCACAAAGCAATTCAATACATTATTATTATCAGTACTTTTCCGCTCGTATTGAACTAAGTACATAATAATACCAGCTTATTATTGGCTGCAGGGCAAAGGCCTTTTCTCTTAAAGAAATGGCACGAGCATCGATAAACACGCCTGGTCAAGATGGATTGGCGATTTCAGACTTATCTATACATCTATATACCTAACTGTACCTATATACATACGTATATATATTATAGTCCTCCAGACCGTATTTCGGCCACGGCGGCCAATCTCAACGGAGACTAGCCTTCGGCGCGGGAGATATTATAGTAGTGCACAAGTGTGTGCGTAGACACAGGTGCACTCTCTCTTCCCTCACTCTCATAGGCCAATGGGACGGCAATCCGACACGACCGGAGAGAGATCAGGCGCAGGACCAATCCGAGGCACGGGGGTATCACACCGTCAACTTCCAAACTCCGGGCTGTTACTAAGAAATTCCTAATGGAAAAACCCAATAACACTGCCCGACCCGGGAATCGAACCCAATAGGTATATACAATGTACATATACATATAGGTATACATCATCATTTCATTCTCCTGCCCCTATCCCAATTTATTCGCGGTCGGCGCAACACGTCTCTCTCTTCCACACTTCTCTATCAGTCGTAATCTCGGTAGTCACGCCCTTTCTAGCCAATCATCTTTCACACAGTCCATCCATCGTTTCTTTGGTCTTCCCCTACTCGTATAGCCGTCCATATTGATACTCAAAACTTTCCTCACTACATTATCCTCATTCTTCCGCATTACACGCCCATACGCTACCCATACCCTACCTACATACCTATAGATAGTGCAATCCACGACGACGCGCCCCACTCCGCTCCGCTCCGTACTAAAGTACAGCTTACAGTACAATCATCGCTCCCCCGACCCTTGCTCGCAGAAGCGCCAGCCCGCGTTTTGCTGAGAAATGTATATTTAAATTCCCCGATTAATAATAATGATTTATCTTTGATCCAGCCTATCCCAACTTGCTGTCCTCCCCCCAGCGACGCCCTAAGCCGAGGTCCGTACCCCACAGGGGGTGCCCTTAGCGAGCGTTCGCCTAGTTTTAATTTAGAATAGTTTTTCCCCTGGCTGGAGGCTTTGATTTAGTAGCTTAAGGCAGCCGCAGGATTGACCGGTTAAGTAGTCATCACCTCAGAGGTGAGCTACGAGATGCCCTAGACAAAAAAAAAAAATATCATCGCGGAGTGGGGCGCGTCGTCGTGGATTGCACTATCTGTACCTACTTGCAAACCTACCTACCCTTCACCTAACTATCCTAAGAACCTTGTCCTGAGAGTAAAGAACACAACAAAAAAATAATTATTCAAATTAGGTGCAGCCTAAATAGGGATTCGTTTTTATATTAAGAAGTGTATAGAGGCACTTTATCCCTGTCGGATAAAGTGCCGCTATTTGCGGCATATCAGTAGCGCTGCCTCCGCCCGGCTAAAGTGCCGTAAGCCTTGCATTGTCATTGTCACTGTCATTTTGTTTGATTGTTGAGCATTGCATTGTCACTGTCACTTGTTATTTTGTTTTTGAGGAGAGGCTAATATTAATTTCTTTCATCTATAGCAGGCTATACTTAAGTGTAGCCATAACCCCTTGGCTCAGCAAATGAAAATAGCTGTAAGGTAGGTTAGGTTAGAACTGTGACCACACAACGCCAGGGTCCGTTTAGGCACAAGAAAATGTAATGTTTTAGGAATGTGGTGTTTTACAGCAAACTAACCTAACAATCAAAGAAAACAACAAGTGACAGTGACTGATAGTTAACAATGCACTGCCTTTATATGTGACGGTGTCTGGGAAAAGGGACCACTTTGAGGATTTTAGTTTCCGAGTTATAAGCATTTTTTTAAATTAGTCGAAAACTACGTAAAATCGTTTTTTGTTACTAATCGGTTATTAATACCTTAAATATAATTTTTTTGTAAAATAATACCTGTATAATTATATTATTTCAGTATCCTAATAGGTCACGAAGTGTAGCACCAAGGGTACAACTTTGAGGTAATATTTTACAGGCGAAGTTTTTTTCATTTAGCCCGACCGCTGTCTTGCAGGGAAGTACCTAGCGTTGATTGTAGGATAAAGGGCGGATGTTGCCTGTTGGACATACTAAATTCGCGCCGGATTTATACTTCGGACTATTTAAAAAATATTTCCATCTCTCCAATTCAAACACAGCCAGAGATGTGTTGGAGTGCGCCGTTTCAGCTGGCCATAATTCAGACACTGTTATGGCAGTTCTTGTCGGTGATGAAACTGGTGATATAATGAGTGTGCATTCATTCAATTGGGCCGATTTCTTTCAAAAGAAATCTCCACAAAACGTGACACAGCTGCTCTCTTACAACCATTTCAACGCGTCCATTGATCATCCTGAGTCCTGCAATGCACATGCCAAATAGTTTAATGATCAAGATGTCTAGAACATCGCAGTTTTTAATTCCACTTGTAATTTCACACAAAATACTAGTCCGACTGTAATACGTTCTACAAGGCTATCATTTGAGCGACTACAGTATTTTTGTTAACAAGTGTAAAGTTTAGCCTGGCTTAAAATATTAATTATTTTTTTCTTAGAAATTAATATAATGTAGAAAAATTACTTTAATATTGAAAAATATTTACTTTACTATTTAAAATAGTGACTACACGTTATTTTTTTTTTATTAAACATGTTAAATAGTAGTTAATTTACTTGTAACACTAAACTTTACCAAGCCCGCAAGTGGTAACTTGGTGGTGAATTTACGAAAATAGGAGGAATTTACGAAGAAGTCCAAGAAATTGTCGGACTTGAGTGGCTGTTTTTGGTTGAGAAGAATCTACCAACGCTTGTATTTTCCGAGAGTTGGGCCTTACTTCACCAGATTGAAGCGAATATCCCAGATACTCTATTTTACGCTTCATAAACTTACATTTTTGGAAATTGAATGTAAACCCAGCATCTGCTAAAGCACCTTCTTTAAGCGCTGCAGACCTTCAGTTACGTCAACAGTGTAGCACAAAACGTCATCCATATAGATCAGTGGCAATCTAGGGATTCGTGCACAGTCGTTAGGTATGTCTAAGCTAAACTTGGAGGTCAATGGTCAACAAGATCGTTTAGACCTTGATACTATACGGGAAGATGCGTCAGTTAATATTGAAAAAGCGGCTAAATCTGAGGTAATTAAATTTAATCGGGGCCGCACAAAAATAAAACCGTTTACAAAAGGTCAATTTGTGTTCCTTAAAAATTGCGAACGGAGTCAAACCAAATTAGATAGGAAATTTAGGGGTCCATTTATCATAACTACGGTACTAGACAATGATCGGTATGAATAAAAAAGTTTAGGTGAGCTTACTCTCATCGAATGTACAAGTTTGCCCACGAGAATTTGCGCTCAGCACCCCAAGGATATGATGGATTGCTTGAAATCACGACTAATCTTTTGAATTATGATGAGCCCGAGACGGCGCTAGAAGATATAACTTTAAATGATCGAGATGACGCTTTACTTTCAACTTTCGCCTGATACTTTGACCGTATGCTCGGATACTGTTTCCGCTGACTGACACAGCCGGTTCAGATACTCTCAGTGTACACTCTGATCCAGAGACAGGGATATTTAAAACGAAATAGAAATTTATACTGAACAAGATAATCTGCAGTTATAGGTAATGTCATTACGTTTTTATGTATTATTTTGTATGTGTTTGCTTAAGCTGTCGATCCTGGTGGATAGTGACATCCAGGTTTGCTGAACGAGAACGGATTCACTAGTTCAGCCCAGATGTAAGGTAGTCTATCCTGGTCTTGGTGTGTGTTCCGGGCCAGAAGTAATGAAGTTGTCTATCCTGGTCGAGGTGTGTCGTCTGGGCGGTACCTGAAGGGTTGGTTGAAGGTATGCACTCGCTCGGTCCAGATGTATTGCGTTGGTTGACTGGTCGAAGGGACAGTGTCGTCCGGGCCAGACCAATGTGGGTTGGTTGAAGGGATGCACTCGTCCGGCCCAAGTCATTGCGATGATGGTCCTAGTTAGAGTATTACTGCGTTGATGTCGATGACGATAATTCATTCAGAAAAGTCATGTCATTAGCAGAATGAGCGAGCGGATGTCCTAGTGATTAGATTTTTTTTTGGTCTAGATACATAGTAACGCTCGAGGACGGTCGTATGTCAGTCCGGCCGTGACGGCGAAATCGAAATGTCAACGTCAAGAGTGGCTTTATGATCGCTGTCAAAGCCACTCTAGCGGAGCATCGCGTCGTGTCGATGGTAGCGGGGCGGCCATCTTGTAAAAGACACTGTTGAACGGAACGGCGCCAGCGCACCATGTCTGCGACGAATTGCTTTCCATTGCCTTAATCAAAGTGATTTTTAATAAGTTTTGTGAGGATTTAAAGACTACAGACTATTGTTTTATTTATTATTAGAAGTTTAATTAGAGTTATATTGTGATTATTGAAGAAAATAACAATTTTCGCGTCGATCCCTGCCACCTTGTATAATAGCCCTATAAACACTAAAGGCATAGAGACAAGTAACTGATGTTATGTCGGATGCAGAAACGCGAAATATGTTTATTTTTTTTATATTTCATACATCTATTTAATTTTTCATTTAGTATTTATTTCTGTATCTTCCCGTGACATCACTGCGGACCCTATCAGAATACTAGCACTGCGACATTTATTATTAAATGTCGCAGCATTATGCTGAGATACGAGCCTTTTGGCCTCGCCCAGGACTTTCTGCTATATTTTAATTTTACTTTGTTTTTATTTTTATTGAGATCTCCTAAGCTGTGCTTGTCCCAATAAATACTTTTTATTTCTTTCTTCTATAAATAAATAAATAAGGAGGGTAATATTTTATAGTTATTTTCGTACTATCTATCCCTTATTGCGCCATAATCCGTTATAGCTGCCACGTTTTGTCTTTACAACTCTCTCTTCTCAACTGGAATTTATTAATCAAACAGTTTTCCTAGGAATCACGCTAGACGAGAAATTACAATGGGGACCCCATATAACATCTCTCGCGGGGCGGCTAAGCTCGGCCGCTTATGCTGTTAGAAAGATAAGACAGTTAACAGATGTAGAAACCGCGCGTTTGGTCTATTTTAGTTATTTAAAAAGATTAATATTATGACGGTATTTTGCCAATTCATTTATGAAAATATTATGTATGTGAGAAAAAATCTACATATTTTTAATAAAATAAGTGATAGACATAATTTTAATACTAGAAATAAAGATAAAATTGATCAACCATTTTTCAGACTATCTAAAGTAAATACATCTTTTATGGGCGTACTGTGTTAAATGTTACAACAGAATACCTTGTGGTATATTACAATTAAATGAAAGAAAATTTAAAACTCATATAAAAAGTACACTTTGTAAACAAGCATACCTATTACAAATAAGAGGATTATATCCAAGATAAAAATGCTTTGAAACATGCTGGTCCTGCTCCATAGGACAATTTAGAATCTAGACAAAATCTAACTGGTTGCCAATTTAATTGTATAATATTATTTTTTATAATATTGATTTTATATTCTGTGATTACTTGAACTCACACTTACTTGTTAAAATGTTAGGAATATCGTATAATTTTACAATATTTGTAAATATATGAGCACCATGCATCCATCACATAATTAATTTTTCAGTCATTCCTTCATTTTTAATTCTTTTTACCTATCGTGGTATAGTAATCTTATTCTAGGTGCATCGTCTTCACATATAATTATAGGATAATGTATACAAGATATTGTGAAAACATTTTAAAAGAGTAATGGTGGAGTTTCTTGCCCATTCTTCTCCATACGAAAACTACCTTTTGGAAGGGGCGACTAGAATCATTTTTTTTTTTTGTTAATTTTGACGTTCAAAAGTGCCTTTTTTGTGCCTAATTGAAATAAATTATTTGACTTTGACTTTACGTCACCCAAAAGTTGAATGCTTAAAAAATGCCTCCGCTTTTGTACAGGATTTTTTTACTTTTAAATAAATATTATTAAATTAATAAATATCTTCTCTGTTACAGTGTGACAAGATGTTCAAGAGTAATGAGGGTCGCCAGTTCGGTACCCGCACTTCCCGCGCGATACAGATATTTGTTTGGCCCAAATATAGTTGTTCTGGATGTAAGTGTTTATGTAGTACGAGATTTGTGTTTGTAAACGCACCCACGATATAGGAGAAAGCCTTTGGTGTGGGGCACTGACGGAAAAAAAATGGTAGGTAGTCTCCGTCTGGCCCATTTTTACCAATTTTAAATTTCTTACGACTATGATTGCAGTATGACAAAATATAACGCCTATATTTCCTGAAGGGGTAAGCAGAGTACAGTAGGTACAGTACTGAACTTTACTCCATAATATGGTTTAGAATAAAAATAAAACCTTAGTGTGCTCAAGTCAAACAATCTGCCTAGCCTTATCCCAACTATATTGGGGTCGGCTTCCAGTCTAACCGGATGCAGCTGAATTCCAGTATTTTACATGGAGCGACTGCCTATCTGACCTCCACAACTTCTTCTGACGGCTTAACGTGCTTTCCGAGGCACGGGGGAGTCTCGGTAAGTAAATATGGTCACCCATCCACAGACCAACCCCGGCAAGCGTAGATCTTCTTCTTTTCGTGTGGTTAGTAAACTAACCTGGTGTCAGAGTTTTAAAGCCGCCCACGGGCCTCTGACTTGGCTTCACATGCCGTCGAGAAATATCTCTCAGGCATGCCGGTTTCCTCACGATGTTTTCCTTCACCGTTTTTTGAGCAAGTGATAATTATATAATACACACATGAATCTGAAAAGTCAGAGGTGCGTGCCAAGCGTAGATTAACCTCATGAATCGACCCGTGCGGCAGTTATTACTTAGCCACGAGCTCCTCCTCAGTGTGTTCAAGTAGATGGCATGAATGCGAGACAGACACTTAATTTATAATAAGAATACAAAAAAGAGACAGTCGACCCCCGATCTTTAAGCTGTCGATATACAATATAAAATGTATAAATGAATTTCTTAAACTAATATTATCTATGTTCTGCTGCAAATAAGTCGTTTTCTTAATACCCGGTACCTACCGCAGACAAAACAAAGTGTCTACGGTACCGACACCCACTTTACGCCAGTCACAAGTCGCACGTTATGAATATAATACTATCAGTCTGCAAACGGACCGTTGTCACATTGCACATGCCATTTTGCTGGGAAATCTCAATAATTTAAATATCATTCAGTTAAAAAGTTGGAACTTTTGAGGTCTTTTTTTTACATCATCATTACTTTACAAGTTATTTGCTGGACATTGAATCTCCAATCTCACACCAACGCCATTTAATCCGATTCTCGGCTCTCATCCTACTTTTACCAGCCATCAAGCGAAGATCGCCACTCCCGCTAGACCGAGGCCGTCTTTCCACAGGTTTCTTTTATTCAAAAACACGGCCATTAAGTTCTACAATAATATAACCGGCCCAATGCCACATCAACTTGCTTAGTCTGTTAGACAATGTCAACAATTTGTACAGAGAAAGTGCCTGCCAGAAATCAAATCCGCCGCAACCTAGCGCGTTGCTACAAGACTTCTAAAATACCTACACCAACAGTTTTTTAAACCCAACCCCTTATTTAGCTGTCAGACCCACAATGAAGAAATACGGAGTTAATTAAAAGAATCAATAGCAGTGGTCAAGTCTCATCGGCGGCAGTCATGCGCGGATGTGATAAGCCCACGCTCGTGATGAGCATCCGCTACGTGTGTATGTGTTGCGCAAACGCGAACCGATTGCTATATACTTCCGCGGTACTATCCTAGATAAGGATGTGTTGCGAAATTTTGCCAAAATTCGCCTATAATACGGGCCTATGACGGTATTATACGTGGCTTGTTCGAGATGTTTCTTGTCGGCCCTTCGTGTTGCTGCCCCGACGCACGTGACTCAGCGAAATCACATGCACGGAGCTGATAAGCTTTTTTTTTTCGTAGTTTTCCTGGATCAATTTCCGTTGTGACTTGATCACTCGAGTTAGCATTTACTATAGTCTTGTCAATTCAATTAATAACTACCCACCAGCCACCTACTGGGCCCAAAGAGTTTAAGCAAGATGTACCGCCGAAACGAAAAGAAGAAGAATTTTAGTAACATAGATAATAGGTATGAAAAGCACGTTAAGCCGTTGGTCCCGGCTGTCATTCGTAGATCTTTGACAGTCTTTAAGGGTATTCAGAAGCCAAAAGTCTGACAACCAGTCTTAACAGTTTTATCCAGTAACTGGGTTATGGATGTCAGATAGGCAGTCGCTCCATGTAAAATACTGGTATTCCGCTGCATCCGGTTAAACTGGAAGCCGTCCCCAACATAATTGGGAACAGGGTAGGCAGATTGATTCGTTGAAAAATAAGAAAGGATATCATTTATTTGGCAACAGTTCATGTTGGTGTTTCGAAATAAAAAAAAAAATTAAAAAAACTATGAGACCGCTGAGGCTCCGAGTATTTTATATTTCGAACGTATTTGCGACGGATGAATTTGAAAACTGACTTCCAAAAAAAAACATTACAAAGTGAAAAATAAATTTAATTCGGAAGTCGGTGTCTTTGGTTTTGTATTTTTGTTTTTTTGCCACCGCACCGACTTCTGAAATTAAAGTTATTTTTCACTTTGTAGTGAAATTTTTGGCAAGAACAGTTCAATAAAATTTTGATTACGAAAAAATATATTACCCTGGCATGTGGGTTGTCACTGTCTAGAAGTTCTAGAAAATGACAACCCACATGCCAGGACCTGTTGTCCCCTTGTCGCTTCGACACTTTGTGCTATCGACCCTTTTCGGGGGCCCATTATTGAGTGTGCAAGTCACCCCCTGCCATTTTACCTGTTTTTTTTATTGATCAGGCAGGGCCCATAGTCTTTCCATTGTTCTAGATAACCAGTTCACGTAGCCATCCAAACCCATAATCTTTGTTTCCATATCTTGCAATAGTCCTGCACTAACCGGGGTTGTCCTTGGGTGCACTCGATTAGTGCGTACGGTTAGTGTCTAGTTTCATTAGACACGTCTAACGGGCATCTGCGAGTTGGTTTCGGCCCCTCGTCACCTTTCAAAGGAACACAAACATGAACTAATTGCTAATTAGAAAAATATTGATGTTACGAACTCTTGATGATGCTTGAGATCATTACTACTGGCCATAATATAAAAAGAAAATGAATTTTAAATTTTCATGTAATAATGTTTCGATTTTTATTTAAGTTATGTTTCGATTAGCGGCTTGGTATTCTGAAAATTATCGTAATTTTATCTTGTTAAAAGTTGCTTTAAGTTGCCATCTGATCACAGTGGACAAACAATAACATTTTGCTCTTAAATGCCTTTACAAAAAAATCAAATAAGGTTTAGGCCAATTACATGTAAAAATCTAGAGAAATTAAACAATGCTTTGGCAAGTAAATTATGTATTAAGAGTTTTAATAATATATGTGACCCAAATGAGTTCTACGCCGAGTTCTTTTCACTACTAAACAAACAATTTATTGACACTTTTCCACTAAAGACTAAAACAATTTACAAAAAGTTGTTATTTAGTGATTGGGCGACTCCAGGTATTCGAAAAAGCAGGGAAAAACTTTTTGAACTTTATGGCCTAAAGCAACATATGAATAGTACAAGCTTTCATCAGTATGTTGCAAAATATTCTAAAACTTTTAAAAGTGTGTGCAAAATGGCTAAAGCTCTTCACATTAGCAATAAAATAAAATCAGCTGATGATAAAATAAAAACTACCAGAACAAATAATAAATAATGAAACCGGTAGGAAAAAATAGCGTAATAATGAATTTAATTTAGAGGTTGAGCTGTTTCTACATCTGAGTTGATGGGGCCCCATCAACTCAGATGTAGAAACAGCTCAGGAATTTGAAAACTTGCTAATATTCCCCATAAAAGCACTGAAGCTTTAAATTCCTCACCCGTGCTTTCTGCTACCTTACTTAGAAATAATGTAGGTAAAGGCATGCCCTTTGGAGTTTAGGTTTCAGCATACGAACCCCCAGGGACCAGTCAGTTCACCAAACATTAATTAAAAAAAAATTACTTGATAAGCAACGATTGGCAAAAACATTATTTGTCATTTCATCACTACAACACCTATGTAATTGGAGATTCTATAACCAGCATTTTCAGATTTAATTATCTGTGGATTGGCGCGCAATTCGAAATTCAAATGAATTTTATTCGAAAGACGTAATTTAATTTCAAATTCAGTCATTTATTTTTAGATAGTTTTTTGTTTTTGTGACATTGTGGTAGTTTTTGGCGCCATGGATAAACTAAAAATTTGTACAATTTTCGAATATGATTTCCTACGTGGAAATACCGCTGCGCAAACAACACGAAACATTAACTACGTGTACCGGACTAACACTGCTTGCATAAACTCGGTCCATTATTGGTTCAATCGTTTTAAATCTGGAAATTTTGAGTTGAAGAACGAGCCTCGCGGTGGGCCGGTAACCATTGTCGACAACAACGAATTGAAGGCGATAGTGGAAGCGGATCCAACTCAATCTACGGCTGAGCTTGCTGCGGGCCTTGGAGTTAGTGACAAAACAACATTAAAGCACTTACGTTAAATCGGAAAGATAAAAAAGCTACGACCAACAAAGAGATTTACGCGTCGAAGCATGCATAGCACTACTGAATCGGCATAGAAGCGAGGGAATTCTTAATCGAATTGTTACCTGCGATGAAAAGTGGATCCTGTACGACAACCGTAAGCGTTCGCTTCAGTGGGTGGACCCGGGTACAGCACCTAATCAGTGCGCTAAAAAAAAGATTACTCTTATGAAGATGATAGTGACTGTCTGGTGGACCAGTGCAAGTGTCTGGTGACTTGTACATTGTACATCACAGCTTCTTACCGAGTGGCATAACAGTGACGGCGGATGTCTATTGCCAAGAATTGCAAACAATGATAGAGAAGCTCGTAATTCAACCACCAAGACTAGTCAATCGCTCTTCCCCATTGATTCTCCACGACAACGCGCGAGCTCACACTTCACGACAGACCATCGCAAAGCTACAAGAGTTACAGCTGGAAGCTCTCCGTCACCCACCGTACTCACCGGACCTTGCCCCAACAGATTTCTACTTTTGACATTTTTTGAAGACTTTGACTTAATATAACGTAACTAGCTGACCCGCGCAACTTCGTCTGCGTCACAGTGGTTTAAGTAATGAATTTTCCCAGTTTTTTCGCAACATTTTTCATTGATGTGCCGCTCCTATATCATCATAATAGTCATAGCGTTGCCCACGACTTCGTCCGCGTAAATATCATTATCGTGGTTGGATAAATAATATTACTATGTCCTTCGATCTTCGTCAAAATCGGTTCAGTAGTTTAGCCGTGAAAACGTTACAGAGAGACAGACAGACAGAGTTACTTCAAAAACTGTTATGACATAGCTGTACCAGCGTTTTGATGAAAAACCTAAAAAAAATGGAACTATAGTAAAAAATGGCACGGGAACAGGAATATTAAAGGAACGTTGGGTAAAAAAAAGTACTGGGGGTCTTATAAAAATGTGGGTAAATAAATTAACGATTATATAATTAGTAGTATTTTTTTAAGGTATTTTAAAGTACTTCAGAGTAAATGATTTTTTTTTTTTTTTTTCTTGTGGTAGAAGAACATACTGATTTTCTCCGCAACCTGATCTTGATAACGCGACATATAGTTTGTCCATGTGAAAAGCAGTCTTAATGTAAATCGATTCCTACGTGTTTAAATGTTTGCCCCTGTGCTTTATTAATTGTTACGACAAAAGATACCTTAACGGGAAATTGAATTCTTTTAAAAATTAAAAGGTAAATCATTGGGAATCATTGGGATGCGAGGTATTAGCACTGTTTGACCAACTGCTGGACCAGTCAAAACTAATGCAACTCGCAGAACTACCGGGCGGCGGCAGGCCAGCGCCCCTTCCCCTCACCCGCCGGCCAGCGTCCCTCCCCCTCACCCGCCGCGTCTTGCGCGTCATGCGCACGTGAACCCGCACATATCTATTTATTTTGTTGCGGAGTTCTTTTAAAATTATTATATCTCCTAAGATGTTCATTGAAATCAAGTGATGTCAAGGACAATTTTGTTTACATTTAAATACTTGTGATTAATAACATATTTATTTGGCTATGGATTAATATTATGTTGATAAAACTCCTTCGCAAATAACGCATTAATTTCGAACAAATTTGATTACGATAAAAAAGGTTATAGTGAGTCAATCTTAAAAGATAGACATATACCGTCGCGGACTTTTTTTTAGAACTTTTAAAGAGGAACAATTCCGTCATACATGATATTTGCGTAACTTAAACGGTTTACGCAGCGCACGCAACGGAAGCTCTCAAAAAGGAATATTTTTCCCGTTTTTGTAACATTTTTCATTTATGCTCCGCTCCTATTGGTCGTAGCGTAATGTTATATAGCCTATAACCTTCCTCGATAAATGGACTATCTAACACAAAAAGAATTTTTCAATTGCAACCAGTAGTTCCCGAGATTAGCGCGTTCAAACAAACAAACAAACTCTTCAGCTTTATAATATTATATTATATTATATAGTATAGATTAAAAAAAGAAAAAACTCACATTAGCATAATTGCAAGTGGCTTGCTAATGATTTTAATAATTTAATTTCCGAATAATTTTCTTTATGCATCAATATTCTTGCGATGCGTTCATCTTTCGAAAATACGAAAATACCTAGGGAGGCACACAGGGTGAGATAATTACTTGAATGGCGATCGTGATTGTCTGGTTTAATATCGATGTTCATATCGCCTATCAGAGCAATATTGTTAAAGCGTTTTAATGATTGTACTACTCGTACATTATCGAGGCTACGGTACAAATTTTCAAGGTCGCAAAATGATGGGGAGCGATAAACGCAAATGATAGCTGTGTCACCTATAGCACAGGTGAGGCAATTTGAGTTTTCCGATTTTCATACGTTCGAAGAATCAAATACTCGAAAGATTCTCGGTCCGAAAAACGACATTCCGATTTTCAATACTTCGAATAAACTAAAAGTCAACATGTTGTGCTACAAAATTTTGTGACATAAACGATTCGCTGTAATTCCGACTCCACGCAGTTTTGTCTGCTCTACTCCTAGAGTGTAATTTAAAATCGCGTAGGCGCGGAGGGGCGAGGCGGCCCGCGAGTTGAAGAGCAGGTGGCTCACCGACGCAGCTTCAACTTCGAGAGAGCACCGCGGCGGCAAGTGTTAAAACCATCTGCGACGATAAGCTCGCGTGGGGCCGCCCAAACCCCGCAGCGCCGGAGTCGTGACAGAAACAATGTTTGCTGCATGTTGCATGCCTGCTTGCTTGCTGCTTGCCTGCTTGCATGCTGCATGCCTACTTGCATGTTGCATGCCTGCTTGCATGTTGCATGCTTGCTTGCACTTATGTGTGTATTTGTCTTGCTATTCAGTTTTACAAGGCGTTTTTATTTCGGGATTGTATTAATCGGTATTTTAATAATCGGTGTAATGATTAAATATCATCTGATGCATTTGTAAAAAGAATTGTTTGCCAAATAAATGTTTGTAAAACGTGTGTTTATAAAATAATACATTTGCGGAATAAGTTGTTTTCGAAATAAATAGTATACGAAACGTTGGTTGTAAAATGAAAATTTGACGACTTTAAAGCTTTTAGATCTTAAAATTAAATCAACAGAAGATCTATGGGGAATGTCTGTAAAAGTCTGTAGATCTGTCATCGAAACCATTCGCCTTATTAAGCTTTCATATTTAACTCCAGTGTAGACCAAAGAGTCTTTCCGGATCTCATGAAACACAGTAAAGTAGTTCCTTTGTTCAAATCCGGTGATAGTAAGGAACCCAACAATTATAGGCCTGTTCAATTCTGCCAGTTCTCAGTAAGGTGTTTGAAAAGTTGATACTCAATCAAATGTTACGCCACTTTAATAAAAATACCATCTTTCATGATCAACAGTACTGTTTCACCAAAGGGCGTTGTACCACTGACGCCGGTGTCACCCTAATAAAGAACATTTTTAACGCCTGGGAGGAAGCACAAGATGCCATTGGAATCTTTTGCGACCTCTCAAAGGCATTCGATTGCGTAGACCATGAGACACTTCTGCTGAAACTGGAGCACTATGGGATTAGGAATACAGCTCTTGCTTTGCTAAGATCATACCTGAAAGATAGAAAGGTTAAAGTTCAAGTCAACGGAAAAAACTCATCAGGGTCTGAAATGGCAATAGGCGTTCTTCAAGGTTTGATATTGGGTCCATTCCTCTTTTTAGCTTATATTAATGATTTATCTCAATTATTTTAAAATCAACCAAAAATGGTGTTATTTGCAGATGACACATCATTGATCTTTAAAATATACCGACGGTTACAAAATCTTGACGACGTGAATAGCTGTATTGTTCAGGTCCTCAGCTGCATTGTTGTTGTTGTAGCTGTATTGTTGGTTCAGGAGGAGCTCGTGGCTAAGTAATAATTGTTGCACTGGTCGATCCGTTAGGTTAAGCTACGCTTGCCAAGGTTGGTCTGTGGATGGGTGACCATCTTTACATACCAAGACTCCTCCGTGCCTCGGAAAGCACGTTAAGCCGTTGGTCCCGGCTGTCATTCGTGGATATTTGACAGTCGTTACGAGTCGTCAGAAGCCCGAAAATCTGACAGCCAGTCTTACCAAGGGGTATCTTATTACCCAGTTACTGGGTTGTGAAGGTCAGATAGGCAGTCGCTCCATGTAAAATACTGGTATTCAGCTGCATCCGGTTAGACTGGAAGCCAACCCCAATATAGTTGGGAAAAGGCTAGGCAGATTGATTGTTCAGGTCCAAGATTGGTTTACGGTAAATAATTTGGTACTAAATAATAAAAAAAAACTAATTGCATTAGATTTAAATTACCAAATGGTAGAAGTAGCGAATGTGACATCATATTGAATGGCGAAAAACTGGAATTTATTATTCAAACAGTTTTCCTAGGAATCTCGCTAGACGAGAAATTACAATGGGGTCCCCATATAACATCTCTCGCGGGGCGGCTAAGCTCGGCCGCTTATGCTGTTAGAAAGATAAGACAGTTAACAGATGTAGAAACCGCGTGTTTGTGTGTTACTTCCACAGTATTATGTCGTATGGCATTTTATTGTGGGGTCGGGCTGCTGACATTGAATCCATCTTTATTTTACAAAAGAGAGCTGTCAGAGTCATTCATTATCTACTAAGTCTTCGAGAAACTCTCAGAGAACTATTTAAAAAGATTAATATTATGACGCTACCTTGCCAATTCATTTATGAAAAATCTACATCTTTTTAATTAAATAAGTGATAGACATAATTTTAATACTAGAAATAAAGATAAAATAGATCAACCATTTTTCAGACTATCTAAAGTAAATACATTTTTTATGGGGTACTGTGTTAAATGTTACAACAGAATACCTTGTGATATAAGAGAAGAAAATTTAAAACTCATATAAAAAGTACACTTTGTAAACAAGCATATTACAAATTAGAGGATATCCAAGATAAAAATGCTTGGAAACATGCTGGTCCTGCTCCATAGGACAATTTAGAATCAAGACAAAATCTAACTGGTTGCCAATTTAATTAATTAATTAAAATAATATTATTTAATTGTATAATATTATTTTTTATAATATTGTTTTTATATTCTGTGATTACTTGAACTCACACTTACTTGTTAAAATGTTAGGAATATCGTATAATTTTACAATATTTGTAAATATGTGAGCACCATGCATCCATCACATACTTAATTTATCTGTCATTCCTTAATTTTTCATTCTTTTTACCTATCGTGGTATAGTAATCTTATTCTAGGTGCATCGTCTTCACATATAATTATATAAATGTATACAAGATATTGTGAAAACATTTTAAAAGAGTAACGGTGGAGTTTCTTGCCCATTCTTCTCCATACGAAAACTACTTTTTGGAAGGGGTGACTAGAACCTTTTTTTTTTTTTTTTTTTTGTAAATTTTGACGTTCAAAAGTGCCTTTTTTGTACCTAATTGAAATAAATTATTTGACTTTGACTATGACACAAATACATACATATTAAAATGCTTGGAATCGCTTGCAAGACACCGGCAGTGTTGAAAGAAGATCAGGTTCGGGCAGAGTTCACATTACAACTGTTCACGAGGGTCGGTACTACATTCGACGAAGTCACTGTGCGTGTGACGGCTCGTAAATTACAAAATCACCTACGGTTGACAACGAGTAGGTTCTCGTGTCAGTGACTAAACTATCCGGAAACTATTGCACGAAGTCCAGCAAACTTCAAAATGACGAGTTGTTCGGATTCTTTTGTCCAGGGCCGTACGTGCCAATTGTTTAAGTTTATCCCGTCAATAGGTACTTGGACTGGGACATAAAAGTGGAGCATGGTGCTTTTCACCGACGAACGCAAAGTAAAAAAAAATCATGACGGTGGGCGCATTAGGGTATAGAGACGACGTGGCGACCGTTTTTCGTAAGCCTGTATACATGAAGTTGACCTTTCAGTGGTCTCAACGTAATGATTTAGGCTGGGATTAGCTTAGACAGCAAAACTGACCTCGCTATTTAAAATGAGTGTTCCGTAACTGCTCGGCGTTACATTGAGGAAGTCATCAGGCCTCAGAAGAAGATTGAAAACGAATCGAAAGCAGAAGCAGCATTTAGAAGGCGGTCAAGTTTATTGAGGAGATCTGCATTCAGGTCATAGTAACACAGATCACCATAGTCTATTATGGGAAGGATTAGGGACTGTACGAGCATTGCTTTTTTGTGTGATGGGAGAAGGTTTTTCAATCGATAGAGCGACCGCAGCGTTCCGGTGACTTTTTCTGCTTTCGTCAGTTAAGACATGTGTCAACATGCAGGCAAAGATCCTTAACATCGGAGCTAAACAGGGTGACTGAGTTGTCAAACATTACAGGTGGCACAGTTAAGCCATTCAGCTTCCTTATACTGTGGGTTTTGATACCTACAATGATAGCCTGACACTTGGTAGGATTAACCGCTAATCCAAAACGATCAGACCAGATTTTAACCACAAATAAATCACGTCGAATATGTTGCCCACACTTGTCTGGCAGTAAAGCTGCAAATCGTCAGCCTAAAGATGATACGTAGTCCGAAGTTCAGTGGTAATGAGATTAAAAATGGAGAACAAAAGAGGAGATAATATACCGCCTTGAGGGACGCCAACTGCAAGATCTCACCAACCCGACGAAGAGTCTCCAGAACGAACAGGCTGCTGACGCCCCTGAAGATGGAGTTGCGATTTGATATAAATTAATCACGAAAAATTGACTATTTTTATATTTAATTTCTCCCTGCGTTGTCCCACTGCAGGTCGAAGGCCTACGTTTCTCCTTCCCACCTCTCTATCGTGAGCTAGTGTAGACCAATCCTGCATGCAGGGGTCAAGCTCATCCTGCCATCTCCGCCTGGGTACAGACGAATACAGATGGTTTACTCCGCATTGTAGGTATAAAGCTACAAGAAGTACGCGGCGGCATCGTCTTGTCGGGCCAGTTCAGTTAGTGTAACGTAGTCAGAAGATATAAGAGTTACGCGATACACAGAGATACAACTTCTAGTTGAATATTACTGTAGGCAATCAGCTCTGTGCGACCTGAATTGCAATATATTGTGTCGTAGCAAGTCACTTTTTATTTAAATGATTTTGCGGAGTGAACCATCTGTATTCGTTTGTGGTCTGGGACGCCCACGGTATCGCGGGACGTTTTCCAGGAATGAAATTGTTAAATTAAAATTACATTATAATGTAATTTTTATCGTTTTTATGTGTTTTTTTTTTGTGTCATACATATAGGTATGACACAACTTTAATCTCGATTTTAGAGGATGTTATAATTCTAATTGTGACGGGACACGTGATTATACCATTATTATAAAAAAATGACATACCTACATTATCAAAAACTGTGATTTCCTTTACTAACATCGAGTTTTTTTCATAGCGATAGATACATAGATTAATTATGTATTTATTGCACACAAAATACAAAAGCAGGATTAAATAACAATTAATTAGCTATTAGGAAATAGCTGCAAGGTGCCAATATACAAACAAACAGAAAAAAAGGAAGAAAACAAGACATTGTAATGACACCATTGGCTATTTTGCCCTAGGAGGACATATACTGACCTTATTGGTGATGTTCTTTAGAAAGGACAGGTGCTTAGTACTCGCAACCGGCGTGCGTGTATGACCAGATGTATGAACGTAAACGAGGCAAAAGGAGTATGTAAGGATCGTAGCAGGTGGCGTTCTGTAGTTTCTGCCTACCCTCATGGGAAGAAGGCGTGAGTTTATGTATGTGTGTGTATGTACCATTGGCTATGACACACTTTAAAATAATGGATCAACGAACATAAAAAGTGCGGTCTCAAGGTTGCACCAAATGGGAGTCCAGCTCAGCATGTGTCAGGCAAATATACCTGACGCTTATATTCTGCTGAATCCCTGCAGTGACACAAATCTGAGTTGCGAGTTGCGTTGTGATGAGTTGTGGGACGATTTGAAATACGTAACGTATTTAAATACGGCTTCAGCGATGGCTTTGGCTTGCGTAGTACTCCTATGGCTATGCTGCTCTTACGATTCCTATAGTACGCCTACGGCTACTCCACGGCTAAGATTATGAAAAGGCTACGGCTACGGCTTGCGTAGTCGCCTTGCGAGGTCTTTACTCTAATAAGAAAAACAAAAAAATCTTATTAAGGCTAAAGCGTCAGGGTAGACCGCGATTTTCTTACGTTTTTTGCAGTTTGCAGGTCACTATCAGTTTGTATGTTGATCTTCATTATGATTCGCGGCCGTTTCAAATGTTTATTTATAGAATTATAATCATAGAAATCATCAATAAAACTCTATAAGTTCATGTAATCCTATTGAATGGCTATTTCATGAAATCACTACATTTGACGATTATGCTAACTTAAGGAGTTGTATTTCTGATTCTAATGATTATAATTCTGTAAAGCCATATTTGTTACGGTCGCGAATCATGTTTTAATCAACATACAACCTGACATTGACCTGCAAATTGCAAAAAACTATAGAAATTTTGAATTTCGCGGGACTACCTTAGCGCATCCCTCTATAGATTATTCTTTTAATTTTTAATTAATTAATAGGTACCATTTTAAATTTTCTACTATGTTACGTCACGTTTCAGTTAACATATGGCCTCTTATAATATTTGCAAACCTATTATACAAGTAGTTGTGGTAATTCTGTGTATCTGTCTATTTGGTACGTAATTCTTGTGTAGTAAGTCAATAAGCTAACTGTATGAGTGATAATGGTACCAAAAAAATATTTACCCCTAACCCCTCGATTGCAAAAAGCATACAAACATGAACAAACCGTCGTTATTTGCAAAAGCTCCATTGTTTTACTTGAAAGGGCAAAGCGAGATACTGGAGCTGGACTGGAAGTTCGCCTCTAAGCTCAAAGCTCCATTGAGCGTTTTCATGAATGAGGGGCGTGGTGGGGGCTACTAGGATGCGCGAGCGTCGCTCGCCGACAGACACTCCGCTCGACGGAGGCTGCGTCACACGCACTTCAGTGAAGCCAGTCACTTCACTGTCCGCGCGCCTGCGCAAACGCGCGTAGTTTGGCGGGAATTTTAAAATATTTTTTATTTTTATTTTTGAATTTCGAATCTTTTTTTATTTTTTATTTTGTGCCTGACTGTACTGTGGTGTTGTTCAGTGCTTGTTGAACTAGGTGAATAACGGGCATGCTGGTGTAAAGATGACGACTGTTAACTTCAGGTAGGTTTATTTTTTAAGCGTTTAAGCTTTAAGCTGGATTATATTTTACTTTTAACCCCATGATGAAGTTAACCCTCTGAATTTTTGCTTCTACAATTTAAAATGTGGTGTTTTTAATTTCAATCGAAAATAAAATCAGCGAAACTAAACTAAACGATTTTTTTATGGTTTTGTTTAATAATTTTTGGGGTTAGTTGGAATGCTTTCCTACAGTTAAATTTTATCGAATATTAGTAGGTAATGGCAACAATCAATGATTTCCAATTCATTTATTTCTTGTTCGGTTAATTTGTATTATTATGGTCCCAGCGGTTTGGAGTTTCAGAACCTGTACATATTCTAATAGGAGGTATAAAATATTCTTGATAGCTAATGATTATTTTTAATGATAAAATATTTACCTACCTTTCTCACGATTAATTTTCTTATTTTTTTAACGAATTAGTAAATATGCGTGTAAGTACTGAAATACTAAAAGCTTTCTAACACTAGGTCAAAATAATTTTATACTACGGAGCAGTAATGTCATTTTTATTGACGTTATAATTATTATGCCGGCCGGCAATCAAGTCGGAGTCAGAAACTATCACACACAACGGATATTGATTGCGTTGAACAGTAGACTAGGCGTCTAGAGATAATGTAGGTATATTTTAATAACAAAATGAAATTGATAGTAGAAAATGTAGACAGACATTCATATAATAATTATGTCCTCCGTAGGTATGAACTTGGCGTACCTACCGCTTTCAATAAGGTAAAAGTAACAGATATCTCAGTCTGTAGTTTTCAAATGTAGGCAAGTATTGAAATGTAAATCAAATATTAGGGAATTTCTTATCGAAACTACCGATACAAGAATACGCGCTTACCATCAGGAAAATTTTAAAATATCTACAAATGCCAAATAGTTACTCACAGATTTATCACGTTAATTACGTACTGAAACAATTACACAGGTGGTAACAGTTACAGAAATAACTTTGAAAATGTACCTAACTAAAATACGTGTGTTATTTCGCCAAATTGCAAAGTGGCGTCGTTTTCTGCGCGTACGCATCGATCAGAATCACACGCAAATCGTGCGGGCAGTTCATGTCTTGTCAGCTGGGGGCGAGATGTAAGGGCTAAGGGAGGGGTGTAGGGTCAGCACGTGTTCAGAAAAATCTTTGAAACAAATAATCTTTAATGAAAAAAAAAGAAAAGAAAAACCTTAATAAACCGGTTTCGATGAATTTGTCCAAAATATCGATTATGAAATGCAATTATGAATATCGTAACACAGAATATTTAATTTTAGATGTAAAAAAATATTAGAAAACTTTCCAAATATTTTTTTTACACCTAAAACGGGTACAATATCAAATTCAGTGTTATAATTGCAATGCATTATTAATAATCTAGTTCACTAGCTAGCGATATTTTATATTTCCATACAGTAATATTGCCAAATTTATCAAAACAGGTAAATATTTGACAGCTATTTGACTTTTAGAACAAACGCTCTTAAAGTATTGCAAAGTAATGATTATTCTCACTTAAGGTAGCAGTTTCGTTGGCCTACCAAAGAAACTGCAATTAAATTAAGAAATTTGCATTAGTTCGTATAACTAATGCAAATTTCTTAATGTAATTAGAAATATAATAATACTTGTTGATGAAATTCAAAATCTCCATCGGATATCGCGAATGCCCGTACATAGAGAAATGTTAATTATTATTTAATTTTTATGATTTCATGTATTCAGCACTAACGGGTATTTCGTAACTGAGATTAGTACCTAGGTTTGTAAGGGCTTGTAATTTGTAATATCTTTATCTATCATGCAATTAGTCAAAGCCAACTTAAGTGTTTATAAGCTGGTTTCTACATACATACATATATAGATTAATGTTTTAAAATGTCTACTTAGCGCTCGCAGCGCTATAGTCAAATCCAACTTATGAATATCTGTTTTTTCAATATCTCAAGCTTTAATAGTTCCAAATATGAAGTTTGGAACATTTTTTTGTTATTGCTCAGTATTTTAACTTTTGAGCCAAAGTCTTGTTTAATACTGCTTGTTATTTTGTTCATATATTTGAAGGCTTTAACAATTTTTTACACTTCATCAACATCAATCCTGATTCCTCGAATTTAAAGATTATCACTTTTTACAGCCTATCTAAACTTAATAAAGCCATCATTTCAAGTTCACACCTGATAAGGTCTTAAACCCTGCGGCAACCCTAACCTGCTCGCAGCCTCGTAAGTCGTAAATCCAGTCACACACGAACCCGATCCCGACCAAAAAATATATTAAAAAAGCAACTGAAGATTAAAACTAAAGACTATTGTTCCTTTTATACAAGATCCCGGCGATTCGAGAGGAGAAATTCTCGGTCCCTTCATGCATAAATTCATTGTCGGTTTTGTGGCAGAGGCTCGTATAATTAAACTCTCAGAAGATTTAGATAACAGCAGAAAAGCCTTTCTTTTCTAAACAATGTAATAACAATACTAATGCTTTGAGTTAGAGTTCCATTTCCTTTAACCATGTTAGGTAAGATTTTAAAGTTTTTGCAAACAGTAGCGTTAGGATTGCGCACGCGATTTCTTTGAAATTTCGCTTTCAGTTTCGTGTGTTTGTTTTTGCTGTTATGTCCCGTTTCGTAATTTTCTTGAAAGCTCTTTGTGTTTGTATGAAGACAATGTTTAGCTTTTTAATCTACGGTTGAACAAACTTTGTTTATTCTTCAAGCTAAAGAGAAGCTTGGCAAAGAAAGCTATTGTTTCTGAGTTTTGATTGATTTCCGCCGCTCCAATACAAGCTGCTGTGATGTTAAGTTTAGTGTTTACTTGAGTCATCTTTTCTTGTTCTTGTGTTAATCTGATCATGTTTCGGTATCCTTTGTTGTGTTATCTTAAATGAGTCTGTGGTTTGATACTCGTAATACGAAACTTTACACAAATTTTGTTTTTAGAAGAAAACCTTTTCTTTTCGCGTCGTTGCTTGTCGTGAACACGATCTTTCAACAGGTACCTACTTGTCTTATTTATTTCCATATTTCACACTTAAACGTTACATAAATTATTTTGAAAATATGCCTATATCAAAGATAGGAATCCTTATCATTATCCTAAAATCGTCTTACTCCTAGAAGACTGCTTACTTCATTAACAGGGTCAATAAAAAACAACCTTCTAGTTTCGTCAGTTTCGTAAGGCTGAGAGGGTTCAAAGAACCAATATTCGTGTCCACATGAACAATGAACGTAACAAAACAAATAGAAAGACAATAAGCTATCAGCAAACATTCTATGCACTATAAAGTTTAGAGTTTTTGGTCTAATTGGGTCAGCCGCAAATACATCAATAACATTCGTTTACCATTGTACATTGTAACGTTTTACAGAAGAGTTAGGTAGATATTATCATCTTCAGCAATATCGGTAATACGATACTCCTTGGTAAGACTGGTTGTCTGACTTTCGGACTTGTGACTACCCGTAATGACTGTCAAAGATCTACAAATGACAGCTGCTCAACGTGCTTTCCGGCAACACGGCAGCACACACCGGTTTCGGCAAGCGTAACCTAACACTTTCGACTCCACATAGAACATTTTAATTGAACTCATACGCCATGCCGCCATGCATATTGGAAGTGAACCCTCCGGGAGGGTTGCCGGCGTTACGTTTGCGCTAAAGTTAACCATCGCGGGCGGTCAACGGCATTAGGTTTAAAACCATGTTAAAAAACAAAGTAAAATTGTGTTTTCTGGGGGTCTGAAAAAAAATGGATTTTAAAACCAACGCATTAACTAATAAATCTTATTAAACTATACATGTCGCAACATGGGTGGCTGAGATGCGAAAAATCGGGTCTTCTTCACGATCCGACATAGTTTAGGTGTGGGCATTGTAGTGGGCACTTGTGGCTGAGATGCGAAACATCAGGTCTTCTTCACGATCCGACATAGTTTAGGTGTGGGCATTGTAGTGGGCACTTGAACGAATAGATAATTCTAATTTAAAATAACTTTAATAAACTAGCGAACGAAAAAAACACGTGCGTCTCGTAGCTGACCTCTGAGGTCATGACTACTTAACCGAGCTTTCCTGTGGCTGCCTTAAGCTACTACACTCAAAGCCTCCAGCCAGGGGCAAAAACTATTCTAATTAAAACTAGGCGAGCGCTCGCTATGGGCACCCCCTGTGGTATGGACCTCGGCTTAGGGCGTCGCTGGGGGAAGGACAGCAAGTTGGGACTGGCTGGATCAAGGATAATTCATGATTATTAAACGGGGAATTGAAAGCTACTGGCTCAGCATAGACCCGGGCTGGCACATCAACGAGCAAGGGCTCTGAACTGCCCCCCGAGGGCAGTATTATTTATTCGGTCAGGATGTGATCGCGGAGGACCTCGGCGGCGAGGTTGGAGTGCGAGTCGGTGTCTGTGTTTGTGCACTGTACTTGTGGCCCTATTGCTCTCCTGGGGTAGGGTTATGGGGTCGGTGAGGATTTGCCTCGGGCGGCGGATCTGACTGATTCTACTAGGGACATAGTTGGCGGCCTCGACAATCAGAGGGTTGCGATGTTTGGCGGCGGACTCAAAGAAACGCTTGGAATTGCGTTTTAGAAATTGGTGGATTGTGGGGATCTTTAGGTCGAGATGGAGGATCTCATTCCCAACGTACCAGGGGGCACCGGTGATTTTACGGAGGAATCTATTTTGGAGCGTTTGCATCCTATGGATATGGCGGGGCTTTGCTTGTGCAGCAAGCCTTTGAGAAGGCACGAGCACTGATCACCACGCTTGCTCAACACGGGTTGGTGATTTCAGACATAAAATTAACTTTGAGTCCTGTTTCCTCACGATATTTTCCTTCACCGCTGTCAATAATGTCCAAGACAAACTGAGAAAGTACACATTATGAATTGAAACAGTCACATTGGTACTTGCTCAGATTGGAACCCACAACCTCATGCATGAGATGTGAGGCCTTAACCCCCTTTATATTAGGTAACCTTAATTTTTGCCATCCGTCCGCCATCGTCCCAGCAGATACTTTGTGGCTCGTCTTTTAGACCAAAATGATTAATTCAGTACCTAGACTAGGTATTAACAATATGTCAATGTGTCAATTAAAAGTTCTAACTTCCTGTCAAAAGCTTTGTACGTATCGATACGACTTACTATGAGAGAAGGGCCGGAGAGTGACTCGTTGCATTTTAATAATGCGCTTGCGCTTAGTAACACACACACGTGTACTAATTACTGGTAATAGACACATTACAATAACTTTACTATCCATGAATAATTTAATATTTGTGCAAAATGGACAAGCAGTTTTAAAATAATTGATACAAGATGCAGAACCGAAATCCCGTCAACAATAAAAACATCTTGTTGAAAATCCAGTTTACCTTGTTAAAACTCGCATGTGTGAGTAGGTATTGAAAGTAAACCTAGTGCTTACAAACCTCCTGGTACGCTATGCCGTCCTGGTAGTTCTAGGTACAAACGAGACACAGCTTAGACTGAGAGATCTGGTAAATCTAGATTTTATCGCGCGGCGCGTATCTATGAATAAAATTAGTCTAGGATGAAACTATTTTTTGTCTTAAATTCTTTAAAAAAAAATGGAAATTATATTGCTAATTAATTCCATATGATGATTATGATTGTTATTTCATAGAGCATTTTTTTAATAAATTGATATATGAATATTTTAGATTATGTTTATATTCCATTGTGAAATTAATTTGTAAAGTTATGTCTAACGCGGATAAAAAACTGAGAATTATGCAAAATCTATCAAACGTATTTTTATGAAACCTTCACCATTTTAATGATAATGTAAGTATTAATCTTTTAATATCGTGTTTTATAAAAATACCTTTTGTTTTATGTATTATAAATTAATAATGCGTTTAATTAGGGACAGCGCTCTTGTATGGGCGAGTCCTATTACTGGCTGAACGTACGACGTTGCCTGAGCTTAGTACAGAAAACGCAAGCTAATCACTCAAGGTTACTGGCATATATCTGCGTCTTAAGACAAAGACTCAATTAATTTGAATATGAACTAATTAATGATTTATGGTAAGTCAGGATAAGAAAAATATTCCGTATGCGAATATTTCGTATCCTGAGTTACCACTTTTTTTTTATAGAAATGAAATATTTTCGAGAACCTAATCAAGTTTTTCGGTGTGCCTAACAATCTTGGATAAAATTCTGACATTTGTCAATTAGTTCATAATTAAAATAATGTGTTGGGGACAGCAAAGTGTGGATAAAATAGTTGATTGACCCACCTATTTCTTTCGTATCAGTCCGAACTACACGAGAATATCTTATGCCTTATTCTCTTTTAGTTACACGAACAGACCGCCAGATAAATCTGTGTAACTGAAGTAAACAATTTTAACACGTTTATAAATAGCTACAAGCTTGCAAGTAGCAGTTCATGGTTAGTCGAAATTTCAGCGAAGCCCCATATAAATCCACGTTGTAGCCTGTTCCTTGTACTATGCGATCAATCGTCCTGCTTCCTTGGTAACTAGAACATGGTTCCTGGAACTAAATGCTGAGAGGATCGCATTAAAATGAGAGAAATAATTAAATATTTAAAGCTCGTTTTGATGGTAGTTACTATCAGGAGACAATTCAAGAACACGACTTTATTTTGTAAGTTACAGATATCAAAAATGATTTGTTGAAGCTATCTAATTGATAAAGAGGTGTTAGAGCCTGCTGTAAAAATGTAATTTTTTTAATACACAGTAGGATTCCTTACTAAATGTTTTGTGCCACTTGAACCCACTTATTGTTCCTAGAATACTTATGAGATTGTAGAATGCATGTTCAGGTTTGCAATAAAAGCTCGCTTGCACAATGTTCACGACGGGAAACGATTGCCCAATGATAAACGAAACTAACCTACAAATCTGATATAGCCCAGACAATGTCCCAAACTCCCGAATGACGGATTCGTAGTTCGTACTGTGGCATTTTATGATTGCGTTTTAGGATTTTGTAATAATGTTTTATTTGCGTTTATGTGTGGAAATACTGCATAATCATGTATGTATATTTAGTTAGAAGAAATTTGGGTTGTTTACTTTGGCTCCGCACAGCCATTATTGTCCATTTAGCTAGACAATCGTATGCATACACTGGCCACACACTGACAAACTCAAATGGACAAAATAAATTAAATCTAGAACACCTGAAATTAGTTCGTATTTTCTTTTACTTTCTGTTGCTTTGCTACTTTGTTTCATCGATAAAGAACTATAATTAATGAATTGAGTACCTACCCATAATAATAGTAAATTGTAGTTCATTAGCTATATTGCATACCAGTGTTAAACTTTAAATTAACTTTTGAACGAAGGAGTTGCATCTATAATGTCAAGGCTTTAGGTCAATACACTTTCTTTGATAACTCTTGCTAGATAAACCTAGGTTAATTTATGGTTCCCTGGTACTCACAGAAAACTAAGGCAACCTGTCGTATAGTCCAAATCGGTCAAGGTTGCATCAGCGATCGCTGTTGCTGGCTGAGGGAAACTTAACGGGATTTGAGGAACGGAATGCCGGACAGGGCTGTCGCTAACACAACTTGTAACAGAGTAATAAAATTCACAAAAATTTAATTTAATTAATTCTACTAAAAAAATAATCCGCTTGGGAATGATGGGAATCGAATCTTAATGCATAAGTAATTATTTATGATACTGCATGCAATTTGGATTTGGTGTTTTATGCACCAATTGCATCAGAATCTTATGTCAAAGAAGTTTGATGATACTTTACGATTTAGACGCCGGGCACGGCGGCGCCTGTATTAGATTCATTGTATCAAATTCATTCATTCACTTAGGTTTGATGAAGCTCTTGAAACTGTTTTTTTTATCGCAAGTAAGACGCTATACATATAACATATTTATTTTATTTTATGTGCATTCTGAAAGTGGGTAACGTCGCAAATATAATTATGTCAAATATTTCGCGAATTTGATTAATTTGGCAATATTAATATCGTAACACCGAATATTTAGTTTAAAATGTAAAACAAGTATTTGGAAATTTTTCAAATGCCTTTTTTACACCTAAAACGGTTGTAAAATCAAATTCAGTGTTATAATTACAATTCAATATTAATATTCTAGTTATTACTTCATATTTTCATACAAGTAATATTGCCAAATTAATCAAAACAGGTAAGTAAATATTTGACAGCTATTTGCGACATTGTCAACTTTTAGAATGAACGCACATACCTATATTATGACGTATTACGTTGTAATATGGTTTAGATTTTGATAGTTCTTTTTAAAAGTAAGTAATCACTAAAATGAAAGAATTTAATGTGGTTTTTTTTGGGGCTTTCTGTATTTTAGGGCAACCATAAGCGAAGGGTATGTGGTAAGGCGTGGGTATCGATACAGACATTTATAGCATGTTTGTAAGTTCGTTAGTTTACATTATTAAACTATTACCGCTGGGGAACGTTTGTTTCTTTGAGAATGTCGGTCAAGTGTTTTATGGGATATTCAAGGACGGAGGAAGGGAGATTTGAGTTTTGGGTGTCCTGAGTTATATTATTACTTGCAAAAGCTTAACTAAGTATTTAAAGCGTTAGGTATAATTTTTCTTTTTCAAGATTTTTTGGTTCATTAGAGAAATGTCAGGTCTGGGAGTGGCAGCAAATATCATAAATTGTTGATGATTTTGGTACCTAATAAACTCCGCTCCTATTTAGATGTCAAGATTATGTAGATGGACGATCGTCATTTATCGAAGATACTTTACAATTTTTAAGAATTCTAAGCTTCAGCCACAAAATCGAAAACATGGCAAGCGAAAATAATTTCCATCCATTCGATCTAGTATATAACCTACCGATATAGGTACGGCTGAACCCAATAAACTCAAACTCAAAGCATTTATTTCAATTAAACCATTTACAGGCACTTTTGAATGTTTTGGCATACTGGAGATAGGAAAACTTTTGTATCTATGATTTTAACGTCCGTAGAATCTGTCGGAGATTATGGAATCTTACGGAATTGTGGGACGACATTCAATGACAGATAGAAAAACTGTCTACCTTCAATAGCAATCTGTCGTTTACTGAAAATTGGTTACTGGGCCGATAGTCGGTAATAATCAAGCTGTCAATAATGTGAATTCCAATGATTAATCCCTAGCCAAAACGATTCAGATTCGGATTGATTTTGCATTACGTAATTAGGGTACAGGTTTCCAGAAATCGAAAACTTAACACAACGACACCATTTCTGTAAACTTGCGAGTGAGTTAACAATTCATTGGTGACCAAAGCGACAGTAACGCTTTAGCAAGTTTAAAATTAGTAGAAGAGCTTTGTGTTTTGTCCGGTTAACTGGCATGTCGGCATAAAGTTATATATGTGTGCTGGAAACGGCGTTAACGGCCCGGAGACGACTGTTCACTTGTTTAGGAGTTAGGACTCACTTCCGCGTGCAATGTTTTCTCGCCAAAATGGTACTGTGAGTTTAACAGGTGTTTTTTTCGACTTTATCTCAGTGAGAAATAAATTCCGTTGAAGTTCAAGAATTTGTGTGTTATTCCTGAATGAGGAACAATAGAGAAATTTCAGAGTGCCATCTATACATATTAAAAATTTAAATCGCTTTTCGTGTATATCTGTGAGACCGCGTTGTTCTTCTAATCCTACGCATCGGATTTTGACGCAGTGTTTACAATCATTTAATAATAAAAAAACCGAGAGGTTTAATTCTCCCGCAGATACGAGTAGGCGCAACGCGATTGCGACGTGACTGGTGGAACAATTTCTATAAAAACTTAACGGAACTTATTCTTCCAGTGACGCGTCGCGCCTGTCCGTATAAAATAAATTAATATTAAACTTACATAGGTACCTACAATAAAGAAATTTAGTTATTTATGTTAAATCGTAAAAACTGTGCAAAGCAGGGGCGGGTCAATACCTAGGACTACTTATATAATTCTTAGAACCATTTCAGACTAGGTAATTTTTTTTGGATCAAATAATTATTATGTCTATACTATAAGTAGCAAGCTTTAGAGATGACACGTTTCACTTTGACAGTTCAACAACATTCATTGCGTTATTTACGTTCTTAAGCAGACAAATTTTTTGAACATCTGAAGCAATGGATTAGCAAAATCCTTCAAATGATTCAGATTGTGACTGATCGTTTGTTACGCAATTAGGGTGAGGTCCTTTAAGTATGTAAAGAAATTGTTGATATTATCAAAAAAGACGAACTTATCGTTTACATATGCTTCAGCAGTAAGTCCACAGACACAGGCACAGACCCGGAATAAAACAAATTATAATTAGTATTACATTACGTAAAACATCCCACACATTGATTAACATAACACCCGTCACATGCACTAATTGTTTTCATAATGATGTCAATATGAAAGTTCCCAATGATCATAGACGATGGGAGTCTATGCGCGGGCGCAGCCGGGGCGCACATGTTGTCACTTTAGGGGGTGGACACATGCACTTGTAACAAGGTTGTCAATGATGATAGACTTCATGTCACACGGGTTTTTGTGACACTTTTTTGTTCAAAGAGTTAAAATGAAGTGGTTTTTTCATGTTCTTTTTTACTAAAATACGCGGCTTTTATGAGATTATTTAACCTATGCGAGTAGTGCACGAAATTACCGTGTCGGCCACCACAAGACGTTCACCGTTAAACATAGGGTTCGGTTCTGAACAAGTTACATCCAACCATTCCCACGACCTTCATCAGGTCATCTGTCCATCTAGTAGGAGGACGTCTCAGGGCTCCTCCTAGGCATACACACTTACCTAATGGATAAGTGCGTGCGAAAAAAATGCATGAAACCCCATTTCTTTTTAATATCTGTACTGTTTTTATTTTTATTTATTTATTAACAAAACATTTAAATCAATAGAAATTAATAACTATATTCATAACCAAAATACACACACAATACTAAATAAATATACACTGAAGTAATAACGTTTTTTTTAATTTATTCTCGTCTCCATTATTCTAAGAAAACCAATTCCACCAGCCAATTTATGTGTTTAGTACCTACGCATGCAATAAACACATAAATTATATCATTCACATAAAAAAGTAATATTACTTAGCAGTTCAATTAAATAAACAAGCATGTGAAATCAATAATTTTTGACAACCCTAAAGTGGTTTACCAACAATGCGCGCCAAATCACCCGCAGAGCGCAGCGCGGCGGGTGTATGCGTTTGATATGCCGCGTTACGTTTCACGACAATATTCACGTCTTTCGTGCGATTGGCTCTCATAGAATATAGCCAATCTCCTGCCGTATACTGCTCGCCTAGTACTTTCGTAGACGTTTCGGTGATTTTGGCGACTAGAAAAGCTTTCTTAAAAAAAATGTGAGGAAGTTGGGAGATAGATAAACAAGATTATCCTTTTTTGTAGAGCAACCAAGGGGATTTTTTTTTCAAGGTCAACTATTTTTATGTGTGTTTGTATTGATGAAATGGAAGGTCTAATTTTAATAAGCTGAATATCATTATGTAAAACCTCTGTCTAACTCTAATAATAAAGTATGGGTCCCTATTTCTAATTAAATTAACGAAAAGTAATAACTAGGTACTACGAGTTTGTAAGCCTGCTTCATTATTTGTAACATTGTTTACCGACAGAACGAAAGTAAAGTTACGCTCACTGTAGCCTGAGAAAGTCCAGATAAGAATAACGAAGTTAACTTGCATTATAAGAAATGAAAGCCTAGTGTTGCATAGAGAAAAAAACAGAAAATGTTTGGCAAAGATATTAAAAGAAGGTAGTCTCGTAGCGCGTAGTGTTTTGTGCTGATATATCAATCTAAAAGATTATATATCTTAGCTTAAAGCACTGAAGAAAAATAAATTTTATCCAATAAATTAAACTCAAACATAATAAGTATCTACAGAATGTAGTATCGATGGTTAAATAACCCTTCACTTGCTGAAAATTATTAGTAAACTACGCGGACCGCAGAATTTCCACACTTAGTACTTTCGCTATCGCTCGCTACGCCATTCGCCGCTGCTGGTCCGTCGAATCGTAAATTTTCCCGCCAAGGCAATATTTCACGCGCTTCGCTACACGCTCCCCCGCCATTACTGTTGCGTTTATTTATTCTTCCGACCTAACTAATGATACCCTTCCTAGGAAGTTCGATGCGCCTAAACTTTTACTTATTCTAGATACGGATCTTCGTATACTTAGTATCTAGTTACAGTTAAATTCATAAAGTATAGAGTTAAAAGAGTTGGGAAGCGATTTTCCCTTATTTATTTCAGTAAAATAGCTACATAAAGTACGGTCGAATTTAAAGAGTAAGTAAGAGGGAAGAGATTTGACCTTAGTTTGTTTATAAAGTCCGCACGCGACTGCTAGTCACCACCTGAGGCATGTGAGCCGTGAGACGGGGGAGGTACACAAAGACCAAGCTATCTCAGTTTGCCAATTTTGTCAATGGCGCCCTCCACCGTATCACCGCTCAAATACCTCAGGCGGTGATAAGCAGTCGCGCGCTACAATAATAATAATATAACTAACTACTAAGCGCGACTATACTATGCAATTTGATTTACACCATAAATGTTTAATTATTTTATACAAGTATATAAACGCGTGTGAAATCTGTACCAATAAAAAGTCACGCAATGATCGTAAGTGTACACTTATACCATCAAAGACTGCCCTTTATCTTACCATTACATCAAGGCTTGAAGCACCGCGTAGTTAATCTCTCATGTGGGTTAAAAATAAAAAATAAGTAGTTTACTTGCAAAGGGCACACTTTAGCTGGCCAATTATTCTTATCGCGCGTGTTCAAGATGTACCCTCGCATCCTTATGACTCATGCGGTCCTAGTACAAGTTACACGGTATTTACAAGGTCCCTTGGGATACTCGGGAATTACGGGAGCCGTCCCGATACCCGTACCCGCTCCGCGTCGTCGCTACGGTTACAAAATCCATTACAATGAGGGAGTGAGTAGGTTTACCTACATTTTCTTAGCAACGACCGCGACGTTTTGATTAATGACAAAAACGATTTAGAAAATGATTTTCTTCTGTTTTAAATTCTGTAAAAATTAAGGTCTGTTATTTCCATAGATATCCGTGGTTATTTCCAAATATTATTTCACAATGTTTACATTTTACATTAAGGTATTATTTATTTATTTTATTCCATTCTAACGAATACATGGCAGTAATGTAATAAATAATTTTTATTCAATTTTACAGATTTGATTAAACCAATAAAAACAAAAGATGAATAGTTAATTGTATAAACGTAGTTAATTGTATAAACGACAACGTAGGTGTTTCAATTACCTACGCGTTCTTTAAGTTTTAATGCGTTTATCTAGTTATTGTAACCGATAAAGGCGTAGGTGTAAATTGTTAATAGACGACTTGTTAAGAAAAGGTTTAAACTTTCTCTAAAAATATCGTCGATGGCTTTATTTGTCCCACGATGAAAACGGCTGTACAAGAAATATATATATAAATAAAAAAATAAAAACAACCTAGTCCTCAATTTAGGTATAATTCGACCATAAACTTTATACTCATACACAGTAGCACAGTAGTGACTTCGTTCGTGTTGAAGTCGTGAGATACACAATGAACTACAGATGACATTATTGTGGCTATTATTTTTTACACAATGAACTACAGATAGTGCAATCCACGACGACGCGCCCCACTCCGCGATTACTGTACTGTAAGCTGTACTTTAGTACGGAGCGGAGCGGAGCGGAGTGGGGCGCGTCATCGTGGATTGCACTATCTGTAGTTCATTGTGTATAAAATAATAGCCACATTTTTATGAAACTCCCTCGGCCCCCGAGTCACCGCATCGCTTCACATCGCCCGCCCGCGCTATTATTTCTTTTTCGCTTTGCGTTCTTTCAGACTTTTATATTTTTGCTCGGCACTTAAGGGTTCTTTGCGTGATGATAAATAGCCTATAACCTTCCTCAAGAATCGGGCTATCAAATGCAAAAATATTTTTCATCCCACCATCTCGGAAAGAGTATTTTTAATCTTCAGTATCTGAGTGGAAAAGCCGTTTTTATTCTCTAGAGGATAAAGTAAATTGAATTTAGAACATCGTGTGCACTAAGTTTGTGAATTAAAAAAAACATTAAACCTATTTACTGCTACCTCTATGGTGCCGAATATATCATACAACTTTTTAAAACAGTACACAAGTGACTAACACCAATATTACAGTACCAAACAAAAATATTACACTCAATTTAAATAACTGTAGCAACGTTACTTTAAAATTTTCTTAATTATACCTTAGTATTATTTTGTTATAATTTAAAGATTATTCTGTAATACTTACCTGTCATAATGTAGTAATTAATACCTAAACTGAAATAAAAGTGTACCTATCTTGTGATTGTAAACGTTTTTTTTTTTGCATTTAGTCATTTCCTCGCTGAGGTGGAATGAAAAGTTACGTGTTGCACTCGAGTGCAAAGATTTTTCACCTCGTGCTCTTTTGATTCCCTCGCTAACGCTCAGGATTCTAATTTTGAATCACTCGCTGCGCTCGTGATTCAATTTTAGAATCCTTCGCTTGCTCGGTCATCAAAATTGAACACGCGGTTAAAAAGCAACTTTGCACTCTTGTATAACAAATAACTATTTTCATATACGACTGGGAGTTCCAAAGATAATGGTGCGTTTTGCTGAGCGATGACCGTTTTGCGTGAATGTGACGCATATTTTCCCCCAAATTGTTCTTTCTTTGCGTCATGTTTACCGCAAATAAATGTATTTTCTTTCTTTTTTTGGTTTCCGTATCCAAAGGGTGAAACGGGACCCTATTACTAAGATTACGCTGTCCGTCTGTCACCAGGCTGTATCTCATGAACCGTGATAGTTAGATAGTTGAAATTTTCACAGATGATGTATTTGCTGTTGTCGCTATAACATCAAATACTAAAAACAGAATAAAATAAATATTTAAGGGGGGCTCCCATACAACAGACGTGATTTTTTTGCCGTTTTTATAGATAATGGTACGGGACCCTTCGTGCGCTAGTCCGACTCGCACTTGGCCTGTTTTTTCTTTCTTTTAGATGAGCGTGTTCAAACAAAAAAACAAAATCTTCAGACTAATAATATAAGTATAGATTAAATTCACACTTTTGCTCATGTATGTTTACTATGCCAAGTAATTCACAAGCCACGGATTCCTTCATAGATTGGAATGGAATAGCGGTCTATAATTTTCTTATTAAACATAATTCTTCATAACTTCACAACCACAGCTGTAATGTTGAATCTTATTAAGGTTTGCAATGAGTTTATTATTTGATTTAGAACGTAATGTCCCTCTGAGCGGTTAAATAAAGGAAATGGTTTATTTTACTGTTTACTATAAAGCTGTGAGAAAATTGGTTGTGTTAGTGGGTATGACACTTACGTCTTTATGTGTACCTAGTGGTCTTCATAATAGCTTTATGATTGCTATGATAGAGAAATTAAAGTAAATATAGTAGTCAATGAAGAGTTATTGAATGATGATTGGATTGTCGTGAACGTTTGTATGTTTAGATGTTTGTTACTCAATCATGCAAAAACGGCTGAACAGATTTGAATGAGGCATACAGATATTATAACTTGGATTAACTCATAGGATCCTTTTTTATCTCGGTATGTTCCTGTGGGATAATTTCCAACTTCCTCAAATTCAAATTCAAAATATTTAAACCTACAAGGGCACTTATGAAACGTCAGAAGCTAGGTGCACGGTTCCAATAGGGATGATGCCTGGGTCAAAAAAAAAGAAATTTTATTTAGTCCGTCAGTCAGTTAATAAAAAAATATTAGACACGTATTTTTTGCTATATCATATTAATAAAAAATAACTTAGATACAACGCATTAAAATTGGGGAGTGGGGGTTTATACGTCACAAGTATGTATAAAATCTACATACAAGTGACGTCATGGCACATTATAACTCAATGTATCGCCGTAATCTTTTGATACCGTAAAAAAAGAAAAAATACGTGTACGTTATTTTTTCATAATCTACATTACGGACAAAAACATTTTTTTAGTTATCATCCCTATTGGTCGTTTCCTATGGAGAAGAGCCGGCAAGAAACTCCACGGTTACTCTTTTAAAAGTAAATGGTATTTACAATCTTTTCAAGTTACAGTGACATGACTGCCACTAAAGCTGTAACAAATCTAATTTAATAAAAAAATATAGTAGGTATAGTGAAGTTATATAATGTCAAATAACGAAAAGATTATGTCAAAAAAGTACGTAAAACAAAAAAAATAAAATAGATCAATCAATCTGCCTAGCCTTTTCCCAACTATATTGGGGTCGGCTTCCAGTCTAACCGGATGCAGCTGAATACCAGTATTTTACATGGAGCGACTGCCTATCTGACCTCCACAACCCAGTAACTGGGTAATACGATACCCCTTGGTAAGACTGGTTGTCAGACTTTCGGGCTTCTGACGACCCGTATCGACTGTCAAAGATCCACGAATGACAACCGGGACCAACGGCTTAACGTGCTTTCCTAGGCACGGAGGAGTCTCGGTATGTAAAGATGGTCACCCATCCACAGACCAACCCCGGCAAGCGTAGCTTAACCTGACGGATCGACCCGTGCGGCAGTTACTTACTACTTAGCCACGAGCTCCTCCAGCTACTCGAGCTCGAAAAAAAATAATAGATAAAATCAAATAATCATCATAATTTGGGAGCACTTAATAGACATTTACATAGTAATGCCGTTATTGAGGTACCAGGGAAGCCACATGTGCAGAAGGAATTATTGCCTCGTGGGAGACGCAGTAGGCAAAAGCTATAATATGTTATAAAACAAAATCCTGTAAGCTTTTCTGGCTTTTTTATGTAAGCTGTTTCTGTATTTTGTGAGCTTAATAATTTATTTATTTAACCTCCCACTGAAATGGCACACGGCACAACCATACAGCAATTACACCAATAGAGCAAACAATTAATTTATGTGATGCTTTCCATCTATTCTGTGCTCGGTGGACATCGAAGGGCGCCGGATGGATCACGCACGCTCACGCAGCGTCAAGACATTTATCCGTAGTTCCATGACTCCATCCATATTGAGCACATTCTTTGTGATTTTTGAGACCTAATTAATTATATTAACCTTTATAATACTGGTGTCTCATATTGGAGACAGATAACAATAAAATTCTATTGTGTCTGCTAATTGCGCGCGCGACAGATTAAACAAATACATTTAAATTGAAAAACGGTAAATTTTGGTGTGTCGTAATGTCATCGAATAACAAGATTTTGGTCACATAATATCTCTCGTCCAAAAACAAAAAGCTCAAGTATACTTGAGCCCGGAACACACACAAATTAGCAAAATAGCATTCCCTCGTACTTAAGTATGTACGATGTTAATTTTGTAAAGCCGTATAAGGCTTTCCCGGAAGAACACAGCGATCTAAGTTGTTGGTATTACACTACTTTAAAGGTCAAAGGTCTGCCCTTAGTCCTTCTCTTTACGTACTTTATACGCGTATAATTTCTAACTTATACATATCCTCAGTGTTACATTTAAACTAATCTTTGAAATGAAAAACATATTTTTGAAATACCATAACCAATGGCGAAATGTGGGAACCAAGGCCTGATGTTATGTTATGTTATTTTAGAAATACTGGGTGTTAGGCAGACGGTTGAACATACGAACATAGCGGATCCATGGGGCCGTCTGCGTCTGCAACGTGTTTAGGCCCATTAAGGGGACGGGGAGCTCGGCTCGAAACTGGAATTCGAGATGCGCGCAAACTTCGTTAGGAATATTGCTATCTCTGTTTGACAAAAGAAGGCGGGGCGGACACGCTGCGTAGCCGTGTGTGTTTGTGTGAGTGGATAGATACTATAGCTTTTATTAGCAGTACTTGCCGTTCATTCATAACGAGTCGACAGCGTTTATATTTATTATTAGTAAGTAGGTATGTTCATTATTTGTTTTATTTTTGTTGACTTCTTTGGGGAATCGTTAGTGAATGTACAGACTAGTAATGGGTTTTTTGGAAATTTCTTTACCATGCCGATATCTCAACATAATGGGGATATCTCGACTAATCTCGAGATCTAGGATTTGTAGAGCAAACCTATCTAGTAGATACGTCATATTTTACACGTTATACGTATCGAGCGTGGCCTTGGGGGCAAATCCCGACAAACGGTGCTAGAGTTGTCACACACGTCACGTAAATATAAATTATTGGGATATTTATTATTATTGTCTTTATTTATTTTAATCTGTTTATGTTTATTTATTTCCTTCAGGGTTGTCTCATATTTAAAAAAAACTAAGGCTTTTTTGTCTTATTTCAGTAAGTACCTATTCCTTTTTACTGAACTTCAAATATTGTTATTACTAAATAATGAATACAAGTCAAATAATAAAAGTGTTATGCAAAGTACCTATTAGTAAAACACAAATATTCCAATTAGGTTTACGCAATGTCCGTAAATTCAGATAAATAACAGCGTTCCCAGCTCAGAATAATAAAAAACAAGGATTTTGAATTACCATTTATTTAGTTATATGTATGAGTCTAAACGTAATAAATTCGTGTAGGGTGACCATAATATTAGCGACCTCGTTCCAATTACAAAAAATACAATTATGATAATCAGAATACATAGTGTGCACGATACACACTAAATACGCTGATTTATAAGATTTGCTTTTTACCATAGGTTATCTGCAGACTCTAAATAAAAAAACCCACACAGTTCTCACTTTCACAACATAATGTACTGCGTTGTGAAATAAATAAACACACTAAATTCTGTCTCTGATAGGCAGATTTCTAGGCAAACGGGGATCTATTAATTCAGGCAATATACATTTGAAATAAAATTCTTCTAATTTTATGACTATAGAATTCCAGAATACGTTGTCTTTTTCAATTTTTTCATATGCCAGTCCTTTTGGCGTCATTCCTTGATAAATACAAATCCGTTTCCTAGTTACAATTCGCCATCTTAGATCTTGCCTATATTTTACCCTATTTTGGTAATACACGATCAATCGGAATTTGAATCGTTTTAAAACAAATTGCTAATCTATTGCTTCATAAGTTCGAAAAAAAAATCTGCTCAAAAACGCAAATATTTTGAGCAGATTTTTTATCTGTTCAAAAACGTAATTTAACGCAATGCAACAAAATTAATGCATTGCGTTATTTCATAGCATCGGACAGCAAAATAAAAAATGTCCTCCTGACCGATTTCTGTCACCACGGCCAATCTCAACTTAGAGTAAGTAACATGTATGGTGTGATATCATGTTCACAAAAATATTTTATATTTATTTTAATTCAGTACCTACGTGATAATAAAGTGTAAATAATTATGAGGTATTTTTATATAGGTACCTACTCTAAAATTCACAATCAGTTTTGACTACGCTCGATTACTCACCTCAAAGATCGCTTATTTTCTTTATTTTTGGTTACGTATTTCCGTCTGCGAACTGATGGCTATAAGCGTGTTTTAGTTGATCGCCGTGGCTCTGTAAATATTTATGCAGTTTATAATGAAGTTGATTTACCAGTTCTTCTTGTCGACACGAGCTGTATACGAATAGCTCCTGTCGTTTTAAAAATATTAGCCAGTTAGTTATCAAGTTATTGTTGGAGCTGCCACCCCAAGGTAACGGACACCAAAGTCCAGATAAAAATCGCATAATTATTAAATAAACTAGAACGACTTTGAACTTTTCATTGTAGTTTAATCAATGTTTTATGTAATAGGAATTTCATAAAAAATTCGGAGCAAAAACCGGACCGAGGCCATAAAGCCGCACTTGTCCATAAAAATCCGGTTGTATGGTCACCCTACCCCGAGTACGCTGGATAAACATCACAGTACAAGTGGCCTTTTCTGATTTGTCGGTGCAGCAGCGGTGCGATATTAGCATGCTGGGATACCGAAAACATACCGCGTCGCCTGCACTTACGTAGTAGGTACATGTCGGTAAAAAGTTATGCAGAGCTACTTATGCCGTTGCATTCTGCCGAGTCACAAGTGTAACAAGCTAAAGTATCTTCATCACTCGAACTAGAAGACGACATTATTTCGCGACGGCTAAGCGGCGCTGCATAATTTTTTACCGACATGTGCGTAAGTGCAGGCGACGCGGTATATTTTCGGCATCCGAACATGCTGATGTCGCACAGCTGCTGCGCCAACAAATCAGCAAAGGCCCTAGAGCGAGCAATATTCTCAGTAGTGTCCTTGAGATAATTATAATTACGCCCGCTCTGTCACAAAAGTAAAGAATCGGAACAGTGACATGACAAAGCTTCATACAAGTGCGCTGTGATAGGTAGGTAGAGGTACACTACTACAACCATCACGTGGCGGCTTCGTCGCGTAGGTACGTAGAGTAACTACCTTATACCGGCTCGGCCAATACTCACGCTAAGGCTCAATTTACATTGCCACGGAACGGAATAAAAGCGAGTTTTTGTCACGAAATTGGGTCAAAGTATAATGAACTTTATGTCAATTGTATAACGTACAAACTACAAAATACTCACTGAGGCCACAGCTGACACTCTTTAGACACATAAGTAGGTAGGTACTTATCGAATAATATTAGTAATGAAACGGATTACGGATATCTACTCGTTTGTCCGTAGGTATACAGATGTAAACACACTTCAATTTAGATCTAAATGTTATCTAAATATAGGTAGGTAAATACTCATTTATACAAAATATAGGTAGGTACTTAGGTACTATCGAAAAACTTCATATCTAAGCAGTTTGAAAACAAAATCCCGTGAACACAACGACTACATCTATTCCCGCCCCGGTTGTATAGCGGCCGAGCGCTGCAAGCCAAAATAGTCCTTATGGTGTATAGATATGAACTTCTTCGATGGTACCTACTAGTATAAAACTCGGGCCAAGAAAACAACGTCTTTGTTTTCTTGGGCTGGGTTTAAAATAATTTTAACAATTAGTAGCTAAAAAATAGTAGATAGGTACTCGTAATTTATAAAGTTATAATATCATTGAGTAATACTTACTGTGAGATACATCCCAACGTTCAGAGTCCATGTCTTCAACCAAATCAAAATCGAACCTAAATAATATTCCAGGTCCGTAAACAAAACAAAGGTCGTAAAATGTAAGTTACTCGATACCAAATCAAAAGGCAAATCAAAATCCAAGTTCATAGCATAGGTCAATAGTGTCAGAAATATTACAATTTAGCAAACAAATAAGTACGCACGCACAGCAGTGTAAAGTAATTGTCTAACACTGACAACAACAACAAACACCTGATGAAATATTCTGAACGAACCCCACCCAACCCCCGGCGCCCGGCGCGTATTCAAGTACGTTGCGTTAGTGTGAGCACACACGGCTACCGTGAGCATAACGACCACCCATGCACACATTGACAATCGCTTGACGCGATAGCACTACTAGCCATTGAAAATGTATGATAAATTTGGATGTGTTCCGTAATACCCAAAATGATGAATGAAAACTTAATGTTTTTCCATTTTTTTTTTGATAATTTGTAATTTGACAATATAAGCTATGCCTATGCTGAAACAATATAACAAATATTGTTGTTTATAATACAGAAAAAACAATATGAAAACATGTCATTTACGCAGTAAAAATTTGCGAAATTCAATTCACTTAAACTTCTTTTTAGGTAAGGTTTTTGAAAAAAAAAGACGTACAAGCCTAGATAAATACTGTCTAAATCCGAATATCAATATAATATGGTAGAAATATGCACAAATTGTAAATGATTTGGGTATTACGTTTGTATGGACAATTCATGCGTCGCCCCGCTCTTAACAAGACAGGCCACGTGGATTTTTTTAAATTACTTTTTTACATTTTATTCGTAATTCGTTATTGCTGAAAGTTCTAAACTTTTTTATTCCCATTTAGAATAACTGTAGAAACTTATCAAAATCATATTTGACGCAGAGGATTGCTAGAAAATTAAATACGAGCCCTTAAACTACAAACAAATTTAAAATAAATACCGAAAGCCCGACTGAGCTTCGTTAAAAAAAACAAGAGTGATAGAGCAGTTTTAATTCTAGGAAAACATCTTTGGTTCATGCCCGTTCTAAAGGTATGCCATATGCACAATTTCTTTTATAAAAACAAGAATAATTCGTCAGTTTTAACCTTTCACGGAACTCTACATTTGCGAAAAGTGAAATTAATGACATAAAAGCAAAAATTTTTTTACACACTAAATTCTACAATCATGAAAAAATAAAAATAAATGTTGCCAGTTTTGTTATTTTTTAATGAAATTATTGACGTTTAAAGTTTGAGCAACGACGAATTTTAAATAAATTTAAAAAAAAATCATTTAAAAAATTTGTGGCTTGGGTCTTGTTAATGGACCTAAACACGTAGCAGATGGACCTACGGATCCGCCATTACGTATTTTCGTATGTTCAACCTCTGCCTAACACCGACTAATATATTACTTAGGTATATACGTAAACCTTATTTTCTGGCATAACATTCACGTGACCCCTAAAATATATTCTAGATATTTGCTTTTAAAGTTTTCCTGATTAGACAATAAATATTCTGGCAGGTTAATGTAAAACACAGTAGTTACATCACACTCCATTTACCAGACACATTGTATACAAATGTGGCTATTAGTTCAAACTCAATTTTAGGAATAAATTCAGATGCTTTGTTTTTAATAGAAAGAATTTATGGACCTACGTCGTATTCCGTATCAAGCAAACTATTTGTATCCGTTTAATTTTAAGAAATCAAAACTCAAAGTCAAACTGAATTAACAAAATCGTGAGAACTATTGTAAAATGTAAATAACAATTGTATAGGTACATCACAGCCTTTAAATCTGCCATATAAATTCGCTCAAACTTTTCATTTTGTCACCATTGTTACAACTTACAGTACACAAGTAAAAGTTTTCCCCAATCCACCCCAACCTTCTGCGGTTACCACCTAACTTTTATCTCTTTCACACGTTGTGGAACAATAACAAAGGTCTCTTTCAATGTTCTGATCGCCTGGTAGTTGCCGGGCGTTAGAGCGCCGCACGCCCGCACCGCGCACACATGCGCGATACATGATCTGTCCATACGCCAATCCTATGCTTCCATTCACGTTATCTGCCATGTGCATAGGCATGCTGTTTTCGCTCAGTCGCACACAGGGACGCTTTGAAATGTTACAAAAGTTTTCTGTCGTACTTAAACTTACTTTTCTTCCACTTTCACGTTGTAAAAGAGTTATGACCAAGATGACGTTCAACTTAATATTGTTTGGTTTTTTGTAATCCATTAATATCGTGCGCTCTAGCGCTCTAGAATTCCATTATCATGTTTTTGGGCTAAATTATCTTTTTATTAAATGTTCATGTTACTGTGACCAATTTTCGTTTCTTTCTAGGCAAATGATAATTATGACCAAATGATAAATCAACCACACTGGTTTATTAGCATCAATCCCGGCATGATTTATTTAACTTTGTTGACAAATTACCAAATACACAGACGTACCTATAATATACTTATATTATAGCAAGACATATTACAATATATTTTCCATAGTAATCTTCGGGTGACCTCAGACGGAGCATCTTAAGTATTTCTAGTAGGTACGCAGTGATAGCCTGGTGATCGTCGGAATGCCAAGTCATAGGTCTCTAGTTCGAACGCAAGGCATGCACCTCCGATTTTTCGGATTCATGTGCGTATTGTATAATTATCACTTGCTTCTAAAACAGTGAAGGAAAACACAATGCCTGAGAGATAGTTCGGGCAGCTATAAAACTCTGACACTTAGGTTAGTCAATAACCACACGAAAAAAAGAGAAGTACGCACCAAAAACTACGCAAAAAAAAGCAATAACAACTCAGTCTTCATTCTGCAACATTATGAATAAATGTGACATTTTTTTAAGTCAAAGAAAGTTTTTTTTTTAATTTAGAGGAATATTGAATACCTATACATTTTCTCGGCATTGTACGATTTTAATTCAAATCAAATCATTTATTTCTTTGCAAACATGGGTATAATACATAGATGTTTTTATAATAAATTTCTCCATTATTTACCGTCACGTGGGCATGCAAAGGTTTACAATTCAAAATCCAAGCTCTCCCTCATCTCTCTCTCTCTTTTTGACTACTGAATGTGAATGTGCTGTATTCAACCATGTATTCAACTAAATACAATGTAGTTATCACCCGTTTATATTCCGGTATTCAGGGATTCAGCGGAATTTAAAATGTCCGCTGCTTTGATAATACTTTAATAGTTTATTTCCATGAACCGGGAAAACTAAATTCTTGATAACGTTATTAGCGCCCTAATTGCGTAACACACTTTCCATCACAGTCGGAGAGTTTTGAAGTAAAATGCTAATCCATTGCTTCATAATTATGTTCGAAAAATTTGCCTGCTCAACAACGTAAATAACGTAATGAACGTAGGTGAACTGTCAAAATGAAACCCATTGCGTTCAATTGTCATGTGTGTTAAGCAATTATTCCGCTGGAACTGCATTTTCAGCAGTTTGCCACTTAGAACTATTCATGCTTGTTTAAATCCATGTTGTCACTGTTCTACTAGTTATCACCTATGAACTCCTGGTACCTCGGGTGACATTTTTCGTTGGAACGGTGACGCAATATGACGGGGTTAATTTATCGATTACGGAGGGAAGGAGACCGAGTCAAGTTCAAGGGTAGTTCGTATTCTTTCTCGCTCTAGCTTTACTGAGAGGGTCATGAACTTGATGTAACCAGGGAGTTGTAAAAGACATGATGAAGCAACAATTTGCACATAACATGCAAATATAAAAGCAATTTTTACTGTAATGTAGTCACGTTCTTTGAGTCACATCCTGGGACAGACGGACGGAGCGCGGTAGACAACGACCGACTATTATAAACTTTGTGACGAGTATTCAACCAAAACAAGAGAAGCCATTGTTCTAACCGTGTTTGTATTTCCGCCGATGGACAAAAAATGAAACATTTTGTCCGTCCATGTGTGTTTATAACATATTTTTTTTCAAACAAAGCATGTTGTAACATAAAAAAGAACTGTGTCAACTGCAAACTTTAGAGATTAATCCCCGTTTTTAGATAAAGGTGTCATAACTCAAGCATTTACAATTTTATAGTCCATCTGTCAAAACAACGCATCCATAACTGGCATGTATTACGCAAACTATATAAAATAGCTCGGAAAAGTTCACCTAAATTCCTTCCCGGGTATTTATACCGTATGGTGGTAAATGGTGTAATTGATTTCGGAAACACGGAAACGGCCCGTTGTTCGACCGTACGGGTCTACGGTACACATCGAATTAGACATGTTAGCAGGGCAAGCTTGTTCATCATTAAGTACCTAGTTTTGTTGAATTTACTGTCAAATCATGAAGTAAAGCTGCAGACAAATTTACTTGCAGTTGGGTCCTTATTTATAAAACACTATTTAGTGGTGAAGAGTGTCGGAATCCGCTGTTTGCGGGAAACAAACCAGTACCCCAATTACGTAATAAACGATCAATCAGAATATGAATCGTTTTGAAACAGACTGATAATTAATCCTTTGCTTCATAAGTTCGAAAAAAAAAACTGCTCAGCAACGTAATTAATGTTGCTGAACCCTCTAAATGAAACAGATTAGTCTTATTCAGTAAAAGTGTGTTACGCAATGAGATAGCAGTTCCTGTGACGATGGATAAGCCTATGTGTGACGTAGCCTAATAATTTACGATGATAAAGTTGATAAAAGCCACTGTACTAACTAAGAACTAAGAAAAACGAAAGCACGGTAAAGCTCTAAGCGTTTGTTTAGTAGGTACATACTATGTGTGTGATACAATACGAATATTATGTAACAGATATAACTCCAGCATTCCAGAACCACAAACACAATATTACATATTATACTCGCGTGTGTCCTAATCGTAAGTGCCGGAACACACGAACAAACTTCCATTATCGTAAATAATAAAGCTTATCACTCCATTGTTGTGGCTTTTTAGCAACTTTTAGCATTCCGAACCGGTGCTTAACTGCCTACAATATTGACAAATGGTCCAAAATGAGTTGGTATTGGTGATTTCCTGTCAGTGAAGCATTTGGCTATCCAACGAACGTTTCCTAAGTCCGGTAAATTGTTGTGTATGGCAAATAAGTTAAGTTGACTTTTAAGTTGAAGTTGGAAAAACCACGAGCAGAAGTTTTAACCAGCTACGATTCGATTGGATTCCTTGAACATTCCGAAAGTGAAACCTTCTGTAGATGATTTGAGTTTGTTTAAAAGGTTAAATAAAAGGGCTGATTTTAACAGTCGGATATCTTATATCTGTGAAATAGTATTGAAATGTGATAGTATTTGTATGGAAAAGCTGTCAAAAATTCGAATTTTATTCGCAGGATAAAAATATATTCGGCTATGGTAAAATCAGCCCTTAACCTTTTAATCAAACTCATTCATCTACAGGTGGTTGCACTTTCGAAGCGTCGAGGAATCCAATCAAGTCGTAGCTGGTTGTCAAAATTCTGATTTAGATTTTTCAATTTCAACTTATATGAAACTATAAAACTTTAGACAAATTCGAAGATGTGGCAAAGACGAAGATGAAGCACTAGTAAAATTCAAAATGGGAAGGTAAAAGACAGAGCCCTCCAAAAGTAAGTTGAAATGTTTCCATTTCAGCTGATCTACGATTTAAAATTGAAGTTCCAAAAGTTTGAACTGTACACTATCCCGTTTTTATTGACTAATTGAACTACTTATGATAACGGATTACCTGATTATTGTTTTATATTGGTTTAAGTTGTCAAATAATATATTTTACTTGGATTCTAGCCAAAAGTTAAGTACCTGGTTGGAGTTTAAAATAAGTTGTAAAATATTTACAACTTTTCGAGGTGATCTACAGTGTAAAGGTATACCCATTAACCCATCGCGGGCGCAATTAGCGACACAATAGAATTTTGATGTTATTTGCACACAAGGGGTGCAATCGACATTTTAAGAGTTAATTCGATCGTGTACTAGGTTCCTAAGTAAAGGTAGAGAGAGATGCGTAGGGTCACACATAAGTGAAAGCCCGACCTATGACTTAGCAGCTCAACCATTAATCGCATGGAAACAAGCTTTAATAAATTCCCTATTGAATGTAACTATCTTGTTAAGAAATGTTTATTAGCTTCCTCCATATTCATGTAGTTAGATTACAATTTTATTTAGCCTTTAAAATATGTAAATTATTTAATAATACAGGTTTATTTTGTACATACTTTCTCGGTCTGTAACGATTTGCAGGAATACCATGTCTAAATATGTTTTTTTTCTTTTACGGCTCCCAGGGAATGATGCATCCGTGTTATGTAACGAAAACAACATACATACCAGGAAAATAGGAACGGCCTGAATATGAGTGTAAAACACAACTTACAATGTAAGAATGGTACTAGGGAAATAATAGGCGCATAAGTTACAGGAAATTAAAAGGCTTACATAGAAACTATGGAGATTTTTAGGTAACATTTGAATGTATAAAAAATTTGTAATTTACAAAGTAGGTATATATTTCTAGTCTAGGAACAGAACGCTGGGTTGTATAAAATATAGAAAGCTACGTTTTGGTAACAACACCCAGAACTCAATTACCCTTGCAGCTGAAAAAGAAATAAAACTGTCCATCTGGATCAGAATCATCCATCAAAAACTTAAGTTCAGAACTGCACTTGTCGATGCAGCAATTTTTTTCTTCTCTTTATAATATTTTTGGTATAGTACACACTGCGTAAACGTTTAAACACAGACTCACTGTTAAAAAATGTGAAGAAAAAAACACAAATTACAAGCTGGCAATGGCTGAACGTTCACGAAGAGTAGAAAAAGTATTTATTTTTCAGGTCTGTACTCAGATTTAGGTCCAGACTATGAAATATTTTAAAAACATTGCTACTAGGTTAGCACAAACGGCAGAGTATTGCTTTTTACGGAGTCCATTCATAGAGGAACGGGATAGTATACGTGTTACACACTGGAATACAGGCACAGATTCTAGGCCGAATTTATAAACAAGGTACTAGGTTAGCACAGATTGCAGACGGTGCTATGTGGTCGTGAGATAGGGGGAGGGGGTTGGCTTTGGCCCCACTGGGAGGTGCCCCCCTTTCATCTATCTGACCAAAAATTATCATGTTTATGACTTCGTGGTCTCCACCTATATTTACGACCTGTATGATCGTTTTTCTAAACCTTTGATGAATTTGTTACTGCATTTTCCACATTGATGGACCATCTCCATGAGGATGGTCATCAGTAGTATCTTCTATGAAGAATTTTTCCTGTAACTCCTTATGACAACATACTAAAAGCTAACATCTTTCGTTAATTGGCGACCGGAGTCACTTTGAAGATAAACTCCGCTTCAAAGTGTTTTCAGAGCTTCCTTATACTTTTCTTGTAAATATATTATTATTCTCTCTTGTATTTGAGGGACTACAGTCTGTAAAAAAAAAAAATGAACAACACCCCAATTGCCAAGCACAACTCCACAATCCGAAGGATTTGGAAAGAAATTCATAATGCATTGCTTCATATGTTTCAATAATACGTCAACTTGACAACGTAAATAACGCAATGAATGTTGTCGAATTGTCAAAATGGGAAGCATTGCAACTGTTAGTGTAACGCAATTACCCCGCAGGGTCTGTAAAAAATAATGATGGATTACGATCAAGTTCTCTTAGACTCAAGCACTAACTCTTATTATACCTACTCATCATTACATTACATCACATGTAAATGGATACATGTTTATAAGAGTGTCCATGGAGTTTCTGCCCGTTCTTCTCCACAGATAGCTACTACGCTTTGGTATGGGCAACTAGCTTCATATGTCTAACTGACCGACTTCTTGACAGTTAAAAAGTACCTGTAATTAGTTTAATTGAAATAAATGCTTTGAGTTTTAGTTTTGTATAGAATAAAATAATAAACAATAGCGGCACTTGATGATGAAATGTTTAATGGCGAGAATCAACCAGAATCACTCGCGGGAAAGTATTAAAGTTAACAATAATGATTATTATTATTATAAAGTTTACGGTGTTTTTACGTCGCTTCCCGGTGCCCCAGATCCGATCCAAGAGTTCTTGTACCAAGGAATACGTCAAATTAATTTAGGGCTGCTGTTAAGAACGGAATTGCGGCAGTAAAAAAGTATTTTGCGATTTGATTGGGCGGTAAAATTCTTTTGTGACCGTTTTATGGGAGCAGAGGTTGTATTTTTTCTTTAGATTTTTGTTACTACACGGAATTGCCCCAATATTTTTTTAGAAGTTCTTGAAAATGTTGTAATACTTACATCAATGTTCCGGAGAGCGTTAATATAAACGAGTGCATACAGACATGGAGATATGATTCCATATACACAACTGATACCTTTAAAGTAAATAAAATATAACACATAAAAACTTTTTCACAAAAAATAAAACCGACTTACGAATTCTTTTTTGCCACCGACTTCCGAAATCAAAGTTATTATTCACTATGTAGTGTTTTTTTTTTGGAAGTCGGTTTTATTTTTTGTGAAAAAGTTTTTATTTTTCGCTTTTTAGTTGTGGTACCTACACAAAACCCCCACAAAAAATTAAATACCAAGTAAATTACAGCGACAGGAAATATTAGAATATCGTCCACATATACTAGGTGGGAAAAATATGTATTATTGAAACTAACTCAAAAACCCTTCATCAGATCTTGACAAAATTTATATGGGACCACTTCTGAAGTATTCCCTACCAAAAAGAAAAGAATCATCAAAATCAATTCATAATTGGCGGAGTAATCGCTTAACAAAATTACAAAAAAAAAAAACATACAACCGAATTGAGAACCTCCTCCTTTTTGAAGTCGGTTGAAAATAGGTAATTGAAGAGAAATTTTAAATGTACAGCTTGGCGAAAGGGCGCCAGTATCGCACTTAGGTCACTTCGAATGCTACTAATATTATAATTGTGAAAGTTTGTATGTGTATGTGTTTGGATGTTTGTTACTCAATCACGCAATAACGGCTGAACGGATTTGGATGAAATTTGGCACACAGATAGTTTATAACCTGGATTAACATATAGAACACTTTTTATCCCGGTAATACGCCCCCGTGGGATAATTTCCGACCTCCAGGCGGATGAAGCCGCGGACGAAAGTGGGAGATAAATTGTTAAAATAAATGTGAACCAAAAAACGCTGCTTGTGGGTGACTCAAATCAAAACCTACTAGCACTTGTCAGCAAAGTTGTGCCATCGTCATAGGTATGTTACTAAGTAAAATATATAGTTTCATTTGTCACCGCGTCAGACTCTTTATCTCGAACTGTAAAGCGATATGTCAGACTAAGGATTATTTTAGAAATGGCCACACCAGCAACAAGTTGCACACACCTTAAGTTATGGATGGGACCGAACCTAATAAATGCATGGGCCGTTCTGTTGTTTGTAAAATTGTTTGCAGAAAAGTCACAGAACATAGATACATTAACTCTTTCGACCCCGCCCACTTTTCATTGAACTCATACGCCATGCCACCATACATATTGGAAGTGAACCCTCCGGGAGGGTTACCGGCATTACGTTTGCGCTAAAGGTACCCATCGCGGACGGTCAACGGCATTAGGTTTAAAACCGTGTTATAATACACTGTAAAAGTAAGTAAAATTGTGTTTTCAGGGGGTTTTGTCACTACGCGTAGTTTCCAACCGTTAAATTTTGTTGTGAATTTTTGTACCCGTTAACGAGAATTAAAAAAAAAAAAAAATGCTTGGATTTTAAAACCAACGCATATACTAATACATCTTGTTAAAATATACATCCGATTTTATTTTCACGGTGTTCAATGCTGTATGCGCTAAAGAAAACCTGTATATGAGCCCTCCGCGAGGGCTCCCGGCATCCCATATGCGACTTGGTGAACCCTCCAGGAGGGCTCCCGGCACTGAACCTGATAAAGACATAGAAATCATTCCAGAAATTAATACGCCTACTAAAATAAATAATGTTTTGTAAGACCGCGGCAACCATAAGTTGATTGCTTCTAAAATAGCCCACAAACTAAGTCGTCTTCGTACATTCCCGTCCATAGAGGAAGGAAGCGGGGCACGTGCCTTGAAAAACGGTAATGATAACAGGGATTGATTTATTGGTGAATATTTAGTCTGTGTATTAAGTTGCTTCGGCAGTTTCGGAGATTCGAATGAAATATTATTATTACTTACTGCTCGGGTCCTTTTTGTTTATTTTTAAAGATGAAGTTTTGACTTCCGTGAGCTTTAAATGGTTTATCTTGGGAAAATAGATGACTGAAAAAAACATCTGAAAATCGACGGCTTACACTGATTTATTAAATTAAAAAAAGGTTGTACTTACTGACGGCACAAAAAGTAGAAGATGGTGAAATAATAGAAAAGGAAGGAAATACTAAAACAGAATGACGCTATAATTGAAAATGAAAGTAAAACCACACAGTCGCCGAATGTTTCATACAACTTTACGCATATATCCATAGCAGTTATATTATTATTTTGCTACAAAGTGTAAACATCGGTACCAGGTAAACACGAAATGGAAGAGATGAAACGCAAACAAGTAAACCTCACCCTACCCTATTTGGAAAAATATGCGTAGAAAATGAGGTACGTCTCATTTTGTATGATAATAATGAATTCAAAACGTAGCATTGATTAAATTGCACATACATAGTAACATATTTATAGACGCATCAACAGTTAGTTGTCTAGTAGACAACTTCTAACTACCTAACGTAATTACAAAATTGTCTCAATCTGCCAGTTCTAATTTAAGTGTAACTGAGTTGTTCTCACAATTAGCTCGATGCTCTAGTCCTATGCCCTAGAATCAGTAATGGTAAGATCCCACAAACCTAGTCTCGTTTTGTACTGTACGTAAAATATTATTATCTGTATGTGTACCTACATGAGGCATCAATTTGATAGTCCTTATATTTTCAACGCATTTATTAGAGGGTAATGGTTGAATATGACGACTTATTACGACTCCAGCTCAATCATTCGTAATTTTAATGAACTCGACCTCTCCTGCCTTGACAATATTCTATGTTACCTGCGTTTCAAAAAGAGGGGCAAAGTCTTGAATAGTTGTGTTCATTTCATGAAACGTCATTTATGTCTATAAGCCAGTACATTAAGCTGATAGATACAGAAGTATTGTATTATATGCAGCGGGTATTCATTGCTCCGCGGCCTAGTTTCATAACAAATCGTTGTTTAACAAATGAATACTATTCACTACAATACTAGATTATTCGTGTATATGGTTTAATTTACATAATACTTTGCTTGCAATAAATTAAACGAACATTCGTCAGTTAAGCATGTACGTTCACGAACATTGTCATCAACACAGTGCGCGGCTCTATATGAATCAGTGAGCTGGTCAATATGTTGAAAATATTAACCTGTAATTTGCTGTGCTTCAGATAAAATGTTTCTTCTCAAAACTTTCCTTCATGATAAGTCGGGTTTGCGAAGGCTCGACATTCTGAGTCTCGGGATACAAGACAACTAAATTTAGAAAAAAGTCAAACCCTAATCATAAGTCATCGATAACAGATACAGAAAAAGATTCAGAAATGTACTTAGTGATTTGTCAGTTTTTTAAGCACATCTCTAGTCACCACTTCTGTTGACACAATCGTCACTATGCTGTGTTTGTAAATCTCCTTCATAATGTCAGATATTTAGGTGCTCCTGTATCTTAGTTCTTTTCTATCTATCTTGTTTATTTATATCAATTTCCAAGATATATTCTTGTATATTCTTGTTTACGTTCTATAAAATCTTTAAAAATGTAATAGCAGGCGCATTTTTCAATTGGATTTCAGTATAATTTAGTCTTTGGTAAGTAGTTATGTTACTTGTCTCATTTGAATTGAATACGCTTATAGCTCCTTTGTGCAGTAACAAATTGTTAGTATAGTCTAGCTAATTTCAAGCAGGTAGGTATAGGCTGAAGTTTATCTTCATCTCATTAATTATTATCATTGTTGCTTAGCTGTTTATCGTTTTTATTTGGTAAGGAATGTACAATTACTTTTAGTTCTGTAGATGTCATAAGTAGGATAAATTTTTCATTTCCTTCCTCTAGCCTCTCCACCTTTATGAATTATCTTAACGAATTTACAACCACATGATTTTTTCCGTGAACTAAATCAAAGAAAATGTTACTAAGTCTAATTTGTGTTTTAGCTAGAAACCCACAAAATTGTCTAAAGAACCTTAGACTGAATAGCTTAATTTCGATTAAAAAAACAGCATCCCAATTTGCGTAACACACGACAAATGATTCAGATTATGATTGCTTCTGGAGTGGCGACCGCGTACCGGAAGACGTAGCTTTGGAAGGCCTCCCATAAGATGGACCGATGACCTTGTAAAGGCCGCAGGAATCCGCTGGATGCGGGAGGCACAGAATCGGTCGAAGTGACAGTGCTTGGGGGAGGCATATGTCCAGGAGTAGACGTTTTTCGGCTGAAATTATGATAAAGAAGATGATTGATCATGTGCTACATAAAAAGTTATTTATAAAAATGCATGTCTGTCCTATGCTAGAAAAAAACTATTACTCTAAACATCCTCCAAACACTGTATCTAAGCCAAATTCCACTGAAAACTATGATCTAACACAAGTATGATGTAAATCCCATATTTCAGAGTCTGCATTACATCACCGAGGCAGAGTGCAGACATAAACACTGAAACACAGTGGTTTACATTAGACCAAATGTTATCACTAAGTTGTTATAAGGTCTAGACTAATTATTCGCTGTAAATCATGTGTTGATAACTTTATGATCTTGATGATAATTTACACTTAATTTTATAGAAGGCTTCGGGTACTGTTTCACGCGTAAATGTTTTGACGTTACGCCAAAGAATTAGATGCTTAGTTGAAAAGTTAGTGAGGATTTTTAACAGTTTTCTCCGTAAAACCGCTACGGGTTTTGTGTGGGCAATAACTGCATTTTATTAGACTATTGATTGGCGATATAAACAGCCATGTGCAAAGTGTTGTTTACGCAACTCAACCGTCAGATTACTAATTGCTTTATTGCTAGCAGTTTACTAGAAATGCCAACATTAAGTTCTCTCATTCGGGTCTATATATTTTTGGTCTCTCTGCTATTTAATAAATTAGATCAATTAAACGAACTAAAATACTTTAAAATAACACCCTAATGTCTTCCAGGTTTCTAATTGCTTTATTTTTATAGCGCGATAGTATTTATTTTACATTAATGACTTCGGCTCGCGCCTGTACCGATCTTCCGCCATGTGGCTGCATCTGTTAACAGTATGAACCTTTATGACATAAGTTTCTTTTCATTGTTTCATAAACTAGGCCAGTCCTTTGCCCGGCAACCGACAGAGGAGAATAAAAAAAAGAATTGACTGGTTCCGAATTTATGGCCAGTTGCAGGCGCCAGATACGGTCCGTTGCGTTAGGTTGGCTCGGCTAATAATCGGCTTTCGCATGATTCTCGAAATGTATTATTTTGAATTAGGAATCGTAATTTTTTGTTCCTTTTGATGAATGGGAGGATATGGGTAAGATGCTGATAGATCTGACGTGTTAAACAGTATTTAGATTTAAAATGGGTAGGTACGCCTTTAGTTGTGACTACCAAAGGTTGTTTGAGTAAAGCCCTGCATAATTAAATAACAGTTAGGTAGCGAAACTGCCATGTCCATTAAGACACTATCAACACCACATTACCGCAAGTCAAAGAAACCGTTTCACAGCTCGTATCGGTTAATTCTATCAAAAAGCCAGCTCCTTGGAAGCATTACCAGTATCCAGTCAGTCGGAAACCCAATGTCGGTGGTCTGACCATAGATGTAACGGTCAGAAATTTGATATCGGATGTACAAACCACACTACTTTGAACTTTATTACCAGGAGCACAGAGGTCGGGGAAGCTAAGACTTGGGAACTAGGACTAGAAATACCCGTTCCTGATTCCCGTTAATACTGAAGTTTTGATCTTGTTGTTATGGAGACTAGACATTTGTAGTGATTCTTTTGTGTGTTAGATGATATTGTAATATAATCACGTTTGCCAAGTTGTCGATCGATGCTGGCTGCAAAAAGTCATAAATGTAATGAAATCAGTCAGCTGTTTTTTTTAAATTTTAATGAGGACTAGACCCGATATTGCCATATTAGTGCTAAACGCAACTTTAAACAATAAGAAAACTCTTTGAGGAACTACCGCTGTAATGTTCAGTGGACTTAGGCGCACAGCGGCACAGCCACGCCCACGATGTGATTAGATTGAGCGGGAAACGTTGAACCAAACTTGTGTCCAAACATCCATTGCTAGTGCTACGGATAATATCACTATTCCTGTTACTTTATGCTTGCCTGGTACAAAACAGGAACACGCAGGTGACTAGAAAAAAAAGAATCAATGTCTTTTCTACCGTTAATCCAAATTGGTGTTGTTCTTTAACTGGATGGATTTCGGCCTTACACCTATTTCTGTACTAAAATAAACAAGATACTAAAATAAAAAATAGAACCATTCCTAAAACATACTTTTTATAGGCATAACAAAGAAGCATAATTATGACTTCTAAAATGTTAGCATACACAACAAGCAAGCATGCAGTATGTAAGCTTAAGCATATAGAAGATTTCTTTGTTGCATTTCCCAGTCAAATGGTAACGCTACATTGCACAATGTACCCACCAAAGTTTACGATTTGCGACTTTCATTTTCATTGTGCAACGATAATGTTTACTAACAAAATAAATGTTCAGCCTTTTGATAGAAGTAATGCGGGGGCAGTGCATTTTGCAATATATCCAAAACATAATGTTCTTTTTACAATTACCGTGACTTCTGTAATTAATCAGCCGAAACAAAACTAATGGAAGCTCGGACTAATTTCTCAACCGGTGGCAGTTGTGGGAATCCAGTGTGACGTAACGTATAAATATTTCCTTAGCGTCACGCAGTAACAAAAGGGACTATTAATTTATAGCCGACATCAGACGGATGTCTTGAGGGACGTAGGAGTAACGAAAAGAATGTTCTGTTTGAATATGTTTTCTTTTATCCATACAATACAACAGGTTTGACTACAAAAGACCGACGATTAAATTCTGATAAGCTATCTGATGGTATGGAAATAAGAAATTCCCATCTATGGAAGGAGTTAATGAACAAATCAACCAATAGTAATGATAGAACACAAAAACTTCAAATAATCCCAGCTGTGAATGTATCACTTCATGATAATGATCCACAAAAACAGTTTGTCTCCATATTTTTTTCGTAGGCCGTATCTTAATGATCTATGTCGCAGGAGTGCTACGCGTTGATGCACTTTTAAATGCGCGGGCGCACTAATGGCTGCTCCCACGGTATCGCGCCGTCGCGCGGTGCCTTATTAATTTACTTTTACATGGAACTTGCTTCGGATCAGACGAAATGTGTGAAGTTTTAAGGAAATGTTTGAACTTTGGTTTTGGAAGCGTTTAAATCTTGGTTTGGTTTGCTGCTTTTAGTGTTTTTAACTACAATAGAAATGCCCTTTTCGCAGTTTGTTTTAAATAAGAATCTGCATTGTTGGCACTACCATCTTGATGAGGTGTGTCGAAAGCTTTAGCCGGGTCTAAATCTTTCAACACATTTGATGGACAAGCAAGTCAAAAAGTAATCATGCGTGTTGTAATTACACCTACGGTGACAATCTGAATATATTTAAGTCATGTCCAGAATATGCTCCACTGCATATATGATTGGTGGGAACCCCCTCCATTATAGAAGACTTGAAACATTAGTCCAACGAAGAGTAACTTACGATACACGTCTGTGTAACGAGACGTCATCTCTTGAACGTCATTACTGATAACAAGATTACTTCACGTAAGATATATCCTAGCACACTTATAGCAGAAAATCTCGGTGTATATTACTTACTTACAAGTAATGATACATTATGGAGTGTAAAAGTGAACGCTATTGCTACAGAACCCTTCGGTTTTACAGCATCGCATAATGGAGAGGACATAGCGCACGACGCACGTGCTAACCTCGCGACTTTATTATCCTGTGAACATATTCTTTTTCTTCTTTTACGTAATAAAATATTATCGTGGAGCGTTTTATGAGTACGAATAATGGAACAAATGACAGACTTATTTACAAGAAATTGTGATATCATAAATGTTTGATAACCGCGAGCTGCGTGTAGTTTTGAGATGGGAGCTTAGTGGAAGACCTCGTGTTCAGGAATGTAGAAGTTAATGGTTTGTTTTACTAGAACAACCATTGACAGCAGTTAAAGTCAGAACGTTGTATTTAAATTGTTGGTTTAGGGCGCAGAACCAAAGTTAAAAGAAATCTTTGAATAAAGGTTTAAATTTCATTTAACTATATCATAGCTTAATAAAACTTTGCCTTTTTGTGACTCAAGATATACACTATAGATATATGTTACACTTACTTATATGTACATTGACGCTCTGATATACGAAAATTTGTCATGCTTCAATTTAAGAGCAGTCGTTCTTATACATAGCCTTTCATTGCATCTCCGCCGTACTATTTCCACGAAGCGAGTTTAAAGTCGGCTCCAATCAGGTTTACTGCTGGGTCTTTGATGTGCCCTCAGCCTGAGCTCTCGCCTGTGACACTGTTGTATGTGTCATAAACATTAAATTTATTGACGCTCACACCCTCGAGAGTAATATTAGCACATGCCCTAAATAGTCAGCCTGTATTCATGATCGTGTGTAGCTCTTAGTACTTTAGAACTTCCAGGCACATTAGTATGGAATATTTTACTGAAGGATTATGTGTTATTGTGCTGAAATTCTTTATCATCTCTTGTAATAAACTCATGAATTTGAACTTTTAACGTGCAAAATTCTGTTTTTCTTTAATTAAACTATAATGGCATTCAACCTGGAGATTATTCTATACAGAAAATATTTCATCTTCATTTTTCTGGATCTTCCGATCCTTGCTGAATTTACGTTTATCTTATACTAACCAAAAATGCGTCAAATAAATATCTATGAAGCTTCCCCGAAAGATGCCCAGCATAATATTGTTTCAGTGTTCAGCGACAAGCAACCTTGAATAACATCTTGCAGTTGAGGAAACTTGTTGGAATGTAGCCTAAGATCGTAGAATTCTTAAATAACTCGGGGCCACATATGTAGGAGAACCTATTATGCCTTTTTAACAAGATACGCGTGAGAATAAGGTGGTACCTATAAAACTAAGACAGAAAACTTAGATTTCGTAAGCTTAGCAGGAAAAGAAATGACGTATCAGCATTGAAATAAAATTGATAATTCCTCTGGAGACTTAAGATTATATTTGATACAGAAACTTGCACTAATCTGAATGTAGATGCAACAGACTGAACTGTATTATGTGTGAATGATAGTGCAATCCATGACGACGCGCCCCACTCCACGATTACTGTACTGTAAGTTGTACTTTAGTACGGAGCGGAGTGGAGTGAAGCGCTTCGTCGTGGATTGCACTATCTGTACCTACTGGAGTTATGAATGTTATGGTACATAGGCTTAGTTTTTTATTTTACTCGTTAGCTATCTCAAGAATTTATAAAATTAATGTTTTGCAATAAAAACATAACTTTAACGAAGCTAACAAAAGCTAAAGCTTTTAATTCCTCATAACGATATAAAAATACAAAAGTACACAGAGATGAAATATTTTGATACAAAAATTGCTGTATATTACAGCAATTTTTGTATCAAAATATTTCATCTTATGTAACGCGTTAGATTAAAATGTATTTTGAATTTTATCGAAGAAGCGGTGCGTTAATCGAGCAATTAGAGCGAGCCGGTGCATGATGCCTAATGGTCAATAATCGTTACTCCCAACACTACGTCGATAAAATTAGGAACGGCCCTGTATACTCTTGTGCAACTCGTCGGGAAAGATTTTATGTGAGAACGTGTGTAATGCACTTTTGGAGAGATTGTGGAAGAAGCAACTTTGTAATGACGTACAACTTTGAGTTTATTGGGCAATAGAAAGACGAAGCGTCGCCCCCGGAGCTATACATTATAAGAACATTGTATGTTCTCAATTTTTTTAGTTATGACACGTCTATAATTGACCGTCTTTTAACATTTTACTAACATAAATTCTCAAAGCCTGTCTCTGCATTAATTGAATTCAATTTGCATTACATCTTAATAAAGCATTGGCAATTCATCTGGCTAAACAATGAAACAAATTCTCGTTCACCGTGTTTTAACACAGAACATTCCACTATCTCATTCAATCAGCAAGTAACTGCTTTGGGTTTATTATTTTGGTTTTAAACTAAATACCCATTTATCTACTTCTTAAAAATACCTCAAAGTAAAGTGTTTGTGAAGCCGGATACTAAAATCACGTGAAAACGGCGTATCTGATTCACTTAAAATATACTCGCAGAATTTGATTCGCGATATAGCCCGAGCATGCTCAAGTGTTTTCTGATACAGCAAATAAATTTAACAGGTTATAATATAAACATGTCTACGTCGAAATTGGGTCACGGGAATGCTGTTTTCCATTAAACGGAATATATTCACTGAATATGTTTGTATCATGATTTCAAGTAAAGTAGAGCGGGTCGTATGCCAATCTCTCATGAATGACTATGAAAATGAGTCACTGTAACGATCGGAAATACGGCTGGTAAACATTTGTGTTAGCGCCTCGTTTCTCCAATCCTCTATGTCTATGGTCCATTTTCCTGTATGATCTCTAGTGTAAACTTTTCTTATTTACATAACTATTAACTCTAATGATTTTTCATTGACAGTGCAAACTTCCTTAAAGTCACTCTGAGCTATAATTCAATCTTAACGCAACATAAAACCACCGTTTTAGCAACTTCTTTTGATAGAAGAGAATTGCATTCTAAGAATTCCGCCATTATGTTCTCAGGCTACGCTGACCCATGAATCTTGGCTGGACAGTTGCTTACGTTAGCCTAATTTTTGTACCATAGATAGGATGTTTAGAAAATGTTTTATGACTTTTACTATTACGCCAGCGGATTTTGGCAGTTTACTTTTTAGCTAAATCTGGCGTTACGTCATTGTTAGTCGAAGGAAGTTGATTTGTTATTTCAACCAACATGGTATTAAATGTTTATTATCTTATATATAAAATTATCCGACTAGTTCAGTGCAAAGATTTTTTATGTCAATGATGTAATAGATAATAAACAATACTGAATCGGTCTTATGACTAACGAATCTAAGCATATTCTATTAGCGTGACTTCATTAATTAATAAGTATCTTACGATGGAAAGTTTGACTGAAAGGTGACAAGAATAGGTTTTTTTTTTAAATGCTTTATTAGAAAGAACCAGGTTCCTACTAATAAAATTACAATCTAGCCTATAAGAATAATAAGCAATTTTATCTAACTTATTTTTTACGTGATAATTATTTTAAAACTTAGAATAGTGTTTATTGCACTTTACACAAGTCCGTTTCAGTTTCTTAGTCTGATATAATAATAAAAACACTTTGTTCATGTGTTGTATGTCTGTCATTGTCACAATTATTTCTAGACTTTTTACACTACACTAACTCAAAAGGGTTTAGTTCGTTTTAGTCTTCGCACTATGTTTGTTTTGTCTAACAGCTGAATTGCCTCGACGTTTACATGACGGTGCAGTCTGTGTTCGTGGGACAGCAAATTTTTTAATTATGTTGGTGACAAGAATAGGTGCAGCAACAACAAAACATGCATGCGGAATCCTGCGGGATCGGATCGACAAAATGGTGACGTAACGTTTTGCTGAAACTACCAGGCACACAGATGTTTGTAGGAGTTCTCCGCTCCGGTTCTTAGGTTGTTGAATGGCGAATGATCATGAATGAACGGGGGTGGATATTATAATAGGGGCTGTAAAAGGTTGTACGTTGTAAAATGGTAGTAAATAAACAAGGTATTCTATTTCATTCTGTCGTTTTCACACACACACACACAGATAGATCTTGTTCTATTTATTTAGATTTTTAGATAGAGTTTAGAACGGTCTAAGGTGTTACAAATGCTTACGAGTTAACGTTTTTTTTTTAGTTTCTATGTTACTTCACCTTCATCTATAATATCAACATTGTAATGTTACAAGGGAATCGTGAAAAGCTTAATTTTATCACAGAGCTTCTAATTACATTAGTATTCATCCAGTTAATGAAAAAAATAGTGAAGCCATTAATCAAAGTTAACCAGTTTGACCTGTCAGCCTGTGACAGCGTTAAAAAGAGATGGGTATAAATAAAAAGGGATAGTGCCACATTCCTTCGGGATGAGGCCAGCATTCTTTAGAAAGGGAAATTATTTATGTTTTTTTTTTTCTAAACCGCTTATTAAACATTTCTTATGTAAGGTTAATTTTTAGTTTGATATATAATATGGGTGTAAGAAGGTGTGAGCCTTTTTTGATCTTTTCTATTGGTTTTCTTTTTTTTAAAGTTGGCTGCCATAGCTAGTTCCAAATTCAATTAATTTTGATGATTGGTTTATTCGATGGCTTGGATTGTGTTTTGTTTTTGTTTCTATTTATTTCATTGCTTTATTCATTTTGTTAAAATAATTAAGAAAATAAAATAGTGAGTTGTGACCAAACAATAACGAAGATCAATTTGTGCGCTTTTATAATTTCTAACGTGACGATAATATCGTGGACGTTCAAGTCCATCAAATGTATGGAAAGACGCTTTGAAATTTCAAAGCGTCTTCATATATTTCCATACATTTCTTCGCTGTGTGTGTGCCGCGACGTGGACGTGAACGTCACGTTACAAATTATAAAAGCGTGCATTGATTGGTTTGAATTTGAAGTATTCAAGTAGGTAAGTATTCACATTTTTACTAACGAACGCCCACGAAATAAAATTGTTTTGTTCATTGACTTGGAATCTTATTAGTAAAGTTAGGTGGCCATAAAAATTAATACGTGAAGATAAATGTCCTGAATAAGAGCTTTTTCCATAAATCGCTGTAACGACCGATTCTAGGATATTACCATAATTAACGCGGTTGGCAGGCGACTCGATGTTGCACGTTGATTTATAGTTCACAAATATCCAAGGCCAAAGAAAATTAGATGGATTGTGTGAGGAATGATATGAAAGACAAGGGAGTGAATGATAGCGTGACGGTTTTCAGGGGAGAATTGAAGAAGAAAACGTGTTGTGCCTCCAAGTGACACGGGACAAGGGCCAGAAGATGATGATGAAAAATCTAATGGCAGAACTCCTTTATAGTTCGATTCAAAGTTAATGGTGGCTCGGAAGTTTGTTACTCGCTGCGCAGTACCGCACCCCTCACCCCCGCTGACCCATGAATTCGTTACTGCGCAGCGACTCGCCTCATGTTCCGAGCCGCCACTAAGTTTGAATCGGCCTGTACACACGGTTACACATCAAGCTATACATTTCCAGTTTATGCTGATCTCGTACTGTATAAGATTTCCGTACAATGCGAAGTCAGCTCAAACTGGAAATGTATAGCTTGATGTGTAGCTGTGTGTACCTAAAGTAAACTTGATACCTCCAATTCCGGCCCTAGCCCATCAGGGTAGAGCGAGGTTGTCTTTCGGCGCCATTAGATCGACGTTTTCACTTCACATAATGTTTACTTCGGTATCATGTTAATTATATAAGTATCTAATAATTCCGAAATTAAAAATAATAAAATTGTTACCGACGTAATAAAATCGCGGCGATTTTTTTTCGTGGACTGGATTTTTAACGCTTTGCTTAGCGCCGAGAGTTGAAAATCCAACAGTGTGTTTTTCAACGCGCTGGGACGAGAGTGCGTCCCAACGCGTTGGATTCTCAACGCTCGGCTCAACACCGAGAGTTGAAAATCCAGTGAAAAACACGTTCGTGCGAACCTGGGCTTATTAAATTGAATTTAAATTAAATTATGTGGCTCTAATTAGTGTACTACTGCATCTTTAAAAGCTCTTACTGCTATGTAATTATATTAGTATTTGGTGTTGATATCAATCTGTCACAAAATTTTATTTTGCGCTTCAAATAATATTTTGCATTTGGCTATTTAGCGCTCCTTACCTTCTAGCGCTTAGAGCGACCGCTCCTCCCGCTCTACCCCAGGGCCAGCGCTGGATACCTCGAAAGTTACAATGTTTTGATTCACAAAACCTTGTCACATGACGTTATTATTATTAATTCACTAAAATTATAATCTTATGAAGTTCAAGTCAAGGCTCCCTCAACATCAAGGAGGTGATGTTGGGAGCCCCTGACTACAATTTTTCTACATAATTATTATGAAAAGCCTCAATAGGGAATTGTTCGTGTGGTCGGGCACTGGTCCTGAAAAGGAGCATGAGAACTTATAGCTATTTACCTACTTGTGTGCAGTCAGGGAAATTAATTTTCAAGCAAATTGACACCCTGCGTCAATTTTCCTTATTAAATATAGCGATTTTACAATACTGTTAAAGAATGACGTGATTTGAATATACGGAAAATTGAAGTTGGTTATAAAGTAGATGGTTTTTTCCGGCTCCCCTGTATTGTAAAAAAACTCTTAGTGATTTTTAGGTTTTGATCATATTTCTCCGTACGAAGACCTATTTCCGTTAAACGAAGTATAATTATTACTACCACTGTAATCTAGAGATCTTAAGGAACAAATCAACATGCATTTCCTCCCGATCCCCGTACAATAAAAAATATCTAATTTCCTTGACTTTACCGTACTAGGTCACAAGCGAAAGCGAGGAGGTAGATATAGACAGGCAGCTTGCCATAGAGTCAAGCTGCCTGTCTATATCTACCTCCTCGCTTCTCGGTTCTCTATGATTTGAATAATACTTGAAAATAGTAAAAGCTTCGTTTATTGCTATCGAGCTATACAATCAAATGAGGTATTGACAGTAACAAGTTAAATAAACATCACATTGTAGGTACTGATTGCAGGGCGAAAGGTTCCCACTTGTAACCATTCCACCATTTCTACATTCACTCGTAAAATTATCTCTAACTATGGCCTGTTTTACCAGTTCCAAATAAGTTAACATTTCTAGTAATGATGAATTAAAGTACTATCGGAAGAAGGACCAGACGTGTCACCGTGACACGACTGGTTTCTAAGAATTTCTATGAAATACCTTCTGTAGCTAGCGACACGTCGTTGGCAGCTACGGGCGAGCGACAGACGACATAATATGTAGCCCGACCGCAGACCAGTAGTGCCACCAACGCTCGTGCGATAACACGTTTTTCTATCTTCTATATACCGACTGGAATACGGGCTGCTGCCGCTTGCGGTCGGGTACGGAATGGTACCTTAATTAATGACTGATGATTCTATGATAATTATACAGGGTGAAATTAAATTAACTAGCAAAACTCCGTAGACCTGATGGGTAGGTATCGACATCTAAATACGATAAAACAAAATAAAATAAAATAGATTTTCTCAACTCATACTTCAAGCTGCGGTGTATTACGTCAACAAAAAAAAACATCAAATTAATTTCTTTAGTTTTTTTTTTGTCAGTAGATAGTTAGAATTTGGGCCCGATTGATGGCAATAGGCTTGCCCCCTATTACATGGGACTTAAAAATAACTTGAGAAATGTGGTTGTTATATAGGTAGTTACACCTCTTCAAACTCTTCAGGGATTACGCAGGCGTAATGTTATGTTATGTTTATTTTATCTCCATAACATAAACCATCATTGTTTCATTTCCCAAAGAAAAATATAACTTGACACTAACTTTGGTACCTACCGTTAAGACAAGAAGTGACCTTTGGCCCTTCTAAAGGATCAGTGCAGCGCACTGAATGACGAAGCTGTCAAACTGTCAAGCACGTTGCATTCTTAAAACATTTAAAATGAATGATTGGTTCTATTAAATAGGCCGATATGAGGGCCTAATTGCAGTTAATTGAAACAAAGTAGGCAAGCACAACAATCTCTGTCTATCTACATAATTGGTACTTGCAACAAGGCGTCAAGTTATAAATGCATTTGACAGTTAAGTCAACATGGCGGATCACACATGCGCTCTGCACGCGACGGATAAGTAAATAAAGGCGCGTAATTTCATAGCTTATTTAACAATCTGTGTATTGAAAATCATCGTGTTATTGCACAATTGAATTATTGTTTATTTGACACACATTTCATTATTTGAGTTTTTTATTTATTTGGGAAGATAATGTGCCATTAAATTATTCGAACTGTCTGTGCACAGAAAGCCAGCTTCTTAGGTAGGTATGTATGAAAGTCAAAAAAAAAGCAATAGTAATGCCTGGTATATACTATATAGGTATGAGGAACAGGGTGTAGAATTCACTCATCCTCTATAGTAAAGAGAGGATCCTCCGACCAGGGGTGTCGTGTCTGGTGGGCAACTGCCCGACAATTGATATCGGGATGTTGTATTTAATCGGTCGCGCAGAAACTCTGCTTGCGCGATGCAGGATTTTTGTGACGTCAGGGTCTTTGATGCGTAGTTCGCATGTGACGTTGTAGATGTCACCACAATACGATGGTAGTGACTGGACCCAGTGACTTGGAATTTTGAACCCAGTTAGTGGGTTCATAGGCGAGATCGACCTAAGTCAGAAGGAGGAGAGTACTAGGCCCGAAAATAGACGGGTAGATTAGTCAATTGGACTGACTTGAGAGCGTGAAAGTGTCTACACGAGCCCAGTTGCAAGTCAGCGCTGGAGTGACTTACTGTTGTCATATGAGTGGGTTCGTTTCAAAGAAAAAGCACCTTGATTCATAAAAATAGAATCAGACTCTACCTGTAATGTATAACTCGTGTAAAGAATCGCGAAGTTTCTAAAAGAAGCATTCTAAAAATAATAGGAATTTCGAAATAAACAAAACACCAATTGAAATTGAACAGATTTAAAGTGCCTAGAGGTTAGATAATAAAATACAATTATAACTAAAGCAAAACTTGATCTTCGGGGTAACAAATTACTGGAAAAGCAGACTAGTTATTTTTGAAATCGATCAAAACCATAGGTACATCGGGAATTAAATATTTTATTTTATTTATTAAAACTTTATGCACAAGTAAAAAAAATACTGTACAAAGGCGGACTTAATGCCTGAGGCATTTTCTACCAGTCAACCTTAGGGTGGTGCAGAGACAAAACATGGCAGGTGCAACATAAGTGATAGATAACTTGATAATGAATACCTACTACATAAAACATACATAGATACATACATATAAACCGAATCAACTTTGTCAGGAGAAATAACGATAGGTAGAGGAGAAAACAAATCCAGCAAATCAGCGCTGCAAAGATTCTGCCAACTTTTCACGAATATGTTTACGTGCCATCAACTTGAAAGATAACCGACTGGTTGCCATCCTGATATTCAGAGGAAGCGCATTCCAAAGAAATACCGCCTGGACAAAGAAAGAAGAGTGAATAAAACCAGAGCGGTGAGAAGGACATCGTAGAAGACGATTGTTGGTAGAACGAAGATTTTTGCTATGGGCAGAGCAAAGGTATTGAACATGGGAAGTCAGGTAAGGCGGAGAAGTGGGTTTGTCGAGTATAGAATACAACATTAACAGAGCCCTCAACTCTCTGCGCTGACGAATGGGTAACCATTTTAAAAGCAATCGATGCGCAGACACATGATCATACTTACGGAGATTGTACACGAATCGAATGCAGTTATTTAGAAGGCGGTCAAGTTTATTGAGGAGATCTGCATTCAGGTCATAGTAACACACATCACCATAGTCTATTATGGGAAAGATTAGGGACTGTACAAGCATTGCCTTTATGTGTGATGGGAGAAGGTTTTTCAACCGATAGAGCGACCGCAGCGTTCCGGTGACTTTTTTACTTACAGTCGTGACCTGCTTTCGCCAGTCAAGACATGTGTCAACATGCAGACCAAGATCCTTAACATCGGAGCCAAACGGGATGACTGAGTTGTCAAACATTACAGGTGGCACAATTAAGCCATTCAGCTTCCTCGTACTGTAGGTGCTCCCTACAATGATAGCCTGACACTTGGTAGGATTAACCGCCAACCCAAAACGATCAGACCAGCTTTTAACCACACCTAAATCCCGGTTTAGCTCCTCAATCGCATCGGATATGCTGTCCACACTTGCCTGGCAGTAAAGCTGCAAATCGTCAGCATAAAGATGATACGCAGTCTGAAGTTCAGTGGTAATGAGATTAATAAAAATGGAGAACAAAAGAGGAGATAATATACCGCCCTGAGGGACGCCAGCTGCAAGATCACACCAACCCGACGAAGAGTCTCCAGCACGAACAGACTGCTGACGCCCCTGAAGATAAGAGGAAAACCATTCCAATGCCTCCCGAGAGACCATAAGATAGGAAAGGATGGATAAGAGGACTTCGTGACTGACGGTGTTAAAAGCATTGGAGAAGTCAATTAATACTAAGACTGTAACTTTAGTGTCTTCCATTCCCCGCCTTATATCATCAGTCACTTTAAGGAGAGCTGAAACGGTACTGTGCCCAGGCCTGAAACCGGATTGAAAAGGACTGATGAGGGAGTTGCGGTGAATAAAGTGGGAGAATTGCCTATGAACACTGGCCTCGAGCACTTTAGATAGAAAGGGAAGGATGGATATTGGGCGAAAGTGACTAGGAAGAGAGGGATTGGGTATCTTAGGTAAAGGCCGAACAAGGGCTTTACGCCAGAGGGAAGGGAAAACACCGGTGTAAAGGGAAAAGTTTATGATGTGGGAGATTGCAGGAAGTAGTTGATCAAGAGCCGCTACGATCATATGGCGGCTGATATTATCGCAGCCCACCGCTTTGGATTTAATATAAATATCTGGTATTTATTATTCGGGTTGAGTTGACTCGGGCCGAGCTGACCCAAAACTGATACAAGTCACAAAATTATACCTTTTCCAAGATAAAAAAAATAAAAAATGGTTCTACGAAGTCGTGTGATGTTGGACTGACGTTTATGATTAATGGGAACACATCCAATTCCCTATGACTTACTATGGAGAATATGGAGATGGAATACTTAAGAACAATATCATACATCATTACGTTTCACAGTTTTAAAACTAATCAACAACAAAATTCATTACCCCACAATACAAATGAGTCTAATTTCTATGTTAAAACCTCAATCAAGTTTGTACTCTATGGGCCCATCATACATTCAAATTAAGTCATTGAAATACTTAGTTCAAAATCGTTTGGGATATAATGGTCGCATTTCGCGGTCCAATGGGCATATGACCTCATTACACTGTAATACGTGTAGTATGGGGCCACGATGCGTTTTACTGATGGGGGCTTTGACCTTAAGTCACTCAAAATGCGATGTGTGAAATTGATAGAAGAACAGATGGGTCTCTTTTATGCACTTTGGTGTAAGCCTTGATTCGATTGTAAAAAGTATGCAATGCAAGTGATTATGATTTTGTGAAGAGCTAAGAAAAGACTGTTGTGCTTATAGCTTTTAAGTATTCGAAACCTCATTATGTAAGTAGTTATTCCGATTCCCGCTCTACTCATAAAACTATAAAACACCTTGTTTCTTTTAAATAAAAAACGGACAATTGTTACTGTTGTAAATATGTTGCTTTGAGCTCGTTGATATCACCCGAGAAGAAAACCCGGCCGTAAGTTTTCCCCGATTTTTTCACGTCGTGAATGTGACAACAGACGCCTACTTTGTTTTCTACGCACACAGAAACATGAGTCCAGTCTAGACAGTCACACACCCTCGCATTTCACGGCCCTGGCCTACGCACCCTTCGACCCCTAAGCACGATTAGCTTGATCCCTCTGGCCAATGACATCCCCTCACCCGAGCGCCCTTATTTATCGAGTTTTGTCCTAAAATGGAAAACAACTACCAGGGTTCCAGTCTTCGGGAGTGGTTTACGAACTTTCACCCTTAGAATAGACTCCAAGATGCGCAGACTCAAACTTGTCTTGTGCCTCCGCAATTCGCGCCCCATATCTAACTCTTTCTAACGCTACAAGCCAGACGAGTATGTTATCTCTTTCGCACCTGCCTAGAGGGGTGGTTTCGTCTGCCTTCAAGCAAGTGTGTGTGGATTTAGGTTAGGGGCCACGTACGCTCAACCCCTTCGATATGCGATGCGTGTGTGGTTATGGCGTGTGTTATGTCTAGTAGGGAGGCATACATGTGATACTTCCTACCGGTTTCTGGTGCCCTGGTACATGAGTATGTGTAGAGATTAGAATTTGCTAAGCAAACGCTGTTTTTTTTCTAACACGTGCACGAATGTGATACTAACGTTGGCTTCTAATATTCGTAGTACATACAGCACACAAGTCCGTTATTCAAATGCACATCGAAGTTCTCGTATGTGGACACAATTTTCACACGAGTGTTGAACTTTAGAACGGGCAGGAAAATGTGGATGTCTCTGTCTCTTTCTGCCGTGGAGGCTTTAGGTTTTGGGAACCTCACACGTCGCGATTAGAATCGTTACAGAGAACATTAAAAATAACGTTGTTAGAAATTAAATTAAAGACTTTATTGTAATTTGATGAAGTGTTTATTTCTATAAAGTAAAGCACTGAATCGTTGTACTTAGTTGTAGTATGACGGGTTAATGACTCTTCAGAGTAAGTAATGCTAGAATTGCAAGTGGTAACCGCAAAAAGTTCAGCTAATAAACGGTTATAGAACGCTCGAAATACCTAAGTGCAAAATCAATAAGGATCGATCGTCGCTGTTTATTACAAATATTGCAATAAAACTTGGCATGGGTACCTATCGTTACTTCGCTAGCATAAAAAAACGATGTCCAAATCAAAGTTGTTAAAGATATTTATCAGCTACTAGATTCTAAAATCAATTTAAATATTGTCTGCTAGACATAATGTCTCGCTAAGTGGCATATGCCGACAGCTAGCGGTCACAATTTGGCTTCTTTTACGGTCAACTGTACGTAAATCGTGCACTTGAACTGCGAAAACCGCCCTTAGTGGTAAGAAATCAAGACGCTTACATGGTCACACTGTTAATATTGACGTATGGTTGACTGTACTACTCTTGTGTCCACATCGCGACGTGGACCGTTTGCTTCGAGTTAACCCTTCGACTGCAGTACCACAATATTTGTTGAAGGTCGCATGCTACAACCAGTTTGAAGCTTTTCTTTTACCGTTTTGCGCAAAGTTCGTTTCAAGGAGAATTAGTTTTGGAGCTCGTGGCAAAGCAACGATTAATTGCATAAGTTTAGTATACTTCGTGGATGATTAGAAAAAATGAGCCTAGATTTAGTCTAGACTCTGGTCGATAGTTCACGTGACCTAAGGGCTTGCTCGTTCTTTGGCCAAAGAATTAGCATGAATGGCAATGCTGCCAGTCTTCTGGGCACATTTCCAGATGACAGCGATGCGAATGAGTAGGTACTTCGACGCCTCAGTGTCATTTTGTTTTTGTATTTATTTGTATAGTTATTTCGTTAGTCATTTAATTTAGTAAATAAATACCTAATTATATTAAATAAGCATTTTAATGTATATGAAATAAGTCCTAAATATCGACTTTTGGGTAGTCAGTTAGATATATCATCAGCTGCGTAGAGATAACCATTTTAAACTAAGCGAATACGCAGACAAATAGGCGTCATTATAATGATAGGTATCACATGTTTCCACATGAATAGTCCCAGTACGTCTCATTAGATTGTCGGCCAAGTATAAATAACAGTAGTTAGGTACATATGGCAGCGCCGGAAACGTTCATTGCAAGATAACAATATAGATATATACTCGCAAAAATGGCGGACCAGCTAGGAACGGCTGATTCACGACTCTGAAAGCTTGGTTACCTGCGAAAATAAAATGGATCTAGTCATATCTTTTTAGGGTTCCGTAGTCAACAAGGAATCCTTATAGTTTCGCCATCATGTCCGACTGTCTGTCTGTCTGTCCGCGGTTTTGCTAAAAAACTATTGGTACTAGAAAATTGTAATTTAGTATGAGTATATAGGTACGTTAATGATGCTAAAAAAATTGTAAAATATTTTTTTGAAAAAAACAATTATTTAGGGTACCTACCTCCCCTATATCTAAAGTGGGGATGATATTTTTTTTTTCGTCTTTCCCATAGTGTGGATAGGTCATTCAAAAATATTAGGGGTATGGGAAGACCATTTTTTGATTAAGTAAACCGTTCGTGACTTATCAAGCTTTAAAGTACCAATTTTCGTTAGAGTCAAGTGTCCCCCCCTCTACCAACTAAACGGTTGTAGTTAGAAATTCAAATGTCACGGGAGTAGTATCTATATATAACAAAGTTTCAAAGAAAACTATCACACTTAAGTGGGCTTTACAAATTTACGAGTAATAATCGACCAACTTAAATTTGCGATTCATTCATTCCAACTACGGAACCCTTCATTGTGCGTGGTCCGACACGCACTTGGCCGGTTTTTTTAAAGTAAATGGTGTGTAAGATTTTATGTTTCCGAGATCAAATCTACAGGAAAAATCTAGGTAATTTCGAGGTGTCAGTTTTAGTCATATTTTTCTATTGTAAATATGATTTTTACTTAGAAATTAGTCGTATATATATGCTTTTTTTGTACAAAAAGTCTACGCTGATTTTATAAAGTTTTGTGTAGATTTACTTAATAAATATTTACAGAAAACAATTTTTTCGCACAAATCTCACCTTTTCGAAAAAAAAATGTTTGGTGTGTGTGTTTACTTTGATGAATTTATGCAATTATGTCAAGTGCCGTATGTCAGCTTCGCGCCATATTTGAGTACTGTGACGACATGAGTAAACATTTGTCGATGTCAAATAATGCATTAATTTTTCAACAAAATGTGTGATTTGTGTGGCTTTTAAATGACGTGTAGCGAGCTTAAATGATTTTTAACAACATTTTATGTTTCTATAAGACCAATTATCACATAATTTACCTCATTAATTTAATAATAAGTTACGACGACAAACTCTCACTTAATCAAACAACTTTACGAGTTTTACGACCACAAATTAATGTTAACCCTCTCTTTGCAGGTAACAAACGCCGCTGCTATCCTGCTACCCTGGTACTTGGTTCCCGTAAGCGTGTGTGTAAATCACACCTAATCCCGTGACGTCACGGCGGGCCACCGGGTGCCTACATAATATTTTTATATTCCGTAGAATTTTTATAGTATCATTTATTAGATTGTTCACCTTCCCATATTTTATAGCACAATATCTTTTTACTAGCTAGAATTTACTATCGCTGGCTTTAAAGGGTTTGAAAGGTAAAAGTTAGTTACTATAAATTACATTATGGTTTGCGTAATAAAAGTGTCATAACTACCGTGGTGACTATCGGTGAAAGTGTTTAGGTAAATAATCATTTAGTAATGATTTCCATAGAATATTTTATAATATACGGTATCTACGGTCTATAATTTAAGATTTATATTCTAATATAGTAATCAACCTGTTCAATTTTCTTATAATTATTATGATTACATTTCCCGCAGTAAAACAAAAACGAAACGAAACATTATTTGAAGTTTAATTAAATCAAATGCTTAGAGAAACACGCTGTAATCTGTACGTAGGTACTTCCTTCTACATAATCTGAATTCTAGAATAGTTATACAGTCGTCAATCGTCATTGAATTCGTATAAATGCGAATCTATGACAATGTGGCGCTGTCCCTGACCACTATAGCGGGCGGTGGGCGGCGGAAGGGTTATTTATCAGTCCGCGTGGAAGTCCGCTCCAATACTCCATATCGCGGCGCCGAGTGATCAATATCGTTTATTTTTTATTAAAAACACTTTTACGAACGTTTAAAAAGTTGCAAAAAAGATGTCGAAAACGTTGAGCTCTAATTTTTGGTCCTAGAACCCATTCTAGGACCAACATTTAGAGCTCTGGGTAAACAAGGAACCGCAGACGTTAGCCAGAGAAAAAGGGTCTAGGGATAGGCACTGATTACATCAAGAGTTATCCTATATGGAACCGTTTTTTCTTTTGAGGTATGAAACCCCAAAAGTTAACGAATTTTAGCCGTCTCCTAGAATAAATCTAGGTCCATCTTGAAAACCTAAAAGTGATCAATTTAAATTCCTATGCATGAGCCGGCACACAATAGTAACTAAGAATAAAAACGTCTTGATTTTGAACTATTATTCCGCAAGTAAACTTGATCGAACATTTTTATCAAAAGTAGTCTAAATGAATGTAGAAAAACCCCGCATAAGTCTCGATTCCGTGGGAATATCGAGATGAAAAGTATCCTATGTGTTAATCCAGGTTATAAACCATCTGTGTGCCAAATTTCATCCAAATCCGTTCAGTAGTTTTTGCGTGAAAGAGTAACAAACATCCATCCTCACAAACTTTCGCGTTTATAATATTAGTAGGATTATTAGGATACGACGAATCCATTCCTTTGCAACTATGTTCCTCTCATAACTTCAAACTTCTCACAATTGATCTGAATACGGAAGCTCTAACTCATAAACTACAAATAAATCAGAAGGACATTTGACTAAGGAGTTAAAAACTTAAAAAGTAAAGTGTTAAAGGATGAAAAGGATCTTTTTATATCACCCTCGGCTTCTGAGAAGGAAGTGCCACCGCATCCTTTTGAGATCATTCAATTAACCGTGAATGGATTCATTTATACGCTTTTTTTCGGTCAAAAATAGGACCATCCTCTTGACATTGGTTTAGTAAAAAACACGCGGGGCAGTCTTTGGGGACTGCCGAAAGAAGTGAAAACAGTATACATATAGCTCATGGGAAGCGTGAGGTGACGATGACGCGAGTTCCATGATTTTTGTTCACCCAAAAAGTGCTCCACGCGCCTAAAGAAGTTTTCAATTCAAAAATGTTGCTATGTGTGTAACCTTTTCATCTCTTGAACAATTTTCTTTAATGTAAGTACTTCTTTCTTTGCTGTATTTTCTCTATTAACTTAACCCTAGCCTGCCTAGTTAACCAATTTTTTATGTACCTCTAACGCGGCTTGCGGTAGGAGTAAACTGGAAGAAATCGTCACGTAACCGAAAGGCGTTATACCGAAAAACTCAGTTTTAAGGGACAAAAGTTTTTGTTTTTTTTATACAGAGCTATCTAGTATAAGTTTTTACCAACCGGGAGACCTACGATTCCCCGACGTTTTTTTGTTAGTAAACTGACCTTATCATAACGTAATGTTATTGTAACCTTTTTTTTGTCAAATGTCCTTACTTCTATTCGTCTAATGCTAGAAGCTTGGTCTACTTATAGACCTCTATCAGGGTCTACTGTATCCATAGAACAAATTACTTTATTTAAACACACTTTCGAATAAGTTCTTTACTATATTTACCTAACTTACTCTACCTTTAAAGAACTTCAAATGCATTTTCATTACGGTCCATTGCAAAATATAAGATCTTTGGTATATAATGTGAGTTTTACTTCAACAAATACATATCCAGTCTAACATCAAACGTCTTAGTACAACAGCCAGCAATAATATTTGCTCCTAACAATCCGAAACTAATTGCTTGCCGTTGTTTCTGGGCTAATTAGTAATTACTATTAGTCATTACCTTATTAATATTTTAGTACTAGTATTGTGGTTAGCTAAATTGTGCTTCATTTTCAATATTTTCTGTTATGTTCTAGGTTCACGAAGCAATCAATTCTTCGAATGGTCAATATTTGAGTTGTCATTCCTTTATCGAATTATTTTTCCAATTCTAAAAAAATCGCACTGTAGGTAAGAAGGTTTCTACAAAATCTATTGGTTTTTATTATGAATCAACCATTTCGAACTACTTAGGTGAATCTTTGATCAATAAATAGAGGTGAATATACAAAAAAATAGAATTAAGTACTAGTAAATAAACTCGACAATACCACATCGAACTCCATTTTTATTAACTAGATAAAATTAACAAAATCTTGCCATAGATTCCCAGATAAAATATCAAAACGTTTTTACTATTAATTTAACTTAATTACGGCACGTTCTCAGTTCTTTTGTGTGAGTCTCGAATTTTATTTTTGTGAGAGTCAAATTTTATTTTTGTCCAATTCTCCGAGACTCCTACGCAACATGATCCGAGGGGTTGGATTAAAAATAACTCGTTTTATCCTCTTTTTAAAACATTTGATCCTAAGTGGCGGTTGCCAAGGGTGCTCACAGATTTGTATCTGTAAATGTGAATATGCTTTTTATAATGTACCATGAAGATGGAGCTGATAACGATGTGTTTTAGTCATTGATAGAAACAGATTTTGAAACTTTGCAGGTTTTATGAAGCTACGTATTTAATACTCGTAATATGGTATCGTGAACAATAACTGACGCAGTGCTTCCAAATAATTAAACAAAAATAAAAAAAATGTATCGAAAATGTCCCCATAATCCTACTAATATTATAAAGGCGAAAGTTTTGCGAGTGTGTATGTTTGTCTCTTCTTCACGCTTAAACTACGAAACGGATTTGGATAATATTTGGCATACAGATAGTTTATTACCATGATTAACACATAGGATACTTTTTATCCCGATATTCTCACGGGATCGAAACTTATGCGGGTGAAACCGCGGGGCGCAGCCAGTTATATATAATTTTATAAACACACTAGCTTTTTTTTCATAATCATAATCATAATCATAATATCTTTATTGTGGGCATAGGTTTGTTACAGGTCTTAACAAAAAAATTAAGTTCCAATATGTCCTGCCTAATAGGCATACAATAATTATGTATTAGCATTAAATTGAAAATTATTTTACATGTCAAATTTAGTTATTATATGTCAAAATACAGTTAAATTAAATGTTTAAACAAATCAATCAATAATTTAAGAAATCTTGGATCGTATAGAATGCATTATCAATTAAAAAGTATCGTAATTTATTTTTAAATACTGCAAGTTCCTTAGTGCTCAGAATGTCAATAGGTATTTTGTTGTATATTTTTGATGCAATGCCAAAGAAGCTTTTGTTAAATAGAGCCGTTTTATGTGGTACATTAGATATTTTTAACATATGTCTTTTCGATTTGAGTTTATCAAATAGATTTTCATTTGTTTTTATAAATACGGCTACTTCATAAATGTAAATTGCAGGAAAGGTCAATATTTTAAAATCTTTGAAGTATGGTTCACATGAATCAGGAACACGGATACCAGCAATCGCACGTACACATCTTTTTTGCGCTTTAAACACTAAATCCCTATTAGTGGCATTGCCCCAATATATGACTGCATATCTCAGTGTCGACGAAACATAAGCATGGTATGCGGTCAAAAGAACTGATTGATCAACAATCTTTGATAATTTATATAAAGCATATGAATACTGACTAAGTTTATTGCATACTGTGTCGATGTGTGTTTGCCAGGTCAAATCGTTATCTATAGAAAGCCCTAGAAACTTAACACAGCGAACTTGTTCAATGTTCGTCTCATTATAATGAATATTGATGTTGTTATTTTTGTTGTTACGCCCGAAATTGACTAATTTAGTTTTTTCTAAGTTGATGATTAAGTTATTAGCCGTCAGCCAGTTAATTATATTGTGAAGAGTGGAATTTATGTCATTTTCAAAAGTATCAGTATTTTGACCTGTAAATATGACTGTGCTGTCATCAGCAAAAAGGATCATGGGATGCTGTGAAACTTTAGGCAGATCATTTATGTAGATCAAAAATAGCAGTGGACCTAACACACTACCTTGCGGCACCCCATAAAGTACTTTTTTGGGCATGGATTTATGTTTTTGTTCGGTATTATTTAAGAGATTAATATTATTTATTTCTACTACTTGATATCTGTCATTTAGATAAGATTCTAGAAGTTTATGGACGTTACCCCTTATTCCACAACTGTACAATTTATTTAAAAGAGTTCCATAGTGCACATAATCGAACGCTTTAGTCATATCCATAAACATTGCAGACACAGGAACATGTTTATCAATATTAGTATATACTGGTTTTAAGAGGTCATAAATTGCTAAGTTAATTGACTTATTTTTCCTAAAACCTTTTTGTTCTTTAGCAAATAGATCGAACTTCTCTAAGTGAGTATTAATTGCGTTATATATAATTTTTTCAAATACTTTTGAAAAAATAGGGATAAGTGCTATTGGTCTGTAACATGCCATGTCTTCCTTGTTATTTTTCTTAAAAAGTGGCTTCACTACGGATTTTTTAAGTTTAGTCGGAAACACACCAAGTTCAATACATAAATTAAATATATGACTGAGTACTGGGCTGATGATGGGAGCAACTTCCTTTATTGAGGCTGTTGTAATGTCATCATATCCAGCACTTCTAGTATTTTTAAGTGATTTAATTATAATATTAATGTCATAAGGTATTACAGGGTTTAAAAACAAAGATTTATATGAGCTATTGGGTGATGTCAATTTGTTATTGAAAGATGTCAAATTTATATTAGTATTATTATTATTAAAATTGTCCGCAACTGATCCATTATTGTTATTGAGTTTATTTATGGGTTTTATTAAATTAATATAATAATTATTAAATTCTTCAGCAATCACTCGTGGGTCTGATATTGTATGATTGTTTACTTTTATTTTATTAATATTTTCCCTTGGAAGCTGGTTTTTGTTTGAGTTTATAACTTTCCATGTGGCTTTCGATTTGTTCTCGGCATTGGATATTATATAATTATTTTGAGACTTTTGGGTAAGTTTAACAATTTTTTTGAGACGAGAACTATATTGTTTGAGAGCATTTTTTTTGTCTTCACTAGGATTGAGTCTATACTTCCACAGTTGTTTTCGTTTTTGCCGACAGCACTTGCTTATTCCCTTAGATAGCCAATTAGGTTTTTTAATAATTGTGTTTTTAATTTTTATAATCGGAAAACAGAGGTCATAGAAAAGTTTATAATGGTCGAAAAATATGTTGTATGCCACTTCTGGATCACTAGTTGAGTAAACATCATAAAAACTTAAGCTCATTAAACATTCTTTAAATTTAGTTTGGTTCTCTTTACTAAAGTCTCGCCTTTTTGTGTACCAGAATTTGACAGTACAAGTTTTTTTAACAGGAAATTTTAATAAGCTTCGGCCCGCGAATGACCCCCTTTCTCAGCAATTGGGCTATCCAATGCAAAACAATTCCGACTGTATGATGTTCTGGCATTTTGAGCACTTTATGCAGCCTACCCATATGTTCTTTCTTTGGTAGGTATTGTTCGAGGAGTCGTTAAGCTTCTTAAAAGTCCTGACTTTGAGCTACACGATTATTGACAAATGCTTGCACTGACTGGACAGGTCCACTCAAATTTCTGGGTTCTTTCCTCAAAAGGCTATTCCAGACATGGATCTACATGGCCCTCACATGATCTGACCAAGATTATGTCCGGACTTTACAATAGACTTTGACCTCTGAGTGAGGATGGGAAAAGTCGACTTCATCTATGTTATTAATAGTTTTTTAATAACATCATTTAACATCACGCCTTGTTTCCCCAAATGATTGGGCAGAGGTTTACCTATAGTACACCCACATTTCGCAAGTTATGTTTAAGTCCCATGTAATAGGGGGCGAGTTTAATAAATATTTAGGGTTCCGTACACAAAGGGTGAAACGAGACCCTGTTACAAAGAGACTCCGCTGTCCATTTGTCTGTCCGTCTGTCACCAGGCTGTATCTCATGACCCCTGATGGTTAGACAGTTGAAATTTTCACAGATGATGTATTTCTGTTGTCGCTATAACAACAAATATTGAAAACAGAATAAAATAAATATTTAAGGGGGGCTCCCATACAACAGACATGTTGTTTTTCCGTTTTTATACATATATGGTAGTACGGAACTCTTCGTGCGCGAGTCCGACTCGCACTTGGCCGGTTTTTTTTATTATTATAACGTGTAAATGTGATTCCGATATCCTATTTACAGAATAAACCATTTCATTTCATTTTGTAGTTAAAACATTGAATAGTTTACCAGCGTGCCTGCAGTTTATCCCTGTAAGGTTAAATAAAAAGTGAACATGTCACATTGTCGGTTTAAATTAATGTCAAAAACCAACATTTTTATTTTGGTATTATTTTCATCTTAACAGTTCCTTGTAAGCTCGGTGTAACGTGCGTGCGTGTTGCGTGTAAAGATCTATCTCGCGATAGCACTCCGTACAAGGGTTACATGAGTACATGATAGTGCGCGAGTGTGCGGTCACCGCGGCTGCCGATACTACTCCAAGATTACGCGGTCTGAGGGCTGACTATAATATCCTCAGAGCTCTGCTACCCTGGTACTACAGGTGACGTAATAGTTTCTTTGCATATATTATCTTCGTCATAACCGTCTTAAGAATTCAAGATAGTTTTGGTTAATGATAGTTGAGAAATTACCACCGGTTGATCCCGCGCGGTGTAGGAAAACCTTCCTCTGTGTAATTTGGTCGCTATTGTTCTAATGCACAATGCTATTAGGTAAAATTAATTTGTATTTAATTGACTTTTTTTTTAAATTTAGTTTAAGTTAAGTATTTAATTGTTACTATTTTTATTTATTTTGTTTACTTTGGTGGCTATTCACTCAAAAAGTAAAAGTTAATTAACAAAACGATTCCCAAACTTCTTCGGAGATGAATCTTATTGTGAAACAGGTCCTTAGGTCCGGCCTGAGTCAACTACCTCAAAGAAGTAGGTAAACTAAAAAAATATGACATTATATTATAATGAATGAAAAACTTGATCTAGCAACAACAAATTTTACACGCACATAAAATAACGCGCCATCCATCATTTGTGGTAAAGCGAACACAAGCTTCTGCTAATTTGATCTCCTCTCTCATTTATAAAGTTATGGTTTATTTATAGTTATTACATAACCCTGTTGCTGTTACAAATAAGGTGTAGGCACAACACTACGCTACACTCATAAATGTACAATATGGAGGTTATAAAAATGGTCTAATACGGGAATAAAAGTACACAGTAAATTTATGGGACTAACAGAGAAGGATTTATAAAGCTCACCTTGTGTAATATTTGACAATTATCTCTCTCTATCCGTATCATTATATGGACCGGTGTAACATGCAGCTGATTCTTCGTATTGTTTCAAAACAAACAAGGTTACCCTTATTTCAGGCCTAAATTGAGTTAGTAAAGAACTCAAGGACAGTTATCGCTCTGGATCTTGCCTCATAATCATCGTATGAGACGAGGTAACATACAATTGAGTTTTCTTATTGTTTCAAACAAATTAGGTCGCTAATAACACCTTTTATGCGTAAATCGAGTTAAAAACCCAGTTATAGCAGTTATTAGCTTTTTCAAAAGGAGGAGGTTATACGTTCGTTATATTTTTGGTAGGGTAAGCTTGCGTGGTGGTCCCTTATACATTTTGTTAACTTTGCTTGCGTAGTTTTTGAGTTGTTTCGGTAATATGTAGGTACGTATTTAATACACTTTGTGCATCTTGATCTTTATGTTATACGTAATACTTCCCTGTCACTGTTGTTTACATATCAAGTAGTGGTATACGAATTCGTGGGCACCAATTACCATAACTAAAAAATTAAAAATAAAATCTATTTAACAGAAAAAAAGTCCGCCTGGCTAGCTACCACCATCTTATCTAAGTCTGTCGCCATAACAACAATGTTAACAGCATTCCGGGTGAAGCTCGCTTCCATCTTCGGCCTGAGGTACTTACCATCAGGTGAGATGAAGGCCAAGCATTCCCGGTTATGATAAAAAAAAATACATTTCTCTCCCGTTGAGTTCATGATGGGTGTTCAGAAACTTATACAAGCTTAGTTTTTTTTACCATAAACCTTTAAATAGTCCTTGTACTCCTAATTATGTTATTTCGCAAGGTTTTCAAAATATTTAGTTTTTGGGAAGTTAATCCAGTGTAGGTACCTACTTAGGACCAAAAATAAAGTCATCATCTGCCTAGATTCTTCCCCAATATGTTGAGGTCGGCTTCCAGTCTAACCGGACGCAGCTGGATACCAGTCTTTTACATGGAGCGACTGCATATCTGACCTCTACAACCCAGTCACTGGGTAATACGATACCCCTTGGTAAGACTGGTTGTCAGATTTTCGGGCTTCTGACGACCCGTAACGACTGTCAAAGATACAAGAATGGCCAAAAAATTAAGTGTTCACCTTATTAGTGTGAAAATACTATCAATGACTAGTTGAGGATTATAGATGTTGAGGATGTCATTAAGGTCTGTCTATAACCTTGTTTCCAATTGATGTTATTTCCACTTAAACAAACATCAACTTTATGTAAGTGTAAATAAAGTTGATTTTAGACTGACTAGTACTGTTGAAAAATAAAAAAAGGGAATGGTAGCGCAAACTGAACCTTATGTGTAAAACTCGTGTTTGTTTACATGTTTGGCAAAGAAATTGCGAACGTAGATTAGGTCTGTGGCGGCGCTAATAAAGGTGACGTTACATTATTAAGCCAGTAGGCGTGACCAGGAGAGCATTATCACGCGGCACGTCTCATGGCTTTCATCATTATAGGCTGCGCTTACGAGCATAGTCCAGTAGACAGGGACCCAAAAAGTATAGTAAAGCATAATCTCAATAACTTTAAAATTACGTTTCGTGTTAAGTTTTCCCTTATTACCTATGTATAGAGAGCAGAGTGGCCTAGTGGTAACGGCCCCGACTCGGTCGGGTTGTAGGTCGCGGGTTTGAACCCAGGCAGGCACTTTAATTTGTGTAAATAATTTCATCAGCACTGCTCTCGAAACGATGAAGGAAAACATCGTGATGAAACCGGCATGTCCTATAACAAAAATTCGAAGACATGTGACATCTACCAACCCGCACTGGACCCGCGGGGTTGTGGCTGAGGGCTGTGTTCCAATAGACGGAACTTTTTTTTTTTGAGACTGATTATTAAAAAAAAAATCCCCTAATTACATGATGTCTTTGTATTACATGTTTACTGAAAATCTGCAAGAAAGGAGTATTATTTTCAGTTAGACTGCATAGCACTCTATAAAAGCTTGTGTTTGGAATATGCAGTTATGCTTAGTGTTATTTTTCTCGCACCTATTAAAACTAACAGTATCTACAGCTCCAAAGTAACAGTTTTTCTCACCAAATTTCTTTAGTTTTAAGTGAATCATTGTATTCTTATGATAATAAAGTTATCTCAAACTTCCAAATACAATTTCAAAACTTATTTACGACTTACTTACGACAACTACACGCTATCTCTTAGCCTATAAGGACCAGTTAACAACGCGGGCGTGTCTCGCCGCCTGACGTAATTACCTCTTTATTGCTGAAATATTATGGCCAGCCCTCAAGGCCATGTCCCTTGAGGTGACTGCACTCCTGGTAAAAAGAGCAAGGAACCCTCAGGGGGTTATGTAATCAAGATGCAAATGTCAATTTGAATTTAGTGTAATTGCAAGAAAACGTTTTTGATCGTGTCTCTTTATTTTTGTGTAATGACAAAAGTGATGCGTTTATTATGGCACTAATTTAAGCCTACATCCAGCAGACATCTATTTTATCATGAGTTTATTTATTGAGAGGCAGTAACAGGCACAGAAGTTTCTTTTGTATACTAGAAAACTTCTTTACAAAAAAAAAAAAAAAAAAACAGTCACTGCCAAAAAAAAAAACAAAGTGAAAATAACTTTAATTTAGGAAGTCGGTGTCTTTTGATCTGTATTTTAGTTTTTTGCCACCGACTTCCGAAATTAAAGTTATTTTTCACTTTGCAGTTTTATTTTTGGAAGTTGGTAGTTTTTTTTATTTTTGTAAAAAAGATTTTTATTTTTAACTTTTTCGTTATGGTACTTAACCCCAACCAATTCGTATACCATTACTTGCCATGTAAAAAACACGAAGACAGGAAGAATTATAACTTTATCAAGATACACAAAGTGGATTATTAACTACGTTATATCGAAGCTAACTAAAAAAACTGCCCAAGCAAAATTAATAATACAATTTATATGGGACCACCGCACAAGCTTCTTCAATAATATGAAAATTAAAAAATTGACGTACATATCAACGAACAAAAAAAAAATACAGACAGACCTAAATAACCTCTTCCTTTTTTTGAAAATTAGATTGGTGTCTATTTATTGTTGAATGTTGCTACATAATCACTGCCGTTTCAGGGTTTGTAAATATCGCATACACCAGAGGGCCCTAGTGTGAGTTTCTTTTAACCATCTCGACTTTACGCATCGACCGCGTTTGCCCTACACTGGCCGGCTGCCAATCGGAGCGCCGAACGCGGTCGATGCGTAAACTCGAGATGGTTAAAATAAACTCACACTAGGCCCTCAGGTAAGTGAATGATAATGCGTTGCTGAATGAGAAAAAAATCCTGCATTTCCTTTTACATGATACCCTAAATAATAATTTGTTCCAAGAATTTACGAGAACCGCAACTTTTGCAATTCACCCTAATCGCCACGTTATCTAATTGCAACTCTACAGTTATAGTTATTATAGCCGTATTTACGCTGTACTGAGGAATTTTCACAAGTTGATAGCATAAGACTGCTTCTCTAAAACAAAATTCTTCTGAAAAAGCAAGACGTACACAACACAACACCTCATACAATTCAACATGTCTTTAACCAAACCAGTTTTGTTTACCAACCTCTAATCATCGCGTGCCGTAGTCGCGTGCCTAATAAACGATACGACACGCCAGGTAACCAGAACGCATGCGTTAACACGGCCGCCATTGTAACCAGACCTCCCCATCCTTCAAAACTAAGTTAATTTTCAAATATCGAAGGGTCCACGCCGCAGTGGGAGGGTTCTTTCTAAATTGGTTTACGGGACAGGTAGAAGGCAGGTGGGCCGTGGGACGCATGCGCCAGCCACCAGGTAAGCTTGGTAGCAACCTCCTGATACCTCCTGGTATCCTGGTAGGCGGCTGGCATCTTGCCACAGGTATGATCCCAAGGAACAGGTGATAGGGCTTTCATATGGACCCAGGTGATGACCCTACATACGTGTGAATCAAAAACTTGTAGACATGACTCAAGAATATTTTTGATAATACTATTGTATTACATTTTTAAGCGAATTTGAACTTTATCGCAAAGGAATACAGCTCTTCTGAAAATGAAACGCTTACGTCCGTCTATAAAATGAAAAAAATATTCTACCACAAAAAAGCTTTCTTCTTTCATAAACATTTCAATTCATAATATTTGTTCAGTTTTATCTACAAAGTGCAGTTATCTACTGAACATTAAAGTTCTTCGAGTAGCTGAAGACCATTTCTCAGATTTGTTGAGTCTGTCTTACGCGCATCGCGAGTGACAGGACGTCAAAATAAATTGATATACCGCGCCATTCGAACACTAGCATTGAACTTCTCGTCAGATAAGCACTTCACGAGCAAGACATGATTTATTACTTTACAACGTAAAGTAAATAGTCTAATATCTACTCGACATTCTGTTCGTCAAAGAATCGACAGGGAAAGGAGCTCTGTCCTGCTTAATTCATGTTTTTGGGGCTAAGGACCAAAAATTGTTAAGTCCTTGGGCCTTATGCAACAACATGTAGAACTGAATTAAAATTGATGTGATTTATTCAAATCTTTCACTAGATAACTAAGTTATTTAATATCTTTAGCTTATTACATTTTAATAACTCAATCATCTGCCCGAATATCTTGCAGAATTAATCCAATAATATTACTGTTCACAAGGCTGTAATATTAAACAACCTGAATTTATTGTAGATAATAAAAATATTAGCATAAAGATTTAAAGTTGCAAGTCACTATATAAACGACGACCCGTGGACATGGTGACGGGATGAGCGATTTGGTTTTTTCGATCAGATTGATCAAAACGCTACCAAAGCGCTTCAAACTCGTCTGTTAGAGTCAACCTGGATGGGATAGAGAAGCAAGATACTCAATACTTGAGTTGAGTAAGCAAGATGTTTTGTTAAGGCATAGAGCCAAATCTCTAGTTAAAATAACTTCTAACAAATTCTACTAATAGACTTCTAATTAAACTCGTTCTTCTTCTAATAACATAACATCACGCATTATTTCCCTGAAGGGTTGGGCAGAGGTGTACCTATAGTACACCTACATTTCGCCAGTTGTGTTTAAGTCCCATGTAATAGGAGGCGAGCCTATTGCCATCAACCGGGCACAAATCCTGACTCCGGGCTGCAACTGAGAAATTCCAGAAAGAAAAACCCAATGACACTTGTCCCGACCTGGAAATTGAACCCAGCACCTCATGTTCAGCAGTATCGCTTGCAACCACTAGACCAACGAGGCTTCTTCTAATAAATTTATAAATGAAGAAAGTATTCTAAAGATTACTAGAATCCTAGGCCAAGTCTTGGAACTTTGTAGTAAGGTTGTGGTTAGCTTCTAGCTCTAAAACATACAAAGAAAAAAACACTGTCACTAATTCACTCTAGCGTCGTATAGGCACCTTACTCGCCACCCAAGACCCATTACTAAAACGCTCATCAAAAAATCTATTTACTATGTAATGACCCTAATCCTTTCGCGTCGTGAAGAAGTTTTTACGGAACCACACACAGACTCTTTAGACCTCCCGAGAAGAGGGACGTGCCTCCGAAGGGTTAACTAATGATGACAGCAAAAAATGCACAGGTTGAATGGTGGGTAATTTAGGTATTCTTTTTATGGGCATTTTATTTAAGCTGGGCATGGCTGGCATGTAAATTAGGGGTTGAACGGCTTCGTGATTCGTAGGATCGTAAATTGAAGTCTTATTAGTAAGCCTAGTCAATCAATATAACAATAAAAAGAGAACTAGGACGTAGTTCTCTTTCAAGAAGATTGGATACGAGTATCATAATCAACCTATAGCGTTCCCACTGCTAGGACGCTCTGCGAGAGAGAATGGTCTGTAATCCACTACGCGGACCCGGTGCGTAGTACTAGGATGTCATATAACTTCGATTGTTTGTTTCAAGGACATGTCGGTTTCCTCACGATGTTTTCCTTCGCCGTTTTGAGAGCAACGGTGATGAAATAAATAACACAAAGAAAATAAACCCACTACATACACGCCGTAAATTGGGGCCTCCACTGTTTCCACAATTTTCTATATTGAACTCACACACTGGCTTATTATTAGTATTACTTGTTATAATGTTAGGAATATCGTATAATTTTACAATGTTTGTAACTATGTGAGCACCAGGCATCTATCACAATTAATTTATCTGTCATTCCTTCATTTTTCATTCTTTTTACCTATCGTGGTATAGTAATCTTATTCTAGGTGCATTGTCTTCACATATAATTATATAATTAGTGTATACAAGATATAATGTTTTTTTTAAAGAGTAACGGTGGAGTTTCTTGCCCATTCTTCTCCATACGAAAACTACCTTTTGGAATGGGCGTCTAGAATCAGTTATTATTATTTTTTGTAAATTTTGACGTTCAAAAGTGCCTTTTTTGTGCCTAATTGAAATAAATTATTTGACTTTGACTTAAAAGACGAACATATTTACTTATTTGGATATATACTAAAATTAATTGTAACAACAAAATGAAGCGATTTATTAGAGCGATTACAATAAAAATGTAAACAGAAAAAAAGAAATGCAGTCATCAGTGGATCACCTTGTTTCAAAACCGCATGAAATAAATCTACAAGTAATAAAATCCTTTAAACCATTTTGTTGAACAATAAAATATCAGCTGATCTGTGAACAGCTATAGTAAAAGATAATAGCAGCAATCAAATTCACAGTAAAAATACAGATAAAACCATAAATCTTACTCTAATAGACCCAATGGAAATAAAAAAAATGGCCGACAACCTAGATTTTATTGGTGTAAATATACCTACATAACTCTCTATCTATTTTTGCGACTGCAGTGTAATAGTTTAAAATGTATTTTAAAAGTAGAATCAAAATGAAGGGGAAGAATTCCGAGAGAGAAGACAGAAATATGACACGCTCCCTACTCCTAAAAGTCAAAAAGACGAATCGGAATGAACATACCAAAAGAACCAAATACAACTGATAAAAATGGTAATCGATTTTAAAATGTACGAGTATTTTAAAAGTAGAATCAAAATGAAGGGGAAGAATACCGAGAGAGAAAAGAGAAATATGACACGCTCCCTACTCTTAAAAGTCAAAAGGACGAATTGGAATGAACATACCAAAAGATCCAAATACAACTGATAAAAATGGTAATCGATAGACTGCCATTACGTTTAAAAAAAAAAAAAAAACAACTTTACATCACGTCACGGAACAATCAATATTGAAATACCTTCATCCTAACTAATCAAAACGGATGAACGGATTTGGAGGAAATTTGGCATATGAGTAGACCAGGGCCTAGGTTAGGTTATAGGATACTTTTTATCCTGATATTCCCATAGGATCGAGACTTATGTGGGTGAAACCGCGGAACACAGCTAGTTTTTCATTAAGTAACGTTTTATTCAGAAGAAGAATGAGTGCCGCTCCCAAAAAAGTACGTGACCTTAGTGCGTGAAGTTTTCACAATAAGCAAATATAGGTAACGATTCATTATTATCTTCTGTACAAATGTCACCGAACAATAAGCTATTGACCTCATAAACGAAACAAAGAAGTTCAAGTTCCTGATATCTGGCATCCCGGTCCCGAGTTCGATGCCCGACTCAGTCAACTGTATCAGCGCGGTACTAATTGATTAGAGCCATCAAATTTGTCTAGACTTGTCCAGGCGTGACCTATCTAGGTCCGCTTAAATTAGATATCATTAGGGTTCCTTGAAATGCTAACAAGATCATTTAAATTTCTTATCATTCAATGAGATTATTGGTCACAAAATTGTGACCGAACGACAGGTTCTGACTAAGTAATAACAGCAGCACGGTCGATCGATCAGGTTAAGCTACACTTGCCGCGGTCGGTCCGTGGATGGGTGACCATCTTAACATACCAAGACCCCTCTGTGCCTCGGAGAGCACGTTAAGCTGGTGGTCCCAGCTGTCATTCGTAGATCTTTGAAAGTCGATACGGGTCGTCAGAAGTCCGAAAGTCTGACAAATGGTCTTACCAAGGGGTATAATATTACCCAGTTCAATAACTGGGACGACCGCCTATTAGACCTTCAAAACCCAGTGGTTGTGGAGGTCAGATAGGCAATCGCTCCATGTAAAATACTGGTATTCAGCTGCATCTGGTTAGACTGGAAGCCGACCCCAACATAGTTGGGTAAAGGCTAGGCGAGTTTAAGCTAAATGAGTTTCCAGCTTACACAATAATTTTCTGTCCTGTATTTTCACTAGCACTGGCAGGAATCAAGCTTCTCTATCTTCTTAGATTCAGTCACAGGCATTTTACATAAACAATATTTCTAAAACCCTTAACTTATTCAAAAGATTCAATCTTGTCGATATCATTCATGCATCTCCTTTACATGTATCAGAAATTCAAATCGATATATACGCATAATGCAATGGTGCTTCTCATAAATATATCATATATTCAGTTAATCTTTTTCATGCAACGACGCAAAAAAATGTTGTTGGTTGACTATAGTTTATTGTTCCTAATAATGTTTCCACTGCGGTGCCTCCTCTGAGGAAGTGGGCAGTCAGCATATTATATAACCTAAATAAACAAAAACGTAAATAGGTGTAAAAAAGGTGATTTTGCGGTTCATTTTTCTAATGAACGATTGATGTTGTTAATCAATATTAATATGGCTAGAGAGAGGTTGAATGTCGAAATAACAGAAAATTTGAATGTTTGAATTTGCATGTTTGTCATGCTGGGTACGCCAATTGACCTGTGTGGGAAAAGTATTGTTTTTGATTGCTCCACTCAAGTTCTTTTAAATCTAGCATAATCAACGTATAAAGTGGCTTGTAATCTACCAAGAGTGCGGGTTGGTAGATCTCACATGTCTTAGAATGTTTGGTTCTAGGACATGCCGGTGTCCTCACGATATTATCCTTCACCGTTTTGAGAGCGGTGTGATGAAGTTATTTACACAAAGAAAAATGCCTGCCTGGGTTCAAACCTACAACTTCAGGCCGTTACCACTGGGCCACCACTGTTCTCAATTTAATCATTGCTGTAAAATAACTTTAGGAACTATGTACGGAATTCTCACAGTAATTGTAAAGTTGATTAATTTACAAAACACGATGTCAAGCCGCGGGAACGCCTCCCAATCTCGTTACCAGCTCTTCTATAAAATTATCTATTTTGCTGTTCCTAGTTCCTACTGTAAATTAATGTGGTGTATCACCAAGACAAGATATTCTATGATTGGATAAAAAGTTTATATCACTTCTCATTCGTCTTTTTTCTTTCTCTTGCTTAGGTGTTAAATTAATCGGCCATTACACATTAGTTTATTTTATGCTGCGGCCGCAAAAATTAAGTGCTTAAATTCGTCATAACTGGAATTAGTTATCCTTTTTGGGGTTTTTTGTAAGTCAACTAGCCGTTCAGCGAACGTAAAACCCAAACATTACAAAACCATAAATTGCTCTTACGATATGCAAACACATATCGTTTGCACTCAGTTCCTAATGTAATTCAAGCTTCTATTCAAACGTTGACTCACAGTTCTAGCGGTTAAATTAATATTTTTCCTAAACAAGAGTTTATTTACACATACATCATTATGCGGCGTCGGTTCCCGATCAAAAGGCTGTTTGTTCCTACTGATAGTTACAATTTATTGCCCTGCTTTGGCCCTCCAACGTGAAAGAATTCCATTACTGCACCACTTGTACAAATTTCATTGGGCTCTTGTATTCAACGAGCAATGTAATCTGTTGGTCGGTATCTTAAGGACCTGTAGACAGATCTTTAAATCTAACAGTGTCTCCCAACCTTTTCTTGACCAGGGACCACTTTGATTTCTTTGTTGTTAGCAGGGACCACGATGTATAGTAAAAAATAAAGTGAATCAATCCGAAAATGAACATTAATCAGAAACTCAATATTAACGTGCTTAAGCAAATAAAAAACATTTTTTTTTTGTAGAAAGTTAAATCAATTTTGAATCTATGTGATTTTTAATCCTCAACAGCGATATTGATACCTAGTCCTGAACTGTAATCCAAATTTTATTTTAATGTGCCTAGTAAAATATTGCTTTTCAATCCTCCCATTTGTGTTCCTCATTCGTCATCGAATTATAGGCAGAACAGCTATACGAGTATTGTGCGTGCAAGCAGAAATTTTATTGAGATATATGCAAGCGACATGATCTGGATCCTTTCGTAACTAGTGTGAACTCAGCCAGAAGGTGCTTGAGCCTGCAATTTTTTAAGTGACCGCGGTTATCTTATGCAGCTTTCTTTTTACTTTTGTCTGTTTTTTTTTACTTGCTAGCAAATGTCTGCATTTTATTGTTTTAATTTTTAATGTGGCAACTTTACTTTAAGTCATGTGCTCTGCTCGCATCATAATTACATTTTTTTATTGTAATTTTATTCTAAACGCGAGGACTGGTAATTGGCTTTCTGGTGACTAACACCCCTTTTTTTGTTACCTATGTTTTGTTAGCTGTAAGTCCTCCATGAAATAAATAAATACATTTTGCGGTTGCATCTTCTGCACACGTTCGGTATCTAATCCTAGGACCAATTATTCCTCAAGCTACACGCAAATCATCAATTACTCTTACTTTCCTGGTCATGTTTTTAATTACCAACAATGCAGAAAACCCTTGTAGCGGTTAGTCCGCCACATAGGAACTACGCATCAAAGACATGACGTCACACAAATCCTGCATCGCGCAATTAGAGTTTACCGCGCGAACGACATATATAAGACTATCCGACATCAACAGTCGGGCAGTCGGCCCGCCAGACACAACACCCGTCTGGTTGGAGGATCCTCCCTCTTCTATGGTGGATGAGTGAACTTTACACCCTGTTCACCATACCCCTAAATTGGTGACCCCGAGTATGAACGTCAACGCAGCCTTCGTGCAACTACTTCAGCGTGACGTCATCATCATCATCACTCCCGCAAGCTTTCGTGAGGCGAGTCACACAGACAGCCAGCACCCTCGGCTTCAACGGGTATCCTGACCACCAGCATGCAGCGAACGCGCATTCCTGGTCATCACCCTCAGCCTCATCAGCAACCTTGGCACAGCACCTGCACCTTCGGCCGGTCTCACAAGCAGAGCCTATTCTACCCTCTCCTGGTCGACGCTAGCAGTCAGCCACAACCCGGCGCTATACCACATCCGACTCACTGGATTGTGACGCAGCGCCACCCCGACTCACTGGGGAATCACCGCAGACAGTTCCGACTCACCGCGAACTATACGGCACCCGGTTCCGACTCACTGGAACCTCCACTGGTACTGTGAAGCATCGCAAGATACAAGACTCAGCCCACTTTCGACCTCCGGTCTCCGGAGGGGAGTGATGTAGCGGTTAGTCCGCCACATAGGAACTACGCATCAAAGACATGACGTCACACAAATCCTGCATCGCGCAATTAGAGTTTACCGCGCGAACGACATATATAAGACTATCCGACATCAACAGTCGGGCAGTCGGCCCGCCAGACACAACACCCGTCTGGTTGGAGGATCCTCCCTTTTCTATGGTGGATGAGTGAACTTTACACCCTGTTCCTCATGCCCCTAAACCCTTGTTCACAGAAATCGTTCGCGGACCATATTTTGGCTCTTGCGGACCACTGGTTGGAACTTGGGAACCACTGTTTAAATAGATGGCCGTGGGAGGTGGTGTTTAAAAGAAAGTGGGAGCCATAAGTGGACAATTAGATCGTGTAACACTAACAAAAGCCGCTTCATTAGTAAAGTTTCGGACTTCAGTAATGACGTCATGTAATTGTAAGGAACTGTTAGTATTGTACTCACGTGCAAGCACTATTAATGTCAATTTATCGTCCATATTGGTACAAACAACGACGTCTAGGTCATACATGGTTCTGAACGCTAAGTGTCAAAATTGAATGAGTGCCAAATCATTTTGGTGACTCCATACAGTTTATTGGATGATTGCATTATTTGTATTGTCACTTATCCTTGTTTTGACAGTTACAATTGTTTGTTTAACTACGAGTTGTCGTTCAGGATCTTTACTAGGAAAAAGTTGCATTGACCTAGTTGTTTAGCACGAGTAACATTGTATGCATGTCTAATGATGATTCACACCCGTTCTATCAAGAGTCTGAAAGCGGGTCAGTTCTGGAGTGCTGTATATTTGCCTCTTCAGAGTTGTTGTAGTTCTTTAGCAACGGTTTGATGTACATAATTTGTGTCTAGTTAAATCCTTATGCCTGGAACAAGTCTATCTTTTTTTAGACATAATATAACATAACACCACGCCTGTATTCTCCGAAGGATTAGGCAGAGGTGTACCTATAGTGGGTACACCCAAATTTCGCCAGTTCTCTTTAGGTCCCGTATAATAGGGGGCGAGCCTATTGCCATCAACCGGGTACCAATAAGATTCCAGGCTGCTCTGAGAAAATCCTGATGGAAAAACCCAATAACACTTTGCCAAACTCTGGAATCGAACCCAGGACCTCATGCTCAGCAGTAGCGTTTGCGATCACTAGACCGACGAGCCAGTCTATATTTTTACCCGACTGCGGCGAAGCCAAAAAAGGAGGGTTATGAGTTTTGTATGTAGGTATGTATGTCTGTTCGTCTCTTTGTTCCCTCGTAACGTAAGTAACTACTAAATAGCTGAACTGATTTTGATGAATGATATGTTGTTAGATTCATCTTTATTGCGGCAGTGTCACTAGGTAGGTATAGTATTTTTTTTTTTAACATTTTTGTGAAAAACGGGTTTTTAGTTTTTTTTTATACTATAACGAAAAAAACAAGAAAATGATATCGTATATATATGGTTGATATCGTAACTCAAGAACCAGGGCGGCATAAGTCCAAAGATCACCACTCCACGTCAATTAGCACGCAATCTAGAACTATAAAAGTCTCCAAAATAGTCAACCTATTTTCGTGAGTGACTACAATAGCGGTTACGAGTCGTAAATCAATTTGTTAGTGCTTTCAGGCTAAGCTCGGCTGAGACCTAATTCCCATGTGGAATTAATAATGGAACCTAAATTGCCATTAAGATGTTAAGCCTGTGTGTCATAGAAACATTTGGGAACGCATCTGGTATGAGCTTGTATTAATAATTCATTTGGATTATCGTTGGGTGGTCTGAGATACAATAGTTTACGTTATTAATGTAGTTATACTAGTTTACAATATGATACATGTAGATCATCGTGAGATCCAAAATTCAAAGAAATGTGACATCTACCAACTCGCACTGGGCCCGCGTGGTGGATTACGGCCTGTTCCTTTTCAAAGAGAGGAGTCCCAGCAGTGAGAACATTCTAGGTTGATTATGTTTAAGCTATACAGATACTCTACTTTTTTGTAGTGACCGACCGAAGCATCGTTTTCAGCGATTTTCGGCCAAAAAATCATGATTCGGCCATATTTTCGTTTTCGGCCATAAATCAGCCAAAGCTTTGGCCAAGCCGAAAATCAAAAGTCCGAGAATTTGCGCGCGGCTTCTTTCGGATTACTTCGTAAAGCTCGGCAATATCAGGTGACGTTCGGCTAACGAATTTTTTTTCTCTCCCTCAAGGTGTGAAATGAAAACAAACAAAATTTCAGTGTAGGTACAGCGGAAATATGAATATATATTTTTTAATGTCTATTTTTTTAAAACTTTCAGCCGAAAGACTAAAGTCGAAGCGTCTTTTTCGTTTTCGTTTTCTGCTAAAAATCCATTTTTGGTCTGACACTAGGTTTTTAGCCCTCGTTGTCTGGATTTAGCACCATTCGCCATAATATATGATAATAAAATTACCACGTCCTTTAAAACATTATGGCCGGAGGGCGCGTTTAATGTAGTTGAGTCCATATATGAACGAAATTACAGTGTTACAGTGTTGGATAGCAAAAGAGCTTTTTATAGAATCTGGAGAATAACGTAGGTTCCTACAAGTAAAAAGATAGTTTTAGATCTAAAAACAGTAAAGCTTTAATTATAGGTCTTAATTGATAGTAAATAAGGTCCCATTAAAATAGATGGACAAACTTTTAGAAATCATTCAGACCACCAAAATAAGGAAAATGGTAAAACAATCATCAGAAAAACGCATTAGATACTTACAAGAAAAATGAATCAGCTAACAAAAATACACTAAAAATGAATCAGCTAACAAAAATACACTAAAAATATTGGTTACCCAATGCCAATTATTATTTTAGGTCAAAATAAAATCAATTTAATCAGTGTTTTTTTATTGGATATCTTTGGTTAGTCGTACTGAACGCGGTGCTAAGATTTGCCCATCTATTTTAATGGGACCTTGTATAATGGTGACGATATCTTCACCAATCATCTACCTAGTTTAGGATTTGACTCATTAGTTTGGGTTAGTAGGTAATACGGGTTAGTATCCCCATGTCAATGCGCAAATTTTGCGTATTAGTTTGGGTTACATTAATAACTCGATCAGGCTATATTCTTGCGGCAGCTACAAATTAAACTTGTTTACCATTAGTCCACGTTAACATTGTTTTTTTAAAGGTCAAAATAAATAAAAAATATTTTACGGTTATAGACTACCTCTATAAAAGGATAGGGGGGAATAGTTATTTGTTATACAAGAGTGCAAAGTTGCTTTTTAACCGCGTGTTCAATTTTGATGACCGAGCAAGCGAAGGATTCTAAAATTGAATCACGAGCGCAGCGAGTGATTCAAAATTAGAATCCTGAGCGTTAGCGAGGGAATCAAAAGAGCACGAGGTGAAAAATCTTTGCACTCGAGTGCAACACGTAACTTTTCATTCCACCTCAGCGAGGAAATGACTAAATGCAAAAAAAAAAAACGTTTACAATCACAAGATAGGTACACTTTTATTTCAGTTTAGGTATTAATTACTACATTATGACAGGTAAGTATTACAGAATAATCTTTAAATTATAACAAAATAATACTAAGGTATAATTAAGAAAATTTTAAAGTAACGTTGCTACAGTTATTTAAATTGAGTGTAATATTTTTGTTTGGTACTGTAATATTGGTGTTAGTCACTTGTGTACTGTTTTTCGGTAAACTATCTGTCATACTTAATAGTTGTACCGATTCATCGGATTCCCTTGGCGTGAATGTTGGAGAGAGAGGGAGATGGTTAGGTGTTTCATAACGGCTTATTTTTGATGTAGAAGGGCCAGTACAAGGATCCGATTGAGGCTCTTTCAGTGTAATGGCTCCTACGATGCCTTCACATATTTTAGACTTATTTTGGATGGAATCCTCTATGTATCCCTCTACAACTGCATTGGACTTCCAGCCTCCGTGGCGCTTAAGGGACAGCAGATCAGCTCCGGAATCAGCCAAAAGTGTGGCTGAAGTTCGTCGGAAACAATGACCCGTGTACAACAGGGGTTCTGGAAGTTCAAGAAATGTTGCTATTTCTCGTGGGATACTGCCAATTTTATTAGTACCCATAGGCTGTCTAACACACTTTCCATTGCGATACTGTAGAAAAAATCGATTGATTGGAGTGTTAGGCGGGCGTAAGGCTTGATATTTCTCAACAATCGTTACGTATTCCTTGCGAATGACGAAGTTGCGGTCTCTTTTTGTCTTTGTATTAGGTAAATTAATTAATAGTAAGTCATCTGAATGTTTCTCAATGTTTTTGACATTAAGTTGTGTTAGTTCATTAGTTCGACATGCTCCGTTTATTCCAATAATAAGAACAACCTGTAACGTAAAGAGTATTGTAGTAGATAAATGAATAAAATTGATATGAACGCATAATTATGCCTATCAACATCTACTAAGTATACTATTTAATTGAGATTAATATACTTAAGTAGATACTGAATGTGCAACTGACTTACTTTTGCCGCCAAATATACGGAATCGGGTGCTTCGTTAAGAAACTTTTCAATATCAGATACTGTGAAAACCTTCGATTTTTTTGGTTGATGACCAGATGAGGCTCTTTTTAAAAATGCCACTAATTTAGGATAGGTATCGATATGTTTGTCTTTTTTCATCTTTATTGTTGCTTTTAGCATCGAATACGTACTCCATAGAGTGCTTGCTTTCTTGTTCTCGGATAATTCTATAAAATATGCCAGCAAAACGTTTTCTGAGAAAGTTTTGGCTCCTTTTGCTAGTCGCCACGTGTTGAACATATCGTACTGTTTTAAATACTTCTCGCGTGATTGTTGAGGGAGAAAGCTCATTTGCGCATTATTAACAGTTTCAGTCAATTCTGTTGGCGTCAAGCAAACTTCCTCGTCGCTAGAATCACTCATTTTAGTTTTTTCACTTGTTTTCAAGTTTCTTGTTTTTAATATACCTAAGGTTTAACAATGACGTGAAAAAATGCCGCGTAAAGAACCGCGTACAAAGCAAATTGAAAAAAGAACACCAAGAAGGTTCCGAGTCTGAGTTTTTAACAAATTAAAAAAAAGTTGTATGATATATTCGGCACCATAGAGGTAGCAGTAAATAGGTTTAATGTTTTTTTTAATTCACAAACTTAGTGCACACGATGTTCTAAATTCAATTTACTTTATCCTCTAGAGAATAAAAACGGCTTTTCCACTCAGATACTGAAGATTAAAAATACTCTTTCCGAGATGGTGGGATGAAAATGTTCTTTGTTTGAAGACATGTTTGGCGCAGTGGTTAAGCGATTGACTGTTGCCCTGTGTGTCGCGGAAAAAATATTTGTATGACCTACAATTAGTTGTTCCGGGTCTGGTTGTTGGTGTATTATGTGAGTTTAAATGTTTGTAAAAGCACCCACAATACAGGAGAAATTCCTAGTGTGGGGCAACGGTTATTAAAAAAAGAAGAAGAAGAGGAAATAAAGAAACAAATAGTTATATTATGTTCGCCACAGAGGGAGAAGGAAATAAAGCTCAGATCGATGCAATTCTGAAAGTGTTTTAAGCCATCATTAAGACTATCGCTAAGAAGATTATACAAAATGTAGATGATAAGAAAATAAAGCTAAACTTAATGACCTTTGATCTGAAAGACCGCCGTGAAAAGTCAAATTTAAAAAAACTCACTTTCAAATCTAAAATTCAGATAGAAATAATTCTACAAGCTAAGCCTTTAACATAATTGTGTATTGTAAACGTTATCGGCAATTTCATCAGTTCTCTCATTGTGTTGATTCAGAAACAATATATGAACTGAACAATGTAATGTAGGTGGTATGTGTTGAAACGAAGTGGAAGAACAAAATAGATACAAAATCATAGAATAACAATGTACAGAAGCGAAATGCAACGAAGCAAAAAAAAAAACTATTTCGATAGTTAAGCTATCATCTTCATCATTTCAGCCGAAAGATGGTCTCCTGGACATATATGCCTCCCCAAGCGTCGTCGCATCGACTGGTCCTTGGCTTCTCGCATCCCGCGGATTGCCGTGACCTTCACCAGGTCATCGGTCAATCTTGTAGATGGGCTACCCACACTGCGCCTTGCGGTACGCGGACGTACACTCCAGAACCTTTATGTCCCATCGGCCATCCACGGAGTATAAGCGGTAGTAATTACTGGGATTACTGGATCTGTCAATGCAGTCTGTGTTGCTGATGCTGCTTTTTCGGTGGCATGCAATCGATGTCCATACAAAAACACATGAATTTCCTTTCTGTTCAGTTTTAAATCTATGACAAAACATACATTGTAACTTCTACGAATAACGGGATAACTGTCACGACGTCTGTGTAAACTCGTGTATGTGGGTGATTTCGTTTTTGCATTACATTAATGTGTTGGATTTGTAATTCTGATCTATGCAAATTGTAGGATTTGAATTAACGTTTTTCTAGTCGATGGGAGCTTTAAAGGTTAAAAAGACTAAAGAATTAAATAATATTATTTTTTACAAAAACACGGAACGAAGAAAACTTATTGTTTCATTGTTTCATCACAGTTTAAAAAAAGAGGTAGTGACTCGTATTAAAAAGAAAATAAAGGAAATACGTTTATTGGCGGTAAATATGACGCAAAGAAAAAACACATAAAAAGTTACACGAAAAGAGCAATTCACGCAAAACGGCCATCGCTCATCATAATGCTGCGACCCTATGCGAGACAGCCCCAGCGCTGGTTTTCAGCGACAGCTGGCGTTGACGTGATGACGTAAACGTTAACGTTGATAAACTTGAACCTAATAACAGCAAAAGTATAATATTATCTCCTTAAAATAACCGGCAATATATCACATATCCCGCAGTCTCAATAAAAGTTAATCCTAGTTTCACGACACTTATAAATCAGTAGATACTACAAAAACAGACAAAGCTTTAATTCATAAAACATTTTTGGACATCACCCACACGCTAATCGCTTGCCGCAACACAACTTTCACCACTTGTGTGCTTATGAGAATCTAAGAGACTTCGCAAACTTAACGGCTAGTGGACTGTTTTTTTATTAATCCTGAAGCCAATGGGCCCAGTCAGACCATGGCAGAATCGGTCCTTATAACGATGTTTAGGGGGCCAGCCGAAAAAAGTTCACTGTCGGTCATATGTATAGGCCAATATGTCCGTCAATGGACGTCTTTCGGCTGATGTGATTGTCAGTCTGGATATATGGTATGTATGGAATTGGATCATGCATCCACCGAAATTTAGAGAGCTCATTTCAGGTTTATTTCTTGAGCCAGATAGTCTATATTACATTGCAGGGTAGGTAGTAAATCACATCACCTATGATGTCAGTTGGTACTTCGTTCAGCTATCCTGGGTATCAGTTCTAGTGGTCTTATGACAGTTTTAACAAAATTGGACGATAAAATATAATCTGTAGCAACGTGTGTCAAGCCGACTCAAGCCCAAGTTTTAATGCTTATCGTCCTGATTGCCACCTACATAAAAACATAATAATACCTACTTATGTCACTGTCCGAATCATGTTGCTATCTTTTGTGATTTGCTTAACGAATGCATTATAAACTATGTTAGCGGAAGTTTGTTTTCGAATACGGTGCCATTATGTTTTTTGAGACTAGATTATTTAACAGTGGAAAGCTTTTTAAAAGAAAATTCGTGCAGTTCAGTGTTTATGATAAAATTGTTATGATCCTCATCATCTGTTATACCTTTTCTAAAGATGAAAATGATGTTTATTTCTAGATCTTTTACGACACTTTTATACGTAAGTTTTTTGGTCAATATAGTAAAACTAGATGGCGCTGGAATTTCCTAGCTGACTGATCCTTGAGAAGAAATGCCAAATCAAACTCGAGGTCTTGGTCTCTTTTCCACTTGAGGATCCCTATAAAGTATCATTAGGCTATCTATCTAAAAAGCGATATACTAAAATGATGTCTTAATTAAACATTGTTTTCATTCTCCTTTGTCCTTTACCTTTTTAAAAGATCACATTCGTCACCAAAGTCACTAAACTGGGGAACTAAACAGGAGACATCTTTCTCTCACCGGTCAAGTACACCTACATCATAAAACTGTACCACTCAATCGTAAAAGACGTGAACACATCTCCGTATTGACAATTATTGTCCCGATAATAAAATCGAAAGTTGGACATCTGTTCCATTTTATAGATCGATTATAAAAGACGTTATTCATTTTATGCCCGGTTTCATATAATTTAATATGGCTCAATACGGGTCGCTATATACATCTCGATGAGTTGTAAAAGTAATAAAAAATTAGGTAGCAAAATTATCATTTTCTATAAATATTTTTATAACTAGTATATTCAGAAAGCTGTAAAGCTTCGTGCAGACTAGCGCGACGCGACACGGGCTATTGTTATACCGTGAAGTTTTCTTAGAAATTGTATTGTTCGAGTCGCGTCGCGCCGTCGCGTCGCGCTGGTCTGCACGAGCCTTAATGATATAACCATGGCCGCGCGGTTGAAACATGGAGAACCGCACGATTCGTATCAGTGGTTAGCAAAAAGAATGGGACCCTGTACTAAGCTCAGTTGAATTTAAGAATGAATGATATATTTATTTGCAAGAATATATGTAGCTAACATAAGTTCACAAGTGAACTGTTAATGAGAGAACTGCTGGCTTCTGGCCGCGCGGTTCTCCATGTTTCGAACGCGCGGCCTTGGTTAAACCTTTACAGCTTTCTGAATATTGTATCTATAAATTTGCGACTGTCATTGTTAGTGTTTTACAAATTCCTTCGTAATTTTGACGTAATCGTTTTTCTTCTACGACGCCTTGTCCGAGCAGTCGAAACGGACACCAAAAAACCTACTCGGGGCGAAGAGCGAGCGAAGAACGCCGAAACACACCGAGGCGGACCGAGCGCTCTCATCTACATTCTCGCACTCGCCCTGACTCGTGTGCCTCATCGAGAGTGTACAGCCGCTATAACCGTTTAAAATATTTAGCGTGTTGCGTCGACCATAAGTAAAATTAGACAACGGCAGAAAGATCAGATGGCTGATGAGACTGTTGTTATCATTTGTGTATCAAAATAATATGTTATTTTAATTCGTTTTCTCCATAATTCAGCAACGCTAATAACGTTTACTGACGCAGCCATTAGGTCCTCACGTGTGCAGGTTACAGGGCATGCCGCGTAAGATGGAAGTCCTAATAAAGTAGTATCAATCGAAAAATCCAGAATGCCAGTTCATTACACTCAAAAGCATGCGGACATAAGATATCAATTTACATAAAAAAGGAATCGTAACTCTAGTTGCTTCAAATGTTAACTCTGTTAGCTGTAATTACAGGAATTTATTTATAAATAAAACGCTTATCTCTGTCTACCTGAGTAGTCTATGTTTATTTTTAAGTACGTAGCAATCTGTTTGTTCTAATTCTATAAAACTTGATAGTTTAGCGGACCAGTCGTAAATTTTTTTCGTCACATCTTGAAAGTTTTTGCGATGTTAGTGTATTTTTTTAAAACAAATAAACAGTGAGTTCCTGTAGCAGAGTAATGACTTGTACTTTCGAATATCTAAAAACGCAATGAGTTTTAGTAGTTAACAAGTTTTTTAAACTTTAATTTTGACTCCTTGTGACGGTACTGATCTGTCTAGCCTTTTTCCATATTCCTATGTTGGGGTTGGCTTCCAGTCTGACCGGATGCAGCTGAATCTCTCTCGCTCTTTGTGACGATACCGTATTGCAAAAATGGTGGGTTTAATAAAATCGGAACTGCCATTCTTGATCATAATAAAATTATTCTTCGCTTCTCCTATAGATCCGCCGTTTCATCTCTATGCGCTGTTATCTCCGTATTTAACACCTCCAGTCCTATGATTTTTCGCAAAATCCTCCCATTATTTCTTAGGTCTGTTACGATTTATGTTCAAAACTTTCACCACGACCAGTCTCTCATTCCTGTTCATCTATCTACATCTTCATAATTATATGTAAAAAAAAACGCTACTACATATAATTATTAAACTTAAGACTATGTTTTTTTCTGGGGTCAACCACTGGTAGTGTATTTACTTGGAGTTGTTGAGAACATCTGTTTTTTTTAATCTGTTTTAATATCGATACCCATTACAGTTGTGAAGTTTATACAGAAAAAAAAAACTGATTTTGATTTCCAGTGAATACAGTCGTTGTCCCAAAAAAAAAAACACTGGGACAATTTTTTTTTCGGTATATCTTTTTTAGATATCAACCTCGTCTGTGTAGTTTCTCTAGTTAATTTTATTTGCCCCTGTAGTAAGCAGACATTTTCTTTCTATTTCCATTCTAAGTTTATATACATAGTAACGGTTGAGAATAGTACAATAAATTGTTTAGCTCTGTGTTTGCTTTCTTTGAAGATTTTTAGTGCGAATTCGCAGGGCGTTTTACGACCTTTGCGGCCCTATGGCAGCTATTCGCGTAGCTTCGTTGCAAAATGTAAACAAACTATGTAATTTCTAATTACTTTTTCATGACTTTTTATATATCTTTTTCAGTGTTCAAATAGTTAACATTGTGTAAAATATATACAACTCTTTTCGGTTTAGATAAAATTGATATTCGCGTAACTCGGAAAATCTTTTGAGGCAGAGATCGTCCGATGTAAAACTGAATCATTGCAATTTTCAACTAGAAAAAAAAAAGCTTCATTGAGCCTGTCAGATAGGACATAGAACAGAGATGATGACTAAAAAAATATTTTTTGTCCGTCATGTAGATTATGAAAGAATAACGTATTTTTTTCTTTTTTTACGTTATCAAAAGATTAAAGCGACACACTGAGTTAAAATGTGCCATGACGTCACGAGATGTAGATTTTATACTAACTTGTGACATAGCAACCCCCACTCCCCAACTTTTTTAAAATTAATTTGATAAAGCAAAAAATACGAGTCAAATATTTTTTTATTATCTGACTGACGGACTAAATAGAATTTCTTTTTTTTGACCCAGGCATCATCCCCACTGCCACAGTTCACCATGTTAGAACTTACCTATCAAGTTTTCCTATGTCACGAACCACACTTATGTACCTACCTAATATTAATGTTATTTCGATACCGGAGGATATACTCGTATTAGGGCAAAACATGCTGAAAATTATTCAACTGCCAATTGAAAGAGTTCTGATATTATAAACATTGTCACATGTTTATAATGAAATTGTTATATTTGCAGTAGGTAATTTATTTTGTTCTTTGTAATTTTTCTTACAGGTACATTATGTATACATTGTGACTTATAGTTATAACATCGCGTTGGATGAGTCTGTAATGACTTGAAAGAGCAGGGTAGTTGAGAGTATGTCATGCTCACTTAGTGTCTGGCTGATGCTGGCGAGTGTGTTGGATCATTCGGTTCCCTACAAAATGGTTGAGCTGGATGGTGCTGATCCACGCGTCATGTTCGTGAACGGGCGCCGTCAGTTGAGACTGGTCATCTCTTATCTGCCAGGGCTTATTTTTAATCGTTTTTGATTTTTTTTTTTTTTTTTTTTACATTGTTCTCACATAATTATATAGGATCAACAAGAGAAATACCTAGGATTTTGTAATTTCTATATTTAAAAGAGTTTCTTGCCCGTTCTTCTCCATAGAGATCTACGTTTTGGAATGGGCAACTAGCTTCAACTTCCTGACTAACTGACTGACTCTTTGACTATTCAAAAGTGCCTTTAAATGGTTTAATTAAAATAAATGGTTTGAGTTGAGTTTGAATGGTGTTATAATTGTGATATAAATAATAATAGTAAATAAATAGATGTATTTTTCAGTCAGTTTTCTATGTTCCAACCCAACACTTAATTATTTCTGTGGGACCTAGCAAAGATTCAAGGAATGACTAGAGACTATTTCTAGACGGCCTTTAACACCATGTCAAATCAAACACAATTCAAACCAAATCTCTCAATTTGTATCGAACTAAGTGATGACTAATTCGTTTCGAAAGTCTTGATCCATCGGATTTGTCATACCACACAACACTACCAAATAGCTCGGGGCAATATTCTCATAGATTTGCGACCGTGTTTAATGTTCTAGTCTGTAACGTAAGTCGGAACATTAACCTCTAGATCGTGGGTGCATGCGTAGGAACACTAAAAATCTGGATTAGCAATCAATCAACGGCTTTAGATAACGGATGTAGCATCAAGGCTAACCATTCTGTATTCGTATCTGGTTTCATTTTCACTTGATTTTTTTTTTAATTTTCTTCTGTTTTTATTAATTTCATAATTTATCATTTCATTTGACCGAGTGTTTTGTTTAAATACCATTTATTTACCTGTCATTCAAAACAATTAACCTCACTGTCAGTTCTTCTTGTTTTGTTTTAGTGGTCAAAAATGTTTTCCAAACACTTCAAACGAAATCTTTCAAGGTTGTTAACCCTAGTTTTTCACTTAGAGCTGCCAGTGAAAGATAGATTTTAGGATAAAAAATAGATTCAACAATATTTATTAATGGCTCACACCACGGATATGCTCACACGCACGTCTGCGTAGCTTTCAACCGATACACAATTTACGCCGTGTTTAATGTTTCTCTTTATAGTTACGTGATTCAGTGGCGTGAATATGAGCAGGTGTAAGTATTAAATTGGTTACTGCTATGATTAGTAGTTACTAAGATTATTATAACTAACACCGTAGACTGCAAACTATCGGTTTAATTTATTACGAAATACCTACGATCATGATGATTTTGGAAGACTGTTAAACTGATGTTCAATGCTCTAAACTAAAAGAAGAAAATATAAGAATTATTGACAAAACCATTTTTTAAAGGCAAGGATAAGAATTCTCAGACTCCTGCACTAGTAATAAATGTGTAGGCACTATGTGTAGAGCCAGTGTCCTCCCGTAGTAAAAATACGTTTTGTTTTTGTTTTACATAACATAACATAAAACATAACATCAAGCCTTGTTTCCCCGAAGGGTTGGGCAGAGGTGTACCTATAGTACACCCACATTTCGCCAGTTATGTTTAAGTCTCATGTAATAGGGGGCGAGCCTATTGCCATCAACCGGGCACAAGTCTAGACTCCGGGCTGCTACTGAGAAATTCCAGAAAGAAAAACCCAATGACACTTTGCCCGACCTGGGAATCGAACCCAGGACCTCATGTTCAGCAGTAGCGCTTGCGACCACTAGACCAACGAGGCAGTCAGTTTTTTTTGTTTTATGATATTGATAATACAAAAAAAGAGACTTTTCACTTTAAAGAAGTACGGTTCTCAAACTTTTTTGGCGACGGAACCCTTTTGGAAAATGAAATATTTGACGGAACCCTAAAATAATCAAAACCTTGTTTTGTCTTCATTAATCATCATAATAAGTACTTGACATTAACATTTGCATCTAATGGGGGATATGAAATAGAATTTTACTTTTCATCAATTGTTTGATGTCACGCTGGTTGGAGAGTGTTGAAGTCGCATGTCAGGTTCGGCATCCACTCTATTGCGGTATTTTTATAGCTGCATAGGTTGATTTGAGAATACTGTTTCGCACAGTTGGTAACTCCGGACTAAGTTCAAATAGCCTTGTTAATGATTTACGCCGATATAACCATCTCACTTCGGTATGGAGCAGTAATATTTTATGTTTGGTGTCATAATCTTCACACAATTTTGAAAACAATCTGGATTGTAGTGGGCAAGTTTTGACGAAATTTATTATTTTTACCACTTCCTCAAGAACTAATTTTAGATTTGGCGGTATTTGCTTAGTCACTGTTGTTTTTTGATGTTGCATAACTTGTTCCGCTGGGTCCAAGTTTCATTTTAGAAGTAGGAGCAGCATCACGAATAATAAGTAAAGCACCTAATCGTAGTTCCACTGTATCCTGCTTAAACACGTGACTAAGCAAATGCTGCCACATCTAAAATTAGTTCTTGAGGAAGCTGGGTTCCGCAAAGCCTCTGTGGGGCTCCGCGAAAATACTGGTCAAAATAAACCGGTATTTTCAGGGAGAGAGAGACTTTCACAGAGGCTTCACATCCGCGGAGCACACTTTGAGTAACACTGCTCTAAAGCATAAGTTTCTGCAGACATAATTGGAAAGCTTTTTACTTTGATCGGTAAAATGAGATAGAGAACAAGGCTAGACTTTTGCAAGCCGTTGGATATCCCTTTAAAACAGCATACAAAATATCACATAAATATACACAAAAATAATCCAGATATGAATTTCCATTCCACGACCATTTAATCCTCGTAACAATGAACTCATCTGTCCAAAAGCGATTTCGCGCGACGCCATCGCCATGACGATGACGAGTGCGTTCAACGCGAACTAATCCGATTACTTCACTTCATAATGTGAATTAAATTGAATGACAATCTCTTTGAGGCAGATTAATAATGAATTTGATTACGCTTACACGACAACTTATTACAGCTTTAAATCGACAAAGTATAGATTAGTGATCTTTTAAAATCAGATTTGTCACCTGTCGTTACGAATGTGCATTTGGAGATAACGGCGTCAAGAAAGTTGGATAAAACTAAATCGGGTTTACGGTTATTGGAAAGAGTTGATATTATAAATGGAACCCGCACTTCCCCCGCGACATCGTTTGCGTGAATTTCGTATTTTTTCCTACAAATTCTAACACCCCTTCCGCCCCTTTAAATAATGAAAATGTATGCTCATAATTATACGCATCGCCCGCCCGCTCTATTATTTCATTTTCACTTATCGTTTTTTTTTTCTTTTTGCTCGGCTCCTAAGCCCGATGTAACATGTTGGCACGCAAGTTTGCACGTTGTAGTGAACAAGTTAAAGTAACTCTTTTTAAAGCTTACTGCCAGGTGTTCTACACGTGCAGCCTGTGGACCATCTTTTATACTTTGCGGGCCATCAGCGCTCTACGAGTGCAATATAGTAATGGTTTCAGGATGTGCTGTTGGGGTTGCCCCGTTTCTGCAGTGCATCTGCTATGTTCGCGCAGAGGCACGTTGATGGCTTCCATGCCATCATAAGACAGAGTCTGCCTCATTGCTCTGCAGAGTGCGTGCTAGCTCCAACTCCATCCTGAAAATCATAGCTGGGAGATGCGACTCTTCGATAATGCATAGCATTACTAAGAGATGTATCTCTCAGAATAATCTTGTCGCAAAATAATAATATTAAGCTTTACTAACATAGTCATAAGATTTCTGCTTACTTACCCATTATGGATGTTATTTGTCCGAAATAAATTTTTATTTTAAGCGTTGTAGCACGATGTTAAATAACCTGTAGCCTTCCTCAAATACAAAAAATATTTTTTCAGATCGTACTGGTAGTTTTCCAAAGTACGACGCGTTATTAAAAAAAAAAAAAAAAAACTCTTCAGCTCTATTATAAATCTTTAAATTAGTATAGATGGGGCGTTGCAGGTAGTAGCGAAATTTGACAGATAGCGAGACAATGGCATGTAGGTGTTTTCATACATGGAAGCATTTTATTATAACCACTTTTTAATTTTGCAACACATTTTGGTGATGTCGAAACAAATTATGACACTAATGAAATAACATGGCATGAAATGAAGTGAATAGTTATAACTGGTAAAGGCGATGTTTGAAATATAAAGACATCCTGTGTTGTTACAAAGTAAGACAGCAGGTTGCTGGATGATTTTGAAATTGACGATATGTCAAAAGGTATGATAATATTATTATATTTTGTGCAGACACACGGACGCATACCGTAAAAGGAAGAAGGGCGATACTCGGAAATAACTTGAAAAGTTTGTAAAAGATATTCAATCGAGGAATCAAAGTATGTATTGGTCCTAAGAGCCATAACGCATGGAATACTAATGGCGGCTTTCTCCAATAAAAAGCCCATAATTACAGCTGTCATCCTAACTCAAATGTATAGCCAAGCAAAGATTATGGAGATTAAAACGAACTGAGTTCCAAGCGAAACCCATTAATAGCAATTGTTCTCTATTAGGCCGCATGTCTTAGTGTGCGTGCCTAATTAGTCAATCGATGTCAACGTTAATATAATCAAGAGAACAATTAGCAAATTCTGAGGACGTTGACAGTTCATTAATCTTTGGATGAACTAGATGATGACCAACCCGTCATTGCTAATCTTGTCATTTTTCATCATTTATTTAATTAAATTGTAGTTTATTTAACAATGCATTAACGAGGTTCGGTTATTTAGACAATTTCACGTCACGCACAAGACTAAAATTCTTGCTCTAGAAGCGCATGCATATCTAATATAAAAAATAACTTTTTCTGGGCAGCACCATTTACACTAAAATATCTCAATTTCTGGGGAACAGATTGGCCATCTGCGACTTGGTTGGTAGGGCTGATAGACCAGCTATCTATATACGCAACACATCTCAAACGATTATGACAAATTTGTTTCATTTTGACAGTTCAAGAACATTCATTGCGTTACTTACGTTGTTGAGCAGATTTTTTTTCGAACTAATGAAGCAATGGATTACCATTTTTTTCAAAACGATTCAAATTCCGATTGATCGTGTATTACGTAATTAGGTTACAGGGTACACCGGACGATTAAAAGGTGTTTTAAATCCAACAATGTTTATATTTTATTTTGTAACAACTTCAGAATCTGGTGGTGACGAAGCGCTCCTCGCGAATACAGGTCTTGCAATAAATAACAATGATTTCTTGTATTTATTTAATGTCAATTCCTTACTTCGTAATCAGGCCAAGTAGAAGTGTTTTCGAAGCTTGCTTGGTACTAATGGGTTGAAAGCGTTGGATGGTTCAGTGTAAACATAGTTGTTTGATGGGTCAACGAGGAACATACTGTGAGCAAATACGTGCTCGTACGAATAAGTTATTGGTATTTTCAGGGCAAAAAGCTCATACATTTTTACTAGCTTAGAGATATGAGGAACAGGGTGTAAAGTTCAATTATCCTCTATAGAAAAGGGAGGATCCTCCGACCAGACGGGTGTCGTGTCTGGCGGGCAACTGCCCAACGATTGAAGTCGGGAAAGTTAAATATTCCTATGCTTTTCGCTAAACTCTAATTGCGGGATGCAGGATTTGTGTGATTTCAGGTCGATGTAGATGCCGCCACACTAGCATTTTATTTTCGGTTTTGGATGTAGTTACTATCTACTTCACACAAGTTTAGAATATAATGAAAATACCATCAATGTGATATAGACAGACAACATATAGACTGACCAAATGCGCCTATAAGCGCCATCTACAATACAAAAAAGCCGCCACCAAAAAAAATGTCTAGCTCCGAAGTTCTTATCGATGGAACAGCGCGATTATCTAACTGTTATTTTTAGCTTATCGCTTTGTGAATGCTAATGGTACGTTCGCAGACGCGCTGGCGTCAGCACCGCGTGCGGGCGGCTGTATCGGAAACCGCGCTCGCGCAACGCATCGGCATAGCACCTCTTTACATAATTTAACTTCTACATAAATAACTTTTAATGGCAAACTATTCATAGATTTTAAGAGCTTTGGGCTGAAGCTATTTGAAATGGCAGACATATGTATTAGTAGCTCATTGTCATAAAGACAGTTTACTTTCTTCAACGTGCAAGAATTTTTATTGCAAAACTGATAATTATCTTCCCACTACAGTCTTATTTTTTATTCATACCTTTAACAGTGCGCATCTTTAACTTGATTCTAAAGTTTGTTTACGATGCATGTCTAAAAGCAACACTCCATGCAGAGGTCGATTTCAGGAGTGGACTGCGTCAGTCAGGCTAAGATTGAAAACGACTCAACGATACAAGTAATTCTATGTTGAATTTGTTAAGGTACACGTAAAATTAAATTTTGGTCCTTTGAAACGAACACCTTAGAGACTTATACTGATTCATTTAAGCTCTTAACACGTTCAATGCCAGGAACCCTCCTGGATGGTATACTATAAGTCACATATGGGATGCCAGGAGCCCTCAGGAAGGGCTCTTTATATGCTGTGAAAATAAAATTAGTTGAGTATATTTTAAGATTTTAATCCTAATGCCGGTGACACTCGTTGGGGTTAACTTTAGCGTAAACGTAATGGCGGTGCCCCTCCTGGAGTCAACTATCAATATCTAAGGCGGCGTGACGTATGAGCTCTATGAAATATGGGTGGAGTCGAAAGTGTTAAGAGTTAAAACCCTGATTTGTTATAAATTCCTAATTGTAGTAGTTACCGTTGCAAAGGCTTTACTTTTATTTCCATATAAGTTTTAAACAAATCCCATGTAATAGGGGGCTATTACATGGGACTTAAACATAACTGGCGAAATGTGGGTTTACTATAGGTACACCTCTGCCTAACCCTTCGAGGAATACAGGCGTGATGTTATGTTATGATATGTTTGAAACAAATCTCCATTTTTTTACATCCAATCACAATAACTCTACGACAAAAGCTCTTGCATACAAACTGCTAACTACCCACATTCGCGATTCATTTGTTCAGTTCACAGACAATAGAGTGCCAATGTATGTACTTATTAATATTCGATAGGGGACAGGACACCGATGAAATTTATGATAGTTTATTATTAGGTGTAGTGTCATAGTGATATCATGGCGAAATTAAATGTATGCGCCTGTGGCGGCCTCTGGCGCACGTACATGTAAATGACGCTTAACGGTTACTTTATTGCGCAGGAGTCGTGTTGCAAATGTCTAAGTTAGCAATGGTGTCTGAATTGCATTGAGATTGTTCTAATGTTTTATTGTTTTGGTGACATGTTTATTGTTTTAAATCACGAGGTGTATTGGTGGCCCGCGGGTAAAAAGACCACATTAAGTACCTATTCATTTTATACGTGCGAGATTTTATACTTTGAACTACGGGAAGTCAGACTTCAAGGGACCTTTAACTTATGGTCTGATATTGCTAACATAGAGTTAAGATGCATGGTAATTAAAGTCTTTGATTGTTTGGAAAGAGTTTAGGTCGTGGCTAAGTAATAACAGTCGCAAGAGTTGATCCACCAGGTTAGTTATCAAGAGGAAGATAAGACTGGTTGTCAGACTTTCGGGCAATACAATAGTATTACCTAGTTACTGGGTTGTGGAGGTCAGATAGACAGCCGCTCCATGTAAAATACAGGTATTCAGCTGCATTCAGTTAGACTGGAAGCTGACCCCAACATAGTTGGGAAAAGGCTAGGCAGATTGATTGACTTTCGAATGAGTGACAGTAAATCTCTGCCCAACCTTCAAAATAACATAATTTTTTCTAATGTCATTAACAAGTAAACTTTCTCAGCTCCACCATCAGTCCATCAGCTCACAGCTAATTGACAGCGGCGTGTCGGACGGATGCCGCGTCATTACGTGCGGTGTCGGATGCCGTGGCCGACACTGACAATTTATTATACCATGCTGGTTAGTAGGAAGTGGTGTCGGATGTCGGGATGTTGGTGTTAGTGCTGTTCAATCTGGGAAGGATGCAGGAAGATAGTCCTTTTGGATACATTTTACAGCTTTTATGAAGCTGCAGTTGTAGCAAAGACGGGGTGCAATAATAGAGCCTTATCACGAGCGACAGTACCATCTGGCGCACCTTGGACAGTTGACTGCAATAGGACCATTGAAATATAAAAACAGCTGGGACTTATTTCTTTACCACGCACGGTATGACAAGCTCGTGGCTACCTGTTATAAAAGCTTTTTGAATTGTCTAAGCACAATATCCTTTTACATGTAGGTACGTACGTAACAAAAAAAAAACTATAATAAAAAAAGATGAAAAATAATGCAAGAAAGAATAAGGAATCTTACCATTTCCAAACAACCTCTCACTACGCTTTTATCTACATGAAACGAGGAAGTCACACTCAAACACTTGAGCACTAGGCTATACAAATACAACAAACTAATCAAAGGAAGGTGACAGTACACAACCGTGACCTATTGCATAACCACTAGTTTCCAGCAACCTGTGCAACTACCCGACGGCTAACAGCCACTGTTTGTGGGCAGTCGTTTGTTTTCGCTACAATGTTTAACTTAAGAACAGTAACTGCTGTTATGTTCATCTGTCATGTTTAAATGTAAAGGCACTTGACGCAACACTTCTCGCGACCAATGATAGGGAGGGAATTGTAAAGACCAAGAGTACCTATATTATTATGTGTGCAGCATCGGTGAAGGAAAACATCGTGAGGAAATCTGGACTTTATAATAGTTACTGGCAAAATGTGGGTGTCCCTACTACTGTTACAGGTACAACTCTGCCCAACCCTTCGGGGAAACAAGGCGTGATGTTATGTTATAATAGTTTTAGAAGTCTGAAATCGCCAACCCGTCTTGAGCAAGCGTGGTGATCAGTGCTCGTGCCTCCTCCGTATGAGACGAGGCTTTTGCCCTGCAGAAGGTCAAAAATAGGCTGGTAATATAGAGTAGATTTACTTTAAAATATGTTACAAATCCTTTGTTTTTAATCTATTGACGGTTGAATGGTTCGGCTTCTTGCTGTTTGCTACTTGTCAAAGGACCATTTACTCATATACGAGTAATACCAGCCTGGAGTTGTTCAAATCCAGAGTATACGCCTCTCATTCGCATACTGAGAAAGAACACACTCACTCTCACTTAGATATTAATAAGTTTTAGACCACGATCAGGTCCTTTAGAAGACATTTTCACAAAGTTTTTCAGGTAAAGTCGGTTCATTGTTTAACGCAAATTATTTTCCAGGCGACTAACAAGGAGGTAGGTACTATAAATAATGACATGGCGACTAATATTAACAGTGGGATGACAAACATTGTATTATAGGCTTCCATATAAAAAACACTTTTGTAAGCGTTTATTTTTGAGGAGAGGTTAATTTCTTTCATGTTTACACGGCTAAACTTAAGTGTAGCCGTAACCCCTTGGCTAAAAATGAAGTAGTAAATTGAAAATGACTGAAAGGTAGGATAGGTTAGAACTGTGACCAAACAACGCACGAGCCGAGCGAGCGAAGCGAGCGGTGCCGCGGCAGTGGTCGGCGAGTGCCAGTGTCTAATGTTCGCTTAACAATAAATTCTATAAACAACCTCATTTTATACTTAAAATGCTACTTTACTGTAGCTGCCAACCTATAATTTTTGCCAAAACCCTAAATCAGATTAGTTTGTCGCCGCGTTAAATACATGCTATTGTTTAATACTACTACTGGATAATTTTTAGAGGAGCAAAAATTCAAATTCGCGAATGATTCCGACATCACTAGTGTAGGTCTTTGTTCTAACAAATCATGCGCGTGCGACTGTTTATTGGCAAAGATTGAAGCTCTCAGCGGCTCCCTTTGAGTTAGAGTGTTCACCTTAGGTACTGTTTACACTTCGTCGAAATTCATCGGTATTTGTTGAGCAGTTACAAAGAATTATTGGTATAAATTAAAGAAACTTGTTAACCGACTTTGATTTGGAAGGTTGGTTATTCTAAAATTCTTTAAAAAATCATGAATAAACAACGAAGGGGAAAGGATCTTCCGTTTCTTACAATCATACCTTTTTATAGTATTAGGTACTACCTAATCTATGAAGATACTTAGCCTTTTCCTTACCACGCTGGGGTCGGCTTCGAGTCTAACCGGATGCAGCTGAATACCAGTATTTTACATGGAGTAACTGGCTGTCTGACCTCCACAACCTAGTTACTGGGTAACATGATACTTTGACAATACCCATGAACAGCAAATAGGAATAGGGCTATAATAATTCCAAAATAGCTAATAAGTTTTGTAAAATAAGAAGTCAAGAAACGAAGGGGCAACTCATCGACACACTTATGAGCAAAGCATAGGTAGGTACTTAGCCGGACTAGTGTACGTACAGTTTGACCTCCTTCGAATATTTGGCTTGTCTAATACGAGGACCTAAAATGTAAAACAATACGTGAATATAATTATTTTTATTCGTACCACATCAATGCACTTTGCTAATCGCATTACAAAATAATCATAACCGAATTCGTTTTAAGCTAAGCGACCGGATGCGATCGTCTTATTACCGACACTTATCTGGCTCCATGAATCATTATCGACATGTAATTGTGCATTCGTGTCATACGATGGGCGCATTTGCATCGTAATATTCAAATTATTCAGACTCAGGCAGCCTTGGTAATCTAACTTGTGACTGTGAGCACCATAGCGGTAAGGAAGTTGGTCCTTTTGAGATCGACCTTCGATTCCTTAAAATGTTCGTAGATGATGATTTAGTTACGCTAATTATGACGAGATGCAAAACGGATTTTGAACGTATTAAACCATTTGGTTTTAAGCCGCCTTTTAAAAGCATACTTAGTGGTTTAGTAATGGTTTAAATAAAATTAATGCACTTCCCACGAAGAGATATAGACCACTCATACTCATGTGGCTGAGTGAAAACTTAATATTAAACTTAACTTATAATATTTTATTATTGATACAGCTACAACATTATTATTAAAATGTACATTTTTGATAAATAAGCATAGCAAGATTGTTTTCAGTCTGTCTAATCCTAAAAAGTATTATAAGGATGTTAAATGACTTCACAGATAACAAAAAATACATAAATAAGTAATACATTTTAAATTAATACGTAATCAATGTACGGCCCACGTGGTCTTGCTCACGGATTCTGATTTAAATAAGGTCTAATTAATCAGCATTGCCATCTAACGTGGCAATGCTGCCAGCCTTTTGGACACTTTTCCCACTGACAGCGATGCGCACGAATTTTTTGATGCCCTTTCTATTTTTTTGCCTCTGTTTACTTGTACATAATTTATACATATTAGGGTTAGATGTATATTATATTTAAGATGATAAATGATTTCGGCCTTAATTCCACAGAAATAAGGTCTACACTTATTTAAAAAGCGGGCTAACCGAAACCCCCTGTAACTTATTATTTTCTGAATGTTGCTTTTTCTTCAAGTTAAAGAGCAAAAGATATGAGATGTTTCGGGTTTTTTTGTAATTTGTCTTAAGTGTTTGACCCGCAGCACTTCCAGTTTATGAATTGCCATATTCAGTCAAACGCATGTGGTAGGTAATCACAAGGCATCAATGTAAAGCCACAACCCATCTGCCACCAGCCTAAGCTCTAAACTTGAAAATTTTAATAGCACATAACACTTTTATTACCAAACCATCATACAGACTAATTAACAGTATTGAAGAGCAATGATACGTTATTCCGACTCAGATTACTTTGGTGTTAATTAAACCGATGTAACTCGGTTACTGTCGGTTTGTGAGCGAACAGCCTTTGTCCGGTCGTGGCGGGTAATTAACTCTTCGCTTTCATCGCGGTCCTAAGGACCAGTGTCCCGTGGGACTCACTTCAGTTTCGAAAACATGAGTCATGGAAGTTGCGCGGACTGATTTTGACAAGACAAGATACGCGTTGTCTTATCTGCGGGACTATACAAGTTGGAGACGATATTAATGACATAAAATTAAACTGCGTATATCTAATGACGTTCTTAGTCTGCATACGAAAATTCAATCAAATATATCCAATAGTTTAGCTAGTCAAAGATCGGTAAAACCCATAGTCGGCCCATCACTACTATTTAGTTTAGTTCATAAGTGCCTTTTTTGTGCCTAATTGAAATAAATTATTTGACTTTGACTTTAGTTTGTTTGAAAAAATCACTTTTTTAATTTCGCTTTTATTTGATGGTTCCAAAATACTCTTATGCATTAGTATTGCCAGTGTTTTCATTTATTGTCGTATTGTTGTCTCCACATTGTATACTTAGTCTTTTATTTTATTTGCAGGAATAACATGTGGAAAAAATAAGGGTAATTTAAATATTGTCGGATATGGATGTCGTGAAAACTGCTGAAACTACGTCACTACAACTTCCTCTCGTATCAATTACAGTTTCGGTCACTTGGAGCAGATTAACTCTGTGCACACAATGACTTATTTGCTTCTACAAAAAAACACTTCTTCTTCTTTTCGTGTGGTTAGTGACTAACCTGGTGTCAGAGTTTTAAAGCCACCCATGGGCCTCTGACTTGGCTTCACATGCCCTCGAGAAATATCTCTCAGGTATGCCGATTTCCTCACGATGTTTTCCATCACCGTTTTAGAAGCAAGTGATAATTATACAATACGCACATGGATCCAAAAAGTCAGAGGTGCGTGCCTTGGGTTCGAAACTTCGAACTCAAGACCTATGACTTGGCAGTACCTACGACGGTCACACCACTAGGCTATCATTGCTATAAAAGCACTTAATTTGGGTTTTTACATACCGGTCGTCAGAAGCCCGAAAGTCTGACATCCAGTCTTACCAAAGGGTGTCGTTTTACCCAGTAACAGTAGTTGTGGAGGACAGGACAGAGTAGAATACTGGTATTCAGCTGCATCCGATTTGACTGGAAGCTGACCCCAACGTATTTGGGAAAAGTGTAGGCAGATTATGATGAAAAATAAAAACACTTAATTTGGGTCTTAGAGGAGCCTCAAAAAATTGGAAATCTCCAACAATCCCTAAAATCGCTGACCTCTTATAACTCGATCTATTTCATAATAGAGATATTATCGATACCAGTCCAAAGGTACAGTTAGGCCCGTGAGTCCTTTATCGAAAAATTCTATCGACGTTTCGGTGTTCGGCAGACGACACCGAAGATGAACGCATCGATTAAACTTTTATTAACATACCATTACGTCTTATAATTGGTCTTTCGTACTGTAAGTACTTAGATGTTCGAAGTCGATAATATGTTATTTTCATTTTGATTTGATAGTATCCTTTTTTACTGCCGGTGATCGCACGTAATCTTAGAGCTATTTATAATTAAATGAACATATTTAAAATAAAAAATTAAATAAATTGTTTTATTGTTTCAGATCGCTGCTTCTGGCAGCAATCGTATTAAGTAATTGTATAACATGGACGGCATCAAGGCATCACTACGCACATAATGTAAGTACATTTCTATGACAGTTCTACTTCGTAACTTATTCCTATCCTGAGATCTCTGATTTACAATAAAAATCAAAAGAAATAGACATCGAAACGGATCCGATCCAATTCCCGAGAGCATCGACCGCCAAACCTTGACACTGGTGTATCGCGCAACTTCGACCGAGCGATCCAATTTATGACAGAAACGACCGCGACCAGCCGCCGCGCGCGGCAATATTTCAATCATCACAACGTACTCGCGAATGAGCAGCTGACGTTTATGCGATCACCATTACGTGATTGACGAGTTTCATAAATAAATTCGCAATGTTGTTATATTGTAAGTAATTTAGCCTTTTTTAAAGTGGCTAAGTAAGTGGTGGTACTTATATAGATTTATTGGTGGTTATTTTAGAAATAGATGATAGTTTTTTAAGAGTTTAATTTATGCATTGTTACGGCTATTTCAAAATGAAGTCGGATGACGCTTAGAGTGGTGTTAAAGATCTAAGTTTTTAAGTTAATACTAACATTAACAAAATAATTTATAAAGACAAAGTTGAATTAGTGATCACTTCAAAATTCTAAAATATTTTATTTCACATAAACCTACATGGGCACTTATGACACATCAGAAGCTAGGTGCACGGTTCCAATTGGTCGTTTCCTATGGAGAAGAGTCGGCAAGAAACTCCACGGTTACTCTTTTAAAAATAATTGGCTTTTACAATATTTTCAAATAACAGTGTTATTAGGTATGGGAGGACAGTGTAGTATCACTTAAACAAAAATAAACTAATGAACATAGCCTTATTACAATAACGAGTATTTTCCATTTGATTCCGTTGAGAGTGACGCGTATGATGAAGACGTGCAGCAGTCCCAGCGTGAGATCATGTGAGCTGACTCGTTTCTGTACTTAGAGTATTACATGCAGGGCTGGCAATTAATTATTCTGCTTATTTTATACTACAATGACGAAAATGAAGGTATTGCAACACCTAGACTAGACCATACTACAGCGAGATACTATCGTGCCTGCGGTCTTAAATAAACCTTAGAGTAATGAAGAGCGTTATTCCTTTTTTTATATCCAATCTAAAACTACAACAACTAAAATTGGTTGTCGTAGGTATTCTGCAGTTGATATAAATTTTCACAAGAAATCCGAATTTCTTCGTTCAAAAGAACAGTTATAAAAGGTTGTTCGTTCACATCTATAAGTATAATCATTAATTCATAATCAAACTTAATCGTTGTTCAGAACAGTCTTTCTTCTCAGTCTAGTCTATATTCATAGTCTGGTCTGAACTCATCTAGCCTATCCTAACTAATATTATAAATGCGAAAGTAAGTTTTTTTGTTGGTTTGTTTGTTACGCATTCACGCTAAAATGGCTGATAACATGGCACATGCCACGGGATCGAGAAATTATGCGGGTGAAAACGCGACGCGCAGCTAGTTAAAAAAAAATAAGACTTGTTAAAGTGATTCTGATATCCAACTTACAGAATAATCAATTTCATTTCATTACTTAGTTTTAAATCAAATCCAGATTGTCCCTTGCTGCCCGCCCTCATCGACGCCCTAATCCGAGGCCAGTACCCCACAAGGGGTGACCTTATCGTGTAGTCGCTTAGTTTTTAAGTCTTACGCCCTGGCTGAAGGCCTTAATTTATTGAAACACCCACAGCCATAGCCAAGCCTGCTATCTAATTACGCAACACATTTTCGTAAACGATTTCGAGAAATTTGTTTCATTTTGACCGTTCAACCACATTCATTGCGTTATTTACGTTGTTAAGCAGATTATTATTTCGAACTTATGAAGCAATGGATTACCAATTTGTTTCAAAACGATTCAAATTTCTAGGTGGGTAGGATTCTAGGTACTTACACATCAAATGCTGAAGTCTACAACCATTGTAGATCTAAATTAGGTTCAGGGTGATATGTTACTCAGGCTCCTGTTAACAAAACCGGAAAAACGTCTCACTCAGTATGCATTCCGATATTTATAGCACAGTCGACAGTATTAATATTTAGAGGCTGCATCTTTATGAAAAGCACGTTCTTCTATCAATACAGACATTCATAGTTAGAATTGAAGACAACTACTGACGCTCAAAATAGGTATGTATCTACACTTAAGAAAAATCATAAGATAAATGAGCCAACTGACAGCCCTCATCAAAACTAATAGAAAAACAAGAGAATGGTCATAAATCTAATCAGGGTTGGCGCCTATTGATGGGTGCGCGCGCTTCGTCCCCCCTTTGCCCAGTAAGTACTATTTCTGGATGTATGACTTGATGATCAACATACAAATGTATCATTTCTTACTGCGTGTCGTTTGTAATATTTTATTTTTGGTTGATGGATTCTTTACTGGTTTATAACCGACGCCGCCGGCGCCTGCGCATTAGATTATTTAGATCAATGTATTTGAAAGTTATTGTAGATGATCATGGCTAGCATTGTGTTAGTTAATAATTATCTTACTGACGCCTCGTGGAATCTAAATCAATATTTTGTTATTTGTGTGAAAAATCAAAAAGTTTTATACATAGCGACTTCATATTGGAATACATTTTCAGAAATTAACAAAAGTAGAGGATGGATTATTTTTAATGTAAGTACAAGAATTGATTTTCTAAGTGAGAAAAAATATCGGCAAATACATTAACGACCTAAAAAGACTTTCGAAACATCCATATAACGTCTTAACAGTCTAAAGTTTACTCAATCAACATATTTCTTCTTCCATTACTCGCTTCACTAGAGTAATTAAACTTGAATGGCGTTCGTTTACTGCTGTCGCTTGTCGCCGACAGGTGGCGTGTCGAGTGGGGGAAATGAAAATAAACTGTCAAATACAACATGTGAATAAACTTCATCAATAAGTAACTTCGCTTAATGCAATTGTGGGCCGGACTTGGAAACCGGTGCATCGCGCAACACATCAATTATTAATTGGATATTCGTATCGCTTTCACTATGCAAGTAATATTTGAAGTCTTGTTCCATGTCTTTATATGTCTCGGTTAGGTTAGGTTTGATTTGAGTTAGGTTAGGTCGTAACTCGGGAATCGCGGAAGTCGCATTAGATCCCGTGATCCCAGGTGCAAGAGTGAGACGGAACACCGGGGTGGTTTTTGTCAGTAAGAGTCTGACAGACCCCTCAGGACTTCCATGAGGATTTCCCCACGTAAACAAAAAAAAAAAGGTCGCTCACCGCGCTAGGGATCGGCCTTAAAGTGTTTAGTGAGAAGCAAGCCGAAGTGGCAGTGGGCTGGCCATGTTTGTCGAAAGACCGATGGCCGGTGGAGCAGACGAGTCCTGGAGTGGAGACAGTGTATCGGCAAGCGTAGTGCAGCAGTGGATTGTGTTAGGCTGAGTTGATTGATAGGTTTGATCTGCAATGTCAACGTCACTTGGATCAACTAAAATTGGAGCAAGATTAAGACCTCACTAAGCCAGGTCAACCAGGTACTTTAAAAAGACCATGAAAGTGTCTCTTAAAATGACTGTGTAAGTCTAGATCTGTTTCTGCAATATGTAGAGCGATATGTTTTAACCGCCTCTGTGGTCTAGTGGTTAAACCACTTGTCTCAGACCAAGAGGTCTTGGGTTCGATTCTCAATGCGGGAAAAAAATCTGCTCGGTTTGGTTGGTGGTAGGGCTTGTTCTAAGTCCGTCGCCATAACAACAAAGTTATCAGCATTATTGTGTTTTAGCTGTTAAAGGTAAGATAGCCAGTTCCTCTGTGGTTGAGGATTCCAGCGTCCACCTTAGGCCTGATCATCAGTTACCATCTGATGATATGCAGGTCAAGAGCTTCCCGTTGAGAATTAAAAAACAATACAAATATTTTTTTTGATTTCACCATTACGATAATGCACCTTTTGCAATTCAACTCCGGCCCATCTCCCAAGGTGCTCATCGCCCGCAGTGCAGCACGTTGCAACACTCACGCAGCGTCGGTAATGTTTTACAAGTTGTTTATCGTCATAACATTTTACATACACCCAGCAATGACGCGCGTTTCATTCCTAAGAGCTGTTTCACACCGCGCGTTACTACATAAACGCGGCGGGTGGCGCGTCTCTATAAACCCACCATTTTGTTTAAAACAATTTTTATGAACTGATTTAGTTTCAACATAATATAGTTTTTTATTTTTATTGTTTTATAATTAATTGTTGTGTAGTTAATAATTATTTATTTTTAAATTTTTTTGAAAATTTAAATAATCTGCAGTGGGTAAAAGGACCAAGTTTTGAAAGACTTAAAGTAATGTAAAAAACTGTTTATTCGGGGCAGTTTCTTGATTACCTATATTTACTTATAAAGCTTTCAACAGCGTTTATAAGCGACTTTATAAAATGTGACCAAGCGTAAGCCTAGGTTTGCACGGACGTGTTTTTATCGCGGTGGTTTTTTTTTTTGTACACTGGATTTTTAACTCTCGGTGTTGACACAAAAAAACACACTGTTGGATTTTCCTATCCTGAGAACTCTGATAGAGATAGAGCACGAAATAAAATCGCCGCGATTTTATTACTTCCGTGCGTATGTGGGCTTATACCTAGTTGTCAAGTCAAATCGGAAACACGTACGGCTAGACCGTGCGTTTGTCAGCCCCACGCACCTCGGCTAACAAGACAAGTGTGATCACTTCAACACCGCAGCTTAGGAGTGTTAGCACACGTTATTTATTTGATCAAGTCGAAGTGTTTCCTACTTTACATGTACGAATTTATTTTATTTATCTGCTTTTTGTTGTATCCTGTAGAACTTGTAGGTAACATAATGTTTCAAGTTTTAGTTGTTGCGGTATCTTTTTTAATTACTCAGGTAATTAGTATTTTCTAAAAATTTACATCATTTTTGGCCGAAAGTGCGAAGCTTCAGTGCTAATTTTAGGGTTCCGCAGTAAACAAGGAACTCTTATTATCCCTTACATGTAAAGTGGGGATGTTTTTTTTCCGTCTATCCTATAGTTTGGGGTGTCGTTGAAAAGGTCGTTCAAAAATATTGTATATATAATATGTTGGGTGAAAATCTGTGTTTGGTACCATTACCGTATGTGCGATATCTTATCAACCAGCACTTCTAATAGGTTTGCAGTTTCACTTTATTTTATTGATATTGTCTTCACCAGGTACACCAACACCGCACTAGACACAGGCGGCAAGGCGCCGGGCTGTACCTACCCGCGTCCTACGTCATCCCCGGAGGGGAGGGCGGGGGCCCGTGGGGGGAATGGGGAGAGGTGTCCCCCTGCTCTAGAACCTGCGGAGGAGGCGTGGCCAGCCAAAAGAGGATATGTTTGCAGCCAGGGTACGATTGATAAAAATCATGCCTTTCTAGATTAATTATAGACTCACCTAATCTAGTATGATTCAGTTTTACTATTTCTTTCTCATGCTATTATGATGTTAAGATGTTAAGATGAACAGATAATCACGCGCCCAATGCATAAGGGAAGTGAGTTGCAAAAGCATTCGATTAGGTTAACATCAGCGTCAGTGCAGTCCTAGTGCAGTACAGCATTCAGGCAGGTTTTACATCAATTTGGGGAAGACTGTATTTTTCGAAATCAAAAGCCCCGGTGAGAGCGGAATAGAAGCTAATATTTCCAACTTAAGAAGAACGGAGTTTTCTTTTGTGTTTTTTCATCGTCCTGGTATAAATATTTCAATTTCTCGATAACAGTATAATTCAGGAACTGCATGTCCTGATGTCCTATTGCATTTTCCTCCCATTAAACGCTTTATCATTTTATATGTTTACGTGTGCAGGCCAGAAGGTCAATGTTCGGGAGGCGACACGAAGTACTTCTCGTGTCAGACGCAGGACTGTCCTGACGGCTCCGGTGACTTCAGAGCTGAGCAGTGCGCCGAGTTCAACGACAAAGCCTTCAGAGGTTTCAAATATAAGTATGTTCTTGTTATTTATCCTTAGATTTTCCATTTAGGTAAGTATATACAATATTAGAGTGTTTCCTGTTTTAGGTATTATTATATGAGAGTGTGACATCTAAAAGTCGTTCTATATCCTATATCACCTTTAGTATCTATCACATCCAGCAATTAAAGCTGTAATTCCAGGGTTTTAATTACTGCATCGACGAACTTTGCAAAATAAACCAAATCTTCAAACCAAAAGACTGAACATAAAACATATTAAAGATTACACCAATAACTGTTTTTTATTATTATTCGAATAACTATAATGCCGTTTCTGCAGAGGCCAGAAAATAAGCACACAAGGCATGAAACGCTAAAGACTACAATGTTCTGAATGTGAGCTTTTGTCATTCTTAGCTGGGTGCCATACACGAAGGCTCCAAATCCTTGCGAGCTGAACTGCATGCCACATGGGGAGCGGTTCTACTTCCGACACAAGCTGCAAGTGACGGACGGCACCAGGTGTAACGACGAGTCCTTCGACGTCTGTGTCAATGGTTTATGTCAGGTAATACATATAACTGCTAAGTCGTGGTTACAACTGGATTATTCTTACTTTCGATTACGAGCCAAAATCATTAAGTAAAGCCTATATCCACAAATCTGATCTAACTAATTGGGCTGTCTTCCTATCTTTTGAGCTACTAAAGTTATTTGTCCATATTTTACTAGCCCGTCGGTTGCGACATGATGCTGAATTCCACTGCTCGTGAGGATAAGTGTCGCGAGTGCCGAGGGAACGGCGCCAACTGTCGCACTACTGATGGGATCTTTGACTCACAGGATCTCATAAAAGGTAAGCGGGTTACTGAAGGCGATGTAATCTCAGTCAAAGTGACCTGACCTTAGCCTGTTCCTTACCCATCTTAATTGAGAAAGTTGCCTTATCCTTAGTATTTACTTACATGCATTTCTTATTTTAATTATAGGATACAACGACATCTTGCTGATTCCAGCAGGCTCTACCAACATTAACATTGCAGAAGTTGAACCTTCAAACAATTATTTGGGTATGTGTTACATAGCAAATCTGTGTTCTATTGTGTAAATATCCCAACAAATTATGTGATCTTTACCAAAATTTCATTGAATTTCTACAGCATTAAGAGCTAAGAACGGAACCTACTACCTAAACGGTCACTACCACATTGACTTCCCGAGGACCATCATGATCGCCGGCGCCCTCTGGACCTATGAGCGCAGTCAGCAAGGTTTTGCCGCGCCGGACAAACTGCGGTGCCTAGGACCAACCACTGAACCTCTCTATCTTTCTGTAAGAGGATATTTGATCATTTTTTTCTAGAACATTGATTGAATTCAGTTTAAGTTTGTATTGCTATGTTTTGTCCTTTTCAAGTTGCAAGTATTGTTATTTTGAGCCTGAATTTTTATCTTAATAAAAAATGTTCTATTGTAAATTTAAATAGGACATGGAGACTTTTAACTGTCTTTCCGGATTAAAAGTGTTATTTGACTACATCACTCATATCTTCTGTATCAGCTTCTCCTTCAAGACGAGAACGTGGGGATCAATTACGAGTACAGTGTACCCAACAACTCAGCCCCCCCGACTGACAAGCAATATAACTGGGTGCATGAAGAGTTCACGCCGTGCAGCGCCACCTGTGGCGGAGGTAAGCAAACTGCATACCTACTTGTTGTTCTCATAGTCAGCAACGTTAACACGCCTCGAGTTTTATGGTTACTGTAGTAATGTGGGCAGTTGCCGATAGATGCCGTTTTCCCAAAACGCTCGGATGGCTCGCTGAATTACAAATTGCTCTAAAACACATAAACAAAAGTAGTAACTACTGCGTTTAAATATAGAAATTGGTCTGAAGATAAAATTATGATCTTCAAGATCTCTTCTTCAGGTTTTAATCCACTGTTTTTCAATAGTAGTTTCCATCCCTGCGTTTTTTCAAGACCTTAAATAACTTTTAACACCTTCCCCAGGCTTTCAAACACGTAACGTGACATGTAGATCAAGAGAAGAACTGAAAATAGCAGATGCTAGCTTGTGCGACGAGGGTCTGAGGCCCCCCACCAACCAGTCCTGCAGTCCAGACCCCTGCCCCGCGCAGTGGGTCGAAGGACCATGGGGAGAGTGCTCCCAAAGATGCGGCAGTGGAGGTGTCAAGTCAAGGGAGGTCACCTGCCAGAAGATTATTGCTAATGGGTAAGTTTTACTTTCGGGTTATTTCCGAACTAGTTATGAAACATAATTATTATTTTGAGTTTAAAATCTAACTTTTAGATCAATTATTTCACTCGTCCTAAGGTCAAATTTTAGGCATGTACTAAAACTATATTGCTGCATCTAATAGAAAACAATTGCTTTTTGTGCACAGAATCAAGTCTGTCGTACCGGATAAGGAGTGTTTCGACCTGCTGGGCCCGAAGCCTGAAGTGTTCCAGAAATGTAATGAGGACGCTCCCTGCCCCACGTGGTTCATCGGACATTGGAGACCAGTAAGCACCACATAGACTTTCAAAAACTCTTATGTTTAACGGCATTCTTGATAGTAAAGCCATCATCTTTGAATGTTTCTTCACCTGGACATGTTTAGGCGCCAAACGATATTTTTTTTATAACCAATATTGTTTTACTAGGATATCTACTGAGAGAGATCTCACTAAATACACACAAGAGACACGAGAGTGTTGGCAATTATGGATGACGAACTTTATAGGGCATTTTTCCCTTCGCATTTTGTAATTTTCGAATGTCTTAACTAAGCCAGTGCTTTTTCCATCAGTGTGACCAGCTCTGTGACGAGGGTAAGCAGACGAGGCAGGTGGTCTGCCACCAGAAGAAAAATGGCCGTGTCGAAGTGCTAAACGATGGGAACTGTACTGAGGCGAAACCGGAGGAAGAAAAGCCTTGCTTGCTGCAGCCTTGTGATGGAGTCGACTGGGTCACATCCGGTTGGTCTGGAGTGAGTAAACGAACCCACTTAAAGAATTAAAGTACTTTCAAATCCTCGTGTTTCACTTAGTCAAATTGTTAAAATATTATCTTCTATTGAAGTATTACACAAATATGTCTCCCACACTCGCAAATCTTCTCTTACAGAAGATTGGTCCTTAGATCCGCAAAAAATATTTTCATTCGCTTTCACTTTCTGCATTGTAGCGTGAGACTTTGGAAATGATGATGAAATTAAATGAGTTCTGAATTGACAAGAAAATAATAATGTACTCCCTTGAATGTAACCTTATCTAAAAAATCTGTATTTTTCAGTGCGACTCCTGCATGTCAAAGAATCGTACACGACTTGTTGTGTGTTCGACGAAGGGTCGGCAAGTTCTGAACGACAGCTTCTGCTCTTACCACAATCGTCCCATAGACTATGAGGAGTGCAATAAAGATGAGCTGCCGGTCTGCGAAGTGCAGTGGTACGCCACGCAGTGGAGCAATGTACGTTTTAACACTTGTGGACTTTGTTGCATTAAACTTTTAACATGTCAACTATTACCTGTGGTGTAGATAAATGTTTGATGAAACCATTTGCATCGTATAATTTTACAAGATTCTTAGTATGGTCATGGTTTTGTAGGCCAAAAGAACTGTGGCGGCATCTACCTCGCCACATGAGAACTACGCATCAAAGACCTGATGGCACACAAATTCCTGACGTCACACAAATCCTGCATCGCGAAATTATAGTTTACCGCGCGAACAGCATATTTATATCTTTCTCGAAATCAATAGTTGGGCAGCTGTTGCCCGCCAGACACGACATCCGTCTGGTCGGAGGATCCTCCCTTTTCTATAGAGTATGAGTGAACTTTACACCCTGTTCCTCATACCTCTAAAGAACCTGTTTTTGCCGCCAATCAGTTCTTGGATGGAGATTTTGCAATAGTTTCAGGCTTATGACTTTTAAACTTTGTATCGGTGCTTAATGCATTATTAGTATTCATCCTTCGGATGGATAATCTACCAATTTAGCTTATTTACTTAGGTGTCCTTCCATCAAACAAGTATGGTCTTAGTTTAAGTAAAAAACTTTAGTGTTCAACTATATAAGCCCTATATAACCTCTCGTTGTTCCTCAACAGTGCTCAGTAAACTGCGGCGACGGAGTGCGGACCAGGAAGGTGTTCTGTGGCATGTACTACGATGAAAAGAGTGGGGAAGGCGTGGCAGTGGTAGAAGACGCCAAGTGCGCCAACCTTACTAAGTACAAGGATACCAAACCTTGCACAGTGCCGAAGGAGGATTGCCCTTCGCAGTGGGTCGCTGGACCTTGGAGTGCGGTAAGCATACTACTTAAATTTTAAAATCCCAATTTTAATATTCGGCTAAAATTTCCAAAAACTTTTGGTCCTATCAGTCCATTTCAGAATTCAGCGAAGACTATATAAAATTGATTGGAAAATCCCAAGATAATCGCATGATGAATTGAATCTGCGTAGGTATTTTCACACTTTGAGAAACTTTAAGATGAAATTTTTGGCTAGAGTACTACTATCCATTTTGTGGCTATAATGCTATCTATGTGGTTCCTAGTGCACTAAAACTTGCGGTGGAGGCGAGCAGTACAGACGCGTCATGTGCTTCCGAGGAGACAAGGAATCCGGAGGCTGCGATGCTGATATCGTGCTGGACTCCACGCAACTCTGCAACACAGGACCTTGTGATCCAGGTAATAAAGCTTATAATACTACTATCCTTGGTTAGACAAAGAAGACTGACGACGAATGAAATGAACGACTAAAGCTTTGGCAGTATCGTCCGTGTAAACAAGAACGGTATCACGAAATCTCATCGTCAAGTGGATGATATGTACTATCGAAGAACTTCATATCTAAGCAGTGTGAAACCAAAATCCCGTGAACACGATGACCACATCTGTTACCGCCCCGGTTCTATAGCGGTCGAGCGCTGCAAGCAGAAATACTCCTTACGGTGTATAGATATGAACTTCTTCGATGATACGTGGTTCAGGAACATTTGCACCACAAATTACTAAATACGTTTAAGAGCGTTTATTATGAAAGTGGGCAACGTCGCAAATACATGTCAAATATTTCGCTGTTTTGATTAATTTTGCAATGTTACTGGTTGGAAATATGAAATATGGCTAATGAACTAAAATATTGAATTTAATAAAAATATTTAATAAGTGAAATGCAATCATTAATATCGTAACACCGCATATTTTATTTATTTATTTGTTATAGGCACACCGACAACTTATTTACAAATAAGACATGTACAGACATTTGCGATGGGATTGTGTGTAAATAAGTTACTTGCATGCACATCATTCACAAAAGAAAAGGACGAATCTGAATTACAATTGAAATAATTATCGAAAATAAAGAACACAAGGAAAAGTTAAATTAAAAATATAAACATAACTTAATTAAGTACATCGATATTGATATTGTTTAAATTAAAATTAAATTAAGTACTAATAACTAAGAAAGAAATTACATTTAAAAATAAAATAAAACATTACCTACTATTAAAGTCGAGAATTGAACATTAATTACATTATTAAGGGATATTATGATTATTCTGAATTAAATTGATAAAAAATAACTATATTCAAAATAAAAATATTATTGAATAAAAATAGTAGAAGTGGACCGAATCACAGGTCGATTTTAATGATTTTAATTTTAAATTTTGACAGACTGTCAGCGAATATGTCTATATTTAGTTTTAGATGTAAAAAAAGTATTTGGAAACTTTCCAAATGCCTTTTTTACAAGTTAAACGGTTACTACATCAAATTCAGTGTTATAATTGCAATTCATTATTAATATTTCAAGATTTCCATACAGTACCTAAACTTGCCAAATTAATCAAAACATGTAAATACCTATTTGACAGTTATTTGCGACGTTGCCAACTTTTAGAATAAATACTCTAAACTTTAAAACATCATCAGAGATAGCATATCTCTGCCATCAAATCATCATCTTCAAATCATTGACATAAGCAGAACGATGTCTTTTAAATTCGTTTAGCGCTAAACGATTTGTGATTTGTGGTACAAGCAGACCATAGTGAAGTCTGGAACGATTGTCCACGTCTAAACTAATTCTATAGTAGACCATACAAAGAGCTTCTATCGACCTTTTGCTGATTACATTCTGCGTCTTGTTAAATCAGCTGCGGTACTAACCTTGCTGATAGGCTTAGCGTTTACGATAATCGGCATATAGCTAGTGCTGATACGACAGAAAAATAATATCTAACTACAAAGATCTTTGTTTAACACGTTCAGTGCCGGAAGCCCTCCTGGGTTCACCTATGGGATGCTGGGAACCTTAAATGCAGGTTTTTCTAAGTGAATACAGCATTATAAGCCATGAAAATAAAATCTAATGTATATTTTAACAAGATTAACCATTAGTAATAAGCGTTGATTTTAAAATCAAAGCATTTTTTTTGTCGCCTTTACAAATATTCGCTAAAAATTTTAAAGGTTGGAAACTACAGATATCGACGAGACCTCCTGAAAACACAATTTTACTTCGTTTTACAGTGTTTATAACATGGTTAAACCTAATTCCGGTGACCACCGTCCGCGATGATTAACTTTAGCGAAACCGTAATGTCGGCAACCCTCCCGGAGGGTTCACTTCCGATATGTATGGTGGCATGGCGTATGTGCTCAATGAAAAGTGGGTGGAGTCGAACATGTTAATTTAACCATTTATTTCGATCCCCAGACGATTTGCTGCCTGTATCCCGAACATCTACAGTCGTTATGGACGACGAAGAGGAATATTGTGACGATGAGAATTACGAAGAAGTCGGCCTGGACGTAAGCCCATGTTGTTAATACAAAACCTGTGTAACCCTAACCTAAATCATGAATTGAATGTGATCCAGGTTCTTCTTTAATGACTAAATACGATACTCTAATAATAATAATAATTGTTTTTATTACTTTCAGTCTGCTGGTATGATGAGTGACAGCCCTGGTGGTGAGTGTTATTACTTTAAATTAAAATTTATTTACCCAAACCATAGATGTATATTATTTAAAACTAGCGTCAAACTTAGTTGGTTTTGCTTTATAGTGTGCGGCCAGCCCGTTTAAAAGGAGGCTCACTAAATTGTATGTTAATTTGCATTCAACATTCTGAAACAGTTACGCATACAATCCAAATGGAACTCTAGTATATGATTTATTGGAACTTTTTCATTCCATGTACAGTCTGTTGTCAACATTATCTGACCCACCCTAAAAACAAACGAATGTGGACCCTGTGCTTGTAACATTAAGGTTTATTCAATTTATATGAGCATATCAGACTAGTTAGTCGATGAACAAATAAAATAATAATACAGACACGCAAATTTGATCTTTAACACGTAACGTTAAGGTAAACCCACCCAACATTGTCGGAGCCACCGGCATTATGTATCATTTTGTTATGCTATTTTAATCATTATCTCGTTGACATTAAAGTTGAAAAGCTTTTAAGTCACACTACATAATTACAACCCAATCTTTAATTTCGCACGTTTCTAACAAGTGCTTGTGGCTTAGCGGTTTGATGCTGGATTGGCGACGAACAACATGTCGGTTCAAAAACACAGTCCACCTATACACACATGATAATAAAAAAACTACATAAAACAAAAAATAAAAAATTCTAAAGAGACGTTGTTTTTGCAATATAGTAAGACAAGGTAAAATATGTTTGCGCGTAGTCACTGCATACCCTTAGGTTTTATAATGAATACGAATATTTATTTTTCAACTACCCACTTATTACAAATTATGCGAAAATATTACCATTTTAGAAAGTTTATATTTGAAGGTTATCCGTCTATAGTTCTTTACAATAAACAAGAAATGGTTTTGTAATAAATTCTAAATTAAAAGCAAAACAATTATTTGGTCGCAGGAATTGATCTCGCAACTTGTTTTTCCCAGTCTTATATTCAGACCACGAGACCAGAATTACTTGAAGATAGATATTAAAATAAGTTATTACACTAATTATATTATAACAAGTAGTTATAACATATAACCTAACGCTAACGTTTTAAAGATCAAATTTGCGTGTCTGTATTATTATTGTATTTGTTCATCAAGCCGTCGCGTCGCTTGTCTGTTAAGCTCATTTAAATTGAATAAACCTTATTGTTAATGTCAGAGGGTCCAAATTCGTTTGTTTTTAGGGTGGGTCAGATAATATTGACAACAGACTGTACAAGACAGTTACGTAATTTTACGTAACTGTCTTGTACAGGTTTATTTTTTATTTTTCTTATTATTTTTTTATTAAAAAATCATGCCTGTTTTTATTCATTTATATTATTTAAATGAAATGAAGATTACTCGGTTTTTATTTTTAAAATTAGTAATCACAGTAAGAAAATATAGTTTATTAACCAGCCACAAGATATTTTTTGTCTAGATCAATTATTACTTTAGTTATAAACGAAATAAGAATTGAGACTTATGCCATTTAGTTCCGTGCTCGAAAACAATAAAAGAGCGCACGCGACATTCAACTTTATTACTGATGTTTTAGCGTTTAGCACATACATTGAGTGGCGGGGTGCATAGGGGCGGAGCTTGCGTGAAAATTGTGTTTAGAGTGCCTGGTCTTGATAATAATAGATAGATTTAAAAGGAGGAGGAGCTGTGGTGGCGCAGAGGCAACAGCGCCGACTTAAAAGTTGTAGGTAAATAATTTCATCACCACTGCTCTCAAAACGGTGATGGAAAACATTTTGAGGGGACCTGCGTCTAGTAGTGGGAACAATAAAGGTTGATTAAGCTAGATTTAAAAGAACTTAAGTGGAGCAATCAAAAACGCTTTCCCACACATGTCAATTGGTGCATCCAGCATGAGAAACTTGCAAAGGCATCTTATTTTCTGTTATTTCAGCATTCAACCTCTCTCTAGCCATATTAATATTATTTAACGAAATCAATCGTTCATTAGAAAAATGAACCGCAAAATCACCTTTGTTACACCTATTTACGTTTTTGTTTATTTAGGTTACGCTGAGCATGAATCTACCCTGGAAACTGGATCGGGCTATGGTACGATTATTTTTCATGTACCTTCTATTTTTTTAATTTATATTTAAGAGGGGGAAGGAGCTTGTGGCTAAGTAATAACAGCTGCACGGGTTGAGCCATCAGATTAAGATACGCTTGCTGGGGTTGGTCCGTGGATGGGTAATCATCTTTACATACCAAGACTCCTCCGTGCTTCGGAAAGCACGTTCTACTACTCATTTCCTACCTTTCAGTCTTACAGCTGCGGAAACATGAAAGTTACCACTTTTATCTTCTTATGTGTCCCGACTTTCGCGTCATGGAACCTAGAATCCCAAGAATTTTATATTTCCCTCGTTTTTCAGGATCGTCACTATCAACAGCTGATGATCTGATCACAGAAGGCTCAGGGTTTAATACAACGTATACCACGGACTCCGACTACACCACCGATTATAACACTGGCTCCAGTGAAACATCTATGACTACTGATGTACCTTCTTCTCCTGCATCGAAGGGCAAGTACGAGACAATAACGACTACAGTTATACCACCGACGGAAAGTAAGTAGTTTTTATTCATCATCATTAGACACTTCTTTTCCTAACCGTTAGTACTTAAAAAGGTTCACGGTGTTTGCATTCCATTCCCTACCTACCTATTTGTGGAAATACTTAGTTTGTATATTACCTATACATATATTTATCTAGCGGTCGTCTATTATGAAATTTCCAAATAATTAGCTATAGTAATTATATTTCCAAATTTTATTAATATTTTAATTAAATTTTTTAATCAGAACCGGCAACTTCCGAAGAAACTGGTAGCACACCGACCAGCATAACCAATGATACAGAGACAACATCATCTAGTAGCTCCATTGGTTCTACTGAATCGACCACGTCTGAAGAAATGAATAGCACACTGACTGCAGATACCAGTTCTACAAGCTCAGATACTAGCTCAACTAGTTCGAATGAAACTACTGAAACGGAAGCTTCAGGACCAACGACAGTTGGAGAAATAGGAAGCACTGAGTCTAATGTCACTAAAGAGATAGGATCCACTAGTGAAAGTGGCTCAACTAGCTTAGGAGATACTGACAGTACAGGTTTAACCACAGCGGCAAAAACTCCATTCGACTCCACTGGTTCTACTGAATCGACCACGTCAGAAGACACGAATAGCACACTGACTGTAGATACCAGTTCTACAAGCTCAGATACTGGCTCAACTAGTTCGAATGAAACTACTGAAACGGAAGCTTCAGGACCAACGACAGTTGGAGAAATAGGAAGCACTGAGTCTAATGTCACTAAAGAGATAGGATCCACTAGTGAAAGTGGCTCAACTAGTTCAGGAGAAACTGGTTCCTCAGATACTGAAAGTATAAGTTTAACCACAGCGGCAAAAACTCCATTTGACTCCACTGGTTCTACTGAATCGACCACGTCTGAAGAATCGAATAGCACACTGACTGCAGATACCGGTTCTACAAGTTCAGATACTGGCTCAACTAGTTCGAATGAAACTACTGAAACGGAGGCTTCAGGACCTACGACAGTTGGAGAAATAGAAAGCACTGAGTCTAATGTCACTAAAGAGTTAGGATCTACCAGTGAAAGTGGCTCAACTAGTTCCTCAGATACTGACAGTACAGGCCTAACGACAGTGACAAAAACTGAATCGACCACGTCTGAAGAAACGAAGAGCACAATGACTGCAGATACCGGTTCTACAAGCTCAGATACTGTCTCAACTAGTTCAGGAGAAACTGGTTCTACAGATACGTCAGATACTAGATCAACTGGCACAGAAGAGACGAAAAGCACTGACAGTAGCGGTTCTACTAACGCAACGGAGACCGGATCTACTGGTGAAACTGTCTCAACTAGCTCTGGAGAAACCACAACAACTGGCGAAACGGGTTCTACTGAAACTGACAGAACAGAATCTACAGTGTCTGGAAGTACAGATGAAACTGGATCCACAGAATCAACGGTCACAGATACGACTGAATCTACAGTCACAAATTATACTGACTCGACTGGAACGGAAACTACAAACACAGGTGCAACGGATACAAAGGATACAAGCAGTACTGGCACCGAAGATCTTACATCAACCGGCTCTACAGGTATTTATTTATTTATATTTAATTCAGGTATCTACATATTGTTAATATTACTTAAGCTATTTCCAATTTTGATGGCACTAATAAAGGCGTGTGTTTAACGTAATTTCACTTCACTGGCAGTTGAGAAGTATTTTGTTCTTCCGACTGACATGTATGGATGTCGATGAGGCAAACGTTCCTAAATGCAGTAGGACCGTAGTATGGCAATTTTTGGGCTTTCTGTATTATTTTATAGATTCAAAGACCAGTACACAAGTAACGCTTGAAATTGAAACTATTTTAACACTAGCTTTTGCCCGCGTGATATATACACTCAGCGATACTGTAGCTTCCCATTAGTCGAATTTTCTTGGAATTGGATCAGTAGTTCCGAAGATTACCGCCTACAGACAAACTCATATCACATATTTTTACAATTCAGAACTTGAGTAAAACTCTTTATATGTACTTGCAGATTCAACGACAACTACGCGTGCCTTACCAATTGGTATGTATATCAATAACTTACTAAGCCTAAAAACAATACATTTCAATTATTAACTAGCTAGCCCACCCCGGCTTCGCACAGGTAGTACTAAGCACTAATCATCGGTGCACCTACTTACCCTACCTACCTACCTACCTACTTAACTACCTACCTACCTACCTAAATATCTACCTACTTACCCTACCTACACCTACCTATCGTTTATACAAGCCCTATCTTGAGAATACCGAACACAACAAAAAAAGTATTAGCCAATTTGGTGCAGTGTAGTATTACTCGTACCTAGTTTTGCGCTTAGCAACACGTTGAGCGATTCAGTTTTATTTTATAGATTGATTTGCTGTAAGCAAATCTTTAACCGACTACTTATCCTAATAAACGACACATTTGTTTTCGACAGCAGAAAGCAACGTTCTTCCTTGCTTTCTGTTGTTGAAAACAAATGTGTCGTTTTGCCCGCTACTTCGTCCGCCTAAAATAATAAACTCAGCGATACTGTAGCTCCTATTAGTCGAAAAAAAATCGGAATTGGATCAGTAGTTCCGAAGATTACCCCCTACAGACAAACTCATAAATTTTACGTCTTTATAATATAAATAAATCATGTCAAATTCAGAACATGAGTAAAACTCTTTATAATTATGTACTTGCAGGTTCAACGACAACTACGCGTGCGGTACCAACTGGTATGTATATCAATAACCTACTACACCTACAAACATTAAATTTATATTATTAATAGATTTGCTGTTTATTTATTATTATTATTTATTTATTTATTTTAAAGAAGTCTTACAGACTAACAAACCAATGATAAAACGAATATAATATTTAAAAAAATGCTAATAAACAAGCCTCCATAAATAGTTAAAAGAAAAAGTCTATAAAAAGAAAGTACATAAAGTATGATTAGTAAGAGAGTAGTCGTAGATAAGTTAACTATCCTTGAAAAAATTACTGTGCCAAAATCCGTCTTAAGGTCGCCACACTGGTGCAGATCAAGTTGACATTAAGGTTGACCCTAGGAAGCCTATTGAAACTTAATGCACTTTTTATTGAGAAATCATATCGCCTGTAATTAGTCATTGCGAAAGGTACAATTAATATTGGTCGTTGGCGTAATCCCATCAGATTCGTGCGTAACGACAGATTAGCAACGAGTTCAGGACAGTCAATGTGACCATTTGCGATACTCAATAGTAAACTCATGTCTCCAATATAACGTCTCATCTCCAGAGGAAGGAAGTGATACCGTTTGCAGCGGTGCGCGTAGTCAATTGAGCATTGCTGAGCCCTATAATCTAGATAACGTAGACGTACTTAGCAAAACTTTACCCAACTGTTTATCCTACTAAACGACACATTTTTTTGACAACAGAAAATACTGAATCCTCTACAAATAGTTCTGTATCCACTGCTGAAACAAGCACTTCTTCCGGATTAGAGTCTTCTACTGGTTCAGAATCAACAAGCGAGGCAGCGGAATCGAGCACTACTTCCGGATCAGATAGAACAACAGAGTCGGGCACTACGATTAGCTCCGAGTTGACCACAGAAAGCACTGAATCTAGTAGTTTAGTCACTGAAAACAGCACTTCTTCAGAAACTGAATCGACTACTGCAGCTATTGAATCAAGCAGTACGGTCACTGAATCTATTGTAACAGAAAGCAGTACTCCTTCAGGAACCGAATCGACTACTGCAGATATTGAATCAAGCAGTTCGGTCACTGAATCTATTGTAGCAGAAAGCAGTACTCCTTCAGGAACCGAATCGACTACTGAAGCAATTGAATCAAGCAGTTCGGCCACTGAATCTACTGTAGCTGAAAGCAGTACTCCTTCAGGAACCGAGTCTACCGGTTCAGAATCAACTACGGAAAGTGGATCGTCTACAGGAGAATCATCTACTGTCTCCGGAGGTGGGTACTTTTTGTTAAGTTAAATATCTACACAGTTTTTTCCACGATTTTCTTTTAATTACCTACTCAGAAAATAAAACTAAGCAATGCTTTTGTGTGAAACTCGCCATCTTAGAAAACATTCATCGCATGTCACTTCTGTTGGGTTATTATAATATAAACCAAGACTAACTTATAAATAATGTGATAAAATATGCGCCAGCTCTTCGATCAAACAAACAGAAGACAGTGTGCACACCATTATCGACCATTTTATGTTCTACAGCAGGGATCGAAACCGGTATGACCAATACGTGTATTTTTTCAGTTACAACATTTATATTATATACAGGTTAAAGGTTACCTTAAATTGAATACATCCAGTATTAATACCAGTTACCGAACAAAAAATTACCTCTATCTTACACATGCCGTCGGCATTAGTAAAAGGGCGCGCGTCGCCTGTGTGTATGTAACTAATATTAAAACGGTAACCTAAATGAGGTAACAGGTTTCTTCTTCTTGGTTACCTAGATAGCGGTAACCTTAGTCGTAGAGGTAACCAAAAATTTTCAATACTTCGTACCATAATTTATAAATGTTTTCGGTCCAGGCTCTACAGAGATTACGACAGGAACAGAATCTACAGAAGAGAGCACTACCGGTTCAGGTTCCAGTACAGGATCACTATCAACAGGTTCAGAAGAATCTACCTTCTCAACGTACAGCACCACTGAAGACACCACGATATTTGGAAGTACCGAAGGTAATACACAAATACAAATTACCTGCTTTAATTAAAAAACCAAATGGATCATTCCAGTATTATAATTATATTCGATTATTTTTTTGTAAACTATTTCTAATAAAACAATAGTAAATTAATATACAATAAAATTATCATCATGTTATTTCTAGTAATTTTTCTGTGTCTGTGTAATTGAGAATCGCTAAAAATTGTGATAAATATAAACTAAATTAAATAAATAACTATAAGTATATACAAAAAAAAACTATATCATAAAGGTCTTTTATAATACAGTTACTCATAAAAGCTGTTTTTCAGCATCAGGAAGTACAGCTACGGAATTGTCTACCACTGAAGGATCAACAGGCACAAGTACGTGGTCAACTTACATATATAATTATTCTATAAAGTATTACTTCAGACATTTTGAACTGACCATCTTCATTAGCAGTCATTAGTCCTTAGGACTTGCAACGCCACTGCAAGATCAAAAAGGTCGCGGCATTAACTCCAATGCCGCCATCACTTACCATAACAGGATTCTGAAATTACCTCCCCGTTTGGGCTGTATGAATCGTCATGTCATAGTATATGTTCGGATTGTATAGTTTTTGATGAGAGCACACAGGTTGTTTCTCCGTTCTTTACTACTAACTCTTCTTTCTTCCGTTTATTTTAAGATGTCGGTTTATATTCATTTGATGATTACAGCAACATGGACCAAGTCTACTGTGTTCGTGTCCACTCAGAGGGTCTGCAAGCCGCGATGGAAGCCTACGTGTAATGAGACTACGTTCGGTTGCTGTCCTGACCAGAAGACGCCCGCTTCGGGACCATTCGACGAAGGTATTGATACGTTTTAATCCCCAATTTCAACTTTTTTTACAGATGATTTCACATTAATTATACTTATTCCATGTTGTTTGGTCTTGCACGAAGGACATCTAAGCATTTAACATTATTATTCTTCACTCAGGTTGTAATAAACCACATAGCTGCAAGGAATCTACACACGGCTGTTGTCCGGATGGCTTGTCTCCGGCACAAGGTAAAAACAACGAGGGATGTCCCGTGGAGCCCTGCGCAGACACGCTGTTTGGCTGCTGCTCCTCTGACAACACGACGGCAGCTCAAGGCAACGATCAGGATGGGTGCCCGCCTCCGCCGCCGCCTTGCGTCTCTTCTAAGTACGTACAGGGCTAAAAAGGGTTTTGGAAACATCCCAACCAAAGTTTCTGTTTTTAGCTCATTCTGTTTTCATATTAGACAACAAAGTATTCCAAACCACAACGTCACTTCATTACTTAAAATTTATAGATTTGGGTGTTGTGCTGATAACGACACTGAAGCCGCTGGACCTGAGAAAGAAGGATGCCCTGAAACCGGTGAGTTGCAAATTAGGTTCATTTCAATTGATATTTTTTTTGGTGAATTTGAAGGACCACCTCAAACTCAATTCCATTTATTTATTAAATTTACACAGTTCACAAGCATACAAGTCACATGACATGAAGTTCTAACCTACAGAAAACTTAGACAGATTGAACAGCGGGTCCCAAACTAGGCACAGCTTGTATCTTGGTGACCCAAACACTACCCAAAGTTAAGAATTTAAAGGGTTCTGCTAGCGCAAGATTACTATCGATAATTTCAGAATAAAATTCAAAATAATAATAATAAAATTTACTAATATGTGAGTGAAAACAAGCTAATTACATTGAATAAAACAGTTGAGGTGAGTAAGTGTGGAGTGTAATTGTGAGTTTAGTCATGTATTTTTATCACAGTGAGGTGGGTACAACACATTATAAGATTCTATAAACTGCAGTGAATTTGTACACGTGACTGTTCTTTAAACCGCTCTAGTTATAACCTTTAGGTACACGAATGAGGCACAAGTTTTGAACAGGTATGATTATAATATTACTTTCTTTCAGAAACCTCGACCACGGGAGCTCCAACCGATACGACTACTGAGACAACCGAATCCATCGAAACAAGCGAAGGTAGCACAACTAGCGAGGGAACCACTGACGTCATTAGTACCACCACGCTGGATCCTTGCAGTGGTTTCGAGTTCGGATGCTGCGCCGACAATGAGACCGAAGCCGCCGGGCCCGACGGACAGGGATGTCCGTGCAACGCTACTGAGTTTGGTTGCTGTACTGATGGTGTGTTGCCAGGTAAATAACTCCAGATGAATCATTTTGTTGTTTTAACCATAATAATTACAGTGAACATTAAAGGCTGATTATGCCTCTTACATTTACAGCTAATTACAGTAATTTGAAAGACATTGTCTCTGGGAAGACGCGCACCTGCGATGTCTCTTGTATTGCAGCTGTCGAAAAACTACTTCATCTCCTAATTTTCGTTTTCTCATTTCAGCTTCAGGCCTTGAAAATGAAGGATGCCCAGGTCCCTGCAGTACATCACCGCACGGTTGCTGCCAGGACAACAAGACTCCTGCTCACGGACCAGACTTCGAAGGCTGCTGCTTGCTGCAAGCCTTCGGATGCTGTCCAGACAACCGCAAACCTGCTGAAGGACCACATTTTGAAGGTATTTTACTAGCATGTTATTGTCCCACGGTTATAGAGCCTTCGAATATTAACCGTCTATACAGCACACTGGACAGTCACCCGCATTGCCAACCTGCTGAGTGACTGATTAGCAAATCATGTAATTTATCGTTTATTTATGTGCGTTTATTCAAGGTTGTGGATGTCACAACGCGCCCCACGGGTGCTGTCCCGACAACATTACCATTGCGCAGGGAACAGACAACCAAGGCTGTGGCTGTCAGTACACTCAACATGGATGCTGTCCTGATAGGTAACTTACCAAATACTATATTATTCATCAGATAGTTCTTGATAATGATATTGTTGTGCAAGCAGTGAAGTCGTCCTACATTTCGAATGTCCGATGATTTTCAAGCTTTGCGATTCTTCTAGCGAAGTGCTCTTTACATTCGAACACAGCAGCGTATTAAATCAACATTTTTCCCCAGACACACTGTGGCCACTGGACCTAACAATGAGGGCTGTGCCTGCAACACTTACCAGTTTGGTTGCTGTGCTGATGGCGTCTCCACTGCAAAGGGTCCTGAACAACAGGGCTGCCACTGCCGCGAGTCTAGCTTCGGATGCTGCGGAGATGGCGAGACTCATGCCACCGGCCCTGATGCCGCTGGATGCGACTGCTCTTCAAGCCGGTACGGATGCTGCCCTGATGGACGCACTGAAGCCACGGGACCTAAGTTCCTTGGATGTACTGATGTACCTAAAAATAAACAAGGTGAGCTTACCGATTTGATTTTGGTTCTCCCTGCTTCGGCAGTTCTGGCATTTATTAACGTTTCTTGGTATTCCAGCTGCTTGCATTATGTCGACGGATCCTGGTCCATGCAATAACTACACGGCAATGTGGTACTATGATCTGGCATACGGAGGCTGTTCCCGCTTTTGGTACGGAGGCTGTGACGGTAATGGCAACAGATTTGTGACCAAGGAAGAATGTCAAGATATATGCGTACAACCTTCTCCTAAAGGTGAGACGACAACAATGTTTTAAAAAAAATGTAAACTGATGGATAATCCATCAGTTTACATTTTTTAAAAAAACATTGTAAAATTTTTTAGCTGACTTAAATTTGCTGAGTTGAGTTAAATCAGTTTATACAGGGTGATTTTTACTATTTTGAAAAAGCTTCTGCCTGAGCCCGGAATTGACAACTTAAAAAAAAACAGCACCCTGATATACCTCAGTTCAGATTGAGTTTTTGTGATTTACCATCAAACATATCATTAAAAATGTTATATTCTACCTAATTATTTAAATTTCAAAAATGGCCGCTTTAAACAAAATACACATTTACTCCATCATAAATTTTAGTCATTGCCTTTTATAAAAATAAAATACCTATTATAATATTCGTACAAACTTTTCAAACTGATCTTATTCATATGCTCTACAAGGCAAGGTCGCGATTTAGACTGCTATCAGTACAATTTATACAAACTCAAAAATTATTGTTTCTAGATGCGTGCAAGCTACCAAGCGTGAAGGGTGCCTGCGACGCAGACTACCAGCGCTGGCACTACAACAGCACGCGGGAACAGTGCATTCCCTTCAGATACGGAGGCTGCCTCGGCAACGCCAATAACTTCGACACCCGAGAGCTCTGTCAAAAGCAGTGCGAACCCAGCTCCGTTGCAGGTGTGTGTAGGCATAAGCATAAAAAAACTACATTTAATTATAAATTTTCACGTCTAAGTCAAGCTTAATGAAAGATGTAGGTTGATTCCTAGAGCAGCAATGCTATTCTGTTACCAAGTCACCGTGAAAACTTAGGAGAAGTGATCACGGAGTGAGCTGTCAGTCCCTAGCATCAGGTGGAAGGACAGCTCACTTCAAGTTTTCACAATGAGATTTTTACAGAATAGACCGCAGAGACATAATTTTCTGTCGCAGTAAGTAAAACTATATTACAACGATTTTTCAGGTCAATGCAACCTACCAATCGATCAAGGTTCTTGCGCTGGCAACTACAGTCGCTGGGGCTTCAACTTTGAGGCCCATCGCTGTGAGCAGTTCATCTGGGGAGGTTGCGAAGGCAACTCTAACAGGTTCAGCTCCGAGGTAGCATGCCAGATGCGCTGTGCTGGCACACAACCATGTAAGTAGACAACCAGATTTATAGGGTACGTTTTAATTTGCGTATGTCAGAGAAATTAATAGTTGCAAATTAACACCCTACACCGATTTCCCCACTTCAGACAATTGTTAATGAATGACGGTTGTGATTTGAATATAAGGACAGTTTATGTTGGTAGAAAAATTTGCTTAACTATTAATTTCCGAAACTTTACCTGGTGTACGTGCATGTGGTGGACTAATCATTTTGTGAATGCCTCTTTCTTTAATGTGCAACTAAACCTTTATTAGGCTCGTAATCTAAAACGTTGCTCCCGTTTTATAAGTTTCTGAAAAATCTCTTTTTTGGATTACTGTATCATCCTTGATTTTGCAAAGGCATTTGACACGGTCTAGACTAGCCTACTCCTTAAAAAACTTGATTGGGTTAAAAAAGGGCAATGTGCTTTAATGGCTTAAAAGCTATACGGAATCCGAAAACAAAAGTAAGCTCTTTCAGGTGACCAACTCATCACTGATTTCGGAGTTCCGCAGGGCTGTGAACTTAGTCGCACACTTTTTATTGTTTATATTAACTTCATGTGGTACTTACTTTCTCAACGAACAATGCTGACATAATCATTTATGCAGTTCTTATGATCGATCGTTCTTAGAATACGTACGTGCCTAATACTTCGTACTTCGAATCATGCTGTTATTAGTTTTATTAGTTGCTTGGGATATAATTCAGTCATTAACTTGCATGGTGTGGATAACTAAATCGGTTAACTATAGAAAATTAGGCTAGAGCTTTCTTGGAATATTTTATATTTAATAATGAAATTAATACCTAAGTCAGAGATTACTATCTAACCTTGATTGGTTTTAATTCCGAAAATATCACTTCGAACCTCACTAAAGTATCTACAAATGATTAAAAGCAAAATCTATTGTTTTAGCAAATCATTGCAAATTAAAATCTCGTCACTTCAAAGTTCAAAGTGGTATTGAGCGAATAACACTGTTTCTGTCTGTCTCTAACATTTTCTCTTTGTGAACGGCTACTAACAAATGGGTTGTGAAAACAGCTCAGTGCACACAGCCACAAGAAGCAGGCAATTGCAACGAGACGGAAGCTCTCTGGTCATTCAGTCAGTCAGAGAACCGATGTTTGCCCTTCTACTACAGCGGCTGCGGGGGCAACGATAACCAGTTCAGGTCAAGGGAGACTTGCGAACAGACTTGTCCTAGTGCTTACGGTACGTAAATGAAGAACATGATCCGTGATTTTTGCTCAATTATTTAGATTCAGCAGCTGGTGTATGAGGACGAAGAATTCATATGACAATTGACTTACAAGTATAATAAAGCATAGTATGGTGAGAAATCCAGTTTTTATCATTGAAAAATAAATGAAAATGATTCAATTATTGAAGGTGGTAACTTGGCGAAATGCAGCTAAAATCAACTACTTAGTAGCAGAGCAGAAAGTGAATACAAAATAAAATCGTTCTTTCATAGTAGGTGCCATATTTCATTTATGAACGTGTTATGGAAATAATGTTTAGCTACTATTTGTTAGAATGCAACATGTTTCTTCATTTATCAATCAATTCTGCTTTTAATGATTTTTATCTGTCTTGTACGTTAACGCTTTTCGGGTGAATGGTTATGCATTTTTTCTTCTTGCATGTCTTATACTCGTATTTTGTCTATTTCTTCGTAGTAAACCTAGTAGTTTGATTTCCTTGTAGTTAGTAACATGAACTTTACTTTACAATAATTCATAAGAGCTAACAGTTATTTGTTTAGTTTACCTAGCAGGAATGGACTACTATAACCACTCTTTATATTGCAGTGCCCGACAAATGTACGTTACCTGCCGAGACCGGCCAGTGCTCCAACTATAGAGAAAAATGGTTCTATGATACCACTTTCAAGAGGTAAGATTGTTCGATTAGTTTTAGCATCGAAATCATGCAATAATTCCTCTATGCGAGTAAAACTGCGAACCACCGCTTAACAAAATTACTTATCTTTCAGATGTCGTCAATTCTTCTACGGCGGTTGTGGTGGTAACGAGAACAAGTTCGACACGGAAGCGGAATGTGAAAACAGCTGCTCGGAAATTAAGACCACTACCACCGCTATCATTACCACTACCACCACCACGGCTAGACCAGTGGGACAACAGCTGCAGCCACGTCCAGTTGAAAACGAAAAAAGACCGGCAGCACCGGAAAGATCAGGTAGAAATGGAAAACAAAAAAGGATTGGTAATACAAAAAGAAATACCAATCTAAATCATTACCGCTATGATAAGTAGATAAATTAATGTCATGATATTATGAAGATAAAATTGGATGCTGCTACCCTACATAACAAGTAGAAAAATCATTGGGAGGTGAAGTTACGAATACTCGGTTCTTTAATTCCATAAACATTTTTTTTCCAGAATTTTGTTTCAACGCCATCGATGCTGGTCCTTGCAACAACACTGAGACTCGGTACGCGTATGACAGCGAGCTCGGACGCTGCGTCACCTTCCAGTACGGAGGCTGCGGTGGCAACCAGAACAACTTCCCAGATGAGGCCTACTGCTCGTACTACTGTCAGCCGATGCAAGGTATATTATGTATTTTGGGGAACAGGCAAAGACCTTAGAAAATTGGTTTTACTTTAGTCATTGGGAATAGGAAGCATAAGGAAGCTAACGTTGATATCCTGGCAGTTTCGCTTGCTCGCTGCTTTAAGGACTAAGCTCACTTGCCCGTTGCTTTTTGCCAGATATCTGCCAGCTGCCGATGCTGCAGGGTCCATGCGAAGATTCTTTGATGCGCTGGTTCTATGACCCTACCACTGACTCTTGTAGCCAGTTCACATATGGAGGCTGCGAAGGCAATGACAACAGGTACTACTAGTACAGTGTTTTCATACTTAAGTACAGTGCAAATTTATAGCATTCATTGATAAGTGTTTTGTTTGTTTAATTGTTTGCTTCTTTAAGGGGGATGCGCTAAGGTAGCCCGTGAAATTCAAATTTTCTTACGTTTTTTTGCAATTTGCAGATTAGTGTCTGGTTGTATCTTGATTAAAATATTATTCGCGACCGTATCAAATATGACTTTAGAGAATTAGAATCAGCAATACAACTCTTTATGTTAGAATAATCCTAAAATGTCATGATTTCATGAAATAGTCTTTCATTAACTATTCCATACTAATCTACATGGTCCTCATAGGGCCTGACCAAGATCATGTCTGGACTTTAAAAGAGACTGTGACCTCTGAGTTTGTTTCGGCCTTTCTTCTCAGAGTAGTCAGATAGGAAACGCCGAACTCATCTAGCAATTTTTTTTTTTTTTTTAAGATGTCGTGTAAAAGTGATTCCAATATCCTATTTACAGAATAAACAATTTCATTTCATTAGGATTATATAAACTTAGAAGTTGTACCGATGATTGTTATGATTATAATTCAATAAATAAATATTTGATTTATTTAGATCAACATACAACCTGAAGTTTGCAAAAAACGTAAAAAAAAAATGAATTTGCGGGCTGCGCTTTCGTCTTGAGAATTTCGGAAATTAGATTAAAGCTTTTAATCTTATATTTTTAATCTGATCTTCATCATTTGAAAGTCATATTTGAAAGCAGTCTTACTACATTTAAAAACGGTTTTTAAAACACGTCTCGAAGAACCAAATTCATATATTTTGACTGGCTAAAGTCTTAGAGTATTTAACACGCTAAAGTCAACTAGCGACAAGACAAGTTGTTTTTTTCTTTGTTCAAAGCAGTTTCATCTACCTATGTTGTAATATTTGTAAGAAAAACACTACTAATAGTAAAAAACATGTTTAGATTCGAGAGTCTTGAAGCTTGCGAGAATAGATGCAGGACAGGACCCGCGCCGGTTGAGCCCACGACCCCAACTACCACAGTTATCGTAGTAAGTGTCTATTAAGTCATCTGTTTAAGTTTCGAATGTCTTAATTTTTTATTTAACGTTGCCCCACACTACGAATTTCTCCTGTGTTCTGGGTGCGTTTACAAACATTTAAACTCACATACACAAACAGCCAGACCCGGAACAACTAATTGTAGGTCATACAAATATTTGTTCCGTGCGGGAATCGAACCCGCGACACACAGCTCAGCAGTCAATCGCTTAACCACTGCTCCAACCATGTCGTCAAAATTTGGACAAAGATTTAGACGATTATTAGTATTTAAGGCCAGATATTCCTTTGGAACAATTGGAGTCACTACAATTTAGCAACTTAGTTGTGGAACTCTTTTTCAATATTCCTTCTATTTTCATAAGGACGGACCATCAGAGTGCAGAGTACCCAAAGCACTGGAGGATTGTCGCTACGGCGGTGAGGTGTGGTACTTTGACCCAAGCCGCCACGAGTGCATATCCCATGCCAACCAGGAGGCCGGCCCTGTCTGCAGGTACACTGGTACCTTCTTGTCGCAGGAGGCTTGCGAACGGTCCTGTGGAGCCTTCCGAGGAGTCGGTATGTAACTCTTATATTTTTAATTTGGTAATACTTTTAAGTCACTAAAAAAAATATATTTCCTATACATTTACATTGTGTCTTAATCTAAACTTATTTTTATTTCTTTCTTTTCTTTTTTTCGTTTCGTTTTTTTCTTTCTTTTCTTTTTTTCGTTTGGTTTTTTCTTTCTTTTCTTAAATTTTTCTTTTCTTTTTATTTCCTTCATTTGTCCAGAGTATAATGAAAATGTTTTTTGTCCCAGACGTGTGCAAACAACGTAAGGACCCAGGTCCTTGTCAGTCATATGTCACGAAGGTTTACTTCGATCCGGCCACCGGCCAGTGCCACGAGTTTATCTACGGAGGCTGTCTCGGAGGTGCCAACCGCTTCTCCTCAATTGAAGAGTGCTCGCAAACCTGCAAAGCTGATATAGGTATGATGCTCTTACTTTTGATATGTTTAAGTCATTCCGAATGCCTATGCAAAAATACTGTTTTACTTACTGACTCCAGTAGTTTTAACAATATTTTTTGAACTAAGCGTAAATACCTATAATCCTATAACTAAGTCATTCGTCTTACAGCAGATCTGTGCACGTTACCTCCAGAAGGAGGCAACTGCTTCTCATACTCCCACAAATGGTACTACGACCCATCACGCGACCAGTGCCAACAGTTTGTGTACACCGGCTGTAGCGGCAACGAAAACAGGTGAATGTTGTGAACTAATTTTATACTTAGCCCTTCCATTCTAGGTTTTGTCTCCAAAAAATATGCTTTATTGACGTGAATTCACTCGCAGTACTGGTAGTAAGTTCAATATTTCTGACCGTCAAAAATATGTAAGATTTCAATCGATAATAATACAAGACTTTTAATGATAGAGTAATGGTTGCGCACGCAAAAGATAGGTCATATTTATAAAACAAATGGAGGGAGGATATAATTTGCCTATGACGTTACAACGCGAGGGAAGGCGCATGCGCGCGACACTCTATTTTTCACTTTATGTCGGAATTCAAATAAAATAAGTATAGTGCAACGTGTTCCGCTAGAACGATGATTCCGGTGTCGTTCTCAAGAGTTTACAAAGGATTACCAGGACCTAACTAGCGATAAGGCAAAAATATTTCATAAAATACCTCTAAAATGCATATGAAGTTGACAATAGCAAAATAACTTCTTAAATAGACATATCAGCCGGCCGTAAATCTGCACTGAAATTTTAAAAAATCCAATCGGGAAAAGCTTACATCAAAAGGAATGTAATGAGCCTAAAATTTCTAGTTTCGAGCAAATGCAACGGCAGTATCAGCAACCGTAATAAAATTTGTTGGTTTAAGATGTCGTCTCAAACGTGTATCAGCCGTAAATCTGCGTAGAATTGAAAAACATCACAATTGATTTAAAAAATATATTAGGTCTTCAATGAACATTCATTTTTGTTATTCATTGTGAAAATTAAATAACATCGCTAAAGAAATTTGTTATTATTCCACCACACATTTCACGAAACTCTGCGGCGTGGGCGCGATAATTATTCAAATTCAAATTCAAAATCATTTATTTGATAATATGGGTAATTACATAAAGTTGTTAAAAATAGTTCAACCGTAATACGCCTTGATTATATCGCGCCTAACTCAATTATTTTTTGCAAGCAATCTTTTCGTCGAAATTAAATAAAACATACAAAATATACAACATAATATTGTAACAAAAAAATTTAACCAAAAAAATGTGTCTGTCTGATATATCTTTTCTATTAACATTGTTTGCGTAGATTCGAGACTCAGCGCGACTGTGAGGCTCGCTGCAAGCGTCCTGCTCTAACCACCACCACTGTTGCAACTCCTCCACAGGTAACTATTAAATAACTAAGATACTAGATATAAGCTAGTGGTAATCGAGTAATGGCCTGATTCCGGATGGAAGGACCAGTTTTTCTTTAACTTGATATATAAATAATATGAAGCAACAAACATTGCTATATTATCTTTCAGCAACTGGCAGAGGAAGAATGTAGGACTCCAAGCTCGTTGGAGCCATGTGGCAACAATGTGACAGTGTTCTATTACGACTCCGAGAGGAGACAGTGCCTCATAAGCGGCTTCGGAGGCTGCGGACACCCTAACACTTACAGGACAGAGGAAGAGTGCGAGAGGACATGCGGAGCCTTCCGCGGAATGGGTGAGGGAAATGGGCTTTTACCTAGATATCTTTTGTAAGAAATAAATTATCTAAAATCTCCCCGCGACTTTTCTTCTGCGTAAGGTTGCAGGCAATAAACTTGCTTATCAAGCACATAGAACGATCATTGCATTACGTCCACGACTTTCTCTCCAAGATGTTTGCGGCGCCCACCTGGACCCAGGTCCATGCCGCGCCTCCTTCAACAAGATCTACTGGGACGCCATGACGGGCAGCTGTCAGTCATTCGCGTACGGCGGCTGTGGCGGCGGACCCAACCGGTTCTCTAACGTCGAAGAGTGCATGAGCATCTGCGGGGACACCGGGCCTGGTGCGTACCAACACTGTGCTACATTTTTCTCTCTGGTTCTGGGATTTCCTCACTAACTTTTAATTTCATCATTTCAATTATACTCTTACTAAATATAACTCACAATGAATACTTCTAAACTAAATCTAAGCAATGCATGAGTTTCATTTATCGATGGCCAATAAGCTTCCTCGCTAGTAAAGTGGTAGAGGCTAGCTGTCCGTGTGTAACGCTTGTGACGCGGCGGGCAGCGCGCGAGTGCCTGCAGGCGGCGGACTTGGGGCACCGCTGCGGGGCTGCGCCGGCGCCGCGCTACCACTACAGCGCGGCGCACGTCGACTGCGTCGTGTTCGCGTACCTCGGCTGCGGGGGCAACGCCAACAACTTCCGCACCTACGCGGACTGCGCCGACGTCTGCAGAGTGTCGAGTACGAAAGGCAACGGTACTTACATCCGCTTCACTCCGTGCGCAGCCGACTTATGTCTCGGTGCACCAGCTGCTTCAGCACAAAAACATGAGCTCGTTTTCTTAAGAGGCTGATCAAGACTCTAAATTTCCTGTTCACAAGACTTAACAACTTTGAATTTAATAGTCTTTTATAAACCGGATGACTAGGAATGGAACCATACGACAAAGTCCGCTGCGCGCGGAACTAACACTCCTTACGCCAACCATGTCAATGTTTAAGCCACTCGTTTTTGAAGTCCTAGGACGTCAAACGCTTATGCTATGTGCTCTGCACTGCTTGCACGCTCGCTTGTGTCTCTGTCCTGCACCAGCACTTCTAAACCTTTATCTTATACCTATTTAAGTTAAGTTAGGTAGGTACTGTGTTGTTATAATAACTAATTATTGATAAGAATGTCTTGTGGAGTAAATCGTGCATCCATGAAGTTATTCGTTGTCCAATGTCGTGTCGTCGTTTTGAACGTTCAATCACGATTTTTGTTATCTAAACTGAAACTGAAAGTGTGCACTTCTTGTTTGGGTGGTTGCTTGCATTGATTGGTTACGCCCAGATTATAATCGTAAGTGATACATAATCAAAGCACGCATCTGTTACATTGGTAACGCAAGAAGAATCCCAGTATATTAAAGCAAACGGATGTTTTTATTATTCAAATGTCTGAATTGTAGATCCGAACGAAGTACTGACACAAGACTGCACGCCGTACCGTCAAGAGTGCGAGGCGGTCGCCGACTGCCATTATGGAATTGACAGGTTTACGCAAGACGGATGCCAGAGGTTTGTGGAACAACTATTTTTGTAGACTGAAGAACTTGTCTGGCCTGTTTCATTACCCTTATAACCAACTAGAGTACCGCTTTTGCTTTGCACAGGTGTATCAATCTGATAAGTTTAGTAATGTAACCTTTCAGGATAAATTCTCCAAATGATGGTGAAACCAGGTTCAAAATCCTTTTAGAATTTTGCGGACGGAGAACTAAGCGGTAAAGGCCGCTGTGTCGGCTGTCATGAAAATGATGACAGCGGCAATTATTTAAATCGTTAGATTCGCACTCACACACATCGCGTCAAAAGACGCTAGTCGCTTTTCTGTTTCGTTTTGACACCTCTGACACACAATGACGCAGTGACTACACTTGTTTGCCATGGAAACGCTATTAAATAATGTGTGAGCTCACTCTTCTCAGTCTGGACCCTTTTTCTTGTGACTGAGTACGGTGAGGGAAAATCTAGCGATTTAAAGCTTTGCTTTCCGGCGTTAACATCGCTCTCTAGGAAATCATACCAACTTACTTTCATAATCAACGTATCAGTGACGTCATTCAGCGTAAATTATGGACGCTAGCGCCTAACGACCGGTCACCGCTCTTCAAGGAAACCGTAGCTTAAAAGCGACTTTGTTGTATTCTATTTAATATAGATACGGTTGCAACACAACATTATAATCTGCATTATAATGTGCTACTTAGTACATACTAATTCCATGATTCTCTTATTAGATGTCAATGTAAAGAAGACCCGTGCGTCAGAGCCAACTGCAAGTCAAACGAGCGATGCATGGCTATCGCTTCGAGGAACTCTGCCACCCAGGAACCGATGTACTCAGCTAGATGTGTTGCCGGTAATTTATACATTTTATGTATTTGAACACACATTCTAGATTATTTTAGCAAGCTGTTTCACGACATTGGATGGTCCCCTCTGGATATGGTAACGTAAATCTATCTAATAAGTAGATTGATCATTTCATAGGTGTATGGAATTCTCTGCCAGATAAGTTAGGTACTTTAAACTGATCTAGATGTAGACAAACAAGTAATTAAAGTCATCCATTAAAGTCAGCATTTGACGAATGATTGATTTTAGAATTGAAGTGTAAGACTGACGCATTGTTTCCTCGAACGATTGGGCAGAGGTGTACCTATAGTTCACCCACATTTCGCCAGTTATGTTTAAGTTCCATGTAAGAGGGGGCGAGCCCATTGCCATCAACCGGGCACAAATACAGACTCCGGACTGCTACTGAGAAATTCTAGATAGAAAACCCAATAACACTTTGTCCGACCCGGGAATCGAACCCAGGACCTCATGCTTAGCAGTACCGCTTACGACCACTAGACCAACGAGGCAGTGTAAAAGTGTAATGACCTAAAATTCATTCTTAGCAAAGCCATGGATAGTATACCTGCATTTTGAGTGATTTAAACCATGCATGTTTATTTGCATAAATTAGCAATTATACTATTAAAAAAAAAATATATATATATATATATTATTTGTTTAAAAAGCAATTTATTGATTCCTTATAATACATAACATAAACCCACGCCTTATTCCCATCGGGGGTAGGGAGAAAGTACAGAACGCCACCTGCTAGATCCTTACGTACTCCATTTGCCTCATTTACGTTCATACACGCACGCCAGTTGCGAGTACTACGCACCATGACCTTTCTGAAGAACAAAATCAATGAGGTCACTATATGTCGCCGGGAGGACGCTCCAGGAGGACACTCCTAGAGCGTCCTCCCGGCGTTTCCACTCACATCTGCCTTGTACCTTTTGTTAGTCGCCTTTCATTCAGCCTTTCAACATGACCAAACCATCTAAGCATACTCAAACGTACTTATAAAAATCCATTGCAATTCAATTAAAATAAAATCACAAAATATTTGTTTACTTCGTATTAATATCATAATCAATGGAGTAGGTAAATCAAAATTTGATTATGTGTGTAGTTAAGTGTGAGAAATAAATATGTTGCAAAATCAAATAAATTCGACATTGAAATAGACTAGCTATTATTATTGTTAGTAATATTTTATTTCTACATCTAAATTCATACAACAGAGACGAACGAAGTATACGAGTGCGACGAATACGTGGCCAACTGTTCGCGCCTGCGCTGCGAGTACGGCATCCAGCGCACGCGCCTGCCCGACGGTTGCCAGAAGTGCTCGTGCGTGCAGATCGAGATAGACTGCGAGCCGCTCAAGCAGCAGTGCGACCAGCTCAAGTGCGAGTACGGCATTGAGAGGGTCATAGGAAATGACGGCTGCGAGAGGTAATTATACTCATCTTTAAAATTAGCACTTTTAGCGCTACTAGGTTCTTTCGGCGCGTGGTCAAAATCGGAACTAACGCGGCCATCTCTCCATCTCGTTTTTAGGGCTCCGTAGTCAACAAGGAACCCTTATTGTTTCGCCATGTCCGTCTGTCTGTCTGTCTGTCTGTCTGTCCGCGGTTTAGCTCAAAAACTATTGGTACTAGAAAGTTGTAATTGGGCATGAGTATACACGTTAACGTCGCGTCGTCGCCGAAAAAGTGGTAAAATAAAATTTTGAAAAAAACTATTAAGTATTTAGGGTAGGACCTCCCCTACATGTAAAGTGGGGATGATAATTTTTTTTTTTCGTCATACCCATAGTGTGGGATATCGTTGGATAGGTTTTTCAAAAATATTAGAGGTTTGGGAAGACCGTTTTTGATTAAGTAAACCGTTCGTGACTTATCAAGCTTTAAAGTACCAATTTTCGTTAGAGTCAAGTGTCCCACCCCCTCTACTAACTAAACGGTTATAGTTAGAAATTCAAATGTCACGGCAGTAGTACCTATATATAATGAAGTTTAAAGGAAAACTATTACAGCTAAGTAGGCTTTACAATTTAACGAGTAATAATCGACCAACTTACATTTGCGGTTGAAAAAACATGTTCTCCGATACGGAATGTCTAAGAGAACATGTTTTTTCAACTACAAAGTTAAGTCTGTTCTTGCGATAAATTCATCCCAACTACGGAACCCTTCATTGTGCGTGCTCCGACACGCACTTGGCCGGTTTTTTTTTCAATAATATAATCTTTATTACACAAGAGAGTGGTTACAAAATAGTGTGAAGTCTCTGACTCCTTTGCTATGTGGAAGACCTGTGTTACAAGAGCCAGTTTATACATTTCACTAAACATTACTGCGCAAATGTTACCCAACAGCGCGCCCGTGTCTGCATCATTCGTATTCCAAAAGATCCTTGTAGCAGTGTACCTAACCTTTAGTACCTATGTACCTGCACGGACTATTTCGATTTCGCTAATACAGATCCTTTAAACAACGTAACGCTACGCCACGATATCTAAGAATCAAGTTTTTTGGAAGTAAAATAGTTTTGAAGTTATGTATCACAGTAACATATATCAATCATGTTCCATATAAGTTCTCTTGTGGATATTTTATTTATGATTCTTCGATTTCATTCAGTGCATGCCTCTTAGCTTCTTGTCTGCTGTGAAAACTGCAGGGGATGTAAAATTACCATGACAGCTCATTTTGTTTTTGACTCACTCATAATTATGATTTATTGATTCATACAGATGCAAATGTCATTATCCATGCGAGAGGAAGTCCTGTGGAGCAGGCGAGCGCTGCGTGGTACATCAATATATGAACGGCGTCGATCCGGAGCCCAAGTTCACAGCAGAATGCAGAAATAGTAAGTCCATTATAGTTTCAGCAATATACTCGCTTATTAGAAGTCTTAAACAGTGTATACGTCTTTGGGAACCCCTCACACATTTAAAAACCTTAGTAAAGGGGATAACTGTTTGATGGAACCCTATTCAAGGGTCTACAGTTACTACAGTTTTCCAGTCTTGCGAAAACACGTGGCGAACTGTAAATCTGTCACCATTACTTTGAGTTTCTTCAGTGAATCGTTTCATCATCAGTTGTGAAGGCTGGTGCCTGTCCCATGGACGAGACCACTACGAACGAGGTGAAGTGTCGCCGCGAGTGTTCAGATGACGCTGACTGCCGTGGAGTGGGCAAGTGCTGCCGGCGAGGATGCAGCGACATATGCCTGGTGCCAGTCGAGCAGACCAGCCCACATCCACTTCTGACAACTACTGTTGCACCAAGTAAGAGCGTTTGGAAGTATCCACTGTAAATAGCCTGTCAGTTAGGGTGTCTTTCATTTCTATGTTACGACGACTCGAAGGACCAATTGTTGTAAAAAAAAAAAATAGTCCTGCCAGAACCCCCTAAATAAGAACCCAGACAACAGAAAAGCGAGGCAAACTGTCAATACTGTTAATATATTTGACGGAGGAGGAACCTCCGTAGTGTTTTTAAAAAGTGTGACGTCAGCATTGCTGACGTCACAATTGTTGTCTTCATGATGATCACTCATTTTGGGTCTTATCAGGAAAACTTCACGAGCACTATATAAACTTCGTTTATTCAACGGGCAGCGTAACGACTTCCCAGAGAGGTCCGTACGGTACGGCGATCCGAGTTAAACTGAGCCGATCGCCTACAGTGCGGCCGTTTTTATAGGGTTCGGCGCACGCGCACGTGTTTATAAGTTTTTAGGTTAAGTATTGAAATTACAATTAAAACATTAATTTTACATCGTAATAAACTCAAAATAATCAACTGATGATTTATAAACTAATTTTAGGACAATCAATTAATGATTAAACTTAATTATTCTAGGTTTTCTGGATGAACTATTGTGCTTGCGCCGATACGGCCATACTGACAGGCGGTGCGCGCTCTGCACCAGCCTCGTTGCTTCTCGTAGAATTGGGGTTTCTCGTAGACCTGAAAAATTGAAATAATTTTTTTCTGAGTAGTGCATCTGTAAGCAACTGGCGTTGCTTTGTCTTTTGAGGATATCAATGCTGTTAAGGTCAGTAGGTTCTCGGAGATTTATTTAAGGGTTCTCGGAGGTTCTCGTAGAATTCTCGGAGGTTCTCGTAGAGTTCTCGAAGGTTCTCGTAGAGTTCTCGAAGGTTCTCGTAGAGTTCTCGAAGGTTCTCGTAGATATCGAAATTTTATTTGGAATTTTTGAAATGAGTTACTTACTCTTTAGTCTGATGGATTGTCTTCACCGTGTAGGTCGTGATTTGGCTGTACTTGCGGCTCTTCTCGTGAGGTCGACGGAATCGGCTCGTTTGGCTCTGCAGCAGGATCTCGGTGAGTAGGCGATTCGTTTCCCGCCGATACGGTCAACTGATCACCAGGTTGCGGAGCACGACGAAGCTGATCATGGGCGACCTTGCGAGGTCGTCCTCTACCTGTAACTTTCTTTACCAAATATCGGTCATTTTCTAGTATTCTACAGATTTCATATGGTTCGCTGAATTTAAGGTCGAGGGAGGTTTGGTTACGAGGATTATTCTGAACCAAAACGTAATCTCCTCTTTGGAAATGATGGATTTTGGCTTTATGTAGGTTGAAGCGTTGTCTATCTTGTTCGCTTGAACGAATCATTTTCTGTTGCACCTGTTGAATAAGTGCTTCAATATCAACGGTTTCGTTGTCAATATCCACCAGGTTAAGAAGCTCAGGAGGTACACTGTGTCTGCGTTGTGTAATAAGTGTCAGTGGAGCAACACCAGTAACCCGATGAGTTGTACAGTTCATTGCCAGCTGAAGTTCTTCGAGCACAGTGTGCCACTGCTCTGTCTCGTAATTTTTAATCATTATCAATGCATTTTTGAGGGTTGCAACGACTCTTTCAACTTGGCCATTCGCTCGGCTGACTCCTGGAGCGATAGCATGAATATTTATTCCGATGTTGTCACAGTACTCTTTGAACTCGCCAAGAAATTCTCTTCCTCCATCGACTATGATTTGGACCGGTGCGCCAAATAGATGCACAGTGCGTTTCAGAGCAGCCAATGTGCTGTGTGGGTTTTTAGTGGTACTGAAGTACAGTAAAACATACTTCGAGAAAGCGTCAATGGTGACTATGACATACTGTTGATCATCTGGAGTGCCCAGCTTCCCTGTTATGTCCATATGAATAACTTGGAAGGCAGCCGTCGGTTTTTGGATGGGGTGTAATTGGGCTTGAATGGCTCCGGATCTTCCTTTGGATGTCCGGCATATAACGCAGTTATCCACAAATCTCCGAACAGTAGAACTCATTTTGTTGAACCAATATGTTTCTCTGATCTTCTGTAGAGTCTTTTCCCAGCCAGGGTGTTTGAGTGCAGTGTGAAAGGAGTTTATAATGCTCCATTGAAAAGATTTAGGGACAACAGTACTGAGCTGCTGACCGAAGACAGGATCATTGACGTTCTTCTTTAAGACATTGTCCTCCAAAACATAGTCTTCTACTGGGTTATTGTCACTGAGGCTGTCCATTATTGGTCGCAGTTCATCGTCGCGTCTCTGTTCAATTTTGAGCCAGTTCAAATCTCTTGTCATAACATTGACCGCAAACTCAGCTGGGTTTCTACTGAAAAAGTCAGCATGTTGGAGACGTTCACCTTTGCGGTATTCTACTTCGAAGTCGTAGTTTTGTAAGAACGCCCACCAGCGATGTATCCTTGGTAGGAGATCCCTTTTATGTTTTGACGCTTTTAACGCGTTGCAATCTGTTATCACGGTGAACTTTCGCCCATATAGATACTGGCGAAAGTGTTTTATAGCGCGTACCACTGCCAGTGTCTCCAACTCGTAGGAGTGGTAGCGACTTTCAGCCTCCGTGGTTCTCATGCTCATAAAAGCAACAGCATGTTGGCGTCCATCTATCACCTGGACCAGTACTGCTCCAAATCCGAGGCTGCTTGCATCCGTATATAGTAGTATAGGTGCCTCTTCTTGGAATAACGTAAGTGCTGGAGCAGACGATAGGCATTCGATGATTGTGTTACGAGCTTTCTCATGTTTGTCTGTCCATGCCCATTTTGCTCCCTGTTTCGTTAGTTCGTACAATGGCACCATTACACGAGAAAAGTCGGGAATGTACTTCCTAAAGTATCCAGCCAACCCGTTGAACTGTCTGACTTGCTTGACAGTTTTGGGTACTGGGGCTTTGATGAGGGCCTCTACTTTGCGAGGACTTGGTCGTACTTGTCCATCAGAAACTACGTTCCCGAGATATTCGATGGACCGTTTGAAGAAAGCGCACTTGTCTGCGTTGATAGAAAATCCCGAGTCTTGCAGTGCTATGAGGATTCGCTCCAGGTGTGAGATTCCCTCAGGGAAATCTTTACATTTGCTCAACACGTCATCTACGTAGACTTGTGCAGCTGTTCCCAGCAATGATGTCAAAGCTCTGTTGATGCATCGTTGGTAAACCGAACAAGCATTGCTTAAACCAAAAGGCATGGTGAGGTATTCATATAGTCCATCTGGTGTGACGAACGCGGTCTTCTCTATGGATGTCTCACCAATGGGAATCTGGTGGAAACCAGCCGCCATATCAAGGCTTGTATAGAAATTACCATTTGCCAACTGGTCAATCTGATCGGAGATCAACGGAAGTGGATAATGGTCACGTAGAGTATTTGCATTAAGTTCTCGGAAGTCCACACAAAGCCGATCGTCACCATTCTTTTTCTTGACCAGTATGATGGGACTTGAGTAGGGAGATTTGCTCTCACGAATGATGTTGTGTTCCAGAAGTTCTTGGATTATGGTGCGAACCTTCTCTCGTTCCACTGGGCTGAGTCGATATGGTCTTCTTTCTACGAATTTATCAGGGTTTTTCAGTCTGATTTCTAGCTCGCCGGTGTTGACCCGAGTCTTAGGATATCCACGGATAAACAGATGCTCGTATTTATTTAGAAGTCGGCGTAGTTGCATAACTTCATCCTCATTAGTAAGGTCACAGTCCAAGTTGTTGAAGAGACAAGAACTGGTACTCACATGATTGACGACAGTTTCATGGATTAGCTTCGTCCCATTGGATGTGATTCTCACACTTAGGTTAGTGCCATGTATCAGGTTCATACCCACTAAAATGTCTGTTGACATTTCATAATCGGGCAATAAGTAAAATTCAAGCTCAACACTGATGTTATCTACGACGCATACGGTCGTAAGTGTAGTTAACGATAGTGCGGGGAACTGGCCAATCCCTTTCAAATAATTGACCACTGGTTTCCTCTGACCAGGTAAGGCTACAGCAACCGATTCTCTGATTATTGAGCACTCCGCCCCGCTATCAAAGATGGCTTGCAAAGTCTTTTCACCTATTTTGATTGTGATAGGAGGCAGCTTACCACTTGCTACGTAGTTCACATTTGAAGTCAACGAACGTTCGCGTTTGAAGCAAGTTTCGTAAGTGTGGCCTGGTCTCTTGCAATAGGTACAAGTAGGTGTTTCGTTTCGCTTTTCATTCGTCGTACTTGCGGTTGTTATTTTCGGATCCTTATTGCTAGTTTCAGGTTTAGACTCCGAAGGTTTGAATCTGCAGTCGTTAGTGGAGTGGTTGGTCTTCTTACATATACGGCAGCTTGCAGTTGATAATGAACTGTCCGAAAAGCGTGGACGTTTGTTATATGGAGTGGAACTGGAGCTTTGATGACTCCGCTTCTTCCGTATGGATGTTGCAACTGAGATGAGCTCAGGGACAGTGCTTGCCCTGGCATTCATTAATTCGATACGCAATCGCTCGTCATTAATGCATCCAATTACAGCTTCTACAGCATGTTCGTCTCCCAGCTTGTCTTTGGTGACCCTTCGCCACAAAATCCAGGCACGTGATAAGAACTCCGCGATGTCTTTTGTTGTATCGTAAACATGTTCCCTGAACATGATGATGTCCCGGGAGTATCTATTTTCGGGTTCAAACGTGGTGATGAGATTTTTCCGCAACTCTTCCCACGTTGTTGTAGTCACCATCCAATCATCAATCCACATCTTTGCACGGCCCTTCAACAGGCTGCAGACTTTCATGCGTACATCGAAATCATCAAGCTTGTACGCTTCAATCGCTTGATCTATATGCTGGCACCATTCTCGTACACCGATGTGAGTGTCCGGATCGAATGATGGTAAATAGACATCCTTGATCCTTATTTTTGCTTCGGTAGGGGGAGCACATAAGCGCTCCGACATTTTCTGCATCGTCTCCATCATTTGCATCAGGAATTGTGGTGGTATCCCTCCCAACTGCATTCCATGGTAAGGATACGCTTGTGGTCCTGATTGCAGTGTAGCTTCCAATGATGTATTGGTAGCCAAAACAGGTTCTTGCTGCTGGATGTTGATTTGTTCCAGTTGATCAGGTGGAAGAGCTGATGAGGAAGCGGTTTGGGTAGGAGCTTCTCGCAATCCCACTTCTGATGACGGAGGAGGAACCTCCGTAGTGTTTTTAAAAAGTGTGACGTCAGCATTGCTGACGTCACAATTGTTGTCTTCATGATGATCACTCATTTTGGGTCTTATCAGGAAAACTTCACGAGCACTATATAAACTTCGTTTATTCAACGGGCAGCGTAACGACTTCCCAGAGAGGTCCGTACGGTACGGCGATCCGAGTTAAACTGAGCCGATCGCCTACAGTGCGGCCGTTTTTATAGGGTTCGGCGCACGCGCACGTGTTTATAAGTTTTTAGGTTAAGTATTGAAATTACAATTAAAACATTAATTTTACATCGTAATAAACTCAAAATAATCAACTGATGATTTATAAACTAATTTTAGGACAATCAATTAATGATTAAACTTAATTATTCTAGGTTTTCTGGATGAACTATTGTGCTTGCGCCGATATATTATATACTTAAAAATACGGATTACTCTATTATTAGGATTTTAGTCGTGATAAAAATAAGTCTACATCGAATATGCAAATCCAACAATACTAATGTAGGCACATTAAAACGTGTACAGTAGGCATAACGCAACCCCGCACAGCGCGAAATCGTTATAAAGCGATTTTAAACATTCCGCTTCACGCGGATGCATTTATTGGTCTCTTCTTCTTTTCGTGTGGTTAGTAAACTGACCTGGTGTCAGAGTTTTAAAGCCGCCCACGGGCCTCTGACTTGACTTCACATGCCGTCGAGAAATATCTCTCAGGCATGCCGGTTTCCTCACGATGTTTTCCTTCACCGTTTTTGAGCGAGTGATAATTATATAATACGCACATGAATCCGAAAAGTCAGAGGTGCGTGCCTTGGGTTTGAACTCGAGACCTATGACTTGTCAGTCTGACGGTCACACCACTAGGCTATCACTGCATTTATTGGTAGTTTTATGTGACCATAATTAATAGGTTGATTCATTTAATTTTTTGCAAGAAAAGCACTAATTATTTACCTATTTGGCTTGTTATTTCATCATACCCCGTTATACGCGAATTACGCTTAACGCAATTTTGTCCGGAATGCATTCATCGCGTAAAGCGGGGTAATTAATGTACACGTTTTTTTTGTAGATATGCCAGCAGCACCTCAGGCGTTGCCGCCGCAAGAGCCGGAAGTGTCGGCATCTGAAGGTGGCACAGCCACACTGCGCTGCCTGTTCCATGGCAACCCACCACCCAAGATCACGTGGAAATTCGGAGAGCTCACCGTAAGTATCAAATGATACAATTGAAGGTTACTTTAATAAAACTGATAACGGAGATTGGTATTTAGCGTGCTGTCCCTAGCTTGTTGAGATGCTTAAAGATTGGATTCAATTTCTTTAATCAAGTCAACATAATGTTTTCTGACAAATTCTACGAACACCATCTCTCAACAGATCGACGGTAACGCGGGCCGCTACAGGCTGATGTCGGACGGCGCGCTGGAGATCGTCTCTCTGTACCGCAACGACACCGGCGTCTACATCTGCGTGGCTGACAATGGCCTCGGAGTGGCCATACAGGAGGTACACCTGGCCGTCAATGGTGAGTGGGGGTGAAACACGACGATAGCTTTGGGAATGGGCTGGTAGAGGGCGTTAGTTGCTGTAGACTTCTGTTACATTTTTATTGAAATAACGAAGATTTTCTGGTTAGAGAAAAAAAAAATTGACACAGATTTCTGTTTTAATTTAATTTGTCGGTTTTCCTTTTCGAATTATTCTAGGTCTTAAATTGCCACAAAAAGTGGCCGCAAATGTTTTTCGCGACAACAGATCTCACCTAAAATGTTTGTACCAATAAGATCCACAGCAACTTGCGACTTTCAAAGTATTGGGTTTTGCATTTGAGAACATAAAGTAGTTTGGGATTTTCAAGTAGTTAGATTGATTAGTATTTAGAACTTTAATTGATCGCCTTTCTGGTCTGTCTGTTTTTGACACTAACTTTTCTTTTCCTCACTAAAATAATAGGTACAATTGGAGAACAAGCGGCCAAATGTATTTTTTTATGCATTTCTGCACTTAAAAAATCAGAAACAAATAATTTGAGTGCCCGTTCATCTTCGTCATCATGCAAGGCAAATTAAACAGGAGCAACGTGTTAAGTACGTTAACGTAGATACTTACTTGCAGTCCGTTACCGAGACAAACTCGCTGCATTAATTTATTTATGGGTTACCGACAGAGACAAACTCGCTGCATTAATTAATTTATGGGTTACCGCCAGAGACAAACTCGCTGCATTAATTTATTTATGGGTTACCGACATTTGGTTCACTTAAACTATTTGGATAACTACAGCGAATTTTAAATGATATTAGATCGGTCCGAAAGTTGAACCTTATGCCCAAACCCAATGGTAACTCTTTTAATCAAGCATTATTTTTACAATATCACTGGATACTTTAAATCGATTCCAAAAAATAATCTAGGATAAAATTCAAGCAAGCACAGAATAATCTTGGGAAAACAAAAAAAAACTAGGCAGGCATTTTGGAGTGTTTTAAATATTCGGTGCTTACCTTATTGCGCTCGTCAACCAAACAATATGACAATCTATTGGTCTAAAATTAAATCAAGAAGGATGCTCGATAGACACAATTATCCTAGCAACACGAGTATTGTGCGATAGGTAGTTAATTGTAAATAAAATATACTGTTTCTATCGTGTGTTAATTACGATCGTTGACACACATTACGAGTATCACTATAGGCGATGCTTGGGAGTTACCTAGTCGTACGTAGACATAACGCAGTTTTACATAAAAAATACTTTAGTTAAACAAAATAAAATAAATTATTTGCGCATGTCCATTCCACACTCACTGTTGCGAGCACTGGACTAAAAAGTATAATAACTTGTATTGTGTTCACCCACTAAGTATAGGCTCCTGGCCCTTCTGGGTTCGATTCCCAGGTGCGAAAAGTGTTATTGAGTTTCTTCTCTCAGGAATATTTCGCAGTATTATAGTATTTCTCAGTTCAGAGTGCCCAGTTTTGTACCGTGTTAAATATTAATTGCCCACAAACTGTCAATTTTAACAGTCATAAAATATTATTTTGATCATGCGCTTAAGCATTAAACTAATGGCTGACATGAACTTATAATGATTACATTGCATTGTATAGGTTTAAAGGTTTAAGGAAAATACACTCCCACGTGATTCTTATTTAAAACGTTAATATTCAGTAACTATTTCTATTATAATTAATGCATGATTAGAATGTTATTCATAGATCACGTTTTAGTACTTTAATCTTAGACTAGCTTGTCTGATCGTTATACTTGACCCGTCATTATCAGTGCGACTGTGTTCGTAACCTCTTTTACTCGTAAACAAATTAATATGATGACCTTTCATTAAGATAACGAAGATATTAGACTAAATATGAACAAATGGATAAAGATATGAAATTTAAAAAGAAAATACAAAATAGTAAATCAAGTACTTACTTATTGAAATAAAAATCTGAGCGTCTAGAAAGTTTGAAAACAAAAATGGGTGTAATTAACATAATATATGTACGTATTTTTCTTTTCCTTTCTTCTTGTCTGTTTATACGTGTATACATAAACGTTTAAATAAATAAAATCATATATAGAAAAACAATCAATAGATTTGGTGGGATTAATACAAAATAAAAGCGCACTTATTGATTTATTCGACACAGGTGCAAGACCTACGAACGAGCTCTGTTGGGGTGAAAATAGAGAAAACGAATTTTCCCAGAAATGAGACCTAGCTATTATAATCATTTTTTCGCCCCGTAAACCTCTTTATTGGAACTATCATCGAAATCGTTGGAGCCGTTTTTAAAATCGTGATTACAAATATTGCTCATTGAATGGGACAGGATAGGATAACGAAATGGAAAACTTTTTAATAATTAGGTACGTCACAAATGCATATGTAGGTAGATAGGGCCAACAAATTATAAATAACTTCAGGAAAATCATTTAACATACTTATACTCGTTTACCAACGCGCGCGCAGGCTGCAATCTTTCGCAGTCAACAGTCTTTTATCAAAACATTAACGCACGCAATCAGTAGGAGTCTGTCCATTGCTCGCGCCAGTCGTATACTCGTGCAGTTGAAGTTCGTGTTACTCTGCATCAGTCGCTCCTTACGCTCGGTCGACATGTCGCGCGTCTGTCTTCTCTTGCTCGCCGCGCTTCTCGCGTGCGCAAGCGCATACGAAGGTGAACGACACACTTTACACATCTGCTGCTGGTTATCACAATTGATACTTTGTTTTGGGTGTTTCTAAAGTATGGCGATGGTTAGATAAACAGAATAGTTCGTTTGCTGGATCTTTAAAAAATGTCTGTAAGTATCCATGAAGACCTTTTAACGTCGAGAATTCAGATACAGTAGCCAGTACTTTAGAAGCACACAACACATCTTCTAACTTCATTTGTTATGTCCTCCCATTTCAATAATTTTATGCTTATTAGTCAAAATTAACATAGAGTTTTTGAATGTAACTTCACTCACTAATTACAAAGGAGATTATGATAAGAGGAAGCATTCACAAACTCTAACATTGGTCCGCTAACAACCGGGGGCTGGTAGATCCTGTGAGGATTCCTGTCGGAATTGCTGGAGATGAAAACGCCGTGGTGATTGGAGAGCTGGGCAGACCACTCCATGTGCGCTGTCTAGCGTACGGGTACCCGCAGCCCTCTGTGTTCTGGTACCGCGGCTACGACAGTGTCATGGTGCCATACAACGACGCAGTGTACGAAGCGAGAGGAAACGTACTCCTCATCAGACGTCTGGCTCTCGAAACTCTTGGACAGTACACATGTCAAGCGTACAACGGGGAAGGCAAGGCGGCGTCGTGGGTGGTATTCGTGCGAGCGTATATGCCTGATGGGCTCTTCATTGAAAACGAGTTGTTGGTACCACGAAACATGGTGGTACCCAGGCCTAGGACACAACCACCCACCACCGCGGAGACGACCACCACCACCACTTCAACCACTACTGAAGCTCCCAGACCTTTGTTCACTGGTAAGATTAGGAACTGTCAACTATATGATATAACTTTTTTAGTTGATTGTTTATCTTACGATAGTTCATTTCCATTAACAGTATACGAAAACATCTTTCAATCTTAACATCTACCATATTTAAAAGTTTGGAAATATTGAAATTGACGTAAGATCAACAATCATCTACTTCCACTAATAGTACGGAATGGCTTATCTCTGCATGGAGCATGTTTATGTATTCAGCTTGCATGGTTCTTCTAGCGATGTTGGATTGTTTTTGTTAAGGCCTAAAGTAAACAATATATTTATAGAATTATTGGGAGTAAGTGAGTAACATGTGTTCTACTGACGTACGAATGTGGTATGTATATTGTTAATACATTATAATATTGTGTGAGAGATACGGCGGTTTTTTTTAAACATAAAAACGACTTCTGCCTTATTTTGTCAATATTCAACAGTGATAACTGTTAACAACAATGTAAAAACGATGCGGTGTCAGTTGCTTCTGTAAGTATGAAGAATATAATAACGTACTATTATTAGTAATATCGTAAGATACCTATAACATGTCGTATGTTGGTGATGAAGTTCGCGGATGTCTGGTCATACATTGCGGGTGCGGCGTTTTTGATTATACATCGCTGAATGTTTCAATACTCTCGTATTAGAGCTAGCTGTACATAAAGCGAGCTTGATGTTGTGTTCCATATTAAGATCTTAACTGTTTTTATTTATTTAATTCAGAGTTCTATACTCGTTCAAAAACGTATACATAATGTCTTTGTATAAATGCTGTCTTTGTATTTGTTATGCTTAATAGATATTATCTTATTATTACATTTTTCTATCACCTTCAAGTACTTGTAGTAGTCTTTACGACAATGTATACTGAAATAGGTGATATTTGACGCTACCTAATGTCTTAGAACTACTTTAAATCAATTTTCCACAAACAGTTCCGGTCAGCACTCATGTGTCGTGGCCATCCCCGACGCTGAACATCGGCGCTGACCTGCACCTGACGTGCGAGGTGGATGGCTTCCCCGAGCCGGACGTGCACTGGACCAAAGATGGCATCACCATTCAGACGGACGGCAGGATCACTATCACTGGTAAGTTCTACCATTTACTACACTCTCACGCACAGTTTCATGAAGAGCTGAGTAGCGGTAGGCCACCCTTAACTTATGATAGACCGCTATCCGTTGGAGGAGACGAGTACTCAAGGGTACCATAAGGCGTCTCATTGCTAGATGGATAGACGACATGAAACAGGGGCCTGAGCGAATTGCAGAAGGCGGAGAACCGGGTGTTGTAACACAACTTGGGAAAGGCTTTTGCCCAACAGTGAACTGCGATAGAATTGATTATAATATGTATTTGCAATGAATGGAGGAGCTCTTGGCTAAGTAATAACTGCCGTACGGGTCGATCCATCAGGTTAAGCTACGCTTGCCGGGGTTGGTCTGTGGATGGGTGACCATCTTTACATACCGAGACTCGAAGTCTAATCTTGGAAAAATGTCACCTTTTCAAGAAAGGCAGTTGAATAGTATTATGGGTGGTAGTAGTACCTCTAAACATTAATTTAGAGTTTGATCAGTGTTGTGTCGTGAATCACAGTCAAACACTTTTACAATCAAACTCAAACCATTTATTTCAAATAAACCAATTACAGACACTTTTGAATTGTCAAGGGGTCGGAAATATGAAGCTAGTCGCCCATTTCAAAGCGTAGTAGGTACCTATGGAGAAGAACGGGCAAGAAACTCTCGGACACTCTTTTAAATCAAAATATGGTTACAAAATATTGGTTACATCATTCATGTTGAAGTTGTAGATGTGAGAACGATGCAAAACAATGCGTCCGTTAGAAATTTAAAAAAAAAACAATACAAATATAAAATTAAATTAAAATCGCCGTGGCAGCTAAGAAATTACCAGCCCCTACTAACGGCACCCGTTCACGACCATGACGGATGGATTAGCACCATTCAGCTCAACCATTTTGAAGGGAGCTAAATGATCCAACACACGCGCCACCGTCAGCGAGACATTAGAGTGAGCATGACATACTCTCAGCCGCCAGGGCATATTCAGGTCAATGAAAGATATGTATTTCATCGGCCTGTATGCTTACTGGGTATGTCCAGTAATCTAAATGGTAGATTTAAAGTCAGTACCTACATAGTACTCACACATGTGCTAGGTATGCAATTATACACTGCTAAGAGATTGAATTTAAACAATACAAAGATAGTTTTTAAAATCTTCAGCAGCTCCAACGGTATTTTCAAATGCTAATTAATTAGTTTATGAGCCATTGTGGAGCAGGACCAGCGTTGAGCCAAGCATTTTTAACAGCGATGTATTCCCCCAACTTATAATATGCTTGGCTGAGTAGTGGGCGTTTAATAAAAGATTTAAATTTCGTTTAATTCAGTTGAAGTATGTGCAATACATACCCCCTACATAGTGTGCGTTTTAGACAAGATTTGAATTTCGTCTCATTCAGTTGAAGTATATGGGGAGGTATTTTATTGTAACATTTTAAACAGTACCCATGAAAGATGAGTCAACTTTAGCCAGCCTGAAACCCAGTTGAACTAATTGGTCCCTATTCCTAGTGATATATTTGTGTTTTACACCTCTTTTACAAAAAAAGGAGTTTTTTCCTCATGCACATAATGTTTTCATAGATATTGACAAGGCACCGTCATGATGTTAATATCTTTAAACAGTTCCCTTAGAGAGTTGCGCCTGCGGAGGCCATATTTGGCTCTGATGGCTCTTTTCTGCAGAATAAAAATAGACTCGATGTCTGCAGCCCGTCCCCATAGTAGAATACCGTACAACATACTACCATGAAAGTAACTAAAATAGACTCTTAAGTCACAGGGTCCCCCCTAGTTTAGGAGGCAGGGTTTTCACTATTTATGCAATCTTTGTTTCCCAAAGTTGAATGTTCCTATGTGTAGGTATATTGTATGAGCTTTGTGTATTAAGGTTTTTTGTGTTAATAAACTTATTTTTATTTTATTAATTTATTTTTAGACTAGCCTCGCGGTATCTACATCAATTTAATCTTACCTCTTGTGGTACGCCACAAGAGGTAACAACATGTTCTTAATCTACTGGCACGTATGTTAGTAGATTAAGAACATGTGTTAGTTGTTTCTTCAAGTGGTGGGAACGGAAATAAGCATCACGTTACCTAGACCACTTAAAGGGTTAACAGCTCCGATCATAAAAATAAACAGATTCATGAAACAAGTTCTGAAATATATTAAACATTTAATAATATGGTTAACAACTAATAACACTTGATGTACTTATTTTTTTTGTACTGTGCCGTACCTGAGAACCTTCTGGTTCCGAATATAATGAAGGTCATAAGTTCCAACTGGTTTTGACGTTTTTTTTTTACAAAAACAACTTTAAATACTTCCACGATGCCTGTACCGCTGCATGCACCCGTAAGCACGGAATAAGTAGATGACGGCTTCGTGATGTGTCTTTTTACATCCTGTTTGTGTTATTTTTATTTCTAATCCATCCCTTGTTCACACCAACAGGTAGCACGATCGTGTCTCGACTGACGGTGATGCGGGTGACGGTCGCTGACAGCGGGCTGTACGCCTGCCACGCCAGCAACCCATACAGTTCGCAATCTGACACTGCGCAGATCAACGTGCAACGTGAGTTATACTTCTATAAAGCTAACGTAGTTTACTGTGGGCATCGATCACTAATAGTTCCTTATTCGTGATCGATGACTATGGACGATTACTTAGTCTGCAGGCTTAAAATACATTGTTCAAAGAACCCGTGGCCGAAAAGCAAAGGATGTTTTTCGGCTGAATGAAAATGATGATGAAAAGGCATTAAGAATAATAATTATTGGCAATGTTTATGCAATAAGCGTGTTGCCCCTATGTTATCAAATAATAAAGTTGCCACAATCGTGTCGCTGGTTAGTTGAGGATGCTGACACCTTCTCATCAGTTCGACCCGATTTGCTACTGGCCATAGCTTGATGGAGTGTCACGTTTCCCAGCACTTCTTGATGATCCGTTAACTGGGTTGACCATCGCTTAACGCTTCGTCATTTCATGTATAGCCATCAAAGATGAATTAACTTGCCAAATGAATGGAAATTGCAGCACAAATCTGTTAACCCAGGCGTTTAACTATGTTGTAGACTTGGGGTTGATGTTTGATCACTAATCAGCCGACTACGGCGAAGCAAGAAGGAGTGTTATGATTTTAACCGGTATATTATGTATGTTCATTCCTCACAATTTTATATTTTCAGAGCTCTTGGTGCCTGCTAAGTGCACAGATAATCCCTTCTTCGCTAAATGTGACCTGATCGTGCGCAACAATTTCTGCAGACACGAGTATTACTCGAAGTAAGTACATCATCGTTAAGTGAGGTTAATCGATCAATTAGGTCAATCGATAATCATTTTCTGAACAAGATTAATGTTTAATTGTTCTTATCGACTATCCCTCAGTTTAGCTAGTTATTTATTACTGACGGATAGATAGATAAAATAAAATAGAACACTCTTTATGTACATGTCGGCGCATCATCGCCGTCGTTGCCAGAGTCAGACATCATTGGTTTGCACCAATATGTCAATATATCACAAGTACACAGAAAATAAAAATGGCAGGAAAATATTTAAAAAGAACACAAAGAAAATTCCTTACTTCCAATCAGGGTGTTTATTCCTCAAACAGTGAACAAATAATGTCTTTCCAATCGCATTACAACAGTTTTTATACACAAAATAACCGCCAAACTTTGCCGCTATACTTTACCGCCCCGCGAAGCTTTGCCGCTATACTTTAACGCCCCGCGAAACTTTGCCGCCAAATAGAATTAATACGAAATTCGTAATTCGGAATTATTTTGACATAACCGCTTGATTCGTATTACGAATCAAGCGGTTATGTCAAAATAATTCCTAACATTAATTGTACAGGAAATTATATTTTAAATAATTTAAGCGGATGTGTCAAGATAAATCCTTATTCATATTAACTCGAAAGGAAAATAATTTCAAGCGGATGTGTCAAGATAAATCCTTATTAATATGACATTTTAATAATTCAAGCGGATATGTCCAGATAAATCCTAAATGCCAACATAAATCAAAAGGAAGTTTGAAAAGTAACAAAACAGAAACTTAATAATTTCAACCGGGAACAACAATGTTTTAAATAAATCAAAAGGAAGTAATCAAAATAGAAACTTAACTCTATATAAATTTAACCGGAAGCAACAATATTTTATTTTAATAACTACTTAACATGACTTAACCGGAAATAGAAGTATTAATTCAATAAATAACATGGAAGTCAGATTAAGTACAAAATAAACAAAACAAGCTTAAAATTAAAATCTTATAATGGTTTGGCGCCCATTAACACCATAAAAATTACAGATGCAAATGTAGAAATTTTACATAGGATGGACACAATGGGCGGTTTTATCGCTAAAAGCAATATTTTACGCTTAGAGCGTTTAGGTCGCTTTTAGCGATAAGATTGGAAAGGTTGTCTAACCTTCCAAATCCAAATTTTAGACAACCTTTCCAGTCTCAGTTAAAGGGAGAAGTAGACACAATACTGCGAGTAGTAGTGGTGTACCATTTACATTTATACAATACATACTTAAGTAAAGCATAATATACTTATCAAAATATAGATAAGTAAACAATTTTTATAAATACATGAAATGATAATGTTTAAGGAGAGAGGAAGTGTTTCTTACCAGAATTTTAAAACTAGACAAAGATTGAACAGGCCTTATGGATGTCGTGGCCAGAATATGAAACAAAACCATTTCATGAAATAGTCGAACACTTCTTGAAATTATCAATTCTGAGATCTAGTCACGTCATCAAAACGGGCAAGACACTCCATAACCGTACTGCTTGAACGACTTGTCATAAAAGCTGGTGCAATGCATCTCTGTCTATTACATATGTGAGTCACGAAGGAACTTGAAACGTTCTTTAAGATAAGAGGGGGTTGTAGGATTGAACAGAATACTGTAGAGCTAAAATAAGATATGAGAATTCTGGCGAAGACGTATGGGACGCCAGTTTGAGATTTTTTTAAGAAATTCAGAAATGGGATCATACTTTCCACCGGCCAAATATAAATCTTATGCAAAACTTTTAAAGTCGTTCAAGTTTATCAGTAGTTGGAATGTATATTGTTTATTAATTTGACACATTGTATATTAATTGAGAGAGGTATGCTTCTACGTTCTCGATCGTTGTGGCCGCAACTAAGCACGTTGTATTGTCCCCAGATTCTGTTGCAAGTCGTGTGTGGAGGCCGGTCAGCTTGACCCCCAGGAGGCGGAGCTTCAAGCAGACCAGCCCTTGAGGAAGAAGTAGACATCAGCTTCACCAAGATCTTACATAATGTAGTAGCCAGACGCGACCGATAGTAAACATTGTTAGATATATTCATAATTTTCCCTTCGAATACTACTTAAAAGTATTTATAGATGCAATATTGTGTTAATTATTTTCTATTAGAATTACGCATGACAATACAGCTCTAAAATGAGAATGTCATCAATCGTTAGCTAGATCAGATTATTGTTACCTCCTCCCTGCATGGTGTCGGTCGCAAGCTCTGGCAGTAATATTGTTATTGTTTCATGTGCCATAGCTGGAATAGGTATTATTTCTTGAACGTTGAACCACAACATAGCGGTCTACTGTGCGCATGTTCATAACACGCAATCATACCAATAGATTATAATGTAGATAGATAATATTACTTGAAATAAACAGTTTATGTAAATAAATATTTTTAAATGTCACAAACTCCATCTGTGATGGAATATTTTTGAGTAATTTTACATTTCTACATAGTTAGTCAGACGAGTATAGTAAATAAATTATTTATGCGATAAGTTGTCTAGTAAAGTGAATGTTTAGCTCGTAGGGTAACGCTAGGGTGGCTAGTTGACAAGTCATAATAATTTGTTTAAGTGAATCCTTTTATAATTGTGACGTTGTAAATAGATGGACAATAAAAATGTATTAGTAAAATGTTGTTTAATTGCCGTCTGTCAGAATTAAGTACAAACTTGAATATTACGAGGCTCGTTGGATCCCATGCAGCTATAGAACAATAAAAGCCTCAGTCACGCCTAGCCTTTTCATGGAGCGACTACCTATCTGACCTTGACAACCCAGTTAATGGGTAACCCCTTGGATAGACTGGTTGTCAAACTTTCGGGCTTCTCACTACCCGTAACGACTGTCAAAGATCTCCGAATGACAGCCGGCACCTACCGAGGCACGTAGGAGTCTCAATATCTAATAGACGGTCACCTATCCACTAACCGACCGCGGCAAGCGTAGCTTAACCTTTGATGGACCCGTGAGGCTGATAACATCAAGCAACGGATTGTTGGGGACAAGAACAATCAAAACCTATTAGAACGTAATAAATACAACCTTTTCTATGATAGTCTGATCTACCAATATATTATTCACCAAAGGTTGTACAACTGACAAGAACATTTTAAACGCCTAGAAGCAGCACAAATGCTATATAAGTACGAGTATACTGCTGAAACTGAAGCATTATGGCAGAATGCTAGGATCTCTTAAATCTACTGAGATATCTGAAAGATAGACAGCAGGTCAACGGCGTTGAATCCGATCCGGACTCGAGATGACAATGGGCGTTCCTCAAGGTTCAATATTGGGTCTGTCATTTTTTGTGTTAGTAAACGATTTGCCTATTGAATATTGACTTTTTGAATAGGTACCTATTCTTCAGGTCCTAAATTATTCACGGTAAACAATATTGGGGACTTAATAAAAAAAATAAAAAAACTTAAAATGTATAGGTTTCGTAGTGGTCAGAAAGTCTTTATTTATTTATTAATCTTTAATTCAGACACATTATCCATAATTTTGCTAGCATTACTTTTTAATAATTTCTTTACATTGAAATTGAAAAGTTTTTTAAGAAAATTAACTACAAGAAAAAAAACTGTCATACATACTTTCTTGGCGCAACATCTGTTTGTCCCTCTAGATACATCATCAAGAGCGGCTGGACCATAGATATAGGTACGCTAGTTCTATAAAATAATATATTTATGGGCTGAACGGATGATTTTAATAAAACTTGTACTGTTGTAAGTCGATACCCAAACTAACTTCAAGGTGAGTCATGCACAGACTATACGACGAGACTATATAACACACGAAGTATGTACTTTATATTGTATAATATACCAATTTGTTTACTAAATGCTAAACAGATAGCATCACCTTTCCTTCTCTGAGTTACATAAATTATTACACTAAAAATATTTGTTGACAGATTTTTTTTATAATTTTTTAATATCTTAACTCAAACTCAAAGCATTTATTTTGACTTTTGAATTGCCAAGGGGTCGGTCAGTCAGAAAGATGACGCTCGTTGCCCACTCCAAAGCGTAATAAGTAGGTAGGTACGTATGGAGAAACTCCACGGATACTCTTGAACACCTGAAGTGTAAGATTTTACGGTCCACTATTGATTCGCATAATATTTAATGCCATATTTTATCATGGCGTACTTTTACTTATTCTAGTGATCGTATTATTAATTCTGCATAAATGTAAAAAAAAAAATTAAAAAAAAATATTCCACATAAACCTACAAGGGCACTTATGAAACGTCAGAAGCTAGGTGCACGGTTCCAATTGGTCGTTTCCTATGGAGAAGAGCCGGCAAGAAACTCAAAAAATATTTATTGGAACAAATAAATTTTTACAGAAAGTTTGTGATCGCTAACAACCGCATTAGTATAGAATACTGTGTCGCGGCCATTAGCACCCACCTCCAAGAGGAGAGACGACAGCGTTCCAGGTACTTGTATGCAAACAAGAGAATATTATATAGAATATAAAAGATAAAAAAGAACTAAATAAATCTTAAGCACTAATTATATTATTTGTCTAAATGTATGTAAGTGTCGTGTATGTATGTGTATGCGCGTGAGTGAATGTGTAGTTATATGTATGTTTGACTGTTTATGGGATTCGGAAGGCAGTGGGACTGAAAGGACATATTTAAGTTTTTATAAAATGTTCAAGCTCTTCATAAGACAAGGAACTGAGCCACTTATTGATTTACACTCGCGTGAAGTAAGTGGGTAAATGTTCAGAAACCCATTTATTTTGTTGTAGAGAATTGGGCTTATAAAGTAATATTGTATCCTAACCAACCCGATGTTAGCCGATAGTACAGGGCAGACTTCAACAGGTCTGCGTTTCTGGCTGCTCTGAATGCAAAAACACTGGTCGAAACTAAGTTCCGAATGTTTTCGTAAGATTGTGTTGAGGAGAAAACTGTGCCTCACCCTAGGGATCTGTAATTGAGCATACAGTTCATCGGTCGGAAAACGAACTGGTTTGTGCGACATCACTTTCAAAACCGCGCGCTGCGCTCTTTCTAAACGGAGCATTAAGCATTTTCCAGAACTTCCCCATACGGTTATGCAATAATTTCTAGTGCATAGTAAACTGTTTTAAGTGTAGGAAGATCCGCTGATGATCTTAATTTTTTTGAAAACAAATATTAATTTTCTAACTCGTCCAACCAATGACCCAATGTGATCGTTCCACGACATGGTGCTATCAATTGTTACTCCTAAGTATTTTATACTATTGGTTCGCGAGATAGATTTGCAACAGCAATAATTGTTCATAGCCGATAGGCAGTTGTGGATAGTCAAAACGAACGGCGCCAGTGGTTGAGAAGCTGTACGTGGAGCAAATGTGATAAATTTAGTCTTATCCATGTTCAGAGTAAGCAAATTATTTGATAGCCATTCAGAAACCATTCGTAATGCGTATTCTGCATGGGAGCGGGTTTCAGGCCAGTCTTTGCCTTGAACAATTATAGCCGTATCGTCTGCATAGACAATAAGATTCGAGTTTGGTATATTTAGTCTGCAGAGCTCGTTGATGTAAACTAGGAATAAGGTAGGTCCAAGGACACTACCTTGTGGGACGCCATAGCTCATGGTTTCTATGCCACTCATATAGTTTCCTATTTTTACAATCTGCGAACGCAAGTCACTTTAAGTATATTATTATCTGGATTTCTCTTAGTTTTGCGAAACATTTTGTCGCGGTTACGGATGCATCTAAGAAGACCAGGTGTTATCCAGGGCTTTATTATTCGTTTCCTGCTAGACACCACGGTTGTGGAAGTGTTATTGTTAACCACATTGGAGATCTTGTTTACTAATTCAGTGGCTGCATCATTTGCATCGAGGCAAGTAGTTACTGACGTTAAGACAGTACGTTGGAGTTCAGCTACACAAGCAACTACATCAATGCGGCGAGATGTTACAGGGGATTTAGGACTATGTTTTTGAAGTTTGCAAAATACCACAACGGGAGCATGATCAGTGATAAAGGAATCAATAACCAAAGTGATAGCAGGTTTGTCTGACTTAATGATCGTGTGATCAATACAGCTATTACCACGGGTGGGAAAAAGATGCCCAGGCATCATTCCATGAGATGCAACAGTATTCAGGTATGTTTCCGAAATTGAGTCAGTAATATTAGGCAATATATTTATATTTAAATCTCCAAGTATAATAATTGTTTTAAAACTGTTGAGTGAACTTAGGCAGTTGTCCAAGCTGTCAAGAAAGTTTTGGGCATTGCGATGTGGGGGAGAACGGTAGACTGCCAATAGTGCAACCTTTTGTTGAAATTTTATACTTAAACAATTAGCATCCACCAGGACCTGCGTTTCAACGGTAAATTGCATAGTTTGCCTAATGTATACTACTATACCATCATTTTGGTTTGTATATTCAGACATGAAGGATTCAAAGCCAGCCATAACAGGAAGTGATGGACATTTACTTAACCAACACTCTGATAACACAATTATGTCATACTGTAGTTTAGTTCTGTGCAATAGTATAAGCAAATTATTAAAATTTACCGAATTTCCTAAACTTCTTATAATAAGATGGAGGATTTTTAGGCAACCAGTGGCATCACTAATGTAACCGCTACATTCTTCAGGGGGGCAAGAGTAAGATTGAGAAATGGATAAACGCTCGATATCTTCTGTTATATGTATATAATTGATCACTATCCATGGCTAAAGAGAGTTAACAGGATGTTGATAACTAAGTGACATTTAGAATGAGAAATGACAATTTGATTGTAAAAAGTGCATAATGCTAGTGCTCGTAAAACTCCACGGTTACTCTTTTAAAAGTAAATGGTATTTACAATCTTTTCAAGTTACAGTGTTTATAGGTATGAGAGGACACTGTAGGCCTATCAACAAGTACCAGGTACGTAGCAAGATAGAAAACGATCGATAGATCTAAAAGTCGGTTATGCCTACAACGTTCTCACATTCACAAAATATAAAAGACAATCTATGTAAAAAAAAACAATTAAAAACCTATTTAAACCAAATGGCATGACTGCCACTAAAGCTGTAACAAATCTATAAAAAAATATAGTATAGTGAAGTTTTAATAAAAACAATAGTATATTAATATTATGCAAACTAAAATATAGCGTCGAAAAATTCATCCGCATCGCTGTCGACTAGTAGTGTGCCCAAGAGACTGGCCGCATTGCCACGTTGTATGGCAACGCTTAGCCTCTGGCCAAGGTAAAAACCAGCCCTTGGGTCACGAGAAGTGTCAACCAGTCGTTTAGAGATTTCAGTGAATAGACCATGAGCACTCGGACCCCACGGCCCTAGGGTTTCAACCCCAAACGGCTCGAAAATATAGTTGCCTATGAGGTTATTATACTTTCGCCGCTTGAGGTTTTCTGCAGCCGCAGCGGCAGCGCCAGCACAGCACGCTGAGCCAGGAAGATGGGATGGCGCAAGAGTATCAACACACGTTGCGTCCCACACTAAAGGCCTACCCACCTTCCATGGAAATAAAGACATGCCGTCCGGTCTCTTGCCATCATCACGTGCCAAACCATTAGGTTCTAGCACAGCTGGAACGCCAACGGTGACAAGAGCTCGTCGGATGATGTAATTAATGTTCGCGTGCCGCGCTAAGCGACCAGCACTTCGGCTGCAAGATAAGCCGTGGTGTCCGAGGCTGTAGACAACTTCGCCACAGTGACAGCGATGAGGAGAACAACAAGGAGCTCCTAGTCGAAAGGAAGCAGCGATGCGGAAGGCAGTGTCGTCAAACAAAGTGCCTAAGTTCGATGACGGTAGTGCATGAAGCCACAGGCCCGACTCCCATTTACCCACAGCCAACAGGCGCGCACGCTCCGCAGCAGTAGCAGACGTGTCAAGTAAATTGTTCTGTACTACTCTGCAGAGCGGCTCATCCCTCCGTCTCTGGGAAAATGGGTTGTCAGGTGGATCTGAATTCGGGCAAGCGAGTCTCCAGGCATTCATAGCCTCGGTGAGGCACAGCACATCAAAATTAATCAGTATGGGGGCTAGGATTTTCCTGATTAATTTTTCAGTACCGTGGACCGAGGATATGAAAGCCGGTAAACTAATACTGGAAATTTTGCGAACGCCGAGGCCTCCCATACGGATAGGAAGAGTAGCTTGTGCCCAAGCTCGGTCGTCCATGGCCACATTTAAGATTGAAGTTAATGTATAATTAGTTAACGGATAATTTGGTCCATTTTGTCTAAAAGATGAGTGTGTTTCCATAAATGAGAAGCGCGAAGGAAATATATTAATTTAGGGCCGAAACAGCAGTATCGGATTAAGGTTATGGCCGAATGCATGTTAATTTGGAGCAATCTTTCCGAAACGTCTATAAATTTTTTAATTTTCTCAATAAAAACGGGAAAGGAATTCTCGAAGATAGGTGACCCAAGCAGTCGGAGAGAGCTTTTTTCAATGATTTTAATTTCTGGGGCTACAGCGTTAAATTTGGAAAGTGTGTGATGTCTGTCAGTATTGTCCGCTAAATATAGTTCACATTTCGAAAGGTTGAGTTCAAGGCCAATGGAATGTAGTTCATTTTTAAGGAATTTAAGGTCATTTAAAACATTATCTACATCGCCTCCCAAGGTTCCATCATCGAGGTACCAAACGTTAAATTTGGAATTTAGCTGACGAATAATTGGGTGAATGGCTAAACTGAAAATCACTGGCCCGAGGGGGTCACCTTATTGACAACCAACAGCAGATTCCAGAAGGTTGTCTCGAAACAGTAATTTAGAGGGATGTCTGTAACATTGCCAAAGAAAACTATAAATTTGGGGTATTTCTATTTTAGTTTCTGCCAGCAAGGTGTCCCTATTAACAGAATTGAAGGCAAACCTTCAGGATGACCTCTCCTTTGTCAGAATTTAGGTAGGTCGACAAGGCGTGTACGGCAGCCTCACAGCCCCCTTTGGAGCCGTAACCTAGCTGCAGGGGCTGAAATTTTTCCGAAACAGCCTCACTATAAAATTTACAACAAATCTTGGCTGCCATACGACGGTAAGTAGTGCCCACGGCAATGGGACGAATGCCGCCATCCCTCTTACGCAGGGCGCATAGATTGGCCCCGTACAGAATGTCTATGACGGACTCGTTCACCTTGCCAGAGAGCATGAGGTTAATCAAAGCCGTAAGCTCCTTCAAGAGCAACTCACCAGCTGTCCCGGCGCCTGAACAAATAAGGTCCTTAAGGTGCTGAGGACTCAGGCCATCGAGGCCGCCAGCGGAGCCGCTCCGGAACGAGGAGACGGCTGTGACCAACTCTCGACCTGTGATGGTGAGGGAGTGATTATCCAGATCAGGGGGGTTGGGAAAAGAAAGACCATCCACTGGGGCAGGCGGGCTGTTTGCTCTCCAGAGCTGCGAGTGTGTCTGGAGAACATGTTGCCACCACATCACTACTAAAAAGAATCCTGGCTGCTCCGCTTATGTCACCTTCCCCTAACTTAGATTCTACCAGATGGGATATACCTCTTGAGGAGTTATATCTTTGTGTCGGTAATTTTGAATCTAAATTAAGAGCCGAAATATTATAGTTTTGTTTAATTTGTGCAGTTAAAGTCTTTTTGGTTGCCAAATTCTTCTGTACATGTAGAATTCTGTAAGAGAAGGTGAGCAGCTGTTCCCAAGCACTTTGCGAGTTCTCCCGGGCGGCAAGACGAACGCAACTGGCTAGGTGTTGTGCCACTAGAGGTCTAGCGCCACGGGGAACTCGCTTCAGAACAGGAATAGAGTTTTTGAATTTTGAAAGGGTTTTCCAAAACGGGTCAAAAGTGGATGTAGCTGGTGTAGTTAGTGTAGCTGTTGATAGAGGGTCTGGGAAGGGTGCATTTGGTGGTCTGTGCACCTTTCCAATATGTACATTCAGGCCCCGCTTACCTTTAAAAAACCGTGCCTGGGTACACAGAAGACATCTCACCAGGGTGCTCTGCAGTGATATCGAAGGTGACAAGCACTACCAATGTCATTCACAACATCGCAGCTGCCACTAAGCATATAGTTTAAAACCTATATATTAACTTAAATAAAAATAACAACAATATAAATTAAATTACTAAAAAAGTGACACCGATTGACAATTTGAACGGGCGCTGCGCATATAAAAAGTACTCTGTGCGCTGCACCTCCGATACATTCTGACGCAGCCCTAGCAACCTAAGCAGGGTGACTGGCGGTCTGTCTTTGTCGTCGCGTCCTCCAGTGGCGTAGTGAGCGAAAATTCACTGCAGTGGCGTCCTCAGCATCGTCAAGATTTTTCTTTACGCAGACAGAGATTTTCCACACGGTGCTACAAAAGGTATCACAATAACCAAAGATCAATAACAATAACACAAAGATCTTGCACAGCTATAGCTAGAATCAGACTGTAGGTATGTCATACCAAACTGGTCTTATGTGCTTTAACCAGGTCGCGAATTTATGGTATTTTGATTTTATGCGTTCAATTCTAATGTATTTATGGTCACTGCAGCAGATAATTCGTCAAGAGAACATCAAAAATTTATAATAACATTAATATTATTATTTTTCAAAAGTACATTCATTCACATTCCAATAGATCAGCAGCAGGTTTGAAGTTATATAATGTCAAATAACGAAAAGATTATGTCAAAAAAGTACGTAAAAGAAAAAAAAGAAAAATAGTTAAAATCAAATAATCATCTTAATTTGGGAGCAGTTAATAGCCATAATTACATAGTAATGCCGTTATTGAGGTACCAGGGAAGCCACATGGAATGACGAGGCGGAGTGGTTCCGGGAGGCCATGTCCGAGATATGCGACGTGGCAATGCCCCGGGTCCAGCCCGGACGTGCTTCGCGCCAGGTGTACTGGTGGTCGCGTCAGCTGACGACACTGCGCAATGCGTGCGTTACTGCGCGACGCCGGTACACTAGGCACCGCAGGCTCCGTATTCGACCTCCGGATACGGAAGCCATTCAGGCGGAGCTGTACGAGGGGTACAGAGCGGCGAAGACCACCCTCGCGGAAATCCTGCGGGCCAGGGCACTGGCCCGCGAGGAGTCGCTGGAGACTCTGAACAGAGACCCGTGGGGACGCCCATATAAAATGGTGCGGGAGAAACTCCGCCCATGGGCTCCCCCGCTGACGCAGAGTCTCCGGCCGCAGCTTGTGGGGGACGTGGTGAGCGCTCTGTTCCCTTCGAGAGGGGAACACGCCTGCCCGCCCATGGCTCCGCCTACTGCGGTGCCTGATGCGGACCACACCGCCGACGACGACGACGATGCTCTGGAGGTGACCGAGGTAGAGATGAGGGTGGCGGTACGTAGGCTGAATGCCAGAAATACCGCCCCAGGACCCAACGGCTTACCTGGGAAAGCCTGGGTCCTGGCCTCAGAGGCTCTCGGGCCTCGACTAAGGGGGCTCCTAAGCGCATGCTTGGAGAGGGGCCAGTTCCCACTTCGTTGGAAGACGGGGAAACTGGTCCTCATCAAGAAGCCGGGGCGCCCTGCGGACTCTCCGTCCGCTTACCGGCCCATAGTGCTGCTCGACGAGGTGGGCAAGGTCTTTGAAAGAGTCATTGCCGACCGCCTCGTCGGGCGGCTGGTGCGGGTGGGGCTGGATTTGGCGGAGAGCCAGTTTGGTTTCCGCAGGGGGCGCTCCACGGCGGACGCCATCATGCGCGTGCGAGCCCTCACGACGGGGGATGCAGTGGCTCGGGGTGGGGTCGTCTTGGCGGTGTCTCTAGACATCGCCAACGCCTTCAATACCCTGCCCTGGAGTTGCATCAGGGAGGCACTCCGGTATCACCGGATGCCGACCTACCTCTGTCGTGTTGTCGAGGCCTATCTGGCAGGCAGGGCCATCATCTACCCCGGTCACCAGGGAGAGTGGAACCGGCGAGAGATGTCGTGCGGTGTCCCGCAGGGATCGGTCCTGGGGCCGCATCTGTGGGACATCGGATACGACTGGGTGCTGCGCGCCGACCTCCCCAATGGCGTCAGCGTCGTTTGTTACGCTGACGACACGTTGGTCCTGGCGCAGGGGAGGTCGCACCAGGCGGCGGCCGAACTAGCGACACACGGGGTTGCGACAATCGTGGCCAGAATCCGGCAGTTGGGACTCGAGGTGGCCTTGCACAAGTCTGAGGCCATGTGTTTTCATGGTCCTCGGAACGCGCCACCGTCGGGTTCCCAAATAACGGTAGGAGGGGTTCACATCGGCGTCGAGTCGACGATGAAGTACCTGGGACTCGTCCTCGACAGTCGGTGGAACTTCGTGGAGCATTTCCGACGTTTGGCTCCCAGACTGGACCGGGCCGGGGCTGCCTTGAAGCGGCTCCTGCCCAATCTAGGGGGTCCAAACGCCTCCTGCCGGAGGCTATACGCGGGGATCGTGCGGTCCATGGCCCTGTACGGGGCACCGGTGTGGGCGCGTTCGTTGAGGGGGCGGCCTGCCCGCCGGTTGAACGCGTCCCAGAGGGTCATGGCCACCCGGCTGGTCCGGGGATACCGCACGGTCTCCGGTGAGGCGGCGAGCCTCCTTGCCGGATTGCCGCCATGGGATCTGGAGGCGGACAGAGCTCCGACGGGATCTCATCACGGGGTCTTAGTTCTATGGTTTTGTCTAGGTGTAACTTTTTATGTAAGTAAAATGATACAAGTTGACCAGTATGGTCAGACCTGACGCCACTAATTAAGCACGAGTCTTGTACTTTACAATTAGTAAATATATTGTCAATGCATGAAGCTGAGGTTGCTGTTATTCTAGTCGCTTCATTAAATATACATTTTAAATTGAATGATATTAATATAAGCTTACATTTATCCGGTGAGTTAACTAATAGATCAATATTTAGGTCACCACAAACAAAAACTAATTTATTATCTTTAAAAAGTTTGCATAGTATTTCTTCCATAATTATTAAAAAAGATGACAAGTTTGAGGCTGGTGGTTTATAAACACATAAGAAAGTATGGCCCTCAACCTCTGCACATGCTATCTCACATAAGCGATCAACAGAGCAAGCAGTGATATCCTTCCTTTCCTTCAAGTCTGAAGGAACTATTGCATAATATCAAGGTACCACCCCCTATTGAGGACCTGTTAAACGCACTGGCAACTGAAAAATTATTTACATTAAACAGCATCCTATCCGGTCTTAGCCAGGTTTCACAAAAACATAAGATATCCATATGATATTTATCTATTAACAATTCCACGTCTAGGATTTTGCCAGAAAAGCGATTAATATTTTGATGATACAGTAAAATATTCTTATTATGCTTCTCTATTGTCGAGTCTAAAAGTTTAAAGAATCTATTACAGTATTATTAGAAATACTAGATAATACTGTTTCGTCACTTAACCTAGTCTCAGTTAAATTATCCAATACATGTTGACTTTTCTTGGGAAGAAACATATGTTCCCGATATAATACAAAATCTCTAACAAAATTGTTAGTATCAAAATACAATAAACGGTCACTATGACGACATGTCAAAGTATGCATTAGGTTGTTTAAACTACAAATGTAATCGTTTTCTTCAGCATACAAATTACCTGAATAAGGCAATGCACATAATATTAATTTGCCTAATTTTAATTTAAGTAGGGTGTCGACACCATTAACTATGTCCCTTTTAGTGATGCTCAGACTGTTTCCAATTAAAAGAACTACAGTAGTCTGCTCATTCATTTGTGATTGGTTATTTAACAAGGATCCAAAACCTGCTCCTAATCTATCAGAATACACCAAAACATTACTTTGAGTGGGATTGACAGTTTCTATGGCATGAGTTAAAGTGGGTGAAGTGGCAGGAACAACATGCTGTGACATGAGAGGTGGCGGAGTGGGAGCACAACTACAGGTGAGGTTGTTTGTCAGCGACTCGTACCTCTCTGCGTTGTACTTCACCAAATCCACCAACTCACAGGCCTCCTGCAAGCGCTTGTTTAACATTTGCTGACTTGACTCATACTTACAAGATATTTCCATAAGTGTATTTTCCCTGCTCAGTAATTCCTGTTGAAGGTTTTGTCTCAACTTCATACATTTTTCTGATAGTTTCCATCTTAATATTACATGAATCTAGTTGGCATTTTAAGTTAATACGATCTTTCCTAAGATTAATATTAAACTTATAAACACTTTGTGACTTCAAGAGTTTCTTGTACTTTTTTATATTTTTACTAATTTTAATATACTTCTTAATTTTATTATGACTAGTTAGAATTGGACATCTAGTTAAGTTATCGACCCCAGTCAGGTCTATGGCAACGGTGGGCTTCTCGCACTCCAGTCCGGATACACTACCAACCAACTCGTCGAAAAGGTTATTGGTGTTGGCAACCTGTTCCCTGTCTTTCAGAGAGTTGATGGTGAAAATGGTGTTGTGTGCCTTGCATAATTCCACTTCAAGGCCTGATATACGTCTCAGTGCTTGATCATGAGTGTCACTGCATTGTTGAAAATCTGACACTAGTTGACGGAGATGATGATGCTGGTCAAGTATGCCCAGGTGCTGGGTGTGAAGTTCTACAAGCTGGCTCTTGAGTTGAGAGTTTTTGTCATTAATCCTCTTGACTTCAACCTCACTGTCCTCTCTTTCCTGCAGTAGCTGGTTGCATTCTTTTTTTGATGCCTCCAGCTCCCTCAGTTTTGCATTCAGTTTGTCACTCATGTCACGAACAGTGGCTGCGCGGGTCATCATATTGAAAAAAATCCCCAAATGGCACCTGGAATGTGACAAGAAACAACTAAGTGTATGAGGAATCTAAATGAGTTGAGAACTTGAGAAGGTAGGAGGGTAAGACAGCAAGAAATAAAGGAAAACAAAAGATGAAATTTACAAAAATAAAATAAAAAAAAGATTATGAAAATATGAAGGTAGGTACTATAAGGAAATAAGAGACTAATTAATTTATTCTGGGGCTTATTACACAATTTATACAGTTTAAAAAAATATAAAAATGGACTTATATTAAAGATCATAACACATTCAATACATTTAAGATCATAAATACGAGAATGTGTGTAGTAAAGTTTGTAGTGTATGTTTTATGACTGGGGCAAGTCTATTCGTCGTCGATTTTGCTTCCACAATTTGTCAAGCAAGAGGAGACATAAACGGTGGCCGTGCGTGCTGGACGTAGCTCATATCTCTGAGCAGTGGGTTAAAATTTCCATTATGGGCCATCGATTTATGGGTCGGGGAGGGGGGGGGGGAGGAGGGGGGGGAGCAGCTACCCCCTTTTCCATCCCCACCCCCCGGAGCCCCTTGGTTATGGAGATATCCATGGTTAAAGTTTTGTGGTTAGGTTAGGTTAAACACTAATTTCCATGCAAAGCATGCAGCATGCAAGCATGCAACATGCAGCAGGCATGGTTTCTGTCACGGCTCCGGCGCTGCGGGCCTCCGGAGATCCCACGCGAGTTTAACGTCGCAGATGGGTTTAACGCTCACCACCTGCTCCTCAACTCGCGGGCCGCCGCGCCACTCCGCGCCTACGCGATTTTAAATTACACTCTAGGGGTAGAGCAGACAAGACTGCGTGCAGTCGGATTTACAGCGATTCGTTTCTGTCACTAAAACATAATTTTTAGCAAATGTTTGGAAAGTTTTACCGTAGGCACAAGTTTTTTTTAATTTTTTTTATATGAAATTTAAATTTACTATGTCAAAATATAATTATATTTAGACTTATTATGATAAAATTAAATGAAACACACCTCCACCGTCAAGGAACGTAAATCGTCAAATTTGACATCTACCATGGTGCCGATTCTGTTGTTCACAAACTAAAGTAAATTTAAGTTCAGTGCATCTTTTTCATTCTATTTTATTAAGAAAAGGACAGAAGATACATTTTAGTTTAGTCCTGTCAAATTAATCAGCGCCTGACGTAAATTGACGTAATTTTAGTGGGCAAGTTTTTAATCACGTCAAAACTTGTATGGATTAGTGTCAGGGGCTGATTAATTTGACAGGACTAAACTAAAATGTATATTTTGTCCTTTTCTTAATTAAACAGAAAGAAAAAGATGCACTGAACTTAAATTTAGTTTAGTTTGTGAACAAGGGAATCGACACCATTATCTATCTAAATTGCGTGTTTTAAAAAATTATATCTCGTAAACCGTGAGTAACTGCAACTTAAAAATTTGTAAAAAGCCTTCTGTTACGAGTGCTATCTACAAAAAAAAAATGTACTTCCAACTCGACGGCCCATAATGGAAAGTTATCCAATTCAAATCCGCAGTCCAAACGTTGACAGCCGGTAGATGACTTTTCGAAATCTCGATTATTATCTTTAATCACGACAAAAACACGTCACAAACACTGCTTGAGACACTCTATACTTAGATTCTAAGATAAACAATAGATTTACGCAAAATAAACACAATTATTTATTATTCTAAAATATTTAACTACGAGGTCGTTTTTTTCACGACTTGTCGCCAGTGATGCCAGCCCAAAAAAAAGGGCTTAGGCATCATTTTAAGGGTTCCGTACCAAAAAAGGGAAAAAAAACGGATCCGATAATAGGACCACTTCGTTGTCCGCCAGACTGTCAGTCAATCTGTCAAGACCCATTGTTTTTGCCATAAATTACTGTTAACCTACTAACTATTTAGAAGCATTATTCTAAAGTATAACGTTACAAACGCATAGCGATATACAGATAGTGCAATCCACAAATCCACTCTGCGATTACTACTGTAAGCTTTACTTTAGTACGGAGCGGAGCGGAGTGGGGCACGTCGTCATGGATTTCACTATCTATAAAAAGCATAATGTTGATTGGCGTACTATAATAAGCCCGAACAATTAACACCTTCAGTACAAGATACTTATTACTCATTGTTTAATTTTGCTGTAATGAAATACTCAGGCGCTTCACGTGACGGTAGACTTAGGCTAAGATCCGACCAAGAGACGACCTTCACCCATCTGTTTAATGGATGAAAAGTATTTTACTTCGCGGCGATCTGAAATATAATTATTAACAGAGTAGTATTCCTAATACACACCGTCTAACATCGCGTTTTTATAGAGATGAGATATTGTAAATATTTTTTTTAAATAGAATTATCCCCGTCGCTGGCAACACATGACATGTCATGTCACTTTTCTTTTCGCGCGCATTCTGACATCGCAAGAAAAATTCTCTCTCGTCATAGAACGTGTATACATTGCATCGTTACGGGAAACCTGAGACGTACTAAGTACATCGTTAGTGGAAATCTGAGACGGCCGCGGCGCCCATCAACGAGACGACGCTCTCTCAGTCCTGACCAACATTGGAAGTACTTAGATCCTGAGGCCTCCCACAACCTTAATGTGCGAGAGTGCCTGGCTTTAATTGACCACCTTGTACGTGATACTGACAGTGTTTTATACATAATATGAGCACTATGGTGGACACTAACACTGCTTATTGCATGTGTGCTGCAAACTTGCTAAAGCATTATCTCTCCAGTCGACACGAGATGTCCTCATCAACGTTACCTTGACGTTACTAGCTGGATGAGAAGCTGCCAGAGAGGCACGTGATGCCCCTAGTGATGTTGCTGTACATAGCTAGCTGGTATGCCCTTGCCACCATTACCCCTCCTGTCGACACGAGATGTCTCAGCACCGTTAATTCCACGTTACTTGCTGGATGAGAAAATACCAATGTGGCACGTGATGCACTTAGCGATGTTACTCTACATAGCTAATGCTGGTATGTACTTGTCGTAAGAGGTCTAGAGGCACTATTTATTTACATACTTATTCTTAAACATTTTTTATAATATTCAAGTATGTATCTATTTTAATTACCTACGTCCGTGTGTCACTGCGGGGTGCCAACTGAAAACCAGCGCTGGGTGTCTGACGCCCAGCAAATGCTGAGATGTTAACCCTTTCGATATGGGCAGGCTCAGCTAAATTTTTCTGCAATTTTATTGTTATATTTTTTGTTCTCTTTTTTATGTGTTTGTTGCTGTTGTGTTGTGCCTGTGTCGAATAAATGTTTTCTATTCTATTCTTTCTATTCTAAGATCATAGAAATGGGTTCTATGATCTTGGCTAATATATTGCAAAAAGGTGGTTCTATATGCTTTAATCCACGAGCATGAAGGCTGCGAGACAGCCTTATTTAACCCTGCACATAGTCTGTGCTATACATAAACTTGCAAAAGCATTATACTCCCTATAGCGAGGGATTCTACCCCGCTAACTGGATTGCTATCAGCGAGTTCAGGATACTCTTAACAACATTGATCCTATGTTGCTAGCTGGTACATATTTGACATGGTGGGCACATGCTCAGCCTTACTTAACCCTGCACATTGTCTGTGTGTTATACATAAACTTGACAAACGCATTATACTCCTATAGCGAGGGATTCTACCCCGCTAACTGAATTGTTATCAGCGAGTTCGGGATACTCTTAACAACATTGATTCTATGTTGCTAGCTAATACATATTTGACATGGTGGGCACATGCTTAGCACGACATACTCATAGAATATTAAACTAAGACCATGCGTGATCTAGAACATCGCATCATATCAAGGATGATAATATTATCAAAGCACACTTCGTCTTGACTTATTACTTCGTATCAGCTAATGTCACACATGCCTGTTACGGATATTAACACCAGCCCATTAAAATGCCATTAAATTTATATTCATGGCACCGCATCAGGGTGAGGGTCACTGCGACTGGGGCCCGGATGCTGGAGGTCCCCGGTGCGGCAAGTGGCCCGGCCGCTGACGCTCTGGCCGAAAGGCTTAGGCGTACGTGCGTGGAATTCAACTCCCTTGCGGAGCTGAGAGTCGTCGTCATGGGGTTCAGTTCCCTCCCCGTGCTCGTCCTCGGGGACTTTAATGCCAAGAATGTGGCTTGGGGATCGCCGTTTATGAAATTAGAATCAAGACTTCGCTTAACAGGTAAGCTCGTTTGATTCCCAATTTTATATCAGCATGTTAAAAAATATATAGCTAGTGGATAGGCTAAAAAAAAAACTGGCCGGACAATGATTATTAAAAAAAAAATGTTTTTTTGCAAAAATGGCACTCATTCTTTTAACGATTAATTCGTTTTAGTAACGAATGTTTCTCTTTATTTTTTTACTTCCAGAAGTCGGTGTCAAATAACGAATCTTAAGTTCTGGAACCTTAAAAAGGAAATAAAGGACGAATTGACTAAAGCTGTCGAAAGATTGGACCAGTTGGTGATGGAAGCAGAGGTCGAGAGAGGAAAAGGAGTCGAGGGAATAGTTGAATCCGAAAAGCTCCGAGAAGACCTCAGGCCGACCACAAATGAACCGACGGAGCTCATGAAGCAGCTGATGGCAAACCTTCAACAGCATAACCAGGCGATGGAGGAATGCCAACAGCATACACGGGCTCTACCGGAGCATCTGAAAGAGGCCCCTCACTATGTTGCAGGTCAGGGACCGACCTTCGCGGAAATGGCCGCCGGGCCAATACAGCACTTTCAAAAGTCTCTTCACTGGGTAGTCGTATCATCTGTGAATGATCAGGACACCGGTGAAGAGGTTATTGAGAAGCTTACGACAGCGGTTGATGCCAGGAACAAGGGAACGAGAATGGAATGGCTGCGCAAGGCGAGGGACCAGAAAGTGGTTGTCGGCTTCAGCACCAGGGAAGAGCTGACCAAAGTAACGGACCGGATAAGGAAGACGGGCGGCCTGGTGTTAGAGGAGGTCAAGATTAAGGATCCATCATAAAGGACGTCCTCTCCTGCTACTCTGATGTGGAGGTTACCTAAACCCTGCAGCGGCAAAACACCCAACTGATGGGGAAAATTCCTACGGAGGAGTTGAGGCTGGGGGTGAAGTACCGTTGAAGTACGAGGAACCCCCACACGTGTCACATCATTCTGCAGGTGTCCCCAACCGTATGGCGGAGGCTGACTATGACGGATCGTGTGCATATTGACCTCCAGTGAATGCGAGTACAGGATCAGTCCACACTGGTGCAGTGCACTCGCTGTCTGCACATTGGCCACAACCGAAGACTGTGCACACAGTCCGCTGACCTCTTGATCCACTGCGGCGACCCCACATGCGGGCTGTGAAATGCTATAATTGCCTATTGGCAAAAATGGACAAGACCGACCACAACGCCTTCGACAGCGAGTGCCCGATACGCGTAAAGTGGGATGCATTGGCAAGCCTGTCGGTGGCGTATCGCCTTTCCCAGAAACAGCAACTCAGGTACGACCCGAACCTAAACTCACCTTAGTGCCCGCCCAAACTACCAAGTGATCCAAGCGAACCTGCAGAGGAAGAACCTGGCGACCCAAGAGCTCATGATAGTGTCTTGCGAGTGGAAGGTCGCATTCGCACTGCCCCAGGAGCCATAATGTGGGTGGGATTAAAAGGATGCGAGATTACCGGGGAGCAAGAGTCTATCAGTGCGCGGAACAAGGAAGTGGAACTATGAAGGCGGCAATAGTCGTCTTAGATCATGAACTTGACGTCACACTGTGTCAAAAACTCACCACTAATAACATCACGGTGGTGAGGATCCGAAACAATCAATCAATCTGCCTAGCCTTTTCCCAACTATATTGGGGTCGGCTTCCAGTCTAACCGGATGCAGCTGAATACCAGTATTTTACATGAAGCGACTGCCTGTCTGACCTCCACAACCCAGTAACTGGGTAATACGATACCCCTTGGTAAGACTGGTTGTCAGACTTTCGGGCTTCTGACGACCCGTAACGACTGTCAAAGATCCATGAATGACAGCCGGGACCAACGGCTTAACGTGCTTTCCGAGGCACGGAGGAGTCTCGGTATGTAAAGATGGTCACCCATCCACAGACCAACCCCGGCAAGCGTAGCTTAACCTGATGGATCGACCCGTGCGGCAGTTATTACTTAGCCACGAGCTCCTGAAGGTGAGGATCCGAAACAGCGCCTGGAAAATCGCAGTAGTCTCGTTCTACTTCGAACCGGACCAGCCCATACATACCTGGAGCAGCTTATGCAGATTCGTGAGGAAATGGGCCCCACAAAAATTATAATGGGAGGCGACGCAAATGCGAAGAACATCTGGTGGGGTAGTTTGGTTTTAGATAGCAGGGGTGAGGAAATGTCGGGAACACACAAAATGTGCTGGCAGGTATTCAACGTCAGAAACACGTCAACTTTCGGCACCATCAGGGTTGGCAAGTCATACACCAGCTTCGTTGACGAGACAGAGTGTTAAACGGACCTGCTAGCACTGGTGAAGGACTGGAGGGTTGAGGGAGGCATCACGAGCTACTCTACACCGCGTGCCTTGAGCAGGGCCAGTTTCCCACTTTGTGGAAATCTGGTCGTCTGGTCCTGCTCAAGAAGGTGGGGCGCCCCGCGGACTCGCCGTCCACGTACAGGCCCATAGTGCTCCGCTCTGTGGAACATCGGGTATGACTGGGTGCTGGGTGCGAGCTCCAGCCGGGCGTGGACTTGACGTGTTATGCGGATAACACGTTGGTCACGGCCCGGGGGAGCTCGTACAGGGAGGCAGCGTTGCTGGCGACGGCTGTGGTGTCACAGGTCGTGACCCGCATACGGCGCCTAGGCTTGAAGGTGGCCCTCAACAAGTCGGAGGCCATGGTCTTTCATGGCCCCCCGGCGCGCGCCGCCGCTGGGATCACTTATCGTGGTCGGGGGGTCTAGAATCGCTGTCGAGTCCCCCATGAAGTACTTAGAATTGGTGCTCAACAGCCGGTGGGATTTCGGCCCCCATTTCCAGCGGCTGGCGCCCAAATTGTTGGGCGCGGCTGGGGCGTTGTCAACGTTGCTTCCCAATCTGGGGGGCCCGAGCGCCGCCTGTAGGTGGCTCTATGTGGGGATCGTGCGATCGATGGCACTGTATGGGGCCCCAATCTGGGCGGCTGACCTGACAGCCGGCAGCATCGCTGTTCTGCGGAAGCCGCAGCGAGTGATGGCCGTCAGAGTCATCAGGGGGTATCGCACTGTTACACCCTGCATCTGCACCCTTTTCGGCTTACTCACCAGTCTACTCTGCATTCCTGCTACTGACGCAGCAACCTCTCATTCCACTCCCCCCTTTCTCGCAGTCCAGCACGCCAGTCGTCTTCCAACCTTCCTACCGTGCACTTGTAACTTGCTCTCGTGTAACATTTAAATATACCTTTTATTTTAGCCAAGTGGTTTTCCTTTTTTAAAAACCTAAATCGGAACCCGGTTATAACATTGGTGGCAGCGTAAAAGGGATTGAAAAATCCTTGGAATCCTCTGAAGAAGTGCTAAAAAGTGCTAAAAAGTGCTAAAAAGTGCTAAAAAGTGCCAAAAGTGACAAGTGCCAAAAGTGAGAGTGCTTAAGTGCCTCAAACGCTCCAGAGACGACTCACCCCACCGGTAAAACCCGGTACTGACCTATTTCAAGGTCACTCCACTCCGCTCCAGTTCCAGCACCAGTTCCAGCTCCAACAAAAACATGAAGAAAATGTGCATAATAATACTGTGAGTTGTGAACATTTTCCCATAATAATAAAGTGATCCAAGTTCAACTTATAAATAACGTACAACAGCTTATCTTGAACATTCCAATCCATACATCCTATCAACGGATGTTATGACTCGTCGCCCGTCGCAGTTCCAGCCTCAACACAGAGCATAAGCGATAAGACTTCTTAGTATATACTGATTGTCAACCGGAGTCTAATAATCTTACTTCCAGACTTGTTATAATTTACTAATCTTATTCTTTTATTATAAAACTTTCTTTCACTATTGTCAACCATGGCAACCAAAGATTCGAAGAACTTGAAAGAGGAAACTAAAGACGGAATACCCCTAAATGTAATCCTAAAATTCATTAAACCCTTTGATGGTAGCCGAGAAAAATTAAATGCATTTTTAAATAACTGCGATAATGCAATTTCCCTAGCTTCCTCTTATCAAGTTGACATCGTCTTCAAATATATCATCAGCCAATTGGACGGCAAAGCTGAAATTGCATGTTCAATTAAGGAATTTGATTCTTGGGCATCCCTTAAAGATTTCCTCCAAAAACAATTTGGAGAGCGTAAACATTACGCTCATCTTCTTGCAGAGCTCCAGGATTGCAGGCAGAGCGCCCAGGAGAATGTTAACCAATTCTCACTTAGAATAGAAACCTGTCTATCTCAATTACTTACAGAAATTTCCATATCCAGTCACAAAAAGAGTGAAATCCTTGGTAGAGTAGCTGCAATGGAGGATCTTGCTCTCCACACATTCACGATGGGTCTTACCCCTCGCATAGCTAACATTGTTAGGTGCAGGGACCCGAAAAATCTTAATGACGCAATAAACTACGCGATTTCCGAAGAAAAACTGCAACAATACTCCTACAAACAAAATCTTGCAGCGAAGTCATTGCGTCACAATGATTCAAATTATAAGTCAAATAAACCCACTAATTCTAATAATAATCAACCTCAAAAACCTGCCCCTAATCAAACCTCCTCAAATGATCCGTTCTGCAGATATTGCAAAAAATCTGGGCATATTCTAGAAAAATGCCTACTCCGCGAATTTAATAACAAAAAATTCAATCAAAATAAACCTTCCACTTCAAACGCGCAACCGAACACTTCTACCTTTAAACCCAATATTAACGTCGTTACCGAAGTAGAAGGTCACGAATTCACGATACTGTTGACAACAATTTAAACTAAAAAACGTCCCGAATAGGCGTCGCACGGGACAGATAAATTCCATAATAGACGACGTCAAAACTCAAATAATGACCCATGGACAAGGTAACCAGCCCCTAACTCAAGGTCATCCCATTAGAGTCAAGCAACAGGGTAACCAGCCCCAAATCGTAGATTCTAAGCCCTTAAAAACTCATGAAGTCAAGCAACAGGGTAACCAGCCCCAAACCGTAGACTCCAAATCCTTAAATAGTCATGAAGTCAAGCAACAGGGTAACCAGCCCCAAACCGTAGACATCATCCAGAATCCTGAAAATAAAAAACATGTTAATAAAGAAATATACGAATTCACATCTAATATACCAAATAAATACTTACCTTATATAAAAGTGAATTCTCCCGTATCATCCAACGATCTATCCTTCCTCGTCGATACTGGCGCATCTATAAGTATAATAAAGAAATCAGCCATCGACATTATGCCCGTAATCAACGAATCGATTACATTCAAAATCAAAGGTATCAATTCAACCGATGATAATCCTCTATGTACATTAGGACAAATCCCTATAACTATGTATACTCACGATGAACCTCATACTGATTGTAAATATCTAACACATATATTCAACCTAGTCGACGAATTAAACCTACCTTACGATGGTATCGTTGGCAACGACTTATTCAATTCCATGAGTGGTCAAATTAAATATGACGAAAGTATACTGCATTTAAAAAACATGAATCTTAAAATACATTTCAATGATCCCGTCTATACTATTGCACCGCGCAGCGAAACTATAATTGAATGTACTGTAGCAAATCCAGACATCAGAGAAGGCTTAATAGTCGACCAACATATATCAAAAAATCTACTAATAGCAAACTGTATGGTTCAAGTTAAGAATAACAACCGTGTTAATATTTCCATTGTTAACACCTCAGAAGAACCTGCAACCATTAAGTCTGATCTGAAATTACGTTTAAATCCATTTGAACTGCAAGCTTCAGTCTTTATCGGTACAATCGCCGAACCCCATATTCATGAACGCACAGAAGAAGTTTTAAAACAACTCCGTGTGTCCCACCTTAACTCAGAAGAAACTGAGGCATTATATTCTGTCTGCTCTCAGTTTTCAGATATTTTCCACCTACCCGACGATCAATTAACCTGCACTGACGCAATAGAACATAAAATTAAAACTACTTCCGACAGTCCAATTCATGTTAAAACATATAGATTTCCCGAATGCCATAAAAAAGAAGTAGACTCCCAAGTACAAAAAATGTTAAACCAAGGAATAATAAAACCTTCCATGTCTCCTTGGTCCTCACCAATTTGGGTAGTACCCAAGAAGCTTGATGCTTCCGGCCAAAGAAAATGGCGCGTCGTAATCGATTACCGTAAACTTAACGACGTGACCATCGGCGACTCCTACCCTATCCCAAACATAGCTGAGATTCTAGACCAATTAGGCAAGTGCAAATACTTCAGCACGTTAGACCTAGCATCCGGTTTCCACCAAATAAATATGTCCCCTGATGATTCTCCCAAAACAGCATTTTCAGTCCCAACAGGACACTACGAATTTACGCGTATGCCATTTGGACTGAAAAATGCACCATCCACCTTTCAGAGATTAATGAACTCCGCTTTATCTGGTCTCCAAGGCATCCAATGCTTCGTATATCTTGATGACATCGTCATCTACTCATTCGATATCCCCTCTCACGTGAATGACCTAATTAACGTATTTTCTAGACTCCGTCAATTCAGTTTAAAACTCCAACCAGATAAGTGCGAATTTCTACGAAAAGAAGTCTCATATCTAGGCCATGTCATTACTGACAAAGGCGTAAAACCAAACCCTGAAAAATTAAGAGCCGTTCATGAATTCCCCATACCAAAAACTCCCAAAGACATCAAATCATTTCTTGGTTTTGTCTCTTATTATCGTAGATTTATTTCTAACTTTTCAAGCATTGCAAAACCTCTAACAAATCTGCTGAAAAAGAACGTAGAGTTCGTATGGTCAAACGAACATCAGTTATCATTTGAAACCCTAAAAAACAAGTTAACTACCGCTCCGTTGTTATCCTATCCTGACTTCTCCAAGCCATTCCTTCTCAGCTGTGATGCATCTAACTATGCGATCAGCGCTATCCTTTCCCAAGGCAAAATAGGCGAAGATAAGCCTATTGCCTATGCTTCCCGAACACTCAACAAAAATGAGTGCAATTATAGCACAACTGAAAAAGAATTACTTGCAATTCTTTTTGGCTGTAAAACCTTCCGTCCATACCTCTATGGCAGAAAGTTCACCATAATTACTGACCATCGTCCCTTACGTTGGTTATTCAATCACTCTGACCCCAGTAGCAAACTCCAGAGATGGAGGTTGAAATTGGAGGAATATGAGTATGAAATAGTATATCGAAAAGGAAAACTAAATAATGCCGCTGATGCATTATCCCGCTATCCTATAACCAAATCTGTCAATCCTATAAATCCTATACCTGGTACTTCTAATAAGAACCTAAATTCACCTGATCATGAGGAAACATCGAATACTGATGTCTTCCCAACTGTTCCTCCTGACGATTTAATTCAACTTGAAGATTTCGTAGATCCCCTTATCCAACCTACAAGCTTACCAGAACTAGGCAATCTTGATGACCTAGATAATATAATAAATGATTGTCCAAACCCAACATCACCTCCTGATGTCCCGAGCCCTAGTAGCTCCACTACTCCAGATGGTAATTACTCAGAATTCCTTAAAACCACTTCTAAGGATTTTAATCCTAACGTAACTATAATAGAACATAACGAAAGCTTATCAAAAACTGATAAAAGATATGTTATCATACCTACATCTATAGACATGGATGAATCCATTCCATATACCCAAGAGATCATATCTAATATTCCTAATTTGAACGAATTTTCCTTACTAGAAAGAACATTACATTCTTTCCTTAAATATGAATTAGAAAATAAAATCTACTATTTCATTTTTACCAAGGTCAATCACTTTGACACCTGTACATATGAAGATATCTACAAATGTCTTAAATCCATAAGAAACGAGTTGATTGTCAATCTGACAGGTCAAAGTAACCCCGAAATAGCTATATCAGACTTCAATAACCCTTTCGATAGTCATCAGTATATCAAACTATACAATATGATCCTATATTTATTTCATAATTCAGAAATGGCTATACACATTTATAAAAATACTATAATCTACCCATCACTAAGTGAAGTTCCTAAAATCATGAAAGAAAACCATGACCTACCTATAGCCGGTCACTTAGGTTCTAGTAGGATGCTGAAACGTATCCAAGAAAAATATTACTCGAAAAATATGCGAGCAGACGTCGAAAACTACGTAAAGAAATGCGCGCAATGCCAAATTAATAAAGCCCTTAGAAGAACCAATCGCGCTCCTATGCAAATCACATCTCTTTCCATACGCCCTTTTGAACGCGTAGCTTTTGATATCGTAGGACCACTACCAGAAGCCGGTAACGATAAATATAAATATATCCTAACCCTCCAAGATGACCTTACCAAATTCTCAGCCGCTTATCCAATCACTAACACTACTGCTGAAGAAACATGTGAATGTTTGGTCCATTTTATTACATTATTTGGAATACCCAAAACAATCCTAACAGACCAAGGGACCAATTTCACGGCCGAACTATTTAAACAAACGTGTAACTTATTAAAAATCAAACAATTATGGTCCACCCCGTATCACCCTCAGACTCAGGGTGCTCTCGAGAGAAGTCATTCTACCCTAAAAGAATACCTAAAATCTTATGTAAATGAGCAACAAAATAACTGGCCCCGCTATGTGTACACAGCTATGCTTGCATATAATACGGCCATCCATTCAACCACTCATTTTGCTCCCTATGAACTTGTATTTGGAAATAAACCATACATACCAAATTCCATTTACGAAGAAACAGCAGGCGCTACTTACCCTGAATACGTCCGTATACTCCAAAATAGACTTAAATACTGCCGAGCAAAAGCAATAGAATATATACAAAAATCAAAGATAAACTCCAAAACTTATTACGATACTCACACAAGGCCAATTAAATATAAAGTCGGCGATCTAGTTTATCTTAAAAATCATTTACGCCTTAGAAAAGCCCTTTCACCTATATGGAAAGGCCCGTTCAAAATTGTGAAAATTCATGGAAATAACACTGCGTCACTCTTAATAAATAGACGTCATGTCAAACACCATTTTGACGAAATGAAATTAGCTACTAGTAATGAACCTTAGATAATATACCTATAACTTAGCTAATTTAAATTAACTTTCCTTCCAGAATTGGTTACATTTATCCTACCCTGGCGTCAAACGGTCAAGGATATATCCAGCCAGCATCAGACGACGCAGGCATATATTTTGACCCCATTGGCTCTCTAAAAATAACCGATGATACTCTAGATATTATCGTTCCCATAGATATCTCTTTCATACAACCACATTTGGATAATATAAGGGATATCCTAAGAACTTCTCAAGTTTTATGTAATCAAAGTAATGCATATTATGAAGGCGAATGTCACTATTTGTTCCAACCATTGTCATCCCGCTATTCGGATATAATTAGAGACTTTGAATCTATTTCCTACCTTATACCCAAATCTTATAAAAGATCAGCCTGGTTTGGTGGAATCGGCTCAGTAATCAAACAATTGTTCGGTAACATGGACCAAAATGATGCCGAAAAATATAGTAATGCTGTTAAAACCTTAGAAAATGATCAAACCAAACTGGCAACCCTCATGAAAGAAAACATGATGGTTACAACATCCACACTATTGTCCCTAAAAGAAGTCATTGATAAAATTAATGCAAATGAAGTTAGTCTAAGTTATGCTATTGATACCTTGAATCAGGAAATGGTGAATTTGACACTAATTTCCGATAAACTATTAATGAGATCTAAAATATCGGGATTGTCGAATATTTTAGAAAGTAGCTTATTAACCTTATCATTTAAGTTAGAAGATATTAATAATGCTATCATGTTTAGTAAGTCTAATATACTATATCCATCTATTATTACCCCTAAGCAACTGTTTTCAGATCTTGTGGATAATTATAGATTTCTTCCTAGCTCTAAGCAATTACCTGTACCCTTAACCTTAGATAATATCCATATTTTAGTAAATGTATCGGATATATCCAGTTATTATGCAAATAACAAAATAATATTTGTAATACAAATGCCTTTAGTAAACACTAAAGAATTCGACTTGTATCACACTATACCTTATCCTACTGCCCTTAAAACAATAAACAATACATTGTATTCCACAATAATACCATCAACTAGATATTTGGGCATAACTAAAGATAAATCGTCCTATTGTAAATTAAATTCACTTAATACTTGTAAAGTTATAAATACACAATATTATATTTGTGAAATTCCTAACACATACTCCACATCAGCCGTACCAATATGTGAAACTGAGGTTATTTCAAAAGCTCTGACTTCCGTCCCACCTCTTTGCAAAACTGAATTTGTTAATGGTAATTTTGAAACCTTTCATAAACTACATAACAACCAATGGATATACATGATTAGTCTAAATTATAAAATTACAATAGAATGCAATAATCAAGATCTATCTGAATCTTCTATTTCCGGTACTGGTATACTAACTATACCAGACAATTGTATTGCTTATTGCAACGACAATAAGTTAATACCTAAACATAACATTGAAATAAAAATAAAACCGATAGTACTGCATTTTGAATTAATTAACGACACATGTTGTAGTCCTATTACTTATTTAAAAGACAATATTAAAGTCCCTTACGTTAACTTAAAAAACATAAATAATTTGGATTCTCTTTTCTCAAATTATAATAAAGTAACTGATCAAATCAAAACAAATCTTAATGGAGTTATTGAAAAACCTCATATTGTCCTTTACGGTAACTATTATTCCTATACTACTGTTATTATAAGTCTAATTATAATCTTAGTTATTTCCTATAAATTGTATCGTTATTATAAGTTAGTTAAGACTTCCAAATGTAACCCTATACCCGATACTCCCATAGAATTGGCATCCATAGATGTTGAAGATATTCCTGCTCCTAGACTCCGAGTAACCTAAAATCCTGGAAAAACTTACCTCTCCTTCCGGCGTCAACTTACCTTCCACCCGTAAGTTTCCTCCAAATCAGGGGGCTGTTACACCCTGCATCTGCACCCTTTTCGGCTTACTCACCAGTCTACTCTGCATTCCTGCTACTGACGCAGCAACCTCTCATTCCACTCCCCCCTTTCTCGCAGTCCAGCACGCCAGTCGTCTTCCAACCTTCCTACCGTGCACTTGTAACTTGCTCTCGTGTAACATTTAAATATACCTTTTATTTTAGCCAAGTGGTTTTCCTTTTTTAAAAACCTAAATCGGAACCCGGTTATAACAGCACGATCTCCTAGCAGGCGGCTTGTGTACTGGCCGGATCCCCGCCCTGGGACCTCGAGGCAAAGGTACTCGCGTCGAGTCCTGGGACGCGGTGGTATCCTTCTGCGAAATAGCCATTTCGCATTTTCATTTTTCAGAAGGAGGCTGCGGAAAAGGAGCGGGAGATGTTGTTGTGTTTGCCGCACCGGTCGATCCATCAGGTTAACCTACGCTTTCCGGGGTTGGTCTGTGGATGGGTGACCATCTTTACATACCGAGACTCCTCCGTGCCTCGGAAAGCACGTTAAGCCGTTGGTCCCAGCTGTCATTCGTGGATCTTTGACAGTCGTTACGGGTCGTCAGAAGAACGAAAGTCTGACAACCAGTCTTACCAAGGGGTATCGTATTACCCAGTTACTGGGTTGTGGAGGTCAGATAGGCAGTCGCTTCATGTAAAATACTGGTATTCAGCTGCATCCGGTTAGACTGGAAGCCGACCCCAATATAGTTGGGAAAAGGCTAGGCAGATTGATTGAGCTCGGACCACAACGGTATTATATTTAATATTAATCAAAACCAAAATTTGAAGAACCACTAGACTTTTTAGCACAATAAAAGTAAATTGGAGCCAATTTCATGAGAAATTGGCCCAATTAAAAGAATACTACAGTTTAAACACAAAATAAATTAAAAAATGACAATAATAAAATAGAACTTGAAAATTGTGTCAACTATTATACATATAAGAACCGTTACTGAAACCTGTAAAAAAAATTTAGACAAATGAAAAAATAACGATATACTTAAAATACCGTGGTGGTCCAAAGAGCTCGCCGATATGATTAATGACGTAAACACCAGGAGAGCGAGGGTCGTCGAGGAGTACCTGCAAGCGAAAGAAAATTATGAGTTGCAAGCCAAAAGGGCACAGATCACAAGTTGGAAAGGGTTCTGCGAAAAACAGGATAAGGAAGGAGTTAAAACGACACGACACGAAATTGGTGAAGAGTGGGGTGCCACTCGATGGTAGGGATTCAGCTTCACTGCTGGCGGAGACCTTCTACCCGGAAGACCTGGACGAGGAAGACAACGATGACCACCGTCGGACGCGAGTAGCGACCAGTCGTGTAAACGAGTGGACGCATGATGAACAACATGACCCATCGTTTACACTTCAAGAGCTAAAATCCGCGGTGGAAAGTTTCAACACAAAGAAGGCACCCGGGGCGTATGGTCTCACAGCTGATATCTGTGCCCAAGCCATTTCCCGGAACCAAGTGGCTCGCGCAGGGCCACTTCCCCGGAGCCTGGAAATTCAACAGTTTATTTTTTTGACGCGTTGGGATGCACGCTGTTGAATTCACTGGTCGCGATAAAAAATTGCTCGTTCATACTGTGCTTGAGTCAAGGAAACTGTACTACGAGTACGCTAGGCCAGCTTAAGTTCAAAATGCTACCACCGACGTTAGAAACGGTTGACTGTACCTACTTGTAATCTCTCTAAACTCCCACGTCTTGCTGTGTACGATAAGCACCTCGAAATGCTACAGGAAGTATTGGGACATACGAGTGGTCATAGTTTTGATATCTACATGATTCATTCGGATGAGTCAGTAAGGAAAACCCTTTGAGGGTTTTCCTCAAACAACACGTGCATGGAGGCTGAGGAGACCGTTGCGCACGTCCTCTTTGAATGCACAGGCGTCACCCAGATCATACACATGTTCTAAACAGACCAGAAGACCTAATTATCTTCTGGAAGGAAGTAGGCTGGTTGGAATAACCACCAAACGGCCACTATGGTCCACGCAAAATGGTCCACCTGACGAACTAAGTGTGGAAACCAAACTCTTTAACATAGAACATAGAAAAACTATACCTAAAGAGATAGAAATAGAAAAAGGTGACGGCAAACATTATGGACATAAACGGAGAGAAAAGGAAAGAAATGGATTGATTTTAACACGCTTTTATTAGCTTGACCTGTATGTAACGGATTCTGTCGACATAATTTTCACCTACTTCTAACTGTCGTCTCGAAATTAAACTTTGTATGTATAAGTAACGGATTTAATTCTGCGACCCTAAATGCTACTTCCAGTGTTCCTCAGGGCTCTACTGCTACTGGGTCCTCTTTTGTTTATTAGGTTTATTAATGATATAGGTACGTGTTTTCAAAATTCTAAAGTACGCAGACGATCTAATATTTTTTAGGCCGATTATTAATTTTACATGACTGTTTACTTTTGCAAGAAGATTTAAATAGGTTCTCTGCATAATGATAAAAAATAAACTTAAATTGAGCATGTCCAAAGGCATTCGTTTTACTAAAAATAAAAACGTAATAAATATGGATATTCATTGAACAATAAGATCTGACAAGAGAAACAGAGGTTCGTTATCTTGGTGTTTTGTTTGATGATAAACTCCATCCTGATGCTCATGTTGCTAACATTGTGTACAATTCTTCGTATGTTCGGTTTTGTGATGAGATCGGCTCAGAAATTTAAACGCCCTGGTACTTATTTATACCTATAAACAATGTTGATATAGGTATAAATAAGTATAGGATTTTCGTACAATGCGAGGTCAACTTAGACTGGAAATGTATAGCTTGATGTGTAGCCGTGTGTACCAATGGACTTTATATATCTGTAGAAAAAAAATCATATTTAAAGAAATATTTTCACCAACTTCAAGACGTCCGATTGAATTGAAAATTTGCACACGTGTCATTATGTTACAATGATTTCATAACTTTGCCTTATATCCTGACCAGGATCACTAGAATAATAAATAATGTAGGGTGTTTCACTTCCAATTACAAATAATTAATGTATAGTTATTTATAAAAGTAGAGATATACAAATTTAGTTAAAAGTACCCCACACTTTTTAACAATTTAATTATTAATTTTGTTACTTTGACTAACTTATTTTTTAAAATCTAATAAGTTTAAAATAAGTCTAAGGCGTGTTTTTTTTAACTATACTTTATTAGAGAACATACTAGCTGCAGGCTTCCATGGTTAAGTCTCTAATCAGAACAGTAACGTAATCAGTAGGTAATAATATGAGTCTGTCCATTGCTCGTGACGGTTGTATACTCATACAGTTCAAGTTCGTGTTACTCTGCATCAGTCGCTCCTGACAACCGGTCGAGATGTCGCGCGTCTATCTACTCTCGCTTGCCACGCTACTTACATGCGCACGCGCATACGAAGGTGAACAACAAGATTTATTTGATTATAGAACTTCATTCGCGACTAATCATATGATCATTAGTTTTACAACATCTGAGATCGGTATTGATGGTGTTTATTTGTTGGCAGACAAGCCAGCAGCTCCTCAGGCCCTGGAGGCGGAGGTAGTGGCATCTGAAGGTGGCACAGCTATACTGCGCTGTCTGTTCCATGGCAACCCAACACCCAACAAGATCACGTGGAGGCTCCGAGCACATACCGTACGTATAAAAAAGAGTCGCTCAATGTTTTCACAATACATAAAAACATAAACCTATTTGTAGATCAGTTTCCCGATATTGTTCATGCATTTTAGGCTAAGCAGTTACTTTTTTATAGTACGAATTTGGTCAAGCCTTTGGTTTTCAAGAAATTTTCTGACTGAACAACAAAGTAAGATGTCACCAAGCAGCCATGCACAGAAAACGTGCTACTTATCATCAGCAGAAATGTCAGACCGTCTTCAGCACTTGGGCTGTATTTCGGTGCTGGTGGGATGTGCAAAAGTGTGCTAAACTTCTTACTTTGACTTAAAATTTCTAGACAATTTAAACTCATAATAATTTTTAACCATTTCCCAACAGATCGACGTTAACACGGATCGCTATAGGTTGATATCGGATGGCGCTCTCGAGATCAACCCCCTGTATCGCAGTGACACCGGCGTCTACACCTGTGTGGCTGACAGTGGCCTCGGAGTGGCCATGCAGGAGGTACACCTGGTCGTCAATGGTGAGTGGTGAAGGGGTGGGTGAAGCACAACGGTAGCTTGGGAACTGGACTGGGATTTGATGTTATAACAAATATTCACGCGTTTCAGACGATGCTTTTCTATGCACTTATTAGGACATTGTACTAGTGTGCTGTGTTGGTCACACAAGGCGGTCTTATTCGCGTGAGCCGCAGGCGAGCACGCTAAGGTAGCCGAGTGTGTAATATCGTAACTATAGAGTAGATACATTTAGATTTATAAAGTTCAATTGACCTTTGTTGCCAGGTAGGTACTGACTATCCGGAGCTTCTTTTAAAAACGTTTGTACTTTAGTTGGTGACAATACTTTAGATTTCGTATTTTTGATAATAACGATAACAAATATTTATGCAAAATGGCGCGCTGGTTTTGTTTTTTCCGCTAGCAATGCGCGCGTAAGTGTAAATAAAGGCACTGGAAAAACTACTGAACAGCCTTTATTAAAAAATATAACAATCACAGAATAATATTTTGTGTTTGTTAAAATATAACAAACGCAAATTAAGATTAATGTGTCGTGAAAAATATATAGTTTGATGAAATATTATTCATATTTTATTTATTAACACAGTAGGCATAAAAAATGCAAGAAGTACCCACGCACAATGGTGCACCTGAAGGACTGATTACATTACATAGGCTCTCTTTGATGAAAGCGCAAATCTCTGCTCGGGTGAAAATAGAGAATGCTCATTTAATAATATTATAGGTGATTTCTTATATTTTTACTAAATAATACTTAGATACAAATACTTCGTTCAGTGACTGCTAGGTACTGGAATCCCTCTGCTAGTAGAAAGATGTGGGCTGTGGACTTTGGTCTGGTTTTGTTAGTTATGGTGAGACCTCACCTCCGGACTTGATGGAGTGACCTGAAGGTGTACTTCGGTGACTGCTATTGGAACTACTCGACAAGTAGAACTAGGTGTGCCGAGTTTGGGCTCGTTTTGTTAGTAATGATGAGACCTTACCTCCGTACTTGATGGTGTGACCTGAAGATGTACTTCAGAGACTGTTACTGGAATTCCTCATTGAATAGAACTAGGTCTGCCGAGTTTATTTTTTCTACTTTCTTACTTCTTACCAGTAGTAAAAAAGTAGAATGTCTCTTAAAAATAATCTTGGTTCGCTATAGAATTAATTTGTATTCTCGTAATTTTTTATGTAATTTGAATATTTATTATAAATTGTTGTGATTTTATAGTTGGTTATATACCTAGTCTTGCCATAAATATTGTCACGAAGAATTTTTTATTTTTTTTGTTGCAAATAATATTTATTACTTTTACAGTGTGTTAGTTTATTACATAAATATAAAACAATTTAAAATATAAAAAAGGTTATTCGAAGTCCATTGGCAGCAATACAGTCCTTTAAACGTTGAGGCCAGTTATCAATAGAAGCACGCACTCTTTCCATGGGAAAATTCTTCACTGTCAATCGTATGGATTGTTTTAGGGACTCCAAATTATCATCGCGTTTAGAGCAAGCCGTACTCTCTAAAACTGACTATAAATCATAATCCAGCGGATTAAGATCGGGACTAGACGACGGCCAGTCTTCAGCTCTGATGAAGTCCGAAACGTTCACTTCCAACCAAGACTGCGTGGACCGAGCTTTATGACCCGGCGCCGAGTCTTGTTGGAAGGACCATACTTGGTTATTGAATATGGTGTTGTTAAGGGGCTTAACTACCTTCTCAAGAATGGTATCTTGATACACTTGTGTCGATGTTTTGATACCTTTTTCACAAAAATATGGCTCTGTCACTCCTTCATAGCTAACACCCCAAAAACCATCACTGAAGTCGGATAATGCCCACGTTGCACTCTGTCGACTAATTGGGAAGCTTCCTTAGAGCTTTGAGCATAAATACGGTCATTTTGTTTGTTAAAATGTTGCTCAATTGTAAAGATTTTCTCATCCGTAAACAAAAAAAATCTGTGACCTCCCTTTGCGTACCGTTTCAGTAGTTGTTTCGATTTTACCACCCTATTCTTTTTTTAAATTATCAGTAAAAAAATTACCAGTGCGTCATTTATAGGCTGCAAGTCCTAAGTCATCTTTTAAAATACGAGACATGGTTCTGGGTGCTATCTTCATCTCCCGAGATAAAAATCTTTTGCTTTCGGACAGGATTTCTTCGAATTCTTTCCCTTACTGCTTTGACCACCTTTTTCGTACGAACACTACGTGGACGGCCAGATCTTTTTCTGTCACAAACAGAGGAGTTCTCATTTTACCTATTAATAGCCCGGTACACAATCATTTGACTAATACCAAGCATGGAGAGTTTTAAAAATTGCATTTGGCTCCATACCAACTTTGTGTAATGCAATCACAGCGATTCGGTTCTCTTTATTACCCCACTCTATTTTAATATCGCAAAATATTGTACAATGTATTGGCGCCAAAATTAGAAAACTCAATGAACAATCGTGTAGAAATGACAGATTCCAAATTTAAATGTAATATCTTTCTTATTTTTAACTGTAACAGTATTTATGGCCAGACTAAGTATATTCTTTTGGTTGGTTATATAAAATATTCTATTTTTCATTATTTTTAAATTTGGTGACAGTGTAATTAAATTGTTTTTGTTTCTTCGGTTATAGTTTTGGTTTGCTTCTATGTATGATCGAAAGTAAGTCCTGTGTTTTTGCACGAACGTACGAATAGCTATTTGTAATAATATGATAAGGGAGGGTTATATTTTTTTATTTTATTATATGTGGTTTACAACTTTCAAAGATGCCTATAGATTTTTTTTGCATAGTGATAATATCATTAGTCAGTACTTATTATGCCTTAATTAAACCATGCATAAGCATATGCATAGTATATTGAGAGCGTGATCTCATAGTTTCTGTTGCTTTTTAATTTGCTTAGTGCGTATATAAATATTGTGATGTTAGATAATTGTCCAATGTTAAACCTAGAACCGTTACAATGTCTTATCTCTTTCTGGGATATTTAATTTATAACGTACTAAGATTTTATATTTAGCGGCTTTCGTTGTTGTCCTAAATTGTATTAGATTAATTTTTCCACGATTTAACTAAGTATTTTCTATGTTGGTCAAAGTTTCGATGTTCTCAGTGCTTCTAAGCACAAGCGATACGCCATCCGCGAATAGAACGCACTTCGAGTCAATTATTTTAGGTAGGTCGTTTATGTACATGATAAATAATATACACCCCAACACACTGCATGCCTTTTGGAATAAAGTGATTAATAATCTTTGTCCGTGATTTTATAATTTGTATTTCTTTTGCTTCTTTGTTGCGGTATTCTATTTCAACATATTGTTTTCTATTTTTAGGTAAGGTTTTAGCCATTTATATCCCGTACCCCTAATGCCCAAAATTCCAAAAATTTCAATGGTTTGTATGCCCTATGCCATATATTTTTTGTAATAAAATGCAATTGGATACTTTAGTCATATCTAGAAACAAACCTATGGCATTAGACTGTTTCCCAGAAATACATTACAAATTTACAATACATTACATTATATTACAATTTCGAAACTCTGACTTAGAGTTGATTTTATTAGTAATTCTGTATAGGAGGGCTTTGTACTTTGTAGAGAGGGATGAATACAATAGGATAGTGTATAAAACTGAAAATCGTACAAACAGAGTTACAGTGATATGGTTCTCAGGCACAGATATAGAAACCTTATCTATTCGACAAAAAATATTCGTACTTATCAAATATTTCATAGCATTTCAACAGTTTAAAATACAATGGATTTCCCAGCGGATATCCATATCGCGTGATGACTTTCAGGATGTTATAATACACGCATTTAATGAAATTCAAGTGTTATCTGCTACAGAATAATTTTAAACAGTGGGTAATATACTGTTATCGGTAAATTGCATGGATTCAGCGCTATCCAAACGGTGTCGTTTGATTGCAAATAGTGGCTAACAGCAGTAACTGGGTAGTGGGTATGGTGGGTGATATAGGCAGTTACTGGTATGCAACTGCATCGGCTTAGATGTGAAGCGGACTCCAAGAGTTGGGGAATCTGTTAAAAGAGTTTGTCAATATTTTATTTTTATATCTAAATTATAGATCCGGCCCAAGACCACTGCTCTCAGTTCCGTGAAGAATTCGAGCAGGCGCTTAAGTGCCAGTATGGCATTCACACGTCGGCGCAAGATGGCTGCGAGAGGTTTGTGACAATTGTTTCATGTATTTAGAAATAACGATACTGTTGTCACAGTATAGCAGCAGTATAGTAGCAGTATAGCAGTGTAGCCTACTTTGTCAAGTAGGCTACAAAAGAAGACTTCAATTACACTGCTTCAATAGACTGAAGTATTTTAATGTTTCAGTTAGGTACTTAACTCGCATTCGTTATTATTATACATACACATTTCGGTTCGTTCTAGACCCCTTTCGATCGACCTGCTCGCAATGCATGTTTTCTGTATGAAGACAGCCCTTCTGCGCATGCTTCTCAGGTTGTTGGCCGAAACTTCTCCCTATATGTTTACTGGACACCGAAATAATACTGTTTAATATAGACAGTGTTATTTGGGTGTCCGTATGGATGGAGGAGCCATGTCTCATATCTAAACGCGGGTACTACCAATATTTAGTAAGTAGTCAATTAGCCAAATTTGGAGGCCCGGTCCTGGAATTTGTAGTAAAACCTTTAAAAAGTTCCAGCACGTTTTAGGTGGCTCCTCAATCCTGACGGTCTATAGAAATGTATACATTACATAGCTACTAAAATAGTTGATCAAATCGGATAACAATAGCACCAATATTTAGTAGAAATTTCTACTAAATATTGGTGCTATTGTTATGTCTGATATTAAAAATGTACACACGGCTACACATCAAGCATAAGCTTGTAGCGGTTACACCGCCACATACGAACTACGTATCAAAGAAATGACGTCACACAAATCCTGCATCGCGCAATTAGAGTTTACCGCGCGAACGACATAATTATACAAAGACTCAGCCGGCCCGCCAGACACAACACCCGTCTGGTCGGAGGATCCTCCCTTTTCTATGGTGGATGAGTGAACTTTACACCCTGTTCCTCATGCCACTAAAAGCTAAACGCTGTACGTAAATCGCATACAGTGCGAGATCAGCATAAACTGGAAATGTATAGCTTGATGTGTAGCCGTGCGTACCTACCCGTGTCCCGTAATTTTCTTACGAAGAAGTTTGTTTTCAGACATTTTGCGTGTCACATGTGTGGATTGAGCGTTAACAGTTTAGTGTATAGGGTGACCATAAATAATTCAAACCATGATCATAAACAGAGTTTTATTTACTCATGAATAATTATTCAATATTCACAAAGAATAAAAAAGAAAAATATACTAAAATAAAAAAAAAGTATCCCAAAATAATGGCCTTTTTAAAATATCTCTAAACATGATCTACATCACTATATTCTCTAATCTCTTCTCTTCTCTAATCTCTAAATATTTTAAAACAAAGTTCGTTCCCTTTTGTGTTCGTCGGTGTGATCGCATTGTTCTGCTAAAATTCCGACCGATTTTGATACGGTTTTCATCATCATAATTATGTAGAACTTATATTCCGGAAGGTACTTTTTTTTTTTTTTTATCAAAAAAAAAATACCAAACTTTTTCATAGCTGTCTGATTTTCAGAATGTAGTTGAACGATAGATTTTAGATACCGAAAACACAATTTTCAGAAACCAGTAGCGTCACACCATTTACAAAAATTAAAAATGATGCAAAAATAAAACCCATAGCAACCCGTCGGAAAATGTTGTTATCTGACCAATGTTCACCAGAACATTGGTCAGTTGATGCGAATAAATCATTTTTCAGAAGAAAGTGTGGGCATCTTGTGTTTAAAACCATTTTGAACGACTTGAAAAATGTTACCATTTTTACATACGGTTATTATAGAGCTTACACGAAACCAAAAGGAAACTGGAATAAGGTTGGAAAATAACTGTATATTGCAATAAAATTCATAATTTTTAGGGTTCCGTAGTCAACAAGGTACCCTTATAGTTTCGCCATGTCCGTCTGTCTGTCTGTCTGTCCGCGGTTTAGCTCAAAAACTATTGGTACTAGAAAGTTGTAATTTGGCATGAGTATACATGTTAATGTCGCCAAAAAAGTGGTAAAATATATTTTTTTTAAAAACAATTATTTAGGGTACCTCCCCTACATGTAAAGTGGGGATGATAATTTTTTTTTTTCATCCTACCCATATTGTATCCCACAATATGGGTAGGATGAAAAAAAAAAATTATCATTGGATTGAAAATTATGATTGGAATTATCGTTGGATAGGTTTTTCGGATTAGGGGTTTGCTTACACCGTTTTTTGATTACCTAAACCGTTCGTGACTTATCAAGCTTTGAAGTACTAATTTTCGTTAGAGTCAAGTGTACCTCTACCAACTAAACGGTTGTAATTTGAAATTCAAATGTCACGGCATTAGTACTTATATGTAACTATGTTTAAAGGAAAACTATTACACTTAAGTGGGCTTTACAAGTTTACGAGTAATAATGGACCAACTTCAATTTGCGGTTGCAAAAACATGTTCTCCCATATATTCCGTATGGGAGAACATGTTTTTCAATTACAAATTTAAGTTTGTTCTTACGATAAATTCATTCCAACTACGGAACCCTTCATTGTGCGTGGTCCGACACGCACTTGGCCGGTTTTTGTAATTGTTGTCGGATAGGAGTGTAACAAGCACCACGAGTCTGCCAGTCGACTCCGGAACGTTATTTTGGTTTTCGGAGAGGTTACATTTAAAATTTCTGTACCTAAACAGATTTTCAGTTACTCCGGTAACAATACAATTAAAGCATTTAAAAAAATAACCAGGTTCCCATGAGACAGGTCGGTTAATTTTGTTGACATTCCTAAAAAAATCCCTGCCTCGTTGGTCTAGTGGTTGCAAGCGCTACTGCTGAGTATGAGGTCCTGGGTTCGATTCCCAAGTTGGCCAAAGTATGATTGGGTTTTTCCAACAGAAATTTTTCAGTAGTAGCGCAGTCTGGAATTGTGCCCGGTTGATGGCAATAGGCTCGCCCCCTATTACATGGGACTTAACAAGCATAACTGGCGAAATGTGGGTGTACTGCAGGTACACCTCTGCCCAATCCTTCGGGGAAACAAGGCGTGATGTTATGTTATTCCTAAAAATTCGTCGTGTCTAATGCGCTCAGTCCACATGTGACACGCAAAATTTCTGAAAAAAACTTTTTCGTAATAAATTACAAAACCTATGTACATTTTTAATAATAATATCAGACATATTGTGATGAAAACGTCTGCCTATTTTTTTGACCTAGCAGAAATGGACTCCAGTAAAACTGGGTTGTTTCTGACCGGTACTTCCCGCCGAGTCGGGTTCAGAATCATCTAAACTAACGATTTTTTTTTTTGTTAGTAGTGATTTGACATTTTAGTAATGGTTTTGACATTATTTATGGTTATTTTGTCATTCACAGTTTTGATTTTGACATTACTAGTAATTATGACCAAAATTTTCCAAATATTATTATGTACTAGCACTATAGATTAAGATGTAGGGAATGGGTGATTCATTCGGAGTTACTTTTTCCAAAACTAAAAAAAATATGAATAAAACAAATTTATCGGGTAATATTTATTATAATACAAAAGAACCATTCCTTACATTTACTTTTTAAATATTATTTCTTTCAAATGTTGTCCGTAACTGCGATTAAGGTGGTCCATTCTGGAGTTCCAGTTTTCCGACCAGAACGTCACTGTCAATGGTGACCGTTGTCGTACCATGATAACGGACTATTTGTTTCCTGAAATTGAAGCCCGTGAACTTCAGAACTTTTGGTAACAACAAGACGGCGCCACTTGCCACACAGCACGTGAAACCATGGCTTTGTTGCGAGAAAAATTTGGTGAACAGTTAATTTCGCGTTTCGGACCAGTCAGTTGGCCGCCTAGATCCTGTGATATCACACCCTTAGACTTTTTTCTGTGGGGTTATGTAAAGTCCAAAGTTTATATGGATAAGCCGCGTACGATTGATCAACTGGAAGTCAACATTACTCGCGTTATTCGCCAAATACCACTAGAAATGCTCGGTCGGCTCATCGAAAACTGGAACTCCAGAATGGACCACCTCAATCGCAGTTACGGACAACATTTGAAAGAAATAATCTTTAAAAAGTAAATGTAAGGAATGGTTCTTTTGTAGTAGAATAAAGATTACCCGATAAATTTGTTTTATTCATATTTTTTTTAGTTTTGGAAAAAATAACTCCGAATGAATCACCCACTGGAAATGAAATGATTTGATTTGATGTATGTATACGGTTTTGGTCGTAAAACGATGTGACATGGTTTTGGTCGTTTGTTCTTGTACCACATTGAATTGATAAGGAATGTTTATTTTATTAATAGTATATTTTGAAATACTGAATGTGCAGGATGTTGGATTAGGTACGACAATATTTAGTGGAAATACTAAATGTCGGTGCTATTGTTATCCGATTTGATAAACTACTTTAGTAGCTACATACTATTTGATGACGTGTAAAAAGTGATTCCAATATCCTATTTACAGAATAAACAATTTAATTTCATATATTTTTATAGACCGTCAGGATTTTACAAAATCGGCTAATTTACAACTAAATATTGGTAGTACCCGCGTTTAGATATGAGACATGGTTCCTCAATCCATTCGGACACTTATTTGGTCTACATTATATTTTGAAAATGCCTTCTAAAACGTTATAAATCTAAGTACAATTTATTCCCATTTAGATGGAAATGCAAAGAAGACCCCTGCGTCAGAGCAAACTGCTCGTCGAGCGAGCACTGCGAGGTCATCAAGCTGAGCAGCCCCTCCTCCCAGGAAGACTTGTATTCCACTAGATGTGTCACTGGTAATTAAACATAAACAACATTAGGGGCCAGTCCGCACGATGCAGTGCGTCGACGCACCGCAAGGATTTCAACCTCATGGTAGTACACACGTGCGGTGCGGCGCGGGAACACACCGTGTAGCATGCCATTGATATTTGTATGTAAGACTCCGCAACGGCATCGCTCCGGCGCCGCGCCAAAGCCGTATCGCATCGTGTCTACCGGCCCTGACTTATATTATTTGAACACACAATTTTACACATTTTGTTAAGTTTAGCGCTTGTCCACGTGTCTCCGAACAGGCTCTGTTCACCAGATCACTATTAAGCGCCTCCGTGGTAAAGTGGACCACCTGTCTCAGACCCAGGGGTCCCGGGTTCGATTCCCAGTAGGGGCAAAATTTTTTGCACGGTTTGGTTAGTGGTAGAGCTTGTTCTAAGTCCGCTTGGCTGGCTATCACCTTCTTATCTAAGTATCTTGCCATAACAACAATGTTAACAGCATTGTTGTGTTTCGGCGGTTAGAGATAAGATAGCCAGTTCATTTGTTTTTTTTTTCAAACGATACAGGTTGTTAAACTTTTTTTTATGTTTCCCGTTGCCCCCGAAAAGTGATCCCCATATTCAAAATTTTAACTAAATGCCAGTTGAAATTTGGTACACATGAATTTCTGTGACCCAAACACAGACGTGTAACAATTCCCCCCTCTTACCTACGAAACTACAGAGCTTTTAAAAAAATTCAGAGAATGGTTCTTTACTAATAGATTACAGGAAAACCTTCATGAAATATATGGTCTGGTAAATCTCTCAATATTGTGCGTACAAACTTAAATCGTAAATCTTATACTCTTTTGTATAAGATTTATATTTGGCCTGCGCAAATATGATCACATTTCTGAATTTCGTACAAAGCTCAAGTGGCTTCCCTTATGTCTTCGCCGGAATTCTCATATCTTATTTTCAGCTCTACAGTAATCTGTTCAATCCTATAACCCCCTCTTATCTTAAAAAACGTTTCAAGTTCCTTCATGACACACATGATAGATATCTGAGGTCATCGAAATGCTTTAGACTAGAGATTTCACCAGCTTTTATGACAAGTCTTTTACAGTTCAAGCAGTACGGTTATGAAATGCCTTGCCCGTGCCGATAAGGCGTAGGTAATCAATGTTTGACAACTTTCAAAATTCTGGTAAAAAAACACTTCCTCTCTCCTTAAACATCAACATTACATATGTATAGTTCCTTGCTCTTGTTTCATGTTTATAATTTTATACAAGTATATCTACATATATTTATATATATTTATATGAGTAAGTTTATGCTTTATGTATGTAGGTATGTATTTATTGTGTATGTAAATCGTACACCACTGACTACTACTGTATTGTCTCTCCTGTTACCTTTAATCCATCCAAAGGCTGTCTGTAAAAAATCGCTTTAAGCGATAAGACCGCCCATTGTGTCACCCTATGTAAAATTTCTAAATTGATGTCTGTAAGATATATGGAATGTAATTTTTTAAGAGTATTCTATCTACATAGGTTAATAATACATAACTATGAATAACAGATATATTTTAATAAGTAAAATAACAAAAATAAATAATAACTTAATAATTATACTACATTAATGATAGTGAACAATCTTTAAGCAACTAAAGAAAGAAGCAATACTAAATATAATTAAATATGAATAGATATACCTGCATATAAAATATTAAAAGAATAAGTGAATGAATGGATATAAAATTATTCTAACTTAATACCAAGGAAAATTAATAAAGCGCTCTTCCTCTCTCTACTTATTTAAAAATTTGCTGTGCCCAACAGGGTCCGTAATTTTTTCTATTATTATTTATTTTATTTACTACCTGTAATTGTACATTATGGATTGCAATAAACGATTTGAGATTTACATAGATAGAATACTCTTTATTGTACCTACACCATAAAAATTACATAATTATTATTGTTTTACCATAATGTGTACTTAGGTGGTAACTGTACTTGTGTAATTATTTAGATAATTACGGACCCTGTTGGGCACAGCAAAAGGGTAGGAGAGAGGAAGCTCTGTTTTAGGAGATAATTAAGTTGTTTTCGTGCGAACAAGTTTTAACTTACATATTATAATCAAAGTCAGGAGATCGCGAATAAGATACTAAGCATTTCACATATCTATTATTTATGTATTATTTTATCTGCAAAATGTACTTAAATGTTTTAATTTATTTTATATACCCTACCTGTACATATCTATTATAATTCTGTTTATTCATGTGTATAAATTATTTTTCTTTAAAAAATAATTATTGCTATATTATTTAATATATTATTATTGCTATTTTATAGCTAATGTTTTTTGTTATAAATAATGTAACAAACATTATTTAAACATTGAAATAATGTTTGTTACATTATTTATGAATAATTACTATTATATATTATTTATTAATAATTACCGTATCATTAATATATTTTTAACATACCTGTAAATTGCGTGACTATGATTTATTTTTATTATTTATGTTTATCATTTAAATATTAAACTGGTGGATGCCAAGCTTCACAGCTTGGCTCATCGCCGCAAGGTTGCCTGCTTGTCGGTCTTCTACAGATTGTACTTCGGCGAGTGTGCCCATGAACTCAACGACCTCATTCCACCGGCCCCCTTCTACCACCGGATATCTAGACGCACTGCAGGTTACCATCCCAACCTAGTTGATATTCCACCAACTCGCACTAAGCGTTTTCAAACATCTTTTATAATGCGCACAGCAAAGGAGTGGAACTCTCTGCCTGCGTCTGTGTTTCCGAACGCATACAACCCGAATTGATTCAAAGTAAGAGTGAACAGGCTTCTTCTGGGTAAGCTCACTCCACTGTCGACTTTGTCTCGGTCACCTCTGACCTAGACTAGAGTCAAGAACAAATCCATCGTAAAAAAAAAAAAAAAAAACATCTAAGCATTTGTTTATCAGTATTTTTAAAGTTTATTTATTCTTAACTTTTCTTCTTTCTTTTTTATTTCAGGTAGCTTGTTATATATTTTTATAGACATTACGTAGGGACTTGTAGAATGCATTTTTAGCCTGGATGTAGGTATGTTTAGCCTAGATCGGTGCCTAAGTGTGTATTGTGATTCTTCGCGTTTTGTGTAGAACTCTTGATGCTTATGGACAAACTTACATATTTCTAGAATGTAAATACTGGGGAGGGTTAGTATATAGGGTTTGCAGCTGTCAGTTTGATCAATGTTTACCAAGATTCTAACTACGAATTTTCTGCATTATTTGTATGTGTCTGTTCAGCTCTTCATGGAAATTTATGGTAAGTCACATTACTCGAACGAAATATGTTTTACTCATAACATGGATACATTCGTGATTAATAAAACTATCATTGGTTATGTTGACTGTAGAGTATTCTATTCTATATATCCAAAATTCTATAATTGCAAATGTACATATTTATTTTGCTCACAGACGTGCCAGCGCGACATCAGGCAGTCTCGCAGAAGCAGTTGGTGGCATCTGAAGGTGGCACAGCCACACGTTATTTTTTCCCAGGCAACACACCACCCAAGATCACGAGGAAGTTCCTGCAACTTGGCGTACGTATCAAATTCGAAAAAGTATTATACCAATATTTCGACGGCACGGTTGGCGCAGTGGTTAAGCGATTGACTGCTGCACTGCGTATCGCGGGTTCGATTCCCACACGGAACAAATATTTGTATGACCTACAAGTAGTTGTTCCGGGTGTGGCTGTTTGTGTATGTGAGTTTAAATGTTTGTAAACGCACCCACGGTACAGGAGAAATTCCTAGTGTGAGGCAACGTTCTAAATCGTTTAATTAATAATCTAAATTAAAAATATAATGTATTTTTTGTTTTGTTTCCTTTATTTTACTTTACACATATAAGTTACTAAAATATTTAAAAAATTGTGGCCTACCAGTATTGGGAACAGGGTCCAAGCTACCGGTGCACAGAGCGGAAGCCCCGTACTTGGAAGCGATCAAAAATATTCTTTAACGACTTCCAAAAGGAGGAGGTTATCAATTCGGATGTTTTTTTTATGTAATGTATGTTCGGGCATTTTTTGCAAAATTCTTTTTTTTTTTGGAAAATATATACTTTCGAGATGGTCCTATTGTCATCAGGTCAAGATCTGATGATGGATCCTGGAGAAATTGAGGGTACTCTTCAAATATTATAGGCACACCTATAACGACTTGGGTATTTTTTATAGTAACTCGTGCAGTTGCAATTTCGGAAGTTAAAATTAAAATAAGCCATAGCAGCTAAGAGACGACCAGGTCCAACTGACGGCGCCCGTTCACGAACATGACGCATGGATCAGCACCATTTAGCTCAACCATTTTGAAGGGAGCTAAATGATCCAACACACGCGCCACCATCAGCGAGACATCTGAGTGAGCATGACATACAGCCGCCAGGGCACATTCAAGTCAATACATATTACCCGGTAAATGGTACCTCTATAGTACATGGTACTCACATCTGTACTATGCAATTATATAATACAAAAGAGATTGAGTTTATACAATACAAAGATGGTCTTACAATCTTCAGCAGCTCCAACAGTATTTTCAAAATGATAATCAATTAGTTGTGGTTGTGGAGCAGCAATGAGCCAAGCATTTTTATCAGTGATGTAATCCCCCAACATACAATACAAATCCCCTACATAGTGTGCGTTTTAGACAGGATTTGAATTTCGTCTCATTCAGTTGAAGTATGTGGGGAGGAATTTAATTGTAACATTTTAAACAGTACCCCATGAAAGACGAGTCTACCTTAGCCAGTTTGAAACCTGGTTGTACTAATAGGTCCCTATTTTTTGTACAATAATTATGTCTATCATCTCTTTCACTAAAAAGATGTTTTTTTTTTTCTTACGTACCTGATGTTTTTTGATATATATTGACGGTACCTTGTCAATATATATCATAGATATATATTGACAAGGTACCGTCATGATGTTAATATCCTTAAACAGTTCCCTTAGAGAGTCGCGTCTGCGGAGATAATATATTATGGCTCTGATCGCTCTTTTCTGCAGAATAAAAATAGACTCGATGTCTGCAGCCCGTCCCCACAGTAAAATACCGTAAGACATGATACTATGAAAATAACTGAAAAAGACTAGCCTCGCGGTATCTGCATCAGTAAATTGACGGATTTTTCTGACAGCATATGCTGCTGAACTTAGCCGTCCTGCAAGAGATGTTAAATGAGGACCCTATTGTAGCCTTGAGTCGAGCGTGATCCCCAAGAAAACAGTTTTATCGACAAATTCTAGTTTATCTTCATTCAGTACTATCTCACAATTACTACTTTAGACATGGTGAAGAAAATTTTATGGACTTAGTTTTTTTTCCATTTAATACTAAATTATTAGCAGTGAACCAATTTTGGACCTCCAGTAGGGCGTTATTTACGTCGTCAAAATTTGTAGCACGTCTATCTACCTTAAAAATTAAGGAAGTATCATCAGCAAATAACACCATTTGTGGTTGATTTTTTAATAAATGGAGTAGATCGTTAATATACACTAAAAACCGGCCAAGTGCGTGTCGGACCACGCACAATGAAGGGTTCCGTAGTTGGAATGAATTTATCTTAAGAACAAACTTAACTTTGTAATTGAAAAACACGTTCTCCCATACGGAATATATGGGAGAACATGTTTTGGCAACCGCAAATTTAAGTTGGTCGATTATTACTCGTAAAATTGTAAAGCCCACTTAAGTGTGACAGTTTTCCTTTAAATTTCGTTATATATAGGTACTAATGCCGTGACATTTCAATTTCTAACTATAACCGTTTAGTTGGTAGAGAGGGGGGACACTTGACTCTAACGAAAATTGGTACTTTAAAGCTTGATAAGTCACGAACGATTTACTTAATCAAAAAACGATCTTCGCAAACCCCTAATATTTTTGAAAGACCTATCCAACGATATCCCACACTATGGGAAGGACGAAAAAAAATTATCATCCCCACTTTACATGTAGGGGAGGTACCCTAAATAACTGTTTTTTTCAAAATCTTATTTTACCACTTTTTCGGCGTCATTAATTTGTATACTCATGTCAAATTACAACTTTCTAGTACCAATCGTTTTTGAGCTAAACCGCGGACAGACAGACAGACGGACATGGCGAAACTATAAGGGTTCCTTGTTGACTACGGAACCCTAAAAAGAGGAATGGACCCAATATCGAGCCTTGCGGCACACCCATTTTTACTTTTAAACCTAGTGGATTGATACTGTTTATTTTAACTTGCTGTTGTCTATCATTTAAATAAGACTTTACTAAATTGAGCGCAAGTTTTCCTAGTTATCATAGTTATGGGTAGTCAATAATATTACTCACTATTGAATAGTTTTAAAGGTTCTAAGAGAAGTGTTCCTTAGAACGTGGTAATAAGTAATAATTTTATACTACTTATAAATTAAGTACTTTACTGGCACTTAAGTAGAGCGGACGTGTGCTCAATATTATTTATCATAAGTCTTTAAAATATTCCCGAGTGATCTGTGACCTAGAAAACGAATCGCGCATTTTTCTGCTAGTCATTTACTTTAGTGAATAAAAAATAATTTTGAGAAACATTTAAGAATTAAGTATGTCCATTAGTGAAAACAGCCCTCAGAAAATCCCACTACCAAGCAGTCGTGCCAGCAAATCTCAAATACCTTACCACCTTAGCTTGAAGCTGAAGAAAAAATTCAAGCAGTGGACACCAGTGACATTAATCAGTTACTAATTAAATGTCACTGGTGTCCACTGCCTGAATTTTTTCATGTTGATCTCAATCAAATCATGCCTGAATGAAGTCTGTACCATTGCTCAGGAAGGAAAGCTGAACTCCGAGCAAAACCTAAGGATCAATTCGTTATCGCGCAAGGTTGGTCATGGCGTATCACAAAATGGCACTTTACTACCAGGACTAGAACCTAGGGCCCAAAAATACAATTTTTTTTTTTTTTTTTTTTTATCTTAATTTGTTTTGGGGTTTTTGTCTAAACAGATATGTCAACCCCATCGTGCCTTTTTGCTACCACTGTAACATTAACAATAGGGATGATGACTAAAAAAATGTTTTTTGTCCGTAATGTAGATTATGAAAAAATAACGTACACGTATTTTTTCTTTTTTTACGTTATCAAAAGATTACGGCGATACATTGAGTTATAATGTGCCATGACGTCACTTGTATGTAGATTTTATCCATACTTGTGACGTATCAACCCCCACTCTCCAACTTTAATGCGTTGTATCTTTTTTTTTTTTTTTTTTTTGGGTGGGAAATCATCAAATGACGTCTCCCGCTCTGGGTGGAGCGGGAGGGCGTGTCAGACTCTTACTGACTAAAACCCACCCGTGTTCCTTCTCTTGCCTGTGCAATGCCAGGGAGCCACGGTATCCCTTTCGGACTTTCCCGCAACCCCGGCAGGCAATGGTCTCATTGGACCCCTTCACTCGCTGACACTCTTTGAGGCGCGCGTGGAACACTACGCGCCGTCGACCCGGGCCTGGTCCTTACCGGACGGCGAGCTACCCATTGCTCACCGTCCGCAAGCCCGCGCCTACGGTGGCCGGGAATCGGCAATCGATTCCCGACGCCCAGGGCGTCTCCTCCTGCGGCGGCTAGGGGCGTGAGGGCGCGAAATTTGCCTCTCCCTCACGCGCTCCGCCTCCTCCTTCGCGAGCATTACTGCTTCGCAGAAGGAGGTGACGGCCTCCCATGCTCTCTCGCTCCGTACCATGGCCTGGACCAGGGCCGGACGCGAGAGATCCCCGCCACCGATCGCCTCCACGAGGACACGGCGGTGCTCTGCCCAAGCCGGGCATACCTCCACCGTATGCTCCACCGTGTCCTCCGGGCGATCCACGCAGTGATGACACCCGGGCGTTTCCTCCCGCCTTATCCGAAACAGGTACCTCCGGAGGGGACTTATCGCCGCAATAGTGGCGTGCCCAAATGCGTTGTATCTAAGTCATGTTTTATTAGTATGATAAAGCAAAAAATACGTGTCTACTATTTTACTATTATCTGACTGACGGACTAAATAGAATTTCTTTTTTTTGACCCAGGCATCATCCCTATTATTGTAAGTAGTATTAATTTATCACCAACTATACTACAGTTCAACAATCTATATAACTGTTAAAAGATATACGTTACCGATGAAGGACTGTTATTAAATGACATAACTTTTTGGCACCTTCTGAAGTTGGTTGGGATAAGATTGATTGTATTAATCCCACGTTAAGCCTATTTAATTCCAATTCTCTCAAAAGTAACTCCCTCTCGCGCCTGTTGCGGACACAATCCATCAGCAAATGCTGCACGTCCTCAATCTGATTACATTCTCTGCAATTTGGTGAATCAGTTTTTTTCATAAGGAATGCAAACTTCGCTGATGGATAGTGTCCAGAGCGAAGAAATACAAAACTCTAAACGAGTGTTGAAAAAAGGGTGACCTCACAGATTGTCTCGAAAATTTTCAGAAAACCCTTCAAGCTAGTATACAAGAAAATTGCAGAAAAAGTTTCATACGCTGAAATGGTAAAAACCAATAAAAATAATTACTTGCGCTCAAATAATGAACGCTCTATTGCAATTTATCCAACGGATAAATTAAAATCTAATGATGACATTAAATCTCTTGTCCAAAAAATTATATGCCCTGACCAAATAAAATTGCAAGTTAGAGGATTGCGCAAAACAAAAACGGAAGCGAAAATGGAAGAGCCTAAGAGAAGACCAAGAATTGTACTTACAGTAGCACTGGCACTGAAGAAGTTTATGATTGCATCTATGAACAGAAAGTAGCTGACAATTTAAGCTTCCTAGTTTGTCCCGTGTCATGCAAAAGTTTTGAGAGCTGTAAAAACGCCTTCCTGCTCACTAGAACTGGGTATGAAGCAAGTTGGTTCCACCATCTTGCAAGACTTGACAGCCCTGATTGATAAAGGCTCTCTTCCTCTGAATTACATGCTCAGCTTTACGATTTTGAGCATCGACCCATGCCAGGAAAGTCGCGTGCTTTTGCGCTACACCACGACCGCATTTGATCTGCCTTAGCCAAAAAATCAGCAGACCAGAAACAAAAAAAAATAAGAGCCAATAATGCCTGAAACGTTTTAAACGTTTTAACTGAAGCATAAGAAATATAAACTATGTATTACTTTTCAGCCCATTATTATTGATGGTTATTTTCATAACTATACCGTTTCTCTGACTTCTCATGTATTGTTTGCACCAGGTACACCAGCAGCTCACCAGACACAAGCGGCAAGGTAAGGTGCAGCTGTATCTGCCCGCATCCTACGTCATCCCTGGAGGAGAGGGTGAGGGCCCGTGGGAGGAATGGGGAGAGATGTCCCCCTGCTCGAGAACCTGCGGAGGAGGAGTGTCCAGTCAAAAGAGGATATGTTTGCAGTTAGGGTAGGTTCTAAATAAATGTATAGACAAAAAAAAATATGTTTAGTTAATTTAAAAATGTGACTAACTTAACAGCTTGCTCGTAATGGCTCATAATACGAGTATTATAATTTTAAAGGCATGAAGTTAGTTAATAACTTTACTAATTTTGACCATTACTTATAACAATAACTTTATTAGCCGTAAACCGATGACTGATTGATGACCAAAATTCAAAATTCAAAAGTCATTTATTCAAACTAGGCTGAGAATCAGCACTTTTCGAACGTCGAAATCACATAAAACAGTCCCCCAAAACGCCCACCCTTCACCACTTCCAAGTGCTTTTGCTGGGAAGAAGAAGTGGCGCAACAAACTCCCCTGCAGCACAGCTGTCTGTACAGTTAGAAAAATTTATTTCATTACGCAAAACATAATTTAAATTATTAATTAATTGCCATATGACAGCTAGCATACGCCAATATACCAACCAAAAACATCGAGAACTATACTCAAGCAAAAATAAAAATAAATAAACGTAAACAGACTTAAAAAATAAAATAAAGCCTCCAGGCATAAAGCGCGTGTCCGCTTACATATAGCTGTAACTAGAAGTTATAATTGATAAACTAGGACCATCGAGGTAAAATAAATAATTGTTGAGGTCGCTAGCTAACCACATATTGCAATACAACTCATAAAAAAACCTCACCGTTGGAGTAGACGTATTCTTGAGTAGAGACCGCGAATTGGCAAACGTAAGGTATTATGTCTTCAGTTAAGGTGGAGCAACGATCTTCGTAGGGTGGGTGGGAGTAGTCCATAACCGTGTAAAAGGGCGTGCCATTGGACAGGCGTATGTTCAGCAGTGGAGTTAGTGTCACAGTCTGATCATAATACATCAGAGTAATTGAAACTTTTATTTGTTTACGTCTGCAGGCCAGAAGGACCTCAGTGTACGGGAGGCGACACGAAGTACTTCTCGTGTCAGACGCAGGACTGTCCTGACGGCTCCGGCGACTTCAGAGCTGAGCAGTGCGCTGAGTTCAACGACAAGGCCTTCAGGGGCTTCAAATACAAGTAAGTAGTTGTTTTAAAACATTTCACACAAAAAATATTGAACACTTATCTTCTGCCCGCGACTTCGTCCGCGTGTTTATTGTTCCTTCGCATCGCCCGCCTGCACCATGACTGCGTTTTCGCAAAGCGTTCTTTCAAACTTTTTACTTTTGCTCGGCTCCTAAGGGTCGGTGATGATAATCAACCTTGATTATGAAACTATTTACTTGGATAAGGATTAATATCATGATACAAATATCTTCATCTTTCGATCCTACCCGTGTTTTGATTGACTAATTTGAACACAAAACAGTTATTGTGACTAATCTATAATATGTAGAACTTAGACATATAGCCTCGCGGACCTTTTTGGGGGGTAATGATGAGTATTATAAACATTATTTTATGTAGGAAGTGTATAGAGTGCCGCTGGCGGCACTTTATCCGTCTTGGATAAAGTGCCACAATTTGCGGCATACTAGTGGAACTGCCTCGGTCCGGCTAAAGTGCCGTAAGAATTGCATTGTCATTGTCACTTGTTATTTTGTTTGATTGTTGAGGTTAGCTCGCCGCCCTTTGTATTGATTGATCGTATTTGTTTTAGATAATTTATAATTTTGAAAAAAATAATATATTATAATTTATCTATAAATTCAATCAATAAACGAAAAATGAAGTAGCAAATTAAAATGGCTGAAAGATAAGATAGGTAAGGTTAGGTTAGAACTGACCACACAACAACGCACGAGCCGAGCGAGCGTAGCGAGCGGTACCGCGGCAGCGGCCGGCGAGTGCCAGGGTCAGTTTAGGCACAAGAGAATGTAATGTTTTGGAAATGTGGTGTTTTACAGCGACCTAACCTCAACAATCAAACAAAATAAAAAGTGACAGTGACAATGATAATGGAAATCTGACGCCACTTTAGCCGGGCCGAGGCAGTGCCTCTAGTATGCCGCTAACGGCACTTTATCCTATAGGGATAGGGTGCCGCTAACGGCACTCTATACACTGCCTTTTATGTATCGTCAAGAGTTTTCGCAGTGCACGCCAAAAAATTACTTTCGCAGGTATCTAAATTTTTTGTGAAAAATAAAATATGACCATGTTACTCGCTGATAATGTAGCTTTCTAGAGGTGAAAGATTTTTTTAATTGGTTAAGTATTTTATTGAGTTTATCCGTTACAAATGTAGGATACAAGATTGTTTAAGTGTCTATGACAGCTTTCAGATACTTGTCACTAGTACAAATAATAACAATTGGATAACCTAAATCGTGAATATAATAATACTGTTAGTCTTACAGCTCGGCCATCCTTTAATAAGGTGGTCCCTTCACTTTAAGAAATTAAATATTCGAAAACAAAGAAAAGAGGAAAAATATTGAACACTATCTTCTGCCCGCGACTTCGTCCGCGTGTTTATTGTTCCTTCGCATCGCCCACCTGCACCATTACTGTGTTTTCGCAAAGCGTTCTTTCAAACTTTTTACTTTTGCTCGGCTCCTAAGGGTCGGTGATGATAATCAACCTTGATTATGAAACTATTTACTTGGATAAGGATTAATATCATGATACAAATATCTTCATCTTTCGATCCTACCCGTGTTTTGATTGACTAATTTGAACTCAAAACAGTTATTGTGACTAATCTATAATACGTAGAACTTAGACATATAGCCTCGCGGACCTTTTTGGGGGGTGGGTAATGATGAGTATTATAAACATTATTTTATGTAGGAAGTGTATAGAGTGCCGCTGGCGGCACTTAATCCGTCTTGGATTAAGTGCCACAATTTGCGGCATACTAGTGGAACTGCCTCGGGCCGGCTAAAGTGCCGTAAGAATTGCGTTGTCATTGTCACTTGTTATTTTGTTTGATTGTTGAGGTTAGCTCGCCGCCCTTTGTATTGATTGATCGTATTTGTTTTAGATAATTTATAATTTTGAAAAAAATAATATATTATTATAATTTATCTATAAATTCAATCAATAAACGAAAAATGAAGTAGCAAATTTAAATGGCTGAAAGATAAGATAGGTAAGGTTAGGTTAGAACTGACCACACAACAACGCACGAGCCGAGCGAGCGTAGCGAGCGGTACCGCGGCAGCGGCCGGCGAGTGCCAGGGTCAGTGTAGGCACAAGAGAATGTAATGTTTTGGAAATGTGGTGTTTTACAGCGACCTAACCTCAACAATCAAACAAAATAAAAAGTGACAGTGACAATGATAATAGAAATCTGACGCCACTTTAGCCGGGCCGAGGCAGTGCCTCTAGTATGCCGCTAACGGCACTTTATCCTATAGGGATAGGGTGCCGCTAACGGCACTCTATACACTGCCTTTTATGTATCGTCAAGAGTTTTCGCAGTGCACGCCAAATAATTACTTTCGCAGGGATCTAAATTTTTTGTGAAAAATTAAATATGCCCATGTTACTCGCTGATAATGTAGCTTTCTAGGGGTGAAAGATTTTTTTAATTGGTTAAGTATTTTATTGAGTTTATCCGTTACAAATGTAGGATACAAGATTGTTTAAGTGTCTATGACAGCTTTCAGATACTTGTCACTAGTACAAATAATAACAATTGGATAACCTAAATCGTGAATATAATAATACTGTTAGTCTTACAGCTCGGCCATCCTTTAATAAGGTGGTCCCTTCACTTTAAGAAATTAAATATTCGAAAACAAAGAAAAAAGGCAGCACTCCATGTAATTTGGGAGTCGCACTTAGACTCCGCGTACATTCGTAAAAATTGTCTCAAAAGATAGATCTCGGTCAAATTAAAATAAAAGGTAACCACAGCATATTTTTTAAATTTTGGGTTTCGCCAGAAATACGTTGTTTATAAAGCAAGTGGCTCCATATAAACAGACCCCATGACAGTAAACCAATGAGTTTATTATGCAGTAAGCCAGCGAGTAAACAGTATATGACATTCAACGTTATCGGAAATGAATAGTTCCAATAATGGCTACTGAAGGAAAAAACCACACACACACACACACATGTTTGACCTCTAGAAAAGCTTCATGTCCTGATGTACTCTATACACTTCATGCAAGGAAGCAGACATAATTAAATTATGATTGACAAAAAATCTTTTGTTATTCCTCCAATATTATCAATGCGCAAGTGAGTTTGTTTGTTACGCTTTCTCGCTAAAACGGCTGAACAGATTTAGATAGCACACAAATAAACCATGCCCTGTGCAAGGACATAGGCTATACTTTACATCCTAGATCGTAGACGTTGCGGGTCATTGATATTATAATTATAAAGGTAAATCAATGAAAACAACGCTTTTGTATGAAGGAAATCAAAAATTCGACCTAGCGATACACGTCCAAAAAAGAATATGGACGATGGTTGCCCAGCAACTGCAAACCAACGCGCTATCGCTTTGTGTCATGCACCGTATACCTACGGCCGGACAGGCTCCGACGCATAAAGCTTCCCACGATACGTGTCCCTAGATATCTCTGGCAATATCGAAAACGAGGCCCATTGGCGGCTTTAAAACTCTGACACCAGGTTAGTCACTAACCACACGAAAAGAAAAAGAACAAGAAGAAAACGATGAAAAAGGTCGTGAGACGTGACGTAGATATCTAGAGACGTTGGTTAACATCGCCCGACGTTTCAAGCGACTGGTGCCGCGGGACATTTGTCCAGTGAATGCGTGACTTTATCAATGACAATACTTGTCAGTGGTCTTAATTGGACAACTCACAACTGTCAGTCTAATTGGACAACTCATTACTGTCAGTCAATGATGATGTGATGTCATTTACAAATATGTTCATTATTAGGTACCGGGCTAGATATATTAAAAATGACTTTGTCAATACCTAATATTTTATTATACATATTTATGCAAGGTTCAAAGGCTAATGTAGAATTTAAGACCTGTGAAGATATTCAGGCTGGGGAGGTCGCGCATCCCATCATGTTGTCTTACTATCTTGGTCGGCTTATTCCTATCTATGCAATAAGCAAAAATAAAATATTTATTTGGTAATTAAATAAATATTTTTTATTATATTTTTACATTCTGATCTGGGAAGAACTTCTTCGAATATCTGAGTAGCTGGAGCAGTTGTCATGCTTGTCGTCAGCATCATCATACGATACTCATCACACATACTAGCATCGACTGTAACCTATGGCATTTCATTAGACTCGATTATCTCTTCACACCTGGATGACGTATAATCCTAGTGTTCTATACTTCGCCACACAATAAATAAAACTAGTAGGTAGGCAAACTGTTGCACAAATATTTACAGCGACACATCAAGACAAAACATAGTAATGACATTAAAATATGACAATGACATTTCTGATGTGAAGGTGACTTCAATAGATTCAAATTAAATTTTGCCATGGAAGCTAAACTCTGCAAAAAACGTATACATAGTGGATTCATTTGACTGTCATACACAATAAACAAATACATTATTATTAATATAGAACATTATTGCACAGTTGCATTCATTATCTCAATCAATTCCAAATCGATAGTCAAATAGTTATTACAATGCACAATTATACAAAATACGGTTAAGCATCTTAATAATTCATACATTATTTAATATCACAACACATAAAATCACGCCTTGTTTCCCCGAAGGGTTGGGCAGAGGTGTACCTGTAGTACACCCACATTTCGCCAGTTATGTTTAAGTCCCATGTAATAGGGGGCGAGCTTATTGCCATCAACCGGGCACAAATCCAGACTCCGGGCTGCTACTGAGAAATTCCAGAAAGAAAAACCCAATGACACTGCCCGACCTGGGAATCGAACCCAGGATCTCATGTTCAGCAGTAGCGTTTGCGACCACTAGACCAACGAGGCAGTCATTATTTAATATCCTTGCAATGTAATAACAATAGTAACGTAATAAGTATTTAAACAAGGCAGTGTATAGAGTTCCGTAAGCGACATACTAGTGGCACGGCCTCGGCCCGGCTAAAGTGCCGTCAGATTTCCATTGTCATTGTCATTGTCACTTGTTATTTTGTTTGATTATTGAGGTGAGGTCAGAAAAAAAAAATAGAAAAAAGAATATCAGTCAATGCATCACTGCATTGACTGAATTTACGATTTTCTTCTGAAATATATAAATAATTATATTTATTTTAAAATAAAATAAAAATTATAAACTATCTAAAACAAATACGATCAATCAATACAAAGGGCGGCAACCTAACCCCAACAATTAAACAAAATAACAAGTGACAGTGACAATACAATGCTCAAGGCACTTTAGCCGGGCCGGGGCAGTGCCACTAGTACGCCGCAAATTGCTGCACTTTATCCGATACGGATAAAGTGCTGCCAACGGCACTCTATACACTTCCTATAAACAATACTTCAAAATTCATTAATTTTAATATTACTATCTAAACTAAAACTAAAATATATTGCCCCTCCTTGAACAAAACAAACGGGCCGAGATGATCCGCATGCAATGTATGGAATGGGATTTCTATTTTTGGGATAGGATGTAATAACCCTTCCATTCGGCCTGATGCTGCTTTATGGTGTTTGCATGTGCCATGTGCATTGAAAGCATAATGATACATTTTTTGTGAATCGGCGCATCTTTGGGAACCAAAATGTTGCTTTTAACCTACTCAGCGTTTTATCAAAGACAAAATGCCCTACATGGTTCATGCGCAAAACTTGCCACCTAACACCCCTAGGTACTCAATACCTACTCAATACTTTTATTATAATTGCATTCCACATGTAGGTATTCGGTATACGTAGTCACCCTTCTACTGATAATTCTTTCGTACATCGGCAACGAATTTCGTTTCATCGTGGAGAAGAATTTCTCGAATTCGCTTAATCTCTTCGTCGTTACTCTGAACGGTCGCAATCCAATCGGTTGTCTCTTTGCAATACGAAAATTACATGTGCATCAGTATCGTCAGTGTGTTCAGTCACCGGAGCACGATTCAAGGCATCTACATGAGCCATACGTGATTATGTCTTATATTCGATGATTCTGTCGTACTCCGTACCTGCACCCACCATCGCGCGATCCTGGGTATGAGGTCACGCTTCATCAAAGTCGTTCTTAACGCATTACAGTCAGTCGCTATCCTAAATTGTAATCCCAACAAATAAACACGGAGTCGACTTTTAAAGAGGCAACGACAGTTAACGTCTCGGGATCAAAAGAGTGGAGTTTTTGCTCATCTTCAAATTTTTTTCGACTGTGGTAGGCTAAAGTCCGTAACTGGCTCTCACTACCTCGCTGCATAAGAATGCTTGCGATGCCTATCTTTGATGAATAGATATGTAACTCAGTCTCAAACAAGGCTATTATAGGTCATTTCTTTTTGAGCGTATTAAAAAAAGCAGATATACATTCTGCGGTCCATTTACACTCAAATTTGGATTAAAAAAAATCTAATAACTTTTTTTTCTGTACTAGAAGTATCTTTACTATTTTCGCTGGACATCTGCGTGCAATCGATCGTTGCGTGGCCAGCCTTTTAAAAATTTTACATCTCAGCATCCTTTGTGCATTATTCTGTATTCAACTGTAGCAGACAAGTGCACTACCCAGCACACCGCAACTTTGCAATAAATGAGGCGCCCAGGACATATCATCTTTCTATTTAATTCTTTTTTACAACAATTTGCGCCCTTTTTGGATTGGCGCATTATAACATAATTTGAATTTCGAATTAGAGCATCCCGCTTATAGGATTGACGGGGGGAGGCAGAAGGCAGCTTATGCCCCGCTTCAAAAAAATCTACATCCGGGCCTGATTTCTACTAATCAGCTAATCTCATCACAATGAGAGTTCAGCTTATACTGGAAATGTATAGACTGATATGTAGCCGTGTATACACCCGGTTGCAACGAAGTTCCTTTTGCTGTATACTATGTATTAATACAGAGATATCTAGTATGGTCTCAAACAAGTGTCAAAAATTTCTTCTTTTTAATCATCATCATCATATCAGCCGAAAGACGTCCACTGCTGGACATAGGCCTCCCCCAAGCACCGCTTTGACCTTCGCTTCGCTTAGCCTGGTTTTTAATTTAAAAAATCTTTAATTCAGACCTAAATTAGTCTGTAGCTGTTAGTGGTTAGAACCAGATTGTGCTTATACGCTGTGTTAGTGTTGTTAGTACTTGAATTAATTGGTTTAATTTAGCAAAAACCTATTGCTATTATAGTGCCATCTAGTATAAGGTTTTAGCTTGGTTTGGTGTATTAAAAAAGAAAAACTTTTGACAGTTAAAAAGGACATTTTCGGGCATAAAGCTTTTTCGTTACGTGACGATTTCTACCAGTTTACTCCTACCGCAAGCCGCGTTAAAGAACTTGGTTCCAAAAACCTCATCTTGGAAGTTTCTGCCTATTGTATGTATCTTTCTAGAATCCAATGAAACATCCAAAGATCATAAGATTTGACCAATTGTCAGACATCGTGTCATCATTGTTAGGTATATCACTACAAAGACATCTACCATGAAAATCTCGGATACTAGTTCTGAATATGAAATTTTTGTATTTCTCAGCTGGGTGCCTTACACGAAGGTTCCGAATCCTTGCGAGCTGAACTGTGTGCCCCATGGGAAGCGGTTCTACTTCCGACACAAGCTGCAAGTGACGGACGGGACCAGGTGTAATGACGAGTCCTTCGACGTCTGTGTCAATGGCACATGTCAGGTACTGTAACTGTAATTCGTCGCGTCAAAGAAAAAACTTTCTGCAGATGTTGCTGGTAGACAAAAACTTGTCTACCAGCAACATCTGCAGAAAGATTTTTCTTTGGATAAAAAGGCAAAATCATTTAAGCCTAAACATTGTGACTAAAGCAGAAGCCCGCATATACACAAATAATTCAGATCACTGAGTCTTTTAGATGAGTTATCGAAAGTCCACAATATTCTTCTTAGTCATTGGTCCTTTGAGCTAGTAGGTAAGTTATTATTTTTTCCACCAGCCCGTTGGTTGCGACATGATGCTGAATTCCACCGCACGTGAAGACAAATGTCGAGAGTGCCGAGGGAACGGCGCCAGCTGTCGCACTACTGATGGGATCTTTGACTCACAGGATCTCATGAAAGGTAAGCGGCTTACTGAAGGCGATGTAATCTTGTTTCAAAGTACCTAATTAAGAAGGTTACCGTATATTTTGTGTTTAAATCTGTTTCTTATTTTGATTATAGGATACAACGACATCTTACTGCTTCCTGCAGGCTCTACTAGCATTTATATTGAAGAAGTGGAACCTTCAAACAATTATTTGGGTAAGTGATACAATCAATCTTTAATTAAACAGCATTAAATGCTCTTAGAAAGAAGAACAGAAAAATATTTCTATATCAACCTATTTTTGTATCTGTTCTTGTATGAAAAGTATGGGTGTTGGTATGGTATCGCATAATATAAGTTGGCAGCACCCCTATACCGGTAAGCCCCTACGGGGCTTTAGGCGACCGTAGTTCAATTTTGCTATGTAGGCTGGCCTCGTGGACTGCTTACAAAGCCACCTCAGGAAAAGAAACCATTTTCTTAATTGATCATTTACATCTATGGAATTTCTACAGCATTAAGAGCTAAGAACGGCACCTACTACCTTAATGGCGACTACTTCATCGACTTCCCGAGGACCATAATGATCGCCGGCGCTCTCTGGACCTATGAGCGCAGTCAGCAAGGGTTCGCCGTGCCGGACAAACTGCGGTGCCTAGGACCAACCACTGAACCTCTGTATATTTCTGTAAAAAAAAAATGTTTTTTTGAAAGTCACTCGATATTTACCTTATTTGTCAATAAAGTTCCTGATGAGGTTGCTACCAAAACTAATCCCTTAATTTTTTAATTTAGAACATGTTTTTTTTTACTGTATCTGTTCTTACTTAAAACTAGTTTCAACCCTTTTGATTGAAGCCTTTTGATTGGTTGAAACTAGCTCTAAGTAATGCTTGAGTGTTGAGTGAGGTTCTGTAATACGGGCCTTAGTGTTCGCACGTAATTCGGGGCTTCTTTTACTTTAAAAGATAGATATCTACACTCGAGAGCAATGAATCCGGGTCACTTAAAGAATCCTAAAAATCTCGGAAACTAAAAATGCTAGGTTAATGCAATAAATTGTATTTAATAGACAATGTAATACTCCTTAAATGAAGATATTAAAACTTCTTAATTATTGTAAAGTTATATCATAAAAAAATCAAATTTGAAAAAGGGCCACTTTCGAAGATGGAACTACGAAATTACAGCATTTGGTTTTGCTTTTGTTTGTAATCTGTCATTTATGTGGGCACATAAACCATGTTGATAGTGCTCTATATTCATTATTCAAGCTGAAATTATGTCGCTTACGCCTGAAGAATGCACCAGAATACTTACAATGCTGGAAACCGGCCGGAGTCAGCGCGATACAGCCAGGACTGTCGGTGTGTCGCTGTCAACAGTACAAAGAGTTCTCCAACGTTACGAAGAAACTGGTTCTAACCTACGCAGACCAGGAACGGGCAGAACCAGGTGTACCACAGCACGAGAAGACCGATACTTGGTGAACACCATGCTTCGAAATCGCTTTCTAACAGGAACTGAACTCACAAATCAGTTTCGACGCCTCGGAGGAAGTAACCCAAGTGCATGGACAGTAAGACGTCGGCTTGCTGAATCTAACTTAAAACCCCTTAGACCTGCAAACGGCCCTAAACTGGAGCGTGGGCATCGTATTTCAAGACTAAGATATGCCCAGAGCCACGTAAATTGGAGTATTGAAGATTGGTCAAGAGTTAGTCCGACGAATCAAAGTTTATGCTCTACAAGCACGATGGAAGACACAGAGTGTATCGAAGACCAGGGGAAAGATTCAAGCAAGCATGCATCGAAGAAAAAGTAGCCTACGGTGGTGGATCTGTACTTGTGTGGGCCGGAATTTCTTCTGAAAGTCGCACAGAGCTGGTGATCATAGAAAACGGCTCTTTAACTAGCGAAAGATATGTGGAAGAAATCCTCAATGATCACGTTGGTCCATTTATGGTCAATTTAGGTGAGGATGCTATATTTATGCATGACAATGCCCGACCTCATACAGGTAGGATTGTGAATGACTACCTTCAAGAGATGAACATTACTCGTATGGAGTGGCCAGCGCGCAGCCCGGATATCAACCCGATCGAGCATGCTTGGGACGAGCTAGGCAGATGCGTAAAACAACGAAACCCTCCCCCAATCACGCTTCGTGAGCTCAAAATTGCTCTCACAGAGGAATGGGAGAATATTCCCCAAAATCGTATAAGGAACTTGGTGTACAGCATGCCAAACCGCGTAAACGCAGTAATGGAAGCACGAGGAGGCAATACGAAGTATTAAAATTCAAGAAAATTGTAATAAAGTTCAAAAATTTCATGTTTCCTATTTTTGTTTTAAGGAGAGATCAGCAGTTTTTTTCTTTATGTAATTTTGTGTTAATAAAACGTATGGTGACTCATATTTTTTTTTACTTTCATTTTAAGGAGTATTACATTGTCTATTAAATACAATTTATTGCATTAACCTATCATTTTTAGTTTCCGAGATTTTTAACATTCTTTAAGTGACCCGGATTCATTGCTCTCGAGTGTATTTTCTATATCTACAGCTTGTATCAGAAATATGTGGTCATATTTAATTCTGTGGTACGGACCATCAAATTGAAAAACTTGGTCCATTGGACCAATATCGTAATCGCCAATAAATTATCAGTGGTTCACCAGTGCAAAGCAGGGATCGGTCACTAGCTCCTATGCAAATTACAAAGAAGACCGAAGTTCCGCCCGACTAAATCCCTAAATAACGCAGAAAATATCCTTTGTATCAGCTTCTTCTTCAAGACGAGAACGTGGGGATCAGGTACGAGTACAGTGTGCCCAACCACTCAGCTCCCCCGACTGACAAGCAATATAACTGGGTGCACGAAAAGTTCACGCCGTGCAGCGCCACCTGTGGCGGAGGTGAGCAAACTGCATACCTACTTGTTGTTCTCATAGCTCGGATAAGTGACCTATGTAGGTAAATTATTATTGAAGACCTAAATATGATCTCGTAACAAGGTATTGTCATCAGCTTATAATCCACTGCTGAGCAAGCTACCAACCTTGCATTTTTACAAGACTAATTCCTATGCACCTAAATCGTACTTAATACTTCCCCAGGCTTTCAAACACGTAATGTAACATGTAGATCAAGAGAAGAACTGAAAATAGTAGATGCTAGCTTGTGCGACGAGGGTCTGAGGCCCCCCACCAACCAGTCCTGCAGTCCAGACCCCTGCCCCGCGCAGTGGGTTGAAGGACCATGGGGAGAGTGCTCCCAAATGTGCGGCAGTGGAGGTGTCAAGTCAAGAGAGGTCAGCTGCCAGAAGATTATTGCTAAAGGGTAAGTTTTCGAGTGAAAATAAGCATGATGAATTCTTCTGATTATCTCTACAATGGTTATAATTATTTAGTTCACTATACTACTTGGAGTATCAAGCAACATCGCCGGACATGCATGGCATAACGTATTTCTTCCTGTTTGATTTGCCAGACATGTTTAGCGAATTCGCTCAATGTTGCTGCTGAGTTGCGGGACATTCGTCGCCTAGTTACTTTATTATGAATGAAACTCAGTTGCGAAGAAATCTATCGTGATGAGAATATAAGTTCCTTCCCAGTATAAAAGCTAAGTTTTAATTATTAGTTTTTTTTCCGTCATAAGATCATTATAATAATGTGGCTTAAAAGTATACTGCTTCTCAATCTGACCAGCCTTTTGTCAACTATGTTGGGGTCGGCTCCCAGTGTAATCGAATGCAGCTGAATACCAGTATTTTACATGGAGCGACTGCCTATCTGACCTCCACAACCCAGTTACTGGGTAACACGATACCCATTGAATGATTGTCAGACTTTTGGTCTTCTGAATACCCGTACTGTCAAAGTTATTGAGATATAAATGACAGCCAAGAATACCGGCCTAATGTGCTTTGCGAAGCACGGAGGGTTCTCGATATTTAATGGCCCACCACCATGGATGGGTATGGTGTACCCAACCACGAACCGACCGCGGCAAATGACTCCTGTGGCTGTTATTATTTAGCCACGATCCCCTACAAAAGTATATATACTGCATCTAATATAAAACGATTGCTTTGTGTGCATAGTATCAAGTCTGTCGTACCGGACAAGGAGTGTTACGACCTGCTGGGCCTGAAGCCTGAAGTGTTCCAGAAGTGCAATGAGGACGCTTCCTGCCCCACGTGGTATATTGAACATTGGAAGCCGGTAAGCACAACCAAGACTGTCCAAAACGTATAGTTTTTTTTTTTTTTTGTTCACTGTTTTATTTTTTTTATTTTAGCTTACACAAAGTTCTTAAATATAAAACCTAGCATGGTATGAAATTCTCACTAACAGAAAACGTAGAATATTAGACAATGGTGCCGATTCTCTTGTACACCGGACTAAACTAACTAAACTATCACTAAAATTCCTTACTTTTGGCTATGAGAATCTTAAAGCTATTCTGTAGTAAAAAGTCTCTAAATTTAAAAAATATTTTTACACAACTAAATCGAATTTGACAATTGCGACTCCACGTGGTAAATACTTGTTTGCCATACCCCGTGAATTTTTTTTAGAGCCGGAGGCGCGTAGTGTGGGCATCCTTGACGGGAATTTTTCACTTTCTGTATGGAAAATAAAAAAAAATATTACCTACGTGTTGACTATTAGGGGTATAAGGGTTTTATAAAGGGGGTCGAAATTTTCATTATTTTTGCGATAGGTGTGTCATTATCGAGATATAAGCAAAAGAAAAGAAAAAATCCAGTACAGTATTGTTTTTGCACGTGAAGTCGAGATGTTCGTGTGAATTTTAGTTCATGACAACTAATAATAATCCACACCATTTTCGGTGGCGATTAAAAATGGTCAGAATTAGTTAGAAAATTAAAATTTTGGGTGAAAAACGTCAAATTCAGAATAGCAAAATTGACATTTTCACTAAATTAAAATCTCAGTACAATCTTAGTGCTGTCAAACTAAAATATAGTTAAGTTGTGCCACTTTAGTCTATTTCAGAATGGGAAATCGTCGTTTGACAAGAGTAAACTAAATTTTGGTGATTTTTAGTCTAGTTTAGACGCATTTGTGACAAGAGAATCGGCACCAGTGGGTCCCAAACTAGGCACAGCCTGTATCTTGGTGACCCAAACACTACAATTTAAGGTGTTCTAATAACGCAATATTATTATTCAAAGTTAATTACAAAATTTACAATATATAAGTACTTACATAGAAAATAAGTAACATAGATTATACAAAAACAGTTTAGTAACTGTGTGGTGTAAGGGTACATGTATTCTTTCAGAGAGTCTGTATTAAATAGCGATTGTGGTTAAAGTATGAAATTACCGATTAGTACTGAAAAATTCAAATTACTTTTTTATTTAATCAAAATAATATTGAACATATTTATTTAATCAAAATAATTACCATTATTATCTAAACATTGCTGCCATCTAATAGGAAGGTCATTTATGCCTTTTGATAGAACTCTCGTGATCTAGATTCGACAAACTGTTTGAAATAATTTATTGGTAAGCTTTGCTTTAGGACACTGTTGCGGCGTTTAACCTGGGGTCAGCCATTGCACTTTTCATCACATGTCACAATTCGATCCAATGTTCCTTCATTTCTGTATCGATTCAACAAGGCAAGTTTCAACACGCGTTTCTTTCTGCAGATCAGTCAAATCATGCTGCAATCATGCTGCAAAGTAAACTTTCTGTTTCCTCATAAGTCCGGCCCAGCAACCATTCTTTTAGTATAGTTTTGGCCTCAGAGTATTTTTTCGGTACACTGAACGTTTTGCTTATAGCATTAAACACCCGTATGGGTAAATACGATGTAAACCGGGTCGCAAAGAGGGTTTTTGATTTTGGAAGGGGGGTTCTTTCAGCTATTTTCCTGTCCCTTTTACTGCAGCTAGAGCGTTTTGTGTTGACTTTTATGAGGTTTAGAAGTGACTCTAGGATGAACAGCTGTCGTACGCGTAAAACCCCAGATTCCGTATATAGTTCGTCTGTAGAAAAACGCCACGGCTTACCCAAAAGTATCTTGAGGACAGCCCGCTAGGCCCGTTCCAGTTCCAGCATGCTTGTCTTGGCGGCACTACCCCAGACACTTACACAATATTGTAGGACAGATTGGCATAGAGAATTGTAAACCTGTAAATATATGTTCTTAGGAGCACTGACTCGTAAGAGTTTTGCAATGTCATTAACATTTGCAAGTCTTTTTTGTGAGTGTTCGAATTTGTGCTTTGAAAGACAGGTTCTGATCTACTATGACGCCTAAATATTTTGTAGTTTCTACTCTGACAATTTCGTTGGATGTGCAATCGCTAGCGGAGATGGCTGTAGTTGTTAAGCCATTTGCTGTTGTGTACTTTTAGTGTGTCGATGTTTGGTCCTACTAAATCGAGTGACGTGAAACGTCAAGAAATTAGTTTTTTTCAAGTTCAATGTTAAGAGATTTTGCTCTAGCCATATTGCTATGATACTCATCCCTTTTTCAGATGCATCCAAAGACAAGTAGCTCCATGAAAAATTATAACAGTATCATCAGCGTAGCAGATGACTTCCGCTTGTGCAATGTTAAGCCTCAGAATGTCATCCATGTACATGATGAAGAGGGTAGGTCCCACAATACTTCCTTGAGGCACCCCGAGGGCAACCGATAGACTCCTGCCGAAGCTATCCTCAATTTTGACAAGCTGATGTCTACCAGACAAGTAACTGCGTAACCAATCTAAAGACAGGCCTCTGACACCAAAGGATTCTAGTTTTTTAGCAGTGTAGGAATTGACACTGTGTCAAAAGCCTTGGCGAGGTCTAGGAAGACACCAGTTGAACGGTGACCCTTGTCGATTTTTGAAGATATTATGCCAGTCAGCAGACTCACGGCTTGCTCAGTAGACTTCCCTCGCCAAAAGCCAAACTGCCGCTCTAAGAGTAAAGAGTTTTTCTCTAGAAAGCTTACGAGGCGGTTGTTTATAAGTTTTCTAGGATTTTAAATGTCACGGAAAGCAATGAAATTGGCCCGTAGTTATCTGGGTCATCCTTGGCACCATTTTTGTGAATGGGCGTGATAACAGCAGTTGTCCAGCAAGTAGGAACCGTTCCACTTTCCATGCTCAGATTGCAAATGTGTTTTAGGGGTTCCAGTATATGTTTCTTTGTGTGTTTAAGGAGCAGAGGCCGAAATTCATCGAGACCTGGAGCACTATCGTCTTTGACATTGTCTATGATGTTACCAATTTCTTTATGGTCAGTAGGGTATAGAAACAGTGAGTCTTTAGGTGGGTTTTTACCTTCATTACCAAAGCATTGTTTATTCCCAGTTGTCACCCGCCCGCTTAAGATGTTGGTTGCAAGATTCTCACTAACTGAGATAATGTACTCGTTACTATTATCGATGGTTATAATGTCTTTTCCTTTATATTTCAGCAATTCTTGGTTGTCGTTAGTTCGTTTAGGAACTTGGCATATTTCTTTAATAGTCCACCAGAGCTTTTTTGGATCTTTACTATTACTTTCCAATTCTTTCCTGTCATGATCAGCTTTGCGCTGACGCAAAATGTTGTTACAGTAGTTTCTGTATCTTGAGTAGATAATTTTTAGGTTATCATTTTTTGGTTGGTGTTTTGTTTGAGCGTAAAGAACGTCTCGATGACAGATGCATCTAATAAGGCCTGACGTAATCCAGGGTTTTAAATTAAATTTTGAACGACTGTTTTTAATTTTTGAAGTGTGTTTGTTTATGATGTCAGACAGGGTCTGTTTAAAAAGAAGTACTGCATCATCAATATGTTGTGGAGGTAACGTCAGCCCAGTCGAGCCGCGTTACTTGTTCAACCACCATGGCGAAGTCGGTTTTAATGTTGAATTGGTTTTTTTTTGGCTTTAAGATTAGAGTACTTGAATCCGAGTAGCACTAGGTGGTGATCCGTTACCGAGGCTTCACAAACGATTCCCTGTTCGGTAGTGCCTTTGAGTTTTATGTATCCAGGCTTTCCCCCGAGTTGGGTGAGTGATAGCTGGCAATTGCTCATGTCCATCAAACATTGATATGTTGCATGGATAACATTCGGCGTCATTTAGTATGTCAATGTTAATATCACCCACCACGATGATACATGATTAGTTTTTTTGTTTTTGTAAGGAATCGTCTAAAGAGTTTAAATAACGTTCGATGTTGGTAAATGAAAGTAAGCGGTATATACCGAGGACTGTAATTTTATTGTGAAGCTTAATCTGTAGACAGTTAGCATCGTCAAATTCTGGTTCGGAAACTGACACGGTCCAGAGATCCTTAACGTAAACAGTAACCACGCCACTCTTGTTTATTTTTTTGGTGGTATGGTAGCTCTTGTATGGTGTAGAAGGCAAAGGGTTAGGGTGGGAGAACATATTAGTGGTGAGGCAAATGTTACATTCGGAGTCCCTCAGGGAAGTGTGCTGGGCCCTACGTTGTTGCTGCTTTACATCAACGACCTCTGCAACCTTAAAATCAATAATGCTAATAATGTGTTTTCTTATGCCGACGATACTGCTGTAGTTTTTTCTGGAAATTCTTGGTACGATGTTGCCAGAAGTGCTGAAGCCGGTATGACCCAAATAGCTGAATGGCTCAAAAATAACCTGCTCACACTTAACACAGCTAAAACTAATTAGTTACATATGTTTCAGTATTTCTAATAGATCTCAACCAAATACAGATTTTAACATAAGAGTGCATATGTGCGATGATTCTAATAACTGTCAATGTCCAATACTATTCAAAGTATCACAAACTAAATATCTTGGTGTTATTGTTGACCAGAGACTATCGTCGTACCCCCATCTTGAACAGGTCACTAACAGAATCAGAAAACTGAGCTGGATTTTCAAGACGCTGAGGTATATTGTGCCAAAAAAAGTACCTACCAGCACAAATATCCCCAGAAACCTGCTCAACGAAATATACGTAGCTTTAGTTCAGTCCGTCTTAGTGTACTGCATCCCCATTTGGGGGTTGCGGCCAAGTCAAAATTCATAAATCTTGAGCGGGGACAACGAGCTTTAATAAAACTAATGGATTTTAAAAAATCTTTACCAAATAAGTGATTTATTATCGGTGCGTAAACTATATAGGGTTAAAACTGTTTTAAAAAACACAAAACCCTTCCTTTTGACCCCAGCTTAACCTTGAAAAGAAGAAAATATATAATAGCAGAAGTTCCTCAAACTAAAACCAAGTTCGCCCGTATACAACACAAAAACGCTCAGCTCAACTATACAATAGACTTAACCCTTAGTTTACCTGGTGATCCCAAATCACTTAATTTACCCGATGGAGTCCATGAGACTCCTTGCACAATAATCATTGATTATGGTCAAAATAAAAGCAAAATATGTACTCAAAAATGGTTTATTATACTTAGCAACATTATACTTATATGTTTTAATATCACATTTCGTTATAAGTTTGTAACAGTCTTCTTGACAACTGAAAAACCTAATAGACTAAAAAATAAGAAAACAAAAATCAATGGCAACTTCTGGCTCAAAACTTAAATACAATATATTATAATTTTAAACTATTTCCTTCTATAATAAGTTTAAAATATAATCAACTTTTAAAAACTAAATAAAAATTGGAACACGATTATACAAAAAAAAAAACCTGCAGCGCTTTTTACTACTTATCTTTAGCTGCACACCGAACACAGATTTTCTTTGTACATGCCAAACATACCGGCTTCACACAGCTATGGCATAAGTATACTGTCTTTCTTTTCAGGCGGCTGGGACATATATGACAGTATTTTCTTTGGTCTCTGGGCAACTTTTCATCTTGAGCATTTTGGTCATCTGTGGGTAGGGGGTGGGTACTTTGATGATCTCTGATATTATCACGCGCAGCTGACGAGGAAGTCTTGTGTTGTATAGTCGTGTTTTGAGATTATTTTCATTCAGTTGCTCAGCCAATCCTTTCAGATAATCAAGACGTGTTTGCTTGCGAATACCCGTCTGGTTTTGATGTAAAACTTAACTGTTCCATGCACTCATATCTACAATGCGGAAGAAAATTGCCATTGGCCATCGACGTGGCTGCAGGAATAGACAGAACATTTTTGATCCACCGAGTCGACTCCGCTTTTTGTTGAATTGTAATATTCTATTATCTCGGGCTTCTGCGTTTCAGAATTAACTGCATTGTCGTGATGCATGGTTGAATACAGTAAAACAGCTTTGTTTTTCTTTGGCACGAAACTGACTAAAGTACAGTCCTTTGTAAAACCAAACATTGAAGAGTTGATTGGTTTGTTCTTGTTCGGTAAGAACTCCTTTGGACTGACAGCCTTATTCTTTTTCAAAGTACCCACTGTAGTCAATCCTTTATTTTTCAGTTCTGCAGATAGTTCAATGGAGGAGTACCAGTTGTCTGTCGTCACATTACGGTTGCTGTTGTAAATTGGTTTACACAATCTAAGCACCGCTTGCGCTGGTATAGGCTTTTTCTTATCTTCTTCTGATAGTGTGTAAGAATCAGATCCTTTTCCTGTGTATATATATGTATTGTATACATAGAATGTGCTAGAGTCAGCTAGACATTGCACCTTCACGCCATATTTCGCTGGTTTGCTAGGTATATACATTTTGAATTTGCACCTCCCACGGAATGCAAGCAACATCTCATCGACAGTGACATTCACACCTGGGACATAGTATTTTTGTGAGTTCTTGTTGAAAATGTCTAACAGCTCGGCAATAGCACAGCCTGGATCAATTTGCGTTCTGGCTTCTCTGTGCTCAAAATCGTCAAATCTAAGAGCAACAAGCAGGACAAGAAAGCGTTTTTTTGACATAGATGCTCGAAACATGGGTCTGCCTGTTCCATCAGTAGCGAACAATGACAAAACACTTTCATGGTTTGACTTGAATACAGCACTGTAAACCAGTAGTGATAGAAACCCTTTCAATTCTATTTGATCGGTGTCTTTGAAAGTATATTGTTCGGATGGATATTTATCTCGCAATATTTCTAGCTTTTTGTTCGTCCACTGCTGAATAGTTTCCATCATTTGGCCATCAAGTAACAGTTGAAACGACTCCAAAGGTGAAAAAGGTAACCTATGACGAAACGGAGACGCTGCTGGAATAAAATATAACCCCACCCCCACCTTATGAACCTTATGTATGTTTATTCACAACCTCACATACACTGATTCATTCACGCACAACACACATCACACACCCTCGCATTCACACTCACATTCACTCACTCACACACTCGTATGCCTGCATACGGCTTGCTATTTTAGTTTTAGTTTTTAGATTTCGTTTTAATTCTCTTTATATTATTATTTCAAAAATAAAACAAGTAAATGGAACTTATTGATATTGGAAGAGCGGAGTCTCCTAACACAGGCTTATTTGCTTAAAAGGAGGCTCCAATCACTAGTTTTTAAGATATTATTATTACTTGTGAAACTAATAAACCATTTTTCATTTTCATTTCATTTTTCTTGTAATCCAACAATTGGTAAATACAATGCTGGTGGTCAGGATACCCGTTGAAGCCGAGGGTGCTGGCTGTCTTTGTGACTCGCCTCACGAAAGCTTGCGGGAGTGATGATGATGACGTCACGCTGAAGTAGTTGCACGAAGGCTGCGTTGACGTTCATACTCGGGGTCACCATTTTAGGGGCAGTCGGCCCGCCAGACACAACACCCGTCTGGTCGGAGGATCCTCCCTTTTCTATGGTGGATGAGTGAACTTTACACCCTGTTCCTCATGCTCCTAAATCTCTGCTGAATTCATCTACAAGTTCTTGCTTCTTGGGCTACATCAATCTTTTTTTCTCATTTTCCGAAGAAAAAGTGGACAAGAGCATCGACGCAATATGGTAGCGATGCAATGTGTTATGTTTGTGCACTATTGTCAAGTTCATCGTGGTTTCCGAGTGCTCTCTACTTCCTTACAATAATTATAAGTCAACTGATCAACTGTTTTCTCCATCAGTGTAACAAGCTCTGTGACGAGGGTAAGCAGACGAGGCAGGTGGTCTGCTACCAGAAGAAAAATGGCCGCATCGAAGTGCTAGGCGATGGGAACTGTACTGAGGTCAAACCGGAGGAAGAACAGTCTTGTATGCTGCAGCCTTGTGATGGAGTTGATTGGGTCACATCCAATTGGTCTGGAGTGAGTAAACGACTTACATAGTTATAGTACTTTAGTAGGTACCTCGGATCTTACTTAAACCAATAATAACCTTACTGCCAATTTCTCCAGCAGTGGATCTACATGTTTTGTTGTGAAAGTTTCGCCAGTGCAAACGCACAGTTAGACTCCAAAATTCAGTGCTACTAATCGCGTCACGGGTCAAGTTATAATGAACGCACTGTAGGTAATGAAACCATAACAGAAGAAAGGGAGATAAATAAATAAACAACGTAAATGGAAAAACATGAAGTTTAAGCCTCTTCTGTCATCTATGCTTATATTAAAATTAAGGAAGTGCCTCAGCCTCGCTGTGTCCCGAATTGGCTGCCAGCGCTGGTTGCTGAATTGGCGCTGACTTTGAATAAGAAAGCGGAAAATGGGGTTGGCTATTGCCAAATTATGCCTACCCCGGCCATATTTGGCCGGGGTAGGCATAATTTTTACCATTAATATATTACATGATTTCCATATTCCAGTAATCAATTTTAACATATCTATTCAAAAAGAGCTAGTTTATTCTTCGTAAACAGGGACTAAAATAGCTTTTTAATCCCTAGGGACTAGAAGTGATTTGAATTTGGAATGTGGATATTGTTATTAAATGTTCTAAGTACCAAAGAGATCAATCACGAACATTGTATGAACAAGTAAGAGGTCGGCAAGAAAGAGAAAGTGTAAATTTGGTCAAAATTAAAATCCAAGATGGCAGCTGCGAATTTTTTTAAAAAATTCATCGTGGGTGTTGTTTTCATAGTTTTCGAAGGTGCTAAAGCTGATAGTGAGGTCAAAATGTAAATCCAAGATGGCGACTGAGAATATTTTTAAATTTTTAGGCATGGGTATCGTTTTCATAGTTTTCGGAGGTGCTAAAGTCGATAGTGTAAAAATGTTCATCCAAGATGGCGGTTGCAATATTTTTTTAAGTATGCGTGAGAATGAACTGTCATGCCGATTTGCCATATTTTTAAATAGTGAATTGCAAATACGAAAATCCCAATACTTAGTTTCCTTTTTTAATTTGTAAATAAAACAATATAAAAAGGGGTTCTTGGGTATATAGGCATTCACTCGTCGATGCCACCCTTCCAATGCATTTGTGGTGCGATGGCGCTGACCTGCGCAGCTCAATAACACTGGAGGTATTTTGGGAGACCAGGTAGTTTCTAAATATCTGCGAAAACGCCTCATTTCCGGTGAGTTGTTGGCCTTTTCTAAAATATAATGCCATGCATCTGGTATATATCATTTGCCGGCACTAGAGGAATAATCACGCTCATTCTTGTTACGTTACGACCTTCGTTGGTTGCATTCAACTTGTTTTTTTTTAGAATATCTCCAAATCGCATCTTTAAAATGATGGTAGCAACCCGTTACTTCAGCTTGCGGGAAAATCAATGACACGGCATTCATAATCGCGATCTTTTAATCACATTTGAATGTTTTGATTTGGATCCTTAATTTTTCCTTAACTTCCTTCCTTCCTTCTTTTTCCTTAACGGGAGTAAATACGAACATATGTTTCTTCTGTCTTATTTGGTAAGAGGGCGTAGATGACTGGTACTATATTGGTTATATTTTTATCGGATTTAAAATCCAAATGCCAAACAAACATTTGATAAAACGGTTTTAGTGCCGATTTAAAAGTCCCGTCAGTGGCGTCAGCATAGTAAGAACCTGACATTTTTACTATATTCTTTGCAGTATTCGTTGCATAAATTATTATCTTCTGTGTACTCCCTTCACTACATATTAGAAAATCTTTTGCTAATGCCTGTGATATTTGAATTGATTCAGTATCATTATGTGTTAGCAAATCTATATTTAAATACTTTTTCCGTATCTGTAAAAGGAACTTTTAAGGGAACGAAATGTTGGTATTAAATCTTGATCAGGGTTCTTTTTTCTTAAGTTTTCGAAAGAAGATTCACAAATGTTCTGTATTGGTCCTAAATTTCACAAACCGCACTCTTAATTTTTTGTATTTCCTTCATAACATTTAGTTGTACGGAATTTACATTACAGGAATTCGGTGATTCTCCTAAAATAATTTCCCTTGTTTTGTCCAATGTAACCGACGCAGTACATATCGTTCTATTTAAACATCTCCAAAATTTGCTTATGTTTTTGTGTGTTCTATTTTTGTTATATTAAAAATCTTTATACACTAATGTAAGCTTTCGTTTTTTATTACGTATAAACTCTAGTTTCTCGCTCATATTTACGTCACCTTTTCAACATAAAGCACACAGACACCAGAGAAATTAACCTCTTTAACGCAACTTTATTCATGAACTCTAATATTTGTTGTTCTACAAAGACTAATGACAAAATAATGAATTCATATATTTTTTTTAATTAACTACCCACACTTGCGACCACGAATCGTTTTTGTTAATGTTTAGTTTTAGTAACTAATGACTTCTACGTTATTATTTGATATATAATGAATACTTATATAATAGGGTGTTTTACTCTATATGAGAAAAAATCTAAAAATATATTATTGAGATAGCTTAGGCAAAAAGCAGTCGGAAAACGTTAGCTTTAGTTCATAAAATAGCAAACTAAATTTTAAAATTCAATTGAAAAGTTTCAGCTTTTTTAATCTGTTTCATAACACCATTCCTAGATAGTAGTCGCCATGTTATTACGTCGTACGGCTATGTAAACATAAGACTGTTCTGTCAACTATCAGCGTACCTTTAATCTATAAATTTGTTTACATAGTGAACTGACGTCATGACCACAGAGCAATATGGCGTCCACTGCGTCCAGCGTTTTCGTCAAATTACGCGCGAAATTTGAAAATGCAAAATTTAAATGCATTTTTATGGCAATTAACGATTGAATAAAAATTTTGTGAATTTTTTAGTGGTTCATTAGCATTATAGAATCTAATTGAGACACTTTTCAAAAATGGGTGTAATACCCTATTATAATAACAATAATGGATTAGTTTAAGTAATCAAATAAACAAATTAACAAAAAATACCTTTATGTCATAATCATATGCATATATCAAGCAAAGGAAGGAAGCACCATCTACCGTAAAAAGAACAAACCTGTATTAGAATGTCCACAGAGATAGATAACATTATTGTTTGGAGTAAATAACTTTATTAGGATAAATGTCGCTTTATGAGACTTTATGCAAATGGACTTTTATATGTATAAAGTTCAATTTTTTAAAAACAGATTTTGTAAATATATTAAGTACTAATATGTATTCCCAGTTTATATAATTGTGTTAACAGTTAGATATCACGTGGATAATTATTGGCTTTTGACGTTTTGATTTCTAAGTATGTAATTAAAAGGCTTTTGACTGTTTGTTTTTGTTTTGGTTATAAATTATATGTGATTAAAAGTTGATTGACTACCTACTTGGGTTATGTTATTTTAATATTCCTAGTTTAAACGCGTAGCTGTCGTAGGAAAGAGACATTTTGAGAAAGGGTAATTTCGGGAAAGGGAAATTTTGAGAAAGGGACATTTGGGAAAGGGGGAATTTTGGGAAATGGACGTTTCGGGAAAGGGACCTTCTGGGAAATGGACACCATGGGGAGGGGACATTTCAGGAAAGGGACTATTTGAAACCGAGGGGCATTTTGGGAAAGGTACATTCTGAGCCTGAACGAAAAAAAGCCAATCTACTAATAAAGACAGTTATTTGCCATCATCGTGATCAATACCTAACAGTTTGTCTGTATTTGAGATATATACTTACAAGTTTTGCGCTATTTTCCAAAATCTTATCAAATATTGTCGAAAAGTAAAATTGTTTGTCAACAGTCTAACTAAATTATTCTAACAAATTTTATATATTTTTTCAGTGCGACACCTGCACTTCTAAATTCCGTACACGAACGGTGTTGTGTGTAACGGAAAACCAGCAAGTGCTGAACGAGAGCTCATGCTCTCATGTTCAACGTCCCACTGACCACGAGGAGTGCGACAAAGACGAGCTGCCGGCCTGTGAGGTGCAGTGGTTCGCGACGCAATGGAGCAAAGTGCGTTGATCAATAAAAAATAATTTGAAATTACTGTACTAAAACGATCACTTTTGGACTTGACATTAAAGTTGTAACTTGTCAACTGATACAGCTATCTTTCTTGTAAGGTTTGCATCGTATAATATAACAAGGCTTAAGTATCGTCAAGGTTTTCATAGGACGACTGTAGCTGTTTGTGTCGCCAAGTACCTAGTTGTGAATTGGATGCATATAAGAAGAAACACATGCATATAAGACTATTAAAGTTAGAGTCTGGGTACGGGCGTAATGTATTAAGTAGTAGGGCAGGTCCGGTTCATCTTAGAATACCAGATGGACCTTTAAAACCAGCATCAGAGGGACTAGAGTAATGAGCCTTTAACAAAAGTAACATCCATTGTTCCTCAACAGTGCTCGGTAGACTGCGGCGACGGAGTGCAGACGGTGCGGAATGTGTTCTGTGGCATGTACTACAATGGCGAGAGTGGGGAAGGCGTGGCAGTGGTAGAAGATGCCAAGTGCGCCAACCTCACTAAGTACAACGACATCAAACCTTGCACAGTGCCCAAGGAGGAGTGCCCTTCGGTGACGGGCCCTTAGGTGTCGTGATAAGCAGGCTGCGCGGAATGTGGGATACTCTGCATCATCAACTGTCCTCAGTAACGGAAACGACGCTGTGCCTCGTACTGTGTGAAGGAATAACCGCAAATCATTTAAAAAAATGGTGACCGTTTATTTCTATTATTTGATTTTTACTAAGCGTAAAATCTGGTAAAAAAAGCTAGGTATACACTTAAAAATTTCATGTCCGCACATAGGGTTTAATACCGCTGACAAATCTATAGCAGTTTCCCATTGTTCACGAAGTTTTCCTTTTTTAGTGAATGAATACGATCTACGAACTATATAATAGTATTGTTGGGCTCAAATACAATACCGATAAAAGTGAATAGTTGGTTTTTAAATCGGGTACTTCAACCTACAAACAGCTGCCTGAACTCTCACTCTCTGGGTCTTCTTTAGGTCGGGTTTCGAAGTTTAAATATTTGGGTCACTGGGTCACCGATGACTTAAATGACAATGTAGACATAGACATCCCTGTCTATGTCTACATTGTCTGCGCAGGTCGCTGGCTGTCCGTTGCAACATGCTGGCCCGCAGGTTTGCACGCTGTACTGATTCGGTTAAGATAACGCTTTTGAACACGTGCAGCCTGTGGATCAAGTATACCCAGCGGGCATACAGCGACCTGCGCGTACAGTACAATAACGCATTCCCTGAATGCGTTATATGCGTATATTGCTTTTGGGGGTGCCGTGGCGATGTAGCGCGTCAGGGATGTTCGCAGAAGCTTGCGTCGACGGGTTCGCCGCGATCATGCGGAATCGATGCGCTTCCATGATGGCGCGCTTGCGCTCCTCCTCCAATGGCATCCTGAATGTGTTTTCAGACTGAATAGACTGGTGCACCATTGAACGAACAGTTCAATGGTGCATCAGTTGTTTATTTATTATTACTAATTTAATACTAACATTAGGTTAAGTTATACTACTACTAACACTATATGGATTTTTGTACTTATCCGAAATAAAATATTTGAATTTGAATTAATTGTAAAAATATAATCACAAAAATACCAATAGTTGATGTAAAAAACAAGAATAAAAAGTAACTATACTTGGGAAATGAACTTCTCAACCACAGGTTTTCAAAGCAATCGCCCAACCGCTTAGTAATTTGCGAAAAGTTAGCTATAATAGCCGTTCTTACACATATATTTCATGATTGACTGCTTAGCTCCATAAAGGTACCTATAGTATGATGATAATCATTTAAAAAGTTAAATCGGTAACTATCCTAACTATTTGGCGCGATTTTTTTCCAAATCCCCCATAACAAATAGCGTGAGAGTTTATACCCTACAGTTTGACCAGACTTATGAGGGAATATTTAGGAATAAATTAACAGAATCTATCCCGTATAATTTACGTCATGCTGGAACATATACAGGGTGATTGAAAGATGGGTGCAAAGCTTTAAGGCGAAGATAGTACAGACCATTTGGAACCATTTAAGCCATGGTAGTCCCAGACGAAGTATTACCAATTTTTTTAACCTAATATATGATTTATTTTTCGGAAATTCCCAAAATTTTATGTAAACTGCATATTATGGCCAAATTGAATGATATATGAGTTCATTTTTTTATTTATTTAATCAAAGTAATGTGTAAGCAATCAAGCAAAACATTTTTTAGGCTTCTGTGAACATTAGACATTTTTTAAAGACATTTAAAGTTCAGAAAATTTGTATCAATACGTTTTTTAAACCTTATTAAAAAAAAAATTGGTAAGACTTTGTCTAAGACAACTATGGCTTAAATGGTTCTAAATTGTCTGTACTATCTTCGCCTTAAAGCATTGCACCCATCTTCCAATCACCCTGTATTTAGACAAACAGACCAAAATTATAAAAACTATATTATCGGCCGCCGCGTGAAATGTCCAAGGATTTTATTAGAGCAACAATAGTCTTTTGTTATAAACTTAGTTTTAATTATTCGGGCTTGTTATTGTACGCTGATGAACATTATGCTTTTTTATATCGCTATAAGTTTGTAATGTTGTGCTTTAGAATAATATGCTTCTAAATAGTTATATTATCAGTAATAATTACTGAAAATATGCCTAAACATTTAAGCAGAATTATTATTATGCTTAACAATAATTAGGATAAGTAAAAGTAGGCTATGATAAATTATGGCATAAAATTGTATGCGGATCAATAGTGAACAGTAAAATCTTACGAATCGTTAAAAGAGTGCCCATGGAGTTTCTTGCCCGTTCTTCTTCATAGGTACCTACTACGCTTTGGAATGGGCAACTAGTTTCATCTTTCTGGTTGCCAACCCAATTCAAAAGTCAAAATAAATGCTTTGAGTTTGAGTTAATCTATCAACAACTAGTTATTTGTAATGTGATAATTTATTTAACTCCGGTCTAAGAGAAAGGAGATGCTTTGCATTTTAGTAAACAAATTGGTGTAATAGACAATTCAAACTCTGTCTGAGGAACGACTCAATTGATTGAGATACATGCCTCAGTTTAAAGTTAGTTTGAGTATCAACTTACCAGCCGCTCTTACTTAGTGATGTAAAAAAGGGACAGATCGCTGTAGCATCAAAAAAGTATATACTTATGCCAGTTTAATTCTTGTTTTATTAGTTAATTTCGTAAAAAAAACTGTTCAGTGTTAAAAAATTATAATAGTTTAAGTAATGCTTAAAAAAATATGGATATGTGCCTGAATTAAAGATGAATAAATAAATTAAAAGCCTTTTTGACCAGTATGATATACATTTTTTGTTTTTTTTTATAAAGTACCCAATTATTTACCGTGAACCAATCCCTTCAAATACATTAGTCGCAAATACGTGACGCGAAGATTCGAAATATAAAATACTCGGAGCCTCAGCGGGGCCTGAAGAACTCCAATTCAAGAAGTCAATAATTCTTTCTATTTTATAAATCAATTAAAATTAACATCCTGTTCGGCTAGTTTAAAAAATTAAAACTAAAGTTATTGGGGTAAATCGTTTACGTCAATTCAAAACAGGAACAGACGCAATATTGAACCTTGAGGAAAGCCCTTTGTCATCTCAGGTCCAGGATTGAAGTTGACACCGTTGACCTGAAAATTAACCTTTCTATCTTTCACGTATATCAGTAGGGTTAAGAGATTTTGGCATTCAGCCATAATGCGTCAGTTTCAGCAGTAGTGACTCGTGTTCTACGCAATTGAACGCCTTTGAGAGGTAACAAAAGATCCCAATAGCATTTGTGCTGCTTCTAGACATTCCAAATGTTTTTGTCAAAGGCAAAGTCAAATAATTTATTTCAATTAGGCATATGAAAGGCACTTTTGAACATCAAAATCAGGTTGTTAGAACAGACTTTCATAGAAATGGTTGTAATAGGTCTTTACCTATGTAATTGGAGATTCTATAACCAGCATTTTCAGATTTAATTATCTTTGGATTGGCGCGCAATGCGAAAACCAAATGAAATTTTTATTCGAAAGACGTTAATGTAATTTCAAATTCAGTCATTTATTTTTAATTAGTTTTTTGTTTTGATGATGTTGTGGTAGTTTTTGGCGCCATGGAAAAACTGAATATTCCTACAATTTTCGAATATGAGTTCCTACGTGGAAATACCGCTGCGCAAACAACACGAAACATTAACGACGTGTACAGGCCAAATACTGCTTACATAAACACGGTCCATTATTGGTTCAATCGTTTCAAATCTGGAAATTTTGAGTTGAAGAACGAGCCTCGTGGTCGGCTGTTAACCATTGTCGACAACGACGAATTGAAGGCGATAGTGGAAGCGGATCCAAATCAATCTATGTACGGCTGAGCTTGCTGCGGGCCTTAGAGTTAGTGTCAAATCAACATTAAAGCACTCGAGTCAAATCGAAAAGATAAAAAAGCTAGATAAGTGGGTGCCACACGAACTAAGCGACCAATAGCGAGATTTACGCGTCGAAGCATGTATAGCACTACTGAATCGGCATAGAAACGAGGGAATTCTTAATCCAATTGTTACCTGCGATGAAAAGTGGATCCTGTACGACAACCGTAAGCGTTCGTCTCAGTGGGTGGTGAAAAGATTACTCATAGGAAAATTATGGTGACTGTCTGGTGGACCAGTGGCAGACTTGTACAACACTGCTTCTTACCGAATGGCACAACAGTGACGGCAGATGTCTATTGCCAAGAATTGCAAACAATGATGGAGAAGCTCGTAATTCAACCACCAAGACTAGTCAATCGCTCTTCCCCATTGCTTCTCCACGACAACGCGCGAGCTCACACTTCATGCCAGACCATCGCAAAGCTACAAGAGTTACAGCTGGAAGCTCTCCGTCACCCACCGTACTCACCGGACCTTGCCCCAACAGATCTACTATTTTCAAAATTTAGAAAAAAAAATAAGTGGGAAAAAATTCAACACCCGAGAGGCAGTACAAAACGCGTTCGCTAAATTCATCGCCTCCCGTCCGGCAGACAGTAAAGGGATAAACAAACTGCCATCAAAATGGCAAAATTGTATAGATAATTTGGGCCAGTACTTTGATTAGCTAAAATAAAAAAATAAAAACCAACATATTTATATTTTAAAATTATCATACAAATCTCCAATTTCATAGGTACCTAAAGACCTAATATTTATTACATTCTAGTAGGCTTTGATTATTCGTGTTGGGGCTCGTGGCTAAATGATAGCAGCCTCACGGGTCCGTCGAAGGTTAAGCTACCCTTGCCGGGGTCGGTTCGTGGATGGGTGACCGTCTATTACACATCGAGACTCCTACGTGCCTCGGTAAGCACGTTACGCAGTAACGGGGTTGCGGAGGTCCGAAAGGCAGTCGCTTCATAAAAAAAATACTGGTATTCAGCTGTATCCGGTTATACTAGAAGCCGACCCCAACATACTTAGGAAAAGGCTAGGCATGACTGAAGCTTTTATCATTCTACAGCTGGGATTCAACGAGCCTCGTCATTACAGTCGATAATAATATTCAAGTTTGTAATGAATTCTGACAAACGGTAATTAAACAAAATTTTGCTAATATATTTTTATTGTCCATCTATTTACATAGTCACAATTATAAAAGGATTCACTTAAACAAATTATTATGACTTGTCAACTAGCCACCCTAGCGTTACACTACGCGCTAAACATTCACTTTACTAGACAACTTATCGCATAAATAATTTATTTACTATACTCGTCTGACTAACTAAAATATGTAGAAATGCAAAATTACTCAAAAATATTCCATCTCAGGTTGTGACATTTGAAGCTCCGCCTCGGAGGGGTCGAGCTGACCGGCTTCCACACACGACTTGCAACAGAGCCTGGGGACAATACAACGTGCTTAGTAGCGGAACTAACAGTGCAAGACCCAGTAGATCAGAGAACCATAAAAAAGTATATTTAGTTGGTTAATTTAAACAGTAGGGCTCGTGGCTAAATAATAACAGCCGACGGATCGATCGAAGGTTAAGCTACGTTTGCAGCACTCGGTTCGTGGATGGGTGACCATCTATTACTATCGAGTGTCTGAGACTCGAGACTCCCGTCCGTGTTTCAGAAAGAACGTTTATCCGTTGGTCTCGGCTGTCATCCGTAGATATTTGACAGTCGTTATGAGTAGTCAGATGCGCGGAAGTGTGACAACCAGTCTTAGATAAAAAAGTGGCTAAGTGAGATATCACTGTAGTGCCAAAAACTACAGGTCACTTGGAGAGCTAAGGTAAATTACCCTACTTGCCATATAGTGATGATCCTAAAAGTCGATAAGAACAATTAAACACTCTTATTCAGCCAATTAATCATATCGATTAACCTAACTGATCGAATAACCTCACTTAACGATTATGTACTTACTCCGCGTATTAGTAATTGTTTCTGCAGAGATGCGGCTGGACTCGCACTAAAAAATCAGTGTTCACTTGATTGATGATTTATGCACATAACAAGTACCACGAGCCCTGAAAATATAAAAGAACAATGCCCACTTCCCATACATTTAAAAACCTGATAATTAACGTTTATGTATAGTTATGAGGTATAGTAGAAAGACTACCTGTAAGTTTAGAAAATAATGTCTTATAGTCATTTTTAAGGTTTAAACGCTACGAAGCCCAAAAAATATGAATGTTACTTTTTAGGTTAGGATTTGCCGTTACTTACTAAATATAGAGAAATAAATGTGCTAGACCTAATTATTAACACTCGAAGTATAGTCTCAAATAGGAACACTTAACTGGATAGCTATGTATATGCATCAAGCAGACGTTGCAGTTTATGCAAAGAATACGTCGACTTTTTGCTGACGGCAGCATTGTCAAGAGAACGCATTTACAACGGTATGGTAAGCAAAGGTCATCAGATGAGGAAGATATCGAGGTCTAGTGCCGTAAATAGGGTCGTAAAAAGAAGTAACACACAAAATGGCACTGTACACAACGAGACGCAAGCGCAACAACGAAGGACTGCACCGATGACCGATACCAATCGCAGAACTGTAAAATCGCCGAAAAATCCGTTTCACTCTTGCGAACTCAATTACATACTGCGTGATTAATTAATTTAATTATTATGTTGTTTTTTATTAATCTGTATTAGGAAAAGACTATATAGAAATACTGATTATAAAACGGTAAAGTAATATATAAAACTTAGAAACAGAGTTGAATAAAGTCAAGTAGCGGTATGTAAAATGGAACGTTGTAAAAACAGGGAAGTTGAGATGCGTTCAAAACATGGTATAAGTATATTATTTTCCTTTGTTTCTTTTAAAATAAGCGATAAGAGATAAGCGTCATTAATCAACAATTAAATTAGCTAAATTTTAAGATTTATTTAATTACTATACATAGTAGGGTGAAAAATGGGCATTCTTCTATGCGCTCAAACATCAACCCAGAGTCCACCACATAGTAAAAGGCCAGAATTATTTGATTCGTGCTCCAATTTAATTCATCTTTTATATGTCAATACTTGTAAAGACGAAGTGATGGTCAAGCCAGTTTATGGATAATCAAGAAGTGAAATCGCGGGCAAAAGTCACTAGGTACATATAATTTATCCAGCAGTTCGACAAATCCTTGCGGGATCGACTCAATGAAGGCCATGTCGATGAGGAGTAGCCGTTTAGTACCGCGGGACTAGTTTATAAGTCGTCGAAAAACATATGATCGGTCTATAATTCTTGGATTCTGCGGGACTACGAGCAGGTGGGTAACGCCTGTTATCAAATTCAAATCAAACCAGATATCTAACTCATATTATTAAAGTTCATGATTAGCTAATAAACTGATGAAGACAAAGATGCAACTTATAAAGCAAAATATTGGCTTTGGCGGTACCAAAGCCAATATTTTGGTTAGGACAATAATACAGACATAGTGATTGATATATCACTGGTAACATGGTTGGGGCCTTACTCCTGACTCGTTTTGGTTCCTATTCCTAATGCTATTTTATGCTTTATCATATTAATAAAAAAATTACTTAGATAAAACGCTTTAAAGTTGGGGAGTGGGGGTCGCTACGTCACAAGTATGTATAAAATCTACATACTCGTGATGTCATGGCACATTTTAACTCAATGTATCGCCGTAATCTTTTGATAACGTAAAAAAAGAAAAATACGTGTACGATATTTTCATAATATAAATGACGTACAAAAAATATTTTTTTAGTCATCATCCCTAATAAAGACATAATATAATATGATAGAAGTAATTATCTTAATTAAGAACTTTCTGTACCTTATTTGCAAATAAATGATTTTGATTTCTGAATAAATACGTAACTAAAATGATTTAATGAAAAGATATTGAAGCAACAGCACCGTTTACCATCATTAGGTGCACTACACTAGCAACCAGCTATACAGGCGAATACACAATACACAAGAACACGAGATGTGATGTAGGTAGGTTAGGTATGTCCACAATTTAATTTCAACCGTTAATAATACTCTAAAATTAATTCTATTATAATGCAAAAGAAGTAAGTGGACCATATACCACTTCTGCTAAGAAATAAAAACTACCTTTACTCTAAAATATCTAATTTAATTCCAAATATAATATTTAACCTCAAAATAGATACTAATCCCCAAATGAATCGTATAGTCGGTACATCAATATCATAATATAAAACTGTTTAACAAAATTACATATTTATAATATTTCAGGGATAAGGAAAATAATATGAAACACCAATATATTTTGTCATACATTTATATTTCTTTGCCAACATCAAATTCTAAATTCTACACCATACCATCACATCTCCTGATTTCCCACATATGTATATCTCACTATTTATTTAATATTCGAATATTTACAATAAAACTAATAGGTTACCTTAATTTACAGCAGATCTCCAACCATCTTATGCCAATCTATATTTTTAAACCGACACAGCACGTCGTACCCTCGTGAGCACCCGACCCAGAAGGCCGTTGTTTCGCCATTGTAACATATCAAAACTTTCAGTGCTGCCAGTATAATAAATTAAAACCTCACATAAGTATAGATTTCTTATGCGGCCGCCACACTATGCTCATCGCGCTGCTCATCGCTATGCTACTCGCGCTGCCGCGATTTGCCGCGATGTTGCCCTCTCTGCCCACACACTGCTCTACTCGCGCAATTAATCGCGACGCTCCTCACTTGTCATTTGCCTTTGTTGTACAGACGCCAGCACAGCAACCTACTGCAATCTGTCAAATGTCTTTAATAGATTTTCAACTTTATCATTATCTGGTAAGGTTCAAGGTTGATTAGAAAAATTTGACAGTTTTGGGTAGGTTGACCTGCTGGCGTCTGTACAATGGACGATGAAACTGTGGCAGCGTGCGCGCTATGCATTTTTAGTATAGCTAATTATATCAATGTCGTAAAAAGAAATATAACGGTCATCGCAATAGAACGAATTAAGTACAAGTATTTATATTATTAGCTAGGAAAGTGGCCTTAAAATCATCTGCAGCAATGTTCTTTTTCTTAAAAACTATACCTTACAAAGACATCCTATAAAGACATAGAATTTTGTGTAGTAAGTATTATTATGTCACCATGTCATCCATTTGTCTAACAAGAAAAGTTGCATTGTATGTATTAGTTATTTTTTAATCTGAAAGCTATTTTTTTTTTGTTACTAAAATCGAAAACATGGTTAATTATAATAAAAAAAACACTAGATGTCTAGTTTCTGAGTTTTTCATACTAACCTATTTAATTAAATTAGCCCACCAAGATATAGTTATATATTTGTACTAGCTGCCCGCCCCGGCTTCACACGGGTAGCACTAAGTACTTACTACCTACCCTACCTACCTAAACTAGACATCTAAACATTTTTTTCACGTCACATCTACGGCTGGTCAGTTGATAGCAGCCAGCGAAACTTTATATCCCACTGCAGCTCTACCTATTTTGCATAGACCGCTCGTAACAGCACTTAAATAAAGAGCGACAAGGAATCTCAAATAGCAGCAACAGCCAATTGAGGCGCACAGTCATACACAAATTCACGGCCTATTACCACGTTCAACGTTGCCACGGTAATATTATCATAAATATTACTGTGACGTTGCCGCTAACATAGCACAAAGCGTAGCACAGGTCGGTGACGCGTAGCACTTTGGTCGGTGGCACGTACATTCGTAGCACACTCGTAGCTTTGAACTACCGGCGTAGCAGACCCAACGCCGTAGCATGCGCGCGGCTCGGCAGAGAGCGGATGTTAGTTCCGCTAACTGACGTCATTTGCTCTGTGGCTCGGGCTCCACGGCCAGTGTCGCGTCTCCGCGCAGCTCCGCCCCGCTTCGAATCTCGGCGAATCGGTGTTATTTTCAACTTCGGTTTATATAGACGTTGATAAATTTAGCGCTTTCTCTATCACGGGCCGCCCATAAGACGTCAACGATCGCTTAAAAGTTTTAAAGAGGAACAAGGAATTGGAATTTGGTAACTTTAACCAATCAGCAAAGAGATGATCTCTGTTGAGCGAGTTATTGAAATAGCTTGCATTGAGTTTAAGCAGTTCATGGTAATGAGCGTGTATTCGCCCCCATGCTTCATATGATATTTTTGAGAAATATATGGAAGAAGTATTATTAAAACCTTGTAACAGTAATAAAACAGTGGTTGTCTGTGGAGATTTCAATATTAATATACTAGAAAAATCTGCTATAGTAAAAAAAATCTAACTTTATTAAAGTCATATAATTTGTACAATACATTATTTGAGCCGACTAGAATAACTGCCACTAGTGTATCCTACCTGTATTGACAATATTTTTACAAACTTAAGACCTTCTAGCCATTTAATTATAAATGAGTTGAACTCTGATCACTGTGGCCAGTTTATCACTTTCCCTCAGAAAACAGTCAGAGCTTTGAGCTCTGACTGTTTTCTTGTGAAAACTGAAAACTTGTGAGTTTTGTTCAGCTAGGAAAGTGGCCTTAAAATCATCTGCAGCAATGTTCTTTTTCTTAAAAACTATACCTTACAAAGACATCCTATAAAGACATAGAATTTTGTGTAGTAAGTATTATTATGTCACCATGTCATCCATTTGTCTAACAAGAAAAGTTGCATTGTATGTATTAGTTATTTTTTAATCTGAAAGCTATTTTTTTTTTGTTACTAAAATCGAAAACATGGTTAATTATAATAAAAAAAACACTAGATGTCTAGTTTCTGAGTTTTTCATACTAACCTATTTAATTAAATTAGCCCACCAAGATATAGTTATATATTTGTACTAGCTGCCCGCCCCGGCTTCACACGGGTAGCACTAAGTACTTACTACCTACCCTACCTACCTAAACTAGACATCTAAACATTTTTTTCACGTCACATCTACGGCTGGTCAGTTGATAGCAGCCAGCGAAACTTTATATCCCACTGCAGCTCTACCTATTTTGCATAGACCGCTCGTAACAGCACTTAAATAAAGAGCGACAAGGAATCTCAAATAGCAGCAACAGCCAATTGAGGCGCACAGTCATACACAAATTCACGGCCTATTACCACGTTCAACGTTGCCACGGTAATATTATCATAAATATTACTGTGACGTTGCCGCTAACATAGCACAAAGCGTAGCACAGGTCGGTGACGCGTAGCACTTTGGTCGGTGGCACGTACATTCGTAGCACACTCGTAGCTTTGAACTACCGGCGTAGCAGACCCAACGCCGTAGCATGCGCGCGGCTCGGCAGAGAGCGGATGTTAGTTCCGCTAACTGACGTCATTTGCTCTGTGGCTCGGGCTCCACGGCCAGTGTCGCGTCTCCGCGCAGCTCCGCCCCGCTTCGAATCTCGGCGAATCGGTGTTATTTTCAACTTCGGTTTATATAGACGTTGATAAATTTAGCGCTTTCTCTATCACGGGCCGCCCATAAGACGTCAACGATCGCTTAAAAGTTTTAAAGAGGAACAAGGAATTGGAATTTGGTAACTTTAACCAATCAGCAAAGAGATGATCTCTGTTGAGCGAGTTATTGAAATAGCTTGCATTGAGTTTAAGCAGTTCATGGTAATGAGCGTGTATTCGCCCCCATGCTTCATATGATATTTTTGAGAAATATATGGAAGAAGTATTATTAAAACCTTGTAACAGTAATAAAACAGTGGTTGTCTGTGGAGATTTCAATATTAATATACTAGAAAAATCTGCTATAGTAAAAAAAATCTAACTTTATTAAAGTCATATAATTTGTACAATACATTATTTGAGCCGACTAGAATAACTGCCACTAGTGTATCCTACCTGTATTGACAATATTTTTACAAACTTAAGACCTTCTAGCCATTTAATTATAAATGAGTTGAACTCTGATCACTGTGGCCAGTTTATCACTTTCCCTCAGAAAACAGTCAGAGCTTTGAGCTCTGACTGTTTTCTTGTGAAAACTGAAAACTTGTGAGTTTTGTTCCTGTAAATAAAAGTCGCTTAGGACAATTAAAAAATAATTTAATGGAAAAAAACTACTGGGTTTGCCTTATCACAACCACCCGGATCGAGCTTACTTTACTATTTAACCTCATCAATAGTGAGTTTAGGAAGGTTTCCACTTCAAAAACATTGCCTGTTTGTGACCGCGTTATATTTAGTGATTGGACAACACCAGGTATTTGCAAAAGTAGGCAAAGGTTATTTGAATTGTATCATGAAAAAACATAATAATATAACCATGATGAAATTGTTAAAGAAATTATTAATTCAGAAACAGGAAGAACGACAGTACGGAATCGTGACTTCCATCTAAAAAACAATGATTTAGAAATTAAGGCAAACTTGGAGGTGGCAACTGAGTTTGAAAATTTCTTCACTAATATTCCCATTTTAACAACCAAAACTGTCGTCGTCATCCTCCACTTCTGTTTACTCGATACTAAAAGAATGTGTACCAGAATGTGAAAAACTTTTTGAATTTACAATTGCTACTGCTAAACACATTACAGAATCTTTTAAAGATCTTGATTTAAAAAAACTGCTGACCTTTAGGGATTGTCAGTACATACAATGTCCTCAATAATTGATGTTATTTCACCCTTTTTAGCAATTGTTTTTAACTCTTGTATTGCATCTGATGTATTTCCTGATCTGATGAAACTTAGTAAAGTGATTCCACTGTTCAAGTCTGTCCTATCAATCCTACGAATTTTCAGCCTATTTCGATAGTAGTAGTAGTAGTATTTTAAAGAAATTAACAAAACGAAATAAAAATAATATAATACTGTGTGGAGATTGGAACATTGACGCTTTAAAGCGTAATAATAATTTTAAAGAATTAGAATGTATTTTACAGAACTATAACATATCTAACCACATTATTAAACCCACTAGACAATCATCATGCATAGATCTTATCGCAAGCGACATATCAAACGTTCAGCCTCAAATACATAACCTTGGATTATCAGATCATGAGACCGGTCAGTCCATTTGTTTCAATGCGTATGTAGAAACTGCAAGATTCAGGAAACAATTTTGGTTCCAAAAGAAAAGAGATTTAAGTCAAAACAACATAGCAAAGTTTATATCATGCATATCGTCTCTTTCGTTTTCAGAAACATAAGACTCTATGATTCTATGAGAAACATACGATGATACTGACATAGCATTCAATCACTATCATGATACACTGTCCCTTTTTTATAATCTCTGTTTTCCCATACTAAAAGTAAAAATTACAAACAAGCCGCCGAAAAGTAAATGGATAACAAAAGGAATAAAAAGATGTTGTGTCAAGAAACGAAGTATGTACCTAAAATACAAATTATTTAACTCCAATAAAAATCAAAACCTAAAAAACTACAAAAAGTACACAAGTATACTAAGACGGTGTATATTACATGCACAGAAAATTGATAATACGCGCTATATACTACGGTCGAACAACAAATGTAAAGCTGCCTGGGACATTATTAAAAAGAATAGTACAGATATGGATGATAACGCTGAAATAAACTGTATCAAAATTAATCAGTGCACTTACACTCACGCCGATATAATTGCCAATAAATTTAATGATTTTTTTATAAACATGACAAACAAACCTAAAACCCCTGATTCTGAAACCCCTATCAACTACAATCATATCATCACTGACATATCAGATAGCATTTACTTGACTCCAACTAATGAAGACTCGGTTCATAAAATAATAAATTCTTTAAATTCAACTAACTCAACCGGTTATGACGACATTAATACGAAAATAATTAAACGTTGCTCTAAATATCTATCACCTCCACTCACCCATATTATCAATCTATCGTTATTTCAAGGCTTATTCCCCACCAGACTAAAATTTTCTGTAGTCAAACCATTATACAAAAAAGGGGATAAAAATGACATGAATAATTATCGACCGATTACTCTAATACCCGTAATTTCCAAGATTTTTGAAAGAGTCATGTACGATAAACTACACTCCTTTATAATAAAACACTCCATTTTGAAAGAAGAACAGTTCGGTTTCAGAAAAAAGAAATCTACAACTCTTGCATGTTTTTCTCTTATGAAACTGATTACCTCTAGTCTGAACGATAAAAAACCAATAGCTTCGATATTTCTCGATATGTCAAAAGCATTTGACTTCGTAAATCATAAACTGCTTCTTTTGAAACTAAATCGTTATGGGATTAGAGGAAACGCACTACAATGGATAGAAACTTATTTAAATAATCACCAACAATGCGTAGAAATATCTAGGCACACATTATCAGAGAAGAAAATATATAGATCCACTTATCGTCTAAACTCATGTGGTGTTCCCCAGGGCAGTATTTTAGGTCCCTTTTTGTTCTTATTGTATGTCAATGATTTGCCCAACGTAACCCCACACCCTTGCATTCTGTACGCTGACGATACTACTCTTAGCATTAAACTCACCGATGGTAATATCATCAATTACGTAAAAGAAATTAGCGACACATTAAACAAAGTGATTGAATGGCTTAAAGACAACAATTTACATGTCAATATAAGTAAAACGAAACTAATACAATTCCAAGCTTATAATAGCACACGTCACCAATTGGAAATAAAATATGCAGATAATGCTGTAGAAGAGGTGGAAAGTGCGACTTTCTTGGGTATAACATTGGATAAATATTGTAACTGGAAAGTGCATATAGAAAAACTCTGCGCTAAGGTACAAAGATTTGTTTTTGCTTTAAATAGAATAACTCGCGTTGTATTTTCAATATTTGTACGCTGGAAACAGCAGAATATTATGGACATCATATTATAATTTGTAACACCTTGTAAAACAATATTCTGACAAATAAATTATTATTTATATTTTTATTTACCTACATTGAGCAAAATCTTTGTAAAAATAATTTTGAAACAAATGTTAAGACATTTCATTGCACATCATCTACTACATCTGAAACACTTTGGTTTTACAAAGCGTCGTTCAACTATAGACGCGGGCGTAGAATTACTGAAGAGCATATTCGAGGCCTGGGAGGAGTCGCAAGACGCTCTAGATTGGCATTTTCTACGACTTGTCCAAGGCCTTCGACTGCGTACATCATGACACACTCATTAGGAAAGTGTACCACTATGGTCTGAGGGACAGGGCTCTCGACCTTCTGACTTATTATCTGAACAACAGAATTTAGAGAATCGATGTTAGCGGCAAGAGATCTGCAGGATCTGCGGTCACTATGGGCGTTCCGCAGGGTTCAATTCTAGGTCCTTTCTTGTTATTAATTTATATAAATGACTTACCTAACCACTTAAGGGATAATCACAAAATCGTATTATTCGCAGATGACACTTCCCTTATTTTTAAAATCAAACGTCTGTTAGTCAACTTTGAACAAGTGAACGATGCGCTCTCTAAAGTTGTGCATTGGTTTAATGTAAATTCTTCTCTTGAATGAAAAAAAGAAAAAACTCATTAAATTTTCAGCGCCAAATGTCAGGCAGCTAACTACCAACGCTAAAGTTAATGGAATAGAGCTGGACCCTGTTGATCGACAGTTTTTCTTAAAATCACTATTGACGGTAATAATTACAATGGGGCCCACACATAGAAAAATTGTCATTAAGGCTAAGTTCGGAATCCTATGCTGTTAAAAAAAATAGACAGATAACTGACGTAGACACAGCCAGAATTGTTTATTTTAGTTATTTTCATAGTCTTATGGCATATGGAATTCTTCTTTGGGGAACCTGTCCGGACATTAATACTATCTTTGTTCTACATAAAGGGCTGTTCGAGCCATTTACAACCTAGGTCCGAGAGATTCCCTTCGAGAAAAATTCTAAGAAATAGATATTCTGACTGAGGCCAAACACGTGAGGCCACCTCACAATATATTCTTGAAAACCTATTGTATGTACACAAAAATATATTAAATTTTAAGAAGTTTTCCGATATTAACAGTTTAAATACCAGGAATAAACACAACCTTACATCGCACTCGTCTCCACAGAGTAGGTAACTCGTTCAATGTGGGTCAATGTATACGCTTTTACAACAAACTTCCCATCAACATTCGAAACTTACCCATAAAACGATTTAAAAGCTGTATTAAAACCAAACTTAGACTTTTCGCATTATAGTATGTATGAACTTGTAATAAAATCTCTTTGGCTATACTATTTGTATCTGGCTGGTTTTGGTATCATTGAAAGTTTAAATTTTAAAGAATATAATTCCAAATTCAAATTAGGAAAATGTGTGATTTTCATTTGTTTTTCGTACCGTCAAGATGAGTGAATCTAATGAAGAAATTCGATACATTTTAAAATTTTACTACAAAACGGTAATTTTTTTTAAAAAAGCCGCCGAAAAAAAATTGCGACGTTTATGGACCTAGTGCAGTGTCTGTGACAGTAGCACAAATTTGGTTTAAGCGTTTTCAATCCGGAAATTTTGATGTCAAAGATGCACGTCGCTATTGTCGCCCTATTACGGATAAAATGGTTGCCCTTTTTGAAAAAGTAGAGTAAGATCGGCATATCAGTAGTTACGACGTAGCTGAAGAACTGGGAAATTTTCGCATTTGAAAAAAACTGAGTACACAAAAATGCTCGATATTTGGGTACCTCACGAGCTCACTGAAAGAAACCTAATGAACCGTGTACTCATTTGTGATTCTTTATTACGACGTAATGAAACCGAACCATTTTTGAAGAAGCTGATAACTGGTGATGATAAGTGGATCACGTACGATAAGAACATGCGAAAAAGGTCGTGGTCAAAGGCCGGTCAGGCTTCACAGACTGTGGCGAAACCCAGGTTAACTCGCAACAAGGTGATGCTGTGTGTGTGGTGGGATTGGAAGGGCATTATTCATTTTGAGCTGTTACCACCAGGCAGGACCATCGATTCTGAACTCTACTGCGAACAATTGATGAGATTAAAGCAAGAAGTTGAGAGAAAGCGGCCGGAATTAATCAACAGAAGGGGTGTGGTTTTTAATCATGATAACGCTAGACCTCACACATGTTTAGCCACTCAGCAAAAATTAAGAGAGTTTGGCTGGGAGGTGTTAATGCATCCGCCGTATAGTCCTGACCTTGCACCTTCAGATTTCCACCTGTTTCGGTCTCTTCAGAATTCCTTAAGCAGTGTCAGGTTAACATCACGAGAGGACTGCCAAAACCACTTTTCGCGGTATTTTGATCAAAAGTTCCAAAATATCTATAGCAATGGGATCATGTCCCTACCTAAAAGATGGCAAAAATATCGAAAAAAAATGGTACCTACATACTTTAGTTAAATGTAAATTAACTATATTAAAAAATGTTTTGGAAGTTTCTTAAAAAATGCGAAGCAACTTTTTCCCCTATTATATAAACATTGACATTGTTGAATATATTATACAAAATGACATGATTACTTTGTAAAGTATTATATTATTTTAGTTTTTGTGAGAGCAGCGCAGCGGTGGCCCAGTGGTGGCAGCCCCGACTTACGAACAGTTAGTCGTGGGTTCGAACCCAGACCGGCCCATTACTTTTTGTAATTTATCACCACTGCTCTCAAAACGGTGAAGGAAAACATCGTGAGGAAACCGGCATGTCCTAGAACCAAAAATTCGAAGACATGTGACATCTACCAATCAGCACTGGGCACGCGTGGTGGATTATAGCCCACTCCCTCTCATTGAAAGGAGGCCCTGCAGTGGGAACGTTATAGGCTGATGATGATGATGATGAATTTTTGAGAATTTGAGGACTATGTGGATTTTTTTTTCTTTATCAGTTAGTTTTATTGATGGTCTGGCAGTTTGAGTAGTTTATGCGGCCTACCTAAATGTCCTTTCTTTGGTATTGTTCGTCGAGTTGAGCTCCTTAATTTCTGAGTTGAGCTAGTCAAGGAATGGATAAACGGTCTTAATAAAAAAATTGATTTATTTAATAAAAGAACCGAATTACAGTGTTTACAGCGCGAAGTCTGAGAACAGAATTGTTTGTAAAATAAAATATTACTTCTAAAGTTAGTGGAAACAAAGGGCGTCATATAACATATTGCGCAGGAAGTAAGTTAGTGCATCAGCATAATTTATTCTAGAACATTCGATTGTATTTTGCAATATTTTATACACGTGTAAAGTAAATGCTGAGTCAGATCCCTTCAACTTGTTGCTATGCTCTATTTGGGCTGACGAAGCATATATCTACAGGATGAGCATCCTTAACTCCTCCCCCCCTTAGAGAGAAATCAGCTGGAGGCAAATCTTTTGGGTCCAGATGATTTCGTCGTAACACAATCATTTTCCTAAAGACTTTGAATTTAACAACCAAAAATGCTAGTGTAAATACAGACATTATTACTATAATACTTATTGTCCATACACTTATGTCCTGAGTTACCAAAATTTCACTTTTATTAACACTTTCACTGTTATATTTTGCACTGTTTAAAATGTCCTTGATGTCATTGAGGTCCACGCCGCGAAGATCTACTTGGCTGTCTTCCATCTTGATTTCATGTTGCAGCTCAGGCAAAGCTACAGGTCTCATCAGCAAACTGGCCTGGAATGTCCTTGTTTCAGCTACCTTACTGATGATTTTGTCTCCAATTTGTGTCTCACAGTTTCGATTAGGGAATATCAGAAATGTTCCCTTCAGGTTGTACTTCATGACTTCATTGTTGCAGTTTTCGGTAAGTACTAACTTTTTCTTCGTGAAAAGTAACCATATTCCGTCGGCTATGATGTGGCTTCTTACATCTTCTATTTGGATAAAATTCTTATGACACGCAGAATAGTTTTTAAGCAGCATTATTTGTTCTATACACGTTGTATCAGCGTATTGCACGATATTATCTTCCTTACAGAGGACTCGATCATCTTCAATCTGCTCGCACGGGATAGACACGGGTCTGTATTTCAATCCATTCACCATAAGGTAGGGATACTTAGGAATTACGATAGAGGTTTTTAATGAACTAGGATTGTATATAGGTATAGGAATAATCTTGTAATAATTATATGTGACCGTGTCCAATAAGGGAACTTCTAACACAAAAATTTACTTCTTATTATCAGAGAAAGATTTAAGAACTAACTACTAATTTACTTTCTAATTTTGTAAGGTTGTCCTTACCTACCATATATACTAATCTATAATGTTTCTCTATTTCTAATAAAATATGAAAAAGTTCTGTAGAATTAATTATTGATTGATGAAGTATATGTATTCTGCTGAAAGCTATTGCCGTTTCTGTATCTTGAATTACATTATGAATAGTACGAAAGTTATTTAAGATTTGATATAGACTATTCATTTGACTTACTATATTATGTATTTTAGACTGATTATACTGTAATGTTTGCAGTTGCGAGGTTCTAATATTCAATTGAATTAAGTTGTATTTTAAGATATCTGAAATATTAACTAATTTATCGAAGGCTTTTTGCATAAGTGTCAGTTTTCTTTCTACTGAATGTTCTTTATTTTTATGCTGGCTAATCTCCGAATTGTATCTCATGGCGTCATCATTATCTAGATTGCCTGAAATTAATTGAACAATAGAACCTAACGGGTTTATTAGGCCCCTTCTGAACCTTTTACTAGGCATTATTTGTTTCAATCTATCTTTAGTAAGTTCCATAAAGGATTCTATTTGAAAGACTAATCCTAATAGTTCACTACGCGACTCATTTTGTGAGTAAATCATATCTCTTAATCTAAAAAATTGTTGAATATTATTATCTAAATACCTAACTATAGTTTCTAGATCTAACGTCTTAAAAATAGTCCAGTGACTATTCTGAATCACTGCTGAACTTATCCGTATCGGCGCTATTCCAGGATTCTGAGTCATATCCTGGAGGTTTACGCTGCTTGCTGATTCCGCTAGGACCAGGAGCGTCAGGATTGCTTGCCACCACCTGTGGAGGGCGTTTTACGTTTTTTATTGCCACTTTCGTATTCCTTTTTCTCAGTTTTACCGGTACAATATTCCTATCTACTTTCCCTATAACCTTTGCTTTTTCATATCGTGGCACTTCTTTAGCTTTTCTATTCCTAGTAGTTTTCATAAAAACTTCGTCACCTTCCCTTATTTCCGGTGGGTTTTCACCGCCTTTCCTCTCTGCGACTTTATATTTATTTTCCTTAATTTTATCACTAACATATTCGTATAAAACTTTAAGTCTTTTTCTATGATCCTGAACTAGTTTCTGTAAAAGATTTTTATCTCTATCTATATCAAATGCATTTCCTGACTCTGTATGTCCAAATACCATTTCAAAAGGTGTGAAATTTGTCGCACTATGAATGGTGTTATTGTATGCCATAATGGCGTAAGTCATTACCGATGCTGCATCTTGATCGCTTTTTTCATATTTTGCTAACCTATAAATTTCAAGTATTGTTGAGTGGAAACGTTCCACTACAGCCATTGAGTTAGGGTTATTTGGTGTCCCTACATGCATTTCAATTTTGTATAGGCTCAGTAGTTCTTTAACAAGGTTATTATTAAATTCGGTACCGGGGTCACTACTTATTTTTTTTGGTAACCCATAGATACTAAAATATTTGATTAATGCCTTAACAATTTCTGGTGTACTTCTATTGGGTACATTAAAAGCTTGCGCTAATTTACTAAAAGCATCTACTATGGTTAAGTAATAATTATTTTCTATGTACAAAAGGTCCATGAAAACTTCTTCAAATGGCATGCTCTGTGTTTGAGTAAGTTGTATTAGAGGTTTTATTGGTTTCCTGTCATATTTCATTTTTCTGCATTGTTCGCATGCATTAATAATGGCAGAAATTGTGTCCTTCATGTTAGACCACCAATAATGTCTTCTCAACTTTGTGAGTGTTTCCCGAATACCCCGATGAACAGTTTTTCCCTCATGATTCTTTATAATAATCTCTCTTTGCTCTTCTTCGTTTGTGACATTAACTACTCTCTCTGTACATTCTATTAGATTTTGCGAACCTTTTTTATATAATGCTGTCACTACGTTATTAAATACTTTTCTAAATACTTCTGTTTCATAATAAATGAAATATTTCTGCTTGAAATATAGACTATAGACTCACTATCGTTATCTAATATATTAACCTTTATCTCCCTAATTTTGCTACCATTTAAGCTAACTACAATATTATTATTACCTGCACTTAAGCTATTTATTTTTACTCGAGACAATGCATCTGCATTAGAGTTCTGCGACCCTTTCTTATAATTAATTTCGAAGTCATACTCCTCAAGTCTAAGGCGCCATCTAGTAAGCTTACTATTTGGTTCGTTAAGCGAATAGAGCCAGGCCAAAGGTCTATGGTCCGTATAGATGTAAAACTTTTTACCCCATAAATACGGTCTAAAGTGTTTTACTGCCCATATAACTGCCAAAAGCTCCTTTTCTATGGTGCTATATCTCTACTCGGTATCGCTTAGAGTTCTGCTAGCATAGGCTACTGGTTTGTCCGAGCCTATGGTGCCCTGCGAAAGTACTGCCCCTATTGCAAAGTTTGATGCATCCGTGGTCAAAATAAATGGTTTATTAAAATCCGGAAATTGTAATAATGGAGCATTTGTGAGAAGTTTCTTGCATATTTCAAAACTTTCTATATATTCCTCATTTAAATCTATAATTTTACCTTTTTTCAAACAAACTGTAAGTGGTCTAGTTATTTTCGCGAAATCCCTAATAAATTTTCTATAATAACCTATAAGACCAAGAAAACTTTTAATTTCAGTCGTCGTTTTGGGTATAGGATACTTTAACACTGCTTCTATTTTATCATTATTAGGTTTTAAAGTTTCACTGGTTATGGTGTGGCCTAAATAAAGTACTTCCTTCCTTAAGAATTGGGATTTATCTAACTGCACCTTTAAATTAGTTTCACGAAATCTTTCAAAAACTGCCCTAAGTTTTTCATTATGTTCCTTAATACTTCTCGCAAAAATTATGACGTCATCAAGGTATACGAGACAATGGATACCTTGTAAGCCTCTTAAGACGTTGTCCATTGCGCGCTGGAATGTTGCCGGTGCCGTTTTTAGGCCAAACGGCATCCGATTAAATTCATAATGTCCAAAAGGTGTACTAAAACCTGTCTTTGCTCTGTCTTCCTTTTCTACTTCTATTTGATGGTACCCACTTGCTAAATCTAGGGTAGTAAAGTACATACTCTTGCCGAACATATCAAAAAGATCATTGATATTAGGTAAAGGGTATTTATCATCTATTGTGATTTCATTGAGGCGTCTATAATCGATGACCATCCTCCATTTTTGTTTACCAGAATTATCTAATTTTTTAGGTACCAAATGAACCGGTGCACTCCAAGGTGAAAACGATTTTTGGATAACATTATCTTTGAGCATTTTCTCTATCTGATTCCTAATTTCTGCCGTTTGTGTAGGTGGTAACCTATAAGCTTTAATATGTACTGGGTCTTCGTTTTTAGTTCTAATGTTATGCTTTACCTCGTTTGTGAACGAAAGAGGTACGTCCTCGCAATAAAAGATATCTTTAAACTCTTTGCAAATATTAATTACTGATTGTTTCTCCTCCTCATTCATATGATCGTCTCTTAACTTAGAGAGATTATCCGTTAATAGCTGATCTAACCTATGACTATCCTTATCAGTAAAATTCAAGTTAACCCTATCATGTACTAAAGTATTTCCTAAGTATGGTTCGACCTTAAACGGGCTAGTCACTAACAATTCCATCTGTTCGGATCTAGAATTCTGAATGACTGTTGTCGCATAGCCATGTACACAGTTAACTAAAGCCGTCGGCATTCTAACTCCATCCGTAAATTGGGTAAAGTTTATTATGGCCTCACCGTGTAACAAATTAACTGGAAGTTTGACCCTTAATTCGCTACGCGGGGGTAACACATAAAATTCACGTATTGGCGGGTTATAATTAATCGGTATGCAAGTATCCTTAGTAAATAACTTTCTATTTTTCATATCAATATTCGCATGAAGTTGCATTAATAAATCACTTCCAATTAAGCCATCATATTTGTCGTCCACACAATAAATGTAGAATTTGTGCCACTCATAACTTCTAAATGTCCTAGGTAAGGGTATGTACACAACCTCATTATGTTTACTACTAGCGTGGGTGCTAACTACTTCAAAGTTTTCGTTATGCTTAAAGTCGCAAAAATATTGATTCGCTAACTTTGGGTTTAAAAATGAACGTTGACTTCCGGTATCGATCATAAAAATTGCATTAAGTTCTGGTATACGTATATGCGGAAGATTTAAAATACTACAATTTAATTTAATTCGCTCTGGTGTATAGAGGCCTTTATGTAAAAATTTCCTACTTGTTCATTCTCATTATAAGTACTAGGTAACACATTATTTTCACTATCATCATAATCAGTGTAATTAACACGTCTTGAACTGGCCGTTCGCATGGTCACGTCGGTGTCGCAACCTGATCCGGACGCTGTCGCCGGCTGCACCTGTTGCGAGCCATGCTGTGCGTTGTCAGCAGTTTGCCGACCTGGGAACTGCGGCCTCGCTTGTTCCAATGAATTATAATTATTATAGAACGGATTATTTTGGTATCTGTTATTGTTTCTAGATGGGAATGAACTATTTGAAAAATTGTTATTACGAACGTTATTTCTATTTTGCGTCTGCGCTACGTTATTCGATGAATTACGACTGGTAGTAATATTGTTAGAACGTTGCATATTTGGTGCACTAGTGCTTGCACTTGGCGACGCTTGTGAATTAAAATTATTATTATAACTGTTTCGTCCCTGTAAGTTTTGATTAAACTTAGGGTTCCGCGACTGTTTCTGGTCGTAAACTTCTTGGAAATATTGTTCTTCTAAAACGGCTTTTAATGCATCTTCCAGTGTCGAAACATTTTTTAGTCGCACCAACCTAACTAAATATTTCGGTAAATTAAACAAGAAAACATTCATAGAAAGATTTGTGTAAATATGTTGCTTAGATAACCTCACAGCTGCATCTTCAACAGACTCATTGATTTTTGCAATTAAAATACTTCTTAATTGTTGTATTCGGTGACAAAAATCTAAATAACTTTCGCCTCTATTTATTTTTAAGCTCTCTAACTCAAGGACTAGACAGTCTTCTGTCCTTGGATCCCCGAAATGATCCTCTAAAACCTGTTTTAATTCTGCCCAAGAGTGTATCGAATCTCGTTCCCCAATTAAATTTGCAGCTTCCCCACTTAATCTACTAGTTATCACATTAAAAAGATATTCGTTTTGTACTTCGTTCCCCCGATATAAATTAATAATATATTCAGTTTTGCGGATAAATAACGATAAGAGCCTTGTCTCGCCACTGAATACAGGGATTATTTTCAGAACTCCCGGAGGTATGACTACTATTGCTTCCATTTTTTAAAATAAAACACAACTAAAATGTTTACTAAGCTAACGTGAAATTTTTATCACTTTATCTACTACTATAATGTGCTACGTGCCAGATGGGCGTTTTCTAATCCCTATAGGTACACAAGACACATATAAAGATCACCAGGAAAATTTAAAGGAAAGTTTAGAGGACAGTGAACAGATTTACTCACATGACCCGCAGCTTTTCCGCTCTCCTTCTGTGATCGGTGAATTCACTCGACTTGCTCTGCACCGTGGCTTCTCTTGACGAATTTATTTGGTTCGTTGACCCGTTGAATCGTTGAAACGAACGTTGGAGTCTTCTCAGCACCCGAAAATTCGATTCGCGATGGCACAGAGGACCCAAACGACAAGGTCACTTACCGGCTGCGCCAGTCAAGGAATGGATAAACGGTCTTAATAAAAAAATTGATTTATTTAATAAAAGAACCGAATTACAGTGTTTACAGCGCGAAGTCTGAGAACAGAATTGTTTGTAAAATAAAATATTACTTCTAAAGTTAGTGGAAACAAAGGGCGTCATATAACATATTGCGCAGGAAGTAAGTTAGTGCATCAGCATAATTTATTCTAGAACATTCGATTGTATTTTGCAATATTTTATACACGTGTAAAGTAAATGCTGAGTCAGATCCCTTCAACTTGTTGCTATGCTCTATTTGGGCTGACGAAGCATATATCTACAGGATGAGCATCCTTAACTAGCTCCACGATGACTGACAAATGCTTGCACTGACAGGACAGGTCCACTCAAAACTGTGTGGTTCTTTTCTCAAAAGACCATTTCAGACTAATCTACATGGTCCTCATATGGCCTGACCAAGATTATGTCTGGACTTTAAAAGAGACTGTGACCTCTGAGCTTTTTTCGGCCTTTCTTCTCAGAGTAGTCAGATTAGAAACGCCGAACTCATCTAGCTAATTTTTTTTTTTTTTTTTAAGATGACGTGTAAAGGTGATTCCAATATCCTATTTACAGAATAAACAATTTCATTTAATTTCATAGTAAAAATACGGTGTACGAGTACAAGCGCTAGATGCAGCGATACGCGTCCTCGCACGGCTGATACCACGGAATAACTAACGAATACATGGTCATCTTCGTTACACCAAATATCAATATAATTTAAAGCGGGGTCAAAATTAGAGATATAAAAATGATTCGATCTTACCGCGCTCAGTTGACCAATCGCACTTACAATCCGGTCGGTAATTTTACCCATCGTGTCATTACAACCAGGCGGACTTTCAAGTACAGGAACTGACAGGTCAGTAGTCGAGACGCCAAGCAGCGACGGCGCAGGCACCGCTATGGTGGGCGTCGGCGGTCGCGTTCGCGCACCGGCGCTTGACGATAACGTGGCGCCACCACCGTCACACGATTCCCCGCGCTCGATACCGTTACTACTTTGATCGCTACCCACATTTTGCTCTAATTAATTAATACGAGTCAAAATAACTTGAAGAGTTTGTTGCAAATCTAAATCTGGTGTACGGTCCCGCGTCTTGTTGTGCCTACTGGTTTAACTTTTACTCCGTTTGGGCATTCTGCTAGTACGATATTCGAACTGCAGAACCGCAGAGGTCACTACACTCACTACTATAAAGAATAAGCTAAAATGCAATAACTCATCAGAATGCCAAATTTCAGTGTAGATAGCTATGAGAACTATCCCACTTCTGATGTTAGCAGAGTGAGCAAGTAAGAATAATAAAAAAAGATAACGAACACAAAATAAAGGTTATAATTAAGCAATTAATTTACAAAAATAGATTTTAAATATTAAACACAAATAATCGAATACGCCTAGCTAAAACTTGTCCTAACACTCCAAGCGCCCAAGACGAATTGACCGAGGAAATGAGCTCGCCGCTGCAGTCGTCTGTCTGCCCCACTCTTGTGCCTCGTGACCTCATTCTGCCGCCACATCATCTTCCGCTAAAAATATTATAAATCCGTTAAAATTTGCTAAGTCAGATTTATCAATAAGCGTAAGCTTGGATTGAATTACATTTTATATGAAAGAAGGAATAATATTTATTTGGACACAGTTCGTGAAACACTAATACTTAACAAAATAAAAAGTGAAAATAATCATCTTATAGCAATAATAGTGTGCCTCAGGGCTGCGCCAAAAGATTCATTTCAGCATTCATGCCAGACAAAAGCTGTCTGACGCTGGTTTTCTAATGAAATTTTCCCTATGGACAAGTGACGAGGAGTACCAACTGTTACAACATACCAATACATCATTTTTATACCAAAAAACAAACAAACTAAATAAATAAACTAGTAGTAAAATATGAATTAAAAACAATCCGAAATCAACAGGAACTGTCCAAGGAAAAACCTGTTCTTAGTGATGAGCTAAATAGCGCACCGTCCGTGCACTCACAAAGCGCAACAGGCCGCCGACCGCGGCGGACAGATACACTGACTGTTATTTAGTTTTAAGACAAGAAAAAATGCCGCTGCCATTTATGTGCTTGAAGTGTTAATAAATAAATAAAAAATGATGTGGGGTGGTTGAATAAAAAATATGAGTAGATTAATAATAATAAAATAGTGAAGAAAGTATTTTAAGATAGTGAAGTACCTAAATATGTACACTGTAAATAAAAGAAGGTAAGCGTCATTTATTTCGTTAATTTTCTTTTGCTTATCGATTTTGTTAGTCTCGTTTTAGTGTATATAGCTTATTTATGCTCCTTTCCGTTTTCTAGTTGTGCATTTTTGATAGATACTCGTACCACTCTGTGGACATGTCGTGGCCAGATCTTAAAATTGACCATTTCATGAAATGGCCAGCTAACATTGGCCATATCGTTAAAACGTCAACGTTTAATGATATGTCAGTTGACGTTTGGCCATATCATTAATGTAAGGTATCCATGGTGTAAGGTGTAGTAAAAATAGCCAAGTAACTGCAACCAACTTGGAAGTACATACACACAAACAAATGTATCGTCTTCGGCAATCCTCAATAACTAATAATATCTTTAAATGGAAAAACTTTTTTTATATATTTTTTTTATTATAATTCTATATTTGTAAGTAAAGAATCTAAAAAGAAGAAGAAATTACAATATAGTCTACCGTAACAAAAAAAAAACGATTTTTCAAACTGATCGCAAACCTTTTTTGATGTGTGTACCATCGAAGAACTTAATAAAACAATAACAATTGTTTATTTCTCACCACAAGCCAAAAAATACAAACAATATTAACACAAAAGCAGTAGCCAACGATATTTGGTTGTGGATCGCTGGTGCCTGTGGTAGGTAGTAACACCTGTAATACAGGTCACCAGGTCCCCACCTGTTTAAAGTTACACGTTTGATAGCTTATATCTGATATTACAGCTGTTGGCGCCTACTGCTATATTCATAGCAGCAAGCAAGCTTCGTACATATGAGACGCACGAAAGTCAGGAGTTTATTTTTTTCCTGAGTTTTAAAGTTACCCCACATTGTTTTTTTATTATTATATTCATTTTGGAAGAACATTGATCGCTCCACTAAAATTATTGTAAAAACCTATTTGTGTCGAAATACAAGTATAAAAACTATCCGGGATTTCATTTATGTCCAAGTCGAGACATAAAAATTGGCGACCGTGACAGGACCTTTCGCAAAACAAAAACTATCAGGAAATACGAAGCCCGGTCAGCTTGACCAACTAAGATACAGATCTGCTATATCAAGAAACTATATTTTGGAGTATTTGGAGGTTCAGCCATTGCAGCCTACACCTGATTTACGGTTCGTGATATCAACCAAAGTCGCCGTACAGCAGCCTGGCCAATGCAGCTAAGTGACCTTTCCTTGACCTCCTCACACATACCTACGTTTTGTCCCTAGATCCTTCTCAAATTCATAAACCCCGAGATTTTACATGTGCTTGTTTCATACAGATAGGTACATAAAGCAGTGATCAATTCCTACTACATACTTAAAAACAATAATTGATTTTTCATTGTTTGACCAAGTACCTACGTCAATGTCTTACCAGTTTGAATGACCTACTTATTTTACAAGATACGTTGTAATTATCTATCACAGCTCAAGTATACCTAAATTCTAAAGTAATAACTAATAAATTATCAACTAAATTCAAGCCTAGGTAAATAACAATATTTTACTTGCAAGCAATTAAGATTGTTTCGCCGAACATTCCAGGAACGGAGACGTTTTTGCGACGGCCGGGGCCTACAATATAGTTAAGCCTCATCCACGGAGTGCTGTCGGGTTCAGCACCGGTACTTCCAGACCACAGGTGACACAAGAAGAGGGACGTAAGATAAATATTTTATTAATGGTTCATTGTTTTCTTGCACAGTTTTACCGTGTAGTTCTTGTTACTAAAAATACACATTTCTTTTATTTACTTTGTTTATTGTTACTATGGGCAACAAGGATGGCGGTTCTGTGCAAGAATTACAAGATCTCATTGTTAAGCGCAGTTCAATAAAAGGCCAAATTACTAAGTTTAAGAATTATTTGACGAGTCTGTTATCAAGGGATTCTGTTACACGCCTTGAATTAGCTGAGTTAACACTTAGACTTAGTAAATTTGAGTCACTGTCCGTTCGGTTCGATGACTTGCAGAATCAAATTGAGATATTAAATTCGAATAATTTATCAATCGAGATTGATGAAAGGGATGATATTGAACAATTATTCATAACGAACATTGCGATTGCTCAGAGTTTCATTCAAGATCATCAGCCTAATAACCGCCACGATGAATCTGGCAACATGCTCAATTCTAGCCATGCGTCAGCTGCTCCTTTGAGTACTGACAATCAAGAAGTAGGGTTCAAACTGCCACAGATACAAATTGCTAAATTCAACGGAACATTCTTCCGTTGGCTTGAATTTCGTGACACATTTAAGTCTGTCATACATAATAATGAGCGCATTGCACCTATTAATAAATTTCACTATCTATTAACTTATTTGGAGGGAGATGCAGCTAGAATAGTGAGTAACTTAGAAGTCTCCAATTCTAATTATAGTGTTGCCTGGAAATTGCTAAGTGACCGATATGATAACAAGCGACAGTTAATAAACCATCATTTGTCTTCTTTATTAAATATAAATCCAATGTCTCGCGAGTCAGATAAATCACTTCGCTATTTAGTGGACCACGTTACTAAGAACTTGAGAGCGTTGTCTGGCTTGGGGCTACGTGTTGATAATTGGGATATTTTATTGATACATATAATGTGTTCTAAGCTAGATAACCGTACTCTTACCAAGTGGGAGGAATGGCGTGGCACTTTGGCTGATTTAATACCTAACTTACAACAATTTAATAAATTTCTAATTAATCGAGCAGATGTCCTTGTGTCTCTAAACCACTCTTCATCTGGCCATAATAATAATAAGGCATCGGCTTCTACGTCTTCTAAAGGCGCCAACAACAAGGCCGAACGTCAGAATAATAAATCTGTTACATGCCAATCAGTTTGTCAGTCTGCTTGTCAGAGTAATTCTTCATCTTCTTCAGGTTGCGTTGTTTGTCAGGGCGAACATAGAATCTACGATTGTCCTATTTTTAAGGCCAAGAGTGTGGAAGATCGTATAGCTGAAGTTAATAAATTAAATATTTGTTCTAATTGCTTAAGGTCCGGGCACACTACACGAAACTGCTACCTCAGACCTTGTCGGGAGTGTAAAAAGAAGCACAACGCTCTTTTACACGTTCCGGTAGTAACCGAAACCCCTGTTGCAGGCACCACAACCTCTGCTGCAGGTATCAAAACCCCTGCTGCAGGTACCACCACCCCTGCTGCAGCTAGCACATCATCATGTGGAACGATAGTTAATCATACTATAGATTCAAAACATATTCTACTATCTACTGCTTTAGTTGAGGTGTGTAACCCTTCAACAAATAAAACAGAACAAGTACGTGCCTTGTTAGATTGCGGCAGTCAATCGTCTTTTATGACGCAGTCGCTTAGAGACAAATTATCTTTATCAGGTAATTCATTATTTAACAATTGTATAAACATTGTCGGCATCGGCAATCATGTCAATAATAAGGTCACAGAGAGTTGTGTGGCGCAGTTAAAATCGTTAATTAAACCGTTTCACATCACAACAACTTTTCTAATATTACCGGAATTAACAAGTAACATTCCCAGATACACTATAAACACTCAGCAACTGCAAATACCTCCTGAGGTACACCTTGCTGACCCTAGTTTTAATCAATCCTCCGCTGTTGACCTACTCATCGGAGCAGATTTATTTTGGGATATCCTTGGCTGCGAGCAGCGTTCTCTAGGCCCTAATAATCCCACTTTAAGAAATTCCCAATTTGGTTGGCTCGTTTCAGGCCCAATCAAAATAAACGATTTAAATAATTTGTCCAATATTCAATGTCATCATTCTTTGACTTCAGTAAGATCGGAAAATGATTTTAATGTAGAAATATCTAAGTTTTGGGAGCTTGAGGAAGTGCCATTAAAATCGCCATTGAGTCATAATGAAAGGTTATGTGAAAAACATTTTTTAACTCACATGACACGATTAAATACCGGCAGGTTTTCTGTTCGATTACCACTTATAGATTCACCTAATTGTCTTGGAGAATCATATATGCTAGCAAAAAAACGCTTTCATAGTTTAGAGAACAGGTTCCGAAGGAACCCACAGCTTAAATCACAATATGTCAACTTTATAAGAGAGTATGAACAGTTAGGACATCTCTCAAAGTCTGATGTATTAAGACCCAATATGTCATATTTTTTGTGTCATCACGCCGTGTTTAAAGAAAGTAGCGAATCCACTAAAATTCGTGTTGTTTTTGATGGATCAGCTCCTACTTCATCTGGATTGTCAATCAATGATATTCTTATGATAGGTCAGAATATGCAGGACTCTTTATTCTCCATTCTAGTACGGGCTAGACAACACCAGTACCTCCTGACCGGTGATCTAGAGAAAATGTATCGCCAGGTGCAAATTAATGAGGAGGACCGAAATCTCCAGCTCATACTGTGGAGAGATGATGAGTCCCAACCTATCAAAACGCTAAGACTAAATACTGTAACTTACGGCATGGCAAGCTCCAGTTATTTGAGCACACGTTGTCTGTGGCAGCTTGGCGAAGAAAATCCGGATGAAACCATTAAAGGTGTAATTCAACACGACTTTTATGTGGATGATCTAATAACTTCAAGTGACAGCGAACACAAACTAAAACATATTCTTCAAGGGGTTACCGCGGCACTTAAACTAGGTTGCTTTAATTTAAGAAAACTTAAAACTAATATAACTAGCATCTTTGACTCATGTTCTTTGGATGTTAACGAACGGTTAACACTCAGTGAGTCTTCTAGCACCCTGGGTTTGGGCTGGGATCCATCGACGGATACACTGCATTTTCCAATGCAATCTCCAGGTCTGTTGGACAGCCATCGCCCAACTAAACGTTCAATATTATCTAAGTTATTTAAAATTTTCGACCCCTTGGGTTTGCTCAGTCCGTGTGTAATGCAAACGAAGGTTATATTGCAGCAGCTTTGGCTGGAGAAATTAGGCTGGGATGAACCCATTCCCGAAAGTATTGCTTTAACCTGGGCTAAGTTTGTTGATTCTTTATCCGCACTTGGGAATATAAATATTCCAAGGCATGTACTCTGTGATGAGCCAACATTTATAGAACTTCACTGTTTCTGTGACGCATCCCAAAGTGCGTATGGAGTTTGTATTTATGCACGATCAGTAAACTCTGCTAATGAAGTCACTGTAAAATTATTGTGTGCTAAATCCAAGATTGCACCTACTAAACCTACAACAATCCCGCGCTTGGAGCTTTGTGCTGCGCTCTTAGCCGCTAGGTTGTGTAAGGCGGTCAGAGATTCCTTGCGGTATAAGGTAAATAGTGAGGTTTATTGGAGTGATTCCAGTATTGTGCTGGCATGGCTTCATTCGAGTTTTAAGAATCTTAAAACTTTTGTTGCGAATAGAGTTTCAGAAATTTGTGAACTGACAGACGTAAATTCTTGGCGTCACGTTCCAACAGCAGTGAATCCAGCTGATCTCATATCTAGGGGGGTCAGTCCTAATCGTATCAAAGACAGTTTGTTGTGGTGGTCAGGTCCACAATATTTATTGGAATCGGAAGACACTTGGCCTGTTTTGAATAATAATGAAGTTAATATGAACAACTTACCGGAAACCAAACAGAATGCTGCAATTGTTAACTTAGAAACCTCAACAGAATACTCTATCAATTTTCAAAACTATCAAACTTACGATCACTTAAAACGAATATTTGCATACGCGATACGATATATTAACAATTTAAAATTAAAGTCTAATAAAAAATCTATAGTCTCAGGTACATTAAAAACAAATGAGCTACGTACGTCATTTATTAGCTTGTGTCGTTTGGCACAGCAACAGTCATTCCCAAGCGAATACAAAACACTCGCTAACGGTTATTCATTAAAATCTAAATCTAAACTTTTATCATTGACTCCTTTTTATTGCCCCAATGATAAATTAATTCGAGTAGGCGGTCGTATTGATTTCTCAAAATACCAGCATGATAAAAAACACCCTGTGTTGCTTGATGCATCTCATCATCTCACGAAATTAATATTTAATTATGAACATATTCGTAATTTACATGCTGGCCCACAGTTGCTGCTGGGCATTTTAAGAGATTACATTTGGCCTATTAATGGCAGACGTCTCGCTAGACAAACTTTTCGTCATTGCGTTAAGTGTCGGCGGTTTCAAGCTAAGCCGTTGGAACCTATAATGGGTAATTTACCTTCCCAAAGGGTCACGCCAAACTTTCCATTCACTACTGTAGGCATAGACTTCGCTGGGCCTTTTTTTATTTTAAATAGGAAAGGACGCGGTTCGAAATTGGTTAAAGGCTATCTTTGTCTTTTTGTATGTTTAACGTATAAATGTTTACACCTTGAAGCTGTAAGTGATTTAACTAAAGACGCGTTTATTCTCACCTTCCGACGTTTTGTGTCACGACGCGGAAGGCCAATGGAGGTTTTTTGCGATAATGGTCGCAATTTTGTATCTGGTGCTAAGGAGCTAAATCATTTTTTTAAGATTAACGCGGACTCTCTTTCTGATTTTGCAAGTGGGGAAGGGATCAATTTTATTTTTTCACCTTCTTACGCCCCTCATTTTGGTGGAATTTGGGAGGCCGGTGTGAAATCGGCTAAGTACCACATCAAACGTGTGATGGGCAATTCCCATTTAACTTTTGAAGAGCTGTCTACCCTTTTCGCACATGTAGAATCCATTCTGAATAGTCGTCCGCTTTGCCCGTTATCCTCTTCACCTGATGATCTTCTTTGCCTCACCCCTGGTCACTTTCTTATTGGCCGGCCCCTTACTGCTCTTCCATCACCTGACTTAGAAGGACGCAATTCGAACAATCTACAACGCTACCAACGAATACAGCAAATTCATCAACATTTTTGGCGTCGGTGGCAGCGTGAATATATCGCTGATTTACAGCAACGTAGCAAGTGGAGAACCGATAAGTCAAGCCTGAACATCGGTGATTTAGTCCTTCTGAAGGAAGATAATACGCCGCCTCTGTGTTGGAGACTGGGACGAGTGCAGAAATTGTTTCCTGGATCAGACGGAGTTTCTCGAGTTGCTGATGTGAAGACCCAACGGGGAGTTGTACGACGTCCTTTAGTTCGACTCTGCCCTCTGCCTTCCTCCGACGAAATAAAGGGTTGAAAACTAAAGGTTTCAACGGCGGGAGGATGTTGGCGCCTACTGCTATATTCATAGCAGCAAGCAAGCTTCGTACATATGAGACGCACGAAAGTCAGGAGTTTATTTTTTTCCTAAGTTTTAAAGTTACCCCACATTGTTTTTTTTATTTTTATTATATTCATTTTGGAAGAACATTGATCGCTCCACTAAAATTATTGTAAAAACCTATTTGTGTCGAAATACAAGTATAAAAACTATCCGGGATTTCATTTATGTCCAAGTCGAGACACATACGGTTATTATAGAGCTTACACGAAACCAAAAGGAAACTGGAATAAGGTTGGAAAATAACTGTATATTGCAATAAAATTCATAATTTTTAGGGTTCCGTAGTCAACAAGGTACCCTTATAGTTTCGCCATGTCCGTCTGTCTGTCTGTCTGTCCGCGGTTTAGCTCAAAAATTATTGGTACTAGAAAGTTGTAATTTAGTATGAGTATACGTTAATGTCGCCAAAAAAGTGGTAAAATAAAATTTTGAAAAAAACAATTATTTAGGGTACCTCCCCTACATGTAAAGTGGGGATGATATTTTTTTTTTTCGTCCTACCTATAGTGTGGGATATCGTTGGATAGGTTTTTCGGATTAGGGGTTTGCATAAACCGTTTTTTGATTACGTAAACTGTTCGTGACTTATCAAGCTTTGAAGTACCAATTTTCGTTAGAGTCAAGTGTCCCCCTCTCTACCAACTAAACGGTTGTAGTTTGAAATTCAAATGTCACGGCATTAGTACTTATATGTAACTATGTTTAAAGGAAAACTATCACACTTAAGTGGGCGTTACAAGTTTATGAGTAATAATCGACCAACTTCAATTTGCGGTTGCAAAAACATGTTCTCCCATATATTCCGTATGGGAGAACATGTTTTTCAATTACAAATTTAAGTTTGTTCTTACGATAAATTCATTCCAACTACGGAACCCTTCATTGTGCGTGGTCCGACACGCACTTGGCCGGTTTTTGTAATTGTTGTTGGATAGGAGCGTAACAAGCACCACGAGTCTGCCAGTCGACTCCGGAACGTTATTTTGGTTTTCGGAGAGGTTACATTTAAAATTTCTGTACCTAAACAGATTTTCAGTTACTCCGGTAACAATACAATTAAAGCAAAAAAAAAAATAACCAGTTTCCCATGAGACAGGTCGGTTAATTTTGTTGACATTCCTAAAAATCCCTGCCTCGTTGGTCTAGTAGTTGCAAGCGCTACTGCTGAGTATGGGGTTCGATTCCCAAGTTGGCCAAAGTATGATTGGGTTTATCCAACAGGAATTTTTCAGTAGTAGCCCAGTCTGGAATTGTGCCCGGTTGATGGCAATAGGCTCGCCCCCTATTACATGGGACTTTACAAGCATAACTTGCGAAATGTGGGTGTACTGCAGGAACACCTCTGCCCAATCCTTCGGGGAAACAAGGCGTGATGTTATGTTATTCCTAAAAATTCGTCGTGTCTAATGCGCTCAGTCCACATGTGACACGCAAAATTTCTGAAAAAAGCTTTTTCGTAATAAATTATAAAACCTATGTACATTTTTAATATCAGACATATTGTGATGAAAACGTCTGCCTATTTTTTTGACCTAGCAGAAATGGACTCCAGTAAAACTGGGTTGTTTCTGACCGGTACTTCCCGCCGAGTCGGGTTCAGAATCATCTAAACTAACGATTTATTTTTTTGTTAGTAGTGATTTGACATTTTTGTAATGGTTTTGACACTATTTATGGTTATTTTGTCATTCACAGTTTTGATTTTGACATTACTAGTAATTATGACCAAAATTTTCCAAATATTATTATGTACTAGCACTATAGATTTAAGATGTAGGTATATGTAATTACTTACAAATTGGATTACGAACTGGAAATGAAATGATTTGATTTGATGTATGTATACGGTTTTGGTCGTAAAACGATGTGACATGGTTTTTGTCGTCTGTTCTTGTACCACACTGAATTGATAAGGAATGTTTATTTTATTAATAGTATATTTTGAAATACTGAATGTGCAGGATGTTGGATTAGGTACGACAATATTTAGTGGAAATACTAAATGTTGGTGCTATTGTTATCCGATTTGATAAACTACTTTAGTAGCTACATACAATTTGATGACGTTTAAAAGTGATTAAAATATCCTATTTACAGAATAAACAATCTAATTTCATATATTTTTATAGACCGTCAGGATTTTACAAAATCGGCTAATTTACAACTAAATATTGGTAGTACCCGCGTTTAGATATGAGACATGGTTCCTCAATCCATTCGGACACTTACTTGGTCTACATTATACTTTGAAAATGCCTTTTAAAACGTTATAGATCTAAGTACAATTTATTCCCATTTAGATGGAAATGCAAAGAAGACCCCTGCGTCAGAGCAAACTGCTCGTCGAGCGAGCACTGCGAGGTCATCAAGCTGAGCAGCGCCTCCTCCCAGGAAGATTTGTATTCCACTAGATGTGTCGCTGGTAATTAAACATAAACAACATTAGGGGCCAGTCCACACGATGCAGTGCGTCGACGCACCGCAAGGATTTCAACCTCATGGTAGTACACCGTGCGGTGCGGCGTGGTTACACACCGTGTAGCATGCCATTGATATTTGTATGTAAGACTCTGCAACGGCATCGCTCCGGCGGCGCCGCGCCAAAGCCGTATCGCATCGTGTCTACCGGCCCTGACTTATACAATGTGGAGCAGGACGCTTGACATTCCTCAAAACCACATAAAGAGTGTCATGTTCTTTACCCGTATACAAAAAATCAATCAAATCCAATGAATACTTTAGCCACAGGAAATTATTTATCATTTTCTTATTTTTCAACATGATGTAGATCTGAGTCCGAAATAATAGGTAAACATTGTAAGGTCAAGAACCTGTGCAAAACGTACGATTCTATCCTCTACGTCTCAATATGCTTGAGAGACAGAGAAAGGTGTCATACGATTCCACTCTGACGCGCCCCGCCCAGTAGAAAGAAAAAGAAATATTACTTACGCAAATTATGCATTAGTGGTGCATAGACAATTGCGAGTGTGTGTGTGAGCGGAATTTTTTCAGCAGTCTCGGGACTCGCCGACTCCGACACAGTCAGTGCATACCGGCGCCCTTTGAGGAACGCACACGCCTACTTTTTTTATCACGAGACGAGCCGCGCGCGCATTGTTGTGATTTTGTGAAAAAAAATTAGTTGTTATTTGTGATTAAAGACGATTTAGTGTGACTTTTGTTCAGTGTTAGTTTAATATTAGTTAGTTAATTAGGTATCTATGTCGCTTGTGCATAATGAACAACGGTGGAAACCTTGAAAATTTATAAATTTGACTATTGATGTAAATTCTGATTGTGATGTGATATTATGTGATTAATTATTCAATCAGTGATCTTTTAATTAACAACGCGCAACTTAGTGAGTTTATGCTGCTAATTTGTTGTTCTCCGACTAAACTACCTACCCACGTCCACCTACGCCCCGCACCGCAGCGCAGGCGCCGCCCCCCGCCCCGACCCGCATCGGGCCGCGCAACAGGTTAGTGACTTTTCGTAGATAAAGCGTGTTTACTTTTTATGCAGTTGATTCTGCTATTTATTTTGTTTGATTATTGCAATTTTTCAATTTTCCATTAACTACTAATCTTCGTATTTTAAAATGTTTCTATGGACTAGTACTGTGCTCGTTTTAATTTAATGTCGTAAGTCCAGATCCACGTTGTATTATGTGAACACACAATTTTACACATTTTGTTAAGTTTAGCGCTTGTCCACGTGTCTCCGAACAGGCTCTGTTCACCAGATCAATATTAAGCGCCTCCGTGGTAAAGTGGACCACCTGTCTCAGACCCAGGGGTCCCGGGTTCGATTCCCAGTAGGGGCAAAAAATTTTCACGGTTTGGTTGGTGGTAGAGCTTGTTCTAAGTCCGCTTGGCTGGCTATCGCCTTCTTATCTAAGTCTCTTGCCATAACAACAATGTTAACAACATTGTTGTGTTTCAGCAGTTAGAGGTAAGATAGCCAGTTCATTTTTTTTTTTTTTTGAACTGTGCAGTTTGTTAAACTTTTTTTTATGTTTCCCGTTACCCCCGAAAAGTGATCCCCATATTCAAAGTTCATTTAATTACGTTACACGTCCATGTTATGTTTACAGAAAATCATATGTGTACCAAATTTTAACTACATGCCAGTTGAAATTTGGTACACATGAATTTCTGTGACCCAAACACGGACGTGTAACAATTCCCCCCTCTTACCTACTAAACTACAGAGCTTTTAAAAAAATTCAGAGAATGGTTCTTTACTCATAGATTACAGGAAAACCTTCATGAAATATATGGTCTGGTAAATCTCTCAATATTGTGCGTACAAACTTACATTTACAGTTGGAATGTATTGCGTGGTCCAATACGCACTTGGCCGATTTTATAGTCTGCTGCGGCTGAGTCAGTGCTCAATACTCAATATTATATCATAAACAATTAATGGCTGATGCAATTAATACCGTAAGCGTAAGGATTTGGATTCAATTTGCGAGTGGAGTGAGGCACATGGGGTTACAGGTCAATCCATCGAAGACTTAGGTCATTGTTGTTGGCAGCTCAAGGATGATCCCCAAGATAAACTGGTCGCAACTTCCTCAAGTTCAATTTAGCGGAACTGCCATTCCAATAAGCGAAAAGGTTAAGAACCTTGTAGTTTGGATCGACAAACATCTTTCTTGGGGTCCCCAGCTACAGGACGTAAGCCGCTTTTTTTTGCATCTGGTAACTCCCTGAGACTATTGCGGAACTTTCTTCCAACTGCCACTAAGAATGCGCTTGCACAATCCCTTTTACTTCCCATCCTTGACTGCGCTGATGTCAGTTATCTCGATCTCACTGAGGCACAACTAGATAAACTTGAGCGACTTCAAAAGATTACCCCAAATAAAATCTTATACTCCTTTATATAAGATTTATATTTGGCCTGCGCAAATATGATCACATTTCTGAATTTCGTACAAAACTCAAGTGGCTTCCCATACGTCTTCGCCGGAATTCTCATATTATCTTATTTCAGCTCTACAGTATTCTGTTCAATCCTATAACCCCCTCTTATCTTAAAAAACGTTTCAAGTTTCATGACACACATGATAGATATCTGAGGTCATCGGAATACTTTAGACTAGAGATTTAAATAAACATATTTTCTTTCTATTTTCTTTCTTTTCTTTAGATTTCACCAGCTTTTATGACAAGTCTTTTACAGTTCAAGCAGTACGGTTATGGAATGCCTTGCCCGTGCCGATAAAACTTTCAAAATTCTGGTAAAAAACACTTCCTCTCTCCTTAAACATCAACATTACATACAGGGTGTTTGGCGCATGGACCGACACAATTTTTTCAGGGATTTGGGAGGTCATTAGCTAGGTTCTACCCATACACCCTTTGTCCCAAATGTCACGGTTGGTTACATATGATTATTTTTTTAAAATGAAAAAAATTCCCAAAATGTGTCCTTTAATTTGAAATAACTTTTTTGTTTGTGGGTGTAGTGGCACAAAACAAATTTTGTTGCATTCTCCAAAGTCCTTTAAATCTAAAAACATCTTTTTTTTATACAACTGGTTTCAAGAAAATTCCTTACAAGCTTCCAAAGTTAATTTTTGTATTTAATGAATGAAATTTTACAACTTCTAAATTAATTATAAAAAAACTAAAAGCTATTTTGAACTTAGCTAGAACCTAGCTAATGACTTCCCAAATCCCTGAAAAAATTGTGTCGGTCCATGCGCCAAACACCCTGTATAGTTCCTTGCTCTTGTTTCATGTTTATAATTTTATATAAGTATATCTACATATATTAATATATATTTATATGAGTAAGTTTATGCTTTATGTATGTAGGTATGTATTTATTGTGTATGTAAATCGTACACATAATTAAATAAATAATACATGAATATACCTATATACCTGCATATAAAATATTAAAAGAATAAGTGAATGAATGGATATAAAATAATTCTAACTTAATAACAAGGAAAATTAATAAAGCGCTCTTCTTCCTCTCCCTACTTATTTAAAAATTAGCTGTGCCCGACAGGGCCCATAATTGTTTCTATTGTTATTTATTTTATTTACTACCTGTAATTGTACATTATGGATTGCAATTAACGATTTGAGATTTACATAGATAGAATACTCTTTATTGTACACCATAAAAATTAGATAATTATTATTGTTTTACCATAATGTGTACTTAGGTGGTAACTGTACTTGTGTAATTATTTAGATAATTACGGACCCTGTTGGGCACAGCAAAAGGGTAGGAGAGAGGAAGCTCTGTTTTAGGAGATAATTAAGTTGTTTTCGCGCGAACAAGTTTTAACTTACATATTATAATCAAAGTCAGGAGATCGCGAATAAGATACTAAGCATTTCACATATCTATTATTTATGTATTATTTTATATGCAAAATGTACTTAAATATTTAAATTATTTTATATACCCTACCTGTACATATCTATTATAATTCTGTTTATTCATGTGTATAAATTATTTTTATTTAAAAAATAATTATTGCTATATTATTTAATATATTATTATTGCTATTTTATAGCTAATGTTTTTTGTTATAAATAATGTAACAAACATTATTTAAACATTATGTTGAAATAATGTTTGTTACATTATTTATGAATAATTACTATTATATATTATTTATTAATAATTACCGTATCATTAATATATTTTTAACATACCTGTAAATTGCGTTACTATGATTTATTTTTATTATTTGTTTATTATTCAAATATTAAACTGGTGGATGCCAAGCTTCACAGCTTGGCTCATCGCCGCAAGGTTGCCTGCTTGTCGGTCTTCTACAGATTGTACTTCGGCGAGTGTGCTCATTCCACCGGCCCCCTTCTACCACCGGACATCTAGACGCACTGCTGGTTACCATCCCTACGTAGTTGATATTGCACCAACTCGCACTAAGCGTTTTCAAACATCTTCTATAATGCGCACAGCAAAGGAGTGGAACTCTCTGCCTGCGCCTGTGTTTCCGAACGCATACAACCCGAATTGATTCAAAGTAAGAGTGAACAGGCTTCTTCTGGGTAAGCTCACTCCATCGTCGACTTTGTCTCTGTCACCTCTGACCTAGACTAGAGTCAAGAGCAAATCCATCGTAAAAAAATAAAAAACATCTAAGCATTTGTTTATCAGTATTTTTAAAGTTTATTTATTCTTAACTTTTCTTCTTTCTTTTTTATTTCAGGTAGCTTGTTATATATTTTTATAGACATTACGTAGGGACTTGTAGAATGCATTTTTAGCTTGGATGTAGGTATTTTTAGCCTAGATCGGTGCCTAAGTGTGTATTGTGATTGGATGTCTTCGCGTTTTGTGTAGAACTCTTGATGCTTATGGACAAACTTACATATTTCTAGAATGTAAATACTGGGGAGGGTTAGTATATAGGGTTTGCAGCTGTCAGTTTGGTCAATGTTTACCAAGATTCTAACTACGAATTTTCTGCATTATTTGTATGTGTCTGTTCAGCTCTTCATGGAAATTTATGGTAGGTAAGTCACATTACTCGAACGAAATATGTTTTACTCATAACATGGATACATTCGTGATTAATAAAACTATCATTGGTTATGTTGACTGTAGAGTATTCTATTCTATATATCCAAAATTCTATAATTGCAAATGTACATATTATTTTGCTCACAGACGTGCCAGCGCCACATCAGGCAGTCTCGCAGAAGCAGTTGGTGGCATCTGAAGGTGGCACAGCCACACGTTATTTTTTCCCAGGCAACTCACCACCCAAGATCACAAGGAAGTTTCTGCAACTTAGCGTACGTATAAAATTCGAAAAATTATTATACCTATATTTCGACGGCACGGTTGTGGTTAAGCGATTGACTGCTGCACTGCGTGTCGCGGGTTCGATTCCCACACGGAACAAATATTTGTATGACCTACAAGTAGTGGTTCCGGGTCTGGCTGTTTGTATATGTGAGTTTAAATGTTTGTAAACGCACCCACGGTACAGGAGAAATTCCAAGTGTGAGGCAACGTTCTAGAAATAAATTAAAAATATAATATATTTTTTGTTTTGTTTCCCTTATTTTACTTTACACATATACTAAAATATTTAAAAAATAGTAGCCCACCAGTATCGGGAACAGGGTCCAAGCTAACGGTGTACAGAGCGAAAGCCCCGTACTTGGAAGCGATCAAAAATATTCTTTATCGACTTCCAAAAGGAGGAGGTTATCAATTCGGATGTTTTTTTAAATGTAATATACTCGTATGTTCGGGCATTGTATTCAAAATTATTTTTTGTTTGAAAGTGTATACTTTTGAGATGTCCTATTGTCATCAGGTCAAGATCTGATGATGGATCCTGGAGAAATTGAGGGAACTCTTCAAATACATATTATAGGCACACCTATAACGACTTGGGTATTTTTTATAGTAACTCGTGCAGTTGCTCTCAGAAAGCACCATTTGGTGAAGTAGAACTGATGATGAAGACTACAGATGGCTAAAATTTCGGAAGTCAAAATTAAAATAAGCCATGGCAGCTAAGAGATGACCAGTTCCAACTGACGGCGCCCGTTCAAGAACATGACGCATGGATCAGCACCATTTAGCTCAACCATTTTGAAGGGAGCTAAATGATCCAACACACGCGCCACCATCAGCGAGACATCTGAGTGAGCATGACATACAGCCGCCAGGGCACATTCAAGTCAATACATATTACCCGGTAAATGGGACCTCTATAGTACATGGTACTCACATCTGTACTATGCAATTATATAATACAAAAGAGATTGAGTTTATACAATACAAAGATGGTCTTACAATCTTCAGGAGCTCCAACAGTATTTTCAAAATGATAATCAATTAGTTGTGGTTGTGGAGCAGCAATGAGCCAAGCATTTTTATCAGTGATGTAATCCCCCAACATACAATACATACCCCCTACATAGTGTGCGTTTTAGACAAGATTTGAATTTCGTCTCATTCAGTTGAAGTATGTGGGGAGGAATTTAATTGTAACATTTTAAACAGTACCCCATGAAAGACGAGACTACCTTAGCCAGTCTGAAACCTGGTTGTACTAATAGGTCCCTATTTTTTGTACGATAGTTATGTCTATCATCTCTTTCACTAAAAAGATCTATTTTTTTTTCTTACGTACATGATGTTTTCATAAATATATATTGACAAGGTACCGTCATGATGTTAATATTCTTAAACAGTTCCCTTAGAAAGTCGCGTCTGCGGAGTAATATATTATTATGGCTCTGATCGCTCTTTTCTGCAGAATAAAAATAGACTCGATGTCTGCAGCCCGTCCCCACAGTAAAATACCTTAAGACATGATACTATGAAAATAACTGAAATAGACTAGCCTCGCGGTATCTACATCAGTAAATTGACGGAGTTTTCTGTCAGCATATGCTGCTGAACTTAGCCGTCCTGCAAGAGATGTTAAATGAGGACCCTATTGTAGCCTTGAGTCGAGCGTGATCCCCAGCAAAACAGTTTTATCGACAAATTCTAGTTTCTCTTCATTCAATACTATCTCACAATTACTACTTTAGACATTTGGTAAATAAAATTTTATGCACTTAGTTTTTTTTTCCATTTAATACTAAATTATTAGCAGTGAACCAATTTTGGACCTCCAGTAGGGCGTTATTTACGTCGTCAAAATTTGTAGCACGTCTATCTACCTTAAAAATTAAGCAAATAATACCATTTGTGGTTGATTTTTTAATAAATGGAGTAGATCGTTAATATACACTAAAAATAGGAATGGACCCAATATCGGGCACACCCATTTTTACTTTTAAACCTAGTGAATTGATACTGTTTATTTGAACTTGCTGGGGCCGTATTATGACGTATTAATGCCACCATTATTCCAGTGTGAGTGAGAGACGGAGCTATATTCGGCCGCTAGCACCATCCTTTTTTCGCAGTGGAATAATGATAGCATTAATACTTCATAATAAGGTCCCTGTTGTCTATCATTTAAATAAGACTTTATTAAATTGAGCGCAAGTTTTCCTAGTTATCATAGTTATGGGTAGTCAATAATATTACTCACTATTGAATAGTTTTAAAGGTTCTAAGAGAAGTGTTCCTTAGAACGTGGTAATAAGTAATAATTTTATACTACTTATAAATTAAGTACTTTACTGGCACTTAAGTAGAGCGGACGTGTCTTCAATATTATTTATCATAAGTCTTTAAAATATTCCCGAGTGATCTGTGACCTAGAAAACGAATCGCGCATTTTTCTGCTAGTCATTTACTTTAGTGAATAAAAAATCATTTTGGGAAACATTTAAGAATTAAGTATGTCCATTAGTGAAAACAGCCCTCAGAAAATCCCACTACCAAGCAGTCGTGCCAGCAAATCTCAAATACCTTACCACCTTAGCTTGAAGCTGAAGAAAAAATTCAAGCAGTGGACACCAGTGACATTAATCAGTTACTAATGTCACTGGTGTCCACTGCCTGAATTTTTTCATGTTGATCTCAATCAAATCATGCCTGAATGAAGTCTGTACCATTGTTCAGGAAGGAAAGCTGAACTCCGAGCAAAACCTAAGGATCAATTCGTTATCGCGCAAGGTTGGTCATGGCGTATCACAAAATGGCACTTTACTACCAGGACTAGAACCTAAGGCCCAAGAAATACAAAACTCTAAACGAGTGTTGAAAAAAGGGTGACCTCACAGATTGTCTCGAAAATTTTCAGAAAACCCTTCAAGCTAGCATACAAGAAAATTGCAGAAAAAGTTTCATACGCTGAAATGGTAAAAACCGATAAAAATAATTACTTGCGCTCAAATAATGAACGCTCTATTGCAATTTATCCAACGGATAAATTAAAATCTAATGATGACATTAAATCTCTTGTCCAAAAAATTATATGCCCTGACCAAATAAAATTGCAAGTTAGCGTATTGCGCAAAACAAAAACGGAAGCGAAAATGGAAGAGCCCCATAAGAGAAGACCAAGAATTGTACTTACAGTAGCACTCTCACTGAAGAAGTTTATGATTGCATCTATGAACAGAAAGTAGCTGACAATTTAAGCTTCCTAGTTTGTCCCGTGTCATGCAAAAGTTTTGAGAGCTGTAAAAACGCCTTACTGCTCACTAGAACTGGGTATGAAGCAAGTTGGTTCCACCTTCTTGCAAGACTTGACAGCCCTGATAAAGGCTCTCTTCCTCTGAATTACATCCTCAGCTTTACGATTTTGAGCATCGACCCATGCCAGGAAAGTCGCGTGCTTTTGCGCTACACCACGACCGCATTTGATCTGCCTTAGCCAAAAAACCAGCAAAACAGAAACAAAAAAAAATAAGAGCACACCAAAAATGCCTGAAACGTTTTAAACGTTTTAGCTGAAGCTTAAGAAATATAAACTATGTATTACTTTTAAGCCCATTATTATTTGTGGTTATTTTCATAACTATACCGTTTCTCTGACTTCTCATGTATTGTTTGCACCAGGTACACCAGCAGCGCACCAGACACAAGCGGCAAGGTAAGGTGCAGCTGTATCTACCCGCATCCTACGTCATCCCTGGAGGAGAGGGTGAGGGCCCGTGGGAGGAATGGGGAGAGATGTCCCCCTGCTCGAGAACCTGCGGAGGAGGCGTGGCCAGTCAAAAGAGGATATGTTTGCAGTCAGGGTAGGTACTAAATAAATGTATAGACAAAAAAAAACCGTTTAGTTAATTTAAAAATGTGACTAACTTAAAAGCTTGCTCGTAATGGCTCATAATATTATAATTTTAAAGGCATTAAGTTAAACTTTACTAATTTTGACTATTACTTATAACAATAACTTTACTAGCCGTAAACCGATGACTGATTGATGACCGTTGGTGTAGACGTATTCTGGAGTAGAGACCGCAAATTGGCAAACGTAAGATATTATGTCTTCAGTTAAGGTGGAGCAACGATCTTCGTAGGGTGGGTGGGAGTAGTCCATAACCGTGTAAAAGGGCGTGCCATTGGACAGGCGTATGTTCAGCAGTGAAGTTAGTGTCACAGTCTGATCATAATACTTCAGAGTAATTGAAACTTTGTTTGTTTACGTCTGCAGGCCAGAAGGACCTCAGTGTACGGGAGGCGACACGAAGTATTTCTCGTGTCAGACGCAGGACTGTCCTGATGGCTCCGGCGACTTCAGAGCTGAGCAATGCGCTGAGTTCAACGACAAGGCCTTCAGGGGCTTCAAATACAAGTAAGTAGTTGTTTTAAAACTTTTCACACAAAAAATATTGAACACTATCTTCTGCCCGCGACTTCGACCGCGTGTTTATTGTTCCTTCGCATCGCCCGCCAGCACCATTACTGCGTTTTCGCAAAGCGTTCTTTCAAACTTTTTACTTTTGCTCGGCTCCTAAGGATCAGTGATGATAATCAACCTTGATTATGAAACTATTTACTTGGATAAGGATTAATATCATGATACAAATATCTTCATCTTTCGATCCTACCCGTGTTTTGATTGACTAATTTGAACACAAAACAGTTATTGTGACTAATCTATAATATGTAGAACTTAGACATATAGCCTCGCGGACCTTTTTGGGGGGTAATGATGAGTATTATAAACATTATTTTATGTAGGAAGTGTATAGAGTGCCGGTGGCGGCACTTTATGCGTCTTGGATAAAGTGCCACAATTTGCGGCATACTAGTGGTACTGCCTCGGGCCAGCTAAAGTGCCGTAAGCATTGCATTGTCGTTGTCACTTGTTATTTTGTTTGATTATTGAGGTTAGCTCGCCGCCCTTTGTATTGTTTGATTTTATTTGTTTTAGATCATTTATAATTTTGAAAAAAATAAATATTTATATATATAATTCAGTCAATGTAGTGACTGATATATACAGAGTTGATATGACAGAGGGGCATTAAATTACACTACGTATACTATAAGTGTTTAGTATTAATTCGATACGGTATAAAAATAAAAAGCATCAAAAATGAGTTTTTTTTTTTTTAACAAAGTAAATAGCTTACAAATCAGAGTAAAACGCAACCACCCTGTGTAAATAAATTTAACTGACCTTAGATACCTAGGTAACAAAGCGGCAACGACCGCGGCGTGTGTTATCACCAATACAAACCATTTCTGGTTTAATGGTACAAAACAAACAGGAACTTGTATTAAGACTGTATTCAATAAATAAAAAAAAAAAAAATAAAAAAAAAAAAAAAAAAAGGCTGGCGACCGGGGCGGCGGCGCGAGCGGCGGCTTAGGCCTCCGCTCGGCTTTTATGATAGGTACGGTTTTGAAGTAAGTACGCACACAACAACAATCACAACAAAAACTCCATTCACATGAATGCACAAATTATACCGAATTATAATTAAATCATTGTTCGTTGCTAAGCACTTTAATTTGTGAAATGCTAAAATAATCCTATTTTTTAGTTCAATAATTGTATTTTAATTACACTCACACACAACCAAAGTTTAATTACGTGTCCTATCACAATAAAAAACAGTCAATGACAAAAAAACACTAACACTAATTAGTAATAATCCGATGTTACGTGTGTCCTGTCACAATATAAAAATAAATATTGTCTTAAACTTATTTAGTGTCCTATCACAATAAATTGTCTGCGCGCGTAAGCGGCGCAAGAGCTTCCGTGTTACGTAACTTACGTTAGCTAGCTAGCATAGCGTCGGCGCACTGACTGAGGGCACTGAGGCCCCACTGCCTCCACTTACTTACCGATCGCCCAAGGATCTAGGATGCAATAATAACAGACTGACCTATTTGTATTTCTTTTACGTGTGGGATGTTTTGCTATGATTCTCTCTCTCTTGTTTGCTTTGCCATTTTTTTAGCGAAAAATATTTGGTTGTACTTGTGACTTGCTTCAGAGCGGCAACAACGCATCGTAGGCTCAACACAGATTTATCGTTTTAAGGTGGATGACCGCGTATAGACATAATCAGCTGTTAGGAAAGATACATCGTGTTCAAACGGGGCAAAAACTTTAAAAATCATTTGCGGCTAAACTACTACTCCTATTTAATTGATTTTTGGTACAGAGCTTGAAAATGGTACCTAGTATAGGCAGTTTAAAGAAAAGCCCCTCTGTCGTATCAACGTTCTATATATTATATTCATCAGAAGTCACTTTATTGAACGACACATGAATGAAATTAAAGTTTTCAGTCAATGCATCACTGCATTGACTGAATTTACGATTTTCTTCTGAAATATATAAATAATTATATTTATTTTTTTATCATCAAAATTATAAACTATCTAAAACAAATACGATCAATCAATACAAAGGGCGGCGACCTAACCCCAACAATTAAACAAAATAACAAGTGACAGTGACAATACAATGCTTAAGGCACTTTAGCCGGGCCGGGGCAGTGCCACTAGTACGCCGCAAATTGCTGCACTTTATCCGATACCTACGGATAAAGTGCTACCAACGGCACTCTATACACTTCCTATAAACAATACTTCAAAATTCATTAATTTTAATATTACTACCTAAACTAAAACTAAAATTTATATTGCCCCTCCTTGAACGAACAAACGGGCCGAGATGATCCGCATGCAATGTATGGAATGGGATTTCTATTTTTGGGATAGGATGTAATAACCCTTCCATTCGGCCTGATGGTGCTTTATGGTGTTTGCATGTGCTTTGAAAGCATGATGATACATGTTTTGTGAATCGGCGCATCTTTGGGAACCAAAATGTTGCTTTTAACCTACTCAGCGTTTTATCAAAGACAAAATGCCCTACATGGTTCATGCGCAAAACTTGCCACCTAACACCCCTAGGTACTCAATACCTATTCAATACTTTTATTGCATTCCACATGTAGGTATTCGGTATACGTAGTCACCCTTCTACTGATAATTCTTTCGTACATCGGCAACGAATTTCGTTTCATCGTCGAGAAGAATTTCTCGAATTCGCTTTATCTCTTCGTCGTTGCTGTGAACGGTCGCAATCCAATCGGTTGTCTCTGCTTGCAATACGAAAATTACATGTGCATCAGTATCGTCAGTGTGTTCAGTCACCGGAGCACGATTCAAGGCATCCACATGAGCCATACGTGATTCTGTCTTATATTCGATGATTCTGTCGTACTCCGTACCCACCATCGCGCGATCCTGGGTATGAGGTCACGTTTCATCAAAGTCTTTCTTAACGCATTACAGTCAGTCGCTATACTAAATTGTAATCCCAACAAATAAACACGGAGTCGACTTTTAAAGAGGCAACGACAGTTAACGTCTCGGGATCAAAAGAGTGGAGTTTTTGCTCATCTTCAATTTTTTTTCGACTGTGGTAGGCTAAAGTCCTTAACTGGCTGTTACTACCTCGCTGCATAAGAATGCTTGCGATGCCTATCTTTGATGAATCGATATGTAACTCAGTCTCAAACAAGGCTATTATAGGTCATTTCTTTTTGAGCGTATTAAAAAAAGCAGATATACATTCTGCGGTCCATTTACACTCAAATTTGGATTTAAAAAAATCTAATAACTTTTTTTCTGTACTAGAAGTATCTTTACTCTTTTCGCTGGACATCTGCGTGCAATCGATCGTTGCGTGGCCAGCCTTTTAAAAATGTTACATCTCAGCATCCTTTGTGCATTATTCTGTATTCAACTGTAGCAGACAAGTGCACTACCCAGCAAACCGCAACTTTGCAATAAATGAGGCGCCCAGGACATACCATCTTTCTATTTAATTCTTTTTTACAACAATTTGCGCCCTTTTTGGATTGGCGCATTATAACATAATTTGAATTTCGAATTAGAGTATCCCGCTTAGAGGATTGGCGGGGGGAGGCAGAAGGAAGCTTATGCCCCGCTTCAAAAAAAAATCTACTAACTATCTAAATCTAGAAATCAGCCCCGGATGGGCTGATTTCTAGTAATCAGCTAATCTCGCACTGTATAGGATTTCCGTACTATGAGAGTTCAGCTTATACTGGAAATGTATAGACTGATATGTAGCCGTGTATACACCCGGTTGCAACGAAGTTCCTTTTGCTGTATACTATGTATTAATAAATAATATCTAGTATGGTCTCAACCAAGTGTCAAAAATTTCTTCTTTTTAATCATCATCATAATTTCAGCCGAAAGACGTCCACTGCTGGACATAGGCCTCCCCCAAGCACCTTCGCTTCGCTTAGCCTGGTTTTTAATTTAAAAAATCTTTAATTCAGACCTAAATTAGTCCGTAGCTGTTAGTGGTTAGAACCAGATTGTGCTTATACGCTGTGTTAGTGTTGTTAGTACTTGAATTAATTGGTTTAATTTAGCAAAAACCTATTGTTATTATAGTGCCATCTAGTATAAGGTTTTAACTTGGTTTGGTGTATTAAAAAAGAAAAACTTTTTGACAGTTAAAACGGACATTTTCGGGCATAAAGCTTTTTCGTTACGTGACGATTTCTACCAGTTTACTCCTACCGCAAGCCGCGTTAAAGAACTTGGTTCCAAAAACCTCATCTTGGAAGTTTCTGCCTATTGTATGTATCTTTCTAGAATCCAATGAAACATCCAAAGATCATAAGATTTGACCAATTGTCAGACATCGTGTCATCATTGTTAGGTATATCAGTACAAAGACATCTACCATGAAAATCTCGGATACTAGTTCTGAATATGAAATTTTTGTATTTCTCAGCTGGGTGCCTTACACGAAGGTTCCGAATCCTTGCGAGCTGAACTGTGTGCCCCATGGGAAGCGCTTCTACTTCCGACACAAGCAGCAAGTGACGGACGGCACCAGATGTAATGACGAGTCCTTCGATGTCTGTGTCAATGGCACATGTCAGGTACTGTAACTGTAATTCGTCGCATCAAAGAAAAAACTTTCTGCAGATGTTGCTGGTAGACAAAAACTTGTCTACCAGCAACATCTGCAGAAAGATTTTTCTTTGGATAAAAAGGCAAAATCATTTAAGCCTAAACATTGTGAATATAGCAGAAGCCCGCATATACACAAATAATTCAGATCACTGAGTCTTTAAGATGAGTTATTGAAGGTCCACAATATTCTTCTTAGTCATTGGTCCTTTGAGCTAGTAGGTAAGTTATTCTTTTTTCCACCAGTCCGTTGGTTGCGACATGATGCTGAATTCCACGGCACGTGAAGACAAATGTCGTGAGTGCCGAGGGAACGGCGGCAGCTGTCGCACTACTGATGGGATCTTTGACTCACAGGATCTCATGAAAGGTAAGCGGCTTACTGAAGGCGATGTAATCTTGTTTCAAAGTAATTAAGAAGGTTACCGTATATTTTGTGTTTAAATCTGTTTCTTATTTTGATTATAGGATACAACGACATCTTATTGCTTCCTGCAGGCTCTACTAGCATTTATATTGAAGAAGTGGAACCTTCAAACAATTATTTGGGTAAGTGATACAATCAATCTTTAATTAAACAGCATTAAATGCTCTTAGAAAGAAGAACAGAAAAATATTTCTATATCAACCTATTTTTGTATCTGTTCGTGTATGAAAAGTATGGGTGTTGGTATGGTATCGCATAATATAAGTTGGCAGCACCCCTATACCGGTAAGCCCCTACGGGGCTTTAGGCGACCGTAGTTCAATTTTGCTATGTAGGCTGGCCTCGTGGACTGCTTACAAAGCCACCTCAGGAAAAGAAACCATTTTCTTAATTGATCATTTACATCTATGGAATTTCTACAGCATTAAGAGCTAAGAACGGCACCTACTACCTTAATGGCGACTACTTCATCGACTTCCCGAGGACCATAATGATCGCCGGCGCTCTCTGGACCTATGAGCGCAGTCAGCAAGGGTTCGCCGTGCCGGACAAACTGCGGTGCCTAGGACCAACCACTGAACCTCTGTATCTTTATGTAAGAAAAAAAATATTTTTTGAAAGTCACTCGATATTTTCTTTATTTGCCAATAAAGTTTCTGCTGAGGTTGCTAGCAAAACTAAAAACTTAATTTATTAATTTAGAACATGTTTTTTTTTTCTGTATCTGTTCTTACTTAAAACTAGTTTCAACCCTTTTGATTGAAGCCTTTTGATTGGTTGAAACTAGCTCTAAGTAATGCTTGAGTGTTGAGTGAGGTTCTGTAATACGGGCCTTAGTGTTCGCACGTAATTCGGGGCTTCTTTTACTTTAAAAGATAGATATCTATTTTCTATATCTACAGCTTGTATCAGAAATATGTGGTCATATTTAATTCTGTGGTACGGACCATCTAATTGAAAAACTTGGTCCATTGGACCAATATCGTAATCGCCAATAAATTATCAGTGGTTCACCAGTGCAAAGCAGGGATCGGTCACTAGCTCCTATGCAAATTACAAAGAAGACCGAAGTTCCGCCCGACTAAATCCCTAAATAACGCAGAAAATATCCTTTGTATCAGCTTCTTCTTCAAGACGAGAACGTGGGGATCAGGTACGAGTACAGTGTGCCCAACCACTCAGCTCCCCCGACTGACAAGCAATATAACTGGGTGCACGAAAAGTTCACGCCGTGCAGCGCCACCTGTGGCGGAGGTGAGCAAACTGCATACCTACTTGTTGTTCTCATAGCTCGGATAAGTGACCTATGTAGGTAAATTATTATTGAAGACCTAAATATGATCTCGTAACAAGGTATTGTCTTCAGCTTATAATCCACTGGTGAGCAAGCTTCCAACCTTGCATTTTTACAAGACTAATTCCTATGCACCTAAATCGTACTTAATACTTTGCCAGGCTTTCAAACACGTAATGTAACATGTAGATCAAGAGAAGAACTGGAAATAGTAGATGCTAGCTTGTGCGACGAGGGTCTGAGGCCCCCCACCAACCAGTCCTGCAGTCCAGACCCCTGCCCCGCGCAGTGGGTCGAAGGACCATGGGGAGAGTGCTCCCAAATGTGCGGCAGTGGAGGTGTCAAGTCAAGAGAGGTCAGCTGCCAGAAGATTATTGCTAAAGGGTAAGTTTTCGAGTGAAAATAAGCATGATGAATTCTTCTGATTATCTCTACAATGGTTATAATTATTTAGTTCACTATACTACTTGGAGTATCAAGCAACATCGCCGGACATGCATGGCATAACGTATTTCTTCCTGTTTGATTTGCCAGACATGTTTAACGTGGTCGCTCAATGTTGCTGCTGAGTTGCGGGACATTCGTCGCCTAGTTACTTTATTATGTATAAAACTCTGTTTCGAAGAAATCTATCGTGATGAGAATATAAGTTCCTTCCCAATATAAAAGCTAAGTTTTAAATAATAGTTTTTTTTTTCGTCATAAGATCATTATAATAATGTGGCTTAAAAGTATACTGCTTCTCAATCTGACCAGCCTTTTGTCAACTATGTTGGGGTCGGCTCCCAGTCTAATCGAATGCAGCTGAATACCAGTATTTTACATGGAGCGACTGCCTATCTGACCTCCACAACCCAGTTACTGGGTAACACGATACCCATTGAATGATTGTCAGACTTTTGGTCTTCTGAATACCCGTACTGTCAAAGTTATTGAGATATAAATGACAGCCAAGAATACCGGCCTAATGTGCTTTGCGAAGCACGGAGGGTTCTCGATATTTAATGGCCCACCACCATGGATGGGTATGGTGTACCCAACCACGAACCGACCGCGGCAAGTAACTCCTGTGGCTGTTATTATTTAGCCACGATCCCCTAGAAAAGTATATATACTGCATCTAATATAAAACGATTGCTTTGTGTGCATAGTATCAAGTCTGTCGTACCGGACAAGGAGTGTTACGACCTGCTGGGCCTGAAGCCTGAAGTGTTCCAGAAGTGCAATGAGGACGCTTCCTGCCCCACGTGGTATATTGAACATTGGAAGCCGGTAAGCACAACCAAGACTGTCCAAAACATATAGTTTTTTTTTTTTTTGTTCACTGTTTTATTTATTTATTTTAGCTTACACAAAGTTCTTAAATATAAAACCTAGCATGGTATGAAATTCTCACTAACAGAAAACGTAGAATATTAGACAATGGTGCCGATTCTCTTGTACACCGGACTAAACTAACTAAACTATCACTAAAATTCCTTACTTTTGGCTATGAGAATCTTAAAGCTTTTCTGTAGTAAAAAGTCTCTAATTTTAAAAAATATTTTTACACAACTAAATCGAATTTGACAATTGCGACTCCACGTGGTAAATACTTGTTGGCCATACCCCGTGAATTTTTTTTAGAGCCGGAGGCGCGTAGTGGGGGTATCCTTGACGGGAATTTTTCACTTTCTGTATGGAAAAAAAAAAAAAAAATTACCTACGTGTTGACTATTAGGGGTATAAGGGTTTTATAAAGGGGGTCGAAATTTTCATTATTTTTGCGATAGGTGTGTCATTATCGAGATATAAGCAAAAGAAAAGAAAAAATCCAGTACAGTATTGTTTTTGCACGTGAAGTCGAGATGTTCGTGTGAATTTTAGTTCATGACAACTAATAATAATCCACACCATTTTCGGTGGCGATTAAAAATGGTCAGAATTAGTTAGAAAATTAAAATTTTGGGTGAAAAACGTCAAATTCAGAATAGCAAAATTGTCATTTTCACTAAATTAAAATCTCAGTACAATCTTAGTGCTGTCAAACTAAAATATAGTTAAGTTGTGCCACTTTAGTCTATTTCAGAATGGGAAATCGTCGTTTGACAAGAGTAAACTAAATTTTGGTGATTTTTAGTCTAGTTTAGACGCATTTGTGACAAGAGAATCGGCACCAGTGGGTCCCAAACTAGGCACAGCCTGTATCTTGGTGACCCAAACACTACAATTTAAGGTGTTCTAATAACGCAATATTATTATTCAATGTTAATTACAAAATTTACAATATATAAGTACTTACATAGAAAATAAGTAACATAGATTATACAAAAACAGTTTAGTAACTGTGTGGTGTAAGGGTACATGTATTCTTTCAGAGAGTATGTATTAAATAGCGATTGTGGTTAAAGTATGAAATTACCGATTAGTACTGAAAAATTGAAATTACTTTTTTATTTAATCAAAATAATATTGAACATATTTATTTAATCAAAATAATTACCATTATTATCTAAACATTGCTGCCATCTAATAGGAAGGTCATTTATGCCTTTTGATAGAACTCTCGTGATCTAGATTCGACAAACTGTTTGAAATAATTTATTGGTAAGCTTTGCTTTAGGACACTGTTGCGGCGTTTAACCTGGGGTCAGCCATTGCACTTTTCATCACATGTCACAATTCGATCCAATGTTCCTTCATTTCTGTATCGATTCAACAAGGCAAGTTTCAACACGCGTTTCTTTCTGCAGATCAGTCAAATCATGCTGCAATCGTGCTGCAAAGTAAACTTTCTGTTTCCTCATAAGTCCGGCCCAGCAACCATTCTTTTAGTATAGTTTTGGCCTCAGAGTATTTTTTCGGTACACTGAACGTTTTGCTTATAGCATTAAACACCCGTATGGGTAAATACGATGTAAACCGGGTCGCAAAGAGGGTTTTTGATTTTGGAAGGGGGGTTCTTTCAGCTATTTTCCTGTCCCTTTTACTGCAGCTAGAGCGTTTTGTGTTGACTTTTATGAGGTTTAGAAGTGACTCTAGGATGAACAGCTGTCGTACGCGTAAAACCCCAGATTCCGTATATAGTTCGTCTGTAGAAAAACGCCACGGCTTACCCAAAAGTATCTTGAGGACAGCCCGCTAGGCCCGTTCCAGTTCCAGCATGCTTGTCTTGGCGGCACTACCCCAGACACTTACACAATATTGTAGGACAGATTGGCATAGAGAATTGTAAACCTGTAAATATATGTTCTTAGGAGCACTGACTCGTAAGAGTTTTGCAATTTCATTAACATTTGCAAGTCTTTTTTGTGAGTGTTCGAATTTGTGCTTTGAAAGACAGGTTCTGATCTACTATGACGCCTAAATATTTTGTAGTTTCTACTCTGACAATTTCGTTGGATGTGCAATCGCTAGCGGAGATGGCTGTAGTTGTTAAGCCATTTGCTGTTGTGTACTTTTAGTGTGTCGATGTTTGGTCCTACTAAATCGAGTGACGTGAAACGTCAAGAAATTAGTTTTTTTCAAGTTCAATGTTAAGAGATTTTGCTCTAGCCATATTGCTATGATACTCATCCCTTTTTCAGATGCATCCAAAGACAAGTAGCTCCATGAAAAATTATAACAGTATCATCAGCGTAGCAGATGACTTCCGCTTGTGCAATGTTAAGCCTCAGAATGTCATCCATGTACATGATGAAGAGGGTAGGTCCCACAATACTTCCTTGAGGCACCCCGAGGGCAACCGATAGACTCCTGCCGAAGCTATCCTCAATTTTGACAAGCTGATGTCTACCAGACAAGTAACTGCGTAACCAATCTAAAGACAGGCCTCTGACACCAAAGGATTCTAGTTTTTTAGCAGTGTAGGAATTGACACTGTGTCAAAAGCCTTGGCGAGGTCTAGGAAGACACCAGTTGAACGGTGGCCCTTGTCGATTTTTGAAGATATTATGCCAGTCAGCAGACTCACGGCTTGCTCAGTAGACTTCCCTCGCCAAAAGCCAAACTGCCGCTCTAAGAGTAAAGAGTTTTTCTCTAGAAAGCTTACGAGGCGGTTCTTTATAAGTTTTCTAGGATTTTAAATGTCACGGAAAGCAATGAAATTGGCCCGTAGTTATCTGGGTCATCCTTGGCACCATTTTTGTGAATGGGCGTGATAACAGCAGTTGTCCAGCAAGTAGGAACCGTTCCACTTTCCATGCTCAGATTGCAAATGTGTTTTAGGGGTTCCAGTATATGTTTCTTTGTGTGTTTAAGGAGCAGAGGCCGAAATTCATCGAGACCTGGAGCACTATCGTCTTTGACATTGTCTATGATGTTACCAATTTCTTTATGGTCAGTAGGGTATAGAAACAGTGAGTCTTTAGGTGGGTTTTTACCTTCATTACCAAAGCATTGTTTGTTCCCAGTTGTCACCCGCCCGCTTAAGATGTTGGTTGCAAGATTCTCACTAACTGAGATAATGTACTCGTTACTATTATCGATGGTTATAATGTCTTTTCCTTTATATTTCAGCAATTCTTGGTTGTCGTTAGTTCGTTTAGGAACTTGGCATATTTCTTTAATAGTCCGCCAGAGCTTTTTTGGATCTTTACTATTACTTTCCAATTCTTTCCTGTCATGATCAGCTTTGCGCTGACGCAAAATGTTGTTACAGTAGTTTGTATCTTGAGTAGATAATTTTTAGGTTATCATTTTTTGGTTGGTGTTTTGTTTGAGCGTGAAGAACGTCTCGATGACAGATGCATCTAATAAGGCCTGACGTAATCCAGGGTATTAAATTTTGAACGACTGTTTTTAATTTTTGAAGTGTGTTTGTTTATGATGTCAGACAGGGTCTGTTTAAAAAGAAGTACTGCATCATCAATATGTTGTGGAGGTAACGTCAGCCCAGTCGAGCCGCGTTACTTGTTCAACCACCATGGCGAAGTCGGTTTTAATGTTGAATCTGTTTTTATTTTTGGCTTTAAGATTAGAGTACTTGAATCCGAGTAGCATTAGGTGGTGATCCGTAACCGAGGCTTCACAAACGATTCCCTGTTCGGTAGTGCCTTTGAGTTTTATGTATCCAGGCTTTCCCCCGAGTTGGGTGACTGATAGCTGGCAATTGCCCATGTCCATCAAACATTGATATGTTGCATGGATAGCATTCGGCGAGTCATTTAGTATGTCAATGTTAATATCACCCACCACGATGATACATGATTAGTTTTTTTGTTTTTGTAAGGAATCGTCTAAAGAGTTTAAATAACGTTCGATGTTGGTAAATGAAAGTAAGCGGTGTATACCGAGGATTGTAATTTTATTGTGAAGCTTAATCTGTAGACAGTTAGCATCGTCAAATTCTGGTTCGGAAACTGACACGGTCCAGAGATCCTTAACGTAAACAGTAACCACGCCACTCTTGTTTATTTTTTGGTGGTATGGTAGCTCTTGTATGGTGTAGAAGGCAAAGGGTTAGGGTGGGAGAACATATTAGTGGTGAGGCAAATGTTACATTCGGAGTCCCTCAGGGAAGTGTGCTGGGCCCTACGTTGTTGCTGCTTTACATCAACGACCTCTGCAACCTTAAAATCAATAATGCTAATAATGTGTTTTCTTATGCCGACGATACTGCTGTAGTTTTTTCTGGAAATTCTTGGTACGATGTTGCCAGAAGTGCTGAAGCCGGTATGACCCAAATAGCTGAATGGCTCAAAAATAACCTGCTCACACTTAACACAGCTAAAACTAATTAGTTACATATGTTTCAGTATTTCTAATAGATCTCAACCAAATACAGATTTTAACATAAGAGTGCATATGTGCGATGATTCTAATAACTGTCAATGTCCAATACTATTCAAAGTATCACAAACTAAATATCTTGGTGTTATTGTTGACCAGAGACTATCGTGGTACCCCCATCTTGAACAGGTCACTAACAGAATCAGAAAACTGAGCTGGATTTTCAAGACGCTGAGGTATATTGTGCCAAAAAAAGTACCTACCAGCACAAATATCCCCAGAAACCTACTCAACGAAATATACGTAGCTTTAGTTCAGTCCGTCTTAGTGTACTGCATCCCCATTTGGGGGTTGCGGCTAAGTCAAAATTCATAAATCTTGAGCGGGGACAACGAGCTTTAATAAAACTAATGGATTTTAAAAAATCTTTACCAAATAAGTGATTTATTATCGGTGCGAAAACTATATAGAGTTAAAACTGTTGTAAAAAACACCTAACCCTTCCTTTTGACCCCAGCTTAACCTTGAAAAAAAGAAAATATATAATATAGAAGTTCCTCAAACTAAAAACGCTCAGCTCAACTATACAATAGACTTAATAAAGAGATATACGTATATAATAAAAAAACAAAACGAATGTAAAAAATGTAATTAATTGGATAAAACCACTAACCTATGACGAAACGGAGACGCTGCTGGAATAAAATATAACCCCACCATTCATAACCTTATGAACCTTATGTATGTTTATTCACAACCTCACATACACTGATTCATTCACGCACAACACACATCATACACCCTCGCATTCACACTCACATTCACTCACTCACACACTCGCATGCCTGCATACGGCTTGCTATTTTAGTTTTGTTTTTAGATTTCGTTTTAATTCTCTTTCTATTATTATTTCAATATAGAAACAAAAATTAAACAAGTAAATGGAACTTATTGATATTGGAAGAGCGGAGTCTCCTAACACAGGCTTATTTGCTTAAAAGGAGGCTCCAATCACTAGTTTTTAAGATATTATTATTACTTGTGAAACTAATAAACCATTTTTCATTTTCATTTCATTTTTCTTGTAATCCAACAATTGGTAAATGCAATGCTGGTGGTCAGGATACCCGTTGAAGCCGAGGGTGCTGGCTATCTGTGTGACTCGCCTCACGAAAGCTTGCGGGAGTGATGATGATGACGTCACGCTGAAGTAGTTGCACGAAGGCTGCGTTGACGTTCATACTCGGGGTCACCATTTTAGGGGCAGTCGGCCCGCCAGACACAACACCCGTCTGGTCGGAGGATCCTCCCTTTTCTATGGTGGATGAGTGAACTTTAAACCCTGTTCCTCATGCTCCTAAATCTCTGCTGAATACATCTACAAGTTCTTGCTTCTTGAGCTACATCAATCTTTTTTTCTCATTTTCCGAAGAAAAAGTGGACAAGAGCATCGACGCAATATGGTAGCGATGCAATGTGTTATGTTTGTGCACTATTGTCAGGTTCATCGTGGTTTCCGAGTGTTCTCTACCTCCTTACTCCTTACAATAATTATAAGTCAACTGATCAACTGTTTTCTTCATCAGTGTAACAAGCTCTGTGACGAGGGTAAGCAGACGAGGCAGGTGGTCTGCTACCAGAAGAAAAATGGCCGCATCGAAGTGCTAGGCGATGGGAACTGTACTGAGGTCAAACCGGAGGAAGAACAGTCTTGCATGCTGCAGCCTTGTGATGGAGTTGATTGGGTCACATCCAATTGGTCTGGAGTGAGTAAACGACTTACATAGTTATAGTACTTTAGTAGGTACCTCGGATATTACTTAAACCAATAATAACCTTACTGCCAATTTCTCCAGCAGTGGATCTACATGTTTTGTTGTGAAAGTTTCGCCAGTACAAACGCACTGTTAGACTTCAAAATTCAGTGCTACTAATCAAGTCACGGGTCAAGTTATAATGAACGTACTGTAGGTAATGAAACCATAACAGAAGAAAGGGAGATAAATAAATAAACAACGTAAATGGAAAAACATGAAATTCAAGCCTCTTCTGTCATCTATGGTTATATTAAAATTAAGGAAGTGCCTCAGCCTCGCCGTGTCCCGAATTGGCTGCCAGCGCCGGTTGCTGAATTGGTTGCCGGCGCTGACTTTGAATAAGTAAGCGGAAAATGGGGTTGGCAATATGGCCGGGGTAGGCATAATTTTTACCATTCATATATTACCATGATTTCCATATTCCAGTAATCAATTTTAACAAAGAGAACAAGAATAAACTAGCTCTTTTTGAATAGAAAAAGAGCTAGTTTATTCTTCGTAAACAGGGACTAAAATAGCTTTTTAAGGGACTAGAAGTGATTTGAATTTGGAATGTGGATATTGTTATTAAATGTTCCAAGTACCAAAGAGATCAATCACGAACATTGTATGAACAAGTAACAGGTCGGCAAGAAAGAGAAAGTGTAAATTTGGTCAAAATTAAAATCCAAGATAGCAGCTGCGAATTTTTTAAAATTTTTCGTCGTGGGTGTTGTTTTCATAGTTTTCGAAGGTGCTAAAGCTGATAGTGAGGTCAAAATGTAAATCCAAGATGGCGACTGAGAATTTTTTTAAATTTTTAGGCATGGGTATCGTTTTCATAGTTTTCGGAGGTACTAAAGTCGATAGTGTAAAAATGTTCACCAAGATGGCGGCTGCAATTTTTTTTTAAGTATGCGTGAGAATGAACTGTATTTTGGATGGGGGTCGGACCACACAGGCTTTTTTTTCTAATAGAGAGTGTTCACCTCGGGAGCAACATTATTTTAAGCTCGAGTGACGTACTTTGAATCCTTTGCTGCGCTCAGGATTCTACATTAGAATCCTTCTCTCCACTCTGGATTGAAAAAACACTCGCCTTAAAAATTGTTGTTTGCTCCCTTGGCAAACAATCTACTATTAGTTAGGGTTTAAATTTAAAGTTTAAAACGCCGCACCGCCGATGTCTATTATGGGAGCCGGCGGCGCCGGCAGCCGATGTTTTTAGTCTCGGCTGCCGGCAATATTTGTGACTATTAGTGCGATATCCCGGGTTTTTCAATCTACTGTTAAATTATTTTACTGATATCCTGATTTGTCAGGATTAATCTGTAAGAATGCATCAGTCAATGTAGTATATTTATCTATTGTCCATGAGTCAATGTATCAGTATGGTGCCATTTGGTAGTTTAAGCAGCAGGATTGAAAACGTTCATTAATTCACTAAAAACAAAAAACTTCGCAAGCAATGGGAAATTGCTTTACCTACTTAACTCGCAAATAAAAAAAAATCACGGTTGTGTTCTGCTGATCATTTTAAATAATTATTTGTAGGTCAGAGTATAAACAGTATAAACTATATTTTTAGTGCTATTTATGTGTTTCATTTTATGAACACGCTAGTTTTAATAATACGTCTATAAAATTAACACAATCAAGTAACATGTCTAAAATTATCATAAAGCTAAGCTCACTCGCCTGGGCACGATGACTACGTTCAAGACCGACTTCCTCAGTACAGAAGCCTCCTGCAGAACCTGTCACTTTAAATTTGTAAATGCCTCAGCGATCTTTTCCGGGTCCTGTATATTATTGACACTCGCTGCACGAATTGGCTTATAGGATATTATTATAAGTAGATTTCTAGAATCTCCCAAATCACCTGAGGCCCTTTATTTGGCAATAATATCCGTTTTTAATTGATTTTGGTTCTGTTGACACCACTTAAGTGGATTTTTAAAGGTATTTCTAGTAAAACACATATTTTCATAGACGTAACCCTGTGATAGCCTTCCGTAAAGTAACCAACTCTGAAAAGCGTTCCTCACGACTTCTTAAAATGGTTTAATATGGTAGTTCTAAACAGTTACAGTTTTTGGTTATACCTACGCCTTTCTTCGTACGAGTTATTAGTAGCTTGTCTCATGGCTTGTGTTAAACAGTAATATCTATCCATTTCACAGCAAGACCTACACTTTCATGATTACAATTTAGTTTTAAGTCAACTTTGGCTAGGTATTCATCACATAATTGGCGATACTTCATCAATTAAGCATGGTTTCTATTATTAAAGCTTAATATATTCATAGGAGCATCACGTACATCTTTTTGATGGCTTATGACACTTAAATCGCATTCCACTACGACTGGATAATGGACCGACCATTTCACTTCATTTTATTACTTAATTTATTTTTTTCAATTTTAGTACAGAACTGGTTCCCTAAGAAAGTAAGGCTGCGTAGGATATGGCGTGGCGGGACGAGCTGGATAGGTTCCATCAAAACTGGAAGGATACGCATCCACCTTCCAGTTTCTCAGGGCTCACGAAATCCGAAGGACACGGTGGAGCATACGGTGGAGGTATGCCCGGCTTGGGCAGAGCACCGCCGTGTCCTCGTGGAGGCGATCGGTGGCGGGGATCTCTCGCGTCCGGCCCTGGTCCAGGCCATGGTACGGAGCGAGAGGGCATGGGAGGCCGTCACCTCCTTCTGCGAAGCAGTAATGCTCGCGAAGGAGGAGGCGGAGCGCGTGAGGGAGAGGCAAATTTCGCGCCCTCACGCCCCTAGCCGCCGCAGGAGGAGACGCCCCGGGCGTCGGGAATAGATCGCGGATTCCCGGCCACCGTAGGCGCGGGCTTGCGGACGGTGAGCAATGAGTAGCTCGCCGTCCGGTAAGGACCAAGCCCGGGTCGACGGCGCGTTGTGTTCCACGCGCGCCTCAAAGAGATGTCAGCGAATGAAGGGGTCCGATGAGACCATTGCCTGCCGGGGTTGCGGGAAAGTCCGAAAGGGATACCGTGGCCCCCTGGCATTGCACAGGCAAGAGAAGGAACACGGGTGGGTTTTAGTCAGTAAGAGTCTGACACGCCCTCCCGCTCCACCCAGAGCGGGAGACGTCATTTGATGATTTCCCACCCAAAAAAAAAAAAAAAAGGGCTCACGAAATATGGAAGGAGTGCAAGAAGGCCTTTGTCCAGGAGTGGGACAGCGTATGCTAGTAAAAAAAAACATTCAGGCTCAGAATGTCCCTTTCCCAAATTCTCGGTTTCAAATAGTCTCTTTCCTGAAATGTCCCCTCCCTCCTCGGATTTCAAATCGAAATGCAAAACAAACATTTGATAAAACGGTTTTGGTGCCGATTTAAAAGTCCCGTCAGCGGCGGCAGCATAGTAAGAACCTGGATTTAACTTTATCAGGATAAATGTCGCTTTTTGAGACTTTATGCAATTGGATTTTTATATGTATAATGTTCAAATTAAAAAAAAACAGATTTTGAAAATATATTTAGTACTACTATGTATTCCCAGTTTATATAATTATGTTAACAGTTAGATATCACGTGGATATTTTTTGGCTTTTGACGTTTTGATTTTTAAGTTTTAACTTTTGGCTTTTGATTGTTTTTGTTTTGGTTTTATATTATATGTGTTTAAAAGTTGACTGACTACCTACTTGGGATATGTTATTAAAATATTCCTAGTTTAAACGCGTAGCTGTCATAGGAAAGAGATATTTTGAGAAAGGGTATTTTCGGGAAAGGGAAATTTTGAGAAAGGGACATTTGGGAAAGGGGGAATTTTGGGAAATGGACGTTTCGGGAAAGGGACCTTCTGGGAAATGGACACCATGGGGAGGGGACATTTCAGGAAAGGGACTATTTGAAACCGAGGGGCATTTTGGGAAAGGTACATTCTGAGCCTGAACGAAAAAAAGCCAATCTACTAAGAAAGTCATCATCATCGTCATCAATACCTAACAGTTTGTCTGTATTTGAGATATATACTTACAAGTTTCGAAAAGTAAAATTGTTTGTCAACAGTCTAACTAAATTATGCTAACAAATTTTATATATTTTTTCAGTGCGACACCTGCACTTCTAAATTCCGTACACGAACGGTGTTGTGTGTAACGGAAAACCAGCAAGTGCTGAACGAGAGCTCATGCTCTCATGTTCAACGTCCCACTGACCACGAGGAGTGCGACAAAGACGAGCTGCCGGCCTGTGAGGTGCAGTGGTTCGCGACGCAGTGGAGCAAAGTGCGTTGATCAATAAAAAATAATTTGAAATTACTGTACTAAAACGATCACTTTTGGACTTGACATTAAAGTTGTAACTTGTCAACTGATACAGCTATCATTCTTGTAAGGTTTGCATCGTATAATATAACAAGGCTTATGTATCGTCAAGGTTTTCATAGGACGACTGTAGCTGTTTGTGTCGCCAAGTACCTAGTTGTGAATTGGATGCATATAAGAAGAAACACATGCATATAAGACTATTAAAGTTAGAGTCTGGGTACGGGCGTAATGTATTAAGTAGTAGGGCAGGTCCGGTTCATCTTAGAATACCAGATGGACCTTTAAAACCAGCATCAGAGGGACTAGAGTAATGAGCCTTTAACAAAAGTAACATCCATTGTTCCTCAACAGTGCTCGGTAGACTGCGGCGACGGAGTGCAGACGGTGCGGAATGTGTTCTGTGGCATGTACTACAATGGCGAGAGTGGGGAAGGCGTGGCAGTGGTAGAAGATGCCAAGTGCGCCAACCTCACTAAGTACAACGACATCAAACCTTACAAGAATGAATGATACAAACAGTGCCCAAGGAGGAGTGCCCTTCGGTGACGGGCCCTTAGGTGTCGTGATAAGCAGGCTGCGCGGAATGTGGGATACTCTGCATCATCAACTGTCCTCAGGAACGGAAACGACGCTGTGCCTCGTACTGTGTGAAAGAATAACCGCAAATCATTTAAAAAAATGGTGACCGTTTATTTCTATTATTTGATTTTTACTAAGCGTAAAATCTGGTAAAAAAAAGCTAGGTATACCTACACTTAAAAAATTCATGTCCGCACATAGATTTTAATACCGCTGACAAATCTATAGCAGTTTCCCATTGTTCACGAAGTTTTCCTTTTTTAGTGAATGAATACGATCTACGAACTATTTAATAGTATTGTTGGGCTCAAATACAATACCGATAAGAGTGAATAGTTGGTTTTTAAATCGGGTACTTCAACCTACAAACAGCTGCCTGAACTCTCACTCTCTGGGTCTCCTTTAGGTCGGGTTTCTCGGTTGTTATTTGTAATGTGATAATTTATTTAACTCCGGTCTAAGAGAAAGGAGATGCTTAGCATTTTAGTAAACAAATTGGTGTAATAGACAATTCAAACTCTATCTGAGGAACGACTCAATTGATTGAGATACATGCCTCAGTTTAAAGTTAGTTTGAGTATCAACTTACCAGCCGCTCTTACTTAGTGATGTAAAAAAGGGACAGATCGCTGTAGCATCAAAAAAGTATATACTTATGCCAGTTTAATTCTTGTTTTATTAGTTAATTTCGTAAAAAAAACTGTTCAGTGTTAAAAAATTATAATAGTTTAAGTAATGCTTAAAAAAATATGGACATGTGCCTGAATTAAAGATGAATAAATAAATTAAAAGCCTTTTTGACCACTATGATATACATTTTTTGTTTTTTTTTATAAAGTACCCAATTATTTACCGTGAACCAATCCCTTCAAATACATTAGTCGCAAATATGTGACGCGAAGATTCGAAATATAAAATACTCGGAGCCTCAGCGGGGCCTGAAGAATAGTTACCAATTCAAGAAGTCAATAATTCTTTCTATTTTATAAATCAATTAAAATTAAGATCCTGTTCGGCTAGTTTAAAAAATTAAAACTAAAGTTATTGGGGTAAATCGTTTACGTAAATTCAAAACAGGAACAGACGCAATATTGAACCTTGAGGAAAGCCCTTTGTCATCTCAGGTCCAGGATCGGAGTTGACACCGTTGACCTGAAAATTAACCTTTCTATCTTTCACGTATATCAGTAGGGTTAAGAGATTTTGGCATTCAGCCATAATGCGTCAGTTTCAGCAGTAGTGACTCGTGTTCTACGCAATTGAACGCCTTTGAGAGGTAACAAAAGATCCCAATAGCATTTGTGCTGCTTCTAGACATTCCAAATGTTTTTGTCAAAGGCAAAGTCAAATAATTTATTTCAATTAGGCATATGAAAGGCACTTTTGAACATCAAAATCTGGTTGTTAGAACAGACTTTCATAGAAATGGTTGTAATAGGTCTTTACCTATGTAATTGGAGATTCTATAACCAGCATTTTCAGATTTAATTATCTTTGGATTGGCACGCAATGCGAAATTCAAATGAAATTTTTATTCGAAAGACGTGTTAATTTAATTTCAAATTCAGTCATTTATTTTTTATTATTTTTTTGTTTTTGTAAAAACTGAAAATTCCTACAATTTTCGAATATGAGTTCCTATGTGGAAATACCGCTGCGCAAACAACACGAAACATTAACGACGTGTACAGGCCAAATACTGCTTACATAAACACGGTCCATTATTGGTTCAATCGTTTCAAATCTGGAAATTTTGAGTTGAAGAACGAGCCTCGTGGTCGGCTGTTAACCATTGTCGACAACGACGAATTGAAGGCGATAGTGGAAGCGGATCCAAATCAATCTATGTACGGCTGAGCTTGCTGCGGGCCTTAGAGTTAGTGTCAAAATAACATTAAAGCACTCGAGTCAAATCGAAAAGATAAAAAAGCTAGATAAGTGGGTGCCACACGAACTAAGCGACCAACTATTGCAATAGCGAGATTTACGCGTCGAAGCATGTATATCACTACTGAATCGGCATAGAAACGAGGGAATTCTTAATCCAATTGTTACCTGCGATGAAAAGTGGATCCTGTACGACAACCGTAAGCGTTCGTCTCAGTGGGTGGTGAAAAGATTACTCATAGGAAAATGATGGTGACTGTCTGGTGGACCAGTGCCAGACTTGTACACCACTGCTTCTTACCGAATGGCACAACAGTGACGGCAGATGTCTATTGCCAAGAATTGCAAACAATGATGGAGAAGCTCGTAATTCAACCACCAAGACTAGTCAATCGCTCTTCCCCATTGCTTCTCCACGACAACGCGCGAGCTCACACTTCATGCCAGACCATCGCAAAGCTACAAGAGTTACAGCTGGAAGCTCTCCATCACCCACCGTACTCACCGGACCTTGCCCCAATAGATATCTACATTTTTCAATATTTAGAAAAAAAAATAAGTGGGAAAAAAATCAACACCCGAGAGGCAGTACAAAACGCTTTCGCTAAATTCATCGCCTCCCGTCCGGCAGACAGTAAAGGGATAAACAAACTGCCATCAAAATGGCAAAATTGTATAGATAATTTGGACCAGTACTTTGATTAGCTGAAATAAAAAAAAAAACAACATATTTATATTTTAAAATTATCATACAAATCTCCAATTTCATAGGTAAAGACCTAATATTTATTACATTCTAGTAGGCTTTGATTATTCGTGTTGGGGCTCGTGGCTAAATGATAGCAGCCTCACGGGTCCGTCGAAGGTTAAGCTACCCTTGCCGGGGTCGGTTCGTGGATGGGTGACCGTCTATTACACATTGAGACTCCTACATGCCTCGGTAAGCACGTTACCCAGTAACGGGGTTGCGGAGGTCCGATAGGCAGTCGCTTCATAAAAAAATACTGGTATTCAGCTGTATCCGGTTATACTAGAAGCCGACCCCAACATACTTCGGAAAAGGCTAGGCATGACTGAAGCTTTTATCATTCTACAGCTGGGATTCAACGAGCCTCGTCATTACAGTCGATAATAATATTCAAGTTTGTACATAATTCTGACAAACTGTAATTAAACAGAACATTTTGCCGATACATTTTTACTGTCCATCTATTATATCGTCACAATTATAAAAGGATTCACTTAAACAAATTATTATGACTTGTCAACTAGCCACCCTAGCGTTGTTTCCCTACGACGAGCTAAAAATTCACTTTATTATACAACTTATCGCATAAATCATTTATTTACTACATTCGTCTTCCTAACTATGTAGAAATGTAAAATTACTTAGTCATATTCCATCTCAGTTTGAGACTTTTGAAGCTCCGCCTCGGAGGGGTCGTGCTGACCGGCTTCCACACACGACTTGCAACAGAGCCTGGGGACAATACAACGTGCTTAGTAGCGGAACTAACAGTGCAAGACCCAGTAGATCAGAGAACCATAAAAAAGTATATTTAGTTGGTTAATTTAAACAGTAGGGCTCGTGGCTAAATAATAACAGCCGACGGATCGATCGAAGGTTAAGCTACGTTTGCAGCACTCGGTTCGTGGATGGGTGACCATCTATTACGATCGAGTGTCTGAGACTCGAGACTCCCGTCCGTGTTTCAGAAAGCACGTTTATCCGTTGGTCTCGGCTGTCATCCGTAGATATTTGACAGTCGTTATGAGTAGTCAGATGCGCGGAAGTGTGACAACCAGTCTTAGATAAAAAAGTGGCTAAATGAGATATCACTGTAGTGCCAGAAACTACAGGTCACTTGGAGAGCTAAGGTAAATTACCCTACTTGCCATATAGTGATGATCCTAAAAGTCGATAAGAACAATTAAACTAGTCAGCAAATTAATTATATCGATTAACCTAACTGATCGAATAACCTCACTTAACGATTATGTACTTACTCCGCGTAATAGTAATTGTTTCTGCAGAGACGCGGCTGGACTCGCACTAAAAAATGACAGTGTTCACTTGATTGATGATTTATGCACTTATCAGGTACCACGAGCCCTGAAAATATAAAAGAACAATGCCCACTTCCCATACATTTAAAAACCTGATAATTAACGTTTATGTATAGTTATGAGGTATAGTAGAAAGACTACCTGTAGTTTAGAAAATAATGTCTTATAGTCATTTTTAAGGTTTAAACGCTACGAAGCCCAAAAAATGTACTAAATGTGTAATATGAACTTACTTTTTAGGTTAGGATTTGCCGTTACTTACTAAATATAGAGAAATAAATGTGCTAGACCTAATTATTAACACTCGAAGTATAGTTTCAAATAGGAACACTTAACTGGATAGCTATGTATATGCATCAAGCAGACGTTGCAGTTTATGCAAAGAATACGTCGACTTTTTGCTGACGGCAGCATTGTCAAGAGAACGCATTTACAACGGTATGGTAAGCAAAGGTCATCAGATGAGGAAGATATCGAGGTCTAGTGCCGTAAATAGGGTCGTAAAAAGAAGTAACACACAAAATGGCACTGTACACAACGAGACGCAAGCGCAACAACGAAGGACTGCACCGATGACCGATACCAATCGCAGAACTGTAAAATCGCCGAAAAATCCGTTTCACTCTTGCGAACTCAATTACATACTGCGTGATTAATTAATTTAATTATTATGTTGTTTTTTATTAATCTGTATTAGGAAAAGACTATATAGAAATACTGATTATAAAACGGTAAAGTAATATATAAAACTTAGAAACAGAGTTGAATAAAGTCAAGTAGCGGTATGTAAAATGGAACGTTGTAAAAACAGGGAAGTTGAGATGCGTTCAAAACATGGTATAAGTATATTATTTTCCTTTGTTTCTTTTAAAATAAGCGATAAGAGATAAGCGTCATTAATCAACAATTAAATTAGCTAAATTTTAAGATTTATTTAATTACTATACATAGTAGGGTGAAAAATGGGCATTCTTCTATGCGCTCAAACATCAACCCAGAGTCCACCACATAGTAAAAGGCCAGAATTATTTGATTCGTGCTCCAATTTAATTCATCTTTTATATGTCAATACTTGTAAAGACGAAGTGATGGTCAAGCCAGTTTATGGATAATCAAGAAGTGAAATCGCGGGCAAAAGTCACTAGGTACATATAATTTATCCAGCAGTTCGACAAATCCTTGCGGGATCGACTCAATGAAGGCCATGTCGATGAGGAGTAGCCCTTTAGTACCGCGGGACTAGTTTATAAGTCGTCGAAAAACATATGATCGGTCTATAATTCTTGGATTCTGCGGGACTACGAGCAGGTGGGTAACGCCTGTTACCAAATTCAAATCAAACCAGATATCCAACTCATATTATTAAAGTTCATGATTAGCTAACAAACTGATGAAGACAAAGATGCAACTTATAAAGCAAAATATTGGCTTTGGCGGTACCAAAGCCAATATTTTGGTTAGGACAATAATACAGACATAGTGATTGATATATCACTGGTAACAAAATTCAAAATTCAAAAAAATTCAAAATTCAAAAGTCATTTATTCAAACTAGGCTGAGAATCAGCACTTTTCGAACGTCAAAATTACATAAGACAGTCCCCCAAAACGCCCACCCTTCACCACTTCCTAGTGCTTTTGCTGGGAAGAAGAAGTGGCGCAACAAACTCCCCAGCAGCACAGCTGTCTGTTCAGTTAGAAAAAAATAAAAAATGATTCTATACAACAGTATGCAAGACAATTTACAATATGCAAAAAGTAATTTAAATTAAATAGCTATAATTAATAGCCATATGACAGCTAGCACACGCCAATATACCAACCAAAAGCATCGAGAACTATACTCAAGCAGAAATAAAAATAACTAAAAGTAAACAATATCTAAAAAAAAAAAAAAAAAGCCTCCAGGCATAAAGGGCGTGCCCGCTTACATATAGCTGTAACTAGAAGTTACAATTGATAAACTAGGACCATCGAGGTAAAATAAATAATTGTCGAGGTCGCTAGCTAACCACATATTGCAATACAACTCATCAACATGGTTGGGGCCTTACTCCTGACTCGTTTTGGTTCCTATTCCTAATGATTAAAGTAAGAACCAATTTTGTTAAGTCTTTGCCTATTCCCAAAATACACGTCGGCTTCGGCTTTGGCTTCGGCCAGAAATCTACCTTCAGTCGGACACTGATCATTAGTAACTTCACCTCGAATTGCATGACAAGCATTTCTTTGTTGAACTTACTTGATATTTGAATCTCCTAATTTTACATGTCCTAAAGTCATCAGTCACTCAGTCAAATTATAGTACTCGATATTATGACAGAATACTTTTAGAACTAAAGATAAACAAAATTTCGGGACTTTGAACGTTATGGTTACTTACTGAAGTTTATAGAAAACGTGTTATGAATAATAATTTTCGGACAAACAATTTTAGGAGAAGAAAGGGAGTACCGCAAATTGTATTACTGAATCTCAAGTACAGTAATAAATTATATTATTTAATGCCATTTATGAATAAGGATTTAATTTGATATTATTTACTAATTGCATCCATTATAACAATAAAAAAAGAAATTCTAATTAGTCCGTCAGTCAGATAATATAAAAATATTAGACACGTATTTTATGCTTTATCATATTAATAAAAAAATTACTTAGATAAAACGCTTTAAAGTTGGGGAGTGGGGGTCGCTACGTCACAAGTATGTATAAAATCTACATACTCGTGATGTCATGGCACATTTTAACTCAATGTATCGCCGTAATCTTTTGATAACGTAAAAAAAGAAAAATACGTGTACGATATTTTCATAATATAAATGACGTACAAAAAATATTTTTTTAGTCATCATCCCTAATAAAGACATAATATAATATGATAGAAGTAATTATCTTAATTAAGAACTTTCTGTACCTTATTTGCAAATAAATGATTTTGATTTCTGAATAAATACGTAACTAAAATGATTTAATGAAAAGATATTGAAGCAACAGCACCGTTTACCATCATTAGGTGCACTACACTAGCAACCAGCTATACAGGCGAATACACAATACACAAGAACACGAGATGTGATGTAGGTAGGTTAGGTATGTCCACAATTTAATTTCAACCGTTAATAATACTCTAAAATTAATTCTATTATAATGCAAAAGAAGTAAGTGGACCATATACCACTTCTGCTAAGAAATAAAAACTACCTTTACTCTAAAATATCTAATTTAATTCCAAATATAATATTTAACCTCAAAATAGATACTAATCCCCAAATGAATCGTATAGTCGGTACACCAATATCATAATATAAAACTGTTTAACAAAATTACATATTTATAATATTTCAGGGATAAGGAAAATAATATGAAACACCAATATATTTTGTCATACATTTATATTTCTTTGCCAACATCAAATTCTAAATTCTACACCATACCATCACATCTCCTGATTCCCCACATATATCTCACTTTTTATTTAATATTCGAATATTTACAATAAAACTAATAGGTTACCTTAATTTACAGCAGATCTCCAACCATCTTATGCCAATCTATATTTTTAAACCGACACAGCACGTCGTACCCTCGTGAGCACCCGACCCAGAAGGCCGTTGTTTCGCCATTGTAACATATCAAAACTTTCAGTGCTGCCAGTATAATAAATTAAAACCTAACATAAGTATTGATTTCTTGTGCGGCCGCCACACTATGCTCATCGCGCTGCTCATCGCTATGCTACTCGCGCTGCCGCGATTTGCCGCGATGTTGCCCTCTCTGCCCACACACTGCTCTACTCGCGCAATTAATCGCGACGCTCCTCACTTGACATTTGCCTTTGTTGTACAGACGCCAGCACAGCAACCTACTACAATCTGTCAAATTTCTTTAATAGATTTTCAACTTTATCATTATCTGGTAAGGTTCAAAGTTGATTGGAAAAATTTGACAGTTTTGGGTAGGTTGACCTGCTGGCGTCTGTACAATGGACGATGAAACTGTGGCAGCGTGCGCGCTATGCATTTTTAGTATAGCTAATTATATCAATGTCGTAAAAAGAAATATAACGGTCATCGCAATAGAACGAATTAAGTACAAGTATTTATATTATTAGCTAGGAAAGTGGCCTTAAAATCATCTGCAGCAATGTTCTTTTTCTTAAAAACTATACCTTACAAAGACATCCTATAAAGACATAGAATTTTGTGTAGTAAGTATTATTATGTCACCATGTCATCCATTTGTCTAACAAGAAAAGTTGCATTGTATGTATTAGTTATTTTTTAATCTGAAAGCTATTTTTTTTTTGTTACTGAAATCGAAAACATGGTTAATTATAATAAAAAAAACACTAGATGTCTAGTTTCTGAGTTTTTCATACTAACCTATTTAATTATATTAGCCCACCAAGATATAGTTATATATTTGTACTAGCTGCCCGCCCCGGCTTCACACGGGTAGCACTAAGTACTTACTACCTACCCTACCTACCTAAACTAGTCATCTAAACATTTTTTTCACGTCACATCTACGGCTGGTCAGTAGATAGCAGCCAGCGAAACTTTATATCCCACTTCAGCTCTACCCATTTGGCATAGACCGCGCGTAACAGCACTTAAATAAAGAGAATATAACAAGGAATCGCAAATACCAGCAGCAGCCAATTGAGGCGCACACAAATTCACGGCCTATTACCACGTTCAACGTTGCCACGGTAATATTATCATAAATATTACTGTGACGTTGCCGCTAACATAGCACAAAGCGTAGCACAGGTCGGTGACGCGTAGCACTTTGGTCGGTGGCACGTACACTCGTAGCACACTCGTAGCAGACCCAACGCCGTAGCATGCGCGCGGCTCGGCAGAGAGCGGATGTTAGTTCCGCTAACCGACGTCATTTGCTCTGTCGCTCAGCGGCCAGTGTCGCGTCTCCTGCGCAGCTCCGCCCCGCTTCGAATCTCGGCGAATCGGTGTTATTTTCAACTTCGGTTTGTATAGACGTTGATAAATTTAGCGCTTTCTCTGTCACGGGCCGCCCATAAGACGTCAACGATCGCTTAAAAGTTTTAAAGAGGAACAAGGAATTCGAATTTGGTAACTTTAACCAATCAGCAAAGAGATGATCTCTGTTGAGAGAGTTATTGAAATAGCTTGCATTGAGTTTGAGCAGTTCATGGTAATGAGCGTGTATAGTGTGTGTAAAGTGTATGAGAAATATATCGAAGAAGTATTATTAAAGACTTGTAACAGTAATAAAACAGTTGTTGTCTGTGGAGATTTCAACATTAATATACTAGAAAAATCTGCTATAGTAAAAAAATTATAACTTTATTATAGTCATATAATTTGTACAATACATTATTTGAGCCGACTAGAATAACTGTCACTAGTGCTACCTGTATTGACAATATTTTTACAAACTTAAGACTAGCCATTTAATTATAAATGAGTTGAACTCTGATCACTGTAGCCAGTTTATCACTTTCCCTTAGAAAACAGTCAGAGCTCAAAGAAAACTTGTGAGTTTTGTTCCTGTAAATAAAAGTCGCTTAGGACAATTAAAAAATAATTTAATGGAAAAAACTACCGGGTTTGCCTTATCACAACGACCCGGATCGAGCTTATACTTCACTATTTAACCTCATCAATTGTGAGTTTAGGAAGGTTTTCACTTCAAACTAACTAACTTCGTTATATTTAGTGATTGGACAACACCAGGTATTTACAAAAGTAGACAAAGGTTATTTTAATTGTATCATGAAAAAACATAATAAAATAACCATGATGAAATTTTTAAAGAAATTATTAATTCAGAAACAGGAAGAACGACAGTACGGAATCGTGACTTCCATCTAAAAATCAATGATTTAGAAATTAAGGCAAACTTGGAGGTGGCAACTAAGTTTGAAAATTTCTTCACTAATATTCCCATTTTAACAACCAAAACTCTGTCATCGTCATCCTCCACTTCTGTTTACTCAATACTAAAAGAATGTGTACCTGAATGTGAAAAACTTTTTGAATTTACAATTGCTACTGCTAAACGGTTCCCTATCCATTTGCATAAAATTTTAAGACCTAATATAACTTAGCATAATTTTGTTTGGCATAATTATATTTTCGCATAATATAATTACGCATAACAGCTTACGCATAATAATAATTAAGCATAATATTCTAAAGCATAAATTTACTAAGCATAAATTTCTAAAGCATAACTTTTTGAAGCATAATATCCTAAAACGTAAAATTATTTACGCATAATGATATTAAAACATATTTTTATTGAACAGTTGTGCGGGTTTTTTTTCGCTGTTTCCTACAGCGAAAAAAAAACCCACAAAATTGTTCAATGCATGAAGCAAGCAAGCATGCAAGCAAGCATACAGCATGCAAGCAAGCATGCAAGCAAGCATGCAGCAAACAAGCAAGCATGCAGCATGCAAGCAAGCATGCAGCATGCAAGCAAGCATGCAGCATGCTGCATTCAAGCGAGCATGCAACATGCAGCAGGCAGGGTTTCTGTCACGGCTCCGGCGCTGCGGGCCTCCGGCGACCCCACGCGTGCTAATCGTCGCAGACGGCTTTCGCTCACCACCGCAGCTTCGGCTTGTTGGCCGGCCATCCTCAACCGCGGCGGCTCGCTCGCAGCCGCCTGCTCCTCAGCTCGCGGGCCGCCTCGCCCCTACGCGCCTACGCGATTTTAAATTACACTCTAGGGGTAGGACAAACAAGACTACGTGGAGTCGGTTTTGCAGCAATTCGGTTCTGTCACTAACTTTTGTTGCACAGCATATTAAATTTTTAACCAACAATATTATTTAATTTTTACAGAAACTATAGCAAATTGGTTTGATCAGAATTATGTATGAGGCACTACAAGTTCACCACCACCATTTCCACCCAAAGTCTGAAGTACGTATCTACTAGAAAAGGAAAATATATATATTATTATTATGCTAATAGTCATTAGGCCTACTAACGTTATGTGAATCAAATTTATGCCAAAACAAATTAGTCTTTAAGATGATTATGCCAACATAAAATGTATGCCTAAAAAAATTATGCCGAAGTATTATTATGCCAAAACAGTTTGTGCCAAAATCGTTAAGCCGAAGTATATTAGAACAAAGAACATTATGCGAAAAGAAGGGATCCCCTGCTAAACACATTACAGAATCTTTTAAAAATCTTGATTTTAAAAAACTGCTGACCTTTAGGGATTGTCAGTACATACCATGTCCTCAATAATTGATATTATTTCACCCTTTTTAGCAATCGTTTTTAACTCTTTTATTGCATCTGATGTATTTCCTGATCTGATGAAACTTAGTAAAGTGATTCCACTGTTCAACTGTGGCAGCACAACTGATCCTACGAATTTTCGGCCTATTTCGATAGTACCTACATTGAGCAAAATCTTTGTAAAAATAATTTTGAAACAAATGTTAAGACATTTCATTGCACATCATCTACTACATCTGAAACAGTTTGGTTTTACAAAGCGTCGTTCAACTATAGACGCGGGCGTAGAATTACTGAAGAGCATATTCGAGGCCTGGGAGGAGTCGCAAGACGCTCTAGATTGGCATTTTCTACGACTTGTCCAAGGCCTTCGACTGCGTACATCATGACACACTCGTTAGGAAAGTGTACCACTATGGTCTGAGGGATAGGGCTCTCGACCTTCTGACTTATTATCTGAACAACAGAATTTAGAGAAACGATGTTAGCGGCAAGAGATCTGAAGGATCTGCGGTCACTATGGGCGTTCCGCAGGGTTCAATTCTAGGTCCTTTCTTGTTATTAATTTATATAAATGACTTACCTAACCACTTAAGGGATAATCACAAAATCGTATTATTCGCAGATGACACTTCCCTTATTTGTAAAATCAAACGTCTATTAGTCAATTTTGAACAAGTGAACGATGCGCTCTCTAAAGTTGTGCATTGGTTTAATGTAAATTCTTCTCTTGAATGAAAAAAAGAAAAAACTCATTAAATTTTCAGCGCCAAATGTCAGGCAGCTAACTACCAACGCTAAAGTTAATGGAATAGAGCTGGACCCTGTTGAGTCGACAGTTTTTCGTCTTAGTTTTTCTTGAAATCACTATTGACGGTAAATTACAATTGGGCCCACACATAGAATAATTGTCAGGAAGGCTAAGTTCGGTTTCCTATTCTGTTAAAAAAAATAGACAGATAACTGACGTAGACACAGCCAGAATTGTTTATTTTAGTTATTTTCATAGTCTTATGGCATATGGAATTCTTCTTTGGGGAACCTGTCCGGACATTAATACTTTCTTAGTTCTACAGAAAGGGCTGTTCGAGCCATTTACAACCTAGGTCCGAGAGATTCCCTTCGAGAAAAATTCTAAGAAATAGATATTCTGACTGTAGCCTCACAATATATTTTTGAAAACCTATTGTATGTACACAAAAATATATTAAATTTTAAGAAGATTTCCGATATTCAAAATTCAAAATTCAAAAGTCATTTATTCAAACTAGGCTGAGAATCAGCACTTTTCGAACGTCAAAATTACATAAGACAGTCCCCCAAAACGCCCACCCTTCACCACTTCCTAGTGCTTTTGCTGGGAAGAAGAAGTGGCGCAACAAACTCCCCAGCAGCACAGCTGTCTGTTCAGTTAGAAAAAAAAATAAAAAATGATTCTATACAACAGTATGCAAGACAATTTACAATATGCAAAAAATAATTTAAATTATAAATTAAATAGCTATAATTAATAGCCATATGACAGCTAGCACACGCCAATATACCAACCAAAAGCATCGAGAACTATACTCAAGCAGAAATAAAAATAACTAAAAGTAAACAATATCTAAAAAAAAAATAAAAAGCCTCCAGGCATAAAGGGCGTGCCCGCTTACATATAGCTGTAACTAGAAGTTACAATTGATAAACTAGGACCATCGAGGTAAAATAAATAATGGTCGAGGTCGCTAGCTAACCACATATTGCAATACAACTCATAAAAAAAACATTGTAATGAGTAGATTATGTCAGCACTAAATTAAAATAAAATTAAAATAAATTGACTTATAAAGTAAAATTATAAACAATTATATAAACTCATATAACCTGTCAGTAGGTAAACTAATTCTGGAGAAAGAACATTTAAACATTGTCTTGAGTTAATCACAGCGACCATCTATTCTTATCATTTAAGTAGTCGTTGATAGAATAGTATGCCTTTGAACAAAGGTTGGACTTTAATTTAGTTTTAAACGCATTAAAAGGCAAATCTAGCAAAGAAGAGGGTAGCTTGTTATAAAAGGTTATACCAAGCCCAACAAATGAGTTATGAACCTTATGAAGCCGGTGAAAGGGAGCACGTAGTTTATCCTTACTTCTTGTGTTAACATTGTGAATAATATTTTTAGTGTATAAGTGTATATTTTGCCTAATAAATAAGATGTTGGCGAAGATGAATTGTGATGCCACTGTGAGAATACCGATATCTTTGAAAAAATCTCTCAGAGAAACTCTGGCACCTAGCTGGTAAATTGCTCGAATAGCTCGTTTTTGGAGGACAAATATATTTTGAATATCTGCAGCTTTGCCCCACAGCAGAATACCATAGGACATAACGCTATGAAAATAACTAAAATAGACTAACCGAGCTGTATCAACGTCAGTGTATTGTCTTACTTTTCTGACGGCGTTGGCGGCCGAACTGAGCCTTCCCGCTAGGGCATCTACTGTTATGCCCAGAAAAACTGCCGAGTTTACAGTTTCAAGCACCTCTTTATCTAAGACGATGTTGGGTCCTAGATTTCTAACATTTGGAAGGGCAAACTTTACACATTTCGTTTTTTTGGCATTGAGAACTAGGTTATTTGTCGTAAACCAATCCGTAACCATTGACAGTGCACTGTTTACATCGTCAAAATCTTGTCTATTCCTGTCTACTTTAAAAATAAGAGAGGTATCATCTGCAAACAGTACAACTTCACAGATACCCTTTAAATAGAATGGTAAATCATTGATATATACTAAGAACAAGAATGGACCCAGTATTGAGCCTTGAGGTACACCTAACTGAACTGGTAGCCCGGAAGATTTTACACCATCAACATCTACACATTGCGACCTATTATTTAAATATGAATTTAAAACGTTGAGAGCTTCGTTTAGCACACCATAATGACGGAGTTTACGCAAAAACGTGTCATGGTGCACGCAATCAAAGGCTTTGAAGAGATCACAGAAAACTCCAATAGCATTTTGAGAGTCCTCCCATGCGTTAAATATGTGTTTCAGGAGAGCAACACCCGCATCTGTAGTCGAACGACCCTTTGTAAAGCCATATTGTTCATTATGAAGGAGGCTATTTAAATTAAAATGTCTTAGCAACTGCTTGAGTATTAACTTTTCAAATATTTTGCTGAATGCTGGTAAAATAGAAATAGGCCTGAAATTGCCAACGTCATTTTTATTACCTGATTTAAATAATGGTATGACTTTACTCAAAAAAAACACGGTCGTCACGGTGCTTGGTACTCCGTAACGGGATATCCAACCGGTCACCAGCGTGTCTGCCACTTCTTCCGCCGTGATAGATGTCATTGGCCACGCTTCGGGCCAACGCGTAAACCTGTCAACCGCGGTCAGACAATATGTGAAACTGTCTGAAGGTGGCAGTGGTCCTATGATATCAATGTGGACATGACAGAATCTGTTTGATGAGATCGGAAAGGACATCAGCGGTGCAGATGTGTGCCTAGTTACCTTACTGCGTTGGCACTTTAGGCATGACTTCGCCCAGTTTCGGCAGTCGGTGTTGATATGTGGCCATACGTAGCGCTCAGCCACCAATCGTAAGGTTGCTCTCACGCCTGGGTGACTGAGACCATGTAGTCGATCGAAAGCTGCTCGACGGAATGGTAAGGTGAGGTATGGGCGAGGTCTACCTGTCGACGTGTCGCAGAGTATTGAAATGTTAGTTCCGGGAACAACGATTTTTGACAATTTCAAAGAAGTAAATGAGCCCGCGTCTTTTAGTTCCTCGTCTCTCTCTTGCGACTCTGCGAGGGCTTGGTAGTCCTCTTCTAGTGAAATGGATTCAACCCGCGACATAGCATCTGCGACTACGTTGTCAGTGCCCTTAATATATCGTATGTCGGTGGTAAATTGGCTGATAAAAGTTAGTTGGTTGAGTTGTGTTGGTGGAAGCTTGTCGCGACGCTGCATGAAGGCATACACCAAAGGCTTATGGTCAGTAAAAACTGCTGCGTTTTGGACTTCTAGTATGTGCCGAAAGTGTTGAACGCTCTCATACACAGCTAGAAGTTCTCTATAATAAGCAGGCCACTGAGATTGTTTCTCATTTAGCTTTTTGCTGAAATATGCTAGAGGTTGCCAGTTATCATGGACTTTTTGCTGTAAACATGCACCAATGTGCTTGCTGGACGCATCGGTAAAAAGACCTAAAGGGGCCTCACAATTTGGGTGCGATAGTGTGGTAACATTAGCTAGGCTCTTCTTGCAGTCATAAAAGCATTGTTCGAGCTCGGGCGTCCAAGGAAATGGTTTTGCGCCTTTGCTGTTAGTTGCAGCGACTGCGTCGATTAAGGGAGCCTGATACTTGGCGGCGTCGGGCAAAAATCTGCGGTAGTAGTTAACCATACCCAAGAACCTACGCACGCCTTGCACGGTCTTTGGGGGAGGGAAATCCACTAAAGCACGGATACGGTCCTCGGGAGGGAAAGTGCCTGCAGCATTAATACGGTAACCCAAAAATGTTACCTCGGCTGCCCCAAGTACACACTTCGCCGGATTGATGACCACTCCATATTGGTGCAGGCGGTTAAACAAGAGCCGTAGGTGTTCAGCATGTTGCTGGGGGTCTCTCGAGTACACGAGGATGTCATCGACGTATGCGAAACAGAAATTAAATCCCCGCACAACTTCGTCTATGAACCTTTGAAATGTCTGTCCGGCATTTCTAAGGCCAAAGGTCATATAGGGGAATTCAAAGAGTCCAAAAGGTGTGATTATGGCTGTTTTACAAATATCATCAGAATTTACTGGAATTTGCTGATATGCTTTAACTAAATCTAGGGTACTGAAAACTGAGCATCCGGACAAGTTGTGGCTGAAATCCCCTATATGACGGACAGGGTAGCAGTCCAGAATTGTGCGGGCGTTCAGAGCGCGGTAGTCGCCGCATGGACGATAAGTCTCGTCTTTTTTAAGCGCGAGATGTAGCGGGGAGGACCATGAGCTGCTGGAAGGTCGGGCTGTGCCTACGCGAATCATCTCCTCGAATTCTTTCTGAGCAGCTCGAAGCTTTAGTGGGGCAAGGCGACGTGGTCGCGCTGTCACTGGTGGGCCATCGGTAGTTTTTATAAAGTGTACTGTAGTGTGTTTCACCTCTTTAGGTGCGCCAGGGGGACGTGATATGCTCGGGAACTCGGTCAAAATGTGCGAGTATGGCGAGTCAGGTGATTGAATGAGTTTAACGCTGGGTTGGTCGATTGAGGAGAATTCAGTTTCAGCTGATAACCCTGTTTTACCATCTCGCAACCTTCCATGAGCACAGTCTGGCAAAAGGTGGTAATGAGCCAGGAAGTCTGAACCAATTATTGGAGTTGCTACTTCTGCGACTATGAATTTCCATACAAAGTCGCGTCTTAAACCTAAGTTTAACTTGAGTTCGACCAGGCCAAAGGTATTTATTTTAGTGCCATTGGCTGCTAAAAGTTCGTACGGAAGTGGCTGCTTTTTACTCTGGCAGAAACGTCTAGGTAGGCACGAAAGATCGGATCCGGTGTCGATTAAAAATCGTCGGCCCGAATACCGATCGGTAACGAATAGACGGCGACTTGCTAGGGAGCAGTCAGTGGTCGCCACTACTGACTGCTGTTTAAGTTTCCCTGTGGTACGGGGGCAGACCACGTGCACGGTTGTATACGCCTGGAGGCTTTTGCAGCGAATCGCCTGTGGTACCAGCATTGGCCGTTAGAAATGCGTGAGCGCGAGCCTGAACGACTGCGGTTATTCCTTGTAGTGAGGCCAGTCACAAGCCGTGTCAGGTCCGCCACTTGTTGTTGGAGCAACTTAAGTTGCTCCTGGGTGTCATCACTACATGATGATGATGATGTCCTACTTGTTGCGTGGACATTCATTGGTTGCGGACTGATTTCTTGCAGCTTATCAGCCAGATCGCCCAAGTCCTCGAGGGATGAATGCTTTTGGGCAACTAAAATGCCTTGCATGTAATGAGGCAACCTATTCATCCAAATGGTTTTGATGAGCTGCTCTGGGAAGGATGAACCAGCAAGAGTCCTGAGTTGACGCAAGAATGACGAGGGCTTCCTATCCCCTATCTCCTCTTTCTCAAGGAGCCTCCTAATTTTTTCCTCATAGGACTCAGAAAAACGTGAGATAAGAGCCTTCTTTAGACAAGTGTAAGGTTGATTCTTAGGTGGCTCAATAATTATGTCTTCAACTTCAGTTGCGGATTTCGTGTCGAGCTGACTTACAGCATAGTAATATTTAGTCAACTCCTGTGTGATGCCACTGATATGAAATTGTGCTTCTAGACTTGCGAACCAGAGGCCTGGCTGGTCAGGCCAGAAGGGAGGGACACGGATGGATACTCTATTGATTAATATAGGTTGAGATCTAGATGTGGGATCAACAGACTGTTCACCACCAGTTCCAGGTTCCGGATCAAGAAAAACCTCCTGTCCCTCGGTAGGCATTGCGTTACTATGCAAATTATATTTCACAAACAAAAATGCACAACCCTAAGAAAAGGGTTACAGCATGTATTATACAGTAGTAGTACAGCAGTAAAATCAAAAAGTTAAATACTCATCATGAGGAAGCACATTCATAATAAAAAGAACATAATAAAAAATTATACATGCAACACACGGGTAAATAAAATGTAAAACTAAGGGTGCAGACAGTAAAAAATAACAGAATAAAAGTATTTGTGCCCCCAATGGAATATAAATTATTATAACGAAATATTTATTAAAATCAAAACATGTAGAATGCAGAAAACTTATAGAAGAGAATTATAAGTATATTGTAATTGTTAAATCATCCAGTTTAAATTAAGCACTTATTGTTCATAGGGAAACACCATACTACATGTGAGATGACTTGTAGGAATGTCCATCCATGCACAGTTTATAATAAAATAAAATAAAAACTTACAAGCTTTGGCTGTCACACTTTTGAATACGGAACACACTTTTACGTTTCGAATAACTCTGGAACGCAGCCGGTTTACGTTTGGCGTTTGCAGACTGTGATGACAGGCGACATGGTGTCAGGCTCCGTCAAGTGTCAAGCTTCGCGCGATAACTTTGAAGATTCAATAGAAAAACCGCACAAGAAAAAAAGGCGCTGCTATCGCGGAATTCGATGATTTTTCTTGTTTGCAATTTCTTGGTGCAATTTGGCGCAAAAGGTATGCAAAGCAGAACACTGTCGTTAGTTTGAGAATGTACTACGAATGTTCGAACTAAATATGATTTTCGTAACTAAACTCGCGTAATGGCGGCGATTAGGTACCGGCTAGAAATTGTTTACGGAGAAAACCACTGCTCGGGATGAATGTGAGCTCGTTGCGCTTTGCAATACTGGATTCCAGTTCTTCTGATTGCGTTAATATGTTCTTCTATCGTCGGGGTCACCAATTTAGGCGCGATAAAGCGCCCTTTAAATGAAACTCGATCCAGCTGTAATAGACGTGTATTTGCACCACACAACACAGTATTCCAACGGCAGCGAAAGATTACGAGTATACATACGCGAACACAGTATAATAATATATGGTTATTGCACGTTACACAGTCTGGTAATAATATTCCGATGATCTATATTTCTATTCAGATTCAAAAGGCCTCTCGTCTTCTATCAACCATAGACTAACTGCCTTAGACCAACTAGTGTTGTCGGGTTAAATCTAACAGTGGGAACCATAGATAATTAGTTGGTTCGCCACACGTTTATTTGCGGTACATATGACGCAAGCAAAGGAACAAACACTAAAAACAAATTTGAAGGAAAATATGCGTCACATCCACGCAAAACGGCCATCACTCAGCATAATGCTGGGACCCTATGCGAGACAAAGCCCCAGCGCTGGTTTTCAGTGACAGCCGGCGTTGACGTGATGACGTCGAACCGGTGCAGCATAAACAGAAATCAAACACGTAAAATAAGACAAATATAAAATAAAATAAACACGATAGTTAATCTAAAATATGTAAAATATAATATTTAAAATGGCAACATTTCGTATCGTCAGCGAGTCACGCGCCGCAGACTAATCTGTGCGCGCGTGTCATAAAAACGATTTGTTTGATGGGATCATAGACTACTATTACTATATATATACTAGAGATAGACTGGCAACTTAAGTATTTCTTAAGCAGCGCTATCTAGTTATCAGGACATACACTATTTTCTTCTTTTTTTTTATTTATCGTCAATATTCCTACATACTACGTATAGTTAGCTAATTCTATTATTCTTCCAAGTAGAATAATGTAGAAAGGTTGAAAATTCTGTTGTAATAAAACTAAACCTAAAAAAATAATTCAAATTTAGATTCTAGAATCCACTTTAGAATTATTTTTTTAGGTTTAGTTTTACTACAGCAGAATCTTCAACCATTCTACATTATTCTACTTATAATCTTACTAAATTAATTCATTCTTTTTACATACTTAATTCTTATTCTTACATACTTAATTCGTTATTACACTATTGATAATTATTTCGAGGTTAAATAAAACAAATGCCAATATTATGGATATTCATATTTATTGGGAATAACATGTGATTATATAATAGTCTATCTAAATATTAACTTCAGTGCCAGTTTGCCTTAGTCGTTTCCAACCTCTATTGGTTTTATAGTGATCACGGGCTTTTTTTTTAAATTGGTCATCCATATCATACTCTAAAGTTTTGCCAGTGAGGAGCTGGCTGACTTCTTTGCTCCAAATATGGATAAAAAATTGTATGCTTTTATTAATCAAGTAATCCTTTAAATGATTTTTATGTGTCTCGCACGTTACAAAATTAACGTCCATATTAACTGTTACCGCCAATTTGATATATTCAGCAATACAATTTTTTAAAGGTGATGATTTTAGAATACTAAAAGTTATATTTTCCACTTGTGCAAAGAAGTCAAACAAACACCTTGTAGGATAGCACAGCCATCTTTTGCCTTCATATTCTTTTATTTTTATAAATCCATGGAAATCTTCTGAATAATCAGTTTCCATGAATTTGACGCATGTTTGACATGTTTTATATACATTGCGTTTAGCTTGGCGTGCTAACCACCCACTGCAATATCCTATTGCTGCGCATTTTTCTATATTACTTTTATCTTTATTAATTATCATTGACGTCGTGTCTATGAGATCTATGTACATGTGCTCATAGTCCACGACATTGATGCTCTCGTTGCTAGATTGCACGTCCTCTTCAAGTAAAAAATATTTGAGCGAATCTAAACAAAAGTCATTGTCAGCCTCGCAATTTGCACCAACAGAGTGTTTTGATGTTAAATTGTTTAATAATAATGTCTTATAAGAGTCTTCAAAGGACGAGCAAGTTGGCATGATATTCGCATATCCATGGGCTCTTATGGCTCCAAAGAAATTTTCGAGGGCATCTTGATTTAATCTACGCAACAATATGGATTTCATACCTTTTTCATGAAAGAATTTGACCAATTTTCTAATATTTTCAATGGTTTTTACCCAGCCCGTCAATGATGGCACATGTCTTGAAGTATCAAATTTCATTGATTTTAAGACAGGCAAACTGGCACTCCAGAGCTCATGATGAGCCGAATTGGCTTTTACAGCGGATTTATAAGGTTTTCCCGGAACAACTTCGTAACTCCCACAATTCAAACTATCGAATAATTTGTCGAAGAATAATAAAAGATCTGCAGTTTGAGTGCATTCTTCTGGCATTCCTCCCATCTCTGAAAATAAGAAACCATTATTTTTATATTCGTTCACAATCGTTATTCATCATCATTTCAGCCATAGGACGTCCACTGCTGAACATAGGTATGCCTCCCCCAATGATTTCCAAATTGGCCGGTTGGAAGCGACAATCGTTATTAGATTACATAAAAAATTAAAAAGAAAGTAGATAGGCATTCATTTGGATTTTTAGAATATCGGAATATAAGTGCGTATCGGACTATGCACAATGAAGGGTTCCGTAATTGGGATGAATTTATCCCATGAACAACTTAACATTGCGGTTGAAAAACAAGTTCTCCCATACATTCCAACTGCAAGTTAAAATCCAAATGTAAGTTTGTTTTGTTTTTTTTTCCTTTTGAGGTACGGAACCCTAAAAAAGTAATCTAATGTGAAATTCACAAAATTTAATTTCATAATGATGGTAAGGATATTGATACATACCAGCCATAAATCCTAACGCTGACCCAACAGAATGGCTGAACACTTGTGCACAGTGCTTAACCCTCATTTTCGGTATATGATTGGGCATAACATGTTGAGATGTCAATTTCGGCAGTATTTTAGAGCCTTTGTAGTTAGGCGGCCTCTCAAATAATTTTCGAATATGACACCATTTTGCTGTTTGGGCTTTGCCATCCATAAAATAATTCAAGTCTTTGCAAAGCAAATTATTTCTTATGCACTTTAATAGATGTGGAGGATCATGCAAGAAATAAATTTTTTCTTCTCGAACTTCGAAGAATCCTTCTCTATACTGTGTATCTTTTCTTAAATATGTGGATTTGGTATCTGTAACTAGACTGTTAATAGCAGCAACATTTGTTGTACCTTGGTCACAAATAGTGGCTACAACTTTAAGACCAGCTTCTTGTAGTTTTGTGATGACATTTATAATTTGTTTTTTTAAAGCCAATGTCTTAGTTGTACCGGCTGAATAGCTGTAATAAACAGGTTGCTTGTATGTCTTGACAATACCTCTTATCATGAACACCAAAACATGGTCACAAAACTTTTCTTCTTTTTGGTCACCATCGTCTACAAAGCCTTCAATAGAGTCTCTCGTTTTGTTGTAAGAACATGATGGAGCAATGGCCATTTCATCAAACACCAATGAACAGTATCTCTGTATCTGTGGCATTTTTTCTACAATCTCCTTCAGATGATTAAAAATTCTTTGATTGTAACCAGGACCCAGTTTCACTTTGTATAATATATTCTGCAAAGTTCTTCTGCTGGGTAAAATGCAAAACTTACTCAGAATCCTATAGGCTTTAGGTGAAGGCTTATATAAAGATAAAGACAAAACTTTCTCCTCCATGGTAAATCTTCTTCCTCTCACGTGTCGTTTCCCAGCTTGCTTAACTTGCATAAGAAAAAATATTTTTGCGTTCTCGTTTTTTAAGTGTCTAGCAACAATCTGGAAAGCTTTTGTCTTTGAAATCCTTTTGGGGGTCATACTTCTCATGTCACAAAGGTCAATTTGTTTTGAATTTTTGCAATGTTTCTTGCGTTTTGAAGTTCTAGACAGTCTGGTAAACTCTGAAATTATAATAATAACCCATTTAATCTAATTACTAATAAAATAATAAAAAACCGGTCAAGTGCAAGTCGGACTCGCACACGAAGGGTTCCGTACCACCGTACATTACAAATATACGTATATATATACATTAAAGAAATATGTTTGATCCTAAAGTAAGTATCACAAGCAACTTTGATTCTATGACTTTTTTAAATAACGAGTTTTTAATTTTTATTAATTTTATAAAAAAACGACCTTAACTACTTTATTTTAATTGGTCCCTAAAAAAATGGAACTTGCTATTTCAGAAAAAATGTTGTTTGTAATCATGAGTTCAATTTTATTATGTGTATATGGATCGGACACTAACTAACAGTCCCTTTATTATACCAAGAAGTATTCTGCAATCTTACCTGTGCTAGTTTGACGTAAAAGAGGTCTGGTTACTGGGGCTGGATCAACGCTTATAGGATTACACCTTATAGATTGTTCTTCTTCTCTTCCTCGTTCTTGAGCTGTAAGTAATATGTGGAATAAAAATCAAAAAATGTGAAACTTGTCTTGAAATTCATAAAATATTAGAATGTGATGTTCACGAAAATTTTCGTTCAGGGTGTTCCCTCAACACAATGTAGTCTATTCTATGATATGTAATCATCATTTATACACCTACAAAACTATGTTATAATAAACGATTGCAGCGCCACCTTCGTGGTTTAATTGTGAGCTCCACCACACCACCCACACCAAACACAAACAACTTTTTTTTTTTTATTAAGATCGGGTCTGGGCGACTAGAATCAAAATAATTATTTACCTGATAGTTGTAGTTCTGGAATTGCTAATTTACAAAGCTGGTGGTTTGGGTAGAGGTAAGCCGCTTTGAAATGTTTACGACATACTCGCAGATTGTTGTAAACATATTTCTTATCCTGCAGATGTAGACCGCCAATATTTGAAACCCATGTTATGTATCTCTCAGGATTGGTTTTTGGATCAGGAAAACGATGTAGAGGAATATCTGAAATACAAACATGAATATATTATTATGCATTTTATTTACTTATGTATTATACATACTTTTTACATGTATAAATCTATATAAATCAATTGCCGCATGTATGTAAGATTTCACTTGAGAGCGGGTGGACCGATTTGGCAGTTTTTTTTGGTTGTGTTTGTAATTGTCAGGATAAGGTTTACTATGAAAGAAAATTTTGTGGAAATCCACCAGGAAAATCTGGTAAATTGCCACCGTGCGAAGCCAGGACCAGTTTAAAAAACCAAAAACAGGAGAACTGTACTTGTTTATTTATTATTTATTAAGTGAGTACTTTTATGTTTACGCTATATATTCGTTATTATTAATTACAACATAGATTGTAAGCATGTATATGTACTTACAATACTTTTAATTAGGTATTAGTTGCAGTCAGCAATACATTACATAAGGAAGGGTCATCTAGAATAAAGTTTTAGAAGCTCTCATAGAGTTACCCCGGTACAAAAACGTTATATAGGGAACAAGTCAGCGAGGTAATTAAAGAGGCCTTGGCGTTCAACAGGAAAAGCTTTTCGCAACTTTCGAGGGTAGTGTAGGGTCGGGTGTTTGAGTGGGTAAAAAGAACATTATATTTACCATCATTTTTTATGACTTGGCAGCCAGGCACACAACACTTGTTTCGAGACATTGCTAAACACAAAACACTATAACTAATATGGTCCAAACTCCAATTTACGGAGGGCCTAAGCAATTTTGTTCGATTAAATCACGGAGGAGGACAGGGGCCTCAACTCGACGTGATTTAGAAAGAGCAATTATTATGGGAACGTTTATCTTCCAAGATTTTTAGTAAATACGGAGTAGAAAACTGAAATTGAGGTAAATTGCACTCAAAATCGGAAAGCAAACGAAATAAATACAAAAATACCGCCATTTATGTCAATATCGCCCTGTGGCCTGTAAAGTCATTTCATATTTGTAAATTCTACTAATAGTTTATTTTTTGATCATTAGAAAGTGTGCGTTACCCAGGCAAAATGTTTTGCTTTAGAGAGATGAGACTTAAACAAATAATTAGTGTATCATGAGGAGCAATTTGTTTACTAATAGCAAAATTTGTTTGAATTGTAGTTTTTAAGTTATTTGAGAAAAACAAATTTTGCTGGAGTAACGTTTGAAACGTTACCCAGGCAAAATAGTCTTTCAAAAATTAGTTTCAGCACGGAACCAAATACATGAATAGATAGCTTTTGTTGCGTAGTAAATGTTTATAAATAGCAAAATTTGTGTGTGGTATAGTTCTTTAGTTATTTAAGATTTTGCTGCGGTAACGTTTTGGGATTTCCCAGATCTCGAAAACGGCTCAACGCAGAAGTTTGAAAAAAATACCAATAAAAGACCTCAATTTGTTTAAATTTGTTTAATCATTAGTTTTTGATTTGGTTGACGTAAACCAATGTAATTAAATGGTTTCAAAAATCAGAAGAAACGGGTTTGCAAGTAAACCAATACACCTATAACCAAATAAACAGCTGTAAAAAATACCCGTGGTTCGACGCTTGTTTACATCAGAAATATTAGATTTCATACTTTACACATTAAGAAGATAAAAACAAATTTGATTTATTTTAGACTGGTCGTACTTTAGCGATCAAATACGCAGTTCCCATAACATTAAGAAACATGGCATACTTTAAACAAATTAAAATGATTCCTGAAAATTCCTTCCTGTTAATTGCAGCTTTGAATTACGGCTCTAATGAAAGTTATCTCAAAAACAAGATTATGTCAGCAATTCTCTAATGAGCCGACCAAATTGAAAAGGTCACATAAAAGCGACCGCACCATACATAAGCGCAACCATCTGAAATGAACAGGATAATATAGATGTTTTGTTAGTACAGTTGAATACAAAAGTTTTCTGGTCAGGTTAGTTAAAATAATAAAATGGTTAAGATTCATTATTTTTATTTAAAAAATCAGTCTCATACAAATTATATGTATTGCTTTGCCTTAGCATCAACATTTTTAGAGAAAAATCACAGATAAGTTATAACCTACTTACTTAATTTTAATATTTGGATACATTAATAGTTTGTACAATTTTCCTTAGGAGGTACTAATAAAGTAGGTTGATAGGTGGACTCCATTTCACCTCGACTCACAGTATGGCATTTTAATATGAGTTTTGTTACGTGTTACTTAGAGTGAATATTTTAACATTACATGTGACTGCCACAGGTGGATAACCCGTGAACCAATCATTGTCAAAGCGTCGTAACCTTCTTTTAACTTAATGTTGAAATATCCACTCTAAGTAACACGACATAAAGCTCATATTTCAATACCACAGTGTGACTTGAGTTGGAATTGAGTCGGCGTTGTGTGTGTAATGTGCAAAGCACATTTAATCTTTTTTTTTACAAAATATGTATTATCGGCTTGCCTATATTTCTTGCCCTTATGAGGGACGGTTTCGAGCATATTCTATAAAAAATGTATATAATCACAAAACTTTTAAATGAGAAAACAACAATATAATAAAAATCTTCCAACAATTATATAAAAAATAAACAACTTTTACACTTATGTACCTATTTAAAAATATAGGAAACAGTACAGTTTTTATCATTAATAACTACTAATATCACTCATAATCACAGATTCGTACCTAATTCAATAAAATTTGTGTGGTCATTGGGACCGTATAAAATTATGTGTTTTATGCTTCCAGTCTCTAACGTTTTAATTACCTACACTAATGAATATATAATCAAATGTGGCATTATGGAGTTTTTGCATTTCTGTAGTTTACAGTACAGATCATCGTAACATTCATATTGTTGAGTTTTCGTTCTGTAACAGTATGCTCTGTAATGTCCAATCAATGTGGAACTTGATGGTGGGTCAAAATCAATTACTGCCAAAATCATATACTGTTGGCCATTTAACTCTATATTAATGGGTATATCATTCAGGTTAACAGACATGTCATGTAGTTCGAAGAAAAGTAATGGTTTTAATTCATATGTAAAATATACATTTCCTGTCTCGCATACAGGACACAGTGAAACATTATCATTATTAATACACGATGTGGCAGATTCTTCCAAGAAGTCAATACCCTTTTGTGTTATAATATTTATATTTAAAGATATATATTTACAATCAATTTTCTTTGGTTGTAATGCATTTGAGCATGTGTAATTTGAGCAACACCTCTGTCTGGTGGCAGAAAAGTATATGTTGCTCATGAATACCTGTTCTAAAATCATTGTTATATTACATTCACAACTGATAATATTTTGCTGTGACTTTGTTTTATCAAAAAGGTCAATCAATAGTTTGTCACGAAGTTCATATAATCTTTTGCAAGTTTTTCTCGTATTAGATAATACTTTTATGAATGTTGTTAAACCATCGCTAGCACTATTTAACTTTTCTCTGAAAGCAGGCCTGTCTTGATAAGCTACACCGAATGCTTGCGCGAGGGAATCAAAAGCACAAGTGTTTGTTATAAGTACCCTGTTTTGGTGTACATAAGAATATGCGACGTTACCATTCTGTAATATGTATATGGAGGTAGCTTTTTTTGATTTAGGAGTGGGTATGGTAAGTCCCCGCCAGTTTTCAACTTCTATAGGTTTATTTTGAAAAATTGATTGAATATCAAAATCTGACGTATCAGTTAGGTTCTCTTCTTCTTCTTCTTTTTCAACTGACTTCGGTGCAGAATCAGATATAATTAACTCTGCTGAGAATGAATCTCGTTTTTGTTCGTGTTTGTCTCTAATTTTTACTATTTTTCGTGAGAAATACTCATAATTTGTTTTGCGTTTTTCCTTTTTGTTTCTTAGTTTTAAGGCCTGTTCTTCTTTGTTCTTAGTATTCTCGAGTAAAATTTGACTAGAGCTTAATTTTATGGTTCCGTTAATAAAACTATAATGTTGTATAAGAAATTCGTCTAACCGGACGCGTTCAACTTTGGTCTCAAAATATATAGTTTTGATGTCCTTAAAATGATTTTCTACATTTGAGCTGCTGGCATAGTCTTTGGCTCCAGGAAAATAATCAGTCATAATATTGCCCCACAAAGGTAATTTTTTCAAAAGTCTTTTAAGAGTGTTGTTAATTTCCGGCAAAAAAAAAGCATTTTTCATTGGTGTAGATTCAATTAACTGTAAATATAATAGTTCTGTATTCATAATGTCATCATAATATTTTATCAAAGGCATAGGGCCACCGTGTTGCTCACTCTCTTCATCTTCTGTTACAAAATATATTTCTTCGGAACTGTCCTCTCTTTCATTCTTTTCAATTTCGTCTGTGTGTCTTAGATATGTTTTTATTTGGTCGCTCAATCGTTTCAATGCTTGTTCACATTTCGATGCCGTATAATCAAGATCGGTACTTATATATTCATGAAGAGAAAGTGTGATTACATCTTTAATAATTAGTTTTACTTCGTCATAGCTTCGTGATTGTAGTATCAATTTGATGCAATTGATATAAAAATATTTGCATGTTTCAGAAGTCTTGTCAAAACAACTTTGTGTATACAGTTTTTTTTAAAAATGAGACTTATCAAGTCTGATGTAACAAGCAGGTATCTTGCCTTTTTTTTCCTCAACTATTGCAAAACATTGTCTTAAATAGTTATTCAAGTCCGTTTTCAAAAAAGTTTTCGTTATGGCCGCTATTAAAGCAGAAGAATCATCACAAATTATTTCATTTGGAAGGACTCTTCTGTTTAACCATGTGCTTAGCCATGTGGCTATTGTTTCTGTTGTGTGTGAGTCAGAGCACATATAACAAATTGGAACACTAGCACCCAAGGTATATGCTACGATGGCATATAAGAAAACATGTTTGGGATTTTTATATTTTAAAAAATCGTTTGCTTCGGGTGGCTTTATTGGTTTAAATAAAGATCCAGTGGCATCAATAGACAGGATTTTATATTTGTCTTCCAAGATGTCATCGTAATATATACTTTGCTCAGTAGTCCAAAAATACAATATAAATGGAACAAGACATTTTTTTTATGAAACTGTCATACGGTGGGCTACAGGTCATGGCACACAGTGATAAAATAATATTTTTATCAAACTGAAGAGCGCTTCTAGCTTCATGCCGGTATTTCCTCAAATTTAATAATTTAGGCAAAGTTGGCGGTTCTTTTGGATTATCCATGCTCATAACTTCATCGGCCGTTGAATTTCGTACCCTTAAAGCCTTAATGTTTTTAAGTTTTTCTTTGTGCAGATTAACCCGGTGTGAAGTTAATTTATTTTTAATTCGAGGGTCATGCCGAAAGCCTTTTTTCAAATTTGTAAGAATAAGCGTTACTTTATAAGAATTATCAGCTGTTTCGGGGGATATTGTCAAGAACAGACTAGCTTTGCATTGCGTACAACTTCCTGTACATGTGATGTCGTTATTTTTGAGATCAGTAGGCACGTAATTGTTTTTAAACGAGAATGTGCATTCTAAATCGGTTTTAAAAAATATATGATCTTGCATTTCGTTGGTCCACTTATTTTGTGCGAGATGGTGGGATTCAATAGGCGCAATTTTATAGTAGTCATATTTACTCATTTCAAAAGAAACTGTTAAATCAGAAGGAGCTTCTACAACTGCATGCAATTGTGTTCGATTATCTTCACAATCTCCGCGAGAATTAAAAAATAAAACTTTATTTCTCTTCGCAGATATTTGCAGGGCTGCTTTGCTGACTTCGTGATTAAACTGAATACACAGTTCTTGTTGTATGTGGTCATAAACTTCATTTGAGATTGGGGGAATAGAAACATTAAATATATCTTTATATTTGGAGAACACAACTCTTAGGTCGTCAAGGGGCACTTTTACTTTTCGGCCTGCCATTTTATTGTACCTGCTGGTACTTCACTGGTATGTGTGATTTTCCGAATATAAAATGAACTGACATGAACAACGGTGTGAGTTGAGGCTTGCACATTCTGCTCCCGAAGCCATGAAGTGCAACTACCTGAAAAAAAAGCAAGGCACACATCACATTTACATTAATATTTTCATTACCTATCATTTTAAAAATCTAGTACACTTGTCTCGCCATTTGCGCAGAAAGACATTCGCACGAATGGATACTTGCGCATAAAGACATTTGCGAATGCACACTTCAGTAAAAAGACTGTAGGTGTACAGTACCTTCAGTCTTCTCAAGATATTGCGCGAAAGGACATTTTAGCAGATTAAAAAGGGTGTCGTTTTTAAGGTTGGGATCGCCAATTACCAATATGCGATAAATGCCGTAAAAAATCCAAGATGGCTAAAGATAAACCGCTTAAGCGCTTGCGCAGTGATGAGCTGGGTTTTGTTAGGCGTGGCGCCATTCCTACGCTTTGTTGTACGTATACTGAATTTCGTGTGATCTGATTGCAATTAATGTGTATATAAAGTACCGTGTATGAAACAGCACATATCTAACTAGGTATTGTAACACTCGTGTATAATACCCCTCATTATACAAGTTTCATAAACTATCATTACCGAATACTCACCGGACTTGTCAAACACACTTCAATATAATTGAGAATAATACTAGATTCGTTAAAGCGCTTGAAACTTTATGACAGTATAGCTTAAACGTATAAAAACTGTATCCTTTTTGTTTTGTTTACGTTAAGTCTAAGAGCAATATCACAACGCGATTGCCTAGCATGGCGTAGGTATAGAATAATTAAAAGTTAAAGCCTACCACTGAGACCGCCACGTTGTTATTTTAGCCAATAATCACACACACAGTTTTAAGCAATAAAGAGATGAGTCTGTCGTAAAACAATAATATTTCATATTTTGCGCGATATTCTGGTTCAATATTTCCATGATAGCCATTGAAATGATAAAAAAACTATATACTATATTTTCCTAATTGTAATGAAGAAAATGGCAAAGTTTTTTTTTGTGCCGGGGCTAATTGTGTTTTGGGTCACATTTGACGAGTTTTTTTTATTCTGATTCACACCAAAAAGCATACATTAATATACGCTGAATGACTATTTTATACTGAAACACAACTGTACTGTAAAATAAAAACATTTAATACTCACATCGTTCAAAGACGTCGTCGTACACACACACATAAACCACAAGCACTTCTCTCCAAAACACTTGGTTCACGACTGATTGTTTCATTGGTTCGGTCGGAGCTAGCGTACCCATAGATAGAGCGTACTCAACTACTCACAGCTAAAGAGTAAGTAAGACAAGGCATATAGCTGTTGCGTTGCATTGCACACAGCGATGCGCGCTGCTCTGACTAGCATCAAGAACGTTAAAACGTTTTTAGCGTGGCTTTGCGTTGTGGTATCAAAATAAAACATTTGGTTTAACAGAAACAACAAATTAAGTACTAAAAATATAGCTACATGTATATATGTTTGTATTGTTTTAAATCACACTATAAATTATACACTATGATATTACACTTTTATTAACTAGTAAAAATTGTGTAATATGGTACTGCACTTAAAAAATATTAAAAAATCGGCTTCACGAATAACGTTTTTCTGCTTAACTGTACAAAACATCGGTTACCAAGCTGCTAATTTGCGAAGATTACCCGTACGTACGGTGCAGTCGCTTTTACGTGACCTTTTCAATTTGGTCGGCTTATTAGAGAATTGCTGACATATTCTTGTTTTTGAGATAACTTTCATTAGAGCCGTAATTCAAGGCTGAAATTAACAGGAAAGAATTTTCATGAATCATTTTAATTTGTTTAAAGTATGCCATGTTTCTTAATGTTATGGGAACTGCGTATTCGATCGCTAAAGTACGACCAGTCTAAAATAAATCAAATTTGTTTTTATCTTCTTAACGTGTAAAGTATGAAATCTAAAATGTCTGCTGTAAACAAGCGTCGAACCACGGGTATTTTTTACAGCTGTTTATTTGGTTATAAGTGTATTGGTTTACATGTAAACCCGCTTCTTCTGATTTTTGAAACCATTTAATTACATTGGTTTACGTCAACCAAATCAAAAACTAATGATTAAACAAATTTAAACAAATTAAGGTCTTTTATTGGTATTTTTTTCAAACTTCTGCGTTGAGCCGTTTTCGAGATCTGGGAAATCCCAAAACGTTACCGCAGCAAAATCTTAAATAACTAAAGAACTATACCACACACAAATTTTGCTATTTATAAACATTTACTACGCAACAAAAGCTATCTATTCATGTATTTGGTTCCGTGCTGAAACTAATATTTGAAAGACGATTTTGCCTGGGTAACGTTTCAAACGTTACTCCAGCAAAATTTGTTTTTCTTAAATAACTTAAAAACTACAATTCAAACAAATTTTGCTATTAGTAAACAAATTGCTCCTCATGATACACTAATTATTTGTTTAAGTCTCATCTCTCTAAAGCAAAACATTTTGCCTGGGTAACGCACACCATTAGAAACAAAAGATTATTGTAATATATGATCAGAAAACTTTAAAAAATTCAATAAAAATCACCAAAAATATTAACTAACTCAGAATAGATCAAAATCAAAGATTACACGCTTCCCCTTCTACTAAAATATACTACCAATTGATTCATGGATATACGCTGGCAATTTTTAGTTTATGTCCTCGTATGCAGACGGCGCTGATGATCAGAAAATTAAAATATATAGCAGTTGCCACCCTGGATGGGATTCTCGCCTCGGTGTCCTTGGATAGCACGTGTGTTTAGAATTTTTAGCTGTTTTTTTGAGTGATTGTTGATACTTTTGTGGACTTGTTACTATTTAAGTGTATTGTTCTTGTGTCTGTTACGGTTTGTATTGTGATTGTCCTTTTTTAAGCCTCGTAGCATCCAAGATGGATGAGAATAAACCCCCTGATCCTGACCCCCCAGATATTTCAAGTTCCTTAACTCCCATTTCTCCGAATCCTCTTGCTCAATTCGCAGATGTTGTCTGTAGCGTTACGGAAATGGATGTTACACAATCCCAGCCTATCTCACGCAAACGTCCGAGTGATGAAGAAACCCTGACACCTACCTTTAAACAACAAAAAAGCCAAATCGGACGCATTAAGTACTCCGTTTTGGATAAGGCCCCTTACCTTGTCCAGAGACTCAACCAAATGCTGGTACCACCCTACATCCCGTTACTTTTGGCAAGTTCCTTATCAACAACAACATTGCGAACATTGTTCGTGGTGGTGTTAACAGAGTTGGTAGAAACCGTGTATCTGTAGAATTTACTTCCCCTCAGGATGCTAACTCTTTTTTAGTTCATGATTTATTGTTCAAATATAGTTATTCTGCATCAATCCCTACTTTTAATATCACAAGGATGGGTGTTGTTACCGGTGTTCCCGCAGATATTACGGAAGAAGAAGCCATAACATATTTAACTGTGCCTTCAGGCTGCGGTAAAATACTGAAAGTCCGACGTATTAATCGCAAAATTCAAAAAGATGGGATTAATGAGTGGAAACCCACCGAAACATGTGTTCTGACGTTTGACGGACAAGTTCTACCAAATAGGATTTACTGCTGTTACACATCCCTCCCTGTTGAGCAGTACATATACCCGACAATTCAATGCCGCAAGTGTTGCAGATTTGGACATGTGGCGAACGTTTGCAGGTCTAAACCACGCTGCAGTAAATGTGGCCACGATCACCCTGGTGATGGTTGCAACATTTCTGAGGGCGAGGCCTTCTGTGTGCTTTGCTCGGGTAATCATTTCGCTAATAGCAGGTCATGCCCCGAGCATGGTAGACAGAAAGCCATTAAGACTGTAATGGCTGAAAAATGCATTCCTTATATTGAGGCTAGCAAAATTATTCCCACAGCTTCCCGTAATTATGCCAATGTCACCAAGACTCCTATCTCTCAGTCATATCGCAAAACTGTGACACTTAAACCCAGGACCCATGCCCCTCTTTCCCCATCTTATGACAAAGCTGCTCATCAGCAAATAGTTAGTTCTCCTCAACCTTCACAGCATAATGGCTGCGCTCTGAATTACAATAATGTGTCTTCATATAATACCAGTCCTATTATTGATCTACTTATACAACTTTTACCTACTGTTATTTCTTCTTCTTCCAATTCCCAAACACCGTCCAACGTTGCCGATCAACTTATTTCTCTACTCATTCAATTTAAAAATGGCGTCTCGCCAAGTATTCCTTCAGTGGAATGTGAGGAGCGTGTGGCATAAAAAGCACGACCTCATATTTATTTTAAATAAATACAAGCCATTGGCTTGTTCCATAGCTGAGACTTGGCTCACCCCAAGTCTTAGCTTTCGTATGCCACACTTCAATATTCTCAGATGTGACAGATCTGATGGCTATGGAGGATCGGCTCTCCTAGTCAACAATCGGGTCCCTCTTTTGCCCTTCCCTTTACCTTCGCTCACAGGTGACATGAGTATTGTAGCGGGACGTGTGGAAGGCATTACAGTGTTTTCAATATACATTGCTCACCCTCATCATGACTTTTTTGCTATTTTAAAAAACTTACTATCTAATGTACATGGACCAATTTTGGTCATGGGTGACTTCAACTGCCACCATTACAGGTGGGGATCAGAACGCTGTGATGCCTTTGGTGCAGCTTTGGTTGAGATCTTGGATGATCTGGATCTCTGCATTCTGAATAATGGTTGCCCAACACGTAGATCTCCACCCGGTCAACAAAAGAGTTGTGTTGATCTAACATTTTGTTCGGTTGAGTTGGCAGCTTCAACCCATTGGGAATGTACAACCTTGTCGCATGGTAGTGACCATTATCCTATTGTCATATCTTTGGTTAATAAGACTTTTTTAGAGAAAACTTCCCCTCCACTTTTGAAATATAACCTGTCCAAACCAGATTGGTCAAAATTTGGTTCATTAGTGGAGGAGAAAATTGATGTTCTTCCAAATTTAAACTCAAATTTATTAGATCCTTCTGGTCACTGCCATGCCAAAGGCTGTTATGAAGGATTTGTTACTGCCATTACCTCCAGTGCGGATGCCTGCTTTCCACTGAAAAATAGTGCTCGTGGCAAAATACCTTCACCTCCATGGTGGGATCCAGAGTGCACTTCTGCAATCAGGGATAGAGATGAGGCCGAGGAGTGCTACAATGCAGATATGAGCACCGAAAATTTATTAAAATATCTGCGGCTTAATGCCAGAACTAAACGTCACCTTCGCAAGAAGAAACGTACTGGTTGGGTTAGGTTCTGTACCTCCTTATCTCCCTCTACTCCAGTCTCGGTGGTCTGGAAAAGCATCAACAGGTTTAGACGCGGGTGCTCCTCATCAGTCTCTTCACCAATCTCTAGGGAAACAGCTGACCTTTTTTTTGACAAAATTGCTCCCCCATACGTTCCTCTCTCTTCTGAATGTCCCAATATATCCTTGCATAATGTTTCGGTTTCGGAGGATCCTTTTGATGTGCCATTTACTTTAGAAGAACTGAATGTGGTACTCAGATATGTCCGGGACTCAGCCCCTGGTATTGACGGTGTGCCATATTCTTTTATTGTTCGCTCTGGAGATAAAGCTAAACTCTACTTCCTTGATATCATTAATTTCTGTTACAGTCATGGTTGGGTTCCAGATCAGTGGAAGTCACAGATTATTATACCTTTATTGAAGTCAGGCAAACATGTAGATGATCCGAATGGCTTTAGACCAATTGCTTTGTCCTCTATCTTGGCCAAACTAATGGAACACCTAATTAAAAATCGTCTTGAATGGATAGTCGAATCGAGAGATCTACTGCCGAACTTTCAATTTGGTTTCAGGAAAGGGCTCGGTACCATGGATAGTGTTGGCGTTTTAATTACGGATATTCGCTTATCGTTCTCCAAAAACGAATCCGTTGTTGCCGCTTTTCTTGATATCTCCTCTGCATACGACAATGTTCTTCTTCCCGTACTCAGGCAAAAACTGCAACAGCTGAGTCTCCCGGTGAGGATGATCGAATGCATCTGTGGTCTTCTTGTGTCTCGCTCCTTGGTTCTGAGGGTCCAGGGCGAGGATTTCGATGAAAGGCAGACTTGGAAGGGTCTCCCACAAGGCTCGGTACTGAGCCCCCTTCTTTATAACTTATATACAGTGGACATTGGCTCCTGCCTGAATAATAACTGTCACATCCTCCAGTATGCCGACGACTTAGTCTTGTATGTGTCAGATATCTCCATCGTAGACGCTGCGTCATCTCTATGCCTCTCTCTGGACTCCTTGAATCAATGGCTTTTAAGCCACGGTTTGTCGCTATCAGCACCAAAAAGTTCGGCAGTAATTTTCTCTCGAAAAAGACTGATCCCCTTCATCTCATTGGACATTTTAGGTCATAATATCCCGTTAGTTAATAAAGTAAAATTTTTAGGCGTTTTTCTTGACTCTAAATTAAGTGGTAAACAACATATAAATTTATTAATTAGAAAATGTGAAAAAAATATTTCAATTTTAAAAGCTCTCGCGGGTGTTTGGTGGGGTGCCCACCCATATACTATGAAATTGGTATATAACGCTTTAATTCGTAGCGTTTTAGACTATGGTACGTTCCATCTAGTTCCATGCAACAAGGGTGCTTTGGCTGGTCTCGATAGAATCCAGTCAAAGTGCCTTCGGATCATCTCTGGTTGTATGAAGTCTTCTCCCGTGAACGCGTTGCAGGTTGAGTTTGCTGAACCTCCCCTAGCCCTAAGACGGCAGTACCTGGCCTCACGTTATGTGGCTAGGTTAATATCTAGATCTTCTCATCCTCTTGTAGCAAGATTGATCGAGCTAGATGCCATTTGTAGAAGCTCAAATTTCTGGAGAAACAAAGAAATACCCTTAACTTTAAAAGCATTTCGCCAAATTCAAAATTTAGTTTGTCCAATAGAACAGTTTCCCAGATTACCTCTTTTTAACTTTTCCTATGAAGTATTATGTTTCACTCCTAAAATCTTCTTTGACATTGGAATTTCCAAAAAGTCTCCTTCAGCGAATTCGGCTTTCAATGCGGTGGTGGGAGAACGATGGATTGGCTTTCAAAGGTTTTTTACAGATGCTTCAAAATTTAACGACCTCAGTAACACTGGTGCTGCGGTTTATTACCAAAGCTCCAGTATTATTTTACAATACAAATGTCCTAAAGAGTCTTCTGTGTTTACAGGCGAGTGTGTGGCTTTATTGGAAGCGTGTCTTTTTATAGAGTCTCACCACAATATCGACAAAGCCGTAATTTTCACAGACTCTCTTAGCTGTTTGCAAGCTTTAGTTCAAAACCCCTTCAAAAGTAAATTGCACAGCTCCCTTGTTTTAAAAATTAAAAAGTCCCTTTTAACTTGCACTAGCAATCAAAAAGAGGTTCAGTTAGTTTGGATACCTAGTCATTGTGGCATTAGGGGCAATGAGTGCGCTGATGCTCTGGCCAAAGATGCTTGCTCATCAACAGTAGCTGATCTCACCCACAATACTCATCAGGGGTATGACTTGCTAAGCCCCCCACAAACTAAGCTCCAATCGACATGGCAGGAACAGTGGAATAACTCTGGAAGAAAAAAGGGCAGGTTTTATTATGCAGTACAACCAATAATAAAGTCAAAACCTTGGTTCTACAGTTCCAAAAAAGTTTCCAAAACAGTTATATCCGTCCTTTGTCGTATTCGCCTGGGGTTTTGTTGTACCCCTGTGTTCTTGCAAAAAATCCGGATTAGGGACTCCTCTCTCTGCGAGTGTGGGTTGGAGGAGGGCTCCCTGGATCACATTTTCTTTGAGTGCACTAACAACGTTCCACCTCTAATTCTCTATAGCCGTCTCCCTAAATTTAAAATCCCTCTTCCGACTAACTTTCCCTCCTTGTTAACACATTGTTCTCCAGAACTGCTCGTGGCGCTGATGACTTTCATCCGTCACAATAACTTAAAACTGTAAATTATTCTGTGTGTGGTATGCGTATATTTTATGTTTTAACAATTACAATATTTATTTATTTTATTTTTTGTTTGTTTCAGTCCCGTACTAACCCAACAAGATCTACACTGTGTTCAAATGTATCAACAGAAGAATTTGACAGAATTTCAATTGTGTCTTCAGTTATTGTTTTTCTTTTAATTTTGTCTCTTATTTTTATTTATTTTTTCTTCATGCACACTTGTTTTTCCAATGCACTTTAGACATTGGCAGAATAGTCGACATCGGCTTTGCTTGCCATTTAATAAAAATAGAATAGAATAGAATAGATTTGTTTGATGTTTTGACTTGTAAAGTACTGATTACGTAATAATTATAACATGGCGCATTGAATGCTATTATGCAATGCTTAAATAATAACAAAGGATGTATTGAGTGATTGTGTAGCTATGGTTTATTGTAAACAGTGTTTGTGAAGGTGTTAGAAGGTGAAGATGACAAACTTGGTGACCTAAAGGACATTAATGGTAAGTGTAAAGTAATTAATGATTCTATTGAATTATAAAACTATTAATATAAATGAAATTAGAGGAAATTAGATTGAAATTTTGTAATTAGAATAACATGTTAGTAGGGAACTGTAACTAATTGACAAGCCGTAGTGTGCCAGTTGATTAATGTTTAACCGTAGTTTACAGAAACACTGGCGCTTCTAAGCATAAAGGATGAATGCATTAGCGAAAAATAAACCTTAATGCAGCCCCACCGACAGAAGAGGGAAATTCCAAGCAGCCCACGCCCCCCCGAGGAGATCCCAAGCCAAAGCTTGTATGCCATGACCCCTAAGGTACAGTGAAACAACACTTAAGTACAAGATTAAGATAGAAGGGAAATTTGATCATGTATGAGTATCTTTTTATATTGGAATTTAAAAGATTGTATTTTTTCCAGGCGTCGCATTGGTGGTGGGAGATCATTCCAACAACGCGTGGCTGCGAACTTGTAACACCCCCTGAATGCTGTAGATCTGTGCATTGGCACCGATAGTGGACTTACCATGGAGCGAAGACTATACTTTAGTTGGCTTTGTTTCCAAGTTAGCTTCTCATAGAGATAGTGTGGTTTGTGGGTTGTAACGATACCAAACAACAAGTTGGCTAAATGAAGCTTCCTATCCTTTCCTTTCCTGTACATCGCACTCGTCTCCACAGAGTAGGTAACTCGTTCAATGTGGGTCAATGTATACGCTTTTACAACAAACTTCCCATCAACATTCGAAACTTACCCATAAAACGATTTAAAAGCTGTATTAAAACCAAACTTTGTAAAAAAGGGTACTATAAAATTTCAGATTATTTAGAAGATAAAAAATCTTGGGATTGAGTTGCTCGCTTGCTAAGCCTTGTGATAAAATCATAAAAATTAACATTATACCTAATTATTCAGTAAAATCATCAAAATTAACCAGTATTAAATTAGGTTGGGGAAAAAGACTTTTCGCATTATAGTATGCATAACTAATACGCATAATACGCATAACTTGTAATAAAATCTCTTTGGCTATACTATTTGTATCTGGCTGGTTTTGGTATCATTGAAAGTCTAAATTTTAAAGAACATAATTCCAAATTCAAATTAGGAAAATGTGTGATTTTCATTTGTTTTTCGCACCGTCAAGATGAGTGAATCTAATGAAGAAATTCGATACATTTTAAAATTTTACTACAAAACGGTATTTTTTTTTAAAAAAGCCGCCAAAAAAAATTTGCGATGTTTATGGACCTAGTGCAGTATCTGTGAGAGTAGCACAAATTTGGTTTAAGCGTTTTCAATCCGGAAATTTTGATGTCAAAGATGCACGTCGCTCTGGTCGCCCTATTACGGATAAAATGGTTGCCATTTTTGAAAAAGTGGAGTAAGATCGGCATTCAGTAGTTACGACGTAGCTGAAGAACGAGCGATATTTGGGTACCTCACGAGCTCACTGAAAGAAACCTAATGAACCGTGTACTCATTTGTGATTCTTTATTACGACGTAATGAAACCGAACCATTTTTGAAGAAGCTGATAACTGGTGATGAAAAGTGGATCACGTACGATAAGAACGTGCGAAAAAGGTCGTGGTCAAAGGCCGGTCAGGCTTCACAGACTGTGGCGAAACCCAGGTTAACTCGCAACAAGGTGATGCTGTGTGTGGGGTGGGATTGGAAGGGCATTATTCATTTTGAGCTGTTACCACCAGGCAGGACCATCGATTCTGAACTCTACTGCGAACAACTGATGAGATTAAACCAAGAAGTTGAGAGAAAGCGGCCGGAATTAATCAACAGAAGGGGTGTGGTTTTTAATCATGATAACGCTAGACCTCACACATCTTTAGCCACTCAGCAAAAATTAAGAGAGTTTGGCTGGGAGGTGTTAATGCATCCGCCGTATAGTCCTGACCTTGCACCTTCAGATTTCCACCTGTTTCGGTCTCTTCAGAATTCCTTAGGCAGTGTCAGGTTAACATCACGAGAGGACTGCCAAAACCACTTGTCGCGGTATTTTGATCAAAAGTTCCAAAATGTCTATAGCAATGGGATCATGTCCCTACCTAAAAGATGGCAAAAAGTTATCGAAAAAAATGGTATCTACATACTTTAGTTAAATGTAAATTAACTATATTCTATGTTCTATGTTATGGGGTTTGGTTTCCGCACTCAGTCCGTCAGGTGGACCATTGTGCAATTAACTATATTAAAAAATGTTTAGAATTTTCTTAAAAAATGCGAAGCAACTTTTTCCCCTATAAACATTGACATTGTTAAATATATTATACAAAATGACATGATTACTTTGTAAAGTATTATATTATTTTAATTTTTGTGGGCAGCCCCGACTTACGAACAGTTAGTCGTGGGTTCGAACCCAGACCGGCGCATTACTTTGTGTAATTTATCACCACTGCTCTCAAAACGGTGAAGGAAAACATCGTGAGGAAACCGGCATGTCCTAGAACCAAAAATTCGAAGACATGTGACATCTACCAATCCGCACTGGGCACGCGTGGTGGATTATAGCCCACTCCCTCTCATTGAGAGGAGGCCCTGCAGTGGGAACGTTATAGGCTGATGATGATGATGATGAATTTTTGTGAATTTGAGGACTATGTGGATATTTTTTTTTCTTTATCAGTAAGTTTTATTGATGATCTGGCAGTTTGAGTAGTTTATGCGGCCTACCTAAATGTCCTTTCTTTGGTATTGTTCGTCGAGTTGAACTCCTTAATTTAATTTCTGAGTTGAGCTCCACGATGACTGACAAATGCTTGCACTGACAGGACAGGTCCACTCAAATCTATGTGGTTCTTTTCTCAAAAGACCATTTCAGACTAATCTACATGGTCCTCATAAGGCCTGACCAAGATTATGTCTGGACTTTAAAAGAGACTGTGACCTCTGAGCTTGTTTCGGCCTTTCTTCTCAGAGTAGTCAGATTAGAAACGCCGAACTCATCTAGCTAATTTTTTTTTTTTTTTTTAAGATGACGTGTAAAGGTGATTCCAATATCCTATTTACAGAATAAACAATTTCATTTCATTTCATAGTAAAAATACGGTGTACGAGTACAAGCGCTAGATGCAGCGATACGCGTCCTCGCACGGCTGATACCACGGAATAACTAACGAATACATGGTCATCTTCGTTACACCAAATATCAATATAATTAAAAGCAGGGTCAAAATTAGAGATATAAAAATGATTCGATCTTACCGCGCTCAGTTGACCAATCGCACTTACAATCCGGTCGGTAATTTTACCCATCGTGTCGTTACAACCAGGCGGACTTTCAAGTACAGGAACTGACGGGTAGTAGTCGAGACGCCAAGCAGCGACGGCGCAGGCACCGCTATGGCGGGCGTCGGCGGTCGCGTTCGCGCACCGGCGTCACACGATTCCCCGCGCTCGATACCGTTACTACTTTGATCGCTACCCACATTTTGCTCTAATTAATTAATACGAGTCAAAATAACTTGAAGAGTTTGTTGCAAATCTAAATCTGGTGTACGGTCCCGCGTCTTGCTGTGCCTACTGGTTTAACTTTTACTCCGTTTGGGCATTCTGCTAGTACGATATTCGAACTGCAGAACGTGCCCGTTGAGGTCACTACACTCACTACTATAAAGAATAAGCTAAAATGGAATAACTCATCAGAATGCCAAATCTCAGTGTAGATAGCTATGAGAACTATCCCACTTCTGATGTTAGCAGAGTGAGCAAGTAAGAATAATAAAAAAAGATAACGAACACAAAATAAAGGTTATAATTATTAAGCAATTAATTTACAAAACTAGATTTTAATTATTAAACACAAATAATCGAATTCGTCTAGCTAAAACTTGTCCAAACACTCCAAGAGCCCAAGACGAATTGACCGAGGAAATGAGCTCGCCGCTGCAGTCGTCTGTCTGCCCCACTCTTGTGCCTCGTGACCTCATTCTGCCGCCACATCATCTTCCGCTAAAAATATTATAAATCCGTTAAAATTTATCAATCAAGTCAGATTTATCAATATGCGTAAGCTTGGATTGAATTTCATTTTATATGAAAGAAAGAATAATATTTATTTGGACACAGTTCGTGAAACACTAATACTTAACAAAATAAAAAGTGAAAATAATCATCTTATAGCAATAATAGTGTGTGCCTCACGGCTGCGCCAAAAGATTCATTTCAGCATTCATGCCAGACAAAAGCTGTCTGACGCTGGTTTGCTAATGAAATTTTCCCTATGGACAAGTGACGAGGAGTACCAACTGTTACAACATACCAATACATCATTTTTATACCAAAAAACAAACAAACTAAATAAATAAACTAGTAGTCAATATGAATTAAAAACAAAAACAATCCGAAATCAACAGGAACTGTCCAAGGAAAAACCTGTTCTTAGTGATGAGCTAAATAGCGCACTGTCCGTGCACTCACAAAACGCAACAGGCCGCCGACCGCGGCGGACAGATACACTGACTGTTATTTAGTTTTAAGACAAGAAAATGCCGCTGCCGCTGCTGCTGCCGCTGTTAGGCCTCTGCCTCGAATTTTGCGGGCAGCGGGGCGGCGGCGGCGGCGGCGCGGCAGCGGGGCGGGCAACGCATACCTGTTCTCCAAACCAGCAGGCAGATCGCGCGGCACTATAGCGGTGTAGTGTTGTGTTCGTGGTTGTGTTGTCGAGATAATGGTTTTTATTCGTTAACGAAATGTCTGAAAAACGGCGACAACATCTTTTTGATTCACACGTTTGTTTTTGACGTCACAAAAAAAATGTACAACACTATACTACAATGCAGAAGAGCAACGCGGGCGGCCACCGCTTGACTGGAGTGCACCGCTCGTTGCCCGCCCCCGTACCGCTGCCACGCCGCTGTTTTCGAGAACCGGTCCATTTGAATTTACGCATAAGATCCTGCCGCTCCCGCGCCGCCGCCGCCGCCGCCCCGCTGCCCGCAAAATTCGAGGCAGAGGCTTAAAGTCCGCCTCTGTACATTTATGTGCTTGAAGTGTTAATAAATAAATAAAAAATGATGTGGGGTGGTGAATAAAATAGTGAAGAAAGTATTATAAGAAAGTGAAGTACCTAAATATGTACACTGTAAATAAAAGTATCGTTAAAACGTCAACGTTTAATGATATGTCAGGTGACGTTTGGCCATATAATTAATGTAGGGTATCCATGGTGTAAGGTGTGGTAAAAATAGCCAAGTAACTGCAATCAACTTGGAAGTACATACACACAAACAAACGTATCGTCTTCGGCAATCCTCAATAACTAATATAATTAATATCTTTAATATGGAAAAACAATTGTTTTTTTTTTGTTTTTTATTATTATTCTATATTTGTAAGTGAAGAATAAAAAAAGAAGAAGAAATTACACTATAGTCAACCGTAACAAAAAAAAAAAACCTTTTTTGATGTGTGTACCATCGAAGAACTTAATATCTATATATCGTATGGACTATTTCCGCTTGCTGCGCTTGGAGCTATAGAACCGGGGCGGTAATAGATGTGGTCATCTTTTGTTTTCAAACTGCTTAGATAATAAATTATTATGAAGTTCTTCGATAGTACGTAGACATCTACATGACGGACGTAAAATTGTCTGTCTCATCTCAGTTTACACCAACTGTCTGCCTATTACGATTCATGAGATGCAGCCCGCTGACAGACAGACGGATGGGCGGACGGACGGACAGCGGAGGTATAGTAATATGGTTCCGTTTGGTACCCTTCAGATACGGAACCTTAAAAATCAACTGATGTTGTAGATGTAGAGGACAATTCCATTACGAATATACCTACTATGACTTCACTTCTCATTTAACCTAACTTGACAAATTATGCATTACAGAACATTTTATTATGGAGGATAATAAAATGTTCTGTAAATATACCCAATTATCAGCTTGCGGCATGCTACACAAGAATGGAAAGTAAAAGAGGTGGAGCATGCATACTTGTAAGAAACGGACTTCAATAAAAGGAATTGAAACAAATTATAAAAATTTCGGAAACCGGTGTTTTTGAATGTTGTGTCGTAAAACTGATTAACTTTATAATTGTAATAGCTTATATTTATAGGGATCCAAACGCCAATAACTTCTATGTGTTCATGGAAAAGCTACATATGTTGTTACGAGAACTCACTAATAAATATTTTCGAAATATTGTGATAGAAGGAGACTTCAATGTAAATATCTTTTAAAAATCTTACCAAACTTTAGATTTTGAATGTCTCTTACTGAGTAATAATTTAAGATTATCTGTTATCACCACACGAATAAAGAGTCTAACATGTATATATAATATTGTAAATATGTTTAAAAGAGCCTGTAAAGTAGAAGTACTTGAATTCGCGCTATCCGACCACACACCGCAATTAATAAAAATATAAAATATAAACTCTGCCTTGCCTTTACATTTTAGACATTGTCATGTTTGTCAAATCAAATCGACACTTATTTCCACGTCGATCAGAAGTGGTCGATCGCAACCATAGTCGACGCGATGACAGTACTCGTATTATCTGTCTACATAGATCGAAAACAGCATTAATGCACAAGAGTGTTCTCTGAATGGCCCCTAAAATTATCAATAAACTCCCAACTATTACGAACATTAAGCTCCTTCCAACTGGAAGGAGCATAATGTCCGTAAATTAAAAAAAAAATTAAAGATACTGCTAGAAGGGAAAACATACTACAGTATTCTAGAATTTCTTAATGACAACATCTAATGCCGTGTAGTAACCAATATTATCAATACATCTTGACATAATCAACATTAAGCAACGTAGGTATTATTGGTATGATGATAATTTTAATTGACATTTAATAATATTATTGTTACGTAACTATGACCATATATTTAATATATGTATTGTGTTTTCAAAATTGAGATTTACTATTTTGTTCTTATCTAATCTAATACAATAACTTTTATTACTGAAATTTTAATAGTTGTACGCCACTAAGGCCAAACATGATCTCAAACTATAACGTTATTTAATAACATGCATGCTCTTTATGTTTACTCATGTTTCCACGAATAAATAATCTTGAATCTTAACCTACATAACTTACTAATTATATCATAAATATTTTTATTTTTTATTTTATTTTAATTTTGTTAACCTGTTAGTTAATATGTTATCCTGTCACTAAAATTTGATAAGTTATTATAATGGTTAGATTACTAGAAATGTATTAATATTGCGCTTGTGGTGTTTACCTATAAGGCCTCTGCCTCGAATTTTGCGGGCAGCGGGGCGGCGGCGGCGGCGGCGGCGCGGGCAGTCACCGCTTGACTGGAGTGCACCGCTCGTTGCCCGCCCCCGCGCCGCTGTTTTCGAGAACCGGTCCATTTGATTTTACGCATAAGATCCTGCCGCTCCCGCGCCGCCGCCGCCGCCGCCCCGCTGCCCGCAAAATTCGAGGCAGAGGCCTAAGTGAGTGTTACACTGTTACCTTTGTTTGAAAATAGTGTTAAGTTTATTTTTAGTGTAAACAGTCGTTGGTGAACCAAATAAATAAATAAATGCGAAAGTGACTTTGTTTGTTACGCATTCACGTTAAAACGGCTGAATGGACTTGGATGACATTTGGCACATGGGTAGACCATGACCTGGATTAGGACATAGGACACTTTTTATCCCGATATTCCCACGGGATCGAAGCTTATGCGGGTGAAACCGCAGGGCGCAGGTATTATTTTCTATACTTTGTTTGTAAGTTTGTATGTAGGGGGTAATCTCCGGAACTACCAGTTTGATTGGAAAAATATTTTTTCTTTCTATAGCCCAATTCTTGTATCATCACGCTAAGCTCGTGCCACGCACAATGAAGGGTTCCGTATTTGGGATGAATTTATCCCAAGAACAAACTTAACATTATAGCGTTGTTGAGTTTATTTTATTTATACAGTGTGTAATATCAGTTTTCAATTTAGTGTTAGATTTTATATTGTATTTTAAGATTTATGTGTATAATTAAAATAAAGTCAGCATTGTAGTTGAATAACATGTTCTCAACATTGCAGTTGAGAACATGTTTTTCAAAGTACAACATTAAGTTGGTCGATTATTACTCGTTAACCTGTAAAGCCTGCCAGCTGTGATAGTTTTCCTTTTAACTTCGTTATATATACTACTGCTGTGTTTTTTTTCACAAATCCAAGTATAACCATTAAGCTGGCAGACACATGACTGTTAGAATCATGTTTCCCCCCCAGCCACAAAAAAATTGCACTATAAAGCTTAATAATTCGCAAACGGATCCCTGAATTGAAAAATAGTTTACACACAATCTCAATATTCTTGAACGGCCTTTCTAACGATAGCACACACCACACAGCCACACCCTGGGATAAACGAGAAAAAGAAACGTGTAGGGGAGGTACCCAACATTTTTTTTTCTTTTTTTTTTACCACTTTGTCAAATTACAGATTTCTAGTACTGTGCTATGCCGCGGACAGACAGACAGACGGACATGGCCAAACTATAAGGGTTCCTTGTTTACTACGGAACCCTAAAAAGTCAGAAAGAACTCAAACTGCGGGCAGAAGCTAGTAACTTATAATGCCATAGACTAAAACACAGTCACGAGAGCGAAAACACGGTCACAGCTAGTTACATTTATGTAAAATAAAACTCTGTGGTCCATAGTATTGTCAGCTCTATTACCTGTGTGACAAGGTCCTGTGTTGCATAACTGCGTGCTATCAAGGACGGTCATGGCGTCGCAGTCATAGGAGTTCTTGTCACCTCGCAAGCACATGACGCGTCTGAACTGCTCCCCTCCACCGCATTCTTCAGAGCACTGAAATCAACATTAAGGAGCAGCCTTAGCTTCACGTGTCAATCAATATTGTAGATTCTAGTCATGCATGTTTTTTTTTTTGTTTTGCCCCCCATCATCTGAATTCCGTTAAACTCGCACTTAAATGCGTGACTACCTCATGATTTTATAAAAGCTTCGTTTACCAAATAAGTCAGACAAAGGACCAATATGGCCAAAAATATATTTTAGGATTTTTAGTTATTTTTTAAGTCACTTAAAACTCAATTTGGAATTCTAAAATGAAACTGCTTACCACAGTCCAAGGTCCAGCGAACCATTGCGGAGGGCACTCCTCCTTGGGCACTGTGCAAGGTTTGGTGTCGTTGTACTTAGTGAGGTTGGCGCACTTGGCATCTTCTACCACTGCCACGCCTTTCCCACTCTCGTCATCGACGTACATGCCACATGAAATATCCCTGGTCTGCACTCCGTCGCCGCACTCTACCGAGCACTGTTGAAGAACAATGGATGTTACTTTTGTTAAAGGCTTATTACTCTAGTCCCTCTAATGTTGGTTTCAAAGGTCCATCTGGTATTCTAAGATGAACCGATGACACAAAGTTAAATAGTCTTAAATATGCATGTATTTTCCGTCCAATCCATAACTACTTAGCGACACAAACAGGTACTGTCGTCGATATGCAAACCTTCACGATACCTTCACGATGCCTTCACGATGCCTTGCAAATAGCCCTACAAGAAAGACAAAAGTGATCGTTTTAGTAAAGTAATTTAAACTTCTTTATTATCGATCAACATACTTTGCTCCATTGCGTCGCGTACCAGTTCACCCCGCAGGCCGGCAGGAGGTCTTTACGGCACTCCTCGTGGTCAGCGGGACGTTCAAAGCGAGAGCAAAAGGTCTCGTTCACAACTTGATAGTTTGTCGTTGCACACACCACCGTTCGAGTACGGAATTTCGAGGTGCAGGAGTCACACTGAAAATTATATATAAAATGTATTAGCAGAATTTTGTTTGTCTGTTGATATAAAATGTTACCCTTCGACCATCTTTGGTAAGTGTTTGGAAAAAGCGCATCCCTCGTAAGTATATATCTCAGATACAGACAGACAGTTATTGATGATGTGAATAACTGTCAATCTTAGTAGATTGGCTTTTTATTTTAGTAGCATGTGCTGTCCCACTCCTGGGCATAGGCCTCTCTGCACTAATTCCATATATCGAGAGCCCTGAAAAACTGGAAGGCGGACGCGCATCCTTACAGTTTTGATGGAACCTATCCAGATCGTCCCGCCACGCCATCTCCTTTGTAGCCTCACTTTCTTAGGGCACTAGTTCTGTGCTTAGATTGTAAAAACTAAAGTACGTAAACGTAAATTTATAAAATAATGTAAATTGGTCGAACCATTATCCAGTCGTATTGGAATGTGATTTAAGTGGTATTAGCCGTAAAACAGATACAATGTACGTGATGCTATTGAGGAAGTATCACCAATTATGTGATGAATACCTAGCCAAAGTTGACTTCAAACTAAATTGTAATCATGAAAATGTAGGTATTGCTGTTATTTAATAGATAAATATTACTGTGCTTTAACACAAGCCATTAGACAAGCTACTAATAACTCGTACGAAGAAAGGCGTATAACCAAAAAGTGTAACTATGTTACTGGTTGGAACTACCGTAATAAACCACGGAGCACACGCAACCCTTTTTAGATCTGGTTACTTTACGGAAGGCTATGAAAATATGTGTCTTACTAGAAAGACCTTTAAAAATTAAATGGTGTCAACATAACCAAAACCAAATAAAAACGGATATTATTGCAAATCTCGGATATTATTGCAAATCTACTAATATTTTTTTCAGGATTCATTTTGGCAGAACTTAACACTTTAAATTGCGTTGCTTTTGCAACCATTTGTTTTGGTTCTGCTGGAGGCTTGTGTACTGTGCGGTTTTGTATATACCTAGTAATCGTGCCCAGGCGAGTGAACTGAGTTTTATGATAACTTTAAACATGTTACTTGGTTGTGTTCATAAAATTAAACTTGGGAAGTTCCCGGGGCACGATTACGGCTTACTTTAAACCATGTTATCCGGGGTTCAACTCAGTTAGCAGAAAAACTAGTGATACTTTGTAATGCCATGTTTCCTAGATTTAAGTAGCGCATTTGATACAATAAATTGTGACACTACACGGGATAAAATATTCAAACCGGTATACCACATAACATTTTTTACATCATGAAGTATTAGTATGGGGCCCAAACGAACGCTGTAAAATGGGGGGAGGCCTTGTCTAGCGATTATGTTCTCAGAACGGGCGTAAGACAAGGCGGATTACCATCACCCATATTATTATATGTATGCGAATCACCTGACAGAGGAGCTGAGAGAAGCCGGGACGGCTGTTCAGATAACAATACCTGTAAATAATCTTAGTTACGCCTTGCCGACGATATAGTTTTGCACAGCCCGTCTATCACGGCAATGCGAAAGTTGATAAGAATGTGTGAGGTTTAAGCATGGTCTTAAGTATAATGTTAAAAAGGGGCAAACAAGGTGTTTTCGTTACGACAACAGCACATTATGTACATATACCGGGCATATTTATATGAAGCGCTAAGTTAGAATCTGTCAATGTTTCACATATTTAGGTCACATACTGACTGAGAAACTTAAAGATGACGAGGATATTGAAAGACAAAGACGTTCGCTCGCTGCTAATAATAATTTATGCTGGCACGACGATTTACAAAGTGTTTAAATCAAGTGAATATTACTCTATTTTATGCTTACTGCTGGTACCTTTACACCTGTGCCCTATGGTACAAATACACGCGCGTGCTTACAATACGTTCCGTGATTAATATAACAAATCCATACTGGGTCTGCCTTGGCAGTTTAGTGCGTCATGTTTGCCATCATACATACCTTTTTACCCGACTGCTGATTTATTTTGCATAATGTACACTCAGTTAAAGGCTCGACTAAAACTTATGAGTACATGACCCTGTTAGGGCGCAGCCATATTATAACATTTAACTTATATCTATTTTAAAATATTTGGACGTTAACATTATATTGCATACTTACTATCAATATCACATTCTTGTTATTTCCTTCATTTTACATTATTACATATAAATTATATTTTTAAATATTAGAATGAAAGAAAATATAAAAACATTTAAAAATATAAAAAATAGTAGCCCACCGGTATCGGGAGCAGGGTCCAAGCTACCGGCGGTCAGGGCTCCAGAGAGAGGAACCTCCTAACAATGCGAGCCGTGTCCAGGAGTACCGCTTTCTGGATCAAGCCCTTAATCCAGCTGCCCAACGAGAGCCTCCTTAGGTGTTGGTCGAGGCTCTTAGCAATTAAGCCATTGGCTGATATGACTATCGGCACAATGATCGCTGAGTCCACATCCCACATGTCGACAACCTCGCGAGCCAAGTCAAGATACTTAATTTGTTTATCTTTCTCGGCTTTCACGAGGTTCCCGTCATGCGGGACCAGTATGTCAATGATCATTGCGCGCCGCTCTCCTCGATCCACCACCACTATATCAGGCCTATTGGCAACAATGGTCCTGTCAGTGATGATGGATCGATCCCAGTACAATGAGATATTTCCATTTTCGAGAACTGGGTCGGGCACATACCTGTAGTACGGTACTTCCGATTCCACAAGGCTGTATTTCACAGCAAGTTGCTGATGGATAATCCTGGCTACAAGGTTGTGTCTATGCAAGTACTCTTCGTTAACTAGACGAGAACACCCGGAGATAATGTGTCGGATTGATTCTCCCGGACGGTGGCATGCCCTACAGATGTCAACCGTGCCGTCCTTCACAATGAATCTCCGGTAATTGTTCGTCATCATAACTTCGTCCATAATTGCACAGACAAAACCTTTGGTTTCCCCAAAGAGGTCACCAAAACGCAGCCAGGCTACGGACGCTAATAAATCTACATCGGGTCCATGTAGGGCTCGGAAGTAGCGTCCGTGAAGCTCCTTACTCTGCCATACCTCCTTGCGATCGTTAGTGTCAAGTACTACAGGCCTGCGCCAGTTCTCTTTAGCCAACGAGAGCGGGGTAAGGCCCTTGTCCACCGCGACCACATCTCGAAGCATCCCCACGTCGGCTTCTAGGAAATATTCCCTGAGACTGCATATCTCGCGATTGTGGAGGGTCTTAGCGTTTAAAAAGCCTCGACCTGCACACTTTTGCGGGATATACAGTCTCATTACCGATGACCGTGGATGATGCATTCGATATGCAGTCAGCAGCGTACGGACCCTCCTATCCAGGGCGTCAGGTTCGGTCTGAGTCCATTTGAGTACGCCGAAAGAGTACATCAAAACCGGCATGACCCAACCGTTGAAGGCGCGCACCTTGTTTCCGCCTGATAGAAGACTATTAAATACTTTCTTCAGGCGGCCAAAGAAGCGCTCCTTCAACGATTGCTTCATGTCAGTAACATTGATGCCCAACGCTTCCGACATACCTAAATACTTATAGGTTTCGGATGCGGAGAGGGCTCTAAGGTTTATGGAATCCGAGAGTTGGGTTCCGACGGATTCCACAATCTCCCCTCGCTTTACATGCATGACCGCACATTTGTCCACACTAAATTCCATCCTGATGGCTCTACTGAAAGTTTCAGTTACTTTCAGTAGCTCCATCAGTTGCAAGTTCACATTCTTTATTATTACTAATATAAAATCTCTTTGTAACATATTTAATTTCACTCATATTAATTAAAGTCATTTGAAATACATATAAATAGTAACATTAATAAAATAATTGTATACATAGATATAGCATTTGTGCTTTATTTTAGCTTCCTATCTTCTTTATACTCGTTCATACTATAATAACTTTTTTCTAAAATATGCAGTGTTTTTGTGGATCTTATATGTTCAGGTAACTTATTATATGTTTAGATGCTTCGGTATTCTGGGCTAATTTTATACATCTCTAGTCTAGGTGCTGGTAGAATTAGTTTAGTTTTGCGGCGCTCATTCTTATCAAAATTAAAGAGTTATAATTATATTCTTTTTAACAAATAGGTATGGCTATTTCTAGAATATAAATTGAGGGTAACGTTAGGATTTTACTTGATGAAGTGGGGTTTGCAGCTATCTCTAGGTTTTATGTGATAAATTATTCGTAGACATTTCTTTTTGGCAATAAATAGGTCTTTAGCATCTACACTGTGCCCCCACAGGATGATTCCGTAACTTAGCCATGCGTAGGCATACGCATATTATGCAGTAAGGGCACAGTCTTTTTATGTGTTTGATTTGAGCACACCAAGACTATATGAAAATTGTGATAGTTTTATTTTAATTTTGTCTACGTGTTTTTTCCAATTTAAATGAGTATCCAGTGTAATACCTAATAAATTGAATTCATCCACTTCTTCAATTTTAATATTATTGGTTATGGTACAGTGCAATGCGGCCCACTGCGGGAGAAATTGGCAGTAAGGTTATTGTTGGTTTAAGTTATATCTGAGATACCTACTAAAGTACTATAACTCGTCGTTTACTTACTCCAGACCAATTGGATGTGACCCAGATGACTCTACCACAAGGCTCCAGCATACAAGACTGTACTTCCTCCGGTTTCGCCTCAATACAGTTCCCATCGTCTAGCAATTCGATATGGCCATTTTTCTTCTGGTAGCAGAACACCTCCCTCGTCTGCTTACCCTCATCACAGCGCTGGTTACACTGATGGAGAAAACAGTTGATCAGTTGGGTTATTATTATTGTAAGGAAGAAGAGAGCGCTCGGAAACCACTATGAACTTGACAACAATGCACAAACATAGCACATTGCATCGCCACCGTATTGCGTTGATGCTCTCGTCCACTTTTTCTTCGAAATTTAAAAAAAAAGATTGATACTCGTATAGCCTAAGAAGCGAGAACTTATAGATGAATTTAGCAGAGAGGTCTGGGATAAGTTGGGGATAACCTCTACATATAATAATATTGAAATTTAATTAATTCCAGTCACTTTTCATTTCTGAGAGACTCTTTTTTCTGTCATGATTGCAAAGTGACGGGAAGAGAGTAAGAGTAGTTACTGTTTCATTATTGAAATTGATAAAACTAAGCTCCTCACCAATTTGGACTTCGAATAAGAATGGCTAGTAGTACAAAAAATAAAATAAAAATAATCCGCAAACAATACCAGTACTCTTTTTCATCACCATCATCATTCCTGCCAAAAGAAGTCCACTACTGGACATAGGCCTCTCCCAATCACCGCCACTTCGACCGGTTCTGTGCTTCTCGCATCCAGTGGATTCCTGCGGCCTTCACCAGGTCATCGATCCACCTTCTGGGAGGCCTTCCAACGCTACGTCTTCCGGTACGCAGTCGCCACTGGCCGATGGGACAGAACTATTCGGGCCCATCGGCCATCTGTTCTGCGAGAAATGTGCCCTGCGCATGCCACGAAAATTTGGTAACTCTTCGGACAACGTCGGTTACCTTGGTTCTCCTACGGATCTCTTCATTTCTGATTCGAACACTTATCGAAATTGCAAGCATATATAGCCCTCTCCATTGCTCTTTGGGTGACTTTCAGCCTTCTAATGAGGCCACGTTTGAATGCCATAGATCATCACTGGCAACACGCACTGTTCAAAAACTTTTATCTTGAGAGACTGTGGTACAGACGATAAGATAGTACGTAGCTTCCCGAACGCTACCCAGCCAAGTCATACTCGACGATTGACCTCTTTAGCTAGACAGTTTCTCCTAGGCAAACATAATCATTCACAACTTCGAGGGTAGTCTCCGATCTTCATGAGGGTGGGTGTAACATGGGCATTTGTCATGACCTTCGTTATGTCCAGGTTCATTTTAAGACCCACTCTTTCGTAAGCCCTACTGAGGTTACCGAGCATTGTACTGAGGTCCATTGTCTCAGCCATGACTATTTTACCATCGGCCAACCAAAGGTGAGTGATGTACTCGCCATTGATGTTGGTGCCAATGCCTTTCCCGTTGAGTACCTTGAAGACATCTCCCAGTGTAGCGGCGAACAGTTTCGGAGAGATAACGTCTCCCTGTCTCACCCCTCGCTGCAGAGGGATAGGATAGGTTTCAAGGTCTGGTCCTCGAGTCGGACTGACGTATATAGTTGCGTTTTCATACAAACACTTTAGCACCTTGATGTAACGATAGTCAATCTAGCACCGTTGAAGAGATTGCAGTACTGCCCAAGTTTCGCAGGGAGACTGAAATGCTAAAGTAGGATGCACCAGGGGTGATCCTCTTCGAGGTACAGTAGTTGGTTCCTATGGCTTTGGTAAAAGAAATGACAGAGGCAAAAAATGTCTGTAATACTGTGTAGAGAATCAGTTGGCTAACATGAATACTTGGTTCCAAAATCATCCGAGGTGGCTATATACATGGAAATATCCAACAGGGCATGGAAATCAGATTAACTATATAGCAATTGGGTCAACGTGGCGCTCGTCTATCACCAATGTAAAAACACTTCCTGGTGCTAATTGTGGTAGTGACCACCAGCTTCTGGTCGCTGACTTCAGGAATCCCTAGACTACCGTTCCCCTGAACAAAAAAGCTGTAGACCACATCCAGAAAACGATTAACGACAACACCAAGTCACTAAAATGAGATCGATTTGACTCAAGTGAAGCTGACTGGAATAACCTCAAGAGGACTGTTTTAGATATGGCCAAAGTGAGTCATGATGCATTTATCTGTACGGAAGATGGAAGAGTGAATAAGTCAGGAGTTTTGGAAGTCCTTTAAAAAAACAAAAAAAACTAACTGAAAGCAGAGGGTCTGAGTTCTGTTAGACAGAGAAGCAGATACAATCAGCTGCATTGGAGTTCCAAGATCTACTCGGAAGGATAGGGATGTGCACATCAACAGCGTCTGCGAGAAAATTGAGTGGCATTCCGTTAAAGTGCAAACTAAGGATCTGTTCATGAAAAATAAACAGCTAACAGGTTACAGCACCTTCAAACCAAAATGCTGAGTAGTGGAAGACAGTAGAGGTAACACTTTTTCTGAGCTAGATAGTGTTTTGTATAGATGGAGAGACTACTGTTACCAACTATACCGGGATTTTGATGGTTTATGCACTGAGTGTTGAACAGAAATAATGGAATGGAAATATGTGTTCCTCCCAGATAGGTTAATCAACATTTAAGGGTATGAGGAATAGGGTGTAAAGTTCACTCATCCACCATAGAAAAGGGAGGACCCTCCGATCAAATGGGTGTTATGTCTGGCGGGCAACTGCTCAGGTGTTGATGTCGGATAGTCTTATATGTATATTTCACTCGCGCGGTAAACTCTAGTTGCGCGATGCAGGGTTTGTAAGACCATCCTTGTATTGTATAAACTCAATTTCCTTTGTATTATATAATTGCATAGCACAGGTGTGAGTACTATGAATAATACAAAAGAGCTACCATTTACCGGGTAATATGTAGTATTTCATTGACTTGAATGTGCCCTGGCGGCTGTGAGTATGTCATGCTCACTCAAATGTCTCGCTGGTGGTGGCGTGTGTGTTGGATCGTTAAGTTCCCTTCAAAATTGTTGAACTAAACGGTGCTGATCCATGCGTCATGTTCGTGAACGGGCGCCATCAGTAGGGACTGGTCATATCTTATCTGCCATGGCTTATTTTAATTTTTGAATTGTTTTTATATTTTTATTACGGACGTTTTTTACGTGCACGTCTTTCTACATTGTACTCAATGTATAATTTCAAAATGAATGATGTAACCAATATTTTGTAAGAATATTATGATTAGTGTCCGTGGTGATTCCTGCCCGTTCTTCTCCATAGGAACCTACGCTTTGGAATGGGCAACTAGCTTCATATTTCTGACTGACTGACCCCTTGACAATTCAAAAGTGCCTGTAAATGGTTTAATTGAAATAAATGCTTTGAGTTTGAGTTTAAGTTTGAAAATCGGAACTTATCCAGACCAAAAATATCATATCTTAACAATAATATGATACAATTGGTTGCTGCCGTAAACGTAATAATGGGGATGATGCCTTTTAATACAGAGCGGGCATTCAAGAAATTCTATACGTTTTCGACAGTCTTGATTGTGCTTACCGGATTCCAATCTTTAATGAACCACGTGGGGCATGAAGAGTCCTCATTACATTTCTGGAACACTTCAGGCTTCGGGCCCAGCAGGTCGAAACACTCCTTGTCCGGTACGACAGACTTGATACTGTGCACACAAAGCAATTGTTTTCTATTAGATGCAGTATATATACTTTTGTAGGGAATCGTTCATGGATGGGTGACCATCCATTACATATCGTGAAACCTCCATGCTTCGGAAAGGACATAAGGCCGTTGGTCTCGGCTGTCATTCGTAAATATATGATAGTACGGGTAGTCAGAAGACCAAAAGTCTGACAACCAGTCTTATCTTCAATGGGTATCGTGTTACCCAGTTACTGGGTTGTGGAGGTCAGGCAGGCAGTCGCTCCATGTAAAATAAAATTCAGCTGCATTCGGTTAGACTGAAAGCCGATCCCAACATAGTTGACAAAAGGCAAGGCAGATTGATCATAAGACGGAAATAAAACAATTACTTAAAACTTGGCTTTTATATTCGGAAGGAACTTATATTCTTATCACTATAGATTTCTTAACTAGGCGATGAATATCCCGCAACTTAGAAGCAACATTGAGTGACCTCGCTAAACATATCTAGCAAATCAAACATGAAGGGGATGGGAGAAACATGTTCCGTCACGCGTGTCCTGCGATATCGCTTGATACTGAAAGTAGTATAGTGAACTAAATATAACCTAAGTAGAGATATCAGAAGAATTCATCATGCCTTTTTTCACTCGAAAACTTACCCATAATCAATAATCTTCTGGCAGGTGAACTCCCTTGACTTGACACCTCCACTGCCGCAACTTTGGGAGCACTCTCCCCATGGTCCTTCGACCCACTGCGCAGGGCAGGGGTCTGGACTGCAGGACTGGTTGGTGGGGGGCTTCAGACCGTCGTCGCACAAGATAGCATCTACTATCTCCAGTTCATCTCTTGATCTACATATCACGTTACGAGTTTGAAAGCCTGGCAAAGTATTAAGTACGATTTAAATGCCTAGAAATTAGTCTTGTAAAAAAGCAAGGTAGGTGCAGGGTTGGAAGCTTGTTCAGCAGTGGATTATAAGCTGAAGACAATACCTTGTTACGAGATCATATTTAGGTCTTCAATAATAATTTACCTACATAGGTCACTTATCCGAGCTATGAGAACAACAAGTAGGTATGCAGTTTGCTCACCTCCGCCACAGGTGGCGCTACACGGCGTGAACTCTTCGTGCACCCAGTTATATTGCTTGTCGGTCGGTGGAGCTGAGTGGTTGGGCACACTGTACTCGTACCTGATCCCCACGTTCTCATCTTGAAGAAGAAGCTGGTACAGAGGATATTTTCTGCGTTATTTAGAGATTTAGTCGGGCGGAACTTCGGCCTTCATTGCAATTTGTATAGGAGCTAGCGACCAGCCCCTACTTAGCACTGGTGAACAGCTGATAATTTTTTCGTGATTCCGATATTGGTCCAATGGATAAAGTTTTTCAATTTGATGGTCCGTACCACATAACACTGACTTAAACATGACCACACATTTCTGATACAAGCTGTAGATATAGAAAATAGATAAAAATTTAAAGTTAAAAAAAAGCTCCGAATTACGTGCGAACACTAAGGCCCGTATTATAGAACCTCACTCAACACTCAAGCATTATTTAAAACTAGTTTCAACAAATCAAAAGGCTAACGAGTTTTAAGGCTGAGTTAGAAAGAGAGCAAAGAAAGAAACAAAATACGTTTATTTGCGATACTTATGACGCAGCAGAAAAAAAAAAAACACGAAATAACAATTTGGGGGAAAATATGTTTTGAGTGAGGTTCTGTAATAGGATCCTAAAAACAGATAAGTACAGTAAAAAAAACAAGTTTTTAATAAATAAATTAAGTTTTTAGTTTTGGTGTAACTTCAGCAGGAACTCAATTGGTAAATATAGAACGACTATCGAGTGACTTTAAAATAATCATTATTTTCTTACAGAAAGATACAGAGGTTCAGTGGTTGGTCCTAGGCACCGCAGTTTGTCCTGCTCGGTGAACCCTTGCTTATTGCGCTCATAGGTCCAGAGGGCGCCGGCGATCATTATGGTCCTCGGGAAGTCGATGAAGTAGTGGCCGTTTAGGTAGTAGGTGCCGTTCTTAGCTCTTAATGCTGTAGAAATTCCATAAAAGTAGATGATCAATTAAGGAAATGGTTTCTTTTTCCTGAAGTGGCGTTGTAAGCTGTCCGCCAGGCCAGCCCACATAGTAAAGTAGAGCTACGGGCGCCTACGTAGTTCTACTTTACTATGTGGGCTGGCCCCCCACCCGTATACCGGTAAGCCCCTTAGGGGCTAGTACACCCCTATACCGGTATAGGGGTGTACTAGGTATAGGGATGCTGCCAACTTATATTATGCGATACCGTACCAACACCCATACTTTTCATACAAGAACACATACATATACTAATAGGTAGATACTCGTATAGAAATGTTGTTCTGTTCTTGTTTCTAAGAGTAATTAGTGCTGTTTGATCTAAGATTTATTGTAAAACTTACCCAAATAATTATTTGAAGGTTTCACTTCTTCAATATATATGCTAGTAGAGCCTGCAGGCACCAGTAAGATGTCGTTGTATCCTATAATCAAAATAAAAAACAGACTTAAATTTGAACACACATTTCTGATACCTACAGGCTGTATATAAAAAAAAAAACCTAATCACATTTTTTTTTTTATCAAGCACGAATTATAAGAAGTACTTACCACTCATAAAGTTATAAATCAAAGGATTGATAGCTGAGTTGGCGTAGCACATAACGTGAGAGATCAGAGCCAGACAGGCTAAACTCAAAATAAACGGTAACCTTCCTAATTACTTTGAAACAAGATTACATCGCGTTCAGTAAACCGCTTACCTTTCATGAGATCCTGTGAGTCAAAGATCCCATCAGTAGTGCGACAGCTAGCGCCGTTCCCTCGGCACTCGCGACATTTGTCTTCGCGTGCGGTTGAATTCAGCATCATGTCGCAACCCACGGGCTGGTGAAAAAAAGAATAACTTACCTATAACTCAAAGGACCAATAACTAAGAAGAATATAGTGGACCTTCGATAATTCATCTTAAAGGCTCAGTGAGCTTATTATGTGTGTAGATTCGGGCTTCTGGCCTTTTAATCCAAAGAAAAAAACTTTCTGCAGATGTTGTTGGTAGACAAAACCACGACAAACCTGTTAGCCGAGACTAACAGTCACAGTACCTGACATGTGCCATTGACACAGACGTCGAAGGACTCGTCATTACACCTGGTGCCGTCCGTCACTTGCTGCTTGTGTCGGAAGTAGCTCCGCTTCCCATGTAGCACACAGTTCAGCTCGCAAGGATTCGGAGCCTTCGAATATGGCACCCAGCTGAGAAACACAAAAATCTCATATTCAGAACTAGTATCTCAGGTTTTTATGGTAGGTGTCTTTGTACTGATATACCTACCAATAAGGACACGATGTCAGAAGCCAAAATGTCTGACAATTGGTCAAATTTTAGTATGATCTTTGGATGTTTCATCGGATTCTAGTAAGATAATACCATATGCAGAAACTTCCAAGATGAGGCTTTTGAAACCAAGTTCTTTAACGCGGCTTGCGGTAGGAGTAAACTGGCAGAAATCGTCACGTTACGAAAAAGCTTTATGCCCGAAAAATTCTGTTTTAATTGTTAATTAAAAGTTATTTTTTTGATAATTGATGAACTGTCATTGTACGGAAATCCTATACAAAGCGAGATCAGCATATACTGGAAATTTTGATGTAATTTTCGTCCTCAGCAAATGGCTGATATAGATATCAAAAACGAAGTTTCAGTTATATTAGTCCTACATCAGCCTGTTTATTCTGTACTTAAAAATCTACTAGTTTAGATTTTTAGTTGACACTATTGACTCACTTCGCCTATGTTTTCACGTTGAGATTTTTACAGAATAGACCAGCTGTGCTGGCCAACTCACGAAATGGAAAGTTGAATTAAAAGAAACAAACAAAATTCCGACAAACTTAACTTTGCTGTAGAAATTGTACGTGTTTTCGCAATATCCGTATCAATCCCTAAGGTATCCCTATGCCATCCCTACGGTTTTCGCAAAAAATCGAATCATCAAATCATTCTATTTATATGATTTGATCATTCTATTTATATGATTTGATCATTCTAATTTGCTACAAACAACCATAGACACAATTTTACGCAGCTAAACGAGTTGAATGTTGTATTGGAAAATTTCGAAAACTTACTAAAATAAATTAAGGAATATGTAAACAATGCATTTTATTAATTTTAGACTAGACATTATGTTTCATAGTAACATTTACTGCTTAAGACACAATCAATATATAGTGGAATGGAAATAGTGTTAGTTTTATTTTTCAAAACGTCCGGGTTCGATTCCCGATATGAGTACAAGTTTTTTTTAAATGTATGAATGCAGTTTTTCTTGTTACTAAAATCGATGACTTGGTTCCTAAGAACAGATCTTTGCATGTCATATAGTTTCAGACTTTCCCATACTGACAGACCTAGGTGTGCCACCCTGTATATTATTGATATTTTATTCTTCTTTGATTTCTGATAACGTTTTAAAATACATATCATGCCAACCAAAGACTAGACATTGCGTACCTAAGGGCATTAGCGAAAAATAAATAGTTTCAACTTCTTACGTTACTTTAACCATAGAGTTCTCTGAAATCTGATTTCGTAGTTATACCTCCCTCATGTATGTTTACACCTATACTCGTAATAATTGAAACGACATACTTAACAACGGTGGCGTAACCGATGTACGTACGAAAGATATTCAGTACCTAACCTTACCTAGTACTACTAAAACTGAATCATCACGTCAAGTGAACGCCATTATTACAGACGCCAATCTTGTTACGACTCTGAAAGGTAAAGATGAAGAGTTATTTGTGTCCATCATTAATGACTTTTCAGACTACCTAATTTCTGGAACTGCGAGTTCTACTGTGACCACTAGCGACACGCACATCAATTGAACAAGCCAAACGCCGCGTCGTTTACCGCCGCCCGTATAAATAGTCTTACCAAGAAAAACTAAAGGTACGAGACATAATTAAAGATCTTCTCGATACGGGGATAGTGAGGGAGTCACAGTCAGAGAGAGTATTCTAGTCCTACAATTAAACAGTAAATAAAAAAGACGGCACGGATAGAATGTGTGTTGACTTTCGGGCATTGAATCAAATCACAATTAAAGATCGTTATCCGATGCCATTGATCGACGACCATATTGATAGTTTGGGTAGTTTTAAATATTTTAGCTCATTAGACATGGCAACTGGTTTCCACCAAATGAGAATGAATGAGGCCCAATACACAAGACTGGTTTCGTCCGCCCCCCGAAGGCCATTAAGAATTTGTTAAGAAGCCTTAAAATATGGTCGGACGAACTCTACCAGTCTTTGCAGTCACAACCGTTTGTATAGCCAAACTCACCAAAAAAGGGTGAACAATTCGCATGGGGACCAGAACAGAGAAGGCTCGCCAGAAGATCATCGAGCGCCTGACGAGTGAACCCATTTTGGTAATATTTGATCCTAGTCTAGGCACGGAAATTCACACTGATGCGAGCAGTGCGGAGTACGGTGCTATCCTAATGCAGTCATCTAGAGTTTACCGTGCGAACGACATATATAAGTCTATCCGACATCCGGGCAGTTGCCCGCCAGACACAACACCCGTCTGGTCGGAGGATCCTCCCATTTCTATGGTGGATGAGTGAACTTTACACCCTGTTCCTCATGCCACTAAAATACAAAATACTGTCTAAGATATAAAGAGTTCGAAGCTGTTATTTCCTTTTTTTTTTTTTAATCAACTTCTGGTTCCTAAAAATATTATATTTTATATCGATCTATGCTCAAATTACAATTAAAATAATATTTTTAAGTGATTTAACTAATACATTTGTAGCGGTTACACCGCCACATACTAAATACGCATCAAAGACATGACGTCACACAAATCCTGCATCGCGCAATTAGAGTTTACCGCGCGAACGACATAGATAAGACTATCCGAAATAAACAGTTGGGCATTCGGCCCGCCAGACACAACACCCGTCTGGTTGGAGGATCCTCCCTTTTCTATGGTGGATGAGTGAACTTTACACCCTGTTCCTCATACCTCTAAACATTTAAATTTTCGGATGTTTTACTTTACTTGTACTTGTGTGTGTTGTGTCACAGTTGTGTGTTGTACTTGTGAGACCTACCTCCTTGTAGCCTATTATTAGTAATTCTCATCTGGATGATGTTATAAGGATAGCATGTAGCGACAAGCCAGATTTTGATTAAGTTTTGAAAAAGTGTTCACAGTATCAATAATCGCAATAATCGCATTAAAACGTATATACATCTTTTTCACCTCAGCACCTCAAACAAGCAGGTTTTGCTGTCAAAAAACAGTGAGCAAAATTCGATTTTGCTGCGAGCGTGTAACAAAGTAACTTTTTTTTTTTTTTTTTAAATGCCGTGAACAGTGTTGGGTCTACTCACAAAATTCTAAAGATTTGAACTTCAATTAGTTTTGTCACTTTCACTTCGATACGAAAAAAACGAGAGATAGAAACAAGTCGATTCGAACTTCGATTTCAAAATTCCATATCTAGTAGGCCTTAAAATGAAACAAAAAAACGTTTTTTTTTGTGGCTTGTGGTAAGATTGCATTGGCAGAAATCGTCACGGGAAAAGGCGCTTGCGACTGCCTTCTTCTGATTCAAAGAGAAAGAAAGACGGAGTTAGATAGTAAGTGTGAATTTGGTCAAAATGCAAATACAAGATGGTGGATGCGAAAATTTTCACATTTTTCATAATGGGTGTCGTTTTCATAGTTTTCAAGGGTGCTAAAGCCGATCGTGAGGTGAAAATGTAAATCCAAGATGGCGGCTGCGAAAATTTTCTAATTTTAGTACCCTCGAAAACTATGAAAACGACACCCATGACGAAAATGTGAAAATGCTGCGAAAATTTTCTAATTTTTCTTCATGGGTATCGTTTCTATAGTTTTCAGGGTTGCTTAAGCCGATAGTGAAGTCAAAATAAAAATCCAAGATGGCGGCTGCGAAAATTTTGTCGAAAATTTTGTCGTTTTCATAGTTTTCGAGAGTACTAAAGCCGATAGTGAGGTCAAAATATAAATCCAAGATGGCGGCTGCGAAAATTTTCACATTTTCGTCATGGGTGTCGTTTTCATAGTTTTCGAGGGTACTAAAGTCGATAGTGTGGTCAACACGTAAATCCAAGATGGCGGCTACGGAAATTTTAAAATTTTTGTCGGTGATCCAAGATGGTGGCTGCAAAATATGAGGTGATGAAGATTATGTAAAAAAAAACCTCGTCCGATCCGAAAAGGGCATGTGGTACTGCAGTAAAATTACAAAAGAGTATTTTTTTTATTATTATTTATAGTAAAAAAGTTATTGGTATTTAAAATTCACATTTTTAGTTCCAAAACTACCCCAAATCCATAAAAAAAAATGCAAAACTCGTACTACGACGGCCGCCGCCCGCACCAAACGTAATATTTGGTAAAATTCTCCATTGAAAAAAAATGTGGGGATTCCTTTTTCCTGAAAATTTCCACATAAATATGCTCACAGTACGATACCTAACAACACCCTCACGGATCGGACAGGTATTTTTTTACATGTTGTACCTATGTTCTCGCTGCTGAGGTGAAAAGTTGTATGTGTTACACAAGAGCAAATTTATTTGCATCTCGTGTCATTGAATCCCTCGCAGCGCTCAGGATTCTAACCTAGAATCAGTCGCTACGCTCGTGATTCAATAATAGAATCCTTCGCTTACTCGGGATTCAAAATCAACACTCGCAGCAAAAAACAACTTTGCTCTCTTGTTGCACAAATAACAATTTTTTTCATTATTATAGTAACTACATCATTGACTTGGAATTACGTTTTTTTTTTTTAAATAGTAGACTCCCCTAAGTTTACCCAAGGGATAAAAAATATAAGAATCCTGAACGCAGCCAGGGATTCAAAGTACAGTCTGTTGTCAACATTATCTGACCCACCCTAAAAACGAAACAAATTTAGACCCTGTGCATGTAACATTAAGGTTTATTCAATTTATATGAGCTTATCAGACAGTGCTGATTTACAAATACAATAATAATACAGACACGCAAATTTGATCTTTAACACGTAACGTTAAGGTAAACCCACCCAACATTGTTGGAGCCACCGGCATTATATATCATTTTGTTAAGCTATTTTAATCATTATCTCGTTGATATTAAAGTTGAAAGCTTTTAGTCACACTACATAATTACAACCAAATCTTTAATTTCGCTTATTCCCAACAAGTTCTTGTGGCTTAGCGGTTTGATGCTGGATTGGCAACGAAAAAGATGTGGGTTCGGAAACTGTCTACCTATTATCAGTTCCTTTTTAAATTTGTTGTCATTTCTACAATATTGCTTGCATTATTAAAGAACGACCAATATGATTTACGCCTAATAACTTATTTTGTAAACAGTTGGGTAAATTAAAAAACTTTAAGTTCACAGAATTTATATTCACCAAGAATGGTTGGATACGAAGTAAAACATACATTTGCTTCGTGAGGTAGATAATAAATTCATTTAGGTGACAATAGTTACACTACGCCTAATAAGTAGCAGTGACTGCGCACACACATTTTGTAAATCGTTCCACATAACTCGTGTATTTTTAAGCAATTTGGTGTAAAAAAGCATCATATCGCAACTTGATGACTATACCAAACATAAAATCATATTTTAACATGAGCAGAATGTTGGAATTAGAGAGATTGGTCGTCGATTTAAAGCAGTAAGTGTTTTTTTAATACCTATTTTATTTTATTGATTGTGATTAATGAGCGCGTAGTTGGCTGTTTTACCATTACATTAAATCCTTACAAGTTACATAAACGGTTCCAAAAATGTTTTTTTTTTTTGTTTTAGAGAAATACGGTCAGTCTAAGACGTTTGGAGACAATGGAAATATTCAGCGGATTCGTCAAGGAGCTAAACCCATCAAGTATAGTTCTGAATTCGAACGCCACCGGGCTATTGTTTCAAGCCATGTTGAATATCCATTTTTGCACAATAAACCACAATATTTCAGTGGAAACAGTGAGAAGGCACACGCTGCTTTGATAAGGAATTATAAACCGGAACAGAAAATTGACACCTGCTCATCGTGAAGAAAGGGTCCGTTTAGCCCAGGAATATTTAAATTTTAATTATTATTATTATTAAACACACCATGTAAGTAAATGATCAATAGATTGATTGTTAAACCATTAGAATGTTGCAGATTATGTGATGTTATTGTTATAAATAGATTTTTTCTATTTATTTAACATGTTTATTCACTACACAAAGGCATACCATATACCTAAATCTGTAAAGCATTTCACAGATGAATTCATTTTCTCTATAGCAAACTTTTAAGCATAAGCACGCCTTTTTTAATGTTTATAAATGGTTAGATTTGATTATGGCATACCTACTAATATAATATGTATATTAATTTGGAAATATATGAGCATTTACTTACTTTATCTTACAAACTTTGTTTTAATGAAATAATAAACATTTTAAACCTGCAATTGTTTAGTTTTATTTATATACAAACTGCTCGTTTAAAAAAAAAGACTTCACGTTGTCCATTAAATAATTAATGTAAAAAAAGTGAAAATAATTAAAATAAAACAGCTGAGCAAAAAGCTATAATTAGGTTAAACTTGGTTCGAACGTAGATAACGATGAACATCGCACTACCTTAGTGACCACAAGACCAACTCAACTCTTTTAAAGCGTATTGAAATTTGATCTTAGTTTTAATGCTACACGCAATATTCTAAAATAATTGAACCATATAGTATACATTCATAAAGTTTATTCTTGCACAGCACAAGCAGCCAACCTTCTCCTCGTGCAAATAGATTATTTTATATTTTAATAATCACCCCATTGAGCCAGGATAATAAACAAAATACCTATAAAATAGAAAATAAAAAATTGTAAAGAGACGTTGTTTTTGCAATTTAGTAAGGCAAGGTAATATATGTTTGCGCGTAGTCACTGCATACCCTTAGGTTTTATAATGAATGCGAATATTTATTTTTCAACTACCCACTTATTACAAGTTATGCGAAAATATTACCATATTAGAAAATTTATATTTGAAGGTTATCTGTATATAGTTCTTTACAATAATACAAGAAATAGTTTTGGAATAATTTCTAAATTGAAAGCAAAACAATATCTTCAACGCAGGATTTGATCTCGCAACTTGTTTTTCTCAGTCTTATACACAGACCACGAGACCAGACTTACATGAAAACAATTATTAAAATAAGCTATTACACTAATTATATTATAACAAGTAGTTATAACATAAACCTAATGCTAACGTCTTAAAGATCAAATTTGCGTGTCTGTATTATTATTGTATTTGTTCATCAAGTCTTAGCACTCGCCTGATAAGCTCATATAAATTGAATAAACCTTAATGTTAATGTCAGAGGGTCCAAATTCGTTTGTTTTTAGGGTGGGTCAGATAATGTTGACAACAAACGAGCTTAAAATAGTGTTGCTCCCGAGGTGAACACTCTACTTTTTATCACCCTCTATGACAAAAATAAACGTGTGCGGTCCGACCCTCATCTCTCACGTATGATTTAAAACCAAAACAAAATTTTCGCAGCCGCAATTTGGATTTACGTTTTGACCTCTTTATCGACTTTAGCAGCTTTAAAAACTATAAAAACGATACCCATGATGAAAAATTTGAAAATGTTCGCAACTGCCATCTCGAATTTACATTTTGACTTTACTATCGGCTTTAGCACCCTCGAAAACTATGAAAACGACACCCATGACGAAAAACTTGAAAATTTTCGCAGGCGCCATTTTGGATTTATATTTTGGCTTAACTATGGGCTTTGACGGCCTTGAAAACTATGAAAACGACACCAATGACGAAAAGTTTGAAAATTTTCGTCATGTGTCGTAGCCCATCATGGATTTTCATTTTGACCAAATAATTCACACTTCCTCTCTCATTCTTGCCAGCCTGTTACTTGTTCATACAATGTTCGTCATTGATCTCTTTGGTGATTGCAAACACATTCCAAATTCAAATCGCTAGCTAGCTATATCGATAGCTTTTTTTGAATAGTTGTGATGAAAAATTAAAGCAATACACACATGCGTATTGTTGGACCCCACAATTAAACAGATAAAGATTTTTCTAATTTACTTTGTTATTAAGTCTAGCTTTGTTTTTTGAGATAATTATGAAATATATTCCGTAACAACCGCAAAAATAGCTTTGTTTTCCATAGTTTTTACGATAAATACGTATTTATCAGAAAGGTGGGGCCACTTTAGAACAACAACAACAAGTAGAACAACTATCTTCATGGGATCAACAATATTGTGACGAGTGCATTCCAGTGAAGATAAGATTTGATTAGATCAAAGGGTAATATTTTAAGTTTAATTCATTGATTGATTGAAATGTAAAAAAAATGAGAAATATATATTTTAATTTGATTTTTTTATATATTTTTTTAAACTATATAATATATACCTAAAACCTTAGAGTGATCAAATTCTTGACACATAAACGAGACAAACATTGAGCTAATATTTAGAATAGAAAAAATAAGAGTCGAAGCGAGTTGAAGAAAAAATATGATATGTTATAATTGAATTCTTAAAATCAATAATTACATACTCGAGTTATATCGCCAAAAGTTATTTTATTGAATGGAATCCCGGTACAGTATACCACAACGTGTCTACAGTACCCATTTATCTATGAAAATCTATGCATAGTTAAAATGGCTTCCTATCGCTTGCGTTAAAACTTTAACCAGGTTATTTTTATCGCAAGTGTTATTCTCAAACGCCTGGAAACCTAAGAAGTCGTTAGTTTGAGACAGCAAAATTATTGTAAACGCTAAAAAAACATCAAAATCTGTTGCTACTTCGAATATTTTTACTGTACACTTTAAACTTCAAAAATCATTATTATGTGTTTTTTTTTTAATTTAATAGCGTAATTATTTATAAAAATATTTAAAAAATACCTCCTCATATAAAATTATTTTTTTGTCGGTTACACTAAGTCGGCGGTAATGGCTCAATATGTAGGTAATACTGAATAGATAAAAAAAATGAAAAAAAATTGAAGAAAAGAAAAAGGGAAATGTGTTTAAGTGTATGTATGTGTTTCATATTTTTGCATCGGGTTAGACTGGAACCCTACCCCAACGCAGTTGGGAAACGCTAGGCAGATGGATTGATGTGTTTCATATATTTGTGTGAAATGTTTTAAAACAACTATAACTTACTTGTATTTGAAGCCCTTGAAGGCCTTGTCGTTGAACTCAGCGCACTGCTCAGCTCTGAAGTCGCCGGAGCCGTCAGGACAGTTCTGCGTCTGACACGAGAAGTACTTCGTGTCACCTCCCGTACACTGAGGTCCTTTTGGCCTGCAGACGTAAACAAACAAGTTATAAAGTGTTTCAAACTACAACTCACACAACTCCTCTGCTGAATATACGCCTGTCCAAGCGCACGCCCTTTTAACGAAGATCGTTGCCCCACCTAACCTGAAAGTTACTGTTATAAGTAATAGTCACGTTCCTGGGTTTGACGGGTCCTGGGCTCGATTTCCAAGTCGGGCAAAGTATTATTGGGTTTTTCCAACAGGGATTTCTCAGTAGTAGCCCGGAGTCTGGAATTGTGCCCGGTTGATGGCAATAGGCTCGCCCCCTATTACAAGGGTCTTAAAAAAAAACTGGCAATGGCGAAACATGGGTGTACTACAGGTACACCTCTGCCCAACCCTTCGGGGAAACAAGGCGTGATGTTATGCTATGTCATGTGTAACAGGACTAGTAAACTTATTGATGTAAGTTTTTGCGGCTAACTTCATGCCCATAAAATAATAATATTTTAAGGCATTGCGAGCTAGCTGTTAGTAGTCATATTTTTAAATTAACTAAACGGTTTTTTTAACCATATATTTAGTACCTACCCTGACTGCAAACATATCCTCTTTTGACTGGCCACGCCTCCTCCGCAGGTTCTCGAGCAGGGGGATACCTCTTCCCATTCCCCCCACGGGCCCTCGCCCTCTCCTCCAGGGATGACGTAGGACGCGGGTAGGTTCAGTCCGACATCTTGCCTCTTGTGTCTGATGCGCTGCTGCTGTTCCTGGTACAAGCAATACATGAGAAGTAAGTGAATCTGTATGATTATAAAAATAACCACAAAAAATAATGGGCTGATAATGATAAATTATCTATATAATATGTAAAAATAAATTCCTATTTTTCTGGTCACGCCGCGCCGAAACTTGAGAATTGCTGCACCAAATTGGATAATGATTTTTTTGTTGTGTTATTCTCAGGGCATGATTCTTAGGATAGGTAGGTGAAGGTAGGGTAGGTAGGTAGGTATGCAAGTAGGTTGGTATGTAACTTACGTACTATTGTAAGTAATATTGTAACTTACTGGAGCTGCCTCAATTTATGTATGAAACGATGTTTTAGTTGAAGTAAATAATATATTTTTGTTTTTTTTTCAAGTTAGTACTCGTATGTAGGATATGCTTAAACGTTTAAAATGTTTCACGCATTTTGATGCGCGCATATATTTGTATATTTATTTTAAAAAAATCTGTTCCGCTGATCTATTGGCTAAGGTAGAAGCCGTGGCGGATATTTTACGGTAGGGAATGGACCTCGACCATGGGAGACCAAATGTGGTCGTGGTGTAGCGCAAAAGCACGCAATTTTCCTGGCATGGGTCGATGCTCGCAATCGCAAAGCAAAGGATGTAATTCAAAGGAAGAGGATGGACGAGCGAGGAAGAGCAGGACTGCCAGGTCTTACAAGAAGGTGTGGCGGAGGGATCGATTTGAAAAGATTAATACAGATGGTTCATTCCGCAGAATCATTTAAATAAAAAACGACTCTTGCAACGACACAATAAAGTGAAATTCAGGTCGCACAGCGCTTATTACCTACAGTTATAGTCACCTAGAAGTTGCCTCTCTTTCTATCGCGTAACTCTTATATCTTCTGAATAAGTTACGCTCTCTAGTTCTTCGGTAATGCCTTTGAGAAAAGATTTAACTACTTAATATGGAAAGCACAATTCTTTCTTTACCTTTTTAGGTACAAGACAACACCAATGCAACATCTAAAATATTGCCCAGGTATTTTCAATTATTCCATTTTTTAAAGATTCCTTGTAAAAATAGAAGTTTTATTTTAATTTATTTTATTTATAGTTAATTAAAACGGTCGGGTCGATCTATCAGGTTAAGCTATGCTTGCTGGGGTTGGTCTGTGGATGGGTGACCATCTTTACATAGCGAGACTCCTCCGTGACTCGGAAAGCACGTTAAGCCGTTGGTCCCGGCTGTCATTCGTGGCATCTTTGACAGTCGTTACGGGTCGTCAGAAGCCCGAAAAACTGACAACCAGTCTTACCAAGGGGTATCGTATTACCCAGTTACTGGGTTGTGGAGGTCAGTCGCTCCATGTAATATACTGGTACCTATTCAGCTGCATCCGGTTAGACTGGAAGACAACCCCAATGTAGTTGGGAAAAAGTTAGGCAGAGAGATAGTTAATTAAAACGGTAGGTATAACACCAATTACGTTCATAAGATAGAAACATACATAATGTTGACAAATACATTGCATAGAATGTTACAATGTAAAATAGATTTAGTTAAAAACTATCATGGAACAGTGGACTCCCTTGAATAGGTTTTGGTGTTTCATCACAGATCACCAGTCTGGTGACGCAGTCAAGCTACTTAATCTACCATTCCTCCCTGCGCACACGCAGTTTGGTCTAGTGTCTGGTTACCGGACAGTATAAGTACGCATAATTTTACTCCATTCATCCCCAAACTCATCGCATTCAGGGTTGGCAGTCAAAAGGGCGTTCAACATCTTCAAAGTACTACACACTGGAGATTCGGCTCCGGTAAAAGTTTTGGATAAGGGTTGCGCAAACAGATGGTGCCCCATGAGGGCATAATATATATCATAATATATATATATATATATATATATATATATATAATATATATATATTGTATATATACATATATATATATATATATACAATGTGGAGCAGGACGATTGACATTCCTTAAAACCACATAAAGATCTTTACCCGTATACAAAAAATCAATTAAATCCAATGAATACTTTAGCCACAGGAAATTATTTTTCATTTTCTTATTTTTCAACATGATGTAGATCTGAGTCCGTAATAATAGGTAAACATTGTAAGGTCAAGAACCTGTGCAAAACGTACGATTCTATCTACATCTCAATATGCTTGAGAGACAGAGAAAGGTGTCATACGATTCCACTCTGACGCGCCCCGCCCAGTCCCACAAAATAATACTACAATTAGAAAGAAAAAGAAATATTACTTATGCAAATTATGCATTAGTGGTGCATAGACAATTGCGAGTGTGTGTGTGAGCGGAATTTTTTCGGCAAAAAGTCTCGGGACTCGGTCACTATGTCTGTCAGTGCATAGCGGCGCCCTTTGAGGAGCGCACACGGCTACTTTTTTTATCACGAGACGAGCCGCGCGCGCATTGTCGTGATTTTGTGAAAAAACTTAGTTGTTATTTGTGATTAAAGACGATTTGTGTGACTAGTGTGACTTATTGTTCAGTGTTAGTTTAATATTAGTTAGTTAATTAGGTATCGATGTCGCTTGTGCTTAATGAACAACGGTGGAAACCTTGAAAATTAAAAAAAAATACTATTTATGTAAATTCTGATTGTGATGTGATATTATGTGATTATTTATTCAATCAGTGATCTTTTAATTAACAACGCGCAACTTAGTGAGTTTATGCCGCTAATTTGTTGTTCTCCGACTAAACTACCTACCCACGTCCATCTACGCCCCTCAACGCAGCGCAGGCGCCGCCCCCCGCCTCGACCCGCATCGGACCGCGCAACAGGTTAGTGACTTTTCGTAGATAAAGCGTGTTTACTTTTTTTTTATGCAGTTGATTCTGCTATTTATTTTGTTTGAAAATTGCAATTTTTCAATTTTCCATTAACTACTAATCTTCGTCTTTTAAAATGTTTCTATGGCCTAGTACTGTGCTCGTTTTAATTTAATGTCGTAAGTCCAGATCCACATTATATATATATATATGTAATGATGATATATGTTATATGTAATGATGCCGTGTGATGGGATTTCTTATTGGAAAAAGTTACGAACTTCCATATTATTTAAGATGATATTCAAATCAAAATCAAAAATATTTATTGGATAAAATAAACAATTTACAAAAAAATTGTGATCGCTAACAACCGCATTAGTATGGAATACTGTGTCGCGGCCATTAGCGCCCACCTCCAAGAGGAGAGGCGACAGCGTTCCAGGTATTTGTGTGTAACAAGAAAATATTATATAGAATTAAATATAAAGGATTAAAAAAAAAAAAAAAAAAAAAATTTAAGCACTAATTATATTATTTGTCTAAATGAAATGTATGTAAGTGTCGTGTACGTATGTTTGACTGTTTATGTGATTCGCAAGGCAGTGGGAATGAAAGGACATATTTAAGTTTTTATAAAATGTTCAAGCTCCTCATAAGACAAGGAACTGAGTCACTTATGAGTAATTGATTTAGGTACACTCGCGTGATGTAAGGGGGTAAATGTTCAGAAACCCAATTATTTTGTTGTAGAGAATTGGGCTTATAAAGTAAAGTAATGATAAATGAGATATATATATCTAATTATGAATGACAGTACTAAAATTAGTGATAATTGATGATATTATAATGGCGTGGTGATAATTATTATGTTTTGACTTTGTGTTACAGTGGTGAATGATATTTGTCGTTGTTGCCCTGCAGGTATTTTCGGACAATTCTGCAAGTGATCAGGATAATAGCTTTCTGTATGGTTTGGTGGTGGGTGGAGGGAGCTACGTCTAGTGTTATTAAAGATTAATGCAGTTGTTTGGGAATGACAGCAGTGGTTTAAAGTACTACAGGAATAATGGCAACGCTGTTTAATCGCCACATTCGGTTTATTTCTATTTTTAGTCTGTATATTTTGACAGTTTTTCTGCTACAATGTTTTGTAGGTTGTGTGTGTTTGGAACTGCTATGTCAATAATTTGTGTAGTATATATTATGTTTCCTGTTAATTTAAGTAGTTTTATCAGACATGTTTGGAGTGTTTAATTTTCGATCATTATAAACTATTGCTTTGTGTAGGGTAGAAGTTTAGCTGTCAGTGTTAAAAAAATCTAATGGTACTGATTTGCTCATTGTGTAGGTTCGTGATATCTATTATTCCTTGTCCTCCTTCTTTCCTGGGTAGTGTTAGTCGCTGTACGCAAGATCGAGGGTGGATTTTACTATATTTGTCAAACTGGTGTAATGACGTGTTCTAGGCTTTTAAGTTCCGTTTTTGTCCAGCTTTTTATACCAAGGAATATAAATATGTACGGACGGGTATCGCATAAGTATTTATTGCTTTAATAGTATTTTTGGAGTACAATTGAGTCTTTAAAATGGATTTTAGTCTTTGTTTAAATTGTGGTGTAAGTTTATTTATATTTATGTATATTTTATTGTACACCAGAAAAGATAGCAAAAATTAAGTGAATACTAAAAATTTACAATGGGCGGCCTTATCGCTTTCTGAGGCAACCTTGGAATGGGCAGTGATTGCGTGGACATAAAAATGTTGTCATTGGTGTAAAATAATAAGTATATAGATACAATATACTATAATAGATATATAACTCAACCTCAACTCAAACTCAAAGCATTTATTTCAATTAAACCATTTACAGGCACTTTTGAATTGTTAAGAAGTCGGTCAGTCAGAAATATGAAGTTAGTTCCCCATTCCAAAGCGTAGTAGGTACCTACCTATGGAGAAGAACGGGCAAGAAACTCCACGGACACTCTTTTAAATAAAAAAAAAATACTAATTAATGGTTACATCATTCATGTTGAAATTATGCATATAAGAACAATGTAGGAAAACGCGCACGTTCTTAAAAGCGCATAGAGCATAATTATGATATGGTTTTTATTGCCTTGTGTTTTATTGGCTTCGCTTGAATACTTAGCTGGCCATAAATACTGTTACAATTAAAAATAAGAAAGATATTACATTTGAATTTGGAATCTGTCATTTTTATACGATTGTTCATTGAGTTTTCTAATTTTGGCGCCAATACATTGTACAATATTTTGCGATATTAAAATGGAGTGGGGTGATAAAGAGAACCGAATCGCTGTGATTGCATTACACAAAGTTGCTATGGAGCCAAATGCAATTTTTAAAACTCCATACGCTTGGTATTAGTCAAATGTTTGTGTACCGGGCTATTAATAGGTACAATGAGACCTTCTCTGTTTGTGACAGAAAAAGATCCACGTAGTGTTCGTACGAAAAAGGTGGTCAAAGCAGTAAGGGAAAGAATTTGAAGAAATCCTGTCCAAAAGCAAAAGATTTTATCTCGGGAGATGAAGATAGCACCCAGAACCATGTCGCGTATTTTTAAAGATGAATTAGGACTTGCAGCCTATAAGAGACGCACTGGTCATTTTTTATCTTATGATTTAAAAAAGAATAGGGTGGTAAAATCGAAATAACTACTGAAGCGGTACGCAAAGGGAGGTCACAGAATTTTTTTGTTTACGGATGAGAAAAACTTTACAATTGAGCAACATTTTAACAAACAAAATGACCATATTTATGCTCAAAGCTCTAAGGAAGCTTCCCAATTAGTTGACAGAGTGCAACGTGGGTATTATCCGACTTCAGTGATGATTTGGTGGGGTGTTAGCTATGAAGGAGTGACAGAGCCATATTTTTGTGAAAAAGGTATCAAAACATCGGCACACAGTTGTGCCACCTTACCAACTACCACTCCACTCCACTCTTCCACTTGTGCCAACTACCTTCTCAAGAATGTTATCTTGATACACTGTATCAAGATACCATTCTTGAGAAGGTAGTTAAGCCCATTAACAACACCATATTCAATAACCAAGTATGGTCCTTCCAACAAGACTCGGCTCCGGGTCATAAAGCTCGGTCCACGCAGTCTTGGTTGGAAGTGAACGTTTCGGACTTCATCAGAGCTGAAGATTGGCCGTCGTCTAGTGCCGATTTTAATCCACTGGATTATGATTTATGGTCAGTTTTAGAGAGTAAGGCTTGCTCTAAACGCCATGATAATTTGGAGTCCCTAAAACAATCCATACGATTGGCAGTGAAGAATTTTCCCATGGAAAGAGTGCGTGCTTCTATTGATAACTGGCCTCAACGTTTAAAGGACTGTATTGCAGCCAATGGAGACCACTTTGACAATTGTTTTATATTTATGTATTAAAAAAACACACTGTAAAAGTAATAAATATTATATGCAATAACAAAAAAAATTCTTCGTGAAAAACTTTATGGTAAGACTAGGTATATCCTAACTATTTGTAGGTATGTTCCATGTTCATCTAAGGAATCCATGTTTTTTCCAGACTGTATGAGCGTTCGTATGTTTAACTTGCCCTGACTGAATTGATTTTACACTTGTCTTGTCAATTCCAAATTCCATTCCTATATCACTCGAGTCTGTGTCATTTGCGAGTCCTAATAGTGAAATAGTGAAATAGCGAACAATCTCATGTCATCCATGTCGAGCAGGTGGTTAATTTTACATTCGTGTCTGTCCGTCCGTATGTCATCTGTAGTGTCATTGTAATTAGGGTTATATCCTGGCATTACTGAATTTAATTTATTTTATAGCGGGAGTAAGGCAAGACAGAACCATAGTGTGCTAAGCGAGTCACCAGGGAATATGCCTCGTTGGATCTTGATTGGTTCTGGCTCAACAATACCTGTACATGTACGATGTAAACGTGTTGTCCATTGTGTCATTGTATTATTTAAAATCACAATGATTTGAGGGTTTATCTTATAAAATAATATTTAAAATTTTAGGTTTTTGTTGTCTATATACATAGTACTTATATAGATCTTTCTTCTTCCGCTGGACCAGCCTTGGGGTGGCTGGCCACCACCTCTTTAAGCAGTATTATTTTAATGTTACTTCAGTGCGAGAAAGAAGTGGAGCTATACAGGACGTCTAGCTCCATCTCTTTCCCACGCTCAAGTAAGATTAAAATAATACTGCTAAAAGAGGTGGTGGTAGGGCCCTCTTTTTGAGTATAACCGAGTATAATCGAGTATATTGTAAGTTCTTCCTTGCAGCCCTGACTAAATTTTCGACCGCCTTTTTGTTCTTTGGATAATATTGAATTTGATTCAAGGTGTTTATAAATGATTTGAGTGATGAATGATGTTATTACAGGATTACCTAGTTCAGGCACGTAAGTCTTAGGAATATAATTTACTTTTAAGCAAAACTGTACTAATTTTTATGCCTTGTAATTTTTTGAATAAATATATTATTATTATTATTTATTATTTTATCTGTAATTTGCTGGGTTGGCGCTATAGTTACTGGCTTTTGGTATCATATACTTTATTCCATCAGCTATGTATGTAGGCATCGTTGTTGTATTTTAAATAAAGGTGTTGATGTTATCAGGAATGGGGTGAGTGTAAGTAATTTTTATTTTTAACATATCGGCTTCTTCCAAATTCCTGACCAAAATTGTTGAAGTTCTTTAAGAATCTTGTTGTTCACCTTCATATGCGCGTGCGCATGTGAGCTGTGTGGCGAGCAAGAGTAGACAGACGCGCGACATGTCGACCGAGCATGAGGAGCGACTGATGCAGAGTAAACGAACATCAACTACACGATTATACGACCGTCACGAGCAATGGACAGACTCAAATTTCTTACTGATTACGTTACTGTTCTGATTAGAGAGTTAATATTATATACACAACCTTGTAGCCAGTATTATCCATCAGCAACTTGCTCTAAAATACAGCCTTGTGGAATCGGAAGTACCGTACTACAGGTATTGGCCCGACCCAGTTCTCGAAAATGGAAATAGCACTGTACAGGGATTAATCCATCATCACGAACAGGACTATGGTCGCCAATAAGCCTGGGCTTCAAGTCTGCTATTACAATAGTGTCAGAATGGTCTATCATTGATTTCATGATTGTTGATTTTGACAAGTTTGGTAATCTACTAACACATTGGCGTCATTATGACTTTCCAATGGTCAGCTACTGAAACTCCATTGAAAGAAATGGCATATATTGGTAATCTCGTACATAATGAAAAATGAATGACTGACTTAGGCGGTAATCTGCTAAAATTTTGACAGTTTCTTTGATCAGTGACCTACCATGAGAACGTCATTGTGCAGTCATTTCTTTTAATTCGTTAAGAGTATCGTGTTTGTGGAATACAATGATCAACCAATGATCGACCATTCTGAATTTAGCAGATTACGGACTTTTAGCAAAATGGCAATGTGATCGTGTTGGAATGACGAATTTATAAAAATAGCAGACTTGGGCCCCTGATATAATGGTGGTGGATTGAATAGAGCGGCGCCAATGATTGTTGACGTAACGTTCCGACATGACGGGATCCTCGTGAAAGCCGATAATGATATAGGTATAATGATATTTCGCCGTTGTGTAGGTATGCATATTTTTTTTGTATTTAGAATTAAATTAATATTTATAATTAGGTATATAGTTTTTAACAGACTTCCAAAAGGAGAAGAGGTCATCAATTCGCAGATTGTTTTAAATGTTTGTATATCGCTTATGGACCAAATTGAGTAGGTAATCATTTTTATTATCTATGTAAGAATAGTCTCCGGTTCCTATATGAACAGTATCATGACCTGATGATGAACTTGAGAGATACATAACGGAACTCTTTTTAGAACGATTGCAAATCTTAGGTAATAACGAATTTTGTTCAGTATACATAAACATGTTATTGTTAACCGCATTCCTAAGTAGGGAGGAAGGGGTTGAAGTATTAACTCAAGTTTTTTTTAAAGGATTCCATTTATACATTTTATAATAATGTTGTTTTAGAGTTTAAGTAGATATCTTATCTCGTATACATTACTTGGGTGAATATTGAAACGTACGAGTTGTTTTATTATCATATTTTATTTTTTTGCGGCATCACGTGGCGACTGCGTGAGTGGCTGTCAATGTGTTAACCTAATTAGTTATTTAGTTTCGATAACAACAATAAATATTAATATAAAAGTATAAATATATGTTTAGAACACACATTTATATAAATCTTAAAAACTCTTAAATACAAAGTCAATGTATAAAAAATAAAAGTATAAAAATATATTCGACTCCACTTCATGCCTTGTTCGACCGGCGTACCATGCGTCATTTTCGGCCCACTTTTTCAACATTGTTCAACAGTGATGAATTATATGTCATATGAAAGCTCATATAATATACTTTATTTCATTCTATGGCAGCTAAGTTCAAATCCAGCGCGAAAATGTTTTTTTTTTTGCGTTTTTTTCTGTTTCGTTTTGATATAATATTATAATTAGTTATCTGTCATAACTAGGATTATAAATAGCTCTTGTTTGATACACATAGGCTGTATATTGCCCAGGAACGTGTTATTTTGATTTGAAATGATTAGTTAAGTTAATTTTATCAAGGTCAAGAAAGATTCCAAGGACAGTGCAGGTAACTTGTCAGCTACGAAAATGCACCTGAACACCTCATTTTCTGCCAAGGAAGTCGGCACTCCTACAACCACAATCCAAAGTTTGCAATTTCTGGGCTCGTCGGCGGTAAGTCTAGATGTAGAGAGCTGGACTGCGTGCTTCAGTTTATCAGCGTCATGTTTCGTCTCGGTACTGATAATTACGCCTCCATTTTTTTGTTTTCCGGACACCACAAACGTGCAGCTTCATTTGCTCGGGCCGTATGATCGTTTGCACGAGTTCTTTCGTTTGGTCACTTGATTTAAATTTATCATTGGGATAAATGGCAACAGAGCTTAGGTTGTTGAGTCGAACGTAATCATTTGATCCCTTTTTCACCATATCAACAAAAGAAGCATTTACCGCAGAGCCAGAGTCCTTTATCGTCTGCTTGATCTCCGCAATATGTTCCATCAGGTCGCGCTTTTCTTTAAGTTCTTTCTTCTTTTTCTTTTTTTCTTAACCATGCCATACGCAAGAATGGCTTTATGCTTAAGCGACTGATAGAGGACTGCCATTTATGAGAGGCCAGAACCTACTTTACGACATATGGTAGACATTTTCAATTTCTGCTCCGAGTTCAGGTTTCCATCCGCAGCAAAAAAAAAAAAAATTTTTTAAATGTTTGTGTTTTTTGTTGAAATCATGTATTGCGTCGTGAAATTACTAAAAAGGCAATGATTCAAGTCTTTAAACAAATATCTGTGTCAAATCAGGAATCCGTGTCAATCAGGGAAGTACACAGTGGGAATATTTTTAGACCTCGCGAAAGCTTTTGATACAGTCTCAATTCTTATTTTTTTGCGCAAACTTGAAAATATTGGTATAATTGGCACCCAGCTTAAGCTCTTCACGAGCTACCTAGAGGAATGTACGCAGTGCGTAAAGATTAGAAATGTTCTCAGCAATGATCTGAAAAATACTTTTTTCGGTGTACCACTAGGAAGCAATTTAGCTTCTACTCTGTTGTTGATCTACTAAAATTCTTATGTAATCTTAAGATAGATAATGGCATAATCATATCACACGCTAACGCAATACGGTATCAATGTTGTAAATAAATGGTTTCAGCAAAACCTACTAACATTAAACGCAGACAAGACTAATGATATAAACTTTTCAATTCGCACACCACAATCAGCTCTATCGCACTCAAAACTGCATGCTCATCAATGTAGAGACCCCTCTAATGACCTCTGTACATGTCCCGAAATTAACATCACAAGTAAAACAAAATGCTTAGGGATCATAATAGATGAAACTCTCTCATTTAAATATATGTTTTCAAAAAGATACGCAATATAACGCAATTGTTAGGAACAATTGTTATCCGTTATTTTTAAATATCTGTTAGGTCAACGCCTCGAGGAACTCGTGGCTAAGTAGTAACTGCCGCACGGGTCGATCCGTCAGGTTAAGCTACGCTTGCCGGGGTTGGTCTGTGGATGGGTGACCATCTTTACATACCGAGACTCCTCCGTGTCTCGGAAAGCACGTTAAGCCGTTGGTCCCGGTTGTCATTCGTGGATCTTTGACAGTCGTTACGGGTCGCCAGAAGCCCGAAAGTCTGACAACCAGTCTTACCAAGGGGTATCGTATTACCCAGTTACTGGGTTGTGGAGGTCAGATAGGCAGTCGCTCCATGTAAAATACTGGTATTCAGCTGCATCCGGTTAGACTGGAAGCCGACCCCAATATAGTTGGGAAAAGGCTAGGCAGATTGATTGTTAGGTCAACGCCTCACCCCTAATTCTCTCATTCGCTCTGTATTTACGCGTAAGTGGTTTCGTGTTTTCGGTGATAAAATTTATCCAACGACTTTGGCTGCTTCACGGAACACGTAAGGGCAGATGGGTCCTTTGTAATAGAAGTGTGTAGGGAGGTTGATAATGATCTTTTAAGAGAGCTGTCGGCTTCAAACAGTAGGTACCTGATTATTAAGAGGAAAAATTCACTCTCGGCATATTAGTAGAAAAACATATTTTCTATACATTTTAGCTGCTCCGTAAGTGGAAGGCAAGCAATATTGCAATATTATTGTAATTTTATAGTAGGCAGGCGTACAGTAGGCTGTTGTGCACATGTAATGTCAATTATTTGGTGATTGAGTTGGGCTAGGTACCAAGAAAATATTTCACCCCCTGCACAATTTCTAGATTCTATTCTAATTGTTTATGAAGATGAATGACTAATGTGAATAAATTAATAAAAGATTATAACTACCTACAAAATATTTATTTTCTTTAACTAATCTATTTCCACATTATAGTTTACCTGGGAATCATAAACTTATATATCCACTAAAAACTAGGTATCTGACATGGCATGTGAGATTATAAGGATGAATAAAAGAAGTACCTACTTTAATAATCATTAAGTATAATTCTTACAATATTTTTACAGAACTCATAACTGTACTTCATTTGCTACCAGGTTGAGTCTTATTAAGTTGCCATCTAGAAAGAAAGAAAGAAAGAAAGAAAATACGTTTATTTGCGTTAAACATGACGCAAAAAGAGGTTACACAAAAAAAAAAAATAGAATAGGTTGCGGGAAACATGCGTCACTTCCACGCAAAACGGCTATCGCTCAGCATTATGCTGCGACCCTATGCAAGACAGAGCCCCAGCGCTGGTTTTCAGCGACAACCGGCGCCGACGTATTGACGTCGTTCGGTGCAGCAAAAAACAATAACTAGGACGCTGTACCGGCACTGTACAGCAGTACTGTACACAGTACAGCGTACTTACAGAAAAATAAAAGAAAAAGGAAACATACATGCTACGAGAATAATAATCTGAGTAAATCTGAATCTAATCTGAATATCTGAGTAGTGTTTTTATTGCGATTGTAAAAAAAAAATGTTGTTCTATTTTTTCTAAGTACCGATAAGTAGGTACTTATGTATTATCCGCTGTATATCATTCAGGCTTTAAAGTCTGTTTATTTGATATAATAAAAACCTATCGCAAAAGTTTAATAATAGTCTTCTGAAAATTACCAGATTGACAAAAGAGCAAAATATAGTGTTAAATAACACAATCAATAAGATAACCTAACCTTAGATTCGATCCCACAATAAACAGATCTTGATTATGCAATTGTCAATGAAACTGAAACTAAGGCAGCTTAAAGCTGATATTTTAATCTAACAAATGACAATAGTTTGGAACTTGTAACGGTTCATCAAATAGTGGGCCCCACGCTGTATGGGAGATCGTCGATGTACTTTAGGTATAGTTTGCTCTTTCCAACTTTTGGGCAATTTGTTGTAAATAATTGGTGCCATGCAAAAAACACTCTTGCGTATAAGTGCAGTTTTTGATGTATGTACACATAGTTTGCTATCATCACGTCTATTTCTTGGTAATTTGTCTGCCATACGAGGAAACAAATGTGGATTTGTTTTTACGAACATTGCTATTTCTAATAACGGGTGATTCATTTGGAGTTACTTTTTTGTCTATGCATTTTTTGACAGATAAAGCGTCAGTCATGACAACCTAACCTAATATTTTCATTCACTATAGTTTGACATTTCATCATGGAAAGACTAAGCCTAACAACGCCTACAAATTATTCAACTTTATTACGAAAATCAGCGTTCTACGAGGAATGTGTTTCGTGCACTTAGAGCAACATATGGTCCACATAATCGCCCTACCGAACGCACTATTCGCTATACCATCGAAAATTGCCGTATTTGGTCTGAAGAGCAACCTGAAGAGATTCAAGAGCTACCATTACATCCAGATAAAACAACAGTTTGGTGTGGTTTATGGGGTGGTGGAATCATCGGTCCATATTTCTTCAAAAACGAAGCCGACCAGAACGTCACTGTCAATGGTGACCGTTATCGTACCATGATAACGGACTATTTGTTTCCTGAAATTGAAGCCCATGATCTTCAGAACTTTTGGTACCAACAAGACGGCGCCACTTGCCACACAGCACGTGAAACCATGGCTTTGTTGCGAAAAAAATTTGGTGAACAGTTAATTTCGCGTTTCGGACCAGTCAGTTGGACGCCTAGATCCTGTGATATCACACCCTTAGACTTTTTTCTGTGGGGTTATGTAAAGTCCAAAGTTTATATGGATAAGCCGCGTACGATTGATCAACTGGAAGCCAACATTACTCGCGTTATTCGCCAAATACCACTAGAAATGCTCGGTCGGGTCATCGAAAACTGGAACTCCAGAATGGACCACCTTAATCGCAGTTACGGACAACATTTGAAAGAAATAATCTTTAAAAAGTAAATGTAAGGAATGGTTCTTTTGTATTATAATAAAGATTACCCGATAAAGTTGTTTTATTTATATTTCTTTTAGTTTTGGAAAAAGTAACTCCGAATGAATCACCCATTATAAAAAGCGCGGGTAATGTCAACATATTATATTTAGTGAAATATTTTTACAACTATCGGTAGTTTTGAGGTTAAACATACATCTCAAGCAGCACTTTTGTATTTTAAAGATGATATACCTATCGGTTGAGTGACCCCAGAAGATAACGCCATATCTAATGACGGATTCATCCAAACCATTGTAGGCGATTCTATATTTAGAGTGTGATAATTTATATAACGCATATATAATATGTATAGGAATACATCCACCTAGGACAAGTAATCTCCCATGAAGATCAAACCACTAAAGATATAAATAGAGGATTAGCAAATGGATGGAAGAAATACCGGTCAATGAAAGAAATCATGAAATCGAATAAGCTAATGGTGAGAAGCATGACAGGAATAAGGAAACAAGATAGAGTAAGAAGCAGTCTAATAAGAGTAAAAAACACTCGAATAGACCAACTGATGTGGAGATGGATCGGTCACATGATCACTGATGGTCACTGACTGGTACCCCAAAGACGGTAAGCGCAATAGAGGACGCCAACAACCGAGATGGGCGGATGACTTGAGGCTCTCAGCTGGACGCCACTGGAGAAGGGTAGCGCGGGACAGAAACCAATAGAAAATGCTAGAGGAGGCCTATGCCAAGAGGCACTCTGAATTACGCGATATTATTTTTTAAAAAAAACCTCAACATTGTCATAATTATGAAACTTCGATATTCAGAATAAAGGGCATATTATTATTAAGAGTGGCCAACCCGTCATACGTGAACGCTCGTATGTGATTATGGCGTTGTAACACATCTTTATTTGATTTTTTGTAACTAATATGTATATTGTGCACTATACCTAGGATTCTATGAAACAAAATATAGAAAATTTGAGAAAAAAATTCAGTAGAAGCCTCAAAAAATCTGCTTTTTTGCACAAATTTCACCTGAACTTTGGCTGGTCATAATGTACTTATAAATAGTAAAAGTAAAGAAAACATCTGATCATGTAATAGAGATTCTAAATGATAAACATTTATTTTAAAAACTTACTCAAAAACACGTATTTCCTGAAAAAGAAATTTACTCACAATTTTTCATACAAATGTTATCGCGTTCTAACTTGCTTGTTAGTAGATCTTACTTGCGCTCGATGAAACAACAAGCTTTTCGAACATGCTCGCATTGTCGATAGAACGGGCCGGGAAGGGCCCTCCTAATATAAAATTTTCTAGAAAAGTTCGAGTCAAAGTAAGAAGTTTAGCACACTTTTGCACATCCCACCAGCACCGCAATACTGACCAAGTGCTGAAGACGGTCTGACATTTTTAAGCTGATGACAGCACGTTTTGTTCATATAGCAGTTAGGATAAAATCCGTACATTGCTGCATGGTACTAAAAAAGTAACTTCTTAGCTTAAAATTAACAATATCTAGAAACTGATAAAAAAAAATAGGTAATTTTTTGGGTGTATTATATTGTGAAAACAATGAGCGACTCTTTTTGATACGTACGGTATGTGTTCGAAACCTCCACGAGATCTTGTTGGGTGTTGGGTTGCGATGGAACAGATAGCGCAGTGTAGCTATCCCACTTTCAGACGCCACCACCTCCGGCTCCAGCGCCTGAGGAGCTGCTGGCTTGTCTGCCAACAAATATATTTTTGTAAAACTAATGAGCTTAAGATTAGTCACGAATGTAGTCCTATAATCAAATGAATCTTGTTGTTCACCTTCGTATGCGCGTGCGCATGTGAGCAGTGTGGCGAGCAAGAGTAGACAGACGCGCGACATGTCGACCGAGCATGAGGAGCGACTGATGCAGAGTAACACGAACATCAACTACACGATTATACAACCGTCACGAGCAATAGACAGACTCAAATTTCCTACTGATTACGTTACTGTTCTGATTAGAAACTTAACCGTGGAAGACTACAGCTAATTTGTCAACCCTAAAAATAAATCCTTTTGTTTCCGTTTTTGTCCATAATTTTTTGCCATCACCTCTTTCTATCTCTTAATCTCCATATCTCCATCGACCGGTTCTGTGCTTCTCGCATCCAATGGATTCCTGCGGCCTTCACTACGTCATCGGTCCACCTTGTTTGAGGCCTTTCGACGCTACGTATTCAAGTACGCGGTCACCACTCCAGAACCTTTCGGCCCCATAGGCCATCTGTTCTATGAGTAATGTGCCCTGCCCACTGCCACTTAAGTTTGGCAATTCTTCGGGTTGTGTCGGTGACCTTGGTTCTCCTTGTCTTATTTCTGATTCGATCGCGCAGGGAAACTAAGCATAGCCTTCTCCCTTCTCCAATGCCCTTTGGTTGACTTTTAGCCTTTTAATAAGGCTAAAGTCAACCAACCAGTTCTTTGTCCACAATCACTATAATTTTCTATGCATTTCATTGGAACAAATTTTTGTTATTGTAAAGTAACTTACTAACTTAAAACAGTCTGTCCAGAAAGCATCTTATTAGGAAAAATAATGAAAAAATTGTGACGTTTGTAAAAGTCAAATTTCGTTTTTTGGCTGTCCTGTAACGTCAGGGTTTAGGCGCTATGTTGCAAATAAATCGTAGCTCGATGGGCGTGGCTTAGCGGCGAATGCAGTTTACGCGGTCGACATCGGGAGAGCCGAGTTCGCACTTCTTGAAATTCCTGAAATATTAGCACACAGGAGGTATGGAGTAGACAAATAATACAAATATTGAATTTTCAACCATTTTTTTTTTTAGTACGTAACATGTAATAAAAATTAATTAGGTAATTTAGGTATATTACAAATGTTTATTTCTTTTCAATGTGTTCTTATAGTAAAAACGTGGTGCATGTACTAAGAATATTTTTTATTTAAATAATTAATGTATAAGGTGCTATAAAATATTTGCCAACCTCTTGAGGGGTCATTGTACTCATCATTATGAACAAATTTTATTATGGGACCAAACCTGAAATCGCGAAAAAAAATCAGCTTGGTCATTTATATTCGCATAACTCGTCAAAATGTACAGTCACGAGCTTTAATTTGGGACCCACCTAAGGTTGAATATCGTGTAGCAAACTTTCGCCATTTAGAGCTATTATGTTAACGCTGTCACTGCACAAACAATAAACGTCATAATGTTTACCATCGACAACTTTACGTTTCTAGGGGCTAACGTCAACTGGAGCGAGGGCAAACGATCATTACCGATTTCCGAGTAATAATAACTTTTTGGTCCTGTGGTCCCATAAGAAAAAAGAAACAAATAAAAAAGAACAAAATTATATTGTCAATATATGATAGCTAGTCAACTAACCCGCTTATTCTTCAAACCTATATTAGTTAAAAAGTTTTGTCTCTTTCTCAAACATAAATATCAAAGTGACGGACCAAAACAACATATTTAAAATAAAATAGGTTTAAAGGCCGTTTATGATTATGGGGGCTTAGAAGATTTCAGCTAAAATATTGATTAATAAAATCTTTAGAAAAACAAAGTTATTTATTCTTTATATTTATTAAGACATTTATGACACAAACCTCAATCTTAACACAATTATATAGAAAGCATGGTTAGCGGTGCACAAAATAAACACTTATCACCGAAGGCTACGACTAAATTAATTTAAATCTCTCCAGTAATTTTTTTATCATAAATATTCAAAACCGCGTATATCCACCTTCATTGTCAATCACAGCCTGGATCCAATCAATTTGTCACATATGTCAGTACCCCTTAAACTTTCCCAGACTGTGAGGCAGTGATCCATAAGTGCTTCTCTAGTTCTTTCGTTTCTATTTGACCATTTTTGAACCATTAAGCACCATAAATTTTCTATAGGATTTAAATCGGCACACTTTGCAGGCCACGGAATACGATTTAAATTTGCTCTATTATTGTGTAACCAAGTTCTAACGATTCTTGCCGTATGAATTGTTGCGTTATCTTGAACAAAGTTTATTGGAGCAACATCTTCTTGTGGATAATATAGTTGCAATGTTGGAAGGACACTCTCGTCTAATAAATCGACATAATCTTGAGCAGTGGCCCTGGGTGGTAAATTTATTAGTTCTCCAATGCCGGCTGAACTAATCCAGCCAGACATGTTAACTGTAATGCGACCAGACGCGTTGTTAGCTATGACGTGGTCTTCCGTGTATCGCGTCCTGTCAATTCGCCACAAATGTAGTCTGCCCGTTTGGGAAGATTGAAAAGTCTTTTCATCGATGAAAGCCGTCGTCGTCCAATCAAAATTTAGATACTGACGTGCGAAAATAAGTCGAGCAGCTTTATGGGCATCCGTCAACGCAATTTTTTTTGCAGGCCGCCTGTGATGCAGTCCCATAGCTTTAAGATGCCTTCTAACTGTTGAAGGGTGGACTTCAAACGCTTCCGCAAAATGCCTCGTTGGCGTAAATCCATTCATCAGGTATTGCCTTTGCATCAAGCGGCTCTGCTCTTGTGTTATAACTTGCGGGTGATGGTTGTTTCGTCGTAAGTCAATAATATTTTCCTCGTTCCCGTGGCGTCGAACCCAGCGGCGAACTGTGTTTCTTGTCACATTTATTCGTCGCGATATCTCGTGAATGCCTACTCCTTGTTCGTGCAAATCAATAATTTGGAGCCTTATTTGGTCACGATTAGCCGCAAGCATTTTATTAATTGGTAAATTATATTTTGTGAAAATATCACATTAAACTATTTTCTTAAATGACACTGACACGACACATGTTCGTAATTAGAAAATCGTAATGATAGCTTTTTGCAACGAGGTTATCATTTCATAGGTCGATTAGATAAGACATTTTATGCCTTAACTTAACATTCAACATTTCAACCTTAAAGCAAAGTTTCAAAGTTTCGACCTTATTGCATTATGATTGTTCTAACAACATTTAACGGAAATGGGTCCCAAATTAAAGCTCGTGACTGTACTTAGGGGTATCGTATTACCCTGTACTGGGTTGTGGAGGTCAGATAGGCAGTCGCTCCATGTAAAATACTGGTATTCAGCTGCATCCGATTAGACTGGAAGCTGACCCCAATATAGTTGGGAAAAGGCTAGGCAGATTGATTGATAACTCGTCAAAATGTAAGGAACAGACGATTTTTTTTTTCACGATTTCAGCTTTTCTCGTTTTTTTATCACAACGCCAAAAGTGCATTTTGTAAGTTCTTTCTTCATTTGAATTTTCACCACAAATATTTTTATTACAAGAATCATGGCGCTCAAATGCATGATAAATGGCATTCGTAATATCTTGGTGCAGATTTTTTATGTTGTCTGATTGCTGCAGATTTTTTAAGCCACGGTATTTGATGGCGCTACATATATACTTTCGTATCTTTAAAATCTTATTTGTAGTTAATATAATTCCTTTCTGTTTTAGGATATTCTGATTTGTTTTTAAATTGTGTTTGATTGTGAGAAGCTACAAAACGACTTAAATAGATTATCCAATTATTATTATATCAATAGAATTAATGTGAACATAACTAAATGTCAGACTGTAACCTTTACTAGAAAGCGAAATTTCATTAACTACACTTATAAACTCAGTGGTGGCCATGTTGTGCGTTGTAATGTTATCAGAGATCTTGGTGTCGTCTTAGACTCAAAACTTCTGCTTTCGGAGCATGTGTCCTGTATCGTCGGCAAGGCATACAGAAACCTCGGATTTATTATGCGTACGTGTAAATTATTTACTGATATAAACTGCATCAAAATACTTTATTTTGCTTACATACGCAGTATCTTAGAATACTGCAGTAATATCTGGAATCCTCACTACTTAGTTTATATACAGCAAATAGAATCCATACAATCCAAATTCATTAAATATATTAACTATCGCACTGGTTTCAAGTCTAATGATTATCTGCAATCATGCAAACATCATAATATATTACCATTGGAGAACAGACGTATGATTCTCGACACATGCTTTTTCTTTATAATGTCTGCAGTGGGAACATTGAGAGTACCGCTTTAAATGATCTGGTTCTAAGATTGAGTGCTCCGTCTCGACGGACTAGGCACACACAGCTTTTCGATGTACCGCACAGTGGTACAAACTACGCTCAAAATACTGTCGTTGGTAGGATATTAAGAATTTTTAACAAGAAATTCTCTCATCTTGATATATTTAACACCAAAAAAGGTGTATTCAGGAAACTTTTAGTGACTTCTGTATGCGACGAATTGACTAATAATTCTAAATAGAACTGTATAAAATAATCCGAAACAAGTCCTCACACACACCCACACACTCCTACACACCCACCCACACACTCCTACACACCCACTCTCACTGCACACACTTAGATATGCTTAGAAGGTGCTAGCATGACATCCTGTTTGTTTCTGATGCATGTGTAGTTATTAAATTGTAAATCCGTAATTGGCTGTAAGTTTAGTTTATATATCCTAAGTGAAATTGTTAAAGAGCTGTGGATTTTGTGATTAAATAAATAAAATAAAATAAAATAAAATTTTGGAATTTATTACAAAAATTTCTCAATATGTGATTTTTGCAACCAATCTTTTCTACCGTGATTGAGGGATATGGTCGAGAGTCAAGTATTTTTGCATAAGTGCTACTGTCTCCATCAGCTATGTGTCTTCCATACATAATGCCATGCATTTCTATGGACTGTTTAAACCCTTCGGCGATAATAGTGGATTACATAGCTGTTGAGGATCCGCTATAATTTTCAAAACCATATAAAGATCTTGACGAAATCGTCTACCTATAACTGTCGCAGCGCCAGGTAGCCCAACAACCATCTAAGATTACATCTATTATTGGTATGCCATCTTTAGTAACATTCTGTAGTTTTTGCCTACCCCCACGGGAAGAAGGCGTGAGTTTATGTATGTATATGTATCTTTAGTAACCTTTCCTTCTTTGACAGCCGCTTCTTTCTCCCTTTCCCCCGCTTTTCTCATCTCTTCCCATGCCGTCACTTCCCATTCGTCGCATAATTCATCGTGTACCTGTATTCCGACATAGATGATAAATCGACAGCTGCCGAAAACTGTTTAAGTTGAGCGTTACTACAACCAGCTGCTATCATCCCGGCCACTGGCATTATATTCAACCTTTGTGTTAAGTTTTGTAATTTAAACTTTGTGTTACACAATGTACAAGAAAATGTGAACTCAGATGTAAGGCCAGAAACTTTCTAGGATTCTAATTTGATGGTTGTAAGGCCGCATTGGAACATTGATTCGTGACTTGATATTTTAAATAATTCATTAAAAAAGTAATTTACATCAACAACTCTGTGGCCACTCATGTCGGCAGTTTTGGATTCCTGCAAGAAAAGTATAAGTGAAATTTGTAAAATGCTATTTATGCCAAGCTCTATACTGGAAAGTACATAGTAAATAAAATGAGAGAACTCACATTTTCTTCAAGTTCGATTGCGTATGGCAGTGGTTCTTCTTCCTCATATTCGTTATCGACATCATGTTGTTGCTTTATTTTATAAAAACGTTCATCTAAATTCAAACGGAGCATAATCAAATTCATTCTGATTGTTTTTTATTTTTGATAAAAAAAAATCTACGACTTTTAAAAATTGCAAAAAAAACTACTGTATTTGGCAAAAAAAACTAAAATGATTAAAAAACTGAAATTAACTTATAATTATATTAAATCACACACAATAATTCATACCTCAATAAAAATCAAAAAATAATTTCGACTAAACTCACCTTTTTTTGCAATTCAAATGCGACTCCATTCGTTTTTGTGCTCTTAGTCTGTCACACGCGGCAATAGTATTTGAAGTATTATTGATGTACTGTTGACATATTTCTAACCTAAAAAAGTAAAAAGTACATTTTTGACTTTTTATATTTATTTCATAAATATTTTGTTCTAGCAAATAGAATGCTTACCCTTTATTACTTTGCAAGGCAAGGACAGGTTGTAGCTGATTGTCTAAATTTATGAGCGAGGTGGCGACTTGGATTATTTTTGATTAGCTATTGATATACTGTTTTCCTGTAAAATGAGTCCATTGATAAAACCGGTCAAGTGGTTGAGAATTTAGGATCTAACAACAGAAAAAAATTACAAAAGAAGTAAGCTCTCGAGCGCAGCTCACTATTTATTTTCGATGTCATCTTTGTCTTCCATCGGGCATGATTGCAGTCAAGAACGTGCTCATAACTGATACAATAGAAACTAATTATTGTACAATAACTCTAAACTTACTTTTTAATCTCTCTCATTTTCTGAGCCCTCATGCTCAGGTACTTCAAACGTTGTATTTTATTTAGTTTTGATTTCGTATTTCTTCCCATTTTTATATCATAATTAAATAAAAACTCATCATAAATAGAAAACGATGCGTTATAGGTACTGTTCAATCGCAAGAATAGTCTTTATATACCTATCCAACACAAATTAACTAACTTCTAATATATAAACAATTATTATAATCACGAAAATCCGATAGCACCGATCTGCAGACAAACGTCACAGGTCCGTCGTCGATGAAGCGCACCGGGCGACTGATGGCTATAATGTGCGTGCGCTCAGAATAAAACGACGTATGTGCCAAAACGAATATACTCCATTTTTAACAGAATAAATAAATAAAATTTAAAATTACTTTGAGTAAACTTTGATATGATAATTTTCTATGTTTTAAAGTAAATTCCATTGAAGTACTCTTAAGCGTTACGCCGTGATGTTGAAAAAAGTGAAAAAATTGATATAACTTTGCAATATTTTTGTATCGAAAAAGTATCATGTAGTCGTGTATTCCTTTTGCATGATACTAGAACAAAGAGTCAAAAAACATATACCAAAATTTTAAATCCCTATTCCACATACTAGACAATTTACACGAAATAGAAAAACCACATTTTTTTCAACATATCACCTTTTGATTTATATGTAGATATACAGGTTGGCAGGGACATCGACGTGAAAACTGTTACCATGGATTCAGTACCTACATGATTCTGAATCAAAAGATTTTCGTCGGTTATTAGAAAAAAATCTGCTGTTTCATAGAAAAGTGCAATACCTACGCGGTCAAAATGTATGAAACAGCAGTTTTTTTTTTCTGGTGAAATTCGCGAACAGTTTTCGCGTCGATGTTCCTGCCACCTTGTACAGTACATGTCACCGTATAATTGTGAGAACCGTTAGCTTATAATCTATCGGTACTATTTTTATATCTAAAATAGAACTGTTGAAAAATTGTGAACTGGAAGAAATGGGTTTGTACAGTCTCATCAACCGTACCTTTACTTTGCGAACGCAGGATCCTACTTGGATGTCGTGCGTCACAAATATTACGCTATAAATTGTAACTTTTCACGCAAGGCAGATCGAGTCAGACTACAACTGTGAAACTTACCACTTGTCAAGAGAAAGAATCGCCACCACTAACTTGTACCATACGAACTACGCATCAAAGACATGACGTCACACAAATCCTGCATCGCGCAATTAGTGTTTACCGCGCGAACGACATATTAAGACTACTATCGGACATCAACAGTTGAGCAGTCGGCCCGCCAGACACAACACCCGTCTGGTCGGAGGATCCTCCCTTGGTGGATGAGTGAACTTTACACCCTGTTCCTCATGCTCCTAAATTTTCTAGACAGATTGTTTTAAAATTAATTTATCTATACAAAACTATAAATGAAACCTCATTAAACTCAATCGTTTAGAAGATGATGTCTCTTACACATTGAACTTTTGCAAGAGATGTCCGTTACGACGTTGAAAAAAAGGCGATAAAAAAAATATGTACCTACTATACTCGTACAACCTTAGGCCTAATGAAAATCTTAATAATAATCAGATGATTGAAGTAAGTTACTTTACAATAACAAAAATTTGTTCCAATGAAATGCATAGAAAATTATAGACATTGTGGACAAAGAACAGGTTGGTTGACTTTAGCCTTATCAAAAGGCTAAAAGTCAACCAAAGGGCATTGGAGAAGGCTATGCTTAGTTTCCCTACGCGATCGAATCAGAAATAAGAGAAGGAGAACCAAGATCACCGACATAGCCCGAAGAATTGCCAAACTTAAGTGGTAATAGGCAGGGCACATTGCTCATAGAACAGATGGCCAATGGCGCCGAAAGGTTCTGGAGTGGCGACCGCGTACTTGAAGACATAGCGTCGGAAGGCCTCCCACAAGGTGGACCGATGACGTAGTGAAGGCCGCAGGAATCCATTTTATGCGAGAAGCACAGAACCGGTCGATGGCGGAGCTTGGGGGATGCCTATGTCCAGCAGTGGACGTCTTTCGGCTGAAATGGTGATGAAGGACAAAGCAAATATATTTTTTTCCTAGAATATAAGGGTTAGTAATACGTGAAGTTCGTTTGGTATGCATTTTTAATGTTTTATTTTTACGTATGACTACGCGAGAATTTTACAATTTCACAACTTCATCACGTTGGTTCACAGGACCCACATCACTCTTGTCTCCACCCTCTGACTGGCCATGTGAACCGACGTGTGCCGTCCCTCCGATGACCGATGAACTCAAACGAAACTCGGGATCAGTGGGACTGATAGTTGCTTCACCGCGATAGCTACCTTTACCGGTAGTTGCGGATCACCAACGCTTTAGCAGTTGGTCCCGGTTGCTTCGCACCACAGCGCGAACCCATCAGACTTTAGACAAGTTTCGATCAGTTTTGCGCCCAAATTCCAAATTTTCTCTAAATGCAATTCGAGATGTGTCACACTGTGGCACGACGTTCGTGCTAATCCGAGATCACGAAGATTACCGAAGCCCATTCTGTACCCTAAATATGGAATACACGATCAATCGGAATTTGAATAGTTTTGATGGTGACCTTCATCGCGTCACCGTAAACAGCAGCTCCGTTATTTAAAATCTTTTATAAATAAACAAACAATATTTAAGTGACAAAACAAATTGAATTAGTGAAAGGACACTCCAATACATGTGTGACAATGTTATGAAGGAAATCTATTTACAAAAAGTGAAGTTATAAACAATATAAAAAACTGTGAGAAAATCTAATAAATTTCAAAAACAACTAACTTTTTTTGACATAAACTGTGGATGTGTGTAAATATAAACTATTACTAGTTATAAACTGCATGACTTTTGACCTATCATATGAAAAAACAGTGATTGAAAACACGAAAGTATAAAGAATAACAAAATTTAAATCTTAACCGTTCGAAACGTACGCTCCTCAAACAAAGAATTGAACATTGGACCGCCACACACTTGACTAAAAACCATTATCAGATCAAGAGGTATCCAGTCACCTATTTCCATTTAACTACGTAATGTGCGTTTGACGCAGCGGTAAAGATTAAGCTTTTATCATGCACTGACGTTGTTGGGCTCGAGTTCGAATCCCACTCTTAGCAACTTGACTTATTCTTTTAATTATTCTTATTATTTATTCATTTAAAGAGCTTCTTTGAGAACATTATTACACTTCGCAGTCGACGACGTTCCGTATCAGTAATAGAAACGTTCGATGACTTTAGTTCTAACAATTCTACAATAGAGGGTGCTACAAATACAGATATGTCCATAGAATATGTTATTGAATTATGTGCAATTGAATTAACCAAAGAAAATATTTTTCATCCCACCATCTCGGAAAGAGTATTTTTAATCTTCAGTATCTGAGTGGAAAAGCCGTTTTTATTCTCTAGAGGATAAAGTAAATTGAATTTAGAACATCGTGTGCACTAAGTTTGTGAATTAAAAAAAATATTAAACCTATTTACTGCTACCTCTATGGTGCCGAATATATCATACAACTTTTTTTTAATTTGTTAAAAACTCAGACTCGGAACCTTCTTGGTGTTCTTTTTTCAATTTGCTTTGTACGCGGTTCTTTACGCGGCATTTTTTCACGTCATTGTTAAACCTTAGGTATATTAAAAACAAGAAACTTGAAAACAAGTGAAAAAACTAAAATGAGTGATTCTAGCGACGAGGAAGTTTGCTTGACGCCAACAGAATTGACTGAAACTGTTAATAATGCGCAAATGAGCTTTCTCCCTCAACAATCACGCGAGAAGTATTTAAAACAGTACGATATGTTCAACACGTGGCGACTAGCAAAAGGAGCCAAAACTTTCTCAGAAAACGTTTTGCTGGCATATTTTATAGAATTATCCGAGAACAAGAAAGCAAGCACTCTATGGAGTACGTATTCGATGCTAAAAGCAACAATAAAGATGAAAAAAGACAAACATATCGATACCTATCCTAAATTAGTGGCATTTTTAAAAAGAGCCTCATCTGGTCATCAACCAAAAAAATCGAAGGTTTTCACAGTATCTGATATTGAAAAGTTTCTTAACGAAGCACCCGATTCCGTATATTTGGCGGCAAAAGTAAGTCAGTTGCACATTCAGTATCTACTTAAGTATATTAATCTCAATTAAATAGTATACTTAGTAGATGTTGATAGGCATAATTATGCGTTCATATCAATTTTATTCATTTATCTACTACAATACTCTTTACGTTACAGGTTGTTCTTATTATTGGAATAAACGGAGCATGTCGAACTAATGAACTAACACAACTTAATGTCAAAAACATTGAGAAACATTCAGATGACTTACTATTAATTAATTTACCTAATACAAAGACAAAAAGAGACCGCAACTTCGTCATTCGCAAGGAATACGTAACGATTGTTGAGAAATATCAAGCCTTACGCCCGCCTAACACTCCAATCAATCGATTTTTTCTACAGTATCGCAATGGAAAGTGTGTTAGACAGCCTATGGGTACTAATAAAATTGGCAGTATCCCACGAGAAATAGCAACATTTCTTGAACTTCCAGAACCCCTGTTGTACACGGGTCATTGTTTCCGACGAACTTCAGCCACACTTTTGGCTGATTCCGGAGCTGATCTGCTGTCCCTTAAGCGCCACGGAGGCTGGAAGTCCAATGCAGTTGTAGAGGGATACATAGAGGATTCCATCCAAAATAAGTCTAAAATATGTGAAGGCATCGTAGAAGCCATTACACTGAAAGAGCCTCAATCGGATCCTTGTACTGGCCCTTCTACATCAAAAATAAGCCGTTATGAAACACCTAACCATCTCCCTCTCTCTCCAACATTCACGCCAAGGGAATCCGATGAATCGGTCCAACTATTAAGTATGACAGATAGTTTACCGAAAAACAGTACACAAGTGACTAACACCAATATTACAGTACCAAACAAAAATATTACACTCAATTTAAATAACTGTAGCAACGTTACTTTAAAATTTTCTTAATTATACCTTAGTATTATTTTGTTATAATTTAAAGATTATTCTGTAATACTTACCTGTCATAATGTAGTAATTAATACCTAAACTGAAATAAAAGTGTACCTATCTTGTGATTGTAAACGTTTTTTTTTTTTGCATTTAGTCATTTCCTCGCTGAGGTGGAATGAAAAGTTACGTGTTGCACTCGAGTGCAAAGATTTTTCACCTCGTGCTCTTTTGATTCCCTCGCTAACGCTCAGGATTCTAATTTTGAATCACTCGCTGCGCTCGTGATTCAATTTTAGAATCCTTCGCTTGCTCGGTCATCAAAATTGAACACGCGGTTAAAAAGCAACTTTGCACTCTTGTATAACAAATAACTATTATTACTAGCGATATATTGGAATAAAAGAGAAGAAGATATATTTATGAGTCAATTAAAAATGGTTCTAAACTATATAAGCAAAAATAAATATTCAAAATTTGATATTATAATTGGCGGAGATTATAACATAAATGTTTTAGAGAGCAACAGGAAAACTAGTCAATTCTTAGATTTGCTTTAGATTCTTAGAATGCTAGAGTTCAAACTTACACAACACGTAAAAAAACCCACACGTATTACACAAACTACATCTACATGCTTAGATTTAATATTTACAAACTGTATCATAAATAGAATATTTATAAAAATTGAAGAATTTGGTTTGTCAGACCATAGCGGAACAACACTACAAATCTCTATACCACATGTAATCACATGTCAACCTACTTGGTATGCGAAAAAGAGATTATTTAACGACACCAGTATATTAAAGTTTAAGTCTGCACTACAAGACATAGACTGGAACAAAATAATACTAGAAGGCCAAAATATGAACGATAACTACAAAGCATTCAATGATACCCTAACAAATATCCTAAACAAATGCATACCATTGCGTAAAATTAAATTAAGATCAAATTTTAAGAAAAAATGGCTAACCAAAGGTATAAAAAAATCCTGCAAAAATAAGAGATTATTGAAAATATTTACACTCAAAACAAATAACCCAATACTATCACAACGCTATAAACATTATGAAAAAATATTAAAAAAGGCAGTAACAACAGCAAAAAAACAACAGTATATTGACAAAATAAAACAATCTAATAACAAAGTCAAAACAATGTTGAATATTATAAACGAGCGAACCAATAAAATCATAAAAAAAGAAAAATTTAACATAAAACTACGAACAAATAATAATAAAACAACCTCAGAGCCAAAGAAAGTAGTCAATATATTTATTTAACAACTTTTTTGCATCTATCGGTGAGGGAAGTCGAGTACGAACTAACGATGACTCGAAAAGTATACCAGTGACTTCACAAACCGAAAATACAATGTTCCTCACTCCAGTAGACCCATACGAAATCAATAGTATGCTAAAAACACTAAAAAATAAAAAAAAGCCACGGCATAGACGAACTTCCACCCTGTCTACTCAGAAAATGCGCTGATGAGCTTACACTACCCTTCTATAAATTGCTTAACCAGTCTTTTGAAAATGGCGTATTCCCAGACCAGCTGAAAATAGCGTTAGTGAAGCCTCTACACAAGAAAAATGACAAAACAGAGCCAAGCAATTACCGTCCAATAGCTTTACTGCCTACAGCTTCAAAGATCTTTGAGAAAGCAATGTGCAATCGCGTGTACACTTTCTGCGAAAAATATCAAATATTTGACGAATGCCAAAACGGCTTTCGAAAAAATCGATCAACAACGTTAGCAGTTTATAAATTTATGCAGGGAGCCCTCAGCATAATAAATAATAAAAAATACGCAGTAGGCTTAGATGAATGATAGGTCTCGCTGCGCTCGACTAGATACCGTACTATCTAAAAACAATAGCTCCGTGAATGCGGCAATTCATTATTGTAGTGTGTGTAAGATATTGTCACTTGGCAATTGTCAGTTGACATTCACAACTAGTGTGCGTGAAGAATTGTGCTACCAGCTGCTCAACTGTTACCCGAGTTAATGGGAAAAATATTTTATGCTGTGGTTTATTAGTTAAGTTTTAAATGTAGCTCAGAAAATAATTAATTTGAAAAATAAAAGCGAATGTCTAAATATATTTGTATAGGTTAGGCGTAGGTTTCTTCCTTAGAAAAATGGAAGGTATGTATATCAATGATTAGGCCTCATTTTTAATAGTTTATTTAATTTTTTATTTACATGTAATATTTACAAATTTTTATTAAAAATAATCATAAATAATATAAGATGTTACATATAACACTGTGTTCCTGGTTTCCACCAACTTTCTTCCCGACTGAGTCGTACTATAGCATTCCAACGGTTACAAATGACAGGATCAGCAGGAAATCTGTACCAAGCAAACATAATACGATAATAATAATGACTGCGTTACACATTTGAAGCCACAGTTGAAGGGAACCTAATCATTATCTGTAACGTTTTTACAACTCAACCACTGAACTGAATTTGGTAACATTTTGTACGGAAACACACGCTTGACCAAATTATTTAATTTAGAAATTTTCCCCGGCGTGCGCACAACACTTCACCCAAATTTCATCTTAATCGAATGAACGCATAGAGGACAATCGCACCCGTCCCAAGCTTGAGCAAATTATTAAGTACCTTATAATATTACCCCAACCATAAGCTATACCTGTTCCCAGTTTCATTAAAATCCGTCCAGCAGTTTTTGTGCGATGCGCGTACAAACACATAGACAAAAATTCCAAAAACTATTCCAATGTGTTCTCTCACGCATCCTTCATCTCCTCGATTATTTTTTCGATGTGCACGAAGTTTACATTTCAGGAACGTGGGTCGAAATACGAAAATAATTTTGGTTTCCCCTATTAAATGAATCAGCTGCTTGCGCATTTTGTATGGAAAGACGATTTTTTTTTTTCATTTTTCGGACCATGTTCCTTGGGGAAAGTTGTTCAGTTTCATGAGTAGAATCATCCTTTGAAATAGTGTCAGCTAAGATTTTTACACCTTATGTGTAAAGATTACAAAGATAAACATTAAATAATTTATAGAACTTGGTTAAGCATATAATAACTAGGCTAGATAAATGAAATTGGTTATATGTATAATAAAATACAAAAAGAATAAATTCACATTATAAAAATCTCAACCACGGGGAACTTGATTCTTATATACGCGGCAACACTGAATGGCGTTTAGGGTTCATGTTATTTTATGTAGAAATTTCGAAATTATACGATACTTACTGATGGTATGTGATCCGAGTGTTCTTCTTATTTCTTGTTGTATTATTTTTGCACAGTTTTACTACGCAAACTGGCATTTTACTTTAGATTATGCCCAAAATTAAATAAAACATTCGGCACGTACACGTCTCACACAGGTTGCAGTGTGACTGGCTCGGGTACGCCGACTTCGGCGTAGTATTTGTTGCCGCATTTGACAAGTACGCCGGCGGTATCTAGTCGAGCGCAGCGAGACCAATCATTCATCTAAGGCAGTAGGGTTAATGCTTGACATGACCAAAGCTTATGATAAAGTGCAATATGATATTTTATTAAATAAATTATATCGATTAGGAATCCGCGGTAAAGCATACGAATGGTTCAAATCTTATCTGGAAAATAGAGCACAGCTAGTAGAGATAGAATACTTCAATAACACTATAAAGGAACTTCAAAAGTTTCGATCTGACCTAAAGGCGATATGCGCATCAATACCACAGGGTAGTGTTATTGGATGTCTTCTGTTTCTCATCTACATCAATGATCTCCCAAAATGTATTGCAGAAACCGGACCTTGCGTTTTATTTGCGGACGACATCTCCATTCTCACCCAATATCATGACAATACGAACTTAAACAGTACCCTTAATGAAATTCTCGGGAAAATAATAACCTGGATGATTGAGCACAACCTTGAAATAAACTTCCAAAAGACTAAACTCATAACTTTCCATCCCCACCAAAAAACTCCTCTAAACGTACTCTTTTCCTTCAATAACCATTTAATAGAAACAGTTAATGAATTCAAACTATTAGGCATAACCATAGACAAAAATATAAATTGGAAGTTACACATACAAAACATAAAATCAAAACTATCAAAATTTATATACGCTTTCCGGGAAGTTAAAAAAACCACAAATTAACAGACTGCTCTGGTTATGTACTACGCCTATGCTTATGCATGGCTTAGCTACGGCATCATTATGTGGGGATACAGTACAGATGCCCCAACACTATTCACCGTTCAAAAGAAACTTATCCGTATACTGGTAAATATACAACAGACAGATAGCTGCAAACCCCATTTTATAGAACAAAATATCTTAACTCTGCCTTGTATGTACTAGAAATATGCAAATTTGCTCACAAACATCAAGACTTTTACACTAAACGAGAAGACATACAAACAAGGTACACACTCAGACACAAAACACGACTCAACCTACCATCATCCCGCTTAAAAATACATTCTACAAGTCCTCTGGTAATGTCAGTAAAAACATATAATGTGCTACCAGAAACAATAAGAAAAGAAAAAAACTCCATTTATTCGTAAATAAATTAAAAAAGTTATTACTAAAAAAATGTTACTATAGTGTCGACGAATATTTAAGTGATAAATCTCTAAAACTTGAAAAATGAAGCCTTTTGCAATTGTAATTCTAATGTTAATGTTATGTCTATGTTTTTAGAATAAGTTTGATTATAATAAGGTACTTAAATGATAAGTCCTCTCCACATTTATTTATTATATCTTTTGCTGTGCCCGACAGGGTCCACGATTGTTACCTACCAAATAAATGTTTACCACCTAAGCCTACATTGTGGAACGCAATAAAGAATTGAGTATTGAGTAATAATAGCGTCCCAAATATTATAAATGTCGAGAATGGAAGACCTCAAGCGTCAAATTAATGAACTTAATTCACAACTCCAGGCGGCTCACGAGGAGATAAATTTTCTGTCTATTGAAAACACAGAATAAAAGATATATAAGGAGAATAGGAATATCTATACTAATATTATAAAGCTGAAGAGTTTGTTTGTTTGTTTGTTTGAACGCGCTAATCTCGGGAACTACTGGTTGCAATTGAAAAATTCTTTTTGTGTTAGATAGTTCATTTATCGAGGAAGGTTATAGGCTATATAACATCACGCTACGACCAATAGGAGCGGAGCATAAATGAAAAATGTTACAAAAACGGGAAAAAGTATTCCTTTTTGAGAGCTTCCGTTGCGTGCGCTGCGTAAACGGTTTAAGTTACGCAAATAACATGTATGACGGAATTGTTCCTCTTTAAAAGTTCTAAAAAAAAGTCCGCGATGGTATATGTCTATCTTTTAAGATTGACTCACTATAACCTTTTTTATCGTAATCAAATTTGTTCGAAATTAATGCATTATTTGCGAAGGAGTTTTTATCAACATAATATTAATCCATAGCCAAATAAATATGTTATTAATCACAAGTATTTAAATGTAAACAAAATTGTCCTTGACATCACTTGATTTCAATGAACATCTTAGGAGATATAATAATTTTAAAAGAACTCCGCATTAAAATCTATACTTATAATTATTAATTATTTTTTTTGTTTGAACGCGCTAATCTCTGGTACTACTGGTCCGATTTGAATGATTCTTTCAGTGTTGGGTAGTCCATTTATCGAGGAAGGCTATAGGCTAATCAAGTGCTAAACGTACTCAACGTTTAGCCGCACAAAATTCCCGAACTTCGGCAAATCGCGAGCGGGAATCAAGCGCTGAACGTTCTCAACGTTTAGCTACACAGAATTCCCGCACTTTGGCAAACCGGCAACGGGAATCAAGCGCTGAACGTTCTCAACGTTTAGCTACACAGAATTCCCGCACTTCGGCAAACCGGGAGCGGGAATCAAGTGCTGAACGTTCCCATCGATTAGCACAGCAAAATGCACGAACAGCAAGGAACAGAACTCGCAGGCAATATAATTTATTGAATTCAGCATTTGCTTATGATTATACCCTTGACTATGCTGAGCTAAATGGTACTAATATTTGCAGAATGAATAAAATATGTAATTCATGTCAAGCAAAAAAATGGCCGGCTGAAGCTCCTGGACTGTGTTGTAGTGGTGGCAAAGTAAATATTCCTAAAATTCCAGCACCAACATCAATTCTTAAAGATCTAATATCAGGCTCACATCCATCTTCTAAGCATTTCTTAAATCACTCTAGACAATATAATACTCTGTTTCAGATGACTTCATTTGGTGCCAAAGAAATTCGTGAAGGAAACTTTATGCCCACTTTTAAAGTCCAGGGGCAAGTTTACCATCTGATCGGTAATTTACTTCCACCTGAAGGCGCACAACCCGAATTTTTGCAAATATATTTTATTTCCCATGCAGATCAGGTATCTTTACGCTCAAATTTAAACCCAACGTTAAAAACCGATCTTATCGACGTTCTCCAAACATATCTTCACGATCACAATACTTATATTCAAAGTTTTAAATATAATCTCGAAAACAGACCAACGAATGATTTTAAACTTATCATTCATGCTGATGTGAAACCTCCTAATGAACATCGAGGTCGATATAACGCGCCCATGGTAGATGAAGTAGCTGTTCTTTTAATAGATGAAGACAAAGGTCCCCGAGATATAGTGTTAAATACCAGAGACGGGCGCCTTCAGCGAGTTTCTGAAATACATAGATCTTATGACCCACTTCAATATCCTTTACTGTTTCCCTTTGGAAATGACGGATATTGTATAAATATTCCACAGCAAAATACTGCTGCTAGATCTAAAACTATATCATGTATGCAGTTTTATGCATTTAGACTCATGGTGAGAATAAATGACTTTAACAGCATACATTATTTCAAAGGATTATTTAATCAATACTGTGTTGATATGGCAGCAAAAATGATTTCTGAGAGGCTTGACTTCATAAAAAGAAATTAAAAAAAACTAAGAGCAGAAGAGTACATTCATTTAAGAGATGCCGTGGTTAATGATGGCAATGTAGACGCTTCTAATGTTGGCCAGCACGTTATATTGCCATCGTCATTTACAGGATCTCCTAGATACATGAATGAAAAAAGTCAAGATGCCATGATCTATGTCAGGAAATTTGGAAGACCAGATCTCTTAATAACATTCACATGTAACTCCGAATGGCCAGAAATAAAAATTGAGTTACTACCCGATCAAAATTCTTACGACAGACATGATTTGATTTCTAGAGTATTTCATTTAAAACTAAAAAAAAATGATAGACCTATTAACGAAGATAAATATATTTGGACCATCGAAAGCCTTCGTTTATAGTGTAGAATGGCAAAAAAGAGGTTTACCTCACGCTCACATTTTGTTGCTAGCTAACAAAGTGCAACCAGATTCCATAGATACAATAATATCGGCTGAAATACCTGACAAACAACAAGACCCAATGCTTTATAACATTGTCATAAAAAATATGATACATGGTCCTTGCGGATTTCACAATCCTGCGTCACCATGTATGAAAGAAAACATTTGCTCTAAAAAATACCCCAGGCAGTTTATTTCTGAAACACAAACCGGGGATGACGGTTACCCAACCTACAAGCGCCGTTCACCAGATAATGGTGGAAACACCGCAATAATTCGTGTCAAAGGTACAGAAATGAGAGTGGATAATAGGTGGGTTGTTCCCTATAACCCTGTGCTATCACGAAGTTTCAATGCACACATTAACGTAGAGTTTTGCCAATCGGTCAAAGCCATTAAGTACATCTGTAAGTATATTCATAAAGGTTCTGATCAAGCCACATTTTCGTTACAAAATAATAACGATGAAGTAGAAAAATATTTAAATGGTCGCTATATAAGTTCCTCGGAAGCACTCTGGAGAATTTTCCAATTTCCGATTCATGAACGTTTTCCAGCAATTGTTCATTTAGCAGTTCATTTAGAAAATGGACAAAGAGTTTATTTTTATAATAATGAAAATCTTCAAGATCGCGTCAACAATCCTTCATCAACGACACTTACAGCGTTCTTTGATCTTTGCAAAAGAGACGATTTTGCCAAAACCCTTTTATATCACGAAGTACCCCAGTATTACGTATGGGAAAGAAATTCATTTTCTAGAAGAAGACGTGGACAAGATGTTGAAGGATATCCCGGTGTAAAAAAAGACTCAACTTTAGGTCGTGTCTACAACATTCATCCGACACAGACTGAATGTTACTATTTAAGAATGTTACTGCATCATGTTCGCGGTCCAATGTCATTTGAACATCTAAGGACAGTAAATGGTGTTATTTTCAATTCTTATCAAGGAGCTTGCAAGGAATTAGGTTTACTGGAGGGAGATGAACATTGGCAAAATACTATGTCAGATGCTGTCATGTCCGAGCCGGCTCCAAAATTAAGAGAATTATTTACCATAATCCTCATATTTGGCCAACCATCTGACCCCTTGCAGCTATGGAACAAATTTCGGGAAGATTTGTGTCAAGATATATTATACAGAATGCGTAATGAGACCCAGGATATGACATTAGCATATAGTGATGACATATATATATACAATGATGGATTTATCATAATTGAAGATAAGATTCATGAGATTTGCGATAAATCATTAACTGATTTTGGGCTTCCTGCAACAAAAAGGAATAACACACACCATAATTTGGATCCTTTAGAAATAGCGTTGCGGAAGCCATACGATGTAAATGAATTAAATGAGTATATTACTGTAAATGAACCCAAGTTAGTTAATGACCAGGTGATGGCATACAATAGTGTTATGCACAGTGTTCGTTTCAATGAGGGAAAAATATTTTTTTTGGATGCTCCAGGCGGAACCGGCAAAACTTTCATTACTAATTTGATATTAGCAAAAGTAAGGTCTCAGGGAAAACTAGCTTTGGCAGTCGCGTCATCAGGAATCGCTGCAACTTTATTAGCTGGTGGACGCACAGCTCATTCCACTTTTAAACTGCCCCTAACCGTTTCGTTGCAGAAAGATAGCGTGTGCTCTATTCGTAAAAATGGCCCTTTAGGAAAAGTTTTGCAAGACGTCACTTTAACAATCTGGGATGAATGTACCATGATTCATAGAGCTCATGTAGAGGCTCTAGATAGGACTCTTAGAGATATTAGAAGCTGTGATAAAATCATGGGTGGGATTACTGTCATGTTTGCTGGGGATTTTCGGCAAACTTTACCAGTAGTAGTAAGAGGAACTAGAGCAGACATTGTAAAATCTTGCCTCAAAAGTTCTCCATTATGGAAATTTGTTCATACCTTAAAACTATCTACGAACATGAGAGCACATTTGGGGGGAGGTAGTACAAATTTTCCTTTGAAGTTACTTTTAATTGGAGACGGAAAAGTACCTCATTTTGAAAATAAAATACCTATTGATCAAGATTTAGGAGAAAAAGTGACTAGCATTGAGAGTTTAATATCAAAAGTTTACCCAGATATCGTCGAAATAGAAAATAAAGATTATCAATGGATGTGTCAACGAGCAATATTGGCGGCGAGAAACAGTAGTGTTGACGAAATTAACAATTTAATTTTAACTAAACTTCCAGGGGATATAGTCACCTACACTTGTATTGATAATGTAATGGATCAAGAAGATGCAGTCCATTATCCACAGGAATTTCTTAATTCTTTAAACCCGAGTGGCCTCCCCCCACATTCTCTCAAGTTAAAAATTGGTGCCCCAATTATTTTACTTAGAAATCTTAAGCCACCAAATTTATGTAACGGGACTCGACTTCAGGTTAAATTTCTTCGCAATAACGTGATCGTTTCAACAGTTTTGACTGGTCCAGCGGTTGGTCAAACAGTACTTATACCTCGGATCCCAATGATTCCAAATGATTTGCCTTTTCATTTTAAAAGAGTCCAATTCCCAATTAAATTATCTTTTGCCGTAACGATAAATAAATCACGGGCAAACATTTAAATATGTAGGATTAGATTTACGGCAAGACTGTTTTTCGCACGGCCAACTATATGTCGCGTTGTCAAGATCAGGTTGCGGAAACAATCAATATATTCTTCTGCCACAAGAAAATAAAACGAAAAATATAATTTACTCAGAAGTACTTTAAAATAATATTTTAACCCGCTTTAAAGTGGACAGACACTCCCGCCTGTAGTCGTAATTCTTATGTGTCTGGCTGAATGTCGAACAGATAGACAGCTATTGCCTGCGACTTATACAATTTAACTTAATCTATATTTTTCTTAATATTATAAAGCTGAAAAGTTTGGTTGTTTGTTATGAACGCGGTAATCTCGGGAAATACTGATCTGATATGAAAACTGTTTAAATATTCAATAGTCCATTTATTGAGGGAGGCTATAATATAGGCAATATTTTATCTCGGTATTTCCACGGAAACGAGAAAAACGCGGGTGAAACCGCGGGGCACAGCTAGTTAAATATAAAATTGTAGAAAAGGTAACTAAGAAGTTAGCTAGCGAGATAGGAACACCAAATAAAAGGACTAAGTTAGCTACACCACTCAGAAAAACATTACGTAAACAACACAGACAGGATAACTCAAGATGTGGAACTCCGGAACTATTCACCTCCACACAAGTTACTCTTCAGGACAAATTGGTAAAATCTAAACAGATCATAAACAAGACGACTCAAGAAGAGAACAGCAAACTCTGTATTATAAGTAGCAACCAAACTAACAAAATATTACATATAGCGGAAAACACTTTTCCGTGTTTACCAAATCGTGGAATAAAACTGTAGCGGTTACACCGCCACATACTAACTACGCATCAAAGACATGACGTCACACAAATCCTGCATCGCGCAATTAGAGTTTACCGCGCGAACGACATAGATAAGACTATCCGAAATCAACAGTTGGGCAGTCGGCCCGCCAGACACAACACCCGTCTGGTCGGAGGATCCTCCCTTTTCTATGGTGGATGAGTGAACTTTACACCCTGTTCCTCATGCCCCTAAAAAACAATTAATGTAACATTCAAACTAAGCTAACTAAATACACGAAAATGGATAGTTGTATAATATTTATTGGGGAAGATGACTTCCGATAAACTAATACTAATAATTATACATAATTATGACTATACGCGAAACTTTGTTAGCTATTAAACATACAAATGTAATAATATGCAAATATGATTATTACTCGACAATGTATAATTTTAGAATTGAAATGTTTAATAACCTTCTTTACCAAGACATACAAAATTATAGTTACGCCACATTATTTGACTCAAATTTAAACTTATCGTGGGACTATACCATATAAATTTCAAAGACATAGTGGTCAAAGTCAAAGTCAAATAATTTATTTCAATTAGGCACAAAAAAGGCACTTTTGAACGTCAAACTTTATAAAAAAGAATAAAACTGATTCTAGTCGCCCATTCCAAAAGGTAGTTTTCGTATGGAGAAGAATGGGCAAGAAACTCCACCGTTACTCTTTTAAAAAAATCATTATATCTTGTATACACTTATTATACAGGGTGTTTGGCGCATGGACCGACACAATTTTTTCAGGAATTTGGGAGGTCATTAGCTAGGTTCTACCCATACACCCTTTGTCCCAAATGTCACGGTTGGTTACATATGATTATTTTTTTTTAAATGAAAAAAAATCCCAAAACTTTTTTGTTTGTGGGTGTAGTGGCACAAAACAAATTTTGTTGCATTCTCCAAAGTCCTTTAAATCTAAAAACATCTTTGTTTTATACAACTGGTTTCAAGAAAATTCCTTACAAGCTTCCAAAGTTAATTTTTGTATTTAATGAATGAAATTTTACAACTTCTAAATTAATTATAAAAAAAACTAAAAGCTATTTTGAACTTAACTTTATTTTAAAAAGTTCTTTAGTTGATACCCTTTCTAACGGTATGCTACATGTCATAGAAATTATTCATTTATGTTGTAAAAATAAGGGATACTACTATGCCACGGCCGAACCGCACAAAACAATGGAACCAGTTTGAACGATACCGTCGCGTCAATGTAAGCGCAGGTAAAAAGTTCGTCTCTTTCTTGCACATGTAAAATGATTTTTGTCTTTGTCTAACATTGAGTTGGACGTTCGGGATGTGACAGGTACGGTGCAGTCAGTTGAGGTCTGACTATCTTTGCTGTTGGAAGTGCCCGTGTATTTCACATTCTTCTCTTTTTTTTCATTGAGTTTTGTTTGTTAAATCTTGTTATTGTTATTGTTTTTTCCGCATTTAAACTGTTTTATTGTTGTGTTTATCTTCGGTGTTGATAGTAAAATGCCTACCTTCAGTAACGAAGAGTATGCCGACATGCTACTCGCGTATGGCAGGGCTAACTGCAATGCGCGCGAAGCGCGAAGAATTTATCAGGAGCGATATCCTGATCGACGTATACCACACCACGAAACCTTCTCTACAACCTATCGACGTTTGAGAGAGACAGGAAACCTAAATCATCAAGAACCTCGAGTGAGTGCCGTGCAACATAATGTAGCCGTAGATGAAATGATTCTTCAAGCTTTTGATGAGGAACCTACAACAAGCATACGAACTGTTGCTGCAAGACTTAACTTAACAGTATGGAAAGTCTGGGCGGTTCTTCGGGCAGATGGGAGGCATGCATTTCATTACACCCCTGTTCAAGGTAAATAACACACCAGCCCTTTTTTATTGTAACAAAAAACCCGTTTTAACCTATTTCAATTTTCAATGACTAGTTATTTCGTCAAGTAAAGATACTTTTTTTTTTCGTGGTAAAATCATCAAATGAGTCCTCCCACCCCGGGCAGGGCGGGAGGGACTGTCAGACTTGTACTGACTAAAATCCACAGTGTTCCTTCATTAGCCCTTTACGTTCCGGGGTCACGGTAATAAGTCCCGCGACCAAGTAGAGATACTTAATAAATTTTTAGACGTTTGATTTTCTTTGTTTCACAAGTTATTTATTCATGTTTGAATTTTTTTTAAGTTATTTCCAGAAAAACGAAAATCTTTTGTGGTATTGGCAGTACCTCAAGGATTTTTTTTTGTTCTAAGTCTCGAAGATGGTGATAATGCTAGACGGCTGGATTTCTGCAGATTTATACTGCATACAGACGTCGAAGATGGCAACTTCTTGAAAAGAATTTTGTGGACCGATGAATCAAATTTTAGCCGTGAGGGAATAGTGAATCTCCACAATCTTCACCACTGGAGTCACAAAGACCAAAATCCTCGCGTTAAAAGGCAGAGTTCTTTTCAAAGAAAGTTCAGTGTCAACGTTTGGGCTGGTGTTATTGGACGCAATCTCATCGGCCCATATTTTTTGCCAGAAAGGTTGAATGGAGACATTTATTTAAATTTTTTAATCAATGATCTACCCGAACTTGTTGTGCCAGTTTTGGAAGAAGGTGTGCCGATAGTTTTCCAAAATGACGGCTGTCCAGCTCACTACCAACTGAACGTGCGAGAGCATTTAGATAATGCCTTTCCAAACGCATGGATTGGTAGAGGCGGCCCTATTCCGTGGCCCGCACGGTCCCCAGACCTGACACCTTTGGATTTTTACGTCTGGGGACGTGCAAAAGAATTGGTTTACCAGACAGAAGTGCCCACTAGGGAAGTTCTGATTGAACGAATAACCGGCGCGTTCCAAACTATGAAAGAAGAAATGCGACTACGTACAACGACAGTTGAAATAAGAAACAGATGTCGTGCATGCATACGAAATGGAGGAGGTCAATTTGAACAAGATTTATAACTTTTTTTTAACTAGCCTATTCTGTCCCACTGCTGGGCAAAGGCCTCCCCCATTACTTTCCACCTTTCCCGGTGTTTTGCCTCCTTTTTTATAACTTTAGTTTAATAAAAACCAAATAACCTTAAAAAGTCTTTTTCTTAACCCTGACTCTCCTAACTAGTATTTTGACTACATAATGAATCATTTCTATGACATGTAGCATACCGTTAGAAAGGGTATCAACTAAAGAACTTTTTAAAATAAAGCTAAGTTCAAAATGGCTTTTAGTTTTTTTTTATAATTAATTCAGAAGTTGTAAAATTTCATTCATTAAATAAAAAAATTAACTTTGGAAGCCTGTAAGGAATTTTCTTGAAACCAGTTGTATAAAACAAAGATGTTTTTAGATTTAAAAGACTTTGGAGAATGCAACAAAATTTGTTTTGTGCCACTACACCCACAAACAAAAAAGTTATTTCAAATTAAAGGACACATTTTGGGAATTTTTTTCATTTTAAAAAAATAATCATATGTAACCAACCGTGACATTTGGGACAAAGGGTGTATGGGTAGAACCTAGCTAATGACCTCCCAAATCCCTGAAAAAATTGTGTCGGTCCATGCGCCAAACACCCTGTATAATTATATGTGAAGACAATGCACCTAGAATAAAATTACATTAATTGATAGGTAAAAAGAATGAAAAATGAAGGAATGACATAATTATGTGATAGATGCATGGTGCTCACATACTTACAAACATTGTAAAATTATACTATATTTCTAACATTATAATAAGTAATACTAATAATAATAAGTCAGTGCGTGAGTACAAGTAATCACAAAAAATAAAATAAATGTTTAAAAAAATAAAAATAAAAATTATACAATTAAATTAGCAACCAGTTCGATTTTGTCTAGATTCTGAATTGTCCTATGGAGCAGCAGCCTAATTGCGCAACACATTTTATTTTTGATATCAATTCCGAATCGAAACCAAGTCCAATTTATATCGCATGCCATAATTGGAATTACGATAAGCATTTTTTACCAATCGACCGAAATTGAATAGGGTTGTTCTTATAAAACGGCTATAAGTCTTTAATTTATATGTTTTGTTCCACCATATACGCATGATTAATTTCCAAATTATTGTGCTTTAATTTTATTCTATTTTAATTATAACTGATGCTCTACTAGTGCTTATAGATAAAAATGTACAATGATTGCCGAAAAATTTAAAACCATTTTTTAAAACACTTTCTATCAAAAACTACCATAATTGAAATGCGTAACAAAACGTTTCCTTTCCCCGGTTTTTTTTTATCTGTGGCCAATGACAAAATCGTAGAAAAGCAGTGTTGTCAACTTAGTGGGATTTCCACTAAACCTGGGGGTTTGGACACCCCTACTGGCGAAGAAATTGCTTGAAATTGCGGGTTGCTTTTAGTGGCTGGTGGTTTTGTCTAGTGGTTAGTTTAATTCAATTTGTAGAAAACAATACAATCAATTACTAAAACTGACTCGAGAAAATATTAAAATAACAAGATAATGGCATGTTTTATTCTTTGTCTAAAACCTGTGTCAGTGATTTTACGATGTATTTCTTTCAAATGCCGAAACCACTGCAGATTCGAACGCTGTTTTGGCAAAACTGTTCACCACGATGAATATGTTGAAACCAATCAGAGGCTCCGCCCGAGTAGTAATCGCAAAACGACGTCATTTCTAAAAAATATTTCACGGGAAAATACTACCGGGGTAAAAAAAATCTGCCGTTATGCCTAAGTTATGTATAGATCTTACAAACATTCAAACATCTTCACTAACTTTTTCATTAATTATTGTAGATTAAGTTGGATGATGTTTAAAAAAATACTTTGACCTTTTGTTTTATTTTCATTCTCAAATTTTCAAATGGACCTCCAAAACAGCGACCGAATGTCAGTAACAGAAAAATAAAATTAAAAAAATTGTGACTAAACTATACTCTATTTGAAATAAGATTATACATTTAAATATACCGTTTCGTGTTCGGTTGAAGCAAAAAAGTGGTTACAATACCAAGTGTTTACTGAAGCTGCCATTTGTCATGTCACCAACGCAATAGAAGTCTATTCTATTCTATTTTTATTAAATGGCAAGCAAAGCCGATGTCGACTATTCTGCCAATGTCTAAAGTGCATTGGAAAAACAAGTGTGCATGAAGAAAAAATAAATAAAAATAAGAGACAAAATTAAAAGAAAAACAATAACTGAAGACACAATTGAAATTCTGTCAAATTCTTCTGTTGATACATTTGAACACAGTGTAGATCTTGTTGGTAACCCAACAAGTACGGGACTGAAACAAACAAAAAATAAAATAAATAAATATTGTAATTGTTAAAACATAAAATATACGCATACCACACACAGAATAATTTACAGTTTTAAGTTATTGTGACGGATGAAAGTCATCAGCGCCACGAGCAGTTCTGGAGAACAATGTGTTAACAAGGAGGGAAAGTTAGTCGGAAGAGGGATTTTAAATTTAGGGAGACGGCTATAGAGATCTAGAGGTGGAACGTTGTTAGAGCACTCAAAGAAAATGTGATCCAGGGAGCCCTCCTCCAACCCACACTTGCAGAGAGAGGATTCCCTAATCCGGATTTTTTGCAAGAACACAGGGGTACAACAAAACCCCAGGCGAATACGACAAAGGACGGATATAACTGTTTTGGAAACTTTTTTGTAACTGTAGAACCAAGGTTTTGACTTTATTATTGGTTGTACTGCATAATAAAACCTGCCCTTTTTTCTTCCAGAGTTATTCCACTGTTCCTGCCATGTCGATTGGAGCTTAGTTTGTGGGAGGCTTAGCAAGTCATACCCCTGATAAGTATTGTGGGTGAGATCAGCTACTGTTGATGAGCAAGCATCTTTGGCCAGAGCATCAGCGCACTCATTGCCCATAATGCCACAATGACTAGGTATCCAAACTAACTGAACCTCTTTTTGATTGCTAGTGCAAGTTAAAAGGGACTTTTTAATTTTTAAAACAAGGGAGCTGTGCAATTTACTTTTGAAGGGGTTTTGAACTAAAGCTTGCAAACAGCTAAGAGAGTCTGTTAAAATTACGGCTTTGTCGATATTGTGGTGAGCCTCTATAAAAAGACACGCTTCCAATAAAGCCACACACTCGCCTGTAAACACAGAAGACTCTTTAGGACATTTGTATTGTAAAATAATACTGGAGCTTTGGTAATAAACCGCAGCACCAGTGTTACTGAGGTCGTTAAATTTTGAAGCATCTGTAAAAAACCTTTGAAAGCCAATCCATCGTTCTCCCACCACCGCATTGAAAGCCGAATTCGCTGAAGGAGACTTTTTGGAAATTCCAATGTCAAAGAAGATTTTAGGAGTGAAACATAATACTTCATAGGAAAAGTTAAAAAGAGGTAATCTGGGAAACTGTTCTATTGGACAAACTAAATTTTGAATTTGGCGAAATGCTTTTAAAGTTAAGGGTATTTCTTTGTTTCTCCAGAAATTTGAGCTTCTACAAATGGCATCTAGCTCGATCAATCTTGCTACAAGAGGATGAGAAGATCTAGATATTAACCTAGCCACATAACGTGAGGCCAGGTACTGCCGTCTTAGGGCTAGGGGAGGTTCAGCAAACTCAACCTGCAACGCGTTCACGGGAGAAGACTTCATACAACCAGAGATGATCCGAAGGCACTTTGACTGGATTCTATCGAGACCAGCCAAAGCACCCTTGTTGCATGGAACTAGATGGAACGTACCATAGTCTAAAACGCTACGAATTAAAGCGTTATATACCAATTTCATAGTATATGGGTGGGCACCCCACCAAACACCCGCGAGAGCTTTTAAAATTGAAATATTTTTTTCACATTTTCTAATTAATAAATTTACATGTTGTTTACCACTTAATTTAGAGTCTAGAAAAACGCCTAAAAATTTTACTTTATTAACTAACGGGATATTATGACCTAAAATGTCCAATGAGATGAAGGGGATCAGTCTTTTTCGAGAGAAAATTACTGCCGAACTTTTTGGTGCTGATAGCGACAAACCGTGGCTTAAAAGCCATTGATTCAAGGAGTCCAGAGAGAGGCATAGAGATGACGCAGCGTCTACGATGGAGATATCTGACACATACAAGACTAAGTCGTCGGCATACTGGAGGATGTGACAGTTATTATTCAGGCAGGAGCCAATGTCCACTGTATATAAGTTATAAAGAAGGGGGCTCAGTACCGAGCCTTGTGGGAGACCCTTCCAAGTCTGCCTTTCATCGAAATCCTCGCCCTGGACCCTCAGAACCAAGGAGCGAGACACAAGAAGACCACAGATGCATTCGATCATCCTCACCGGGAGACTCAGCTGTTGCAGTTTTTGCCTGAGTACGGGAAGAAGAACATTGTCGTATGCAGAGGAGATATCAAGAAAAGCGGCAACAACGGATTCGTTTTTGGAGAACGATAAGCGAATATCCGTAATTAAAACGCCAACACTATCCATGGTACCGAGCCCTTTCCTGAAACCAAATTGAAAGTTCGGCAGTAGATCTCTCGATTCGACTATCCATTCAAGACGATTTTTAATTAGGTGTTCCATTAGTTTGGCCAAGATAGAGGACAAAGCAATTGGTCTAAAGCCATTCGGATCATCTACATGTTTGCCTGGCTTCAATAAAGGTATAATAATCTGTGACTTCCACTGATCTGGGACCCAACCATGACTGTAACAGAAATTAATGATATCAAGGAAGTAGAGTTTAGCTTTATCTCCAGAGTGAACAATAAAAGAATATGGCACACCGTCAATACCAGGGGCTGAGTCCCGGACATATCTGAGTACCACATTCAGTTCTTCTAAAGTAAATGGCACATCAAAAGGATCCTCCGAAACCGAAACATTATGCAAGGATATATTGGGACATTCAGAAGAGAGAGGAACGTATGGTGGAGCAAATTTGTCAAAAAAAAGGTCAGCTGTTTCCCTAGAGATTGGTGAAGAGACTGATGAGGAGCACCCGCGTCTAAACCTGTTGATGCTTTTCCAGACCACCGAGACTGGAGTAGAGGGAGATAAGGAGGTACAGAACCTAACCCAACCAGTACGTTTCTTCTTGCGAAGGTGACGTTTAGTTCTGGCATTAAGCCGCAAATATTTTAATAAATTTTCGGTGCTCATATCTGCATTGTAGCACTCCTCGGCCTCATCTCTATCCCTGATTGCAGAAGTGCACTCTGGATCCCACCATGGAGGTGAAGGTATTTTGCCACGAGCACTATTTTTCAGTGGAAAGCAGGCATCCGCACTGGAGGTAATGGCAGTAACAAATCCTTCATAACAGCCTTTGGCATGGCAGTGACCAGAAGGATCTAATAAATTTGAGTTTAAATTTGGAAGAACATCAATTTTCTCCTCCACTAATGAACCAAATTTTGACCAATCTGGTTTGGACAGGTTATATTTCAAAAGTGGAGGGGAAGTTTTCTCTAAAAAAGTCTTATTAACCAAAGATATGACAATAGGATAATGGTCACTACCATGCGACAAGGTTGTACATTCCCAATGGGTTGAAGCTGCCAACTCAACCGAACAAAATGTTAGATCAACACAACTCTTTTGTTGACCGGGTGGAGATCTACGTGTTGGGCAACCATTATTCAGAATGCAGAGATCCAGATCATCCAAGATCTCAACCAAAGCTGCACCAAAGGCATCACAGCGTTCTGATCCCCACCTGTAATGGTGGCAGTTGAAGTCACCCATGACCAAAATTGGTCCATGTACATTAGATAGTAAGTTTTTTAAAATAGCAAAAAAGTCATGATGAGGGTGAGCAATGTATATTGAAAACACTGTAATGCCTTCCACACGTCCCGCTACAATACTCATGTCACCTGTGAGCGAAGGTAAAGGGAAGGGCAAAAGAGGGACCCGATTGTTGACTAGGAGAGCCGATCCTCCATAGCCATCAGATCTGTCACATCTGAGAATATTGAAGTGTGGCATACGAAAGCTAAGACTTGGGGTGAGCCAAGTCTCAGCTATGGAACAAGCCAATGGCTTGTATTAGCAATAGAAGTCAAAATCGGTTGAACGGATTATAAAAAATGTCTCATCTTATTTATTTTTATAGCACTCGGGGAAAAAAAATGGCAACACTGAGAACAACACAAAATTGTATTATATTTACAAATTTTAATTTAATATCCTATACGAAACGTGGGCATAAGTTAGGCAGTTTTGGAACATTTTTCTTGTGGCTTGTGTAAGCCGGATGAACTGGAAAATTCTCTCATTAAATCAATACTGTTTTGCTCAATAGCGAAAAATACGTCGAGATTATCACTACAAGTAAGTAACCCAATATAAATAGGAATAACGTGAGTCCCTACGTCCGTCAACCTCACATTCTAACTGAAATTGTTAATTGATATTTTTGTACATAAGTACCTACATGCTGAAATAAACTATAGTAACCACTAACCTAACTACAAAACATATTCATAATATTTTCACAGACGGTGCTAGAGCTGAAAATACATGAATGGAACACTACCCAACATGAATCTTCTTAATTTCCTAACAAAGAAGTTGGATGGCTAGATGGCAAAAATGCTGTGAATGAAAATGTAAGCTTTTAGTCACATAGTTAAGAATCAAGTGAGGCAACTTACTTTATAATAAAATTATGAATATTTATTTCCTTGGCCGAACTTTCTACATCATAATTATATTTTATGTATACCTAACTAATGTTTACATAATTTAGTATTACAAAATATCTGGATATTGAAAAATCAGCCCTAAGTAAAGAAGAAATTATACAAACAGCAGCAATAACTAGGCTAATGGCTTTTGTCCAGCCATGGGCCCAATGAATGCCTACTTTACTTTGCCACAGGGTTTATTTATAAACATTGCTTAAAGTTAAATGATGTTCAAATGTCAAAAATGTATGGTTATACAGTTGCTAATCATTACTTAACTTTAAGTAACGTTTATAAATAAACCCCATAATGTTTAAGTACTTTATTTGAGCAGAAAATAATATGATTTTGTTTTAAAACTGTAGAGTTCCTGGGAAGTTTCACCTACGAAGACATGAAGGCAGCATGAATGAAGGCACCTGCTGCGTTGCTACTTAGAAACTGAAGATAGTTCTTGAAATATAATTGTTGTTTTAGAAAACTGTTGAGTCTTGAATGACAGTAATATAAATGTATGTTCCTATTTTGTTAATTGATAATGATAACAGTGTAAACTACAAATAAAAATAACTTATTATGAAATATTTAAGAATTGAAGTTTTTTTTTTCATTAACACAACAATTAATAAAATTATGTCTCTTTGGTCTAGGGGTCGCAAGAGCTACTGCTGAGTATGAGGTCCTGGGTTCGATGCCTGGGTTGGGCATAGTGTTATTGGGTTTTTCCACCTGGAATTTCTTAGTAGTGCCCGGTTGATGGCAATAGGCTCGTCCCCTATTACATGGGACTTAAACATAACTGCTGAAATGTGTGTGTACAGGCAAACCTCTGCCCAACTCTTCAGAGAAACAGTGATATTATGTATGTATTTTCAGTAGGTTCAGTAAATAGAGCGAAATAAATTATGGAAAACAAAGCAAACAATAACTGACAATAGCCTTTATTCACATTTATGAAATATTTACACATGGGGCAAAAAGAAATTGGAAAATATATTGTAAGGATTAGTGAAATTTAATGTATTCATGTGGAATTCATCATGGATTATGTATGTACTGCTTGCTAATTCTTGCTGTAAGCGCATGAGAGTTTATACTTTTCCTCAATAATGGAGTTGAGCCTGACACCTGAAAAAAAAAAGAATTTAAGTAAATCTTCTATATTAGGTAAGTATGTACCTATATTCCATGATCCATTACATCCATCCACAAAATAAATTCTAATTGGCCTCTCCCTTAAACACTTCAATGAATACAACAATTATTAGGTTCAATGACTTTATTAAATGTATGAAAGTTTATGTTTGATGGTGCATTTCGTAGTCACCAACATAACACGTATGTATGTTTAAATAAATAAAACATTGTGCTAAACACACATTCAATGTTCAACACTTAGAAATAAAAGAATATTGTTATTACTTATGTACCTTAGATGGTGGTGTGTTATGTTCATTGATGTCCTTACATAATCCACTGTCTTCTATGCTCAGTACAATGGATACAGTACGAGGTACGAATTTGACTTTCAATAAAATACCTTGTTTCTGAAATTTCATAATATATATCTTTAGTAGGTTGTAACAGAAGAGAACTTGGTCAGTGGGTCGTCTTATGGGCGGATAATTTTCACAATATTATTAATTTATCGACCGCTTCGATATTATTTTAATATATCACTATTATTGATTTATCATTGAGGTTTTACACAAAAACACATTCACAATTTATTAAAACGATGTTCACTTACATAATTTTGTAATAATTAAGGAGATTATACGAGTAAATCCCAAAAATATTACAAAGAAAATCAAATGCGAGGAGTACATTGCCTTCTATTATAACTGACAGAAGAAACAAATTACTCGTTGATTTTAAACCAATTCAGCGCTGTCAAAATGGTTACGTAATTCGAATTATAGCCTTTTTATACGCGTATCGTTCACTCTTTAGCGTCTCATTCAGACTGCAGTTGATATCAAAAATTTTAGAGTTACGTAATACGAAAGCTGTCAAATTTTTCAATTTCCAGTTTAAATGATATCAATTCCACTCAAATTTGTATTGAAAATGTGTTGCGTAATTAGATAGCAGCAGCCTAATTGCGCAACACATTTTATTTTTGATATCAATTCCGAATCGAAACCAAGTCCAATTTAAATCGCATGCCATAATTGGAATTACGATAAACATTTTTTACCAATCGATCGAAATTGAATAGGGTTGTTCTTATAAAACGGCTATACGTCTTTAATTTATATGTTTTGTTCCACCATATAGGCATGATTAATTTCCAAATTATTGTGCTTTAATTTTATTTTATTTTAATTATAACTGATGCTCTACTAGTGCTTATAGATGAAAATGTACAATGATTGCCGAAAAATTTAAAACCATTATTTAAAACACTTTCTATCAAAAACTACCATAATTGATATGCGTAACAAAACGTTTCCTTTCCCCGGTTTTTTTTATCTGTGGCCAATGACAAAATCGTAGAAAAGCAGTGTTGTCAACTTAGTGGGATTTCCACTAAACCTGGGGGTTTGGACACCCCTACTGGCGAAGAAATTGCTTGAAATTGCGGGTTGCTTTTAGTGGCTGGTGGTTTTGTCTAGTGGTTAGTTTAATTCAATTTGTAGAAAACAATACAATCAATTACTAAAACTGACTCGAGAAAATATTAAAATAACAAGATAATGGCATGTTTTATTGTTTGTCTAAAACCTGTGTCAGTGATTTTACGATGTATTTCTTTCAAATGCCGAAACCACTGCAGATTCGAACGCTGTTTTGGCAAAACTGTTCACCATGATGAATATGTTGAAACCAATCAGAGGCTCCGCCCGAGTAGTGATCGCAAAACGACGTCATTTCTAAAAAATATTTCACGGGAAAATACTACCGGGGTAAAAAAAATCTGCTGTTATGTATAGATCTAACAAACATTCAAACATCTTCACTAACTTTTTCATTAATTATTGTAGATTAAGTTGGATGATGTTTAAAAAAAATACTTTGACCTTTTGTTTTATTTTCATTCTCAAATTTTCAAATGGACCTCCAAAACAGCGACCGAATGTCAGTAACAGAAAAATAAAATTAAAAAAATTGTGACTATACTATACTCTATTTGAAATAAGATTATACATTTAAATATACCGTTTCGTGTTCGGTTGAACATTAAAAGCAAAAAAGTGGTTACAATACCAAGTGTTTACTGAAGCTGCCCTTTGTCATGTCACCAACGCAATAGAAGTCAAAATCGGTTGAACGGATTATAAAAAATGTCTCATCTTATTTCTTTTTATAGCACTCGGGGAAAAAAAATGGCAACACTGAGAACAACACAAAATTGTATTATATTTACAAATTTTAATTTAATATCCTATACGAAACGTGGGCCTATGTTAGGCAGTTTTGGAACATTTTTCTTGTGGCTTGTGTAAGCCGGATGAACTGGAAAATTCTCTCATTATATCAATACTGTTTTGCTCAATAGCGAAAAATACGTCGAGATTATCACTACAAGTAAGTAACCCAATATAAATAGGAATAACGTGAGTCCCTACGTCCGTCAACCTCACATTCTAACTGAAATTGTTAATTGATATTTTTGTACATAAGTACCTACATGCTGAAATAAACTATAGTAACCACTAACCTAACTACAAAACATATTCATAATATTTTCACAGACGGTGCTAGAGCTGAAAATACATGAATGGAACACTACCCAACATGAATCTTCTTAATTTCCTAACAAAGAAGTTGGATGGCTAGATGGCAAAAATGCTGTGAATGAAAATGTAAGCTTCTTTCTACATCATAATTATATTTTATGTATACCTAACTAATGTTTACATAATTTAGTATTACAAAATATCTGGACATTGAAAAATCAGCCCTAAGTAAAGAAGAAATTATACAAACAGCAGCAATAACTAGGCTAATGGCTTTTGTCCAGCCATGGGCCCAATGAATGCCTACTTTACTTTGCCACAGGGTTTATTTATAAACATTGCTTAAAGTTAAATGACGTTCAAATGTCAAAAATGTATGGTTATACAGTTGCTAATCATTACTTAACTTTAAGTAACGTTTATAAATAAACCCCATAATGTTTAAGTACTTTATTTGAGCAGAAAATAATATGATTTTGTTTTAAAACTGTAGAGTTCCTGGGAAGTTTCACCTACGAAGACATGAAGGCAGCATGAATGAAGGCACCTGCTGCGTTGCTACTTAGAAACTGAAGATAGTTCTTGAAATATAATTGTTGTTTTAGAAAACTGTTGAGTCTTGAATGACAGTAATATAAATGTATGTTCCTATTTTGTTAATTGATAATGATAACAGTGTAAACTACAAATAAAAATAACTTATTATGAAATATTTAAGAATTGAAGTTTTTTTTTTCATTAACACAATTAATAAAATTATGTCTCTTTGGTCTAGGGGTCGCAAGAGCTACTGCTGAGTATGAGGTCCTGGGTTCGATGCCTGGGTTGGGCATAGTGTTATTGGGTTTTTCCACCTGGAATTTCTTAGTAGTGCCCGGTTGATGGCAATAGGCTCGTCCCCTATTACATGGGACTTAAACATAACTGGTGAAATGTGTGTGTACAGGCAAACCTCTGCCCAACTCTTCAGAGAAACAGTGATATTATGTATGTATTTTCAGTAGGTTCAGTAAATAGAGCGAAATAAATTATGGAAAACAAAGCAAACAATAACTGACAATAGCCTTTATTCACATTTATGAAATATTTACACATGGGGCAAAAAGAAATTGGAAAATATATTGTAAGGATTAGTGAAATTTAATGTATTCCTGTGGAATTCATCATGGATTATGTATGTACTGCTTGCTAATTCTTGCTGTAAGCGCATGAGAGTTTATACTTTTCCTCAATAATGAAGTTGAGCCTGACACCTGAAAAAAAAAAAGAATTTAAGTAAATCTTCTATATTATGTATATTCCATGATCCATTACATCCATCCACAAAATAAATTCTAATTGGCCTCTCCCTTAAACACTTCAATGAATACAACAATTATTAGGTTCAATGACTTTTTTAAATGTATGAAAGTTTATGTTTGATGGTGCATTTCGTAGTCACCAACATAACACGTATGTATGTTTAAATAAATAAAACATTGTGCTAAACACACATTCAATGTTCAACACTTAGAAATAAAAGAATATTGTTATTACTTATGTACCTTAGATGGTGGTGTGGTATGTTCATTGATGTCCTTACATAATCCACTGTCTTCTATGCTCAGTACAATGGATACAGTACGAGGTACGAATTTGTCTTTCAATAAAATACCTCGTTTCTGAAATTTCATAATATATATCTTTAGTAGGTTGTAACAGAAGAGAACTTGGTCAGTGGGTCGTCATAAGGGCGGATAATTTTCACAATATTATTAATTTATCGACCGCTTCGATATTATTTTAATATATCACTATTATTGATTTATCATTGAGGTTTTACACAAAAACACATTCACAATTTATTAAAACGATGTTCACTTACATAATTTCGTAATAATTAAGGAGATTATACGAGTAAATCCCAAAAATATTGCAAAGAAAATCAAATGCGAGGAGTACATTGCCTTCTATTATAACTGACAGAAGAAACAAATTACTCGTTGATTCTAAACCAATTCAGCGCTGTCAAAATGGTTACGTAATTCGAATTATAGCCTTTTTATACGCGTATCGTTCACTCTTTAGCGTCTCATTCAGACTGCAGTTGATATCAAAAATTTTAGAGTTACGTAATACGAAAGCTGTCAAATTTTTCAATTTCCAGTTTAAATGATATCAATTCCACTCAAATTTGTATTGAAAATGTGTTGCGTAATTAGATAGCTGGACCAGAATGTTTCCAAGCATTTTTATCTTGGATATAATCCTCTAATTTGTAATATGCTTGTTTAGAAAGTGTACTTTTTATATGATTTTTAAATTTTCTTTCATTTAATTCTAATATATCACAAGGTATTCTGTTGTAACATTTAACACACGAATTAGTCGAATTAGTAACCACAGAATCACAAATATTTTCTATTTCTAAAGCTACGTTTATACTACGTATCTGTAATGCAAATTCCGTGAAGTCTCTGATTGAAACCTCATCATTTAAAGATCCTTTAATTTGTGATTCACCTAATTCTTACTGTTCATGTACTACTGATGTCTCTAAACAATTATTTTTTTGTACTAATAGCCACTGCAGCAGTGGTTCCTCTTATAGCACCTATATTAAGTGACATCATAAATAACAGCAGTGCTATTCTGTAACCATCTCACCGTGAAAACTTAGGTGAAGTGAGCTCGGAGTGAGCTGTCAGTCCCTAGCAGCAGGTGGAATGACAGCTCACTTCAAGCTCACTTCACCTAAGTTTTCACGGTGAGATGGTTACAGAATAGCACTGCTGTATTCAAAGTGGTATTTTCCCGCAAAAGTTAAAGGTTTCTATTATCAAGCCATTACATAAAAAAAGATGACAAAACAAATGTAAGTAATTACAGACCTGTAGCTCTAATACCGATTTTCTCAAAAATCTTTGAGAAAGTAATTTATTAATTTATTATTATTTTTTTGATGGAAAAGCATTTTGAAATATGCGGTATTAAGATAAAACAATATAACCTGAACTTATTCTGTCTTTATAGAACACCAGATTCGATGATATAAATAAATATATTCTTTAGAACATTACAAATATTATTAGATAAAACATGTAACAAAGACAAATATTTAAATATTCTATGTGACGATTTTAATATAGATATTCTAAGCGATAGTAAATATAAGAATACATTTATCGATATTCTATACAATTATGAGTTAAAAATACACATAAGTAAACCAACTTGGCAAAATTCTTGCATTGACAATAATAAAAGTGACATCAAAGAAGCAACAGGTGAAACACATGAATTAGGACTATCAGATCACAATACCGGTCAAACATTATCAATCAAATTAAAAACGGAAAATAATATATTTCGAAAGCATTGGTTTGCATACAAAAGGGACCTGAGTAAAGAAAATGTAGAAACATTTAATTAATATATTAGTAAGCTATCATTTTCAGAAGTATATCTGGAAACAGACGTAAATAAAGCCTTTTCATTATTGCACGATGAACTTTGTCTATTCTATAACTTGTGTATCCCATTGATTAAAATTAAGATGAACTCTAACTCTCTTAACCCGAAATGGGTAACTAAAGGACTAAAAAAGTCATTTATATAATAAAGAGAACTACAAGGTATCTATTATAAAAATAAGACTACCCACAATAAACAAAAATTTAGAAAATATAGCAAAAGAATAAGGCAATGTGTAAATACGATACAAAGGGATAATAATAAAAAATACATAAAGAAAGCTGACAATAAATGTAAAGCTACATGGAAAATGTTGTGTGTGTGCATGTTTGCAATAAAACGGTTGTGAACTCAATTTATCTAGAACCAGCTACTTGTATGGAAATATTTATGACAGCTATGAAATTACGAAATACAAACTCAGTCGGATATGATAACATTAGTAGGTACTAACAAATATGATTAAACAAGATGTCTTAACTTTAACAAAACCCTTGACTTACATATTTAATTTATCTTTGGAAAAGGGTATATTCCCCAACAATTTAAAATGTTCTGTTGTAAAACCCCTTCACAAAAAAGGACCTAGATCGGAGACAAATAATTATAGACCAATTACTTTGGTTCCCATACTTTCAAAAATATTTGAAAAACTAATGAGCAAAAGGCTTATAAATTTCTTAGAGAAACATGATGTATTATGTAGTCAACAGAACGGTTTCATTAAACAAAAATCTACAACCTTGGCATGTTTTAAGTAATGTCATTAAGTAGATGTCAGAATAATTATAATATTAATTAAATGAAATAATAATCAATTTTACATTTTACACTCAAAATGATGGAATAAAAACATCTCTCACACAACCAGTTATATAGCTTTCTATTAAATTCTAAATCTGTAGCACTTCTAAATTCTTTGGCTAAGTATATATAATGTATGTATAATGACATTGTTAATATTTTATGCCAAGCAGCTTTTGAAAGTTGCGAGATAAATCTTGTGCGAAATAGGAAGCCAGTAATGGGGTGGAATAAGCACGTGAGTGATGCTCACAGGCAGGCCAGGCTAAAGTTTGAGCAGTGGGTGTATTATGGAAGACCGCACGAGCGTCGTCTTTGGAGTGAAATGCAGACAAGTCGTAAAAATTTTAAGTCGCGCTTGCGATTGTGTCAGGACAATAGTGACCAAATTAAAATGGACATGTTGGCGTCGCATCATTCTAAGGGCGACTTTCGCAATTTTTGGAAATCTACCGATAAACTCAATAGTAGGCCGGGCTTGCCGGTGAGTGTCAGCGGTGCTACTGATGTCACGGGGATTGCCGAACTATTTAGGCAGCACTTCGCTGTGTCGTCACCGTTGGGACCGTCACAGTTTACAGGCAGTGATGGTTGTAATGGTCAAGAGTACAGTGTCCGGTTTGCGGCAAAGGAGGTAAGACATGTCTATGTCGAGGGGCAAGTCTCCAGGCCACGATGATTTAAGTATTGAACACCTCAAGCATGCTGGTCATCATCTGTCCAGGGTCTTAGCGATGTTCTACTCCTTGTGTTTAGGGCATTCGTACCTGCTTGAGCGGATGATGAAAACTGTGGTGGTGCCAATTATTAAGAATAAAACCGGTGATATCAGCGATAAAAATAACTATAGGCCCATTTCATTGGCCACTGTTATTTCGAAAGTGCTTGACAGTTTGCTTAACACACAGCTGGATAAGTACTTGAATCTACATGATAACCAGTTTGGTTTCAAAGCTGGGCACTCTACAGAAACAGCTATATTGTGTTTAAAGCAGACTGTCAAGTACTACACTGAAAGAAGTACACCTGTCTTTGCTTGCTTCCTCGACTTTTCGAAGGCATTTGACTTGGTTTGCTATGATCTGCTGTGGCAAAAGCTGCAGCAAGCGTCAGTGCCAGACGAACTGATCCGTGTCTTCCAATACTGGTACAATAATCAGGTCAATGTTGTTCGATGGTCGGGGGCTTACTCGACTCCGTACAGGTTGGAGTGCGGCGTGAGGCAAGGGGGGCTAACCTCACCGAAGCTCTTCAACCTGTATGTTAATGCACTGATAGAGAGGCTCAGCAGCACGCATGTCGGTTGCCATATTGGAGGTGTGTGCCTAAACAATATCAGTTACGCAGACGACATGGTGCTGCTGAGCGCCTCTGTCTGTGGTGTGTCGAGACTGATTCGCATCTGTGAAAAGTATGCTGAACAACATGGTTTGCTGTATAATGCGAAAAAGAGCGAATGCATGGTCTTTCGGGCCAAGAGGAAGTGTCCAGATTACTTGCCGGCAATTAAGCTCAACGGATGCCCACTTAATAGAGTAAATACTTTTAAATATCTTGGACATTTATTAACCTCTGACCTGGAAGACGATGCAGACATTGAAAGGGAACGTAGGGCGCTGTCTGTTCGTGCGAATATGATAGCCCGCAGATTTGCTCGGTGTTCGAGGGGCGTCAAAATAGCCCTATTTAGGGCATTTTGTACGTCCTTTTATACCGGCAGTCTGTGGATGGATTACACGCAGAAACAGTACAGCGCTCTGCGTGTCCAATACAATAACGCGTTCAGGGTACTCTTGGGGCTGCCTCGCTTCTGTAGCGCATCGGGGATGTTTGCCGAGGCGCGTGTGGATTGTTTCTACACAGTCATGCGCAAGCGGTGCACGTCCCTGGTGCGCAGGGTGCGGGCCAGCCGCAACAGTATCCTGAAGGCTTTTGCTGAACGTTTCGACTGTCAGTACGTGAACCACTGTTGCATGGTTCACGTACTGACTAATGTCAAGATATTATTTTAATTTGTTTTAATTTTATAATAATTTTTATTTTAATTGTGATGTTGATTTAAATTTTAATTTGTTTTCATTTTAATTTGATTTAGTTTTGTTCAAATTTAAATTTTAATTGTGATTTTAATTTTAATTCTCATGCCGATTTTATTTGTGTTGCTGTTTTTTTATAATTTTTAATTCTGTTTAATTGTACCTATGATCCAAAGTTGATTGAAATAAATAAATAATAATAATAAGTGGTTAAGTATATATTTTCACCGCCATGGTATAAAAATTTTTGCTGCAAACTTTGAGTCTATTACGCGGGACTACTAGTGGCTTTTGTACTATTTTCCTCTTTGACATAGCCTTTTCATCTTTTTCAAAAAGCGACCAATTGTTTCTTACAAATTTGCAGGTTTCAAACACATATAAAGACGGGAGGATAAGTAGCTTTTGCTTAATAAATACTGGTTTACAAGAGTCTGTCCACTTAAGATTGTAAATTGACCTTACACACTTTTTTTGGGCTATGAATGCCCTCTGGGCATCTGTTGAATTTCCCCATACAGTTATTCCATACCTTAAAACAGAACAAACATGGCTGTGGTATACCAATAAGGCTGTTTGAATGTCTGTTAAATGTTTGATCCTCCTAAGTGCAAATACGAATTTATTTATTTTCTTACACACATTATCTACTTGAGCTTTCCAATTGCAATGTCTGTCCATAACTACTCCTAAAAATTTGATATTATTAACTTCTTCTATGTCATTATTATTGTATTTTAAACTTAATTTCATTTCATTTCCTAATTTTTTGTGGGTATTATATGGCAACAATGTTATAAATTTAGTTTTATTTGTATTTATTTTTAAGTTATTCCTATGTAGCCAATTTATTAAATCTGTCAATGCTTTAACATGACTATTTTACTGTTATCTAGAATTTTCTCTTTTGTCAACACGGTAGTATTATCTGCAAACAATATAGTATATTGGTTAGTGGAGTTGGGCAGTTCGTTTATGTATATTATAAACAAAAAGGGGCAAAGGACACTTCCCTGTGGTACACCACAGTAGTTTGCTAAGTAAGGTGAACTAAAGGTATTCTGGGTGTTAAATAATTTTGAAACATTTTTATTATTCTGGCAATTTTTTATTGACATGACATTATTATTGATTGCTATTTTTAATGTAAATTATTATTAGTGAATAGACTTGTATTTAATTTTAATTTTATTAAATTGCACTATAATCTAAATTTAAATGATGAAACTATTTTTATATTATTGCTAAGCACTAAATGTGTACTGCATGCTATATCTAAATGTAAAATCTAAATATTTGCACGGATGAAACGCCGAATATAGTGAAACAGTAGTCTTGTTACGATTGCTGACTGGCTGAACGCTAATAACCTCAACTAAAACTAAAATTATGAATTTTAAGATTAGACAAAAACAACTGTCACATTTTCAGGTAAACTACAAAGGTGACCAACAAATATTTGAAACTAATGTTACTAAATTTCTTGGACTGCATATTGATAAAGATATGACATGGAGGACTCAAATCGATAATGTATGTGGGAAGCTCAGCAAGTTTTCCTATGCTCTATATATGCTGGGCAAAATTGTGAATATGCCAGCGCTCCTAGCAGCTTATCATGGTTATGTCGCTTCTGCATTGCGATATGGCATAATATTTTGGGGCAATGCTACTAAGGTTAGCACAGACAAAAAGGTATTCGAGCTATATGTAAAATAAAACAAACGGATACAAGCCACTTTCCCAAAACTTAAAAATATTGACTGTACCATCCCTATAAGTCTCTGAAGCCTGTATATTTGTAAAAAACAACATGTTCTTATATAAATCTGTTGAAAGTCAACGGCGCTCAAAAAAGTTGCACCCGTTAAGGGCTAAAACCAAATTTCTCAACTTGACAACAGATTATATGCAATGGCTCCAAAGCTTTATAACAAAAATTACGTGATGAAATTGTATCAAGCAGCAACATAAATGAGTTTAAACGTAAGCTTTTTAAATTATTGAATGACAAGGCATTAAAATAATATTTGTATAATTTTATAACTATCTGAATAATTAAAATGTTGCTCACCTTTTGTTTTTTTTTTTTGGGTGGAAAATCATCAAATGACTCCTCCCGCTCTGGGTGGAGCGGGAGGGCGTGTCAGACTCTTACTGACTAAAACCCACCCGTGTTCCTTCTGTTGCCTGTGCAATGCCAGGGGGCCACGGTATCCCTTTCGGACTTTCCCGCAATCCCGGCAGGCAATGGTCTCATCGGACCCCTTCATTCGCTGATCTCTTTGAGGCACGCGTGGAACACAATGCGCCGTCGACCCGGGCTTGGTCCTTACCGGACGGCGAGCTACCCATTGCTCACCGTCCGCAAGCCCGCGCCTACGGTGGCTGGGAATCGGCAATCGATTCCCGACGCCCAGGGCGTCTCCTTCTGCGGCGGCTAGGGGCGTGAGGGCGCGAAATTTGCCTCTCCCTCACGCGCTCCGCCTCCTCCTTCGCGAGCATTACTGCTTCGCAGAAGGAGGTGACGGCCTCCCATGCCCTCTCGCTCCGTACCATGGCCTGGACCAGGGCCGGACGCGAGAGATCCCCGCCACCGATCGCCTCCACGAGGACACGGCGGTGCTCTGCCCAAGCCGGGCATACCTCCACCATATGCTCCACCGTGTCCTCCGGGCGATCCACGCAGTGATGACACCCGGGCGTTTGCTCCCGCCTTATCCGAAACAGGTACCTCCCGAAACAGCCGTGTCCGGTGAGGACCTGCGTCAGGCGGAAGGTGAGGACGCCGTGGCGCCTCTCCAGCCACTCCTCAAAGAGGAGATCCCGTCGAAGCTCTGTCCGCTGTGCCGCGATTTCTCGCGGCATCGGAGTCAAGCCCCGGCGTTTCGCCTCCTCGCGCCACTCCCAGATATGCGCGAGGACTTTTGCCTCCAGATCCCATGGCGGCAATCGGGCAAGGAGGCTCGCCGCCTCAACGGAGACCGTGCGGTATCCCCGGACCAGCCGGGTGGCCATGACCCTCTGGGACGCGTTCAACCAGCGGGCAGGCCGCCGCTTCAACGAACGCGCCCACACCGGTGCCCCGTACAGGGCCATGGACCGCACAATCCCCGCGTATAGCCTCCAGCAGGAGGCGTTTGGACCCCCTAGATTGGACAGGAGCCGCTTCAAGGCAGCCCCGGCCCGCTCCAGTCTGGGAGCCAAACGTCGGAAATGCTCCACGAAGTTCCACCGACTGTCGAGGACGAGTCCCAGGTACTTCATCGTCGACTCGACGCCGATGTGAACCCCTCCTACCGTTATTTGGGAACCCGACGGTGGTGCGTTCCGAGGACCTCGAGTCCCAACTGCCGGATTCTGGCCACGATTGTCGTAACCCCATGTGTCGCTAGTTCGGCCGCCGCCTGGTGCGACCTCCCCTGCGCCAGGACCAACGTGTCGTCAGCGTAACAAACGACGCTGACGCCATTGGGGAGGTCAGCGCGCAGCACCCAGTCGTATCCGATGTCCTACAGATGCGGCCCCAGGACCGATCCCTGTGGGACACCGCACGACATCTCTCGCCGGTTCCACTCTCCCTGGTGACCGAGGTAGATGATGGCCCTGTCCGTCAAATAGGCCTCGACCACACGACAGAGGTAGGTCGGCATCCGGTGATACCGGAGTGCGTCCCTGATGCAACTCCAGGGCAGGGTATTGAAGGCGTTGGCGATGTCTAAAGACACCGCCAAGACGACCCCACCCCGAGCCACCGCATCCCCCGTCGTGAGGGCTCGCACGCGCATGATGGCACCCACCGTGGAGCGCCCCCTGCATTAACCAAACTGGATCTCCGCCAAATCTTGCCCCACCCGCACCAGCCGCCCGACAAGGCGGTCTGCAATTACTCTTTCAAAGAGCTTGCCCACCTCGTCGAGCAGCACGATGGGCCGGTAAGCGGACGGAGAGTCCACAGGGCGCCCCGGCTTCTTGATGAGGACCAGTTTCCCCGTCTTCCAACGAAGTGGGAACTGGCCCCTCTCCATACATGCGCTTAAGAGCCCCCTTAGTCGAGGCCCGAGAGCCTCTGAGGCCAGGACCCAGGCTTTCCCAGGTAAGCCGTCGGGTCCTGGGGCGGTATTTCTGGCATTCAGCCTACGTACCGCCACCCTCATCTCTACCTCGGTCACCTCCGGAGCATCGTCGTCGTCGTCGTCGGCGGTGTGGTCCGCATCGGGCACCGCAGTAGGTGGAGCCATGGGTCAAATTCAAAAGTCATTTATTCAATCTAGGCTGAGAATCAGCACTTTTCGAACGTCAAAATTACATAAGACAGTCCCCCAAAACGCCCACCCTTCACCACTTCCTAGTGCTTTTGCTGGGAAGAAGAAGTGGCGCAACAAACTCCCCAGCAGCAGAGCTGTCTGTTCAGTTAGGAAAAAGGAGACGCAAAATAAAATTTAAATTATAAATTAATAGCCATACGACAGCTAGCACACGCCAATATACCAACCAAAAACATCGAGGACTATACTCAAGCAGAAATAAAAATAACTAAACGTAAACAATATCTAAAAAAAGAAAATAAAGCCTCCAGGCATAAAGGGCGTGCCCGCTTACATAGAGCTGTAACTAGAAGTTATAATTGATAAACTAGGACCATCGAGGTAAAATAAATAATTGTCGAGGTCGCTAGCTAACCACATATTGTAATACAACTCATTAAAAAAAACATTGTAATGAGTAGATTATGTCAACAATAAATAAAAATAAAATAAATGTACATAAAAAGTAAAATTATTATTAGTAGGTAAACTAATTCTGGAGAAAGAACATTTAAACATTGTCTTGAGTTAACCACAGCGACCAACTATTCTTATCATTTAAGTAGTCGTTGATAGAATAGTATGCCTTTGAACAAAGGTTGGACTTTACTTTAGTTTTAAACGCATTAAAAGGCAAATCTAGCAAACAAGAGGGTAGCTTGTTATAAAAGGTTATACCAAGCCCAACAAATGAGTTATGAACCTTATGAAGCCGGTGGGAGGGAGCACGTAGTTTATCCTTACTTCTAGTGTTAACATTGTGAATATCACTGTTTTTAGTGTATAAGTGTATATTCTGCCTAATATATAAGATGTTGGCGAAGCTGTATTGTGATGCCACTGTGAGGATACCGATATCTTTGAAAAAATCTCTCAGAGAAACTCTGGCACCTAGCTGATAAATTGCTCGAATAGCTCGTTTTTGGAGGACAAATATATTTTGAATATCTGCAGCTTTGCCCCAAAGCAGAATACCGTAGGACATAACGCTATGAAAATAACTAAAATATACTAACCGAGCTGTATCAACGTCAGTGTATTGTCTTACTTTTCTGACAGCGTAGGCGGCCGAACTGAGCCTTCCCGCTAGGCTCGATATATGTTGGCCCCACTGAAGTTTAGCATCTACTGTTATGCCCAGAAAAACTGCCGAGTTTACAGTTTCAAGCACCTCTTTATCTAAGACGATGTTGGGTCCTAGATTTCTAACATTTGGGAGGGTGGGGAGGCATGTTCCCCTCTCGAAGGGAACAGAGCGCTCACCACGTCCCCCACAAGCTGTGGCCGGAGACTCTGCGTCAGCGGGGGAGCCCATGGGCGGAGTTTCTCTCGCACCATCTTGTATGGGCGTCCCCACGGGTCTCTGTTCAGAGTCTCCAGCGACTCCTCGCGGGCCAGTGCCCTGGCCCGCAGGATCTCCGCTTGGAGAGCGGTCTTCGCCGCTCTGTACCCCTCATCAGCTCCGCCTGAATGGCTTCCGTATCCGGAGGTCGAATACGGAGCCTGCGGTGCCTGGTGTACCGGCGTAGCGCCGCAACGCAAGCATTGCGCAGTGTCGTCAGCTGTCGCGACCACCAGTACACCTGGCGCGAAGCACGTCCGGGCTGGACCCGGGGCATTGCCGCGTCACATATTTCGGACATGGCCTCCCGGAACCACTCCGCCTCGTCGTTGATGTCGGCAGGCCTGTCCGGTGATGACACCCAGGCCTGCACGATCGAGGCTTCCAGGAGGAGCTCCCGGTCCAGCTGCTTCAGCGCCCACCGCGCACCACTCGGGGCCTGTCGGACCGGCGCGCTCGAGGTCTAGGCGGAGACGTCAAACCGGATGTACCGGTGATTGGAATATGTCTCCACCCCCTCCATGACGCGCCAGTCAATGACACGCGGCGACAGAGCGGGGCTGGCGAACGAGATGTCCACCACTGATTCACCCCGCATCCGCACACACGTGGGGACAGAACCCCGGTTAAGGACGACTAGGCCTGTCTCCAGCGCCCAGTCCTCCACCGTCCTGCCCCGTGTGTCCGTATACCGGGAACCCCAAGCCACATTCTTGGCATTGAAGTCCCCGAGGACGAGCACGGGGAGGGAACAGAACCCGACGACGACGACTCTCAACTCCGCAAGGGAGTTGTGGAACTCGGCGAGAGTTCGGTTCGGGGAGAAGTATGCCCCTACCACGACAATCTCCCCAAACCGTGCTGCAACGCAACCCCGTCCTCTCTTAACAGCCTCGAGTGACGGGGTACCGGCGGCGGCCGACGAAATTAGGGCCACTGAGCCGCTCAGGTCCTCCACCCAGTCATCCCTGGGCGGGACAAAGTACGGCTCAGCGACCACGGCGATGTTAATCGACCACTGCGCCATGCTCTACAGCAACAGATGTTGAGCTGCAGCGCAGTGGTTGATGTTCGCCTGGAGGAGGCGAAATGGAGCCATTATTGGCACTCCATGTCAGCCCCCTCCTTAGCCCCCTGTGAGGGCCCTGCCGCGGCGGCTGCGGCGGTGACGACGGCTGTGGAGGCGGCAACGGCGGCAGTGGCGGAGGTTGCGGCTGTGACGGCGGTGGCAGAGGGCTTGTCTCGGTCTCGGCTTGCTTTGGCGGGTGGGGCGCAGGCCTTGCTCCCAATCCGGTGGCCGGCTGGCTTACCTGCCGCTGCACAGACGACGCAATGCGGCGTGGCTTTGCACGAGCCGGTCTTGTGATCGGGCTGACCACAGCGGTAGCAGTGACTGCTGCGGTCCACCTCCGAGGTGCATTTAGCTCCCACGTGGTTGCCCACATGGCAGCGGAAGCACCTCAGAGGTCTGGGTTCCAGCAGTTTGACCTGCGCAGAAACCCAACCCACCAATAATCTTTGGCCCTCCCCGGCTATCTTCTTGGCCGCCGACACGGGGCAGCTCACCGTAATGGCTCGCAACCCCGTGAAGTCAGGTCGGAGGGCGCCTTTTTTTTTTTTGGTCTCGGGGTGGAAAATCCTCATGGATGTCCTCCGCCCTGAGGCGGGCGGAGGGGTCTGTCAGACTCGTACTGACTAAAAACCACCCCGGTGTTGCATCTCACACCTACGCCGGGGGTCGCGGGAACACAGATACTTCCGCGACCCTCGAATGGTGCCGGCCCGCCATGGCGGGCCTCTCCTCGTGTCGAGGGGGGGAGTGAGGTGTTTGACTCCCCCCGCGACGTCTTTGAAGGGCGCGCGTGGAACACTACGCGCCACCACCTCGGGTCCGATGTATGGGGGGCGGCGGACGTCCCCGAGTCCGTCGCCCCTGGACCCATTTAGGGGGGCCGGAAGAGAGCGTTGTCCGCCCTCCTCCGGCGCCCAGTGCGCCTGCTGCGGGCAGGGTGAGAGGATGTGATCTCCCACACCCTTTCCGCAGGCTCCTTCTGCGAGATAACTGTCTCGCAGAAGGAAACCACCGCGTCCCAAGACTCTTCGCTGCCGGCCATGGAATTCAAGACGGCCGGCAGCGAAAGGCCACTGCCTACTCCAGAGACGAGGGCACGGCGTGGCTCCTCCCAAGCGGCACACTCTGCCAGCGCATGCCGTGCCGTGTCTTCCCGACAGTCGACGCAGTAGTGACACCGGGCGTCCGGCTCCCTGTTTATGCGACACAGGTACTTCCCGAAGCAACCATGCCCCGAGAGCACCTGCGTCACGCGAAACGACAGGGAGCCGTGCCTCCTCCCGAGCCAAGTGTCGAGCACCGGCCGAACCGCCTCAATGATGTTGTAGGGCGTGAGAGCCTGTCCCGCCATTCCGCCACCAGGACCTCGCGAAGCTGCGACCGACGCAGCTCAAAATGTCGCTGCGTCAGCCGCTCGCCTCGCGCCCTCGAGTCCTCGCGCCACCGATACAGTGACGCGAGTACCTTCGCCTCCAGGTCCCAGGGTGGGGATCCGGCCAGTGCGCAAGCCGCCTCGTAGGAGATCGTGCGATACCCCCTGATGACTCTGACGGCCATTGCTCGCTGCGGTCTCCGCAGAACTGCGATGCTACTGGCCGTCAGGTCAGCCGCCCAGATCGGGGCCCCATACAGGGCCATCGATCGCACGATCCCCACGTAGAGTCGCCTACAGGCGACGCTCGGGCCCCCCAGATTAGGAAGCAGCGTTGACAGCGCCCCAACCGCACCCATCAACTTGGGCGCCAGCCGCCGGAAGTGGGGTCCAAAGTCCCACCGGCTGTCGAGCACCAATCCCAGATACTTCATGGTAGACTCGACAGCGATCCGGACCCCGCCGACCACTATGTGTGATCCAGGCGGCGGCGCGCGCCGGGGACCATGAAACATCATGGCCTCCGACTTGTTGAGGGCCACCTCCAGGCCAAGGCACCGTATGCGGCCCACCACCTGTGAGACCGCAGCCGTCGCCAGCAACGCTGCCTCCCTGTGCGAACTCCCCCGGGCCGTGACCAGCGTGTCGTCCGCATAGCACGTTAGGTCCACACCCGGCTGGAGTTCGCCCCTCAGCACCCAGTCGTACCCGATGTTCCACAGGAGGGGTCCTACGACCGAGCCCTGTGGAACACCGCACGACATGCGGCGCTTTGGCGCCCCCCTGAAACGTACTTGGCGAAGCCGTGTCGTCAGATCGATCCCTTTTCGCCGGCCCTGTACCGCTCGGTCCAGGCTGCGGCTCGGAAGTGCCTGGCAGGGTGGTCGTTGCCGGCAAAGCCTTGTGTGAGGCTCTAGACCGCTTTCCCCTAGCATGTCTAGGCCGAGGTCGGTCGTGGGTTTTGTTGGAGTCTTGGGGACGTTAATCGTTGAGGAGTTCTTCTGGTACTTCACCATCAGCTCCACTTTTCCATATGCATTGTGACGAGCATACATTTCTTGGCAACCTTATTAAAGTAATCGAATCGTAACCCGTGAAATACTTATTATTGAGTAGTTCCGGTGGCCATTTGTGATCTTCAACATCAGTTCCACTTCACCAGATGGTGCTTTCCAAAAGTTTCGCAATAGGTATGCCTATTAAATTTTAATTTAGATATTGTTTACGTTTAGTCTTTATTTTTTTTATTTCTGCTTGAGTATAGAGTTCTCGATATTTTTGTTTTCTAATTGAACAGACAGCTGTGCTGCTGGGGAGTTTGTTGCGCCACTTCTTCCCAGCGAAAGCACTAGGAAGTGGTACAGGGTTGGCGTTTTGTGGGACTGTCTTATGTAGAATAATAGAATAGAATTACGTATTCCAGCGTTTTTATAAAATCATCCCTCAATACGAGTGATTTTAAAATTCACATGTATTTTTTTTTTTGTCTTCTTTTCAAGAGATTTAAGGGACTGGAAATGTCATAGTCCGTATCTTGAATTAACATTTAGTCTATGTCATTAAAATCTGCCCACTCGGTCAAAAATATTACAATTAAAATGTATTAACTAAGGTTTCGAACATGTATTATGTGTTCAATGGCGACAAGAGTAGGTATTACAAATCAATGGTGATAATAATAGTAAAATGAATAATTAGTATTGTAGCGCTTGGTGTGTTAAAATAAGTACACCATCAATCCGTTTGGTGTCGCGTCGACTCAGCGGTCGCGCTGTGCCACTCATATAAATATCTCGCAGCGCCACGGATTCGCCAGTTCCCTTGGATGGAGGTTTTGCGTTTAGTAGCTTAAGGCAGCCACAGGACAATAATCCCACCTCCCGCCTCACATGGTCCTTCCCGCCTTGCGGCATACGGACACGATAAGGAGACACACTCTGGCTCTTGTATCACTACATCCGTAGCTTACTACCAGTGTGCTTTTAAACTCCAAACCCTCACATGCATACCCTGTCCCTTCTGTCTTCGCTTCTCCCCTTTCTGGGGCGCGCTACAACACAAAAACAGGCTTCACGCCCGAGCAGTCCTGTATAATTAAATTAAAATACATTTTACATTATTATTATTCTTATTCATCAATTCCATTTAATACAATAATTAATATTAATTCCAATTATAATTTTATAGACTAACCATTCTCTAATTCTTTCCGCAGGCTGTGCCATTTGTGAGCAAAGGACACCAGCCTACGGAAACCCTCTGCGCTGGCTACTAGCTCCCGGTGGAACACCGGTCCTACCTCCTCCCTTTCCCATCCTCCCAGCATTATTTCTCTCTCCTCCGCGTACAACGGACAGTCCCACAGGACATGGTCCCGAGTTTCATCCGCCAGCCCACAATAGCATTTAGCAGTGTCGCATAGCGACATTGCGTGTAGGCGGCTCCTGAAGCTCCCATGCCCTGTAAGGATCTGAGAAGTGACGTAGTCTGGCTCCACCCATCCCAGCGACAGCCTTTCCGCCACTGCCGGAAAGAACTTATACAAGTCCCTGCCATCCCCGGAGGCTTGCCATCGCTCCTGCCACCGAACAACGACCTCCGCTCTCACCTTCCCAATTGCCACCCTGCGCTCTCTAGACACTAAATTGGAACACTCCTGCGCGACTCGTCCCGCACGACAGACCTCCAGATCGGCCGGAAGCACTCCCGCCAGCACAGGCAACGCTGCGGTGCTGACCGATCTGTACGCCTTTGTCAGTAAAATGAGTGCTGGGCGCTGCGTGCGGAGCAGCGTACTCCGCACTGCATATCTGTCCACACTCCGCCACCATACGGCCGCAGCATATGTTAGTATTGCCACATAGGTCCCTGCAAACAGGACCTTTAGGGCTCTGTACTTAATGCCCCAGGAAGACGCCGAGACCCTCGACATCTTCCCCAAGGCATTCACAGCCCGTTGGCCGGCCAAACTAGCATGCCGCACGTAGGAGCCCGCTTCGTCGATAACAACGCCCAGCAGCTTGGCCTGCACCACGTGCGCGATCGAGGCACCGTCCATGCGGATGGTAGGGGGACGTTTAAACTTACCCTTTAGGGTAAGTGTCTGCGACTTGGCAGTAGAGAATTCGAGGCGGTTCCGCTTCCCCCAAGCGGACACCGCCTCGAGCGACAATTGAGCATTACGCTCAATCGCCGCCCGACTCGGTGCCTCGATCACGACCGTGATGTCGTCTGCGTAAGCCACCGCCCGGACACCCTCCGGCCACAGCAGCCTTAGGATGTCATCGAGCAGGAGGTTCCAAAGTGTTGGCCCAAGAACCGACCCCTGGGGACAGCCCATAGTGGACTGCTTCCACACCACCTGGTCGCCCATGAACAGTCCTACCCGCCTGTTACTGAAATAACTAACTAGAATCTGATATATGTTGGGCGGGCATCCGCCCTGTTTAGCCTTAGTTAGGATCATGGGCCACCAGGCGTTGTCGAAGGCCCCAGAGATGTCAAGCAAAACTACTTGGACATAGTTTTCCGAGGAGGACGCCACCCGGTCAAGGATCGCATTCAGCGCCGTGACCGTCGACCTACCCCTCGAAAAACCATGTTGATCAACCGATATACTACGATAGAGGCAGGGTGCACATGACAATATCAGGCGCTCCAGAACCTTCCCCAAAATGGGGAGGAGCGTGAGCGGTCTGTACGCCTTGGGATCCGAGAGCGGCCGATCATTGCCCTTTGGCAAGACGACCAGCTTGCCCTCCTTCCAAATGTCTGGGAACACACCCCCGCTCACACATGCCGAAAACATAAGGAGCATCTCCGCCCCGCTCACCCTGTAAGCCTGACCTATTATTCTGGCTGTGAGGCCATCCAGACCGGGGGCTGTGTTCGGTAGATCCCTGATTATGCGGTCAAGCGCCGCCCGGCTGGGTGGGTCAGACTCCCGTCCCGCTGGAGAGCATGCTGCGGCTAACCTTATTTGTCGATGAAATGAGGTATCCCTCCCAGAGTCATCGTCCGGGCACATAACATGTAGGAGGCCCGCGGCGGTGCCCTCTGCCGTCATGGAAGAACCGTCCGCCAGCCTAATGCCTTCCATGACATTGGCAGGGGGGCGCACTCTGCCCGTCGCCGCTCTATAAGCCAACCCCCATGGGTCGTCGTTCCCCGACTCCGCTATTCCCCGAAAGAAAGTGACTTCAGCCTCCCGCATGGCGGTTTTGTAGGCTGACCTCACTGCGTGCAGAGAGGCCAGCAGTTCCCCCTCCCTTGAGTCCCTAGAATTACGCGCCTGCTGCCAGGCACGCCGTGCGCTGTAAACTCTCCGCCGGTGACTGTCCAGCTCTGGGGACCACCACTCGTACCCCCCGGTATCCTTCCTGCCTCGCTTGCCTAAGCAGGCCACCGCGGCGCTCGTGAGGATTTCCGAGTAGGAGCAGATTACTTGTGCCGGCTTCCACAGGACAGTCCGGTTAAGCAGTCATTACCTTAGTGGTAAAACTGCGAGACGCCCTAGATTAAAAAAAAAACGGATTCGCCAGTGAAGTTTTCGCCGTGCCGGCGGACGGATGTGTTAATGACTTGCAGCTAGCAGCTACAGTATTTTAAGAAAAGCATTTAGAATCATATAAACCAGGACAAGTGTGAGTAGGACTTGCGCCCTGAGGATTCCGTCTCAAAGCTGTGCTTGTTCGGAATTCCAAATCTGGATTGAAGGACAAACTTAATTTTTCAATTTAATAAGAACTTTTAATAGAGTAGGTAAGGATGTTAGGTCCCCCCCTCAGACTAGTTTATACCCAAGTTTGCAACCCTTAAACCTTATGCTAGTCCCATGGTGCTCGAAAAGCTGCAAAATTCTGGTACTTGTTTTACTTTTTTGAAAAATATTCATTAAGGTGATACTAGCCAACATTTTTCCCATACAAATTTCGGGAGGGAATTACTCCACTGTTTGACATTGTACATCCAAAGTTAAACATGATATCGTTTTGTCTCATTATTAATTTTGTCTGTACGGAAGCGGAATAGTAAAATTAAAAGCCAATAAAAAGTTATGAGCCAACAAAAGAGATCAACCAAATTGGTACTGAGTTGTACATGCCTACATTTTTAATATTATATCAAGCATCAAATTATAGATTATCATCAATAAACTGGGAATTGTAACTAGTAGGATAACTAAAAAAATTGGTTTTAAAGGTAATAATTGTGTTAACCAAAAATAACGTGTAAAGGAACGCATGAAATAATGTAAATCGATTTTTTGATAATTAATTTATTCGGGAAAAAGTAAAAAGCTAAGGATTTAGCTCTCATTAATGAAATAATAATTATTTTTATATATTAATATAGTTTAAATAATTGCATTGATGTGTGGGAAGTTCACAACTTAAAAGCTAATTACATTTATAATATACGATCGATAAATAAAATCGATATAATGATCCGACATTTTTTGTCTGTGCCTTTTTTGACAATCATCCGTCTGTGAAAGTGTGAACTGTCAGTCAGTGTCACTTGCGAACGCTTGTTGAAACTACCTACCTTGTATCTTGTTTGTGCGATTATTTTACGATTTTATGCTTGTTTTTACGGATTTCGATTGTGCTTGCGATTTGGATTATTGACGACTGGACTTGAGATAATAAAAACAGACTACGGCTATTCACGGACTCCGATAATCACTACTCCGTTACCACATATTTTTTCCGGTAAGTAATTTAGAATTTCTAGTAGGTAATAGATCCTTTTTAATGTTGGATATCCAAGAAAAACGTATATAACAACTGTTTCTACCAGTTTTGTATTGTTGACTATCGATATAATTCGCAGATATGGAAGGAAGTTCCTGTTTGAACTGCAGTTTATCATCTCATCGAGAACGACGCTATATGATAGCACAGATTGGGCCTGAAATTATTCAACGACTACATCACTGGTTACCGCAACGAGAGGTAATTAAGTTCCCTTGGTTTTTGTTTGTAATTAAGTTCCAGGTGTCATGTTTTTATTGCTGAAAAATCTATTAGGGATACATTAGTATTCCTACTTGGTTTTTTTAAGTACCTACTTTCTATATTATGTTGTGTTCTTTGTATTATAAAGTACAATATGCAGTAAAATGTTTTGGGAACACATTAATTGTGCATGAGGTTATGGAGTGAAATCCATGCAGGAATTGGTGTTTTGTGATACCTAGCTACAACAGGGGAGTATTAAACTCAAGAGTGAATAGGTTACTTCTAGGCAACCATGCTCCGTCATCAACCACATTTTCACTTTCCATCAGGTCAACTGCGAGCCTATCAATAATAATATATATATAATTATAAATTGTGTAATAACTATGAATTTGTTTTTAGTTTTCTGATGAAGACTTTGTATGCAATTTATGCATGAATGCTCTGCAAAGAAGTCTGGATGAAGCAGAGTCTTCTCAGTCTCAGCAACAAATTGGTCACCAACAAGTCTGTATAGTGTGTGGTCGGTCCATATTAAGAAGAAGAAGTAATGCTCTGCAAGAAAATACTCCCGAGAGAACATTGATAGCAGCAAGAATTTTTCCACGACAGGTTAGATATAATTCAATAATTGTGAACATCCATTTCAATTAATCTTGTTTCACTTCTCTTTATGTTGTTTCTTTGATCTATTTAGTGTAGTTAACCCCTTATAACATGCATAAATCTTATTTTCTTATTTTAGCTCCCACAAGCACCGCGTGTATGTTATGCATGTTGGGTTGCTACTAGAAGAGACATGCAACGCAATGCAAATGTTGATGTTGCTAGACAGTCAATAGATGTGGAAGAAAGTGGTGCTTCATCAAGTGCTCAAGTTGATATTGTCATGCCGCAACCTTCTGAACAGTTGGAGATTCAGCAACCTGAAATTGAATCAGTAAGTCCAGCAATAACAACAGACGCTGCCAATAGACCAGTACCTACAACATTGCCAAACTATAAACGTACTGCCGCAACTCCAGGACACTGTATATATCCCAACTGCGTTAATGAAGAAAGACTCCGTGTTCCAAAACCAATGAGACTAAGATTATTGTCAGATTTTAAATTGTATGTGCCTAACTCAGCCCGTGTGTGTATCGAACATGTAAGGCTATTTAATTGGGAAGAGGTTGTACAACAGAATGAATTCATTATGACATTCACCTCAGAACAAATTGAAGACATGCTGAACCTGCTTAGTAATTTACGGAGTGCCGTTAAATTAGATTTTGAAAATATTGAATCATGGAGTCCTCATATATGTCATTATTGGCTTGGTCATTCTTCAGAGGAAATACTTCAAATAATTAATGAATGTGCTTCATTAAGAACGACGCGTAATGGTAAAACAACTATAGGCGTTTATTTGTTAAAGTTAAGAACAGGGGACTCTAATGAGAGATTGGGTACTTTGCTCCAAATGCCAGTCACTACAATCGGACGATATTTAAAGAAAGCTCGTGATATTTTATCTCGTGAATTTGTATCACAGCATTTAGGGTTAGAATGCTTGACTCGTGAAAATCTTTTAAGTAAGAACCTCCTAATTCCAAAAGGATTATTTGGTAATGAAAATAATAGCAAAGCTATTGTCATTGCAGATGCAACTTATATTTATATACAAAAAAGTTCAAATTATTATTTTCAAAAAAAGACATACAGTCTTCACAAACATAGAAACCTGGTTAAGCCATTTTTGATTGTTGCATCAAATGGACATATTCTAGATGTTTGGGGTCCTTATTCCGCTACAATATCAGATGCAACTATAATGAAATAATTGTTTGCAGAAGAAAGTGGGTCCATGAGGAGGTACTTTAGAGAAGGGGATGTATTTATTTTGGACCGTGGTTTTCGAGATGTTATGAATGATTTGATAAGTTACCACTATGAACCCCATAAGCCTGAATCTCTACAAGAAGGGGAAACACAATTGCCAACAATACGAGCAAACAAATCTCGATGTGTTACTATATGTAGATGGGTTATTGAGGTAATAAATGGCAAGTTCAAAAGAGATTATAAGCTACTTAGACAAACATATTTCAATAATACTTGTAGAAATGTCATGACTGATTTCAGGATTGCTGCTGCATTAGTTAATGTGTTTCATAAACTAATAACAGATCGGACTGATGCACCAGCAATCCTGAACCAAATTAGAGCTAGAATAAATGTTCCCAATCTACTCGGAGATTTTATTGAAAATCACAATGTAAATAGAAGACGAGCTGCTTTCTTACCAATAAATGGTGACCTGCCTCAATTGAGTATGTTCCCAATGCTGACAATGGAAAATCTTATTTTGTTTGCATTGGGAACATATCAAATTAAACAGGCCCGCTCCTACTATGGCGAGCACATTCGACAAAATGGCAGCTATAGCATTGACGTTTGTGAGAATATTGAGAGGATTGGGAGCATCACAGAAAATAGCTATTTTGACGTAAATGATCTGCTATTAAGAGCAAAAATACAGTCAAGGCATCATACAGGAAAAATATATTTTGTCTATATTTTGCTAGGTCAAGCCACAGATATCACAGATAACTCATCCAATTTGATCAAAGCCTATTATTGTAATTGTATTGTTGGCAAAAGAACTGTTGGTTGTTGTGCCCACACCATGACGGTTGTTTGGTTTTTGGGATGGGCACGGTACCAAAATGTAAATGCACCAGCTACATTCTTGGATGACATACTAGTAAGGGAAGATATGGAGAATGAATAAAAATAAACTATTAACAATAATTATATTAGTGTTTTTTATTTCTTTTTTAAACACATTCATTTATACTCAGCTTATGACCTTATTCAAAACCTCTTTTTTTTGCCTTCATTCTATCTCGGTCACCGATTAACTGCGATCATAATACTTCTAGCCTAAATGTTTAAGCTATATCTACATTGAAAAACATTTTGCATGTGTAAAATAACATCAGGTTGTGCTCAATATGCCTTGCCACTATATTATTACAGAAAATATTCGATTTTTTTTACCATTATTCAAACCAAGATATCTCGATAACCCCACTACTTACCAGATTCAAACAAAAACCGTTGGAATATTGGTATAATAAAGTTTTTAATAACATATATTTTGTTAATGTACAAAGAACTTGGCATGAGTACCAAAGCTCCATAGAAAGTGGTTGGTCTCCTTTCATTTTTCTTGCTAATTTTAACGCAACTTTGGGCGTAAATAAGTAATAAAAGAAATGGAAAATCTCCAAAACAAAATCCGTACAGACATAGCTCAATTATCGAAGATATTAATAAACTTTATTTGTAAATGATTTACGCAGCGGTTTTTTCATAAAACACGATTTCCCGAAGGACTTTTCGTAATTTTATTCGCGCTCGTTTTACTATGAATTGTCGTGCATTTCACTAGATAATGTTCCCCCGCGCGGTGCGGAGGGAAGACGCTCACGCATACATGCACATTCATAGACATATAAATCATTGTGCACATTACTATGTGATACGTACTTTCGTTCGAATTTCGATTCAGGCACGCGCATAGCACGCACGTTTAACTTCGTACTTTTGAGTGTTTTTCCGCTGCGGCCTACGCGTTTGTAAGTTTATCGACAAACTTACAAACGCGTAATGATGATGTCGCGTTGTTTCGATACTACCTACTTTATCTGTTTGACGTCGCGCTGAAATTTTGACTACGTATTTTTGTTTGAAATTGGAATTGTTGGTTTGAGTGGACGCTGTGTTGAAATCAAAACTTTTTTGTAATGCAATAAAAATGGCGCGCCCCGCTAGTTCCATTAGAGAAAAAAAGAAAAATTCTCCTTTGTGATGGATTCTTTTTGGATTTTAACTGTATCATAATGGTAAAAAATATATTTTTCATCACATCTATTAAAAAAGAGCTAGTTTGTTCTTTGTAAACAGGGACCAAAATAGCACTTTGATCCCTAGGGAGCAAAGTAGATTTGAATTTGGAATGTGGATATTGTTAGAAAAAGTTCCAATCACCAAGGAGATCAATCACGAACATTGTATGAACAAGTTGGAGAAAGGCTGGCAAGAAAGAGAGAGAAAGTGTGAATTATTCTTCACACTAACAAGACTGGTCAAAATGAAAATCCAAGATGGCGGCAATGACACATGACGAAAATTTTCGTGAGTGATTCTAGAGTAGAATCCCTCGCTACGCTCGGAATTCTACTCTAGAATCCTTCGCTCCACTCTGGATTCAAAGAAACACTCTCGCCTTAAAAAAGTTGTTTGCTCCCTAGGCAAACAATCTACTATTATAACATTATTTTGTCAGAGAAAAAGTTTTACAATATGATTCTATTTTTAAATTTCGATAGTGTGTATAAAAAGTATGCCAATAATAACTCATTTTGAAGTTAATAATTCGAATTTTACGTTATGAGAGTAGATAAAACTATTTTCTGTATGATTTTCTGCCGTTATAAAATTACTTTTTGAGCTGTAGTGGCGATAGTTACAAACCGCAGACGTTATGTCAATAATCATGTTAGGTATTCATTTTATCAATAAAGATTTATAAAATAACTTAATAAATGATGGCTATGTACCATCGAAGAAGTTCATATCTATACACCGTAAGGACTAGCTATTACTAGCTTGATATGTAGCCGTGTGTACCCTTATAATAAATTGAGTAAGCAACTGACAACCTTTGTAGCAATCTATCGTTACCTACGTTACGTTATACTGTATACTATTACTGTAGTACTATTATTTATTCTGTGGTTGCGAGTTTCATACTTACCTACCTATATCTATTACCTATGGTGTGTGTTCCCGACACCCCGCTGCACCGTACGCTCATCATGCATCATGTATCTACGCTCGGTTTATCATTGACTTACATTTTTTGGCTTTTTTGGTCACGGTGGTTTAGCTAAACCACCATGACCTACTCTCTAAACTTTAGAGAGTAGGTAAAGTAAGTACTCATGAATACAATCAAGTTTCATTATGGGACCAACCCTGAAATATGAAAAAAAGTCAGCAGATCCCATGCATTTTGATCGTGTAGCTACTGCAGTTTACTAGGGATCAGCTGATTTTATTTTCACGGTTTCAGGGTTGGCCTCATAGTAAAAGTTGTTTGTGCTGAGTAGGTAGTTTCATCACGTAAAGCACAAAGTACCTACGTAATCAGGCGGCTACGGGTATTTCGTGCGTAAAGTAGATATGACAATATGACTAAAAATCATGCTGTACTTGGTTTATTCTATTTGCTTGCGAAATAATTTATTTCAATTGACAACGCAAATTTTGCTTATACTAACACCTACAATTTGATGCACGGAGTCGAAGACTTGCGGTAAGTAGGTAGGTTATCATACGCCAACAGAATATTATCTGCAATCTGCCTGGTACCTACTTACTGTTATACCGTAAAATTACCTGTCTTACATGTTAATTACGTGTTGTTAGGTAAGTACGTACTTACAACCAAAAATATCGCAAACCTCCGTAGTGGACATTAGAATCTTTATTATTCTGTGCTTTATGTAGGTAAGTAGGTAGTACCTACCTACTTTATGCGTAGTCGTACGTCCGTGGACCGTGACTCGTGGTTGTGAGAAACTACCTATGTAGGTACTACTTCATCGGCTGTAAACCTACCTATACGCAATAATCTACATAGGTGCATACTTGTCTGAAAACAATCTTGATGTGCCTCTTAGTAGGTAGGTACCTAATAATATGCGCGGTCGGGCGAGTGATGATTGTTCAAGTAAGCATGCGTCGTAATCTCGAGCGATCGCTGCATGTATGACACTCGGGGAAAACTAAACAATAAAATAAGCAATCTGCAGGTACCTATAAGTGTAAGGGTTTATTATAACGATAATAGCGGCGCTTACTATTATATTACGAGTTTGTAGGTACTTGCTGACTTCTCGGCGAGCGGCACAGAGCGGCGCGGCGGTGCATGTGTGCATCGTCTAACATCGTTTCAGTTGGGAACAGTGTTTGTGTGCGTGCGAACGGGTTTTTCCCAGTGGTCAGATTGATGGTCAGACTAGTCTTTCCAACGGGTTTTTTTTTTCCCGTTGGTCAGATTTATTTGAAAGCTGGGAAAACAACAAAAAAAAAGTACAATGAATGTAAAAACTGTTTTGCATTTTAATAGGTATCTTACAATTTTATCTTGGGCGTTCTAAAAAATGACCAACGTTCAATTCTCCATTAGTTAACATCATTTGTGAATACATTATGAATACGTCTCTCATTACATTTTCCTTCGTCCGTTTATTTGTTATTTTAGTAAAATCAAATTCAGTAAAATTCTCAGTTAGTTGATTATCCCCGGTCCTTTTCTTGTTATTTTTTTATTTAGTTCTTTAAGCCAATTTTCTGAACAGTTAGTAGTTCTGTGCCTCTGCCCAAAAACAGACCAAGTTTGCTTAAAATTAGACTTCTCTAGCCACTGCTTTTGAAAATATTTTTTAATTTTTTGTATGTTTGCCGAATCAGGAGCATCATTAATTATATATTGCCAACCATCGTCCACTAAATGTGGCGGTAGTAATGGCAGAATTCCCGAAAGTGCAATTATGCGTTTTGATGTTTTTGATTTTGTCAATTTTAATTTTTTTGCTTGTTTCCACAAATTATGGGAGAAATGAAAATAGCAACCTTTTATTTCCGCACCTGGGTATACTTTTTTAACGCATTAGAAGCAGCAAATTCAAAATCTGTGTGAACTTTTTTGGTTCCATATAGGTACGGCAGTTGTGATCGTAGCATGCTAAAAAGACTGATGTAGCTTTGTTCCGATTTATGCGACATCAATACATAAATTAATGGTATAATATTAGTGGTGTCAATGCTGCTTCCGATATCACCATGGATGCTATAAAACTGTGAAAATGATGTACAGGCCACGCTCTTAAATGTTCCGTCACAAAATAAATGGTTTAGGTACTCGTTTTAAATATTCTTTCGATTGCGGCGTACAAAAAACAATTAGGTATTCGTGTTCCTTGGTCAATAAAATCCACCAAAATGAAATTTTGAAATTCTTCAGGGATTTCAACGCCAAATAGGGTTGTCGTGAAATAGTTTGGTAACATTAGCGGCTTTATTTCGTTGACGGTACACCGTGCTTTTAATAGATTGAAAAGACAGTCTATTCGTTAAGTTTAAGCCGGAATCTGTTAATTTTGTGACACACTCTTTATAAATTGTTGGCACTGGTTGAAACGCCTTGCAAGCTTGTTCCCGCATGTTATGGAATGAAACTTCTATGTCATTCTTGCCAACATCTTGAACGCAGGTGTGATTTTTTGACTTAATAAGTTGATTGCGGTTCTGAAAAACAAAGACTTACTAGCAGTCGGGACCCGTATAATGATCTACATACAAATACCTAGACATAATACTCGAGCATTGAGATGGACATGAGTTTATCAATTATAAAGTGATCAAGGTGTGACCAAGGATCTTGAACAGACTGCGAACTAAATAACAGAACTAACTCCTTGAGATAAGAACCAGTTTACTCACTAGAATCGTCACAGATCCCAAGCATCGCATTCTTTTAAACTGACCGCAAAGCCAAAATTCGTTTCCGTTTGTGAACGTTTTGTTTTTATAAAATTGATACCCATTATACTCGTATAGCAAGATAACCCCGCCCTTTCTATTTATAAAATTAAGATCCATTTTGACCGAGTACATTACTCCACTTCTTGTTAAAAATAGTATAGTAGGTACATGATGTGATTATATAAAAAAAATTGAAACAATTCAAAGAATTTCAACCAGTGTCAACCAACTCCATAATGTCACAAATAAAACTTATTTAATCGTTTTATAACCTCTTCGTATTTAACAGTACTTTACTAAATTACGAGCTGCTCTGACCAACGGGAAAAAAAAATCCCGTTGGAAAGACTAGTCTGACTGTCAATCTAACTACTGGGAAAAACCCAGGTGAGACAGCGTGCTTTTTGGCCACGCCCACCAGTGAGTTCGAGCCCGTGCAAAGTTTATCCTTAAGGACGCGTTTTTAGGTATCTTTATTGAATATTTTTTAGAACACATACCGAAGATTCGGTTTCGGTTTCGGTAGAACGTCCTGTTTCGGTCGGACACTAATTAAAAGACTATAATTTAGTGACTGTAATTTAGTGTACGATGTAAATAGATAGGCAATAAAAAACGTATTAGCAAAATGTTGTGTTTAATTACCGCTTGTCAGAGTTAAATACAAAGCTAAATATTATAGACAGTGTGATGGCGAGGCTCGTTGGATCCCAGCAATAGAACAATCAAAGCTTAGTAGAACATAACTTAATACATTTACTGTTATAATATTCGGGAAGTCGTGACGTCAACAAAAATAAAAAGAAACATTGCGATAACATAAATTTTTATTTACATTCCGAAATTCACAATCAAATATAACAATAAACGTCCTACGTCCAACTTACCTGTCAATGAAAGTACAGTGAGAAACACAGAAGTCTACTGGTGATTTATCTATATACACACATACATTCACAAGTTGATCGCCACCGCCCCGACCGGCGAGTGCTGCACTAGCTACACATTATTGTCAGCTCGTCCGCGGTATCGACACCACGACTCGACTGAGGTGGCTAGGCCTGTACACAATTTACTACCAAATGAGTTATACAATTTATTTCTTCGTATAGTTCATCCGCCTCCTACTACTCTTATAGAGCAATACAGCGATACATATAATAATATATTCTTAGAATACAAAAATTAAAACAATAAGATATATACATCAAATTATAATTTCATGTACATGTGTCAGCGCGCCCCGCGGCGCGGTCCCGCGCACGACGACACCGCGCTCAGTTCCCTGTCGTCGCCCGTACATCTACTCCTCCTTAAATATCTTACCGGGCGCCGAGCGGGCCCATTTTAGTATCACAATGTGTGTTAAACTAAACAGAGGTCCCACTAAATCCTAAACGCCTACTAAAAAAACTATATAAAACCGAAATCTGCTACTACAAAATAAAAAGAAAATTGTTTACGAACAATAATAAACTCGCTAGAAACGTGTGACGAGCGTACGGTAGGTGCGTCAGACAGTCGCGATGCGTCGCGGTGGCCGGTGGATGGTTGTACTTATGTCGCGCGCGGGGCGGGGCGTTTTCGGGCGTGCTCGGGCAATCTCGGGCGTGCTCGGGGCTCAGTCGAGGACCTGCGAGACGATCTTCTCCATGTCGTGGTCGATCTCGTCGTTAGTGGGCGGCGGCGGCGCGGGCCCGGGCGCGTCGGGCGCGGCGGGCAGCGTGAAGGGCTCGTCCAGGTCCTCCAGGCCGGCCGGCACGGGCAGCTTGCCCAGCTCCTCCTGCAGCTTCACGTAGTGTCGCTGCGCAAGTACACACACCTCATTACTATATCCAACAGAAAACCTTCGTACCCACGGCCGATTTTTTATCGCACGTACTGGATTTTGAACGCAGTGCTTACCGCCGACATTTGAAAATACAACAGTGTATTTTTTGACGAGCTGGGATACACTCTGTTGGATTCTCAATGCTCGTGTCATAACCGAGAGTTGAAAATAAAGTGCGCGATAAAAAAATCGCCTGGGCTAAAAAAATCACTACAGAAGTAGTAGAATTCAATTGAAAAATAAACTGTATTTAAAATATTTTTAGTTTATGCCTTACCTTGAGCGCCATGAGGTTGAGCTGTATGCTCCTCTGCGTGCGCTCGTCACCGCTCTGACTCTCCAGCTCCGTGATCCAGTTCGCCACCGTCTGCATTATTTCGTTGCGTTTTATCCAGAAGTGCGTCTGGATCACCTGGTGAACAAAAATACATAATTATATAATTTACGCTGAAATTATTAATGAATCACCATTTCAATCTTGATCCCGAATTGGGCTGCTGCATATCGTTCGAATGATCTACATACATACCTACATCATACTTAAACTTTTCCCATTGGGGTAGGTAGAAAAAAAAAGTACAGAAAGCGTCCTTTAGCTTCGTTTACGTTCATATGTCTGGTCATAAACACATCCATGGCATATTTCAGTAAATTTTATCCAAAAAATATACAGAAATATCAATCTGAGATGGATAACGATTAATTACTTAATTTCCGGCATTAAACAATCAATATTTACAGTTTATTGTTTAAAAATTGCACCAGATACACTAATACACTGGCCCTCACACTTGGATTCTCGTGTGTCGTGTGTACTAGGATCTTCCATAGCAGTATATTTTCAAAACTATTAGTTATTAGTATAAAATAAGATTATTCAGAATGATTAATTACAATTATAAGCATACCTCCTTGAAGCAAGGCTCAGGGTTCCTAAGATGGTCCAGCATGGCCCAGCGCACGCAAGCCTGGTAGATGTTGGAGTTGTAGTCGAGCGAGGCGCTGGAACCGACGCGGGTGCCGCGGCTTCGCTCGTATCCCGGCTCGTTGAAGTACGGCTCGGGGACCAGGATCAGAGACTGGATTGATACCAGTACCTGCACACGAGCAATGATTACATACATAGAATAACGCTACAAATAATTTTGGCGCGGGGCCAAAAGCGGAACCACAGACGGGACACTCCGCAGTTTAGGTATGAAGCTACAAGCACGCGACAGGCTCGACTTGGTACAATTCAGTGAGCGTAACGTAGTCAGATGATCTAAGAGTTACGTGATAGAAAGAGAGGCAACTTCTAGATGAATAACTGTAGATAATTAGCGCTGTGCGACCTGAATTACACTTTATTGTGTCGTAGCAAGAGTCGCTTTTTATTTAAATGACCTTGTGGAGTGTCTCATCTGTTTTAATCTGTGGCGGAACTAATGCCGCCATTTTGTTTTGTCAATACGATTTCGGATATGATGGTAGGCGTGGTGATCAATGCTCGCCTTCTCTGTTTGAGAAGAGGTCTTTGCGCTCCAGTGGGCAGTAATAGGCTGGTATTAATTATAATTGTGTGTGGTGTTGCAGACTTGCCTGTAGAAAGCTAGAAGTGTGCGCGTTCCACTTCTCCTCGGGGCGTCCGTGCCAGGTGTTGAGCACCGACAGGCACACCTTGCCGTCGTTGTACAGGTTGGGGTTGAAGCGCACGGAGTGGCGCCCGGTGGTCTCGAGGTTGATGAGCATGGGCACGGCCGGGTACTCCGCCGGGAAGTACACGTCGAGGACGAAGCAGCCGTTCGCGTACGGCGTGTCCGATGGACCCGTTATTAGGACCTGCGAGGGAATTGGTCATTTTAGTGTTATATTCATCACTAGCGAGCCGACAGAACATCGTGATGTCTTGCAGTTAGGTCGCGTGCGTACCTTCATGACGTCGAGCCGGTCGGCGTCGGTGCGCACGAACACGGACGAGGAGTAGGACAGCGGCAGCGACGTGGCCAGCGTGGCCGCCTCCTGCGCCAGGCGCTTCATGCGCGCCGGGTGCGCGCGCTCGCCGGCCGCGCGCACCGCGCCCTCGAAGTGGTACGGCACGAGGAAGCGGAAGCCGGACTCGGCGCACTCCGCTATCATCTCGAAGGTCTCTGTAAACGTACGACATTCGTTGAGAGCGCAATCCTAGACCGCAGAACTCGGCGAGTGCGTCTTTTGAAAGATACTCAACACTCGCTAGTGCCTCACCGCTTAGTTACTACCATAGTTTTCTATGCAATATTCTGCTCAGTGCCGTAGCTTCAGAGTATATGTTCAAACTTGATGAAGGAAAGAATTTGAAAACTGAAAAAGATTTAAAAGACTAAGCGGTGCTGGACGAGTTTACCTGGAACATTACTGATATCGGGGAAAAAAATACATAGTGAGGAAATCTAGACTTACAATAAATTAATATTAAGTCTGAAATTGCCAAACAATTTTGAGCAAGCGTGGTGATCAATGCTAACCTTTGTAGCGTTGTGAAGATTCAGTGATGGTAACATTCACAATTATTAGTAAGCTGCGGCGCCCCGCTGGCGCGCGCCGACTCCGCCTCGTTCTCCGCGCGACACATGAGCGCCGACGTGGCCTGGGACAGACACTATATACCTAGAGCTAGATAAGGATCCTTACCGAACTGCATGGTGCGCATGAGCTCGATGTAGCGCGCCTCCCGCGACGCGCCGCTGAGCGGCTGCGGCGCCCCGCTGGCGCGCGCCGACTCCGCCTCGTTCTCCGCGCGACACATGAGCGCCGACGTGGCCTGGGACAGACACTATATACCTAGAGCTAGATAAGGATCCTTACCGAACTGCATGGTGCGCATGAGCTCGATGTAGCGCGCCTCCCGCGACGCGCCGCTGAGCGGCTGCGGCGCCCCGCTGGCGCGCGCCGACTCCGCCTCGTTCTCCGCGCGACACATGAGCGCCGACGTGGCCTGGGACAGACACTATATACCTAGAGCTAGATAAGGATCCTTACCGAACTGCATGGTGCGCATGAGCTCGATGTAGCGCGCCTCCCGCGACGCGCCGCTGAGCGGCTGCGGCGCCCCGCTGGCGCGCGCCGACTCCGCCTCGTTCTCCGCGCGACACATGAGCGCCGACGTGGCCTGGGACAGACACTATATACCTAGAGCTAGATAAGGATCCTTACCGAACTGCATGGTGCGCATGAGCTCGATGTAGCGCGCCTCCCGCGACGCGCCGCTGAGCGGCTGCGGCGCCCCGCTGGCGCGCGCCGACTCCGCCTCGTTCTCCGCGCGACACATGAGCGCCGACGTGGCCTGGGACAGACATTAATCATATTAACCTCCCAAATGTCACGTGATACCCCATAGGTGCATCAACGAAAACGCTCGAAATGTCAAATGCACCTATGGGGGATCACGCGAGTATTGTTGCCATTGGTCAATGATTTTTCACGTTTATTTGCACTTACAGCACATCTGGCTGTATCATTCGAATAATCGATTCATACTTGACCGGTTTTAGTAACAATTTCTTGGTAATACTACTAAACCGAAAGAAAAAGAATACAAACAAAATGTATCTGTGGTCGTGTGACTCGACGACGCCATACTGTCGAGACTCATCTAGGTGTGCGTGTTGTTTACGTTTTGCGCGATGAATTGAAGAAGACAACGGTGAATAATCTTATAAGAATTGTATACAGAATTACTGAGAAATAAGTGTAGATTGCGTATTGAGTGTTAGTTTATCGAAAAGTGATAAATATTTTAGTGAAAAAGTAACGGAAAGTTCTAATTGCACGAATTTTGATCCTATGACCGCCGTGTTTCGTAATGTTTTTATGATAAATATACATAGAAACGGTTTAAGGTTCGTATGTGGCGGTGTAACCGCTACAGAAATACACATAAGTAGTTAGTTTATTAATCTACAAAGATAATTTGGCTAATAGCTACTGATATCATTGCGTATTGTTGTCGTAATCGTATTTCCAAGAATTAAAAATTCCCGCCATTCCCCCGTACTATGAAACGACGCTCATAGTAGGCGGGAACACTAGTACAAAGTACGAACTGATTTTTTTTTTTACTGATTATTATTTTTGTGATTTTAAATTATTCTAACTGGACTCCAATTGAAATTATATTATTTCATGTAGTTTTCTTATCTGACATGTGTAAGAAAAATAAATGTTTTGTCCACAATCATTGTTACACAGCTGTTAGTAAATAAGTGTAGGTACTAATAATGATGAACCATTATATTCAAAGAAATCGAAATAATAATAACTAGGATATCTCAAACCAACATTTTTTTCGTATATTTTTTTGAACACGTCATATATTGTAATAGAACACAAATAGTGACATAATAAGTAAGTAAGTAATATTATTTTATCTGAATTAAAGTAACATAATAAATAGAATAAAGGAACATTAATAATTTATAATAAAATAACAACAAAAATCATACTTGAAAATTATAAAATACAATAAATCCATTAGCAGTGTTCTTACGCCGTACGAAAGCCCCGCGAAACTAGATTCGGGCGCACTGCGCATTTACGCTGTTCCCGACGGGTTTTAAAAATGGGGGTTAAATGTATTTCGTTGTGTAAATAAAAAGTTTTTATCGCTCAGATTGTGTTTCAAGTGGTGTGACTTGATGTAATTGTGCTTTTGTTTATGCCTATAAGTTGTGCTATCGTTCGAAAGTGTTTGCGGAGTGAGTGAAGGTGTGCACTCGCTGTAATGCGATAAAGTCACGCAAATCACTGTCCATTCCAAGGTTGCCTGGAAGAGATCGCGGAAAGCGATAAGGCCGCCCATTGTTTATTTTCTAGTGTTTAATTATTTTTTTGTTATGTATTTTTGTTGAGTACAAAAGTTTTTAGGATAAGCGAATGAAAATTTATCAAATAAATACAAAATTCAACACAACGAGAGCAGGTGAGTACCATTACTCAATATTATATTATCATTAGCTTCTATAACTTATAGGTAACCAGAAATGTATAATTCATTGTGTGCAAATTACTGCTTCATAATGAATTCAATGTTTTTACGAGGGCCTACCCAAAAATTTAAAAAAACTTGGGACTAGGTTGACAGAAATAGCGTTTTTAGGCAAACCTAGGGGCCGCTTGAGGGGTTAACTGTGAGAGACAACAACGTTAGAAATAGTCTTATAAAGTAGGACATTCAGTATACATTTTGAATGACGTAAAACCATTAGTAAGTCATTGCAATGTAACTATTATCTCATTCTAATTTATACCTTACCCTATCGAGATAAGAGTAACGTTATGTACGTCTATATAACCATATAGCATAATGATACGCGTGACCGACGCACTGTGGATCGAAAAAGGGCTCCCGAACACAGCAGCTTAAATTTCAAACTGTCGGTTTTTTGCTTGAAATGGCTTCTTAAAGCCAATATCATGCGAAAATATATCATAGGATACAATCTGGCAGGCAAAAAAAAATTGCCAACTTTTGACTTTGCCTACCAGATTTTTTGATCCACTGTGCGACGTCTGCGAACAATGGTCATCGTTACCCGAGGGCCACAAAAACTACGCAGCTTACGTTGTTTTCGTTGCTCTTTGGGAACACTCGATACAGTTCAGGGCCCGCTTGCAACACACATCACTAAATGAGTTTAACATGCGATACTCATTCTCTGTCATCTTCAAAAAATTCACAGAAACAGAACCGAGGTTTAAAATTCGTTTAGCACTAAATGTATTTAATTATTTGTAGTGCAAACGGCCCAAGTCCAGCGTATTCCTATACAAAATGCAAAAAAAAGATGTCGACGAATGTATTATGTTCTGACGTTTTACAGCGTCAATCAAACAATAGCATAATGTTATTTACTTACTTGTATGTCGGCAATAAGCGCGGCGAGTCCCTCGTCCTCCTCGGACAACTCTGAATTACTTGAAGTACTAAATCTTTGGCTATATGTCATTTTACCGAATATATTCTTCTTACTCATCCTGAAATAGAGGGTATTTAAAAATATATGTCAGTGCAAAACAAACAGTATTGTCTGAAATGATATGTCGCAGGCGACTGTGTTGGATATGAAACATCGAGGTTCATAAAAAGTGTGGTTTCGTAGAGCAACGTATCTGTGTATGTGACCCAGTTAACACACTAGTGTAACAGTCGATTTAAGTAAGATGTGCCATACTTACGACATTCGAGAATCGAATGGTCATGGGGATATTGAAGGTCAAAGCCAAATACAGGCTGGCAGGGACATCGATGTGAAAACTGTTACCATGGACTCAGTACGTGGTTCTGAACCAACTAAGTTGAAATTTTTCGTCGGTTATTAAAAAAAACTGCTGTTCCATACATTTTGACCGCGTAGGTGTAGCACTTGAAACAGCAGTTTTTTATTTTAATAACCGACGACAAATTTTAACGCAGGGAATGGAGTCCACGGTGGAGCATACGGTGGAGGTATGCCCGGCTTGGGCAGAGCACCGCCGTGTCCTCGTGGAGGCGATCGGTGGCGGGGATCTCTCGCGTCCGGCCCTGGTCCAGGCCATGGTACGGAGCGAGAGGGTATGGGAGGCCGTCACCTCCTTTTGCGAAGCAGTAATGCTCGCAAAGGAGGAGGCGGAACGCGTGAGGGAGAGGCAAATTTCGCGCCCTCACGCCCCTAGCCGCCGCAGGAGGAGACGCCCTGGGCGTCGGGAATCAATCGCTGATTCCCGGCCACCGTAGGCGCGGGCTTGCGGACGGTGAGCAATGGGTAGCTCGACGTCCGGTAAGGACCAGGCCCGGGTCGACGGCGCGTTGTGTTCCACGCGCGCCTCAAAGAGTGTCAACGAGTGAAGGGGTCCGATGAGACCATTGCCTGCCGGGGTTGCGGGAAAGTCCGAAAGGGATACCGTGGCCCCCTGGCATTGCACAGGCAACAGAAGGAACACGGGTGGGTTTTAGTCAGTAAGAGTCTGACACGCCCTCCCGCTCCACCCAGAGCGGGAGACGTCATTTGATGATTTCCCACCCAAAAAAAAAAAAAAAGGGGTTCAGAATCACAATATACTGAATCCATGGTAAAAGTTTTCACGTCGATGTCCCTGCCAACCTGTTTGTTTTCATGAATAAATGTCAGAATCTGAATCCCAGTCTGTCCTATCATTTTTTTTATCAATGTTTCCTAGTCAGATGTAGAGAATGCATAGATAGTGATGACATAGCTTGGTGATGGTAATACTGTGGAGGCGTACCTCAGCTTGGTGGCGTAGGAGTTGGTGGTGCGGCTCATCATGGCCAGCAGGCGCGGCAGCGGCCGCAGCGCCTGCGCCAGGCGCCGCGCGCCCAGCGCGTGCAGCGCGCGCGCGCAGCGCAGCACGTGCACGTACAGCGGGATGTGGCGCGACATGTCCAGCACTGTGCGGAAACATTCATCGTAATAACATCCTTCCGACCGAATGTCGGTCACGGCGGCCGATCACAACGGAGACTAGCCAGGCACGCAGGATATAATATTATAGTACACGAGTGTGTGCGCAAATGCAGGTGCACTCTCTGTTCCTTTATTCTCATAGTCCGATGGGACGGCACTCCGATACGACCGGTGAGAGATCAAGCGCAGGACCGACGGCTTGAACGTGCTTTCAGAGACACGGAGGTATCACACCACCAACTTTTAAACTCTAGGTTGCTACTGAGAAATTCCTAATGAAAAAACTCAACAATACTTTTCCCACGCTGAGCAGTCACGAATGCGACCACGAGACCAACGCGGCAGTTGAAACATCCACCGAAGGAATTTTCATGTCATACCTGTCCTGGTTACTAAGATTTTTAGAATAAAATCGATAATGCTGAGTACTTTCGTCTGCGATCGACGCGACGGCTCAAAAGATAATTCTAGTTTCTAGTTTACTTACCCGAATCGTTTCTTAGATAAGAGCAGATAGCTGGCACGAGCGAGCTGTTGGCGACGAGGTCAATGAACTCTGCGGGCAAGTCGTGAGTGTCATCGGAGTCGCCGTCGCGGTCTGTGGTTTCAGCCGCGCCCTCTTCGGGAGGCCACTTCTCTCCAGGGTTCATGTATGATGCTAATACCTGTGTGGAAAAATGTGAGTAAGTTAATACAACTTCGAAAACAAAATCGAGCTTTAGAAAAAAATCGTCAGACTGATATCAGTGACAGATACGACGCTTTACAAGGTATGCAACGCTAGCGCTTTTCTCGCGCGAGGAGCGTCCATGTCACACCGACAGAACCGTCTCCGCGACATCGTCTCGGACGCGCAAACACTCGATTGGTGTTGAACAGAGGACACGCGTCACGCATCTCCCTAATAGTCCGCGCGCGACTGCTAGTCACCGCCTGAGGTATGTGAGCGGTGAGACGGATGAGGTAGACAAAGGCCAAACTAACTCAATCGGACAATTTTGCCAATGGCGGTGTTTTATATTTTGTGAATTTTTCTCACATACCTCAGGTGGTGACTAGCAGTCGCGCGCGGACAATACTAACGCGTACAAGTGTTTGTCCGGGTGACCCGGCTATGGATGTGTGAACTATTAATGTATCTGTCAATACTCTGCTTCCTTTCAAGTCTTCGGCAGAAATAAATAAGTGGTCTGACCTGCAGCAGCACAGTCACGTGTTCCTCCTCGGTCCTCTGCCTGACGAGCGCCTGCTCCACGTTCCATGACTGCTGTGTGGAGCCGGTGCCGAAACCAGTGCCCTTCGCCCAGTACAGTTGGCTCTTCTCTTCGGACTTGCCTGTAGAGCCGTTTGAACCTTGGCTATTCTGTAATAATACGTAAAGATGAGGAAATTGAACAAAGACTATCTATGTGTACCGTGTGTGAGAACGTATGTCAGCAAGCATCTTGAGTCATGCATGACACGCTTGCTCACATTCGCTTATATGAGTTTTATCATTAAAAGGATATAAATAAGGTCCAAATTCGGATAAAGCTCGTACTAAGCAAAGTAAAATCAAAGAGCGGTCGGTGAATTTTACAGTGCTATATTATATACGGGTTTGATTTAAATCGATTTAATTCAGGATTTAGATCTAACGATCAGCGTATTAGTGTCCCTATTCCATTCATTTTTATCCGTCTTGGGATGATACAATTCGTTTCACACAAACTCAATTTGTGGTAAGTGGAATTATAAATTGGCATTCATGGGTATGTTTTCTGATCCATTTGTTTACATTTTCATCAGATACTATTGGAAGAAGATAAGATTAAGACTAAGATTTGTTCATTATAGGTATATGGTGCAAGTGCGAACCATGTATCTGCATTATTGTATTTTCTATTCGCACGAACATAAATGTAAAAAGAAATATGAAACAACCCTAGCTATGTATGCAGTGGGATGAATACAAGAATATAAGATTCATTTTCTTAAATCACGCGATGGAAACATCAAGGTTTTCATTTCGGGATCGATCCCCGATTCAAACACAAATACCCTTACGGAATAGACTTCGGCATAGCTTTGCCTAACCCTTCGGGAAAATGTGAAACAAAGGCGTGGTGTTATTTTTTAAAGTTAAATACACTTACATCATTAGAATTCGGCCTGTGATGCGTGAAGACGGCCAGACAAGCGAGCAGCAGGCGCACGGCGCCGCGCTGCAGCAGCGCGCGGCGCAGCGCGCGGCCCTCAGCCGAGCTGCGCGCCGCGCGCTCCAGCAGGCGCGCCACCACGCCGAACGGCAGCGTGCCCAGCGAGCCGCCCGCGCCGCCCGCGCCGCCCGCGCGCCCCGACCCTACTGCGATGCTGCCTGTTGACGACACAGACGAACGCGTTTCAATGTGATTCATTAAATAATCCATTTACCAAATATTACGTAAAGCTTGTCCACTCTAAAATGCCGCGCCCCACTACCGCAATACGGTAGTGCGGCGCGTCACTTCAAAGAGTAAAACCTATTTAAATAAATGATTTATTTATTAATATTGCACAACTCTCCAGATGCTTGAACCTTCCAACCCCATCAAAAGGGACACCCGTTAGACAAAAATTGATTGCCAGATGTTCGAACTTTAAACTCACTGGTTTTCGTATGAAGATAAGAAGTTCATCAGTTTCATGTTGCAAATCTATCGATGTGTTTTCGACAAACAGTAACATGATTAATTTCTCAAGAAGAACCACTATCCTTACACATACACTACGTTTTGCCATAAGTTCTAAATGAAAAAGCTAGCAGATTATTGGACCGAGTCATGAAAAATTCAATAATGCTCGAAAAATAAACAGAACTACGAAATGAAGCGATATTTATTCCAGAATGTGTACTTACGTCCGTCCTCATCATGCGTAACTCCGAGCAGCAACCTCAGCAGGTGACAAGCCCGGGCGCCCTCATCCAGCAAGGCGTCAGCATAGCCCGGCAGCTTCAGCAGCAGTCCCAGCGCGATCAGCGCATGCGCGGGCACGCCGGTACAACCGCTCTCTTCTATACCCGTGTTGGCGGTAGTGACGCCGAGTTCAACGACCTCCTGCAGGTAGTATGGACACTATCAATATACATACAACTGTCCTTTTAGTATGGTGATTGTAAGCGGGGTGGGAGTTTAGAGGGAGAGGAGAGGGTGTTAGGGTGCGTTTCTACTGAAGCGTGGCGTTCAGGAATCGACCAATCACAGCCGTGACGAAACACGCGATGTCGATTACAACCGATGTGGTTGGTCGATTCTTCGCTCCGCTCCGCACTCTTCTACGCACCCTTAGCCCCCGCCCCCATAAATCACTAAATACGTTTAGCATCATCATTCTGTTTCTGTTACTCGTTTGAAGATGACGGAGATAAAACTGTTTGTTTTTTTTTTGCATTTAGTCATTTGTGGTACAATTGGGCCTTAGTGAGGGTTTGGTTTGTTAGCAGCAGATTTATAGTGTGGTTACATAGGTCACATAAGTGCCACCATCTGTTTCCCATTACCAGTAGGTTCATGACACGTTAGGCTATCAAAGAATTGCCGTCAATAGTCGCAATAGGGTTAAATTGAATATGAAAGTTAGTAGGGAAGTTCGACATTTTAGAAAAATAAATTAAATCATAAAGGTTCATGCACACACGTCACGTCAAGGTCAAGTCGCCGATCAGTCCACTTCAATTTCAGGGACATGTGTGAACAGTCAGTAAATCAGTCACAGTCATTCAATAAAAATCATCATCTGCCTAGCCTTTTCCCAACTATATTGGGGTCGGCTTCCAGTCTAACCGGATGCAGCTGAATACCAGTATTTTACATGGAGCGACTGCCTATCTGAACTCCACAACCCAGTTACTGGGTAATACGATACCCCGTGGTAAGACTGGCTTTCAGATTTTCGGGCTTCTAACGACCCGTAACGACTGTCAAAGATCCAAGAATGACAGCCGGGACCAACGGCTTAACGTGCTTTCCGAGGCACGGAGGAGTCTCGGTATGTAAAGATGGTCACCCATCCACAGACCAACCCCGGCAAGCGTAGCTTAACCTGATGGATCGACCGGTGCAGCATTTATTACTTAGCCACGAGCTCCTGAGTCGATGAGTCATTCAATAAAAATAAAAATAAACATGTTTTCGTTCATAGTAATACAAGTTTTGACTTAGCCGGTGACGCGCCGGTAGACGTGACTGATGTCTGTAGTCAACGTACTACAACTTACTACAACGAAACTATATTTTTTGTCCTGTCTGATCGGCGACTCGACGTTGACCTGACTGACGTGTGTACATGAGAACATTAAAGCAGCAAATTCAATCTTTCCTTGTAAATCTACATACGATCATAAGCGTGCCATCTTACCCTCCACCAGAGACTACATTCGAGCCTTATATTACCTCATAAGGATCGTCGAGCTTGACCCAGTCCAGGTCGTGGTGGTGATGCACGAGCGCGGGCGGGTCGGGCGGCGGCGCGTGCGGCCGCGGCAGGCGCGCCGCCACCAGCGCCAGGCCGCCCACCGCGCCGAACCAGCGCAGCACGGCCGAGCCGCCCGCGCCCGCGCCCGCGCCCGCGCCCGCGCCCGCGCCCGCGCCCGCGCCCGCGCCCGCGCCCGCGCCCGCGCCCGCGCCCGCGCCCGCCGGCGCCGCGCCCTCCCACGTTGGCCCGGACCATGCTTCTGGAATGGTGGCGGGATTTAATACAACCAGCCTATTAAGTGCAGGGCAAAGCCTATTCTCGTACAAAGAAGGCACGAACATTGGTCACCGCGCTTGCTCAAGACAGGTGGAGACTTCAGACTTAATTAACTACTAGTTGACCCGACGGACTTTATCCAAAAGTTCATACAGAAATCGCATAGAAAAAAGCAGTTCAGTTTATCCCGAATTTAAAAACATTTTAAAACAAAAAGCCAAATCTGTCCATCCATTCTAAAGAGATGCGCTTGCCAACGAACAGCATTTCATTATTATTAATATAGATAGATAAGGCCGTTTATTCACTGCCACCGTCAGCGGAAAGTCAACGAGAAAGCAGATTATTCAATAATCTGTTCTTCCCGGTGACGGTTATCGTTTGTCCACCGCAACCGAACTCAGCGGTTCAGTACACAAAACAAAAGCCGGGAAACGACGCCGCAATGTGATTCGAAAAAAGGATCTCGAAGACATTGGAGCTTGAAGTGACGGTTTTTGCTTGAAATGGCTTCTTCTACCCTAAAGTTTATAACTAAGAATAATAAAAGTGAGAGTGATTCATTCTTCCCTTCACAGGACAACACATACAGCACCTCAACTTAGAGCTGGCATCAATCGAGAGAGACACAATGTAATTGCTGTTGATTATGCTTTTATGCTGACAATAGCTTATTATTCCTTAATAACCAAGGCTAATCGGGGAAATAAAATTACCTATTCAATAAACCAGAATATCTATAGTTAGATAATTTACTAACTAGCTGAATTATTGCAGACAACTCTAAACATCTACTCTGTTAATAATTATATTTCAGATCGCCATGAAATAAAATTGGGAATCAAACGAGCTTACCTGTTAAGCGAAGTCTTGATTCTAATTTTATGAATGGCGATCTGAAATATAATTACCCACCCGCCACTAGCCCCAAAGCTGCAATAATTAGTCTACCTAATTCACTTATCCTTTCAGGAAAACCTAGTGAATGTAAGTATGCGGAACTACTCTGTACAGAAAACAGAGCCTGTTCCTTATCATAAAAGGATCTCTAAAAAGTGACATTTCATGTGTTGCCATCGACGGGGATAATTCTATTTAAAAAAAAAAATATCTGCAATATTTTATCTCTAAAAAAACGCGATGTTAGACGGTGTGTATTAGGAATACTACTATTAATTAGGTAGGCTTAGTTATAAACTTTATCAAAAAACATAAATAAATAGTTACATCACCGTGTGCAAGGATATAATGGCTATTCTCTCCGTTCCAGAGATATAAGCATTAGCTCAAAAGAAAAAAAAAAACAATATAATTAATTATGACATAAAAAAATATTTTGTAAGTGTGTTGGAAGTTAGATTATAAGTTATGTAAATGATAAGTCCTCTTCTCCACATATCTTCCTTTTGCTGTGCCCGACAGGGTCCATGATTGTTTCTTTTGACAAATATTTACTACCTAAGCCTACGGAATGCAATAAAGAATTGAGTATTACTCAATATTCAATTCTTTATTTTTGCAAAAAAAAAAAAGAAGCCAATTTGTCTACCAGATTGTATCCTGATATATTTATGCATAATATTGGCTATTAGAAGCCATTTCAAGCAAAAAATCGACAGTTTAAAATTAAACTCCATGACTTCGAGAGCCTTTTTTCGATCCACAGTGCGTGGACAAGATCAAACGTCTTTTATATTGCCGGCAAACGGCCTGTCACAATCTCGGTCCCAGTTCGAGCGGTCGAGCCAAACTACTCGAAGATTCGGGGGCCGGGATCCCGGTGCTCGGGTGATGGACGTGCGGTGGACTCGCGGCCGTAGTAAATGTATGTATCGCTACTTCGGTACCGTCATCTCGTTCTCATTGCCGTCTCGCTGACGCTAGCGGTGAACAAATAGCCTGAGTTCAGGTTTCCTCACAATGTTTTTCCTTCACCGATGTCAGTAATGTGATATACCCAAAAAGTATTATGTTATAAAAGGCGGAATTTACATAAAATTATTTCCCCAAGGGGTTGGGCAGAGGTGCGGGTGTACCTATAGTACATCCACATTTCGCCAGTTATGTTTATGTCCCATGTAATGGGGGCGAGCCGATTGCCATCAACCGGGCACAAATCCAGACTGGGCTGCTACCGATAAATTCCAGATAGAAAAACCCAATAACGCTGCCCGACCTGGGAATCAAAGCCAAGTCCTCACGCTCAGCAACAGCGCTTGCGACCACTAGACCACTAGGCAGTTAAGGCGAAATTTAGTCGTTTGGAATTATAAATGTAATGATGAGTAAGGATTTGGGTTGTGTTTATTAACACATTTCTTTAATACAGGTTAAATCCTGAAGTGAAGAAAAAAATGAGGCGAGAAAATTACCTAATAAGGATTCAGGTAAATAAATCGATCAAGAATTAAATAGATCGATAGACACTCATTATGAACACCTACAAAACTTAATAATAAGACCTACGGATATTATAAAACGCTGGGTACGTCTTTCATTGACTTGAATGTGCCCTGGCGGCTGAGAGTATGTCATGCTCACTCAAATGTCTCGCTGGTGGTGGCGTGTGTGTTGGATCGTTAAGTCCCCTTCAAAATGGTTGAGCTAAACGGTGCTGATCCATGCGTCATGTTCGTGAACGGGCGCCGTCAGTAGGGACTGGTCATCTCTTGTTTGCCACGGCTTATTTTAATTTCTTTAAATCTTTGAATTGTTTTTTCTTTTTATTACAGACGCTTTTTATATGCACGTCTTTCTACATTGTTCTCACAAACCAATATTTTGTAAAAATATTATGATTTAAAAGAGTGTCCGTGGAGTCCGTTTCTTGCCCGTTCTTCTCCATAGGAACCTACGCTTTGGAATGGGCAACTAGCTTCATATTTCTGACTGACTGACCCCTGACAATTCAAATATGCTTGTAAATGGTTTAATTGAAGTAAATGCTTGAGTTTGAAAATAAAATAAAACGCAGTTGATTTATTCTAGTTTTATGAAGCTTTTCTTTGCAGACTAGCCTTTCAGTCCTGTGCACTTACCTCCGCTGGTGTTGAGGTGCAGCGTGAGCGCCAGGTGCGGGCCCAGCTCGTGCGGCGCGGCGGCCGCGAGCTGCGCCAGCGTCGTGCTGGGCGGGATGAAGCCCTCCAGGCCCGGCACTTGCACCCGGATCGTGGTCTCTATTAGATCTGCAAAACGTTCAAGTAAACGGCTGTATTGCCAACTAATTAATAAGTACTTCTTTAATCCAAAATGACCGCATGAAATCACGATACAACGTTATTCTTAATAGGGATGATGCCTGGGTCAAAAAAAAGAAATTCTATATAGTCCGTCAATCAGATAATAAAAAAATATTAAACACGTATTTTCTGCTTTATCATATTAATAAAAAATTACTTAGATACAACGCATTAAAGTTGGGGTGTGGGGGTTGATACGTCACAAGTATGTATAAAATCTACATACAAGTGACGTCATGGCACATTATAACTCAATTTATCGCCGTAATCTTTTGATAACGTAAAAAAAGAAAAAATACTTGTACGTTATTTTTTCATAGTCTACATGACGGACGAAAACATTTTTTTAGTCATCATCCCTTTTCAGAATCAATCGTGTTTATGAAAAAGACGCCGCAGTAAGCAGTCATCTGTGTGTGTAAACTGTTAAGCGAATTACTTGATCCGTAGAAAAATCCCAGTAAAAAGCAAAACACATAACATTATGTCAAACTGCAGTCCCCGAAGTGTTTGGCAGAGTCGCATGTATAGTACCATCGAAAAAGTTCATATATATACACCGTAAGGACTATTTCTGCTTGCAGCGCTCGGCCGCTATAGAACCGGGGCGGTAACAGATGTGGTCATCGTGTTCACGGGATTTTGTTTTCAAACTGCTTAGATATGAAGTTCTTCGATAGTACCTACACCTTTTGAGCAATAGTTTAACTAAATCAGTCTATAGTGTTCCTACTACAGGGATAAAAGTCACCTCTGTGAGAGACAATAGGCCGTAATCAATCACTACAGCCCAGGGTTGGTTGGTGATATTCACAATGTTAACACTAGAAATAAGGATAAACTACGTGCTCCCTTTCACCGGCTACATAAGGTTCATAACAGACTCATTTGTTGGGCTTGGTATAACCTTTTATAACAAGCTACCCTCTTCTTTGCTAGATTTGCCTTTTAAAGCGTTTAAAACTATAGTAAAATCTAACCTTTGTTCAAAGGCATACTATTCTATCAATGACTACTTAAAATATGATAAGAATGGTTGGTCGCTATGATTAAGTCAAGACAATGTTTAAATGTGCTTTCTCCAGAATTAGCTTACCTACTGACAGGTTAGATGACTTTATATAATTGTTTATAATTTTACTTTATACGTCAATTTATTTTAATTTATTGTTGACGTAATCTACTCATTACAATGTTTTTTTTTTTTATGAGGTGTGTTGCAATATGTGGTTAGCTAGCGACCTCGACAATTATTTATTTAACCTCGATGGTCCTAGTTTATCAATTATAACTTCTAGTTACAGCTATATGTAAGCGGGCACGCCCTTTATGCCTGGAGGCTTTTTTTCTTTTTTAGATATTGTTTACGTTTAGTTATTTTTATTTCTGCTTGAGTATAGTTCTCGATGCTTTTGGTTGGTACATTGGAGTGTGCTAGCTGTCATATGGCTATTAATTTATAATTTAAATTATGTTTTGCGTAATGTAAATTATCTTGCATACTATTATATAGAATCATTTTTTTCTAACTGAACAGAAAGCTATGCTGCTGGGTAGTTGGTTGCGCCACTTCTTCCCAGATAAAGCACTAGGAAGTGGTGAAGGGTTGGCGTTTTGGGGGACTGTTTTATGTAATTTTGATGTTCGATAAGTGCTGATTCTCAGCCTATGTTGAATAAATGACTTTTGAATAAATGACTAGTCTTACGAGACGTGAAGGAATAAACGAACTCAATCAATCAAATGAACCCGAATATTTGCACTAGCCTCTGGAGCCTCATGTTTCATGGTGCTACAGAATATCAAGATAATATCAAGGAGTAGACCGTGGGTCGTGATAATGATAGGGAAGACGTGCCCTTAGGATATATAAGGATTTGCAAGCCGTACCGGATATGCATCCTAGAATAGGCAATGGAATAGTGGACAGACGGGTGACATATTTTGAATAATAAACTCACCATCAGTAACAGACAGCACGGACGCATCGTTGCTGGTCTTAGTCTGCCTCTTCTTGTTATTCTGTTGCTTCAACGACGTATTCTTCACATCCTTGACTCGTTTGTCTTTCGAAGCGCTAGCGGCGGCCAGGCTTAGCTCCCAGGCCTCCGCCACCGTGGTGATGGCGGTGTCGGAGGCGCTGCGGAGCACGGACGAGCCGCCCGGAGGGGGGGACGTGTTCATGCATACTTTTGTTGTTTCTTCCATTATTGGTACTGGGGATGTGAAAGGGAATGAGTTAGTGACAATCTTAGGTATTTTTTACTAAGAAAAATATGACCTAACTTAAAAAAAAAAAAAACAATTTTTAGATCTTGTCTAGAATATGGTCGACTAGGTAGATGAAATTTCGCTATGGACATAAATACTGCGTAGAGTGCTACAAGGATTTTGGCACCAGAATGACTTTGGTAATGGGGCGTTGTTCGGAAGCATTTTGTGAAATTGTCACATAAATTGTTTTGACAAAACAAGATGGCTGCATTAGTTCCAATTTTGGGCACGCGCCAAAAGAACCTAGTAGTGTTGTGCTAACCGACCAAATTACTTACGACAGCTGGCAGTCGTAAAGTCATTCGCCAGTATAAATTATTGGCGGATTCCACTGACAGTATGTTCGTATTTTTTTATTTACGTTTGGCTATGGGAAATGTAATGTTCTTATTTTTTTATTTACGTTTTGGCTATTTTAATTAGATATTTTATTATACGTTCTCTCCAATTATCTGCATGGCCATTGTCTGTAGTTTAAGCATTACTAGGCCATATTTCGAGCTATTTAGATTTTATAGTGCTCTCCCAATGTTTGTTTACCTTTTGTAATGTCAGATAATGACAAGCCTAGGTTTTATTTTTAATTTATTGCTAGAGCTGCCAGTTGGTTAGGTTGTATAGGTGTTGGACCTTGTTATGTAATTATTATTCTTCTTTTGTTCTAGAATCACATTGTTAAAATTTTGAAATGCCAACCAATCTGAAAAGGAAAGGAGCCGGGGCCGTCAGACCAGTTTTACTCTTGGTGCTCACCTTGGCAGGAGGTCCTGATTATATAGCGCTCGGTGGGAGGGCTGTGCCCTCTGATAGTGTGGGCTGTGCTTGAAGACAAACAAGTCTACGCGTCCTTTTACACCGGACATCGTTCGAAAGTCGCTAGACCGGCGATGGCTACCCTTGGCGTCAGTTCTAGACACTGACGCGGAAAATTCAAGCCCGTCATAACCTTACGCAGTATGTTGTAGGATAACGTCGTTGTCTGCAGTAAACTTGTGACGCCGACCGCTGGTAGCTCTCAGCCCTCTGCCTGCCCTCTCTACCACGGCCTGCCCCTCCGAGGTCGGCGACATGGAGGCCTGACTCAAAGAAACTGAAGAAACGCTTGAACCTTCAACTTTTACCCCGGTTTCCCTGGCCTTATATTAACATTAATTAAATTATTTTACCATTTCCTCTTTTACTTTTTCTTTTAAGCCGGGACTCCTCCAGTTCTGGTGATAGTTTCCTCCTTGACCTTACATTTTCAGTTCGGATACTGCATTAGGGTGCGCGCAGCCCGCGCCCGCGCCGCCGCCCTCGGCCCAGCGCAGCGACACCCACACGTGTACAGTACTCACTCGGCGGGCGGTGCTCGGCCAGCAGCTCGCGCACGGAGCCGCACAGCGGCAGCGGCAGCACGGCGTGGCCCAGGTAGGCGGGGTGCGCGCAGCCCGCGCCCGCGCCGCCGCCCTCGGCCCAGCGCAGCGACACCCACACGTGTACAGTACTCACTCGGCGGGCGGTGCTCGGCCAGCAGCTCGCGCACGGAGCCGCACAGCGGCAGCGGCAGCACGGCGTGGCCCAGGTAGGCGGGGTGCGCGCAGCCCGCGCCCGCGCCGCCGCCCTCGGCCCAGCGCAGCGACACCCACACGTGTACAGTACTCACTCGGCGGGCGGTGCTCGGCCAGCAGCTCGCGCACGGAGCCGCACAGCGGCAGCGGCAGCACGGCGTGGCCCAGGTAGGCGGGGTGCGCGCAGCCCGCGCCCGCGCCGCCGCCCTCGGCCCAGCGCAGCGACACCCACACGCGCTCCGGCGACAGCACCAGGCGCAGGATCAGCGCGCGCGTGAAGCCCGAGATACCGTCTGCAGACCAACAACTTACGATTATACGATACAGGTTTTTTAAGGAATGTTTGGTTATGAAAAGCGTTTTCGTTTCCGAGATGAGAAGTTCTGATTCACGAGGTGAAAGTAAGAGCAGTTACAGACCGGAGCGATACCAGCTCGTGTTAACATCAACGTCAAACATGCCCTACATGTTCGCATGAACCAGTGGGTTAGAAAGTAGCGTATATGAGTTTACACGCGCGTCTATGCTCGAAAGAGACGCGCTAGTTTCAAGGTTGCTCGTTTACGAGCGTACATAAATGTTTTATCGTCACAGAAAATGTATCTACTCTAATGTAAACAGTTTCAATTTGTTAGCTGTTAATCACAATATACTCCAGAAATCACTTATATTAAATCCGCCTATCTATTTGCTCCTTTTCCTCGTCTAACTACAGACAAAATTCATAGATACTGTAAGTGAACAATCCAGTAGTGTAAATCAGAGTTAACAAAAACTCACCGGTACATTGCAGCCCCTCTAAAATACTGTGTAGCGTGGACGCGAACAGCTTTTGATTGGCCGGATGGCAAACCGTCAGCTCACCGAACAAACGGATCGTACTCTCTTCTAGTTGAGCGTATTGAGCGTCTTCTTGCCAAGTACTGCTAGGAAAATTGTCGTGTTATAAATACATATTATTGTGTGACTATGTATTAGATGAAGGAATTTAGTGACGATCTTCTTCAAAGTAAGTAGATGATACTTTTGCCAAGCTAAATACTACCTTTTTATCCCATAAAAAGGTAGTATTTAAAAAAAAACACTGAAATACCTGTAATGCGGTCTAGGATGGCACAGCAACGTGAGCAGCGGTTTCCAGAACGTGTTGCCAGGGCCTCCGAGCCAGTCCTTGAGCCGCTTGGACCAACACACGGCCCTAGCCCACTCCACCAGTTGCCACACACTCTTCATTGAAGGAAGGTCGGATTTGGGTTGGGTGGTCTCCTTGTCAGGGTCGATCATTTGTATGTCTTCTAGTGAGCCATGTTGTTCTTTGATTGTTTCTAGTTTTGCTTCACTGAAGTCTGCAATAAATAGGTTCATTAGTAATGTAAAATAATTTTATAATAATGGGTAGTATCAGACATTTCAGCCCAGTGATTAGCCAGCGAAACATTCCAATAAGGCACAGAATTTTATTTGAACCAGTTGCATTTCACCTGGCCCACAATCGTGAATGTCTGTGCGTCGTGCCTTAGTTGCAAGTTTACTAAGAGCCATCATGTATTATCGCAAGTATCAGCTAGTTTTTCACGCTCATATGAATTGCGCAATATAATGGGTGCTCATTGGCAAGAAGGGTGACATAGCCAAAAAAATCTGCAATTTTGAGTTAAGTATACAGGTGACGGTGGCAAATGTTATTATTATTGCTACATAAACGACATTATGCTAAGTGTAGTTGTGATTTAATGTTCGCCGCTCTCTTAGCGCTCCTTTTAAATTTTTAAATCATAATAGCCAAAAATTGCTCTTTTTGAATAAACGAAATAACAATGAAAATAAAAGCTTAGTGGTTTGCTTTATTTGTTGATTGCTTCGTAAATTGTTCGTGATTGACTTGATATTGTTAGGAATTGTAGAGGACGTCTCTCGGCTGTCCCGCGTGCTGCCTCACCCGCGATGGCCCGCACGACGGCGGCGGGCAGGCGCGAGTGCAGCAGCTGGCGCGCGGCGGCGGGCGACATGGCGGCGGCGGCCGCGCTGGGCAGCAGGCCGGCGCGCGGCGCGGGCAGGGGGCCGCTACTGCCGGGGGACTGCACCTTGGTGTCGTCGGTCAGGCCTTCCATGCTAGCAGAGGAAGCGGTCGTTACCACCAAAAAGTTAAATATTCAAAGTACCATCAAGACATCGAACGAAACTTAGGGATCTCGCGCACTAGACGGCCACGACGCCGGCCGGTCGTGGCCGTCTAGTGGTATTGTACGGTGTGTGGCTAGTTGGCCGTTGCGACCGAGTGCGCGATTCGTATCGGTTTCTATAGTTTACCTGGTCGCGGTCGTGATCGTGGCCGTCTATTCCGTTTGCGGTGTAGCATGGTGCGGGTGACAGGTGACAGAAAGGGTTTTATTAAATTACTACAGTTATTACTGAATCCGTATTATGTGCACAATCTGTACAAATAATAGTCGTAAAATACAGAATCAGTAAAAACAAGTAAATTATAATTATATTTTACCCTTACTGTCATCCGCACCATGCTACACCACAAACAGTATAGTGCGCGAGATCCCTTATTCCTGGTGAAATACGATGATCTTCTTGATACCCTGAAAGATACTTATATTCAAATTGAGTTTACCTCTCATCTTGATCCATAGGTATGTCCATATGTTCTAATAACGTCCTGAACAGCTCCGGCCTGATGTAGCACATCGAACATAATACTGAAAAAACAAAGATGAAGTTAGAAAATGTATGTTTCAGAAACACTAAAAAAGATTGTAAATACCATTTTCATCACATCTATTCAAAAATAGCTAGTTTGTTCTTTGTAAACAGGGACCAAAATAGCACTTTGATCCCTAGGGAGCAAAGTAGATTTGAATTTGGAATGTGGATATTGTTAAAAAAAGTTCCAATCACCAAGGAGATCATTCACGAATATTGTATGAACAAGTAACAGGCTGGCGAGAAAGTGTGAATTATTATTCACACTGACAAGCCTGGTCAAAATGAAAATCCAAGATGGCGGCAACGACACAATATGACGAAAATTTTACAATTTGTTGTCATTGGTGTCGTTTTCATAGTTTTGAGGGCGCCAAAGCCGATAGTGAGGTCAAAATTAAAATCCAAGATGGCGGCTGTGAAAATTTTCAAATTTTCCGTCATGGGTGTCGTTTTCATACTTTTCGAGAGTTCTAAAGCCGATAGTGAGGTCAACACGTAAATCCAAGATGGCGGCTACGGAAATTTTAAAATTTTTCGTCATGGGTGTCGTTTTCATAGTTTTCGTGGGTTCTAAAGCCGATAGTGAGGTCAAAACGTAAATCCAAGATGGCGGCTACGATAATTTCAAATTTTTCCGTCATGGGTGTCGTTTTCATAGTTTTCGAGGGTTCTAAAGCCGATAGTGAGGTCAAAATGTAAATCCAAGATGGCGGCTACAAAAATTTTCAAATTTTTCGTCATGGGTGTCGTTATCATAGTTTTTGAGGGTGCAAACGTGAAGGCAAGAGTTTTTAAAGCTGCTAAAGTCGATAAAGAGTTCAAAATGTAAATCCAAGATGGCGGCTGCGATAATTTTGTTATGGTTTTAAATTAGGGATGCATCCGATACCGATACCGATACCGATATATCGGCGATACTTCGGGTTAGCCGATATATCGGTATCGACGATATTTTTATGACCGATTCAACGATACTTTTTAATTTAAAAATGTAGTGTAAACGAGCGTGTTGTCTCGTCTATTTCGTTGCATACGATGCACGAACTATGCTCGGGGAAACCCCGTGTCCTGTTTCTCCCGCCCGCTTTGGCGTCGCACTCGCATATCAGTAATATTTCGCTAAGTTAACCGTTGTCGCGCTTAGAATTTGTCATACATTCGTGTTGTTTGAGTGAAATAAAATAAGTGAAATATAATCAGCAGTCATGTCAACTTCAAAACACAAAAGTGCGATATGGAATCATTTTTAAATTTCGACAATTGATAATTCACAATTCACAGTAAGCGTATCGGTATCGCCGATATTTTTCTACGAGTATCGGTATCGGTATCGTATCGGCGAAAAGGCGTATCGATGCATCCCTATTTTAAATCATACGTGACAGATGAGAGTAGGGTCCTACTCTCATCTCTCACGTATGATTTAAAAGTACACTTTTTTTTTCTCATAGAGGGTGATGAAAAGTAGAGTGTTCACCTCGGGAGCAACACTATTATAAGCTCGAGTGACGTACTTTGAATCCCTCGCTGCGTTCAGGATTCTACTTTAGAATCCTTCGCTCCACTCTGGATTCAAAAAAACACTCTCGCCTTAAAAATAGTTGTTTGCTCCCTTGGCAAACAATCTACTATTACTTTTAAAAGAGTAACCGTGGAGTTTCTTACCGGCTCTTCTCCATAGGAAACGACAAATAGGAACCGTGCACCTAACTTCTGACGTTTCATAAGTGCCCTTGTAGGTTTATGTGAAATAAAATATTTTGAATTTGAATTTGAACTGTATCACTAGCTAGAAAATGAGTGCATGATGAATAAATATAATAACCATTGGATTGAGTTTTTTTGAGTTTTATTTTCTCGACTAACCAAGTCAGCTATATGTTACCTTATAACTGCATGATTTATTTGTATATCTCATATATATAAATTATTTAAGCCGATATTATAATAGTATTTATGAATTTCACCATAAATTTAATGATCCAAGTTTTTTTTTTTTTTTTTTTACTTTGTTAAAAATGCCCACCGTGTCCATTTGGGCATGGCAAACTAACATAAGTACAGTACTCACTAGCATCGAGCGACTTCTTGAGTAGACTAGATTCGGGCACGTCCTTGACCCACGTGTACACCAACTCGAACAAGTCGTCCGTTATCAACTCCTCCAAGTTCTCTAGGATACGCTTCTCTTTCAGGGTCCATAATACCTGCAAAGGAAATTAGAAATTAATTCAATTTTCTGAAAAATGTTATTCTTTCATTGTTGCACTCAACACCATAAGCAAAAATTCATGCCTAAACTTTTACCCCGGGTCTTATTTCAAAGCGACCGTCGCGCCCGCTCTCTGTTAGCGCGACAGTGCGTCCAGGTTCAGATGGTTAGTCCTACGCGTATTTTGAAGAGGGCTATTTTGAGAAGAAAGAATTTAAGGCAAATATTGAGAAAATACAAATTTTCTCGACTTTTATGAACCTGAATAATCAGATGACTAGAAGAGTATTTTATATGATGATTTAAACACCCCAGTCCATTTGCTTGAATTTTGGCAGAACTTGAAGGTGTTTCTGTTGTGTTGATATTATGATAACTTACTGAAGCTAGCGTGTGCGTGAGCGCGGCGGAGGGCGGCTCTCGCTGGCGAAGCCACAGCTCGGCCGCACCCGCCAGCCACTGCACGTACGCGGCCACGGAGCCGTCCGCGCACCAGTGACACAGCTGGCGCACCAGCTCGCATACCGCCCACATGCTGCCGTTGACACGGCCGTTCGTCGATACTTGGAACGCTGGGAAAACAAATGAATAAATAGCAGTCGCGTTACGACGATTCCGACTTTCATTCGACGTAACGGGTTAGTTACAAATCAGAAAATCTGCAAACCAACCATTCAAGGGGTAGTGTCGCCCGATACAATAGGGAATGTCATTCTCACCGTGAGCATGTGCGTGCGCGTCCATGTTCAGCAGCGCGGTGATGAGCGGCTTGCGGAGCGCGGGCGCGTGGCGCGCGGCCGCCAGCAGCGCGGCGTGCGCGTGCGCAGCCGGCGCGCCGCCCGCCGCCACGCAGGCGCACAGCGCGCTCACGGCCGCGCCGCCGCGCGCGTGCGCCAGGCGCGCGCCCGCCGCGCCGCCCGCCGCGCCGCCCGCGCGCGTGCACGCCGCCACCACGCACGCCCAGTTGTTGCTGCTGGGGTGCCAAGGAGTTATGTCAGCGTAAGGATAGAGCAATACTCCAGTAAGACAACTGAAATACGATTCAAGTTGGAACGAAGTTCTTTAAAGCGCCTTGCGGTAGGGGTAAACTGGTAGAAATCGTCACGTAACGAAAAAGTTAAGTCACCTCAATGCGACTTTTTCTGTCAAACTTACATGCGGTCAAAATTTAAATCCAAAATGGCGACTGCATTTTTCTAGCTTCGTTATCGTTTTCATGTTTTTCGAGTGTTAAAAAGTAACGTAAAAATTTAAATCCATCATAGCGGCTGCAAAATTTTCAACTAATTTTTGTCTTACCAACGGGTACCCAGTAACTGGGTTGTGAAGATCGGATAGCCAGTCGTTCCATGTAAAAATACTGGTATTCCGCTGCATCCGATTAGACTAGAAGCCGACCCCAACAAACCTGCGCCAGGCAGGTGATGAACTGGCCTAGCCTTTTCCCAACTTTGTTGGAGTCGGCTTGTTAGGATTTCTTAGTACTATAGGTATCAATTACCTTTAACTTCCACAGTCACCAATATGCTGACAGATGTGCGTCATACCGATATTTGTGGCTGTTGCGTATGTGTGTGGGATGCTTGAGGAATACTTGTTGTTAAGACATTTTCATTTTATTTCAGTTAAGATGCTAATGATAACTCACGTAATAGGCGTGGAACTCGCGTGGTTGTTGAAAGCGGGAGCAGCCAGTAGTCTGAGTTGCAACAAGCCCATATTGGAGGAGTCCCGGGGCTTATAGAGTCGAATCTGGACCGTGGTGCAGACGATGGGCCGCGCCACCACGAGCCGTATGAAGGTCATGCCGGCCGTGTTCTGCGGCGGGCCCAGCGGGGCCAGCGTGCCGCCGCAGCCAGCCTCCACCGCCACCGCGCCGGGACATGCTAGGAACATAACGCACTGTTAGTGATGCGCCGTCGGCCCGCACGGAAACTGCGATTACAAGCTATGTGACGACGGAAAACTAACTATATTGCCTAAACATAAAGTTTAGTTTCCGCTGCAACAATTTTTTTTTTATGACCTTGGCAAGATGCTATTCTAAAATCATTATAATCGATAAGGAAGCACAAATAACAGTCAAATTAATATTTGTTTTCGGGGAAAGGCGACAGAAACCAAACTAACATAACTAGGAAAAAATAAAATATTTTCAGCCTAGGGAAATTTAGGGTCAGTCACATGGTTCAATAAAAATAAGATGTATTGTAACAAGAACTTGAATAAACTTTACACAACTGCTTGATTTATGCTACGGAAATTTTACAATGGCTAATTCAAAATAGGTTTAATTAATTGACTATTAATTCCAAAAAAAAAAACATGATGAGGCTCAACTTTTATTTACAACGCTCTCATGAGGCCAACATCATTTAAATTCTGTATCACCTGGATCCAAGTTCTTACAGTATTAACACCTCAATACCACCATCACCACCAGCGTCAGACACTAGTTGTGTGGCATTTATGCTGAACTGGGCCTATTTGGCGCAGCCGTGAGGCACACAGTACTGTTACAACATGGCGCATGGTGTGTTTTAATATCATAACACGAATAAAAAAATAGGAAAATTTACTATTACTAAAGGCATATTTGATAGTAACAACATTGATTGCGTTATTTACGTTGTTGACCAAACAAATTTTTCGAACATAGAATGTATTAGCAATATCCTTCAAAATTGTAATTGATAGTGTGTTAGGCAAGGCAACTAGGGTGCTGTATCAATTTCAAACACATTCGTCCACTACGTTTTGTTTTAACACGTCAACTACCAGTGGTGTGGCAGGACGGTCAGATCAGTCACTGATGTTCGTTCGTTAGTAATAGCTAACTATTTCGCTTATAATTTCTTTATTTTTACATTGGTTTACATTCTCTGGTGCGCAGTATAACTTCAATGAGTTTGCACAGTAAAACTCCATGATTGCATCAACTTCAATATGAGTGAATGAATAAATAAATACTACACCTTCACCTCACTTACTACTATTTATATTTTCTCTGTAAGTGAATTGTAATTCTTTTGAGAAAATAAATATCTTTAACCATATGTAATTTTGTTTTTTTTTTTGTGTGTTGCGCCTTATCGGTCAAATAATTTTAATGGCACGAGGTTCTTTATGGCGGCTTACGGTACGAATAAACTCGTAGAAAACATCACGTAACGAAAAAGCGCTATGCCCGAAAAACTCAGTTTCAAATTTCAAAAGTTTGCTATCTAGTATTAGTATTTAGAAGAAACTAATACATAATATACAGCAAACCGCCGGGTGGTTTCTTTCCTCTTTGAATACTCACTAGCTAGACTAGTCAGATGCGGCTGCAGCTGCACCTCGTGCAGCTGCACGGCGTAGGGCAGCGTCAGCGTCAGCGCGAGGCTGGCGTCGTCGGCGCTGAAGAAGTGGTAGGACCACGCCGCCGCGCGCACGCGCCGCGCCGCGCACGCGCCGCGCGCGCTCAGCGCGCCGCCGTCCAGCAGCACGTCGGCGGCCTGCGCCGTGGGGTTGCCGCACGACACGCTGCCTGAGGGCCACACAGTGTCACGGTCGGACAGGTGCAATTTGAGTAGTTCGGCAAACATACGCGCATTTATTTGGGCGCCCAATAAAAAAAAAATGGGTTGCTTGTGCCGAAATGTTCAAACCATAAAAATATAAATTTACTTGAAGAATGATTGGGTGATAAGTTGATAACTGATAACATATAACATAACTTTGTGCATGTGGTGTTAACCTGTAATTAATTGTTGCACTTGAATATGTTACTCTAGTTAATAAATCAGAAATCTATATAGTGTAAACAATTGTTGGTTAACTTAAATATAACATAACAGATATTATAAGATTTTTTTGCGCCACGTCATCCCAGCTATAACTATAGGGGAAATGGTAGTGTGGCGGCCAAATTCAACTGTCTTTTAAATTTTGATTCTTAGTACAGAAGACGCACTCCGCATTTAAGGTATGAAACTACGAATACGTGATGGACTCGTCTTGTCGGGTCAATTCAGTGAGCGTAATAATGTAGTCAGAAGATCACGATAGAAAGAGAGGCAACTTCTACGTTAGTATAACTGTAGGTAATTAGCGCTGTACGACCTGTATTGCACTTTATTGTGTGCAAGAGTCGCTTTTTCTTTAAATTATTTTGCGAAGTGAATCTTCTGTACTATTCTGTGTTCTTATTCAGAATACATGACTCACAAAGCGGCGCAATATTAACAAGACCATTCGCAGTCTCAATAACAGGCGTCTGGCTCTTCTTGTTGCCAGAAGCCGGCGTGGACATGTTCATCATCTGCGGCGGCAGCTTCAGGTAGTTCATGAGCGAGGACACCAGGCCTTGCCCGCTGCTTGGACCCGCCTGAGAACAATACATGTGGGTTATAGTTTAGATGCTTGCTATTGAATAATAGTATGTCTAAGAAGACTCGATAATAACTGTTCTTTTATTATTTTCAAGCATGTATGTATGATCTGTTCATGTAGATGCCATACCAGTATTTTACATGGAGCGACTGCATATCTGACCTCCACAACCCCTGAGTAATGTGACACCCCTTAGTTGTCAGACTTTTGGGTTAACTATCCGTAACGACTGTCAAAGACCTACGAATGACAGCCGGGACCAACGGCATATCGCGCTTTCTGAGCCACGGAGGGGTCACCCATCCATTAACCGACCGCGGCAAGCATAGCTTAACCTTCGATCCACCCGTGCGGCTGTTATCACTTAGCCACGGGCCTTTTTCAGGTAATGAGTACGAGTCCAATAATCACATACCTGATGACAAGCAGTAAGTTTCTCGAGCGCCAGTTCCAAGCCGCCTGCGTCTATAAACGCGGCGAGCGCTTCAGGGTAGTCTAACACGCGAATGATCAGCTGCTGCATCGCTTGAGACAGGTTCACTACCTCTTCTTTCCCTATTATGAAATAAACATAACAACATCACGCCTTGTTTCCCCGAAGGGTTGGGTAGAGATCCTATAGTACACCCACATTTTGCCAGTTCTGTTTTTAAGTCCTACATGGGACTTAAAAATAGAGGGCGAGTCTATTGCCATCAACCGGGCATAAATCTAGACTGCATGCTGCTACTGAGAAATTCCAGAAAGAAAAACCCAATGACAGTTTGCCCGACCTGGGAATCGAACCCAGGACTAGTTCAGCAGTAGCGCTTGCAACCACTAGACCAACGAGGCAGTCAGAGAGATTATGAAATAGTTATTGTTAAACTCCAACCGATGAGAGATTGCAGCGCTCCTGACCCCTGTCTATCAAGTACAAAAATAATACGTGTTTTACGAATTTAAACTTTATTTGTTTCCAGTAGTGACCAACTGAAAGGTGTCAGCGAACGCAGTCTGTCGGTGGCCGGAATATAGTATACTATACCATACTACTACTAAAAATACAAACAGAACAGGATAAAGGAAACAAATGATAATTTGATGAAACAGGACTTTACTATGGAATTTGACTAAGACCAGCAGGGCTATTCTGTAACCATCTCACCGTGAAAATTTAGGTGAAGTGAGCATGGAGTGAGCTGTCAGTCCCTAGTAGCAGGTAGAATGACAGCTCACTCCACGCTCACGTCACATGTTTTCACGGTGAAGTGGTTACGGGAATCGACATGCTGGTGTGGTTTGAATGCGTGTTATTTGAGAATGCTGGATAATATCATTCGTCAAACTACACTGTTTGTATTGCCACATGTCGAGGTCTTCCTTGACTAAATATTTATTGAAATGCAGCCCTAATACAAACATTACTTATTGAGGAAGTATTTCATCAGTATCACACAGACAATTTTACACAATTTTTTTTGTGATAATTTGGCTGTGAATCTATGTGTTTACATAAAACGTTAATGGGTACTCACTGAGGAACTCCATGAGACTTGTGACCATGAGCGCAGGGTTGGAGGCCACGGTGGCCATGTGAGCCACCAGCCAAAACACCTCTTCCTTCAGAGAAGATGGCTCCGAAGACATTCCTTAAAGAGGCATAAAAGCATAGTTAATCGGTCTATTGAAAGTCCACTATAATAAACAACAAAAAGTACTATTAAAGTTTTGTAGTTACCCGAGTTCAATGCAACAGTATTCATTCCATCGCAGATCGAAAGCGTCCTGTAGAACTTCTGCATTATTTGTTGATGTTGGAGAACTGTTAACAAAACGAATGAAATGTAAATCAAATCAACAATAATTCACACGTGTTTAAAATCTCGCTGCATTGTTGATAACTTTTATTATTTAATGTACAATGTATATGCTGGTTAGTGTAACCTAAAAAAAAAAGAGACCAGCCTACCTACCAACAAGGAACTGCATTAATCAATGGCATTACATTGAACAGAACCGTTTTAACTAAACAATTCAAGACAGCAAGTCCAAGGGCAGAAAACTATGTAAATCGAATAGCTAGCTAGGGTTCAATAATTCGTTTACTACAGACAACAAACGTAATAGCCTTGTTAAGTTAGAACGAAAATCGCTAATCTTGCAGTGCTGCCTGCTCATAATTGTGATGGAAAGGCATCTACGAAGACGCGCCCCACTCCGCTCCGCTCCGTGCTAAAGTACAGCTTACAGTACAGTAATCGCGGAGTGGGGCGCGTCTTCATGGATGGCACTATCTGTACCGACAAAAATATTCGAAAATCCAAAACTAAAAATGACCAAACTGCAAATGTTTTAGTTTCACAAAAGTTAGTTTAAAATGATAATATATTACCAGTGTCAGCAAAGCACGGCGTGCGTGCAGCTTGCTGTTTTCTCTCATCTTCGACGTTGGTAGCCTCAGCAGTGCTGCTGTGTTGGGCCTTGCTTTCATCCGTCTGTGACTGTTCGCCGCTTGTGGATACCGACGGACTTGTAGACGACTGCGTAGAAGAAAGAATCAAATAACAGAAAAAGCAAGGCAAGCTCTTACAGAATCTCAATTAGTAAGGTACAAGGCAACAAGGCACCGTAGGGCACAAGGGTAAAATTCTTGGTCTCAAATGTCATGATTTCATGAAGAAGTAATTCAATAGACCAATTCTAACTTAGAAAGATGTATTAATGATTCTGATGATATTGGCCTTGTAAAATAAAAGAAACTATAAAAATACTAGCGCCGCCCCGCGGTGTCACCCGCATAAGTCCCGAATTCGTGGGAATATCGGGATAAAATGATCCGTTAAAATCCTTTCAGCCATTTTAGCGTATAAGCTTAACAAACAAACTCACTTTCGCATTTATAATATTAGTTAGGATAAGCGACCCCGCCCCTGCTTTGCAAGGATTTCATATCTCAACAAAACTTCGAGATGTCATTATTATATGTAGGATTTTATTTATTTATTTATATATACTTTATTGTACACCACAAAAACACATAACAAAAAGAAAAAAATTAACACTACAAAATATACAATGGGCGGCCTTATGGATTTTAATGTATTATACACAAAAATCTTCTGGAATAAACTCTCTAAATCACACAATTTTATTATATAAATAATGGATATAAAGAGACGCGTAAACGTACCATTATAATAACCAAGTATTTATTTTAAAGAAACACTACGTATTATCGAAGCTCACCTAAAAACGACCTGAGCAAAGTGTATATGGGACCAAATAAACTACTACCAAATAAAAACTATTTTATCTAAACTTGTGTAGAACAACAGACCACTGTTCTTGAGCAAAAATTTACTTAGAAATGCCATATGATATTGTGTGAGTCATAATCACTATGTTGCTAATGGTTATTCATTTCTCATTCATTACATAGTCAAGGGAATCCCAGATTAAAGATCAGAGCTACAGGCTTTTATTTTTGTGATGAATAGTGAGTCGATTGTGACAAATGAATAAAAGAAAATTAAATATCATTGCATTTTTTTTTCTTCGATTGCATAACCTGTCCCCATTTTTGAAGTCGATTAAAAACGTTGGTTGTTTAAATATAGAGGTGAGTTTGGTGTATTTATTGATTTAATTTTCTATTTAGTTTTTAGAGTATAAAGGAATGAGACAATATGATATTTCTACTATGATTATGATAATCCATTATTCAGTTCAAGGATTTAAAAACATTTCATCGGTGTGTTAAGTTTCGTAATTTTTTTACTTCATTGTAAAAAATATATTGAATGTAGAATTTTATATCCTGAAAAATAACATTCTATTATGCGGAGTTTTTTTTTATTTTTGTTTTTTTTTACTAGGGCATCTCGTAGCTCACCTCTGAGGTGATGACTACTTAACCGGACAATGTATTATGCGGCGGTAAAATCTTCAAACTTTATAGTGATACGAGTGAGAATGCAGGTGTCTTATTTATGTATAAATTATGACAGAATAAGTCAATAATAAAAAGAGAGATCTATAAGAAGTTATTGTCGAATAATAAGTTAGGAATAACAGTTTAATAAGTGGTCACACAAATGTAACCACTTTGAAAACAAATCCCGTGCACACAATACTTTTTTTTCGTAGATCAGCGTTACTATAGCGGCCGAGCGCTGCGAGCAGGAATAGACCTTACGGTGTTCAGATATGCGTGTCCGCGTCCACATTAAATAGCAAAAACCTTGTAATGATAGACGTAAGATGGACAAACAAATAGTATGCTCACGTTCTGCGGCAACTGCTGCGGCGGCAGCGGCACGGCCAGCAGCTTCCTGCAGTAGCTGAGCAGCTGCTGCAGCACGGCGCGCCGCAGCGGGGCCCGCCGCGCCGCGCCGCCGCCGCCCGCCAGCACGTCGGCCAGCAGCCCCGGCAGGCGCGCCTCGCCCGGCCCGCCCGGCGCGCCCGGCCCGCCCGGCGCGCCCGCGCCGCGCCAGCCCGGCGACTCGCGCACCCACCACACGGACTGGTGCGCTGGGGGGGGGGGGGATGTTACGACCGAATTGATACACACATGACATATTTTAGAGCCGATTTTTCAAGAGATCCGAATAGGTTCAGTATAGTTTCAAAGGAGTAAGTAACATAGAGTAGATAATACCTCCTCTTAAATGAATGATGATAGTGACGTTTTAATCGATTGTACGAATTTATGCAAAGAGCAATAAAAAATAATCTGCAATTTTTTAAATCCCGGTACTTAATCGTCATGTTTATGATTCCGGGATTTTAGAGGTGTTATACACTCTATGTTAGACAAATCTTCAAAGTTTAAGTAAATACCTATTCTGATTTCTGATCATCAGATAGTGAAATGAAAACAGGTTTATTTCTGTAAAGTAAATTTTTTAAGATACTTCTACGCGTCAATTTTTCGGTCAATATTTTAAAACTAGATGGCGCCGGGATTTTTAATTGACTGAGAAAAAAATGCCGAAACAAACCCAGAGAGATAACTTTTAAACAAATTTCGGTCTGACAGCTTTTGTATAGAAAGTTTCTAAAGCTGCTATATTTATTCTTCAAGTAAAAGTTATCTGCCAATTAAAAGTTAAGCCCTAAGTTGACTAAAATCAGAAATATTTAGACAAAATTCATTTAATTAAACTACACCTTAAACTGTACTTCAAACGTCAAAACTTGCAAATTGGAAGTTTTGATTGAAACTGGAATTTCCAAAAACGTCAATCACCTAGTATTAAATGTATGAACATCCTATGCACCGACTTTCTGGCAAATCAACTACTTTGACTTTAACTCTTGCCAGAACCATGACTAGAAAACGCAAAAGGATGCAAATGTGCTTATTCGCTGATGATTGCAATAACTTACGATTATGACGATTTTCCATAGATTTAATAATCAGATTTTTCACCTTCCAAAATTCTTTAATAACAAACTTCCATTTTAAAAATTGCCCTATTAAAATCCAGTTTAGAACAAGACGAACTCACCAACAGTAAGGAAGAGCGGCAACGCGTGATGCACATGCCTGGCACTGAGCACTTGCAGCATGGGATGCGCAAGCCTCAGCAGCGTGGCCTGGAGGTCGTAGGCGTGGCCCGGCTCCGCGTCGCGGCGCCACACGCCGCACACGGCGCGCAGCGCGGCCAGCGCGCCGCCCGCGCCGCGCGCGCACACCACGCGCGACACCACGGAGTGCAGCGCCGACGCCGCGCCCGCGCCGGCGCCGATCTGTGCGCCGCCCTGTGCGATGACACGGTTACTTTGGTTCTATAACCAATACATAATGTGAAGACATGTTCGCTAATACTGATTTATTTATTTTCTTCAATTCTTCTACAATTTCTTTTAAAAATTTGTTGTGATTTCTTTTTTTAGCAAGCATGCATTACTCAATAATTAAGCAATCCCAAAAATATATGAAACTTCAATTAATTGGTTGCCTATGATATTATCGAAATCGTATCACTCTGCCTAGTCATTTCCCATCTATATTGGACACGGCTTCCAGTCTAACGGGATGCACGTCCGAAAACCGGATTATCGAATTAATATGCAAATGCCAAAGAAGATCTTAGTTTTGCGCTTATAGCACTAAAAAGTAATACTTTTTACTTACCAAATAAGGTTCAGAAGAGGCAACAGCACCGTCAGTGTTGACATTCATAGTGATAAACTTGACGAGAGCCGGTACAAAGTGTTCGCACTCTAGAATAACGCGACCCATAGTCTGCGTGCTGCTCCCTTCCGTCTGCGATGAAAAAACGTTTTATAGACCTGTTCACAAGAACAAAAATATCAATACGTTCTTTTTAGTGAATGGTACGGTACCTGTAGTGGCAAGCTTGCAATCCACGCCAAGGCCTGCATTGAAAGCACCCAACATCTTAGAGATATGTTTTCTAACCTGTTAGAAAAATGCATTTCGTCAAACATTTAATAATATTACACAAAGGACAAACGACCAAACAAGTCCTGCATCCTAATTACGTAACTAATCCTTTGTTTCATAATATTCGAAAAAAATCCTACTCAATCAATCTGTCTAGCCTTTTCCCAACTATATTGGGGTCGGCTTCCAGTCTAATCGGATGCAGCTGAATGCCAGTATTTTACATGGAGCGACTGCCTATCTGAACTCCACAACCCAGTAACTGGGTAATACGATACCCTTTGGTAAGACTGGTTGTCAGACTTCTTCGGACTTCTGACGATCCGTAACGACTGTCAAAGATCCACGAATGACAGCCGGGACCAACGGCTTAACTTGCTTTCCGAGGCACGGAGGAGTCTCGGTATGTAAAGATGGTCACCCATCCACGGACCAACCCCGGCAAATGTAGCTTAACCCGACGGATCGAATTGTGCGGTAGTTATTACATAGCCACGAGCTCCTCGAAAAAAAAAATCTTACTCAACAACGTAAATAACACAATGAATGTTGTTTGATCTGTCAAAATGAAACCCATTGCTACTGATCAGTGTATAAGGTTGACTTTTATTTACCTAAATTTTTTAACGAAAACAATGTGTAGTTAGTGTGCAGGTTTAATCGCAACTGCTCTGAACATAGTGGTCATAGTGGACTGTAAATACACATGTATAGACATCTACTACTTTTAAACTTTGCCCCACACTAGGGATTTCTCCTGTATTGTGGGTGCGTTTACAAACATTTAAACTCACATACACAAACAGCCAGACCCGTACTACAATCGTACTACTTGAACGTATCTATAGGCTCACAACGGGTGGGGCCGGATTTGGCGGAGAGCCAGTTTGGTTTCCGCAGGGGGCGCTCCACGGTGGACGCCATCATGCGCGTGCGAGCCCTCACGACGGGGGATGCGGTGGCTCGGGGTGGGGTCGTCTTGGCGGTGTCTCTAGACATCGCCAACGCCTTCAATACCCTGCCCTGGAGTTGCATCAGGGAGGCACTCCGGTATCACCGGATGCCGACCTACCTCTGTCGTGTGGTCGAGGCCTATCTGGCAGACAGGGCCATCATCTACCCCGGTCACCAGGGAGAGTGGAACCGGCGAGAGATGTCGTGCGGTGTCCCACAGGGATCGGTCCTGGGGCCGCATCTGTGGGACATCGGATACGACTGGGTGCTGCGCGCCGACCTCCCCAATGGCGTCAGCGTCGTTTGTTACGCTGACGACACGTTGGTCCTGGCGCAGGGGAGGTCGCACCAGGCGGCGGCCGAACTAGCGACACACGGGGTTGCGACAATCGTGGCCAGAATCCGGCAGTTGGGACTCGAGGTGGCCTTGCACAAGTCTGAGGCCATGTGTTTTCATGGTCCTCGGAACGCGCCACCGTCGGGTTCCCAAATAACGGTAGGAGGGGTTCACATCGGCGTCGAGTCGACGATGAAGTACCTGGGACTCGTCCTCGACAGTCGGTGGAACTTCGTGGAGCATTTCCGACGTTTGGCTCCCAGACTGGACCGGGCCGGGGCTGCCTTGAAGCGGCTCCTGCCCAATCTAGGGGGTCCAAATGCCTCCTGCCGGAGGCTATACGCGGGGATCGTGCGGTCCATGGCCCTGTACGGGGCACCGGTGTGGGCGCATTCTTTGAGGCGGCGGCCTGCCCGCCGGTTGAACGCGTCCCAGAGGGTTATGGCCACCCGGCTGGTCCGGGGATACCGCACGGTCTCCGGTGAGGCGGCGAGCCTCCTTGCCGGATTGCCGCCATGGGATCTGGAGGCAAAAGTCCTCGCGCATATTTGGGAGTGGCGCGGGGAGGCGAAACGCCGGGGCTTGACTCCGATGCCGCGAGAAATCGCGGCACAGCGGACAGAGCTCCGACGGGATCTCATGGCGTCATGGAGAGTGCGATTGTCGCAACCCAGTGCTGGGCACGCCACTATTGCGGCGATAAGTCCCCTCTTTGAGGAGTGGCTGGAGAGGCGCCACGGCTTCCTCACCTTCCGCCTGACGCAGGTCCTCACCGGACACGGCTGTTTTGGGAGGTACCTGTTTCGGATAAGGCGGGAGGAAACGCCCGGGTGTCATCACTGCGTGGATCGCCCGGAGGACACGGTGGAGCATACGGTGGAGGTATGCCCGGCTTGGGCAGAGCACCGCCGTGTCCTCGTGGAGGCGATCGGTGGCGGGGATCTCTCGCGTCCGGCCCTGGTCCAGGCCATGGTACGGAGCGAGAGGGCATGGGAGGCCGTCACTTCCTTCTGCGAAGCAGTAATGCTCGCGAAGGAGGAGGCGGAGCGCGTGAGGGAGAGGCAAATTTCGCGCCCTCACGCCCCTAGCCGCCGCAGGAGGAGACGCCCCGGGCGTCGGGAATCGATCGCGGATTCCCGGCCACCGTAGGCGCGGGCTTGCGGACGGTGAGCAATGGGTAGCTCGCCGTCCGGTAAGGACCAAGCCCGGGTCGACGGCGCGTTGTGTTCCACGCGCGCCTCAAAGAGTGTCAGCGAGTGAAGGGGTCCGATGAGACCATTGCCTGCCGGGGTTGCGGGAAAGTCCGAAAGGGATACCGTGGCCCCCTGGCATTGCACAGGCAAGAGAAGGAACACGGGTGGGTTTTAGTCAGTAAGAGTCTGACACGCCCTCCCGCTCCACCCAGAGCGGGAGACGTCATTTGATGATTTCCCACCCAAAAAAAAAAAAAAAAAAAAAGGCTCACAACTCACAGAACCATAATCTATTTGGACAGCTACCCCTTTGTAGTGGAGACCGCGTATCAATATCAAGCATAGCGGTGGGACGCCCCCCAGCTAGATGGACCGTCGACCTTATGTAATACGGGATGGTTTCCGCAACTCCACGTCAAAGCGCGTATTTTGCGTACGGGACCGACGAGCTTAAGAAAGTGGCGCAGACAGACTGGATGCAGAAGCCAGAGGACAGGGTGTTGTGGCGCAGCCTGGGAGAGGCCTGTGTCCAGCAGTGGACTGCGATAGGCTGAGTTAATTGACAAAAAGTACATAATTTATAATTTACATGCTAATCGAATAATAGTTTGAAAAGAATAAGAGAAAACCGAGGGGGCCTAATCCACCACAGTTTTACTTCATACATATAGTATGAAGTAATTAGATGCAACTGCACTGGAAAGCATATAGTTTACAGTGCAGTTGCATCATGCAATATGTTGACTAGATTGATACAAACTGCTTACTCAGCGCTATTGGACATAACACGATCTTTTGACGGGTTTGGTCAATTTGAGCAGTTAGCCCCGCTACCAACAAACCTAACCTTTTTCTGCGGCATAGGCCCGACAGTCAAAGTAGGAACTTTCAATAGGTATCCTAACCAATATTATGATAGAGCGAGTACTTATAAGCTGTAATACAGTCGTTTTTGTTAAAACAATGTCAGGCAGACAGTTTTCAAATGTCTGTGGTGCAATCGTGTTTGTAATACTTTATTCATACAGACACGGCAGCGTTACAGAACAGCAACTGTCTGTGTTGCATCCGCCTTTGTATTTACACAACTTGGCACATGGGTTAGACCATGAACTGGGTTAGGACTGGGGAGTACGTTTCCGCAGGATATTTACCAGCACCCACGCGGGCGAAGCCCCAGGCAAAAGCTGGTAGTAGATAATAATTATACAGACCTCGCTGGTCCAGTAACACAGCATGGTAGATGAATACTCACGTGCAAAGCGAGTGCAGTAACGCGTTGACAGTGTCAGAGGCAAGTCGTATGCGCGGTGTATCAGCTGGTACGGCTAGCGTGGCCAGCGACCACGCGCCGCCGCTGCCCCATGCTGAGCCGTTTAGCGTCAGCCATAGAGAGATTACGTTCTCCATGAATGTGCAGTCCATCTGGGTGAAAAAGATTTAATAATAATAGACATGTCAGGCGAATAAGATCGACTGTTGTTAATTTGATATAGAATATTTTTTTTCTAACTGAACAGACAGCTGTGCAGCTGGGGAGTTTGTTGCGCCACTTCTCAATACTCAATTCTTTATTGCATTCCGCAATGTAGGCTTAGGTGGTAAACATTTATTTGGTAGGTAACAATCGTGGACCCTGTCGGGCACAGCAAAAGATATAATAAATAAATGTGGAGAGGACTTATCATTTAAGTATCTTATTATAATCAAACTTATTCTAAAAACATAGACATAACATTAACATTAGGATTAAAATTGCAAAAGGCTTCATTTTTCAAGTTTTAGAGATTTATCACTTAAATATTCGTCGACACTATAGTAACATTTTTTAGTAATAACTTTTTAAATTTATTTACGAATAAATGGAGTTTTTTTTCTTTTCTTATTGTTTCTGGTAGCACATTATATGTTTTTACTGACATTACCAGAGGACTTGTAGAATGTATTTTTAAGCGGGATGATGGTAGGTTGAGTCGTGTTTTGTGTCTGAGTGTGTACCTTGTTTGTATGTCTTCTCGTTTAGTGTAAAAGTCTTGATGTTTGTGAGCAAATTTGCATATTTCTAGTATGTACATACAAGGCAGAGTTAATATATTTTGTTCTTTAAAATGGGGTTTGCAGCTATCTGTCTGTTGTATATTTACCAGTATACGGATAAGTTTCTTTTGAACGGTGAATAGTGTTGGGGCATCTGTACTGTATCCCCACATAATGATGCCGTAGCTAAGCCATGCATAAGCATAGGCGTAGTACATAACCAGAGCAGTCTGTAAATTTGTGGTTTTTTTAACTTCCCGGAAAGCATATATAAATTTTGATAGTTTTGATTTTATGTTTTGTATGTGTAACTTCCAATTTATATTTTTGTCTATGGTTATTAGTGATGGATTAATTAGCATTCGCATTCATTGTTAGCATTCGATTGCTCATTTAGCATATAGCAAATGAAATGTAGTTGCGAAATTCTGTGAAATGCTAAATGAATTAATCGCTTCGTATTTTTTGATACTATCATACGTCAGAGCGTCGACGCACGCAGCGGTAGCGTGCGCTCTCCGTCGCACCCACGGGAAGTCGGGAATACTAAATCTATCGGTTTCACTTGACCGTTTCTCGTGAATTCGCAAGTGAAATTTATTAGCAGGTTCTGCGAATTTAAGAATGGGTTATGCAATTGTTATCTTAATAACTTTGATTTGCGCGTACTTAGGGTTGTATATTGAATGAATGCTTGTGATTGTATTATTATATTTAAATTATTAGCATTAGCAGATTTAGCAGGGCGGTGCGAAGATTGCTGTTTAGCAATTATTACCTTATTGTCTTTGATTTGTTCGTACTTAAGGTCGTGTATTGATTGAATTAATTCGTGATTATTTAATAATATTTGGTGTGACACGCGCTTGGCGCGCGTCGTTTTGTGCCAAAGTTCAGTACGTTTTGGCAAGTGATAGTGAGAGTTTAGTTTACGTACTCGTTAATTTAGTTATACAGTAATTAAATTCTTTCGTCTTGTGCTTATTATTGTACTTAATTAGATAATAGTGTGAACCTAATATCTACCTATAAACAATAGGAGGTAATAGTAGAAGTATTAACAAAATTCGCATACTTCATTAATATCAATTATCGTCGTATTAGCAAATAGCATAGCAATAGCAACTAGCATGCTATGACTCAAGAATTCACATGCTAATGATATTATTGCGAAATCGCAATAATTGACATTACTAATGGTTATGCCTAATAGTTTGAATTCATTAACTGTTTCTATTAAATGGTTATTGAAGGAAAAGAGTACGTTTAGAGGAGTTTTTTGGTGGGGATGGAAAGTTATGAGTTTAGTCTTTTGGAAGTTTATTTCAAGGTTGTGCTCATTCATCCAGGTTATTATTTTCCCGAGAATTTCATTAAGGGTACTGTTTAAGTTCGTATTGTCATGACATTGGGTGAGAATGGAGATGTCGTCCGCAAATAAAACGCAAGGTCCGTTTTCTTCAATACATTTTGGGAGATCATTGATGTAGATGAGAAACAGAAGACATCCAATAACACTACCCTGTGGTATTGATGCGCTTATCGCCTTTAGGTCAGATCGAAACTTTTGAAGTTCGTTTATAGTGTTATTGAAGTATTCTATCTCTACTAGCTGTGCTCTATTTTCCAGATAAGATTTGAACCATTCGTATGCTTTACCGCGGATTCCTAATCGATATAATTTATTTAATAAAATATTATATTGCACTTTATCATAAGCTTTGGTCATGTCAAGCATTAACCCTACTGCGTATTTTTTATTATTTATTATGCTGAGGGCTCCCTGCATAAATTTATAAACTGCTAACGCTGTTGATCGATTTTTTCGAAAGCCGTTTTGGCATTCGTCAAATATTTGATATTTTTCGCAGAAAGTGTACACGCGATTGCACATTGCTTTCTCAAAGATCTTTGAAGCTGTAGGCAGTAAAGCTATTGGACGGTAATTACTTGGCTCTGTTTTGTCATTTTTCTTGTGTAGAGGCTTCACTAACGCTATTTTCAGCTGGTCTGGGAATACGCCATCTTCAAAAGACTGGTTAAGCAATTTATAGAAGGGTAGTGTAAGCTCATCAGCGCATTTTCTGAGTAGACAGGGTGGAAGTTCGTCTATGCCGTGGCTTTTTTTATTTTTTAGTGTTTTTAGCATACTATTGATTTCGTATGGGTCTACTGGAGTGAGGAACATTGTATTTTCGGTTTGTGAAGTCACTGGTATACTTTTCGACTCATCGTTAGTTCGTATTCGACTTCCCTCACCGATAGATGCAAAAAAGTTGTTAAATATATTGACTACTTTCTTTGGCTCTGAGGTTGTTTTATTATTATTTGTTTGTAGTTTTATGTTAAATTTTTCTTTTTTTATGATTTTATTGGTTCGCTCGTTTATAATATTCCACATTGTTTTGACTTTGTTATTAGATTGTTTTATTTTGTCAATATACTGTTGTTTTTTTGCTGTTGTTACTGCCTTTTTTAATATTTTTTCATAATGTTTATAGTGTTGTGATAGGATTGGGTTATTTGTTTTGAGTGTAAATATTTTCAATAATCTCTTATTTTTGCAGGATTTTTTTATACCTTTGGTTAGCCATTTTTTCTTAAAATTTGATCTTAATTTAATTTTAAGCAATGGTATGCATTTGTTTAGGATATTTGTTAGGGTATCATTGAATGCTTTGTAGTTATCGTTCATATTTTGGCTTTCTAGTATTATTTTGTTCCAGTCTATGTCTTGTAGTGCAGACTTACAGCCTTACTAATAAAAATAAGTTAAACATCTGTTTAACTATTGTATTGTTATACAATGTATAAGCTGTGAATAGGCGTTACACACTACTCTTACTAATAATCAGTGTTTAAACAATGCATAGTTACCCACTGCTTATGACAAAAACCACTGGCAACATTAGAAGGTGCGTTCTGAAACTGGTACTGCGTAATATCATTGTCATTTTTTCATTTGGAAATACATGCATAACTTTAGACTTATAAGTTTAAAAAATCTAAATTTAAAGAATTACGTCCATTTTATTTCCAAAACTATTGATTTTGCGTTCTTTTACGAATTAAAAAAAAGGTTATTGTCACTAGTGATGCATGCATTAGGAACGCAACAGTAAAAGCTGTTATAGGGCGCTTTCCGAATTAGAACATAATCGCTCACAGCGCTGACACCGATAATGATATCACGATTATGACGGCTGAGGGCTGTTAACAATTCGGAACGCTCGTGAACGCGCTCACGGTACTCGCTCAACGTCAAAACTTGCATATCATATTTCATTCTGTATATACCACACATTTCTTCTTCTTCTTTGGGTAGGTGGCGAAGGGTAGTCAGAAACACAATTTCGAAAATGCCACGTTAGTTCAAAGATAAGATGCGAGTCAAAACCAAACAGCCCAACAGTCATTTTTGACAGCGCTCACGGTGATATTAGTAAAAGGCTTGGTCGGCGTTATCGCAAGATGGCGTATTTCATGACGTCATCTATGACGATTCAAGACACAACGTTATCATGCCCACGTTAATACGGTACGGTTGTTAGCACGCTCAAATCGATTACAGCGTAACTCGGAATGCACCCATAGTCAATCTTGAACGTCAACATTTAACAAAGCGAATTCAGCACGACTGAAATGATAAAAATTATGAAGATATTTTTTTACTATAATATTAAATAGCTGAAACTAATGATATTTGACTAATTCAACAATGTTTCTTGCAAAACTATATGCACCTTTAAATAAATCGAAACTCATTTTCTTGCAAACAGCAAGGATCTTAACGATGTTTATAACATTTTCTTTTATGATTGTCAATTTCATCTAAAATATCGAAATATTGTAAATAATCCATGGTTTTCAAACTCAATACGACAAAAGCAACTAGGTATTATAGGTTATACATTCGCTATACAAGGTCCGAGGGCTGAATAACGGTTGTACAAATTCTCTTTGATTAATGACATTAAATTTATTACACCAGATGTATACAACTGAAACGTCAAATTTCGTTTATTGGTAACGTTGATGTTATAACCCCGATATACGTCGTGCGTAAAAGTTTATTAGTAAGGCTGTTAAACTTTAATATATTGGTGTCGTTAAATAATCTCTTTTTCGCATACCAAGTAGGTTGACATGTGATTACATGTGGTATAGAGATTTGTAGTGTTGTTCCGCTATGGTCTGACAAACCAAATTCTTCAATTTATATAAATATTCTATTTATGATACAGTTTGTAAATATTAAATCTAAGCATGTAGATGTAGTTTGTGTAATACGTGTGGGTTTTTTTACGTGTTGTGTAAGTTTGAACTCTAGCATTAGATCTAAGAATTGACTAGTTTTCCTGTTGCTCTCTAAAACATTTATGTTAAAATCCCCGCCAATTATAATATCAAATTTGGAATATTTATTTTTGCTTATATAGTTTAGAACCATTTACACTTCTTCCCAGATAAAGCACTAGGAAGTGGTAAAGGGTGGGCGTTTTGGGGGAATATCTTATGTAATTTTGACGTTCGAAAAGTGCTGATTCTCAACCTAGTTTGAATTCTGGTTAATCGTAAGGCTTCCTGTACATGACGCCAAAGTCGCACCAGAGCGCCGGACCGGAAGACGAAAAAAAATCATAATATCTCAGAATGAGTGTAAAATCTACGAGGCGCCGCGCCTCAGAGCGGCTGCAGTCCGGCGCCGGTGCGGTGTATGGGCGATATTCATTCGTATACACAAACATGCGGTCCGGCGCAGGTGTCGGATTCAACGAAGCCTAATTTCTGAGTTTGTTTCGGTCTTTCTTCTCAGAGTAGTCGGATAGGAAACACTAAACTCATTTAGTTTTAATTTATTTTTGACGTGTAAGTGTTTTTTTAAAATCAATTTATATAAATAAATATCATTTATCTAGTTGACATAAGATATGACAGACAGTATTTTTTGATCTAGTGATATAGCAACTGGGAGTTTCTTTTAACGCTTTTATTAAAAGAAACTCCCAGTTCTCCCAGTATTCGAAGTCAACTATTTAGTTTATAAAATCATCATAGCGCATATAAACCCCGGTAGGAACATTCATAGCTTCAAAAAGTTTGACAAGTGTGCACCAAAAAAAACGAATTATGGTTAAACATTTCGTGGGCATTATCATCATAATTATTGCATTTCGCAAACGATAATAGAGCAATAAGGCTAGTTCTGAATACATTACAAGAATTCTGTGAGGCTCTTTTCTCAAAAGACCATCTTAGACGTTAATCTGCATGGTCCTCACATGATTTGACCAAGACAATATTAAAAGATACTTTCCAGAGTAATCAGACATCGACTTCAACTAGTTTTGACGTGTAAGTTTGTGTAAACAATGTTTGTAGAAACCCATCAGAAATAAATATTAGGGGTTAAAGTATGAAATTGCCGATTTGTACTGAAAAATTGAAATTCCTTTTTTTTTTAACACTTCAAGCACATAAATGTACAGAGGCGGACTTAATGCCACAGGCATTTTCTACCAGTCAACCTTTGGGATGCAGAGACAAACTACAAACAACAACAATTTACAATTATACAATTACTTATTTACTTTATTTATTTTACAATTTTCTACGTGATAAAAAGTTTTCTTCTCAGGAGGCAGTACACAATGCTTTCACACAGTTTGTCGAATCTAGATCACGAGAGTTCTATCGCAAAGGCATAGATTACCTTCCTATTAGATGGCAGCAATGTATAGATAATAATGGTAATTATTTTGATTGAAATAAATATATTAATTTAATAAATAAATAAAATTGTCCAAATCACGAAAAAATTGGTAGTCCGTTGGAGCAAGGTCTGGCGAATACGGAGGGTGACGAATGGTTTCTAATTGCAGTTCCTCTGGAGTTAAAACGGTTTCTCGTGCTGTATGAGGTCTCGCGTTATCATGGAGCAATAATGGTGAAGATCGATTCATGAATCGGGTTGTTTCACTGCTAGTTTTGCTATCATTGTTCGGAGTTCGGCACAGTAGACATCTGCCGTTATTGCTTGACCAGATCGATGAAAGCTATAGTGAATAACACTATGCTGAGACCACCAAACAGTTACCATTACCTTTTTATTGGTAAGCTTTGCTTTAGGACACTGTTGCGGTTTTTGATCTGGGTCAGCCATTGCATTTTTCGGTTACGGTTATCATAAAGAATCCACTTTTCATCACATGTCACAATTCGACCCAATATTCCTTCATTTCTGTATCGATTCAACAAGGCAACACAAGTTTCAACACGCGTTTCTTTCTGCAGATCAGTCAAATCATGAGGCACCCATTTCTCTTTTTTTATTTTATTTGTTTGACGCAAATGAGTCAATATTGTTGGTGAAGTAACGTTAAACCATGCCGCTAATTCCTGGGTAGTTTGGCTCGGATTGGCTTCCACCATCTCTTTCAATTCATTGTTATTCACACGTGGTTCGTTCTTCAAATCAAAGTTTAAACCAAAATCGCACGGTGCGTTCATTAGCAGTCCCCTCTCCAAACGCAACATCGATATTGCGAGCTGTTTCTGCCGCGTTAGTTCCGCGTCGGAACTCGTATTCTAAAATAACTCGAATTTTCGAAGTATCCATCTTTCTTGTCTAAGCTGAATTAAAAAAAAAACAACCGAAAGTCGATAATCGAATGTTGCACATTTTTTAAAAGAAGAAATTCATAGGTACCTATGTGAAAAAAGTTTCACTCAAAAATCTCAAACCATGAAGGTTCTGTGTCAATTCCAAGTACCTATTACAATAAAACGGCAATTTCATACTTTAACCCCTACTATTTATGTATCAATCCAAATCCAATCTCAAGCTTAGTAAATCGAATTTGAAATAGCACTCTCACCTGATAGTGGAACTCCAGCGCCAGATGCCTGAACACGTCGTAGAGCGTGTGCGTGAGCGGCGGGTGCGCGCGGTGCGGCGGCGGCGGCGCGCGCGGCGGCGGCGGCGGCGGCGGCGGCGGCGCGCGCACGGCCGCGGCCAGCGCGCCCGCCGTGCCCAGCAGCGCGCGCCGCGCCGCCGCGCCGCCCGCGCCGCCGCAGCCGCCGCCGCCCGCCTCGGCGCGCGCGTCCCAGCACGCCGACACGTTGCTGCGGGGACACGGATTGCATTATTCAAGTGAACGAGTCTATCAAACATATAAATATGTCTAGACAGCCAGTCAAAACTGTGAAGACGTCGAAAATAATTGCGTCCAAGCACGCACACTAGAAAAGCAGAATGACGTGGCACGAGTACGCCAGCATAACAAAATTGTCCTGATTGTTTTAGTACTTTTGCAGCGCGACACTCGATCGAGAAATATAAATAATCAAAGGAGTGTATTGTACCGCAACTAGTTTTCCGCAGTTAGATAAAACATCCAAACTAATGAAGCAAATTACAGTATAATTAGTTCTCTTTTTCGTTACCCCATTTATTTGTGGTTGGCGCAGCGTGTCTTCTTTCTTCCATACATCTCTATCAACCATCATCTTAGTATTAAACCCCTCTAACCAAATGTTTCACACAATCTATAAGTTTTTTTGGTCTACCCCAGTGGTCAGCAAACCGCAATTCACGAACCGCATGCGGCTCTTTGGCCTATAGATTGCGGCTTTGTACAAATGTCGATTAGTGCGAGCGCAGATACGCGCGGGGGTCGGGGTTCCGATCATAAGCAAGACATCAAGTTTCATCCAAATTTCAAACTATACTTCAAAGATTTATTTCCGAAGTAATTTCACAAAAAAAAAAAAACGGGATATCGAAAATTAATCATTCACTGTACCGTTTTCCGAGGTTAACTTGTTATTAAATAAGATGCCTTCATCATATTATTATTATTAGCCGATACGATGATGGAGGCATCCCACTTCTTAGCGAGTTAATTTTAGGAACTGTTATGGAGTGAAATAGAAAGTGTATAGTAACAGTTTGGGACACACACACAGGATTTGCTCTCATGAAATCTTGTTATAGTATTGATATTTGGCTATATTGACTAATGAGTTTGCCGATTATTGGTCTACCCCACTCCACAGCCAATCAAATTCAAAACTTTCTTCTCATTTTCGTATCTTTACGTCATACCGAATTATTTTAAGTATATCCACTATACAAAGACTCCCAACATTAATTACCTGGAACTATTATCAACCACAAGTTTTGTCCTGGTTTCCTTCTTAACGGCATCAATGAAGTATTGCTCAAGCTTCTCTTCGGAAGATTCCGAGTCGTCAGATTCCGCTACCTGCGTCAGTTGTTCCTCCACGTCAATATCTAAGGAAAAAAGAAATAAATAGATATTTAGTAGCAAGAATATATAAGTTGTACCCTGTCATGCCAATACGAACCAAGCCACAGCGAATTATCACTCCTCTCCCAAAATAAAACTAACATTGATAAAAGTTTATTTCATACGAAACAAAAAATTGTTTTTTTTTTTTAATTTTGCTGAAAGTTAACGTAATTAAAAGAAATTCATGTTTCAGAGCCAGGTTGTATCTTGATCCAAATATGATTCGTGACAGTAACAAATATGTGTTTACAGAAGTATAATCATTAGACTCATCACGGTACCCTGGTGCTTCAGCTTTAATTTAATTATGGACAGATTGTGGTTTGGTTCGCTTTGGCATGACTAGATACAGTTTATATACAAGCAAACACATATAATATAGCTAAAACTTAACAACAGTGACATATGTAATGCAAAAAACGGCGTGTTGATATAATTTTAGTTGTTAAAATTATATATTTATTAAGCTTTTATGACGGTGAATGTTTTGTGAGTTTTTTTTTTTAATTTAAGCGTGCTCCACTAATATGCTTTTGATGAAATGCTATGATCCTGCTTGCTCCTCATTAAAGCCGTTGCATTTTTTTATAATATGAGAACAAAAGCGAACTGGATTTGTAGTATCACCTCTATGTTTGTCAAAAGTATGAGGCCTTTTTAGTCAGACCTATATTGAAAAACCTCAATAAAACGTTTTAAAAGCTCATTTAGAGCCAGCAAAAAGAAGCCCGTTCGCGTTTTAAAAAAAGCAAAATAAAAACATTTATCGCAATAATTTCTATGATAAATAGATACGCAAAAGCGCATTCGATTTTCAAATCGATTCGTTTAAGGGGAGTGCGCTAAGGTAGCCCGCGGTTTTTTTTTTTTACGTTTTTTGCAATTTGCAGGTCAGTGTCAGGTTGTACGTTGATTAAAACATGATTCGCGATCGTATCAAACATGGCTTTACAGAATTATAATCATTAGAATACAACTCCGTCAGTTAGAATAATCTTCAAATGTCATGAGTTCATGAAATAGTCATTCAATAGGATTACATGAACTTAGGCAGTTGTATTGATGATTTATAATTATGTAAATACATATTTCATACGGCCGCGAATCATATTTAGATCAACATACAACCTGATAGTGACCTGCAAATGGCATAAAACGTAACAAAATTAGAATGGCGCAGGTTACCCTGACGCTTCCGCCTTAAATCGAATGTAAAGGCTATGGTGCTATGCAAATATGTAGCGGTTAGATGTGGTCTGTTCCTATCACACATACTACATATCAGTGCAAACCGAACTAAGCCCGGTCATTGACTTTACACACGTATAGACTTGTTATTTTATGTATAATGTCCTTACTTGCTAAATTGGTTACACCTGCTGTGGAAAATAGTTTGGGCTTGAAGTTCGTAGTCGTCCCCAGACCAAAACTATCCGCTAACAAATCTGCAATGACAATAACACAGCAAGTCAATTCTGCTAGCACTTTTAGAAAACGAGTTTTAAATTATTCTGATCGGTTCCGAATCAAATATTTTAATAGTCATGATTTATAAATAAACAGAAGACAATAATTTTGATAAAATTGTGTTATAACGAATATTGGTTGGTTGTCTAACTGGGTCATTGTGATAATTATGTCAATTATTTGTCAAATTTGTGAGTGGTTTGTAAGGGCTGCGCCTTCTATGCGGTTTTCACTGATGTGTAGGATATCCACCCTGGGTTGCATCTTGTGAGGCCACGTTGTCATAACTTAATAGCACATTTTCGACGAAAAATAACGACTAACTGCTTCACTTGAAACTCGTAAACGCTTTAGTCGAGTTTAAAACTTTCCACTTGGAATATTCGCAATTTTCATCTGAACACAACCTAAATTTTAAAAGTTATATTACAACCCATAACTAGAAAATGATTTTATATTTCAGAATGAATAGTGATAAACTAAAGTCATGCTGAACAAGAGAAATTCTTTCGTAAAATAGTATTAAAAGAAATAGAGATGGAATTATTTTATTTGCAAAATATGCTATTTTATCTATTTACAATTTATTCTAACATAAATTGCAGATGGTTTTCCATTTTGAAAATTAGGAGAACCCCAAAAGAACAGACGAAAAATCTAGATGTTATCAGACGTGGTACGAAGTTCACCGGGTTATGTAGCATACCATATTTTATGAAAATTATTTGTTGTGGCGCTGAAAATGTGTTTTACTAAACAAGTCAAAGTGTGATCTAAGGTTAATGTTTAGCTGCAGGGTGCCTGTTGTAATGAGATAAAGTGCTCGTGTATAATATGATCAGGCTACTTTTTGTTTATAGACTATAGTTTGACCAAACTGCTGTTCCGCGTCTAAGGAATGTGCGCGGCGAGACGGGACGCGTGCAGGCCGCTCATTCGTCAACGCTCACGCCGTCCCCGCTCATTCGTCAACGCTGCCCCCCGCCTCGCCATTCCTATGACGCGGAACACCGGTCTCGGTCAAACGATACCTATGTTACCTTTCAACTTATGCCCACAGGCAATAATATCATTCAATGCTAATGTAGGATGAAATCTATCCGGACATAATTGACGAAAACAATGTTTTGAAGTCAGTTTTGTTTCTCATTTACTGCTTTAGATGCGAATTCAATCTAAATGACCACCACCTTCTGATAAGTTCCACTTAAATTTTCTAGCAGGGTTTGAAAGATATCTGGTAGATAGTGCCCAACAACAAACAACCAGGCCTTGTCGTTACTATAAAAAAACTCTTATGGACTGCGTCTTATTTACTTACATCAGTAGTAGTCTACTGTCTTATTTACTTACATCAGTAGAGACTGCCTAAGCGTATATTGCACGCCTCTCCATTGCATGACCAGACAACCACGCGTCAGTGGGCACAACACCAGTAAAATGGCTTGTTATTCTGTTGAAACTCCGTCTTCGCTAGGCTAGGTCAAGGTCAAAGTAGTAACCAGGCCAGGCGCACTAAGCATTTTAGGTATGAAACTACAAGTACGCGGCGTTCTCGTCTCGTCGGGCCAACTCAGTGGGCGTAATGTATTCAGAAGATATAAGAGCTACGCGGTAGAAATAGAGGCAGCTTCTAGGTGAATAACTATAGGTAATTAGCGCTGTGCAACGTGAATTGCACTTTATTGTATCGTAACAAGAATCACTTTTTAATTAAATGATTTTGCGGAGTGAATCTTCTCTACTTGTACTATTATGTATTGTGGTGTAACTACCAACGTACTGTCGGCTGTACGCACATATATTAAAAATACACAAGTGGGTTGCCATCATTGGTCCTTCAGTCACCAGCTAGATATGAACATGGAAATTGTGACATATCGGTGCAAACAGAGGGGCAATTCTCGTATTTTAAAACTCTAATCTCTTAACAAAAAAACACACACAAGTTTTGACAAGTTTCACATTGATTGTGATGAGATAAGATTGCGCCCTTACCCTTTTTTTAAGTATGAGGGCTTTGTGGCTAAGTAATAACAGCAGCACGAGTCGATCGTTCAGGTAAAGCTACGCTTTCCACGGTTGGTCAATGGATGGGTGATCATCTTTACATAACAAGAACCCTCCGTGTCTCGGAAAGTACGCTAAGCAGTTGGTCCCGGCCGTCATTAGTGGATCTTTTCGTATTACCCAGTTACTGGGTTGTGGAGGTCAGATAGGCAGTCATTGCATGTAAAATACTGGTACTCAACTGCATCCGGTTAGACTGGAAGCCGACCCCAACATGGTTCGGACAAGGCTGGGCAGATGATGATTTTTTTAAGTAAGTACGAGAATTGCCCTTGCACATTTTGGTAAAATAAAATTTTGTGGAGAGGCGTGCAAATTTAGTTTAGGAAGATCTTTATTCAGAAGATTATATCTTTCTACTCAATACAACAAACCTGCAACAGTAGGTCCTTTGAACTTCCTCGCCTTGACCCCTGGCGGCGCACCGGGTATGGAGTGAACTCTGATGACACGGGATGAACCCGCGCCGCTCCATGACTCTTCGTTCGGAGGACTTGAGGGAGAGTCTCCGCTCTCGTACTCGACTAGGTCCTGGTGGAGGAATGAGTTAAAAAGTGAGTAGGGGATTTGAAAAGGGGAGTTTTCTGTTAATTTGTTTTGATGCTAGACTATCTCTGTTATATTATCTGTAAAGTGTAGCGTTAAGCTACAACTTAGACCTAAACCTAAGGCATTTTAAGAAAAGATTTTGAGAAAAAATTTTTCTTTACACAAAGATTTTTCCAACGCTAGATATCTTTACACGAAGAATAATTTTGAGATTATTTAGGGCAGATTTTTCCAACGCAAGATATCTTTACACGAAGAATAATTTTGAGATTATTTAGGGCAGATTTTTCCAACACTAGATATCTTTACACGAAGAATAATTTTGAGATTATTTAGGGCAGATTTTTCCAACGCTAGATATCTTTACATGAAGAATAATTTTGAGATTATTTAGGGCAGATTTTTCCAACGCTAGATATCTTTACATGAAGAATAATTTTGAGATAATTTAGGGCAGATTTTTCCAACGCTAGATATCTTTACATGAAGAATAATTTTGAGATAATTTAGGGCAGATTTTTCCAACGCTAGATATCTTTACATGAAGAATAATTTTGAGATAATTTAGGGCAGATTTTTCCAACGCTAGATATCTTTACATGAAGAATAATTTTGAGATTATTTAGGGCAGATTTTTCCAACGCTAGATATCTTTACATGAAGAATAATTTTGAGATAATTAAGGGCAGATTTTTCCAACGCTAGATATATTTACGCGAAGAATAATAATAAAAAAATCAGCAGTCCATTTTATTCCACGGATACAAGATCTGGCGTTGCAAAAATCAGCTAAAAACCAAAAAAACCGGTCTGATAACAGTCTCTTCAGGACTTCAGTGGATAATCGTTGGGATTATTTGCATGCTGGTAAGTAACTACTACGACTAACGAGTGCTAACAAATTTCCTAGTAACTTTCAGTAATTTTGTACCAAATCTACATTTTAGATTTATTTACCTAATTTTCATAAGTCATTTGCTAAAATCAACGGAAGTAAATCTTGCAATTGCAAAAGGCATTTCTATTTCTATATTCGGTAGTTTTTACTTTTACAATTATTGCAATACATACCTGTAAGAGCGTAGTGAGTGCATGTCGTGGCCAGGGCGGCAGTGTGACTGCCAGCCGCGCCAAACCCAGGATACATGAAGGATCAAGCAGGCTGGCTCCGCCAGATAACGCGCATAGCCTTCCCACTACCTGTGAAATGGCAAAAAGATTAAAATACACTTTGCAACTTGGAAAGTTTGATATCTTCTTTGTGACATAATTAGTCTTGTTTTTGTTGGAACGAAGTTATTTAACGCGGCTTGCGGTAGAATTAAACTGGTAGAAATCGGTAGTTTTATTTTATTTATTACAAACCTTAGCAGCCAGCATGAGAGCATCCGCATGTGAACACGTATCGGCTGCGAGCATGTGTGCAACCAATGCGTGCGCCAGTCGTGCGGCGAGAGCGGCCGGGAGCGGACGTGGCCGCGCCGCCTCTGAGCCGCCTGAGCCCGAAGATTCCCCTCGGGACGCGCCGCGCTTGCCTACCATCGCCATTCGTGCTTTCAGGCTTAGGCGGGCGCGCTGTGTGAATAGATAAGTAAGTATTATCAGCATGACGGATTCTTCCCAAATCACTTAACCACGCGTGGTTTCTAATCTACTTAATATTACTACACTTTTAGCCAAATATATTAACGGCAAAAAGCAGATCGATATAGTCTATTTTGATTTCCAGAAGACTTTGACCGGGTTGACAACGACATACTTTTAACCCTTACCGTGGTCACGTCATTATTCTGGCACAGTTATCGCGAGAAAGCCGATAAAGATGTCACAGGGGCTTATAATTTAGACTCGCGAGCGATTAAGTAAACTGACATTGACAGGTTTCTGTCCCATCGCAAAAAAATTTCGCGAACAAAAATGCTAATTCGGAGCGCTACTCGGTGACTTCTGGCATAGGGGCAGGGCACTAACCTCGGTAATCTACTTTTTTTTAAAGTAGTTAACGATCTTCCCACATATTATGTCAAACACAGTTTTAATGTATGCTGATGATGTCAAAGTTGCTCTTCCAGTAGCGAACTCAAGTAATAAGACTGAATTCATGTCTCAGTGGGAGTGACGGGTGGAGTACTGTGCAGCGAGTAGCTAACTTCCGAGTCGCCATTAAGTTTGAATCGAACTATACATCTCCCTAAACATCCCACTACACATTAGACACACACTTGACCCTCGCTAACATCCTCTATTCTTAATACCTCAAACCAGTACCATAATCCTTAAAACCAGTCCATTGTTCAGTCAGCCCAAAAAAGATGTATACACGGACAAGGAACCATTTTAATGTCTACCGTGGCACTATGTAGAGTGAGCATGAATTGTGCTGTCAATAGTATCAATTACTAGCATCAGGTGGAATGACAGCTTTCTTCAAGCTCAGTTCACCTATGTTTTCACGGTGCGAGTTAGTGCCTCGGGTATGTTCGCGAAAGCGCAAACTGACGGCTTCGCTGCGATCAGGCGCAAGCTTGCAGCATCCCTGTTGCACAGAGTGCGTGCCAGCTCCAATAGTGGCCTGGATCAGGGTGTCTTTGCTAACAAACTGGATTGTCCTATCTTGCACTATTTAAGTCAACTACATGTACAGTAGTACCCAACTGATATGGCTTACCGATGAATTTTCAAAGCGCGGGAAATGCTATTGACCAATCGGCACGGTCCACGCGCCGCGCTTCTTTTTCCTGTACCGCTATTGGTCGGCAGCTGCCGCCATGTTAGCGCGCGCCGCGTGGCATGTTAGTCAGCCGCCATACTTCTGATCGAGTGCACGCGCAGCAGGCGAAAGTACACGTAGTGGCAACAAAAGTGTTTTCTTTTTTATTATTTAAAATGAGTTCTTTTAAAAGGGGGAAACCGCTTAAAAGTCAAGCTCGGGAAATTATTTTCAATGTCCACGAGTTTATGAAGAAAGAAGCTCAGGAGTCTAAAAACACAACATTTATAAAAGATCGATTTTTGAAAATTATTGACCGAACGGCCGAAGCTACACAAATTTCAAAACGAACAATAACGAGAATTCTTAAAGAGAAGGATCAACATACAGGTGAAAACACTGCGGGGCCTTCTTTTAGAACGCCGAAAAAGGGTAAAGTGAAAAAAACTTATCGTAAGGAATTGGACGATTTTTTATACCAAGCCATACGCAGGAAAATTTATGACTTTCACCGCGAAGAAAAACAGGTAGTCACAATGAGAGCGCTATTGGAGAAATTAAAAAGAGATATCGACTTCGAAGGGAGCAGAGAAACTCTGCGCCGAATTGTAAAAGAGATAGGATTTAAGTTTAGGAAAACGCAAACGAACCGTAAGTTGCTGGCGGAAAAACACGAAGTAAGGCTATTAAGAATACGATTTTTAAGAAAAATAAAAAAGTATCGGCATGAAGGCAGACCTATTGTGTATGGCGACGAGACCTATGTTCATTCGACCCACACCAAGGAACAAGCCTGGTCTGACGGTCAAGGCAAAGGCATAAAAAAACCAATTTCGCAGGGACCGAGGTTAATTATAGTGCATGCTGGGGGTGCTAATGGATTCATACCAAATGCTTTGCTCATGTACAAATCGGCTCAGACCACAGGAGACTATCACAGTGAGATGAACAAAGAAAATTACGAGAAATGGTTGCAAGAGAAATTAATTCCCAACCTCCAACCGAATTCTGTGTTTGTCATTGACAATGCGTCATACCATAGCACATTAGAGGACAGGGCACCGAACAGTAACTGTAAAAAAGATTATGCAGGATTGGTTAAAGGATAAAAACATACCTTTCAATATCAAAGCGTATAAACCGGAGTTGTACGATATAATTAAACGCCATAAGCATCTCTATGTAAAGTACTCGCTTGACACCATAATGGAAGCTCACGGCCACACAGTGTTAAGGCTCCCTCCATATCATCCGGACTTCAATCCAATAGAAAACATTTGGTCGCAGGTGAAAGGTCACGTAAGCAAATTCAATATTGCCATGAATTTGACCGAAGTGCAGCGTCTTTTGTCTGAAAAATTCGCATCCATCGGGCCAGACGAGTGGCAAAAAGTTGTAGATCATGCTATCAAATGTGAAGATGAATTTATGACATTGGAAGAGGCCATCGACGATAGATTGGACCACTTTGTAATAAACACCAACGAAGATACATCATCCTCATCGGATAGTTCGAATCGTGATAGTGATGGTAATAGTAGCGACGCTCAGAGTGATATTGGGATAGCAGGAGTGCGGCCTTTAGATTAAGTTTTTTCTATTGTTTACTAAATAAATACCTATTTGTTTATTAAATAAATCGTAAATTTTTAATAGCCTGTATTTTTAATTGAATATATTTATATTTGGTGAAAACTGATGGCCCGATAAAATTGGCACGAAGTGTAATTGTGCGGAGGGGCGTGACTTGCGAGTGAGACGGAACTAACGGCTGCAGTGTATTATGAACCTTATATTAGTGATCTAAGGTTGATTGTAACTTTTAAGCATTCTTTCGTTAATCTTCGGGGCCATACTTTCTTTTCTGTGCGAACGAAGATTCACGACGCGCCTTATAAGTTGGGTACTACTGTACCTGCTTGTGAGTTGTATGTCCATTTTTTTTTAAATGTTTATTTTACAAAACTATCATAGTTTTTAAGAAAATTGTTACTAGAAAAAAATAATATGCAATGTAAATATTTTTTCACCTCAGCACCTCAAACAAGCAGGTTTTGCTGTCAAAAAACAGTGAGCAAAATTCGATTTTGCTGCGAGCGAGAGACAAAGTAACTTTTTAATTATTTTTTTTAAATGCCGAGAGCAGTGTTGGGTCTACTCACCAAATTCTAAAGATTTGAATTTCAATTAGTTTTGTCACTTTCACTTCGATACGAAAAAAGCGAGAGATAGAAACAAATCGATTCGAAGTTCGATTTCAAAATTCCATATCTAGTAGGCCCTAAAATGAAACAAACAATAAAACGTTCGGATTCACATAATAACCTTAAAATTCCAAATCATCTGATAAGGTTTTATTTAAATTCTGTTTTTTTTTTTTTTGGAATGAATTTCTATATTGCATTTCTATATTGCTTAATCGTCACGGGAAAAGGCGCTTGCGACTGTCTTGTTCTGATTCAAAGAGAAAGAAAGACGGAGTGAGATAGTAAGTGTGAATTTGGTCAAAATGCAAATCCAAGATGCGAAAATTTTCACATTTTTCATAATGGGTGTCGTTTTCATAGTTTTCAAGGGTGCTAAAGCCGATCGTGAGGTGAAAATGTAAATCCAAGATGGCGGCTACGAAAATTTTCAAATTTTTCTTCATGGGTATCGTTTCTATGGTTTTCAAGGTTGCTAAAGCCAATAGTGAAGTCAAAATGTAAATCCAAGATGGCGGCTGCGAAAATTTTAAAAATTTTCTTCATGGGTATCGTTTCTATGGTTTTTAGGGTTGCTTAAGCCGAAAGTGAAGTCAAAATAAAAATCCAAGATGGCAGCTGCGATAATTTTCACAATTTCGTCATGGGTGTCGTTTTCATAGTTTTCGAGGATACTAAAGCCGATAGTGAGGTCAAAATATAAATCCAAGATGGCGGCTGCGAAAATTTTCGCATTTTCGTCATGGGTGTCGTTTTCATAGTTTTCGAGGGTACTAAAGTCGATAGTGTGGTCAAAATGTAAATCCAAGATGGTGGCTGCAAAATACGAGGTGAAGAAGATTATGTAAAAAAAAAACCTCGTCCAATCCGAAAAGGGCATGTACATGTGTGTATGGCATGTGGTACTGCAGTAAAATTACAAAAGAGTATTATTTTTATTATTATTTATAGTAAAAAAATTATTGGTATTTAAAATTCACATTTTTAGTTCCAAAATTAACCCAAATCCATAAAAAAAAATGCTAAACTCGTACTACGACGGCCGCCGCCCGCACCAAACGTAAAATTTGGTAAAATTCACTTTTGAAAAAATGTGGGGATTGCTTTTTCCTGAAAATTTCCACATAAATATGCTCACAGTACGATACCTAACAACACCCTCACGGATCGGACAGGTTTTTATTTACATGTTGTATGTTCTCGCTGCTGAGGCGAAAAGTTGTATGTGTTACACGAGAGCAAAGTTATTTGCATCTCGTGTCTTTGAATCCCTCGCAGCGCTCAGGATTCTAACCTAGAATCACTCGCTACGCTCGTGATTCAATTATAGAATCCTTCGCTTACTCGGGATTCAAAATCAACACTCGCAGCAAAAAACAACTTTGCTCTCTTGTTGCACAAATAACTATTATTTATTTATTCATAGCCTATTTCACTACAGTACTACGGGATAAGTTCCAGTTAAATTATCTGGCAGATAAAAGAAATTCAGTCAGCAATGAAGCCAATTTAAAAATAAATCTGTCTAGCCTTTTCCCAAATATGTCGGCTTCCAGTCTAACCGGATATAGCTGAATACCAATATTTTACATGGAGCGACTCTATCTGACCTCCACAACCCAGTTACTGGAACAACGTCGATCGTCATCCTCCATATCCTTTTGGAACTAACCTGTTGATCTTCCAAAGCGACTTGTATCCCTCTCCTAGCAGCTTCAAGCTCCTGCATTTGATGCAGCAGTTTCTTGTGCAGCTTGCGTCGATGCAGCTTGCACTCATTGTTGCGGGGAGAGCCTTGAGCTTCGCCCCCCGGGAGGCTACCACCCGCTCGACCGCCAGTGACCCAGTCCCACCTGAGAACACATAAGGAAAATGAGGGGGATCCGACAAAGTAGGGCACGTGAATTTCCATTGCTGCTCTGAGATAGGTCGCATGTAGAAAAAAAAGTATATAATATTTTACTGATTAATAGAAACCAGCTGACCGTAAACAGTTGGTATCCAAACCTCGTATTCATGTGAATCAAAAGTTGCATTAGTTTGTTTCACCGACAATGACTAACATGGTTTAATGTCGCGGGATATACCAGTCTTGTATTGATGGTAAACAATATAAGTTTTATATGACCGAGAAAGTTTGGCAACTTTAGTTACAGTTTGACCGAGACGGTTCAATCAATCTGCCTAGCCTTTTTCCAACTATATTGGGGTCGGCTTCCAGTCTAACCGGATGCAGCTGAATACCAGTATTTTACATGAAGCGACTGCCTATCTGACCTCCACAACCCAGTAACTGGGTAATACGATACCCCTTGGTAAGACTGGTTGTCAGACTTTCGGGCTTTTGACGACCCGTAACGACTGTCAAAGATCCACGAATGACAGCCGGGACCAACGGCTTAACGTGCTTTCCGAGGCACGGAGGAGTCTCGGTATGTAAAGATGGTCACCCATCCACAGACCAACCCCGGCAAGCGTAGCTTAACCTGATGGATCGACCCGTGCGGCAGTTATTACTTAGCCACGAGCTTAGCCGAGACGGTAACGCGTACATATATACGTCGCGGGACTCACGGCGCGCGGCGTCCCGCCCGCCGCTCATTCCTAAGGCGCGGAGCAGCGGTCCCGGTCAAACTATAACCACGAATTCAAGGCATTATGTGATTTGTTAATAGATTTTCCTTACCTGGCATGTCTATTAGAGTTTGCAGCAACAGTATCCAACACAGAGGCGAGTGCAGTAAGTAAGGCGGCCGTGACAGCCGGCTGCGGGCGCGGTGCTCGAACTAAGTCTAGAGCACGCGAGGCGAGGGCGGGACATACTCCGCCTTCTGCTGTAGTGTGCGAGTATAAGCTCTTGCGAGACATGTAGATTATTAGGACCAGGCATCTGTGGACAAAAAAAAAAACAATATTATTCCAAGGTTTCTATGAAAACCACCGTTTAGGTGGCTTCAGACCCACGGTTTGTTCGCCGTGTGTAGGCAAGGTCGTCAGTGTTGTATGGATCACTATGAAACTTTGTTGACGACACAGCGGTACTAGGGCACGGTGCCGTCACCTTATACCATAGAACCGATGGTTTTCCGTGTCATATACAAGCTCACACGATTATTCTACGGTGCGGCTACCGCACCATATCGTAAAGAAAGTGTGCCGTGTTCAACGGCCCTTAGTTAGGGTAGTTTAGGGCGCGACATATATCAGTATTCCAAGGCTGTATGAAGCCTTGAGTTTTTCGAAGGATGATTTGATTCACACGATCTTTGAGCCCGGACGCCCTGAGCCTCGAAGGCAATCAATTAAAACTGTCTAGTTAAAACCTATGAGTTCAAAAAGTTATGATTGACACTTGTGCAATGAATCATTAAAGATTTGTGGACGGTGATCAATCTAAACCAGTATGTGAATTAGAAGTATCTTCCTTTACTTTATAACTACTAAAAAAGAGTACAGGCCAACCACAGGTTCATAATAAGAAGTTGACATTGATAGCGCATTTATTTCGTAGCAGCAAAGATGGTTTTCGTAGATCAAGTTTTACTACTTTTGACATCATCATAAGTTTCACCAATCCGCCCTAGACTCCGTGGCCCACTTCCCTCTCATAACCTGCCAGCGGTGGGAACATTATACATGATTATTATGCTTTCAGTTCCACACAAACATACTTGTCAAGCGACGTAGGCGGCGCGTCATACGCCGCGAAGGCCGCGGTGAGCGTGTCGGCGAGGTGCGCGCCCCACCAGGGCGCCGCGCCGCACGCGCGCGCCGCCAGGGTGGCCAGCGCGCCCGCGCCGCGCCCGCCCCACTCCCACACAAACTTACTTGTCAAGCGACGTAGGCGGCGCGTCATACGCCGCGAAGGCCGCGGTGAGCGTGTCGGCGAGGTGCGCGCCCCACCAGGGCGCCGCGCCGCACGCGCGCGCCGCCAGGGTGGCCAGCGCGCCCGCGCCGCGCCCGCCCCACTCCCACACAAACTTACTTGTCAAGCGACGTAGGCGGCGCGTCATACGCCGCGAAGGCCGCGGTGAGCGTGTCGGCGAGGTGCGCGCCCCACCAGGGCGCCGCGCCGCACGCGCGCGCCGCCAGGGTGGCCAGCGCGCCCGCGCCGCGCCCGCCCCACTCCCACACAAACTTACTTGTCAAGCGACGTAGGCGGCGCGTCATACGCCGCGAAGGCCGCGGTGAGCGTGTCGGCGAGGTGCGCGCCCCACCAGGGCGCCGCGCCGCACGCGCGCGCCGCCAGGGTGGCCAGCGCGCCCGCCCCACTCCCACACAAACTTACTTGTCAAGCGACGTAGGCGGCGCGTCATACGCCGCGAAGGCCGCGGTGAGCGTGTCGGCGAGGTGCACGCCCCACCAGGGCACCGCGCCGCACGCGCGCGCCGCCAGGGTGGCCAGCGCGCCCGCCCCACTCCCACACAAACTTACTTGTCAAGCGACGTAGGCGGCGCGTCATACGCCGCGAAGGCCGCGGTGAGCGTGTCGGCGAGGTGCGCGCCCCACCAGGGCGCCGCGCCGCACGCGCGCGCCGCCAGGGTGGCCAGCGCGCCCGCGCCGCGCCCGCCCCACTCCCACACAAACTTACTTGTCAAGCGACGTAGGCGGCGCGTCATACGCCGCGAAGGCCGCGGTGAGCGTGTCGGCGAGGTGCGCGCCCCACCAGGGCGCCGCGCCGCACGCGCGCGCCGCCAGGGTGGCCAGCGCGCCCGCGCCGCGCCCGCCCCACTCCCACACAAACTTACTTGTCAAGCGACGTAGGCGGCGCGTCATACGCCGCGAAGGCCGCGGTGAGCGTGTCGGCGAGGTGCACGCCCCACCAGGGCACCGCGCCGCACGCGCGCGCCGCCAGGGTGGCCAGCGCGCCCGCCCCACTCCCACACAAACTTACTTGTCAAGCGACGTAGGCGGCGCGTCATACGCCGCGAAGGCCGCGGTGAGCGTGTCGGCGAGGTGCGCGCCCCACCAGGGCGCCGCGCCGCACGCGCGCGCCGCCAGGGTGGCCAGCGCGCCCGCGCCGCGCCCGCCCCACTCCCACACAAACTTACTTGTCAAGCGACGTAGGCGGCGCGTCATACGCCGCGAAGGCCGCGGTGAGCGTGTCGGCGAGGTGCGCGCCCCACCAGGGCGCCGCGCCGCACGCGCGCGCCGCCAGGGTGGCCAGCGCGCCCGCGCCGCGCCCGCCCCACTCCCACACAAACTTACTTGTCAAGCGACGTAGGCGGCGCGTCATACGCCGCGAAGGCCGCGGTGAGCGTGTCGGCGAGGTGCGCGCCCCACCAGGGCGCCGCGCCGCACGCGCGCGCCGCCAGGGTGGCCAGCGCGCCCGCGCCGCGCCCGCCCCACTCCCACACAAACTTACTTGTCAAGCGACGTAGGCGGCGCGTCATACGCCGCGAAGGCCGCGGTGAGCGTGTCGGCGAGGTGCGCGCCCCACCAGGGCGCCGCGCCGCACGCGCGCGCCGCCAGGGTGGCCAGCGCGCCCGCGCCGCGCCCGCCCCACTCCCACACAAACTTACTTGTCAAGCGACGTAGGCGGCGCGTCATACGCCGCGAAGGCCGCGGTGAGCGTGTCGGCGAGGTGCGCGCCCCACCAGGGCGCCGCGCCGCACGCGCGCGCCGCCAGGGTGGCCAGCGCGCCCGCGCCGCGCCCGCCCCACTCCCACACAAACTTACTTGTCAAGCGACGTAGGCGGCGCGTCATACGCCGCGAAGGCCGCGGTGAGCGTGTCGGCGAGGTGCGCGCCCCACCAGGGCGCCACGCCGCACGCGCGCGCCGCCAGGGTGGCCAGCGCGCCCGCGCCGCGCCCGCCCCACTCCCACACAAACTTACTTGTCAAGCGACGTAGGCGGCGCGTCATACGCCGCGAAGGCCGCGGTGAGCGTGTCGGCGAGGTGCGCGCCCCACCAGGGCGCCGCGCCGCACGCGCGCGCCGCCAGGGTGGCCAGCGCGCCCGCGCCGCGCCCGCCCCACTCCCACACAAACTTACTTGTCAAGCGACGTAGGCGGCGCGTCATACGCCGCGAAGGCCGCGGTGAGCGTGTCGGCGAGGTGCGCGCCCCACCAGGGCGCCGCGCCGCACGCGCGCGCCGCCAGGGTGGCCAGCGCGCCCGCGCCGCGCCCGCCCCACTCCCACACAAACTTACTTGTCAAGCGACGTAGGCGGCGCGTCATACGCCGCGAAGGCCGCGGTGAGCGTGTCGGCGAGGTGCGCGCCCCACCAGGGCGCCGCGCCGCACGCGCGCGCCGCCAGGGTGGCCAGCGCGCCCGCGCCGCGCCCGCCCCACTCCCACACAAACTTACTTGTCAAGCGACGTAGGCGGCGCGTCATACGCCGCGAAGGCCGCGGTGAGCGTGTCGGCGAGGTGCGCGCCCCACCAGGGCGCCGCGCCGCACGCGCGCGCCGCCAGGGTGGCCAGCGCGCCCGCGCCGCGCCCGCCCCACTCCCACACAAACTTACTTGTCAAGCGACGTAGGCGGCGCGTCATACGCCGCGAAGGCCGCGGTGAGCGTGTCGGCGAGGTGCGCGCCCCACCAGGGCGCCGCGCCGCACGCGCGCGCCGCCAGGGTGGCCAGCGCGCCCGCGCCGCGCCCGCCCCACTCCCACACAAACTTACTTGTCAAGCGACGTAGGCGGCGCGTCATACGCCGCGAAGGCCGCGGTGAGCGTGTCGGCGAGGTGCGCGCCCCACCAGGGCGCCGCGCCGCACGCGCGCGCCGCCAGGGTGGCCAGCGCGCCCGCGCCGCGCCCGCCCCACTCCCACACAAACTTACTTGTCAAGCGACGTAGGCGGCGCGTCATACGCCGCGAAGGCCGCGGTGAGCGTGTCGGCGAGGTGCGCGCCCCACCAGGGCGCCGCGCCGCACGCGCGCGCCGCCAGGGTGGCCAGCGCGCCCGCGCCGCGCCCGCCCCACTCCCACACAAACTTACTTGTCAAGCGACGTAGGCGGCGCGTCATACGCCGCGAAGGCCGCGGTGAGCGTGTCGGCGAGGTGCGCGCCCCACCAGGGCGCCGCGCCGCACGCGCGCGCCGCCAGGGTGGCCAGCGCGCCCGCGCCGCGCCCGCCCCACTCCCACACAAACTTACTTGTCAAGCGACGTAGGCGGCGCGTCATACGCCGCGAAGGCCGCGGTGAGCGTGTCGGCGAGGTGCGCGCCCCACCAGGGCGCCGCGCCGCACGCGCGCGCCGCCAGGGTGGCCAGCGCGCCCGCGCCGCGCCCGCCCCACTCCCACACAAACTTACTTGTCAAGCGACGTAGGCGGCGCGTCATACGCCGCGAAGGCCGCGGTGAGCGTGTCGGCGAGGTGCGCGCCCCACCAGGGCGCCGCGCCGCACGCGCGCGCCGCCAGGGTGGCCAGCGCGCCCGCGCCGCGCCCGCCCCACTCCCACACAAACTTACTTGTCAAGCGACGTAGGCGGCGCGTCATACGCCGCGAAGGCCGCGGTGAGCGTGTCGGCGAGGTGCGCGCCCCACCAGGGCGCCGCGCCGCACGCGCGCGCCGCCAGGGTGGCCAGCGCGCCCGCGCCGCGCCCGCCCCACTCCCACACAAACTTACTTGTCAAGCGACGTAGGCGGCGCGTCATACGCCGCGAAGGCCGCGGTGAGCGTGTCGGCGAGGTGCGCGCCCCACCAGGGCGCCGCGCCGCACGCGCGCGCCGCCAGGGTGGCCAGCGCGCCCGCGCCGCGCCCGCCCCACTCCCACACAAACTTACTTGTCAAGCGACGTAGGCGGCGCGTCATACGCCGCGAAGGCCGCGGTGAGCGTGTCGGCGAGGTGCGCGACCCACCAGGGCGCCGCGCCGCACGCGCGCGCCGCCAGGGTGGCCAGCGCGCCCGCGCCGCGCCCGCCCCACTCCCACACAAACTTACTTGTCAAGCGACGTAGGCGGCGCGTCATACGCCGCGAAGGCCGCGGTGAGCGTGTCGGCGAGGTGCGCGCCCCACCAGGGCGCCGCGCCGCACGCGCGCGCCGCCAGGGTGGCCAGCGCGCCCGCGCCGCGCCCGCCCCACTCCCACACAAACTTACTTGTCAAGCGACGTAGGCGGCGCGTCATACGCCGCGAAGGCCGCGGTGAGCGTGTCGGCGAGGTGCGCGCCCCACCAGGGCGCCGCGCCGCACGCGCGCGCCGCCAGGGTGGCCAGCGCGCCCGCGCCGCGCCCGCCCCACTCCCACACAAACTTACTTGTCAAGCGACGTAGGCGGCGCGTCATACGCCGCGAAGGCCGCGGTGAGCGTGTCGGCGAGGTGCGCGCCCCACCAGGGCGCCGCGCCGCACGCGCGCGCCGCCAGGGTGGCCAGCGCGCCCGCGCCGCGCCCGCCCCACTCCCACACAAACTTACTTGTCAAGCGACGTAGGCGGCGCGTCATACGCCGCGAAGGCCGCGGTGAGCGTGTCGGCGAGGTGCGCGCCCCACCAGGGCGCCGCGCCGCACGCGCGCGCCGCCAGGGTGGCCAGCGCGCCCGCGCCGCGCCCGCCCCACTCCCACACAAACTTACTTGTCAAGCGACGTAGGCGGCGCGTCATACGCCGCGAAGGCCGCGGTGAGCGTGTCGGCGAGGTGCGCGCCCCACCAGGGCGCCGCGCCGCACGCGCGCGCCGCCAGGGTGGCCAGCGCGCCCGCGCCGCGCCCGCCCCACTCCCACACAAACTTACTTGTCAAGCGACGTAGGCGGCGCGTCATACGCCGCGAAGGCCGCGGTGAGCGTGTCGGCGAGGTGCGCGCCCCACCAGGGCGCCGCGCCGCACGCGCGCGCCGCCAGGGTGGCCAGCGCGCCCGCCCCACTCCCACACAAACTTACTTGTCAAGCGACGTAGGCGGCGCGTCATACGCCGCGAAGGCCGCGGTGAGCGTGACGGCGAGGTGCGCGCCCCACCAGGGCGCCGCGCCGCACGCGCGCGCCGCCAGGGTGGCCAGCGCGCCCGCCCCACTCCCACACAAACTTACTTGTCAAGCGACGTAGGCGGCGCGTCATACGCCGCGAAGGCCGCGGTGAGCGTGTCGGCGAGGTGCGCGCCCCACCAGGGCGCCGCGCCGCACGCGCGCGCCGCCAGGGTGGCCAGCGCGCCCGCGCCGCGCCCGCCCCACTCCCACACAAACTTACTTGTCAAGCGACGTAGGCGGCGCGTCATACGCCGCGAAGGCCGCGGTGAGCGTGTCGGCGAGGTGCGCGCCCCACCAGGGCGCCGCGCCGCACGCGCGCGCCGCCAGGGTGGCCAGCGCGCCCGCGCCGCGCCCGCCCCACTCCCACACAAACTTACTTGTCAAGCGACGTAGGCGGCGCGTCATACGCCGCGAAGGCCGCGGTGAGCGTGTCGGCGAGGTGCGCGCCCCACCAGGGCGCCGCGCCGCACGCGCGCGCCGCCAGGGTGGCCAGCGCGCCCGCGCCGCGCCCGCCCCACTCCCACACAAACTTACTTGTCAAGCGACGTAGGCGGCGCGTCATACGCCGCGAAGGCCGCGGTGAGCGTGTCGGCGAGGTGCGCGCCCCACCAGGGCGCCGCGCCGCACGCGCGCGCCGCCAGGGTGGCCAGCGCGCCCGCGCCGCGCCCGCCCCACTCCCACACAAACTTACTTGTCAAGCGACGTAGGCGGCGCGTCATACGCCGCGAAGGCCGCGGTGAGCGTGTCGGCGAGGTGCGCGCCCCACCAGGGCGCCGCGCCGCACGCGCGCGCCGCCAGGGTGGCCAGCGCGCCCGCGCCGCGCCCGCCCCACTCCCACACAAACTTACTTGTCAAGCGACGTAGGCGGCGCGTCATACGCCGCGAAGGCCGCGGTGAGCGTGTCGGCGAGGTGCGCGCCCCACCAGGGCGCCGCGCCGCACGCGCGCGCCGCCAGGGTGGCCAGCGCGCCCGCGCCGCGCCCGCCCCACTCCCACACAAACTTACTTGTCAAGCGACGTAGGCGGCGCGTCATACGCCGCGAAGGCCGCGGTGAGCGTGTCGGCGAGGTGCGCGCCCCACCAGGGCGCCGCGCCGCACGCGCGCGCCGCCAGGGTGGCCAGCGCGCCCGCGCCGCGCCCGCCCCACTCCCACACAAACTTACTTGTCAAGCGACGTAGGCGGCGCGTCATACGCCGCGAAGGCCGCGGTGAGCGTGTCGGCGAGGTGCGCGCCCCACCAGGGCGCCGCGCCGCACGCGCGCGCCGCCAGGGTGGCCAGCGCGCCCGCGCCGCGCCCGCCCCACTCCCACACCAGGGGCAGCACTGTGGCGCACCAGGAGCGATTCACTTCTTCGTATTGCTGAAAAGGAAGTAACGTTAGTACAAATAACGCGTTTGTATTCCCGAACGGGGTACGTAAAAGTGTATATCCACATTTGACAAGTAAAGTTTCAGTCGTAACTGGGAGCGAAAGTATTTCTTATAACCCCTTGCCACGTATTTTCGACTAACGTCAGAACAAAGCTTTTGAAGCTCAAAATATAATTACTTCCCCTCTTTTCCGAGTTTCACTGCTAAAATCAACTTTCAAAAGTTACAAAAATTTCACAGATTAACCACTGTTTCAGATTAGAATTTAAAAGTGATCAATCAGGTAATTTAAGCATTTGAGAGCTCTCAATTAAAACACACCCTTGAAGTAAAAAAAACGAGCGAGTCTTACAGTAGTTGCATATGATGTGTGACATCTGACATCTCACCTTGGTAATAAGCAACATTAAAGGGGCGGGGCCTCGTCAAGATCGCTTCTGTCGACCAACTCTAGCAACGAGCGCGGTCATTGGTCAAATCAAATAGCGCGCGCTTGCCCGGCTTCCTGCCACACACTTCTGACCCTTTTCACGAATCACTCTCACCTCACAGATTTGATCATTTAGTTTTTTTAAATTAAGATTATGATTGCAGGAAAACGAGGGGAAGATGTTACACATCAAAAATAATTTTAAAATATAAAATAGGATTGAAACTCACCACATCCCCAACTTGGAAATAGAAATACAGCAGCATATCAACAATAGTTTCACTTATAACCCTCAGCTTATCAGTCGAAGCCGCTTCTAGAAGCGCTTCAGACGACACCTGTCCCTTATCTATCAAATCAGGCAGATTCCTTTGCCCTTCTGCATTGTTCTGTAGCTTCCTTGACATAGAAGTGCAAGTGTGTAGTTGCTGCTGTAGCTCTATGCACTCCTGGTAGGCTGTGACAACCTTAGTGTCGGTGTCATTGCTAATGTTTAGGTATGACATCATGTGGGCTGCATTGCCGTTGTAAAGTTCGAGATACGGGTTGAGGAGGTCCATTAGTTTTCCGGTTGCTAATCTGTAAGAGAATGTGTGTTTTAGAACTTGGGTAAAACTTTCGCTTTATTTTGGTAGTGCTCTAAGATAGATTTGTTCCATAAGAAATTGGTTCTTATGGAACAAATCTATCTTAGAGATATGGATCCTGATAGCCTGTTTCATAATGAGATGTATATGTGATTCTAATGATTATAATTGTGTAAATACATATCTGATATAGTCGCGAATCATATTGTGATTAAGATACAATCTGACACTGATCTGCAAATTGCAAAAAACTTAAGAAATTTTGAATTCCGTGGGCTACAAATGTGGATCCACCCTAATAACTTATATTATATTATGAATGTTCTGCATGACTATATAAATGATGTTTCAACACACTAATGATTACATGACAACTAATTGTTACTATCCTTGTAAATAAAAGACTAATATTATAAATGCGAAAGTAAGTTAGTTTGTTACGCTTTCACGCTAAAACGACTGAACAGATTTGAATGAAATTTGGCACATTGGTAGACCATGACCTGGATTAGGACATACGATACTTTTTATCCCGATATTCCTGCGGGATCGACACTTATGCGGGTGAAACCGCGGGCGTAGCTATTAAATTAATAAATATTTTTGTGAAAAATTATGGTACATATTTGTTTGCAATGTCTCTCTTATTTTATAGGTAGCTTTATTATTATTATTACCTAAACCGACACGTCAAATCCTGGTGCAGCGCATTGAGCGCGTTGATCGAGGGCTGCACGTGCGCTATCTCTGCCACCTCGCCGTAGAACCAGCCCAGCGGGATCTTGCACTTCATTGCTGACATGCCGTATCGCCCTATTGTGGTTATCTAGAGGAATAGACAAGGAATAAGTTAAAAATGAAATTTATTCATGTTGCTGTCAGTTTTGAAGGGAATGTGCGACAAAATCTCAAAGGTGTAAAGCCTACGAAAAAGAAATGAATTAAAGAACAAGAATTTTATATATCACCGTATTACATTGTAAATAAGTCACCCATTGATTTATTAACACCTTTGGAATGTTACGAGAAGTATGAAATATTTTTTATTTTTATTTGTTTGCACAGTGTATAACGTAGTTCTACGAACTTCTTCATAGTCAGCAAATGACGCTCAGCAAACTATTCACGTCAGAATTTAAATAACAGGCAGCAGCAGTATGACACCCGATAGTTCACCCATTATAGATGTGGTATTCGATGAGCGCACAATGATGATGATTTCTAACATTTGGGAGGGCAAACTTTACACATTTCGTTTTCTTGGCATTGAGAACTAGGTTATTTGTCGTAAACCAATCCGTAACCATTGACAGTGCACTGTTTACATCGTCAAAATCCTGTCTATTCCTGTCTACTTTAAAAATAAGAGAAGTATCATCTGCAAACAGTACAACTTCACAGATATCCTTTAAATAGAATGGTAAGTCATTGATATACACTAAAAACAAGAATGGACCCAGTATTGAGCCTTGAGGTACACCTAACTGAACTGGTAGCCCGGAAGATTTTACACCATCAACATCTACACATTGCGACCTATTATTTAAATACGAATTTAAAACGTTTAGAGCTTCGTTTAGCACACCGTAATGACGCAGTTTACGCAAAAGCGTGTCATGGTGCACGCAATCAAAGGCTTTGGAGAGATCACAGAAAACTCCAATAGCATTTTGAGAGACATTAGATTATAAACTACTAAATGGGCTAGGTTAGGTTAGAACTGTGACCAACCGCGCTCGAGCCGAGCGAGCGTTGCCGCGCTAGCGGCCGGCGAACGCTACTCCCAAGTTGCACGCAGCTAGGTAGTATTAGTTACGTCACAAGCAAGTTCGATACCAGCATGTCGATTCCCGTAATCACTTCACCGTGAAAACACGTGAAGTGAGCGTGGAGTGAGCTGTCAGTGTCATCTCACCCTGTTGGAATGACAACTCACTTCACCTAAGTTTTCACGGTGAGATGGTTACAGAATAGCACTGCTGTTCACAATTTTTCGACGATTAATAATCTAACGGAAATAATACCGATAGATTATAAACTAACGAAGTTCATAATAATATTATACGGTGACATATATATCCTTCCATTCTATCACTAACTTAGCAAGAGACAATCTACTAATATTTCCTCATTATTACCTTCATGTATCGGCAGATCGGCGCCGGCTGTATGTCCGTCAGCACAAGATGCTTGGTTGCGATGTCAGTCGCGAAGGCAAGCTTCACGGAGTCAGTCTCTTCGCCGGTCACCCACAGGTCGATGCAGAGAGTCACCAGGTCAGAACATGATGGTATTATCTATGAAAAACAAAGAAAATAGTAAATAAATAGATAGAATATTAGCGTAGCCATCTCAACTTGATGGCACGGTTGGCGCAGTGGTTATGCGATTGACTGCACCGCTGCGTGTCGTGGGTTCGATTTCCGCACGGAACAAATATTTGTATGACCTACAAGTAATTGTTCCGGGTCTGGCTGTTTGTGTATGTGAGTTTGAATGTTTGTAAACGCACCCACGATACAGGAGAAATTCCTAGTGTGGGGCAACGTTTAAAAAAAAATAATAAAAAAATTACCTCTTTTCCCTGAATTTGTATATACAGGTGTTAAAGTAATTGCGTGCCATAGCTTAGGGTTAGGTTCAGTATCACTTTTTTATATCATTATTTTATTTCTTTAAATGCTTTAATTACTTACCTACTATCGAACGCGTTGTCATTTTGTCCTTCACTTCTCACGTCCGGATACTAAGGGCCGGCGCATTATTTGGTAATGAAAACGGCTCGCGACAAATGGCGCAAGATGTGCGCCCCTAACGCTACGATGGTACGTAAATTACAATTCCAATTTTCCCGCTCGTATTTGCGTTCGATGGTAGGTAGTAATTAAAGCATTTAAAGAAATAAAATAATTTTAATTTTAACGGATGCTATTGTAAGTTAGTAGGTGCTAATATAGGTTGATCTTTTTTTCTTTTTTTTCTGGCTTCCTTTATCTATACTGCACCTACCTCTAAGCTATGTCACGCAATTACTTTAACACCCTGTATATATATTATAATGAACGGAATGTATTATAATACATATGTATGTATGTATATTATAAGTTTATAACCTATTTATGTACTTATACCTATATTATTCAGAATTCATTATGTTATCTATTAAATATTTGTCATTGTTATTATCTCCTCTCAATAAGAGCACGGCAGCACCTGCCATCTTACCTCTCACCACCCTTGGTTGACTGGTAGAGAATGCTTAAGGCATTAAGTCCGCCTTTGTACCTTATTGTGTGCGAGAACTTTAAATAAATATTGTACGGCAAAATTTAATGAAGCTCATTTAAAAAAAACATTAATATTCAGAGTACAACGGTGGTCTTATCGGTAATAGTAAACCAAGAGAGCGCAACACTTCAACACAAGATAGAGGAAAAACACGGCTTGTTCGGCAGTAAAATTAATGCGCGTGTAGCGGTTACACCGCCACATACGAACTACGCATCAAAGACATGACCTCACACAAATCCTGCATCGCGCAATTAGAGTTTACCGCGCGAACGACATATATAAGACTATCCGTCATCAACAGTCGGGCAGTCGGCCCGCCAGACACAACACCCGTCTGGTTGGAGGATCCATCCTTTTCTAAGGTGGATGAGTGAACTTTACATCCTGTTCCTCGTGCTCCTAAACGCGTATGGTTTTTTAAATGGATATATTTTTAAATTAAAAGCCGATTGCTGCTGCGATGCGGGACGCGCATGGATTTTCTAACGGGACTAATAGAGAAAGAAGAAAGAAAATAATTTTATTTGCCATAATTATGCTATGACTCAAATATACATTACATATTAACCAAATAAAAAGTGCGTACGTAGTGCTAATAATTGTACGGCCCACAGAAAGTTAATTCGGCCTGCATGTTTGCTGTATTAGTATCAGCAACGATTACGACAAATTTGTTTCATTTTGACAGTTCAACAACATTCATTGCGTTATTTACGTTGTTGAGCAGATTTTTTTTTTCGTACTTATAAACAATGGATTAGTAATGTTTCAAAACGATTCAAATGCCGATTGATTGTGTATTACGTAAATAGGGTACTGATCGCAGTAATAGTATCCCAGGACATGCTGTATTTTGTTTTACAGAAACGATTTATGTAACACCTTGGGTAGAAGTAACGAGAACTAGTTTGTAGCCCTTGCACTGATTTATGCCTTAAATTGGCTTTAACTAATTACCCATACACGGGTGTGGACGAAATTTTATGACAAATCTTTTACAGTTCAAGTAGTACGGTTATGGAATGCCTTGCCCGTGTCGATAAGGCGTACTCAATCTTATACCACTTTTAAAATTCTGGTATATTAACACTTCCTCTCTCCTTAAACATCATCATTACTTCCTTGCTCTTGTTTCATGTTTATAATCTTATATAAGTATATCTATGTATATATATATATTCATATGAGTAAGTTTATGCTTTATATATGTATTTGTATATGTAGATTGTACACCGCTGACTACCTGCAGTATTGTCTCTCCTGTTACCTTTAATCCATCCAATGGTTGTCTGTAAAAGATCGCCTTAAGCGATAAGACCGCCCATTGTGTCACCCTATGTAAAATTTCTAAATTTATGTCTGTAATTTTTTTGGTGTACAATAAAGAGTCTATCTATCTATTTGCGTTCGAAAAAATATTTATTTAATTGATTAAATGATGGTAAAGATTATTTTAATAAAGTTGGGATTAGAGTACTTACAACATCAGTCAACCGCACAGGGTGTCCGAAATCAAGCACGATATACCGCCGTGCGCCGGAGTGCATGCGTTCCACAACCAGCGTGTGTTGAGGCGGCCGGGTCACTAGTGAGGCCCATGGTATGCCGCACTGTTCTTGGTCCTAGGGATAAATTAGACGTGTTTGTAACAAAAGTGAAATTATTTTTAAAAAATCTTCAAAGATACAACCTAATTTTAATATTTAAGGAAAATAGAGATTTAGACTATTTTATTTTAAATGCAAATATGTCGAAGGTTAACTTGATATAATTCAAATAAAATGACAAGTTTAGTAAAATTATACCTTAAAAAGTTTCTCCTCTGAGAACTCCATCTTCTCCTGAGGATCACACTCCATAAGGGAGCTCTCGACGTCCTCCAAGGAGTCAGGGTCTTGCGACGACTGCTTCATCTGACCTTCCTTCACGACAGACCAGAGTTGCTGGAAACAAAGACGAAATCATTAACATGAAAAAGAGAAGAAAAAGAAAATAAGTGATTATATTCTATAAAAGTGGCACTGGATCGTGTTAACGGGAAACAGTTACAAACAAATATAATTTGATTTGATGGCTTCAATTTTGCCCAAATTTAACGATCACTACCTTTTCAGTTAAATGTTTTCGGGTGCATTCCGAGTTAAGCTGTAATCGATTTGAGCGTGCTAACACTCGTACCGAATTAACGTGGGCTTCCGATAACGATGTGTCTTGAATCGTCATAGATGACGTCATGAACTCATGACATGCACCATTTTGCGATAACACTGATCATGCCTTTTTTTTCTCTATGGCGATAGTGCCGAATGCCTTTTACTAATCACCGTGAGCGCTGTCAAAAATGGCAGTTGCGCTGTTTTGTTTTTGACTTACTGACTTTACTTTGTTTTGTCCCGAGATCAATCGTCGGGCAGTTGCTCACCAGACACAACACCCGTCTGGTCGGAGGATCCTCCCTTTAAGTTTACACCCTGTTCCTCATACGTCTATGTTCAGCTTTTCAACTGGCAGTTAAAACAAAGATTACGAACGTGCTCTACCTGGCCGGGGTCGCCCGGGCCGGCGCCGGGCATGGAGCTGACCACGGCGGAGTGGTGCCGCGCGCCGCTGGACTCCAGCTTGGTGCCGTCCGAGGCCACGTGGCACGTCACGTGCAGCGGCATGGCCTCGCTCAGGCCGGCTCCGAACACGCCCACACCGTTGTTCTGAGCCCACCATGCGGTTGATGAGGTTGCGCTTTTTGCGTCTGTTGAAAGGAATTTGTTTTAAATTATGATAGTTTTTTTTTATTTTTATGGATGTCTGTTAAGGACACTTAGGCTTGTATTCAAGAACGATGCTTAAGCACCAATCCCTGCCTGATACTGTCATCCTGCATTTAAGTTCAGATTCAGAAATGCATCACTCAATCGCGTATCCTAAGAGTTGGCAACGTCGCATATAGTGTTTTGATTAAATTGACTAATATTTAGTTTTGTATATAAAAAAGGGTGAAAACTTTCCAAATACCTTTTTTACACCTAAAACGGTTACAACATCAAATTCAGTGTTATAATTGCAATTAATTATTAATATTCTAGTTCGCTAGTTAGCCACATTTCATATTTCCATACAGTAATATTGACAAATTAATAAAAACAGCGAAATATTTGACAGCTATTTGCGACGTTGCCCACTTTCAGTATAAGCGCTCTTAAAAGTAATTTACTGTGTAAGCGTCGCCTTGTACAAAAACAAGGAAACGATTTTTTCTACAGTTCCGATGCAAAATGAAAACATCAGGGGAAACACAACCAAAAAAAGCATCTAATATTAATACAGACTCACCCATATCCAAAGGCAAGTTGAGAAGTTCCTTCAGCTGGTAGTCAGGTTTGGGCACGGGTGGTGTAGTGGTGTCACCAGCAAGCACGCTGGCGTATGTAACCGGGGTGGACGTGCCTCGACCTAGTTCGGGGATTTCTGTTGCAAATATTGTGCGTTCCAATGGTAGACCGTAGAGGCCGAATCTAAAAGAAAAATTAACGATATAGTTGGAAAATTATATAAAGGATATTATTATTATTATCTCTTATCCCATCGACTGTGGGAGGTCCGCGTCGGACCGTAAAAATTTGGATACCCTCTGTTAAAGGTCCTTTCGGGGGTCGCGCGTGATTACGGCGTGTCTGGTTAAAACGACGATATCTCCGAAATTACGTTAGTTAGCTCGCTACCAGTTATATTATTGGAATCGTTATTAAATTAGCTTACAAGATATGTATACATTAGTATAGTTTTGCCTTGTAATGTATTAGTAATTGTAATGTATGTTCAGTGTGAGGGAATATTTCCCAGTTTTTCGTGTTAGGGTCATTATAATTAAAAAAATAAACCATTACTTTAAAAAGTGTTTGTTAAATTTCGATAAATACACCCTATTTCACATAAATAAAACAAAAGAACACACCATCCTATACATTTTTTTCATGCCACAAGCAAAACAAAAGAATGACGTAATTTGCACGTGCGGCGTTCCGAACAAAACAATGGGTATGTTTACGGTTCTATTCTGAGAACGCGATAAGCCTAGTGGCTTGGGTTTGTTATTTATAATAATGTTTGGCCCTTAAACTTATTACATTCAAAGTCTCAGCTGTTTGAAGTGTTTAGTTTAACAGTATCGGCTAACCGAACCCAACACTAAAAAACGGGCGCAAAAAACACCCACTCAAACTTTGGATCACTGTTTAAATTCTGCTGCCTAAATTTGAAATCTAAATCAACATTCTACATTTTGAAGATATTTACAAATCGATAGGCACATAAAAAAGGCATGCTGCCTACTAAAAAAAATACACAAATCAACAATCAAAACGAACAATTTCAAAAAAAGAATCACAAAAAACACAAGTACTTAAACAAGGATGATGGAAAATATGGATGCGGCCAATACTATCACATTTAAACAAGAAAAATATAATTTTAAATCAAAAACATTTTACGTACTTGTACATAATATTATTATTATTTTAAGTATTTTAGCGTATATATTATGTATAAATTAGGTAAATAAAAAAAATAAAAAAAACTTAAAAACGAAGCAGTCCTCGTTGTGGTCTTCGAGTGAGAAGAAAAATTAAAAACATGTATGCCTTTCCTGTGACAGACAGACAGACAACGAAACAACAAACAAACAACCAATCTTATGTATATATACATGCACACACGAACACACACACACCCAGCTACTATATTTTCAGTTCCAATACGTTCAACAGTCAGACTCGATTTCAACCTCCTTTTTTGAAGTCGGTTAAAATCACGAATAAAAAAAAAACTCAAAAATATAAATATATAAATATAAAAAAAATATTCGAATTCAAATCTCGGATGCCGCATCCATATTTTCTATGATCTATAAAATCGTACAAGATGGCGGTTTATCCCTGTTCGTGATTGGTCCGTTCGGACCGATGACTAAATGAAATTTTCATTTCAATAATTTCGCTACTACAATACTTTAATATTATAATTAAACGCCTAATATCAATAATACGATACATAAACACATACGTAACAACCATATTTTGCATTTCTGCTAATAGTAATACCGCGAAAATACCACGAAATGTTCGTCGACCACGCTTCAAATGTTTTCCATGTTTGTTGAAATGACTATTTCTGCCCGAAATCTTTATGAATTACACTGTTTAAATAATCAAAAATGGTTATTACTTACCCAGGCATGTTATATAACTCGCAAACCACACACAGTACACTCACAATAAAATATTTTTAATATTTACGTAAACACGGCGCGCGTGCGAAATCTCGACTGCGGAGCGGGTGCGGGGCTCGTATGTTGTCAGTTGGTACCGCGTCATTCGGTATGTTACAGACTTGGACAGAGTTAATATGTCTTTCTCATTTCGTCTTCTAGACTCTGTGCAAGTTTAAACGAGATAGGCACAGTTTTAATATGCCATTTATGTCAAAATATGGGACAGATAAAAACACGGTCCGCGTCGGACCTGCCACAGACGATACCCAAATTTTTACGCCCGACGCGGACCTCTAACAGTTGAAGGGTTATAAACTATGGGAAAGATGTCCTGAAATTATACAGTAAATCTTTTCAAGATATGGCTAAAATAATTCTTCATAAAATACATTCCGTTTTCTGTCAAGACGACGTTAATTTTTATTAAATTAAATATATAAAATACACAAAATGAAATTCTTTCATTCTCAGTTTTAAAATTACACTAGAATACATTACCTTGCCCGCAAAAGACTGTGATACACATCAGGCCGATCCCTCAGACACCGCGCGGCCGTCTCCAGCAGCGCCAGGCACTTGGCCACGAGCGCCGGCGCCAGCGCGCGCGCCGTGCACTGCTGCGCCAGCGCCGCCAGCCAGCGCACGGCGCCGGCCGACACGCTGGCGCCGACGTAGGGCATGCAAGCGCACACGCTGTTCGATAATGTGCTCTCGAAGGTTGATTTCCATGGCTTTGGGAGCAGTTTTTCACCCCTGTTACGAAAAAATTTTACGTGAGAAAATAGGTCTTGGGTAAAAACTGTTGCATGATAAATTATATTTATTTTGTTAATGGGATGTAAATAAGGCTTTTACACGTCGAATTAAGTTTTTGAGCTAGATGAGGTCGACGCATGAATTTCCGCCATGCGCTATGAGCTGCAAATGATCGTGTCTTTAATCAATATGATTCTAAAAATCATACTAGAAATGTAACAGAATTTCTAATCAAATGGTATCACAGGTAGAGTGAAAATATAAGTAGAAAATAGAAGTATGAAAAATTGGTAACTTTTTAACATTTGAAAAAGAATACTCACTCGCTAGTAATCAGAAGAATCTTGACACACTTCTTGGCCATACTCCTACTGGCGCACAAAATACAGTTTTTGATCAAAGCATCAGTATGCTTCTCAATAATCTTCACACACTCCATCTGCTGAGTTTCAACAGTCTTATCCTTCCCTTTCTCGGTCTTCGCCAGTCGCATCCGTTGAAGCCTTATCGATACCACCCAAATCAATAGATCCATTGCTATATTCCTCATTTCAATGTCAGTATTATTTATCGAAATCTCACATAACGTGTTCAAAAAGCTATTGGATTCTAACATTGCTATCCGTTGCTGTCTTTCCATAGCGACATCTGTATGGGGACTAGAGCGAACCGTCAAAGAGATTTGATGTAACCAATCACAGCCAATAAAACCTGTTTTCTTTGAACTGCTTTCTCCAGTTTTATTTGTACCTTTACCCATGTCTTTGGCAGGATCAAAGAGTGTCTTTATATGGATTAGGAAGGTTCTTCCTCTGGCTCTATATAACCGAGGGCTAGTCAGTATCAAAGTGCCTGATTGTTGTGTCATGTCGAGTCCTGACGACAGTAATAAAGGCCCTGCTAAGATTTCCGCGTTGTGTGCCTGTAAGTACTCTTCGCTGTTGACAGGGTTCTCCATATTTGACATGTCTGCGTCTATCACTGGAAAATGTATCGGGGAGTCTGATCTATGTCCGAATGACGCGTCTTTCTTGTACCCTATTCCGTGTAAGTTCTGTTTTAGTAGGGTAACAAGTATGATCGGAAGATTGGCTGAGCAAGCCGAGTGTAGGGTAAAACCAAACTCTATATGAGCTAAAGAAACGCTGTACGGTAATGTAAGCTCTAACACATGCTCGTCCCACGTCGAAGAAGTATTCTGTAGCCTCCAAGTCCTATTGTTCTGGTGATCAGATCTTGAACGCTGTGCAGGTGATAGTTCGCACCAGAATCCAGGCACAACCGCGCTATAAGGCACTGTCGTATTAGTACCGTAGTACCCAGTTAGGTAAATCAAAGTTTCTAAGTCTGACAAGTCTAATTCAGTCTTATTGGCAATGATGACGGGCGCAGGCGACGGCCCGCAAACTTCGTCGCGCGGCGCTCGCTGTAGCATGTCGAAATCTATATTAGCGAACTCATCCTCGTCAATATCTCCTGTGTTATCCTTCTCGCCGTTGTTCAACGCATAGAAGTATATCATTCCGTGTTTAGTTGAAACACTTAGCCGTTCCACGGAAGCACAGAACACTACTGAAGTAAACTGTCCTTTGGGTACGCGTTTCTCAGACAAAGTCTTGAAGTCTGGTAATGAATACAGTCTCAGACTGCCGTCAACTCCTACGGCCGCGAACGAATACTGATCATGCTTATCTGTCGGTAACAAGCACAGGTCTACCGGACTCTCATTGAACGGTAGCTCTTTGTAAGAGACCGGGTGGTCATCTAACGTGTATATTGACGTTTTGTTGTTAATTTTATAGAGGAGGAAGAAAGCTTTGGCGTCAGATTTGGGTTTGTCACTGGGTTCAGTGACCTCGTCGACTTCCATTTTGGTGTCGCCATCGTTGTCAGTCTCTTCTTCAACTTTAACCTTATCAGGCTCAATACTTGAGATAACTACCAGTAAATGTTCTTTATCTTCCGTTGGTATTAAATGTGTTACCTTGGCATCGTCTTTGAAGTTCAGTTTCGGTGGGAGACTCAAACACTGGACTGCTATGCCCTGTGACACAGCCTCTTCTTGAGGAGGATCGCTATCAAAGCCGTCATTATTACTGTTAGTGATAGCTGTTTGCGTACCGACCTTACTTCCACCTCCGAAGATTGTAACCTTAGCTTTCTCTGTGCCATCTCCACCTTCATACCACTTCAAGTCAGAGATCTCTAGAGGTCCATTCATGTTCAGATAGTGTGTGATAGGGTCCGCTTGTTGCAATACCGCGTCAGTTTGGTCTGCTAGTTTAGTACCAACAGACTCGAGGTTGCCGCTCTTCCAACTTTTGAGCTGCGAGATCTTGCCTACGAAGTCTAGCATCGTCGCTTGCCCTGCTTCCTGTAACTCTGGTAATAAAGCTGTAGGAGGCGGGGGCGGCATCACTTTGAAATGTTTCGGCAGTATTATTTTCTTCGGCTCCCACATCTTGCAATCCTCTTTGCTAGAAGACGCGTTTAGGTTGATTACATTACTGATTTGCTCGTCTAGTAAGCTATTTGTGCATTGCGGAAGCTCTGTGTCCTCGTCAGAGTACTGGAAGTATATTTCGTCGTATATATTCGCATCGTCAGGCCTGGCGACGGTGCAAACTTTCTTGCTACCACCTGGTTTTGAATTCCCGCTACTGTTTGACGTGTGTACTACTGTGGTGATCGAGCCGGCTAGTGAGCTGTGTATGTCATAGGTCAGTAGGAACAGCATTTTGTTTGTTGTTAGGTTGTTTTTCGCTTCGTTTTGGTCGTTCATTGCTTGAACGCTTTCTTTATCTGCTCCGGAGTCAAAGAGTGCTTTGCTGGAGTCCTCCTTGATTGGCTGGTCGGTCTGTGCGGAGTTCGTGCGGGTGATGATAACGGCGCAGATGAGGGACGGCTTTGTCTTGTTTGTGTTGGTTTCTTTCTCTGTACTCTCCGTGTTCTGTGTTTGTGGGTAAGCCTCTTGTTGTGACGTCATGCCGACGAAAGCCATCGCCGTTAGCTCGACGCCGTACGTAGCTAAGGAATAAAATTAAAATATTTAATAACATAATATAACAGCACGCCTGTATTTCCCAAAGCGTTGGGCAGATGTGTAGCTATAGTACACCCACATTTCACCAGTTATGTTTGAGTCCCAAGTAATAGGGGGCGAGCCTATTGCCATCAACGGGACACAAAACCAGACTCCGATCTGCTACTGAGAAATTCCTCATGGAAATACCCAATAACACTGCCCCGGGAATCGAACCCAGGACTTCATGCTCAGCAGTAGCGCTTGCGACCACTAGACCAACGAGATAAAAAAAATAAAAAAATACCATCATAATACACTGTAGGTTTTCGAACAGCGAAATCAAAATATAAAATTACATGAAAAAAAAAACAAACAAACTTGAATCACAACAACACAAAATCATAACCTTAAACCACACAACAACAACAAGAACAAAATACTCACAACTATCCTTCTCCAAGCTAGCAGACCATACTTTATTACTATCGGTCGCTAGCATCCCGCTGAATATCGAGTCATACGGCGACAAGTGAATGAACTTCACCAGTTTGAGTCCGCAGTCGAACCGCCAGATGTTGACTTTGCCTTCAGGAGTGCCCGTAGCGATCAGGTCCCCCGTATTGCCCTTCGACACTACCGTAACGTTGGTACAGGGAACCGCACATGCTGTGGCGTTGGTCACCTGTTGATGATAAAGGCTTTTAAACTATGACACAGAATACTCTTAGCATTAGCGACTATGTTCACAGTCTTACAAGTAGTTAACAAGTCACGACTCGTCATCCATACGTGTTCATTCCGCAACGTCATCTCAAGGGAGCAACGGTATTTGAAATCTTATCGAATCTTGGTGTTTGTTAAAAATAATAACAAATAAATAGAACTAAAAACGTAACTAAATACTCATCATGATTTGCGTTATTACTAAATATTAGTAGTGCAATACGGTATTACGGAGATATACATGTATGACGTTTTATCACTAAGATTTATGTAGGATTGCCGAGTCACTGGCGAGCCGCGCCTCCATACAGAAACTGATAAACGAGTGAACTCTTGCATCTGAAGTAATTGACCGGCAGTTGGAATAGCGCGTCCAATGTGAGCATACAACTTGTAGCGTGTGCAAAGTTACTTGCGAACTAGTGAACGTGGAAACAGGTTCTTACTGAAGAAGTTTACTTAATAATTTTCTATCACCTACAATGTTCAAACTTTTCTTAGGTTAACTAATATCCCTAGAGACTAGGGACCCTATTCTAGAACGACGCATAGTCATGGCCCAAAAACTAATATGAAAGAAATCTGAACTCTAAATCTAGATTTAAATTGAGGTGCATGACTGAGCAGTGAGTAACATTCTTATCAAAATTTTAATATTTTCAGATAAATGGCATCTCGAATACTAGATCACAAAGAAAACATTATGTGTGCTTTTTAAACCAATGTTGATTAGTGAGTTCATTGTGTTAAAAGTGCTGTATTGTACTGCTGGTTTTGTGAATGTATTTCGGGATGTTTTTTTTAAATTACTTTAGGATTATTGAAACATTGTAGCAGAAATAATTCGTCGCAAATTGTAAATAACTATAGTCAGAGAGTTTATTTAACAAACCCTACACAATATTAGGTGTAATTTATTCTTACAAACGTACTTGTAACCAACCATTAGATTTACAAACTTACTTGTAACCAAACATTTCTTAAAAATCCTGGATATATATATATTATATATAATTCCAAACACAAGTTTAAAAAAAATATTGATAGAGATACTGTGTTGACAGTAGAAAATGTAACTTCAAATAAAATATGCTATCTTCAGTTATGCTTTCGGTATACTAATTTACGCAGTTATAATGAAGATAGGGAGATAAAGGTAAGTATAGAGTACCCAAAGAATGATTAATGAAATTCAGCTATTCAAACTAATCAGCAGCTCACCTATATTAGCAAGCAAGACATTTACAATCATAAGTCAAATTTCATCAATCGGATATTATATAGAACTTTGTATTATTTTTGATACACGTAGCATGACAATTCGGTAATGATGAATCAGCGGGGCTTGAGTGGTCAGCAACGGCGACGTCGCATCTGCATTATGTATGTATGTGGTATGTATGTTCATCAGTTCCGTCCTAACTTCAACTTTATGATGCCATTTTTTCAGTCTAGCTCTCATTCGCAAAGTGTGCGGAATATGAAGTAGTGCGGAGAATAAAGTGCGATAAGAAATTTCGTTTCAAAAACGTTCATACAACATTGCGTATTAAATGTACTTTGAACTATACTTAATAGCGCAAGTCTAAGGACCAATCGGCGGGTACCGGTTTTGTTTATCTAAAATATGATTCATAATTTAAGTATATAGGCAACGGAAGACACATACAATATGACGTATTGCAGTAACGTTAAAAATGTTTTACGTATGTAGTATTCAGTTTAGTAGACATGGACAAAACGCATTTAAGGCACTAAACAAGCGCCCGAGGCGCGCACTCCTCGCGCTGCGTATCGATCGCTAACAAACTCGGGGCGGCGCCATTATATAAATTTGACTGACCGCACAGAACGCGGCGCCCGGAGCGCGCGCCTCGGGTGCTTGCCATATTTAGTGCCCAAACGAATAATTACAATGCATTAGGAAAACTAGAAACTACCAATTAGTAAACGTGCCTACTATCTCTGATGTTCACTATACGTAAACGAAAGCGCGCGTATTTCATATGCGATACAAGCGTCAAATAATGAGCGCTAAAATTGCATACCTGGATAATACAAGTAGAATGAAAGATAGGTTAAGGAGAAAAAAACGTGCTAAAAGAGTCATGACCTCCTAAATACGAGTGTTAGGAAAAACAACTGTAATACATGCACATAAGGTTCAGTTTGCGCTACAACTTCATATGATTTTAATAACTTTTTCAACAGTACTAATCAGTCTTAAATCAACTTAATTTATACTTGCATAAAGTTGATATTTGATTAAGTGGAAATAACTTCAATCTTCTTCTTATCGTGTGGTTAGTGACTAATCTGGTGTCAAAGTTTTAAGGCGAAATGGGTCCCAAAGAAGAGGTTTTGACGCATTTCGGCTGCACGCAAAATCAATTTTTGTCCTCAAAAACTACTAATTTGCCTTATTTTTTTTCATGATTATTAAAATTGAAGATATTTTTTAGTGAATTATGAGGGCCAAAACACGATTGACAAAATTTGGCTCGATACAAAAAAATCGCAAAGTTTCCTCAAAATGTAGATTTTTTATGAGAAAAAATGGTTTTATTCGATAATAATTAAAGCAATTTCAATCAAATTTCGTCTATACGTTCACCATAAAAGACTTTAGGGGATTATGGATTTATTTTAATGTAACAGCAAATAAAATCTTAAAAAAAACCCAAATATAGTAAATCGGGCTAAATCGGCTCGCGCTCAGAGTCCTGCGGGACGTCATCGAGGGTGGACCTGTGTCAAAATTTTTAAAAATACGCTCTCTCTGCAGTTGTTAAAAAAAAATCAAATAAAAGAAGAACACATTAGATATGAAATTGCGACAACTCAGAAAAAATATTTCGTAATTTTAATATAGTTTTAATTCATAATATTGTTTTCGAAAGTGTGATTATTTCTATGCGATATGATGACGTTTAATTGTCATCTTACAATAGTGTTAGACACATTACAAATTATTATCGATAAAATTATAGTCAAGTGCGAGTCTTATAATTTTTTTTATAGTCGTTTAAGAAGAAGTTTTTTAAAGATTTTTTTATCAGATTCATCCATGTTACAATATTTACTCTCCACCGAACTGTCTTTGCTAATATCATATTCTATATTAATAAATATACAATTGGTCCGGTTGTCGGTTGTATAAAAAATATTTAAAACAATTTTCACTCTGTCAAGAACAATTAAAATTAGAAAAAAATGCTGTTTCGAACAAAAGTGCTAGCATGACCAAATGTATAGAACACGATAAAAATCGTAATTATATTTTTCGAATAGCTGAGCCAGCAACACAATTTTTTCTTGAATCCGTGATTGTATCGTATTGGCTCAGTATGAACAATTTTCAGTTTTGAATACAAAAAGTCACTGGTTACGATATCGTATACGACACTTCTGTATACGATAAAAAGTCGTTCTAAAATGTCGATGTCCTAAAATAATAGATTCGATAAATTATAGCTGTAGCAGTAGGTACGTCACTTGGCAATAAAGTACGGCAATTGTTACTTCATGTATAGCCGTCAATATTTACGAATCTTCATGGTGTGAAACATCAAAACAAAAAAATATGGTCACAGTATAAGCGAAACAGTACGACCATTTTTAGCCCATTCAACTTAATTAAAATCCTGAAGAAATAAAGATGAAAGTTTGTTTATATTGGAACGACGTGTTTTATGGAATTTTTCGTTTTTTGTATGGAAAATATGAAAAAATATTACCTACATGTTGAGTGTTAGGGGTTTATGGGTTTCATAAAGGGGGTCGAATTTTTCATTATTTTTGCGATAGGACACACCATTTTCGAGATATAAGCAAGAGAAAAGAAAAAAAGACATTATTGTTTTTGCGCCGTCGAGGTGTTGGTGTGAATTTTAGTTCATTTTTTAATCGCGATTAAATACTTAGACAATCTAAACTTTAGGTGAAGAACGTAAAATTCTGAACAGCAAAATTGCCATTTTCACTAAATTAATAGCTCAGTGCCGTCAAACTAAAATATAGTTAAGTTGTGTCACTTAGTCTATTTCAGAATGAAAAATTGTCGGTTGACAAGAATAATCTAAATTTTGGTGATTTTTAGTCTAGTTTAGAGGCATTTGTGACAAGAGAATCGGCACCATTGAATGAATGAAACGGAATCTCAAGCCGATGTTGCTATCATAAAAATAATTTGTTTTTAATAACTTGCAATATCGGTTTCTCGTCGCGACATATAGAAGTGTCAAAGTGCCTTTTTCGAGAAATCTCGTCGTTTACGGTCATGTTAGGGATTAGAATGACGTCAGAATTGTAGACAAATTTCGACAAAACGAGAAAAAGAGCTTTCTCGCGCTTGTCATGTTAGCCCTGCAGAGGTCTAAACGCGCAGCCTTCAGTAGAAATTTCCCATTGCTTGCAAGTTTTTCATTTTAAGTGAATTATTAAACGCCTGCGTTCCTTCATATAATACCTAATGTCACAACACTGATACACTTATGGATTCTTACAGATTATTCATGACTACCTAACTATCACTAAAAAAATCCCGTGTGCAGTTTGTACATGGGATTTCTCATTAACAGTCACCTAACCATAGATATTGATTTTTATTAAAACCATAGATGACAGAAGAGGCCTAAACTTCATGTTTTTCTGTGTACGTTCTACGAACTATCCCATAACACTATATCAAAAGGTAAAAATGTTGTTTCTTTAATTAATAAAATGAATTGACTGTCACAACACAGCACATTAGCCGATAACGACACCGACCCGACATCGACACTATATCGGAGGTCAGATGATCGGATACGTTTAGTGCCTACCAAACGCTTTTACATTGTCTTGCTATTGTCACCTATATCGTCGCAGACAGCGACCGACACCGATATAGGTACGATATCTATCGGCGAAGACACAGTGCGGTGAGAGTAGCGGCATTTTGTCACTTGAACACACTTTTTCGCACTGCCGACTTCAAGACGTCGATACTTAGCAATATCATTGGGCCGATAATAATTGTATCGATGTCGGTATAATAGCTGCCGACATATCGGTATCGGGCTGGTGTCGTTATCTATTAATGTGAAAACGCCCATTAGGTACACAGGACATTTTAAGTAATCATTTTAGTTCACTACACCGTACCTTAGTCCCATAAAATGTAAACTTATTGAAAAAAATCGAACCTAAGAAAAACTAGTTCAGTTGGTCAACTGCAAATATTTTATGCTGTGGCATGTATTTTTCGCGAAATGATCGGCAGTGAATCGTAAATAAATACGTCATTCCCCCTTAGGGGGAGGCGGAGGTAGCGTTTCAAAGGCCCACAGGCCCGGAAAATGGCGCCTTAAAGCCGCCCATGGGCCTCTGACTTGGCTTCACATGCCGTCGAGAAATAACTCTCAGGCATGCCGGTTTTGTCACGATGTTTTCCTTCACCGTTTTTTGAGCAAGTGATAATTATATAATACGCACATGAATCCGAAAAGTCAGAGGTGCGTGCCTTGGGTTCGAACTCGAGACCTACGACTTGTCAGTCTGACGGTCACACCACTACGCTATCACTGCTATAATAATAACTTCAATTGGAAACAAGGATTTGAATAGGCCTTAGAGAGTACATTTTAGTTTTTAGCTAATACAAGTTTAGTCTATTGAGACAAGCCCGCCAGACACTATTCTTAACCACTGCAACTCCTTGTCAAGCTATTGCATCGCTGGAGGTCGCCGCTGTTGATTCTGGTTTTGAGTGGTAGGAGCAAATACTACGTATAAGAAGTCAACTGATATAAATGTAATACAAAACTTACAGGAACTAGATATAGTTCAAGTAGGTAAATTCATGCTTATACAGGGTGATTGGAAGCTGGGTGCAAAGCTTTAAGGCGAAGATAGGACAGACAATTTAGAACCATTTAAGCCATGGTTATCTTAGACAAAGTCTTACTAATTTTTTTTAAGGTTATAAGGTTTACAAAAAGTATTTATGTTTTTTTTGTGAACTTAAAATGTCTAACGACAAAGAAGCCTAAAACTTGTTTTGCTAGATTGCTTACTCATTACTTTAATTAAATAAAATAAAAATTAATTCATTTATCATTTAATTTGGCCAATAACAAGCAGTTTAGTTAAAATTTTGGGAATATTCGAAAAAACACATAAAAATTAGTTTTCAAAAAATGGTAAGACTTCGTCTAAGACAACCATGGCTTAAATGGTTCTAAATTGTCTGTACTATCTTCGCCTTAAAGCTTTGCACCCAGCTTCCAATCACCCTGTATATTAATATTATAAAAGCGAAAGTAAATCTGTGTCTGTTACTTTTTCACCCCTTAACGGCTGAACATATCTGGACGAAATTTGGCATATGGATAAACTGTGACCTGAGTCAGGACACACTTTTTTTTTTCGTAGTACTGGTCAAATCACGTCGAGGTCACCAGCCAGTATAGAAGTATGAGGAACAGGGTGTAAAGTTCTCTCATGCTCTATAGAAAAGGGAGAACTCTCCGACCAGGCGGGTATCGTGTCTGGTGGGCAACTGCCCCACGATTGATGTCGGAGAAGTTATATATATGCTGATCGCGCGGTAAACTCATGATTTTGAATGACGTCAGGTCTTTGATGCGTAGTTCGCATGTGGCGATATAGATGCCGACACAGGATAATGTGTGTGTGTAATGTGTGGAATGCATTGCCAGTTCAAATTAAACGCGCGCAATCGTTACCATTATTTAAGAGACTCGTGAAGGAACATTACTTGTCGTTGTGATCTTGTTCTCGTAACTGTAATTATCTATAGTCTTCATTTATTTTTGTTGTTTATATATTTAGTAAGTATGTATGTATTTATGTATCTATTATTTAGGATATGTATATATCTGTGTATCTATTATAGTATATTGTATACTTTTTATTTGCATCAACGACAGCCCCATTTGATGTCCACGCAAATCACTGTCCATTCCAAGGTTGCCTGGAAGAGATCGCGGAAAGCGATAAGGCCGCCCATTGTATATTTTGTAGTGTTAATTTTGTTTTTTTGTTATGTGTTTTAGTGGTGTACAATAAAGTATATCTAAATAAATGTCCGACAACCACGCGGCTTAAGCTAGTATGAAATATCCAACTCACCGAGATAGGCACGTTGTGCGTATATTCACCCCTAACGAAGGGGCAGTTGGGCGAGTGCCTTTCATGCTCTACCCAAGGCTCGTCCGACTTCTCCCAGCAGACCAAACACACGAGGCAAGTGAAACACATGGCTCGGTCGTCGCCGCTTGGTGAAGGCTGGTGGTAGAAACCAGCTTGAGCCATTCGAGCTGGGAGCGCCCATCTGTGGGAACAGAAAAATGGTTTAGTATAAGACAACTTGTCCTCTTAAGACGCTGACAACAGCTGAACCACCGTCACTGTCGGACTGCATAGAAAAGAAAGAGAAACACAATGACACAACGCTTGTAATTTATTGCAAAATATGAAGTAATTATCGATTTATTCAAAAATGAGTTGAGTAATCGAAAATAAAAACAACCAAGTTCTGCATTCAAATAAGACATTCTTGTTATAAATTAAAATACCAACGTTCGCTGATATTTAATACAGATATTTTGGTTTAGAACTCAAATTAAAAGGTTAGTTTACCGTTAATTTGTATCGTTTTTTTTTTTTTTGTAAACGTGTTTTTGTAACGACCAAGTTCTGAGAAATATGTTCAAGATTAACACATATTTTTCCCGCTACCACAAACTATCTAGATTTGGCGTATTTTTTTGTCAAGTCTACTTTTACCGTTTACCTGTTGTCAGCGCCTTAAGAGGGTGCATTGTGGAAGTTGGCAACGACGCAAATAGCTGTCAAATATGAGTTTTTTGTAATTATCGTAACACTGAATATCACTACATATTATAATACAAAGTCCCGCCGCGTCTGTCTATCTGTCTGAACGCGATAAACTCATAAACTACCGGACGGATTTTCACCAATGGACGGAGTGATAAATGAGGAAGGTTTAGGTGTATAATTCATTAAAGTTTTGTGTAAATTGACTGAAATATGACGATGATTGTTGAAGATGTCGGAAAAAAACATGCCAACGCGACTAGGAGCTTTACATGCGTAGGATTCACGATAGTATTTTAATTATTAGTATGATGCTTCTAATTCAAATTCTTTATTGCGAACTAAGTGTACGAATCATAAAGGTGTTTTCAATAGTTAGGGTTGATGAGGAAGTGGTTATGAGGAAGAGGATGCGAATGAGGAACTATTAGAAATACGATTTGAGAAAGCGGATGAGGATGAGGATACGAGGGGGAGGAAGAGGATGAGGAAGATAGAACTTCAATTTGAAAATTAAATAAGAGAAAGATGGGCCCTTTAATATAAAAAAAATACAATTTAATAGTCAAAATTCACAATAGAGAGGTTGAATTTATGAAAAGTAACTTTGAAGCCGTTTCTCCAGATAGACGGTTTCGTAAGGCGCTCACTAGGGACACTTGATGGAGGGGCTGAAAGATACTGGCGACTGGTGACACTTCCTCATAAATTCCTCTTAATAAATGAAGAAGTGGAATAGGAAGAGGAATCGCAAAAAAATTAGGAACTTCCGCAATTATGAGGATGAGGAAGAGGAATCCTCATCAACCCTAATCAATAGGTAGGTTCTTAGGACTTAGTTGCCTGTTAAGGCGATGCAATCGAAATTCTAATAGGATTTGGATGATTTTGGCACAAAAATAGTTTAGGATACTTTTTATCCCGGTAGTACGTTTCCGTAGGATAATTTTCGACTTCCACGCGGGCGAATCCGTGGTGACAAGCTAGTTTATTAATACGGAGACTTTTAAAATGTTTTTTTTACACCTAAAAAAAAAAAAAAATAATAATAATAATAATATAAATTCAACCTTATTCAGTGTTTTTACAGTGTTGCTATACATAACCAATATTTTTTATTTGTTTGTAAAGCTTCAGTGGGTTACGCAAAGGTTTTATGTCGATTGGTGTTATGTGTTCTTTTGTAGCAACCAGAAACTACGTAAGTTTCCTTTGTATGTAATTTTCAGATATTTTTAAAAATAGCACAGGCGATCATTGAAACAAAGTTTTAAGCTTTATTTCTCGTTTTAGTATCATACTTTAGGAAATAAGTGGAGAACTTCTTTTTGAGTTTTTGTGCGAACTGTGATTTAACTTTAGTTGTAAGAGTAAGGGCGGAGTGATAAAAACTGATCAAGTGCCAATCCAACTCGCAAACTAAGGGCTACGCTTCCGGACTATAAAAAACAAATGCGTTCTGATTTCAAGAGATGTGTTAAACCAAGCTTAAACTAAACCAGAGCCGAACCCTGGCTCTGGTTTGGACTGTACATGAGCGGCCTGGTCTCCACGTCACGGGAGCAAGGCACCAGCTGCAGTGCTATTCTGTAGCCATCTCACCGTGAAAACTTAGGTGAAGTGAGCTCGGAGTGAGCTGTCAGTCCCTAGCAGCAGGTGGAATGACAGCTCCCTTCACCTAAGTTTTCACCGTGAGATTATTACAGAATAGACCGGCTGGCCCCGGACTGTACTCACTTGTAGTCCATATGCGGCCACCGCTTGAAGGTCTCCTTCCTCTCGGCCTCGCTGTACATGAGTGGCCTGGTCTCTTCGTCGCGAGACATTGGCACCAGCTCGTTAGCTCGCTGGCCGACTGCGGACGCGATGGCCAGGGCTGGTATCCTTCGGTTCTGCCCCTTTAGCTCCTGCACCACGCCGGTGGTGACCAGCCGGAGCGTGGAGTGCGGTAGGCATATTGTTACTGTACTCCACTGGAAGATTTTAATAAAGTTAAATGGTTAGTTTTATAATATAGCTAGAAGACAGATCAAACTTAGACGGCGAAAATATACCATCTTTCTCCCATTATCAATGCCTGCAATGCATGATTAATTAAAAAAGTAAACATACTGACATTTGCATCGACATTGATTTCATAGGTATTTTGGGGTATTTTTTGTTTCGTTTAATTTTTGTGGCTGTGCATTCTGATATTTGGCAACGTTGCAAATAGCTGTCAAATATTTCGCTGTCTTGATAAATGAATCAATATTATTGAATGGAATTATGAAATATCGCTGTGTAGCTCTATAGTGATTATGAATTGTAATATTATACACTGAATTAGGTGTTGTACTAGTTTTAGTTGCAAAAATGCATTTGGAATATTGCAGTGTTTTCTATTAAAATATCGATTAAGAACCGCAATTACTAATATTTTAGTAGGCACATTTCATAATTTAAATTAGTAACTAAAATTAATAATCAAAACAGCAGCATTTGCGTTGTCAACTGTCAGAATTACACCCTCTTAAAATTAGAAACATTAGTATAAAATGTATTACCTTTTGTGCCTTGACTCCTTTTCTGACAGGCTCTGCGTCGATGGAGTTCTTCAGCTCGTTGATGAAGTCTGTCAGACCCTCGATGGAGTGTGCATCTAGACTCTGGAGACATTGGTACAGCAGCACCGCCTGTAACAAATTAAAAGAAAGATATTTGTATTCATTTGTATAAGAGCCATATAATCGGGAGCAGTGGTGTGGTACAATCGTTGTATGTTGAACCCAGGCAAGTTCTTCACTTTGTGTAATTTATCTCATCACTACTGGTCAAAAAACGGCGAAGGAAAACATCGCGAGGAATCCGATGTTGGAATACAACAAAATATATCGGTCCCACTTAAGTAGTTTGAGAGTATTTCTCTTTCATACATATTTCCACTGTGCATAACTTTATTATAGCTTAGACGCTAGTGTTCCGTCTAGATTAAGCGAGAGCGCACACACAACTCTCCTGCCAAATAAATATAAAAATAATTCCGTAGAAACATATGATTTAGACAAAATAACATTCTAAGTTACTTTTAGTGATTCTTAACTCTTAAAATGTCGATTGCACCCCATGTGTGCAAATAACAATAAAATTCTATTGTGTCGCTAATTTCGCGCGCGACGGGTTAATAGAAATGGATAATCTTAAAATGAAAAGAAATATTAAACCGTTTGACGGGGCAAATATAGTGTGTGGAAACTTAGAATACGTAATTTATTAAATGAACATGAACATCAAAACGAGATTACATTTATTTTGGACTCGGGTGCCTCAGATCATTTAAATAATAGAGAAGATCTAGCACGAAACTTCACGGAACTGAAAAAAATAATTAACCTCAGTTGATAAGAATGGAACATAAATATAAGAGCAACAAAAAGGGCAATATTGCAGTAACCAGCCATTTGGGAATAAAGGGAATGCTACAGAATGTTCTTTTCTGTTCCGAAATTCCTCACAACTTGCCCTCGGTAAAGAAAATGCAACAAGCAGGAATGGCCATTGTTTTTGGTAATAATGGTGGTGTACTAATATACAACGAGGGTAAGATGGTAACAATGGATAAGTCTTTGAACAATTTAATTGGTATCAATTTCAAACTTGAAAAATGTGCCAAATAACTACTTAGTAGCTCATACTTCTGACGTTTTTGCTACGTTTCGATATTATGTTGCGAAAAAAGATATAAGTTACCATATAACAGCATGCCCGTGCGTTAAATGGTATTACCGAAAGAATGATAAAGAACTATAACAGAACGAAGTCGAGCCATGATATCTGTGCTAAACTTGACAAAACGTTCTGGGGCAAGGCTGTGTTGACAGCTACATATTTAATAAATATCAGCCCTACAAAAAGCTAACACTTTGAATTGTGGCATAGTAAAAAAAACATGCGGGGCAGTCTTTGGGGACTGCCTATCGAAGTGAAAACTAAGTAACGATAACGATGACGCGAGTTTCACGCTTTTTGTTCACTCAAAAAGTACACATACATACACAGTATATAGCTCATGGAAAGCGTTCGGTGACGATGTCGCGTTCCAAGATTTTAGTTTACCCAAAAAGTGTTCAACACAACTAAAGAAGTTTTCACTTCAAAAAAACACAACTTAAATATTTAAAGGTTTTCGGGTAACTGTTTATTTTCAGAATAAAACTAGGAAAACCAAATTCGATAAAATCCATAATTAGGAATATTAATTGGTCATGAACCGAATGGTTATAAAGATGTGGTAAACGAACAGTTTGTAAAAGTCAGAGATGTGATAGTTAATTAGATTAATTTCTTGTTAAGCAGACCAGTGAAGTCTGACAGAGTTTTGCCTGAAAATCGTATCAACTCTGATAACTTTGACAGACAACGTAGAGAAAATTTATAAACAGACTGATAAAATACCAGTATCATTAGGTCCACCACCTAATAAATCTGCAAGTGAAATAGATATGCATCAAAACAGTTCTTCATATCAAAATAAGTTGACTTTATCTTGAAATAAACTGACTTCATATGGTCAAAGAAGAAGTGAGGGGACCGTATCTTATAACGAAAATGAAGATCATATTTCTGTGATTTGCTATACGCTAAATCTTTATTATGCAAAATACCTAAATCTTAGAAAGAAATCGCATCCAGGAATGATAAAGTTTTATAGGAAAAGGCTATTAATGAGGAAATTAAATCGCTCATTGATAATGAAACCTGGACACTTGTAGAAATATCATCGATTGTAAGTGGATATTAGCAATTTAAATGAAGAGTTTGGAAAACCACTAAGATATAAAGCTCGTTTAGTAGCTCGCGGTTTAAGTCATGAATATTTGGTTGAATAGAATTAAACTTTTGCACCAGTTGCAAGAATCTCAACTTTTAGATTAATTTATTTTCTTATTAGGGTAAGGCCGCCAAAATTGTCAATTTTTTGTGTGACATTTCTGTCGTTTTTTTTTGCAGTAACTTTTGGTTAAATTATTCAATAATTTGTAGAGAATATCTGAATTATATGTATACCGTCGAAGAATTAGATGATAGACCCCGGCTATGATAATAATATTGTTACGAAAACCCTTGAACTGAGTTGTTTTTTGATAGTTTTAAATATAACATTGGCTTTTACTTTTGTGTTACGATTTATTTGTGTGACGAATTTTTACCCCAAAGCTACTATTTATAGTGCCTAAGTGCAAAACGCAGTATTAATGTGGCAACACCGTAATCTATAAAAAAATTAAAAAAAATGCAGCAGTCCTTGTTTCGCCAGTAAAGAAGCTTAAAGTGCGAGTCACGTTATTGTTTGTTTGTGACAAAAAAATGATTTAGTGTGATTTCTGAAGTAAGAAACAGATATTTTAATGTTATTGTATTATATTTGACAGCGATGAGGTTAAAAGTATACTTAGAACCGCCGATTAGTGCCGAATTGTAATAAATAACCGAAATATAATCTAAAACTGTTGTAAAAATTTAGCTTTTGTGTTGCATTTGTATTACGCCTGTGTTACATTTGTGTCACTTTTGCGTTACATTTGTGTTATTGTAACACAAAAGTATGTGTTACGTAACACAGTAGATCTATAAAGCCGCATGCATAGTGGTATTTGTACTGATTTTGTAGGTATGACAAACTCAGTACTTACATACCTACTTTTTAATAGTGAAAACCTGCCAAGTGAAGTAATTGAGTATGTTTTACTAATTGAGTATGTTTTTCTTCTATTGAAATATAATCGCATATAATATGACAATGCCGTTAACTGCCGCTGAACTACAGAAAAGATATCGTGAAAAAAAAGTACGAATCCTGAAAAATTTCAAGACCATAGGAAAAAATACTGAAAGAACATTACCGTCAATATAAAAATAAAGTAGCCAATTACAACGAAGAACAGAAAGATAAATTACGAAAAAAATGGAGACGATATCAAAAAAAAAGAAAATGCGCCGTCAATATCTCAACAACACGCCATGAAAAACCCCAATCAATGTATTACCGATATTCAAATATTACATAAAACCGTCCAATTTTTTTTTTTATCTAGTGTTATTTTAGGTTATTTATTTAACCATTATGAAACCACCTTTACCCAAAACATGTGTTACTTTTGGGTTAAATTTGTGTAACGGTAACACAAAATCTGTTGTGTTACTTTTGTGATGTATTTGACAATTTTGGCGGCCTTACCCATTAGCTTTTGCTAATCATTTAATTTATTAGACCATCATATGGACGTAAAAACTGCATTTTTAAATGGGACATTAAAAGAAGAGATATTTATGAAAACTCCTGAAGGAATCCCAAATGCAAATGATTTAGTGTGCACATTGAACAAATCGTTGTATGGATTAAAACAGTCTGCACGCTGTAGGTTCCAAATGTAACCAACAGCAAGCTTTAATAGAGAAGGGTTTTCGATACTCATCAGCTGATCACTGTATTTACATTCTAAATGCGGATGACATTCTTAAAAACATTTAAGTTGTACTTTATGTCGATGATCTTGTAATTTCAACGGCTAATATAAATACCATGAATAGTTTTTAAAACTATTTTCACTTCTCATGCTCTGAAAGTGCTTATTTGTGCAGGATATAGGCTGCACAAAATCGAATTTTGTGCACTAGAGCATTAACGTATCTACTCATAAATGTATCTATATTAAGGCAAAGAAAATGAGCCATACAGCCAAACACAATAAGAAGTTCATAGATAGAATTCGTTATTTTATAATATTTAATTTATTTGATTTGTGTTTTTTAAGGCATAAAAGATATTAAAAATTAAATTCAAGTACGGTAGGTTATTTAATTAATTTAAGTAAATTATTATTACAAAATTAATTTAATAGTAGGCTGTATAGGTCTGTAGCCCAACTCCCAAGCCTAATATCAATGTCGTTTAATTTTACTTTGAATTTTAATTAAAGAAATCTTATGGTATACTATTGTTTTATTTCCTCGCAATCGAAGTGAAAAGCAGAGTTTATAACTCGTGCACAAAACCATTTTATCCTCGACATTACTATCAGCCCTCGACTTCAAAAGTCTCGGATAAAAATGTTTCGTTTTGTGCACTCGTTGTAAAATCTACTAGGTATTAATGAACCAGTTTAAAATTGTAGACTTAAAGATATCTGTTGTTTCTTGGGAATCAGAGTCGAAAGATATAATAATAAAGTAACATTAGACCAGAAAACGTACATAGTTACAGTTTTAGAAAAGTTCAACATGAGTGATCGCAAATCTGTCAAAACACCTTTGGAAACTAAAATAGATTCTACCGCATTGAATTCAAATGAAATAACAAAGACTCCTTGTTGGAACCTTATCGGTTGTTTGATGTATTATGTATAATGGTATGCACTCATCCTGATTTGAGCTTTAGTGTAAAAGTCTAAGTAGATTTGCTAACAAAAACAACAGTACGCTTTGGTTATATTTAAAAAGATTTTTGTCAATGGATCTTAAGTTAAATTATATGCGGAGTAACACTATAACTAATGTATTGACTGGCTTTGTTGATATCGATTGGGGAAGTGATGTAAAAGTAAAAGTACAACAGGTTACTTGTTTAAATTATTTGAACAATGCACAATATGCTGGAATACAAAGAGGCAACTCACTGTAGCGGCTTCATCCACTGAAGCAGAGTATATGGCTTTATTTGAGGCTGTTAGAGAGGAACTGTGGCGTAAAATCTTTAGTGACCAGTATCAACATAGAATTAGCCAATGCAATTGCTATTTATGAGGATAGTAATGGGTGTATAAGCATTGCAAGTAACCTTACGAGTCACACAAGATCAAAACATACAGACTTAAAGTACCACTTTTCAAGAGAACAGGCGGAGAAAAATGTTTTTAGTAAATGTTATTATAATGATGTATGTTTCCACAGGTAATCAGTTAGCTGACATCCTAACGAAGTCATTACCGACAGTGCGGTTTTCAGACATAAAAAGGAAACTCGGCATAATTTAAATAAGTAAATAAGTTCTAATTACTTGTAAACTATAAAGAATTGAATTATAGATAAGAATAAATTGGTCTGACTAGGTTTTCCCTAATCCTGTGCATCGAATGGTGGACCATATAAAATTGTGCTCCCAGATAAGGAACATGTGTGATATTATTGTTGTAAATATTATTTGATCATTTATTTATTAACTATGGATGACTTACAGCTAAAATAAACAGAATAAAAAATTGTATGTGAGACTGACAGCCAATTAGTCTTCACTTCAAAAACAGAATGGAAAGAAAGAGTGTGAACAGCACAACACAGCTACCAAAAAAGAGTAGAGAAAAAAAAACAGTATAACTTTCAAGCTTAAACAAAATTCACATTTCATATTAAATACAAGAATAAAAACATGAACATTACAAATATTAATTTTAAAAGCCAAGGCTCAGGCACTTTCTGGCCGAGGACACACCTGTTATGAAAGGATCAAAATCATGCTGCTTGCGCATGCTATTGAAGTTGCTATTTTGCCTGTAGTTCGCAGAGGTAAATGGAACACAAAGAGGATTTATTTTGAGGGGGCGTGTTGGAATACCACAAAATATATCGGTCCCACTTAAGTAGTTTGAGAGTCTTTCTCTTTCATACACATTTAAACTGTGCATAACTTTATTATAGTTTAGAGTGTTAGTGTTCCGTTTGAAATAAGCGAGAGCGCACACACTCCTGCCAAATAAATATAATTAATAATTCTGTAGAAATTATAACAGTCTTTCATTGGTTATCAAAACCCAATGAAGTCCTAGATCCTGAAATTCCAAGACATGTGTGAAATCCACCAACCCGCACTTGGCCCGCATGGTGGATTATGCCCCTGTCCCTGTCACAAAAAGGAGGCTGCTGTGTCCCAGCAGTGGGGACATTATAGGCTGCTTATGCTACTATGCTAATCAGGTCTTGGGAGTCCGTGTCTACACAGTAAGACAGTGGTCAGGGGCAGGGCTGTTCTGCACCGCCCCTACATTAATGTGTATTAAACCTATATGAATTATGTACTAGGTGTGTTAAAACTATTAGAAGCAGAAGACCCAACGGTATAAATCGTGGTATTCAAGCCTTTATCTTACTAAACCAGTATTACTCAGTTACTGGGTTGTAGAGGTCAGATAGGCAGTCGCTCCAAGTAAAATACTGGTATTCAGCTGCATTCGGTTAGACTGGAAGCCGACCCCAATATAGTTGGGAAAAGTCTAGGCCAATTGATTGACTTTGCATTTTACAAATAGGCCAGTCATTGAAGACCGTAGGTCTCAAGAAGTTGCACTGCACTTTTTTGGTATGTTGTTAGGATAGATACCAGTAGTTTAAAACCAAGTTCACAGCTTCGAAAGACCTGTGCTAACTAAGTGGTGCTCGAAAAACCTCAAAATTTTCACTTCTTACAATTTTTTTACTACTTCTAAAAGTTCACCCAGTATATTTTTAAAGTATACAAAATGTTCTTTCTATTTTCATTATGTTTACAATAAACGTAAACACATTTCCCCGAAAACTTTCGCCCCACCGGCCCAATCTTACTTACATCGGATTAGAATAAATTAATTGTAACATAACTAAACGCATTACATTCTACGACACTATCGCTACACCGTATACTTTGAATAGTAAATCGATTGTGCGGTTTGCCCGTCCCAATGCGTAATGTCGTCATCTAAACATTGAGTCATGAACGAAAACATCTTGACTTGATAATATTCTAAACTTTGACCGCGACTTCGAAATTTCCAATACAAACTTCCAGCCTGTACCTAGTGGAATTTCCAAAAAGCCTTCCTTGGTGAAAGCTTACCACATTATAAGTTACATTTTTCGCCTTCGTCGTTACCTCAATGCTGAGGATCACGACCACATTCGACCCGTCTCCAAGTTATGCAGTCTTCTGCAGTGTGGACCGCTATAAAATGTATATGGCATAAATGGTTTGATGGTATAGGCTATGAGGCTATGCATTGTCAGACGGTTTCATACAGATAGGAATAGACCTCGATATGTCAGAAGGTTGTATTTTTAACCCCAACGATAAAACGACCTTCTAACAAGTTGCGTCAGAGCAAAATAGTGCGTGGGTAGCGAGTTCATTTAGCGGCACCTTTAAGGGTACAAAAGTCATTTGCACATAATCTAGTTTTTTTTTTATTTTATATATGATTTGTTCTGGTGTCATTACATCATCATTATTTCAACCGAAAGACACTGTTGCATATAGGTCTACTTGCCCCTAGCATCGCCCCTGGTATCACGGCTGGTCGGGGGCTACCAACAAACAGGGTGAAAAAAAATGAAAATGAAAAAAATAATATTTAAAATGGTTTATTAGTTTCACAAGTAAGTAAGTGTAATAACTGAACAACTAGTGATTGGTATCCGTATTTTAAACCAGCGTCAGACACTACGTCTGGCAATTATGCTGAACTGGTCCTATTTGGCGCAGCCGTTGGCCACACTATACTGTTCTTAATGTTTTTTCAGTTTTTAAAATTATGTGCCTTAAGGATACGCTAGTCGGTAATTCTTCCATAGAAACGCAGTATCGTGATTACTCGTCTGTTTGACGGTGTACGTTCAAAACTAAACATTTTATTATCTAGGCCCTGTGTGTAAACAGAATTGGAAAAAAATATTGGTTTAGAAATTATGAGCGTCGAAACTTCCATGTTCCAACACTAATTTTAACTAGTCTTTGGACGTAAATAACTCCATAATCTATATAATAAGTTCATAAGGTACAGTTTCTATTTTGGCATTTTTTTACTACATAAGTTATTACTTATGTAGTAAAAAAATGCCAAAATAGAAACTGTAAGTACCGTAATTTATTCAATAGTATAAATAATTTTATTTTGAGTAAATACATCCAGTAGTTTTTCCATAATACGCTATACGCCCCAAGGTATGTTCATGAAATTTTAAGCCCTCGTTTTCGTTATAAATGATCGTCTATTTCACTAAATAAATAAATAAAAACTAGATTAACCGCTAGAACGCAACGCCCCCCGCGCGCGCTACTAATTAATACTAAATAAATAAAATGCCCACCAATGAGTTCGAGCTGTGCGTCGACTAGTGTACCCTTAACCTTGGTCAAATAAATTAATTTTCTGTCTTTCTTTTGTTTAGGTAGAGATAATTTAATGCAGTCATGATTTTCACAAGGTATATAAATTATCAACGTTTTTCGCTTATCCGTCCGCGTAATAATTTTGTTGCTTTCTAGGTATAAAATGCACATATTATTATCACGTGCTTCTGCTTATACAGGATACATTACACTTCCGTACAGATATCTAACAGCTGGAATGACGTAACTGTTACAGCCACAGGAATACAAACATAGATTATATTATATAGATGGATATCATGAGACAGTTTTAGATGATGTGAAATAAGACATCAGCAGTATTTTTAGCGTACCAACTAATTATATTACAGAAAAATGCTTTTTAGGCACATTCTTAAACTTACATATCTTCTAGGAGAAGACATCATATCATCATTTAGGAGCATGAGGAACGTGGTGTAAAGTTCACTCATCCACCATAGAAAAGGGAGGATCCTCCGACCAGACGGGTGGATTATTAAAGTGACTAGCTGCCCGCCCCGGCTTCACACGGGTAGCACTAACTAAGTACTTATCTACGGTGCACCTACCTACCCTACCCTACCTACCTTACCCTACCCTACTCTACTCGACCTATCTTACCCTACCTACCCTACCCTACCTAAAACCTTCTCCTGACAATAAAAACCACAACAAAAAAAGAATTAGCGAAATCGGTTCAGTTATAAATAGTGTAACTAACACGACTTTCTTTTATATAGGTACATATTATATAGATTATGGAGTTATTTTGGTTGCAGTCGACTAAAATAGTATCAATTCCTCCAAATAGGCTAAAACACGCCCTCTATGATTGAGCAAAAGTCTAATTAGTCAGATAGAATTAGCGAAAAAATCTTGAAAAGTCCATGAAATTCCAGTAGGACCTTTTTTTTGGTGAAGATTCAAGTGAAAGGAATTGGTTCCCATAATAATTATAGGCGAATAGAGGGAGGAAGGGTGCCAAAAAAAATTGTAAAAACCCATCGAGATATAAGTACTAACGTTAGTACTTATATCTCGATGTAAAAACCAGTTGTCGCTTCTAGAGCAAACACTCCAGCTCGGACAAAAAAAAGTACAGTCCGTCCGTTGAGAGAATGAGTTCCTGACAAAACCATCCGGTACCATCGAAGAAGTTCATATCTATACACCGTAAGGACTATTTCTACTTGCAGCGCTCGGTTGCTATAGAACCGGGGCGGTAACAGATGTGGTCATCACGTTCAAGGGATTTTGTTTTCAAACTGCTTGGATATAAAGTTCTTCGATGATACACAGATTCACGTCATCATGCGTGCTATCCTGAACTGAACTAGCGGTACAGCTATGATTGATACTAAAAACCCTTCGGTACTACAATAGCAAAGTACGATTTCTTACGTACTAACACTTTATTGATCGTGCCTGGGCAAAAGATTTGATACCTAGGTAAGTAGGGCAAGCTATTCTGAATAGCTTACCAACAGCTAGCAAATTGTAACCTGGCGTTTGTTAAAGGCAGGTGATAAATAGACTCGCGCCAATACCTTACATCTACAACTGTTATCGATGAAAAATGAATGTAGAATCGGGAAATAAGATACCTAAATAGGCCAGCAAAATAAAAGTACATTTACCGTATTGTGAGTGTGGCCTGAGTAGTTAAATATTTGACATAGTTCGTCTGCGTCTTATGTTGAAATGTTGAAGGGTTCCGTAGTTGGGATGAATTTATCCCAAGAAAAAACTGAACATTGTAGTTGAAAAACATGTTCTCCCATGCGGAATGTATGGGAGAACATCTTGAATAGAAGCTATAAACTGGTTTTTAACATTTTTACCATTTTTTTTAGCACCTTGCCTCCCTCTATTCACCTATAATTTTTATGGGAATCAATTCCTGACACTTGAATCTTTACAAAGAAAAAAAACCGGTCCAATAGGAATTTCATGGACTTTTCATGATTTTTTCGCTAATTCTATCTGACTAATTAGACTTTTCCTCAATAATAGAGGGCGTGTTTTAGCCTATTTAGAGGACTTGATAGTATATATTTAGTCGACTGCAACCAAAATAACTCAATAATCTATATATAAAAGAAAGTCGTGTTAGTTACACTATTTATAACTCAAGAACGGCTGAACCAATTTCGCTAATTCTTTTTTTGTTATGGTTTTTATTGTCAGAAGGTTTTAGGTAGGGTGGGTAGGGTAGGTAGAGTAGGTATGGTAGGTAGGATAAGGTAGGTAGGGTAGGGTAGGGTAGGGTAGGTAGGGTAGCGTAGGTTAGGTAGGGTAGGTAGAGTAGGGTAAGTATGGTAGGTAGAGTAAGGTAGGTAGGGTAAGGTACGTAGGGTAGGGTAGGGAGGTAGGGTGGGTAGGGCAGGTACGGTAGGTAGGTAGGGTAGATAGGGCAGGTAAGGTAGGTAAGTAGGTAGGGTAGGTAGGTGCGCCGTAGATAATTACTTAGTGCTACCCGTGTGAAGCCGGGGCGGGCAGCTAGTCACAGTAATATTATAAAGGCGAAAGTTGGTGAGTGTGTATGTTTGTCTCTTTTTCGTATCAAATAGTAAAATCTATTTTAAGCTTCGTGCAGACTAGTGCGACGCGACACCGTTTATTGCTATACCGTGAAGTTTTCTTGGAAACTGTATTGTTCGAGTCGCGTCGCGCTGGTCTGAACGAGGCTTTAATCAGAACGAAAGGCACATACTGGTGATAAAACCGCATATTTCACTTACTTCTGCCTTTTTCCTGCTGAATTTTTCCCTACCTATTTACACCGCATATGAATACAATTAGACTTAGTTCACTATAAATAAATAATATTGTAACCTTTCCGCTTTGGTCGAAACTGCACTATTTTATTATTTAAAAAATTATCTTAGCTAATATTGTTGCAAACTTCTATGAAGCTTGTGTTGTGTTGTCACATCTTTAATAGTACGACTGGGAATGCAACTTGCAACCTTTCGCAAGCAGCTTCCGCGCGTAGTAAACCATTGGGCTATTGCCTTGAATAATTTTAGGAGAAGGAACCTAAAAGCATTAATTAATAATGTACCTACATGCATTGTTGTGTATAATGTAACTAGTTTTCAGTTAAGCGGTAGTTAGGTCATTATTTCTGAACACACTATCATGCCGCCTACACGTCACCTAACATTTATTTTATCATACTTTTTTTTTTTAAGTGAGACGATAAGCCTGCCCTAAAGCAGTATTAGCTGTAATCGATCATATCCTGTCACACCAACTAGTTTAATTTAGAACTTCCTACAGTAGTCCAATGCATCGTTTGCTATGCATATTTCCAATTTACTTGCCAAATAAAACGACGGTAAACAGAGGTGTATTTCGGCAGTTATGTTTAAAGGCTAACCATACAGTCCCTCGTTTAATTTAACGCCCTGTATATGAAGAGATCACTCTCAACAGACGAACCTGGGCAGTGGCAGTGATAACATACACGAAACAAACAAATAAATAAAATTGAAGCGTCTGTTTGTAATGTCAAAATAAAAGCTTTTTACTAAATGCATATTAGAGTATATAGTTACAGTTCTATTACAAAAAATAAATTTTAAAATTGTTGTGTCTGTGTCTGTTTTTCCGGCTAATCTCCGAAACGGCTGGACCGACTGTGACGGGACGTTCACTGGCAGATAGCTGATGTTTTATAGAACTTAGGCTCCTTTTATTTTAGAAAACGAGTTGAGGGTACACGCAGCCGGAGCCATGGGCGGCAGTAGTCTCATATTATGTATATAGCCTTTTACTTCCATATAACAGAGCTGCAGGGGTGAGTAAATCTGCTAAAATAATTCCTAAAGGGAAAACTAAAAAACATAATTAATTTTGACTAAAATAAACCAATTATAATTTTATGCATACTCATGGTTAATTAAAAGTAAACACCACACATTTTTCTTTTTTGACACCTGGCTATTATGATCTACAACATCTTTTCATTCAAACGCTGACGCGTTTACTGTTAAAAACGTGTAGGTAATTTTAAACACAACGTGTGATCGATTTAATTTCCAAAAACCAGCGTGTTTTACGTTAGGGTCCAAAAGAGGAACTTCTTTATCATTCTCTAATCGATTATGAGATGTTTCCATTGTCAACTATTGATGCTTCCATGTCATGCTTACTATCGTTTGAAACCGCTGTATCGCGCCTTAGGTATATGCGCGGCGAGACGGGGAGCAGTGCAGGGGCCCTACCACCACTTCTTTTAGCAGTATTATTTTAATCTTACGTGAGCGTGGGAAGGAGAAGGAGCTAGACGTCCTGTATAGCTCCGCTTCTTTCTCGCACTGAAGTAAAATCAATAGTTATTTGTGCAACAAGAGAGCAAAGTTGTTTTTTGCTGCGAGTGTTGATTTTGAATCCCGAGTAAGCGAAGGATTCTATAATTGAATCACGAGCGTAGCGAGTGATTCTAGGTTAGAATCCTGAGCGCGGCGAGGGATTCAAAGACACGAGATGCAAATAACTTTGCTCTCGTGCAACACATACAACTTTTCACCTCAGCAGCGAGAACATACAACATAGTTTAAAAAAAACCCTGTCCGATCCGTGAGGGTGTTGTTAGGTATCGGACTGTTAGCATATTTATGAGGACATTTTCAGGAAAACAGAAAAAATAATCCCTACATTTTTTTTCAATGGTGAATTTGAACGAATTTTACATTTGGTGCGGGTGGCGGCCGTCGTTTAGCGGGTGTCTAAAAGTCATAAGTTATGAATTTTGCAATTTTTATGGATTTGGGGTAATTTTGGAACTAAAAATGTGTATTTGAAATACCAATAACTTTTTTACTATCAATAATAATAAAAAAAATACTGTTTTGTAATGTTACTGCAGTACCATATGCCCATTTTCCCCAGATTTTCGGATAGAACATTTTTTTTTTTACATAAGCTTCATCACCTCGTATTTTGCAGCCACCATCTTGGATTTATATGTTGACCTCACTATCGACTTTAGCACCCTCGAAAACTATGAAAACGACACCCATGTCGAAAAATTTGAAAATTTTCGCAGCGGCCATCTTGGATTTACATTTTGACTTCACTATCGGCTTTAGCAACCTTGAAAACCATAGAAACGATACCCATGAAGAAAAATTTGAAAATTTTCGCAGCCGCCATCTTGGATTTACATTTTGACCTCACGGTCGGCTTTGGCACCCTTCAAAACTATGAAAACGACACCCATTATGAAAAATGTGAAAATTTTCGCAGCCGCCATCTTGGATTTACATTTTGACCTCACGGTCGGCTTTGGCACCCTTCAAAACTATGAAAACGACACCCATTATGAAAAATGTGAAAATTTTCGCAACCGCCATCTTTGATTTTCATTTCGACCAAATTCACACTTACTATCTCTCTCTTTCTCTTTGAATTAGAAGAAGACAGTCGCAAGCGCCTTTTCGCGTGACGATATCTGCCACTGCACTCTTACCCCAAGCCGCTTAAGAACAACGTTCCAAAAATTTAATAAAACAGAATTTAAATAAAACCAGATGATTTGCAATTTTAATGGTTTAAGTATATCCGAACGTTTTATTGTTTGTTTCTTTTTTGGGCCTAGTAGGTAGATAAGGAATTTTGAAATCGAACTTCGAATCGATTTGTTTCTATCTCTCGCTTTTTTCGTATCGAAGTGAAAGTGACAAAACTAATTGAAGTTTAAATCTTTAGAATTTTGTGAGTAGACCCAACATTGCTGTCGGCATTTAAAAAAAAATAATTAAAAAGTTACTTTGTCTCACGCTCGCAGCAAAATCGAATTTTGCTCACTGTTTTTTGACAGCAAAACCTGCTTGTTTGAGGTGCTGAGGTGAAAAATAATAATGCTAAAAGAGGTGGTGGTTGGCCCCCAGGTCGGTCATTCGTCAACGCTCTCGGCGTTCCGCCCCCTGCTTCGCCACGCATTTTAGTGGTCAAACTAAACCGTTAGATAATAATGCGTAATACATATGTAACGTGAAAATGATGATAATTATTGACTGGACATGAAAGTTTGGAAGTAAAAAGAGAAGGCATTCACCCAGCATTGGGATATTACAGGCTAAAATAAAACCCAAATATTGAATTTATATCATACCGTAACTCTTTGAGGCCGAATATTGAATTGGTCTCAAACAGTAACAATACCTTGCTGTCAAATGTTTAATTTTAATTTCCTAAGGACCATATCACACTGGCGATTTGCGAGCGTGTTTCCAGCGTGGCGATTGTTAAATGAGCTTGCTGCGTGTGCGTAGCGAGTAAGCCACGTGTGTGCAAAGAGTTCGCCGCTTTTACGGGACAAGAGCGATTTATCTGAGTACACAAACGAGAGCGAGACAAGCGAGTATACAATATTGTGAAAACGCGGCGAACACGTCGCGTGGTCGCGGCTAGCTCGCTTAGCACCCGCGGAGAGCAAGTTCACAAATCGCTTCGCTGCAAACACGCTGGCAAATCTTCAGTGTGATAACGTTCAAAGGGATTGCCCTATTATCACATTTACGAGATAAATTTTAATTCACCTTTAATTGTTGCCACCGAGCCGCAGGTATCATTACAAGGAAGTAAGCTTTGCGGCTATTTGAAGTAGCTGTGGTTGTGGTTTTGCCACCAGTAACCGCACTAGTTTAATTATTTTATAAATATTTGATGCAAAGTAAAGTATACATTGACAAACTTTTTTTTTAATTGTGGGAAAACTGACTGTTTATAATGAACAGTCACTTTCCTTACAAACATTTTCGTGGATTTATTATTATAACATGTCCAGCCAGTACACTGGGTAGTCAGCTCTGCGTCCAACCTCACTGGCTGGTTAATCTAGCCACCATAGCTCCAAACGCAATAAAACAAAAGACGATCGTCAATAATTAATACTTGCTCAATATGAATTTACATCCATAATGTAGCCCGCAAAAAGTTACTAAATAAAAATAAATAAGAAACATTTTGCCATTAAATATAAACTCTAACATCACAATTTACAAACTAACTAAATCTGTGTATTTTAATTAGATCAGCTGAATGTATTATATATTATAAATAATTTATTATGCTACAACAAACTAATTATGTTGAAAGTTATGTTCATAATTTAATGTTTATGATCACATGCATACAATCAACATTTTATGAATATAGCACTATGTACTGTTCTTTAAATCAATGGAAAAAGGTGTATTATGGCATGTACATGTCAATATTTCACAACTTATATGGCATAGTGAATTGATTAATGATCCATAACCAAACACATTCTTTCAGTTATCCATTTCACCTAATTTTCTATATAACAGCATCTTATTAATCAAGATTTCAGATGGTCATACAAACGATTTGGAAATGCTATAGACAATCCCAACTAAGCATACTTATTTGCATTACCTATTTTTACACTGTACACAAAATATGCGATTTGATATGGAGTTGCCGATACCAGACCATATTATCTACCTATCTTTACAGGGTAAACCTTAGAGCATTGGTCCTGTCAGGATTCAGTTTAAAAGCTGTAAAGGTTCTAAATAGGCCTAAGAGAAAAGTAAGATCAAGGTTCATAGAATCAACAAGTTTTCTTATTTTTACTAAATATTATAGTGTTTAAAAATGTAATTCTATTTCCATTGCAGTAATCTGACGAACAGAACTCATCCATAGAGTTTGATTCCTGGATGAGACTCACACAGACCAGGGAAGCATGGCACAAAAGGAGGAGGGCTGTATTCAGCAGTGAATGGAACATGGCTGTCAATGATGATGATTCAGTATGAGATGAGTTTGCCTTGATGATAAAAAAACAAGCTTTTACATTTATTTGTCAAGACAAAAAAATAACAACCATAATTAGAAAAGCGATTAACAATCTCAATCAATAACTGCAACTTACATTCACTGTTAGAGTGAACAATCTAGATAGAAATTGATAACAGATCCTCAATCAATCAAACTGCAGATGCACAGAATATAGTTTAATAGAGAAATAATTACCCAGCCTTTGTTCTATCAGAATCAGTTAATTTCATAAGTACATTCAAGTATTGTGAAATTAATTACAGGAAGAATAAAGAGTAACAATAGTCAGTTCAAATATAGATAAGATATTGATAGACATCTAGTATAGGTATCTACAACCTCATCATGTTTAGTATTGCATTCGTTCTTGCATAATTTCAAGTAATTAGTTTTTTATTTTATGATTGTTGTGTGCAGCGATGCACTGTGATAATGAAAATGTTTAGTTTAGTAATTATTTTTACCTTGTAACAGTATAATCTCCATGTTCAAATCTTAGAAGCGGCACATTTTATCGGACTGCTAGCAAAATTTTGGTAAGACCATTTCTCATAAAATTTATGCTTACATAAAGCTAGTTCTCATTGTTTGTTGTAGGTGCAAATAAAATATTAAAAAAATAAGATAGGATGCCAAAATTCAAAAGAGAAACCTGAAAACTTGTAAACATTCACAAAACTAACATAAAGTTCACATAAATGACTAAGGATATTGACATTAGCATCTCATTTACATTAACTTATTGTTATCATGATTGCACTAAGTGCACAATATCGATAATTGGTGATACAAAGTATTGATCAGAAAATATAAATGTGAACATACCTCGGATAACACAAGCTCGATCCTTATGATTTTGTCGGGCTGCGACGACGGCAGCGGGCGCTGGAGTGCCGTGTGGAGAAGCAGCACTCCATTGTAGTCGGTGCGCGCACCAACCCCGCTGGTGTCCCACACGAACACCCGGTCCGCACCCCCCGCATACTCCACACCAAGCGTACCACCGTCATCTTCAAACACAAGACAACACTTCAATCCGGCATAAATGGAATTGTTTATTGAGAACTGTCAAATCGAGAAACAATGTAGGGCACTGAAAAAAGTCACTGCCAACTATCCGTGACTAAAATGACCCCTAATCCTTCCAAATACAACATGATTAGTAACACAAATCAGTATAAATCTTTTGTTCGCAGATTATTAGCGTCTTACTTACCCGCTGACAGACAAGAAGACTGCAGTATCACACCCGAGTTCACATCCAAAACGTGTACACCACCTACGTCAGTCTTCACCAATATTATATTTAAGTTGCTATGATAAGTTAGAGAAGTAACAGGAAAGTTCATACGTATATAACCATCTTCTCGTAATATCAAAGAATCATCGCCCATCGTGGCCGTGAACACATCTGTCTACACTACGTAAACGCCATTTGTAATTGTATTTTTTTATGTCAAATATTTTAAGAGTGAGTGGCCAGCTACAAAATTTAAAAAGAAAAAATGAAGACAAGCTTTGAAGAAAATACTGGCGCAGATTTTTTAATTACCCAAAGATTCCTCTTAAAAATAATGCGGTTTGGTTGAATATGTCTTTGCTTGCGAATAATAATGTTTTCCTTGCGTTTTATCACCAATATTTTGAACATGGTCGATGTTAGAGTTGCTAGAAAAAAATATGTGTTTTTGGTTATATCATAGACAAGAATTGTAAACTTTTTATGACTAAAGACAACATTTCAAATGACCTTTAGGCTTTTTAGAATAGCATTTTATTTGTTTTTCATGGTCGCTATTTCAATCCACAGATAACTGCCGCGCATTAATGCATTATTTCTTTGAAACACGTCAGAATACAATACACTTACATACTGGTTTCGGTTCGACCCGCGAACTTATTTCCAATTGCCTTTGTTTTGTTTGCTAATTTAATGAATTGCTATTTATTGAAATTTTTAGATTTTTTAGATTCAAACCTGCAACCAGTCCTCAATAGCCCAATCCGGACACTATCCTGCAGTTTGTTTTAAATTCAATGTCGACTTTGAACATGCACTCACACGGACCACGGACCGGTAAAGCCCCAGCTGTCACTTTTATGCGACATCGAAGCCGACACGACCTTCAAGCCTCGCACTGCCAAATGGTGACTACAGAGTACGTTGTAAGATAGCGACGGTGACTCACACAGCTTTGATCTCTGTTTTTACTTAGGAATAAGGGCTAATATAGCCTGTGGGCAGTTTTACTCTATGGCCTGACGGATTCTCATCAAATCAAAAATATCGAACCAAAAATCGCGTTTCCAAACGATGTAATTTCAGGGCCTATCTGATATTCACAGCATTGTAGAAAGTAATCATCCCTTTCACAAACTGTTATCAGAGTACTCAGATGATACCAAACCTACGCCATTTAGGGATGACGATAACAACAAGGTATTGCATCATACCGAGACAACTGGACCACCTGTTGTTTGTTTGCCGTTTCGCCTCCTCGCGCCACTCCCGTATGTGCGTGAGGACTTTTGCGGCCTCCAAATCTGCGGTCTGGAGGCCGCCATTTCACTGGAGACCGTGTGGTATCCTCAGATCAGCCCGATGGCTATGACCCTTTGGGACGCGTTAAACCGGCGACTGGCCGCCGCCTCAAGGAACGCGCCCACACCGGTGCTGCGTAAAGGGTTATGGACCGCATGACCCCCACTTATAACCTCCGGCAGAAAGAAGGAAAGAAAGAAAGAAAAAGTATTTATTGAGACAAGCACAAGAGATATCAATTAAGCTATTTTTAATGAGTGTGATTAAAAATAAAAACAAAGTAAACTTAAAATATAGCAAAAAGTCCTGTGCGAGGCCAAAAGGCTCCTATCTCAGCATGATGCTGCAACATTTAATAATAAATGTCGCAGCGCTGGTATTCTGATATGGCCCGCAGTGATGTCGCGGAAAGATAAAAAAAAAAAACATTAAATAAATAAAGTCCGCCTGTCTGAATCCAAGGTATTATCAGTTACTTGTCTATGCCTTTAATTAGTGTCTGTGGCATCGTTAAGAGAGAGAAACGCAGATAATTATATCTCTACTCTAAGCACAGACTAGTCCGCAGTGTGACCATATGTGGCAGTTTCCTGCCTTTTTGGCAGGATTGGCTTCCAATTTTAGCCGCCGCGCCGCACGGTGGATCGAAAATGGGCTGTAGAAGACATAGGATCTCGATTTCTTAAATGTTATTTTTTTTGCTGGAAATGACTTCTGCTGATCATTACTGTTCTATAAAATGTCATATGAAGTAAATGTGTGCACAAATGGAAGAGTTATAATTTTTATAAGAAAAAAATGTATGGAGCTAGTATGAAAAATCGAATTATCTCCTAAACGGCATGTTTAACCGTACCATCCCTGGAGGTGGTCATAGTGCTAATTATTTATAATTTTTTGGTTGCGGATTTGACGAAAAATTTAATGCCGTTTTTTTAAAAAAAATCGTCAAAATATTTTTATTTATTTTTACATGTAAAACGATCCCTTTTAGTGTCCAAGTTAAAAAGTTCGATATGTTATTAACCCAAATATTAAGAACACACAAAACAAGAAAAATTAAATAAAAAAATTGCTGTTTTTTGACACATTTTTATTAATTTAAATAAAAAAAGATTACCAAACTCTTATTTAAGTAACATATAAAGTTATATTATACACAAAATAATTTAATTGAAGGAATTAATACTAAGCATTTGTAAAATAAAGTAAAATAAATAAAAAAAAAGACAAAATATCATTAAATATTACAAAAAAAAAAACCAAACAGACTCAAATACAAATTTACAAATGTATAATTTTTTTACAAATTTTCCTTATCACTCTCGTTGTCAGACTCCAATTCTGAGTCAGCATCCAGATTGGATATGTCCAAAAACTCGAACTCAGTTTCCTGAAATTGAATTAAGTCGAGAGTTTCAGCAAAAAAGCTCTGCTTTTTCTTGGCATCTAACTTAGGCCTTTGTGCACTTAGCAAAGGATCCGAAGAAACAACAAGCATATTTAAAATGTCTTGATTGGAATCCTGCCTGCTTCTTTTCCGCGAATGATGTTCTCGAAACCTCCTAAAATCTTTGTTTCGAGACTCTGAGGCTTCTTCCGAGAGAGTCCCAATCGGCACAATATTATTTTTCTCGATTATGTCAGCCCCATGGATTAATAATTTATGAACGGTTGACGACATGTAGTACCAGTCGTATAATAATACGTACTTTTCTGCTGTTTTGCGGGCATAATCTCTAAATTTTATTATATCGACCTGCTCTCCAGATGTAATTGCTTGTAAAATTACAGCAAATCTTTTGATGAGGTCTTCATCCAAACCGGTTATAGCTGCGGTTTTATTAGGAAACTCAAAGAATTTTCTTGCAGTATTCCCGTCATTGGTGGTTCCCGAGCCTTGTTTTACTATATCAATCAACAGATTGAGTTCATCTTTGAATTTATTTTGAATTATTTTCTTCCTTGTCTGTAGCATTTCTTTGTGCTCATCACTTCTCGCTGCCCACCGTTTGAAGTCGAGCCTGTATGCAATGTGTAACAGACATTCCATACAATTTATACGGGCGTGTAGGGATGACAAGCCTAATTCATAAAGGTCAGAACACACAATTTTTGATGTTACAGCATCTAAGCGGTTCATTTCTGTAGGCTTTGCTAAGCACAGGTAGCACGATGCATTTGATCTAGCTTCAGAAAGGTAAGTGCAAACTTTAGCGTCGATCATCGTCATCATTAGTTCATGAGTCACCCTATTATTATTATTGCACTCTGTGGGGATAAGGGCCTCAATTTCTTCATCCATTTGTTTTTTCAGCTCAAGGACAACTGCTTCACTCTCCTTTACAAAAGTAAACTGAACTGGACGACAATACAAAACTGAGCATGGTTTTGGGTTCGTCCATAAGATGTTGTCTCCATCTGTCAGTTTAAGTGGCACCAAGGAGGTCATAAAAATGCTCGAGTCATCTTCCTCACCCTCCATTTTCTGCTTGTATCGGCTTTGGTTAGAAGCACCATCAAATCCCCACTTGGATATCAGCTTCAACTGCTTGTTATGCTCTTCCTTAGAAAGGCTTTGAAGGATTCTTGTAACTGTGATATCAAGTAAAGCTTGAAGTGTAATCCTAGCCGATGAATCAGTAACTGTCACTGATTGCTTCGGAGGGTAGCAATCAAGCTTAGTTTGTTGCACTTTATAGTAAGATGGATAAATATCCTTAGCACCTTCCCGAATGGCAGCCTCTCGCAACGTAATATATTGCCACTTTGAGAGTTTTAGCGAAAGAAGCAATCCAAGCGCCTTTTCTGACGTAAATATGATTGTTTTCGCTGGTTTCTTAAGCGTTTCATTTAATTTAGCGGCTGCTTCAGGATTTTTCATCATGTATTCGATGACAGAGGCGATATCTCCATGCCCTTCTTCTTTTAAACGTGCTGCAGCTGCATATGCCAATTCACTGGAATCTTCGCCTGTGTGTTCATCAGATCTTCTCTTTTTTTGTTTACTTCCCAGATCTTCGAATGGTTTACGGGATCTTTTCGTCATTGTTCCAATGGACGTTGATGTCAACGGTTCTGGAGAGACTGAGGGCGCTCTTGGTATCTCATCAACACTTGGTTCTTGATTAACTAAAGTTTGCACAAAACTCGGCCAATCAATATTTGCTCCCAACCAATTCTCGTACTTTCTCCTGAAATTATCAAGGAATCGGTTGGATTTCTGCCACCTTTGTAAAGCGGCTCGCGTAAATCTCCGACAAAATTCTTTGAGAACAACACGATCTTCGTCAGACAGGCAATCGCCTATGCGGGATACAACTGCACTGAACAATACTTCATGATCAAATGAAGTACTCTCACTTCGTAGAAGAACAAACAAGTCTAAATTCGTGATTAAACTTTCCATTCTAAGATTTTATAGTCGCAGATTTAGTGTTAGCAGTTACACAGTTGTGAACAAACTAAATTATAAAACAAAACTTTAGCCCTTTTATTGCAAAACGCCAATAATTAGGTAACTACCCTCATTCGTTATCTTCTCATTAGCTAATGAAAATTTATAATTGTCACTAACTATTCTTAGAACTCATAGCACTGCTAATTAACAAATTAGCTTACTTATCAAGAAAAGTTGAATGTAATCCATAGTTGGCATTGTCGTGAGATATTGAAAATCATTAAATCACCTATAAAGACTCATTAGAAGACCTAATCAGTGTAGTTACTTAATCACTTCTTTTCGGACTCATTAGAAGAGTAAACAATTGGTAATTTGGTTGTATGAAAGGTTTTAAAACTCATGATGTGTTGATAAATATCTAGCTCAAACATAGTTGTCTACGTGTGGGTGTACTATAAACCTCTGCCAACTCCTTCGGAAATATAGGAGTGATGCTATTTTATGTTACGTGTAGTTAAAAGTCCGTGTTCTTCAACATAAACACTAAAATGAATAGTTTCATATGAAAAAACAAATAAAAATATTTTGACGATTTTTTAAAAAAAAACGGCATGAAATTTTTCGTCAAATCCGCAACCAAAAAATTATAAATAATTAGCACTATGACCACCTCCAAGGATGGTACGGTTAAACATGCCGTTTAGGAGATAATTCGATTTTTCATACTAGCTCCATACATTTTTTTCTTATAAAAATTATAACTCTTCCATTTGTGCACACATTTACTTCATATGACATTTTATAGAACAGTAATGATCAGCAGAAGTCATTTCCAGCAAAAAAAATAACATTTAAGAAATCGAGATCCTATGTCTTCTACAGCCCATTTTCGATCCACCGTGCGCCGGCATGATTGGTTGACGTTTTAGAAAATTTGCAGTTTTTGGCAGGATTGCAGTATAGAAAATAAATGTTCCATAACAGCATCTTCAATTTTCGAAAATAGCAACCCTAAAATCAGATCGTAGGGAATTCCCCTGTACTTCTCGTGTTATATTAGTAGAAAGAAAGAAAGAAAAGAAAAATATTTTATTTGGGACTCACACAGGAAATAAAACAATAGAAACACATTAAAACTAACAAAATCAATAAAACAAGTTAATAAAATTAGAATAAAACAACGTGGAACAGAAAAAGAAAACCTGTCCGAGGCCAAAAAGGCTCCTATCTCAGCATAATGCTACGATATTTGAGAAAATATAAACAAATATTTGTTTGTATCTCATTCAACTAAGAACATTAATGTAAGTAGTTTTAAAGTTGATAATTGTTGAATGTAAGGAAATGTTAAATCATATGAATAAAGCCATGTATAAAGAGACTAGCTTCCAACCGCGGCTTCACCCGCGCGGTGTGTCGGTAAAAAGTATCCTATGTTCTTCTCTAGTCTATCGCCCCCGTCTTTCTCCTTGCCAAATTTTGTCAAAATCGGTTCAGTGGCGCATACAGAGTTACTTTCAAATTTATAATATTAGTATGGATAGAATATGAGGCTAATTGCCATGTTTTATTTACATTTGACCTAAGTTATAAAACAAAATATCTAAAACAAGTGTTTATATTATAATTTTAACTACGAATACTACTATTACAACGCTAAACGAAGTTGGCAATTTTTTGGCATTTTTTACTCGAGGTTTTGGCAGGATTTGGCAGGTTTAAAACAAAGCTATGGCAGGATCGGTGATTTTAAGATGGCCACACTGCTAGTCCGTCTCAAGAAAGAAGTCTCGCGGCAATAAGTGGAACTAATTACCTATTATTATGTGTAGTTAAAGTTAGCAAAATTCCGACAATAACCCTCCTACAACCACATACAACTATAAAGATTGTGGATTTTATTAACCAGTGCCTGTACTACTTAATGAGATGTGGAGATAAATAAATATTTATGAATCCGTCTCCTACGACAAGTGGCGCCGCCTCTGCGAGACTTCTTTGGTGAGATGGAGTTTACTTAGAGATATGACTCTAAGTAGTCTGTGGGTGGACGCAGCGCCGACAGCGGTACTCTGTGAACACCGGTAAAAATTGTTTACAATACGGCTGTTTATTGCTCATTATACACACTTTTACGAACGTTTAAAAAGTTGTAAAAAAGATGTCGAAAACGTTGAGCTCTAATTTTTGGTCCTAGAACCCATTCTAGGACCAACATTTAGAGCTCTGGGTAAACAAGGAACCGAAGACGTTAGCCAGCGAAAAAGGGTCTAGGCAGAGGCACCGATGTATAGCAAGAGTTATCCTTTATGGAACTGTTTTTTAGTTTTTTTCTTTTGAGGTATGAAACCCCAAAAGTTAACGAATTTTAGCCGTCTCCTAGAATAAATCTAGGTCTATCTTGAAAACCTGAAAAGAGATCAATTTATATTCCTATGCATGAGCGCGCACACAATAGTAACTAAGAATAAAAACGTCTTGATTTCGAACTATTATTCCGCAAGTAAACTTGATCGAACATTTTTATCAAAAGTAAAGTTTGAATGAATGTAGAAAAACCCCGCTTATGTCTCGATCCCGTGAGAATATCGAGATAAAAAGTATCCTAGGTGTTAATCCAGGTTATAAACCACCTGTGTGCCAAATTTCATCCAAATCCGTTCAGTAGTTTTTGCGTGAAAGAGTAACAAACATCCATCCATCTTCACAAACTTTCGCGTTTATAATATTAGTAGGATACGACGAATCCATTCCTTTGCAACTATGCTCCTCTCATAACTTCAAACTTCTCACAATTGATCTGAATACGGAAGCTCTAACTCATAAACTACAAATAAATCAGAAGGACATTTGACTGAGGAGCTAAAAACTTAAAAAGTAAAGTGTTAAAGGATGAAAAGGATCTTTTTATATCACCCTCGGCTTCTGAGAAGGAAGTGCCACCGCATCCTTTTGAGATCATTCAATTAACCGTGAATGGATTCATTTATACGCTTTTTTTCGGTCAAAAATAGGACCATCCTCTTGACATTGGTTTGATAAAAAACATGCGGGGCAGACTTTGGGGACTGCGGAAAGAAGTGAAAACAGTATACATATAGCTCATGGGAAGCGTGAGGTGACGATGACGCGAGTTCCATGATTTTTGTTCACCCAAAAAGTGCTCCACGCGCCTAAAGAAGTTTTCACTTCAAAAATGTTGCTATGTGTGTAACCTTTTCATCTCTTGAACAATTTTCTTTAGTGTAAGTACTTCTTTCTGTGCTGTATTTTCTCTATTAACTTAACCCTAGCCTGCCTAGTTAAATGTATGTGCCAGAGCTATCTAGTATAAGTTTTTACCAACCGGGAGACCTACGATTCCCCGACATTTTTTGTTAGTAAACTGACCTTATCATAACGTAATGTTATTATTGTAACCTTTTTTTTGTCAAATGTTCTTACTTCTATTCGTCTAATGCTAGAAGCTTGGTCTACATATAGACCTCTATCAGGGTCTACTGTATCCACAGAACAAATTACTTTATTTAAAACACACTTTCGAATAAGTTCTTTACTACACTGGACAGCAAATAAACCGAGCCACCCGCTACCGGGTGGCTCGGTTTATTCGATTCACTCGGCACTCTAATTCGATTTTCTCAAAAACTAAAAAAGTAATAAAAGGATGACAAGAAGAGTTTTGTGGCAGAAGGCGTTTCTAAGACTCCTACCGTTATTTGGGAACTCGACGGTGGCGCGTTCCGAGGACCATCAAACCACATGGCCTCGGATTTGTGCAGGGCCACCTCGAGTCCCAATTGCCAGATTCTGTCAACGATTGTCGCAACTCCGTGTGACGCTAGTTCAGCCTCCCCTGCGCCATCGCCAGGACCAACGTGTCGTCAGCGTAACAAACGACGCTGATGCCGCTAGGGAGGTCCACGCGCAGTACCCAGTCTTATCCGATGTCCCACAGGTGCGACCCCAGGACCGATGACTGTGGGACACCGTACATCTCTCGCCGATTCCATTTTTCATGGTGACAGGGGTAGATGACAGCCCAGCCCGTCAAATAGGCCTCGACCACATGACAGAGGTAGGTCGGCATCCGGTGATACCGGAGTACCTTCCTGATGCAACTCCAGGGCAGGGTATTGAAGGCATTGGCGATGTCTAGAGACAACGCCAAGACGACCCCACCCCGGGCCACAGCATTCCCCGTCGTGAAAGCCTGCACGCGCATGATGGCGTCCACCATAGAGCGTCCCCTGCCGAAACCAAACTGGCTCTCCGCTAAATACGGCCCCTCCCGCACCAGCCGCCCCACGAAGTCTGCAACTCTGCAATTACTCTTTCAAAGAGCTTGCCCACCTCGTCGACCAGCACGATGGGCCGATAACGGACGAAGACTCCATAGGGCGCCCTGGCTTCTTAATGGGGACCAGTTTTCCCGTCTTTCCAACGAAGTGGGAACTGGCATCAATTTTTTTTTTTTGGGTGGGAAATTATCAAATAAATTCTCCCGCTCTGGGCGGAGCGGGAGGGCGTGTCAGGCTCTTACTGAGTAAAATCCACCCGTGTGCCTTCAGTTGCCTGTACATTGCCAGGGGCCACGGTATCCCGTTATTTCGGACTTTCCCGCAACCCCGGCAGGCATCGGTCATATCGGACCCCTTCAGTTCTGCTGACATCTCTTTGAGGCGCGCGTGGAACACAACGCGCCTACGACCCGGGCCTGGTCCTTATCGGACGGCGAGCTACCCATTGCTCACCGTCCGCAACCCCGCGCCTACGGTGGCCGGGAATCGGCCTGCGATTCCCGCGCCCAGGGCGTCTCCTGTGGCGGCTAGGGGCGTGAGGGCGTGAATTTTGCCTCTACCTCACGCGTTCCGCCTCCTCCTTCGCGAGCATTACTGCTTCGCAGAAGGAGGGATGTGGTTAGCTAGCGACCTACACAATTATTTATTTTACCTCGATGGTCCTGGTTTATCAATTATAACTTCTAGTTACAGCTATATGTAAACGGGCACGCCCTTTATGTTCTTTTTTAGATATTGTTTACGTTTAGTTATTTTTATTTCTGCTTGAGTATAGTTCTCGATGTTTTTGGTTGGTATATTGGCGTGTGCTAGCTGTCATATGGCTATTAGTATTAGTAAATTATCTTGTTTACTATTGTATAGAATCTTTTTTTTTTCTAACTGAACAGACAGCTGTGCTGCTGGGGAGTTTGTTGCGCCACTTCTTCTTCCCAGCAAAAGCGCTAGGAAGTGGTGAAGGGTGGGCGTTTTGGGGGACTGTCTTATGTAATTTTGACGTTCGAAAAGTGCTGATTCTCAGCCTAGTTTGAAAAAATGACTTTTGAATTTGAATTTGAGGTGACGGCCTCCCATGCTCTTTCGCTCCGTACCATGGCCTGGACCAGGGCCGGACGCGGAGATCCCCGCCACCGATCGCCTCCACGAGGACACGGCGATGCTCTGCCCAAGCCGGGCAGACCTCCACCGTGTCCTCCGAGCGATCAACGCAGTGATGACACCTGGGCGTTTCCTCCCGCCTGATACGAAACAGGAACGTCCCGAAACAACCGTGTCCAGTGAGGACCTGCGTCAGGCGGAAGGTGAGGACGCCGTAGCCTCTCTAGCCACTCCTCAAAAAGAGGACTTATCGCCGCAATAGTGGCGTGCCCAGCACTGGGTTGCGACAATCGCACTCTCCATGACGCTGTGAGATCCCGCCGGAGCTCTGTCCGCTGTGCCGCGATTTCTCGCGGCAGCGGAGTTAAGCCCCGGCGTTTCGCCTCCTCGCGCCACTACGATACGCCACGATATGCGCGAGGACTTTTGCCTCCATATACCATGGCGGCAATCCGGCAAGGAGGCTCGCCGCCGCCCCGGAGACCGTGGGATATCCCCGGACCAGCCGGGTGTGGGAACTGGCCCCTCGCCGAGCATGCTTTTAGGAGCTCCTTTAGTCGAGACCCGAGAGCCTCAAAGGCCAGTACATTTCTTATGCAATTTCGTAGATGCTTTCATAATCGCTAGCGACTCGTTACAGGAAAACAAAATGCATCTGAGGCAAGTATTTTGAGGGATTCATGAGGGATTCATACCTGAATCCCTCAAAATACTTGCCACGGCATTACGATCAACCTATCAAAATGCGAATTTGGTAAAAATAACAGAATTTTTAGGCTACGAAGTATCGACCAACCAAATCAAGCCGATCTTAGAATATCCTCGACCCCTGACAGTTGATCAGCTCAGACATTTTAGACATGATAAACTTTTACAGAAAAAGCATAAGACCTAAAACGCTGCTGGTCACCAAATTTTAAAACATGAAAAAAAAAAGAAGATAAGTCCAATATTCCGTGGAACGATAGGGCAATGGAAGCTTTCGAGCCGTGTACATAAGCAAGGATTAAAAAATACCGTTATGTTGTCACACCCGAGAGCAAATGTATCTACCTACCTATAGCCTCTATAGCCCTAATGACTGACGCCTCAGACACCTCTGTAGGGGCTGTGTTGCAGCAGAGAATAAACAATGCCTGGCCATTGGGATACCTACTTTTCTAAGAAGTTTACCAAAGCTCAACAAAAGTACCTATTCTACTTATGACAGGGAATTACATTTTCGTTTTCTAATCGATGGCAGTCAGTTAACAAATTTCACCGAATATAAACCACAAAACGCATTTAATTACGAAGTTACATGCAAAATCATTGCCAAACAGCAAAACGCACAAGGCAGTTGTTTTAATTATCGAATTTATATCTGACATTGGGTACATACAAGGCGAAAACAATCCAGTAGCGGATGCCTTATCACTCTTTGAAACAAAACACTGTCCGACTGTACTCGACTTCTCAGTTACCGCTAGCTCAGCAAAATGACACCGAGCTTCCTGTTGAGTGAATCGAACAATTAACGTTTGTTTAAAAAAATATAATATGCCAAATAGCAATGTACAGAACTACAGACGCCAGCACGTCAACCTACCCGAAACTAAGGTTTTCCCAATCAACTTTGAACCTTATGTGTTAGGTATAAAGTTGTTTTCTATCTGTTATCGCGCTTGTTTTATGTCATTGGAAATCTACATAATTGTAATAAAAATGAGTTCTTCCAGTGACGTAAATGAGACACTGACAAAATGTACTCTGTGACACTGACCCCGGAATTATTTCGTTCTAAAGCAGCAATTATAGGTACTTACTACTATTTATTTTCTCACAGTCAATGGTAAAAAGAGAGTACCTACATAAATCGTGAAAAAAAAAACTCGGTTCTTGCTGCTCTCGGGATCCAACTTAGTCCCTAGAATTAGATTCCCTTTTTTTTTCACTTGTTGTATAATCTACTATAATATGATTTCTGTAGGCCAACTTTGTCTCTTATGATGGCTTTTACTACTGAGTTGAAGGTTGAAAATAGGGCTTGTAACTTCTGCGATTATGTGAAGATGTTATGCAAATATGAACAAAAACTGCCAGGATTAAATATAATATTTATTAAAAAGTCTTCGTATAAAATATTAACAAAATTCATTATGCATTTAAAATGGACGGAGTTTCTTAAAGCATTACCTAGTTAGTGAGTATTTAAAATATTCTACAAAATTTATTATAAGTACCAAAAATAAATAAATTACAATTACTTTGACCTGGAGTCTCATATCAAAACAAATTAATTTACCTTAAAATACACATATATTCATAATGATATTATTCACTAACAACAGTCATTATTAAAAGGCAGTGTATAGAGTACCGTTAGCGGCACTCTATCCCTATCGGATAAAGTACCGTTAGCGGCATACTAGTGGCTCTGCCTCGGCCCGGCTAAAGTGCCGTCAGATTTTCATTGTCACTGTCACTTGTTATTTTGTTTGATTGTTGAAGTTAGGTCGCTTTAAAACGCCACATTTCCAAAACATTACATTCTCTTGTGCCTAAACTGACCCTGGCGTTGTGTGGTCACAGTTCTAACCTAACCTAACCTATCTTATCTTTCAGCCATTTTAATTTGCTACTTCATTATTCGTAAATTCAGTCAATGTGTGACTTCTGATATATTTTTATTTTTTATTATCAAAATTCTAATTTATGTAAAACAAATACGATCAATCAATACAAAGGGCGGCGAGCTAACCCCAACAATCAAACAAAATAACAAGTGACAATGATAATGCAATGCTTACGGCACTTTAGCCGGACCGAGGCAGTGCCACTAGTATGCCGCAAATTGCGGCACTTTATCCGATACGGATAAAGTGCCGCCAGCGGCACTCTATACACTTCCTTATTAAAATAATATGACACTGGTCTAGGTGCATTACAGACCAAAACTGTAAATCCTTTTACGTGTATCAATGTAAAATATCAAATATCGAAAATTTATGAAATACGATATATTTCTAATAGCAACACCGCTGTCGCCACTGACTAAAACCGCTGGAATTCAGAGCCATATCTAATAAGGTAGTCTTATTGTTTTATTAATTTAAGATTTTACATCAGAAATGATGTAAAGTTTGGTATTTATATGAATAAAAAACAAACACATATTCTAATGTGTTTGTTTTTATTTCTCCGATATATCGATGTTTTTTGTTTTCGATATAACGAAATCTTTTTTTTTAATATCGATATTTGTTGGCACTTCTTGCATCCCTAATACGCTAGGCCAGCTGAAAGTCGAAGTGCTCCCATCGTCTGCGGTCGACTGTACAGTTAACTAAATTGATTCAGGCATGCGCACATTTAGCCTATCATGCGCCTAATTTTAAAGCCTGGAATACTCAGCATACGAATTTCGAGCAGAGCATGCTATATAAGTAAGCATGTTACCTAGCTAGCAAACAAGCATGCTATTTAATAGCATGTGTATTCCAGGCTTTACTTTTACTACTCTTCTTTCTAAAACTCCCAACTCTCAAGCCATTTCAAGCCAGACATGGTGGAGTTGGGCTCATGGGCCAGCGGGCCATTCATGCCGTAAGCTAGGGGCGCGAACAGATAGAAACTGTAGATGGTCGTGGAGATCACTACTCCGATGATGCAGTGGTACACTGTCCTGCCTAGCTCGGGGCTCAGGAAACTCTTGATGCTGGTGAGCAGGTATTCAGTGAGGATACCTGGGAAAAAGAGATCATTATTACGTTTCGTGACCTTTACAGAAGCATTTTGTTTGTAGATTAATTACTGAACGGCGGTACTGCGGTGGTCACTCTAATACATTTGAACTCAGAAAAGATAACATAACATCACGCCTTGTTTCCCCGAAGGGTTTGGCAGAGGTGTACCTGTAGTAGGTACACCCACATTTCGCCAGTTATGTTTAAGTCCCATGTAATAGGGGGTGAGCCTATTGCCATCAACCGGGCACAAATCCAGACTCCGGGCTGCTTCTGAGAAATTCCAGATAGAACAACCCAATAACACTTTGCCCGACCCGGGAATCGAACCCAGGACCTCATGATCAGCAGTAGCGCTTGCGACCACTAGACCAACGAGGCAGTGTCAGAAAAGATAACGTAATGAATCTAGTTTTTGACGGGTAACCAGATCCAATTTTCTAACTAATAGGGATGATGATTTTTTTTTGTTTAAAAATATTGGACACGTATTTTTTTCTTTTTTTACCTAATCAAAAGATGACGGCGATACATTGAGTTAAAATTTGGCATGACATCACGCCTATGTAGATTTTACACTTAGTTGTGACGTAGCAAGCCGCCGCTCCCCCACTTCTAATGCGTTTTATTTTATCTAAATATTTTTTAAATTAATAGATAAAGAAAACAATACGAATGTCTAATTTTTTTTTATTATCTGACTGATGGCATCATCCCTATTGTCAGACTCCTTGAAAATTTAAAAGTACATATAGAAATAATTTAGTCAAAACAATTGCTTTGAAGTATGAGGGCACCCAATACTAGTCATAGTTTTTTGAATATATTTAGTTCATGTTCACAGACTACAAGGTTTTTTACAACCCCAGTTCAGCCTAATGGAGTCGCCTTCCATAGATGGTCCAACTATGGAAGGCATCGTTTATCTAAAGCTGGGAATAAAATTATCGGACGCATCCGTAAGCCGCGGCTGAGAGTCGTGGCTTATGTGTATCTGGATAGTAAATTTAGCACTACACTGCAAACTATAGGTCGTGAGTCGCGGACGTGACCTTGAGCCGTCCTTGAGCGTTCGGACGTCTGATAGAAGTCTGGCCGGCTGGAGCTGGGATCAACGTGCACACTCATCGGTCACGACTGTCAGCCGCGTCTTACGGATAATTTGTTCCCACTTCCCAGCTTAAGTGTAAGTATCAACTAAGTTGACTACATTACCTGTAAGCATAGAGCTGAAGACCAGTGCTGGGAAGTAGTGGTGGAAGTACAGTACGCGGCCCATTGCCCAGAATGGCACATAGTGGAGAGCCCAGCCGATGAACGTCCAGCCTGCTGCGTTTAGGAGCTCTCGGGTTTTACCACCTGGCAGACGAAAGTATTACATAACACAAGATCACGCATGTTCTCCCCGATTGTAAAAAATATATACACTGATAATATTAAGGAAAATCTTCGGTAGACGATAGTAGTAGATTTCCGGTGAGCGCATCAAAAACGGCCGGAAAAATAAGACCACAAATAATGTTGTGGTCTTATTTTGGAACATAGTTTTTTCAACCTTATTGCTTAGAAATTATTATTTATTTTTCACAAGATGACTCGGTGAACATCGTACCACGAAAGAGTGGGAAAGAAAATTCAGCTGTTCCTATGTGTTTTTCCTAAACCACCCCAGCAGGCCAGTACTGAGGCGAACAAACCAAAAAAATATATATCTGTCCAGCCATTTTAGAGTTTTTGCGAGACTAATGCACGGGAATTGATTTTTATCGTTATGTAGATAGATACATATTTTTACTTTTATTTTAAAATACGTTTTACTTTTCAATCGAAGTAGTAAATATATTGCAAACGATAATAATCTTTAAGTTTGAGTGTTAGAGGTTTATAATTAGGTTGTATGCAATCACGGCCACTTGGGCGATGTGTTTTTGTTCCTAATCTTCAGTCCAGTGCTATTGTTGATCGAAGAGGAAAACAGGATAATTTAAGCATCCTAGGCTATATAACACGCAGAGTTTCTAGTCTCTGCCTGCCCCCATAGTTATAAGTCGTGAGTATTATGTAAATAGACCCGCTTAATCGTCACCCAATTCCAACAAAATTATCTGACGACACTAATCAGCGACGCTTCCCCATCGTGACTTAATTTATTATTATTGTCACCGATCTGCCCATGAAGATTTGGAGATTTGTGGCAAAAGACACGAAGGCACAATTTATTGTTATAACATTTTCTACTATCAATGAATCTGCCTAGCCTTGTACCAACTATGTTAGGGTCGGCTTCCAGTCTAACCGGATGCAGCTGAATACCAACATTTTACACGGAGCGACTGCCTATCTGACCTCAACAACCCAGTAACTGGGTAATACGATACCCCTTGGTAAGACTGGTTGTCAGACTTTCAGGCTTCTGACGACCCGTAACGACTGTCAAAGATCCACGAATGACAGCCGGGACCAACGGCTTAACGTGCTTTCCGAAGCACGGACGAGTCCCGGTATGTAAAGATGGTCACCCATCCACGGACAAACCCCAGCAAGCGTAGCTTAACCTGATGGATCGACCCGTGCGGCTGGTATTAATTAGCCACGAGCTCCTCATTTTTTTTTTTACTATAAAATAACAAAACGAACACGGGAAAACTACTCTAGGAACTAAGTGCCTTATTCATAAACTTCATGTAACTAAAATAGTGTTAGATTATATTGGTATCTCACTCCAAATGCTCAAAAGTGACAAGGACACTACAGTATTCATAAACTTCTAACTCACCTTGCAGAGGAGTACCGAACGCTTCCGCCCTCTTCTCTCTAATGGAGTTGATGACGTATATTACGAAGAAGATCGCGAGGAACACCAGGTTCCCCCACCATACTACTGGATTGCCCAATAGGTATATCCTGTGAGTACTGCCTGAGAAGAACTGACCCTGTGAATATTATTATTATTATGTTAAAATCATTATTTACTATGACAGAGGCCAGTGCAGCACGTATTTTGTGCAACTGAACCATTCACGTACAGTCACCGTGTCCATTCTTAAGGTTCACACACTTCACTCACGTCAACATCAAGTCTCCGATCAGTAACGTCAATTCAAACTCAAACTCAAAGCATTTATTTCAATTAAACCCTTTACAGGCACTTTTGAATTGTCAAAGAGTCAGTTAGTCAGAAAGTTGAAGCTAGTTGCCCATTCCAAAACGTAGATCTCTATGGAGAAGAACGGGCAAGAAACTCCCAAGGACACTCTTTTAAATATAGAAATTACAAAATCCTGGGTACATTGCTCTTGTTGATTCTATAGGTGAGAACAATGTAAAAAATATATATATAAAAATCAAAAACGTTTAAAAATGAGCCCTGGCAGTTAAGAGATGACCAGTCTCAACTGACGGCGCCCGTTCACGAACATGACGGATGGATCAGCACCATCCAGCAAGCAATTTCAGAGACATGTGTGAACAGGTAGCCAGTCAGTTCGCAATACAAGTTTTGTCGACTGAGACACGCCTAGTGACGTGACAGATGTGTGTAGCCAACGTCCTACAACTTCTACGTAACTATATTTGACGTGACTGATCGGAGACTTGATGTTGCCGTGACAGACGTGTGTGCTCAAACCTTTAGTTTCAAGTAAATACTACTGATTACGAGGTCAACAAACCTTGGTAGTGTAGTTCCTTGAAAATTATGAGTCTTTTTCTCAGCGTGTCGTTGGCAATTTAAACTGAGTCAGCCAAGAATTTCACTACGAGTTTGGCATCATTATGAGTAGAGATCGGATATTCGGATGCATATTTACCTAAAGTTAATTTTTGGCTAAGAAATTATGGAAGTGGCTTCTTAATTTATTTTTTCTTAACTTAAATCCCGGAATTCAATAAAATCCGGGAATGCAAAACTAATCGGATACATGGTATGGAAACGACTTATCAGCCCTCTTGTGAAGGTTACTTTTGCGGTGTTAACATAAAAATTTATATACCTACTGTAAACATTTTTTAATGAAACTCAAGGCACCAAGTTGTTTGTCACTGTGTGCTGTGCCAATTTGGCAACCTACTTTACAACAGTAGCTAGCATTTTTATAGTCAAAAATTACAAAATTTATCAATTCCGGAATCGCGAGATTTTTTCGATCGATACAAAAGTGCATTCCTTAATAGCCAACACCTGACCGTAAGTAAATATACATTCAATTCTATAATCAGAACTCTAAATCTGTCGATCCCGGAATCCCGGGATTTTTTCGAAAAGAAAAAAGAAAGAAAATACATTTATTCGGCACAACAAGCAAAGGCACACAAGTAGAAGGAGAAAAAAATAAGATAAAAGGAAAGAATACAAAATAAAAAGTGTAAAAACTGCGTTGCATGATACCAGCAGGAATGTGTGCCTGGCTACGCCAAATAGACCCAGTTCAGCATATATGCCAGACAACTAGTGCCTGACGCTGGTTTTCAACTGAACCCGAAGTGTGAGGTGACGGATGTAAATCAGTTTTATACCGCAACGTGTGTATGTATACTTAAATAAAATAAATTTGTGTAATAATAATTAATAGTAAGTTCGATACAAAAGTGCTTTCCATAATAGCCAACCCCTCAACTTTAGGTAAATATGCATCCGAATATCCGATCTCTAATTATGAGATTAAAAAATATTTTTTTTACACCCAACTTTGCGAAAATTCGTCGGTATATATATTTTTTTTCATTTTTTTTTATTATTCTTTACTAAACAAGGTTCGAAGTTTTTGCCCCTTGTCACCTCATAAAGGCTAAATGGGCTAAATATATTAATAAGACATTTTACATACCCTATAGTTGATCGGCCACTGCCACGGCTGCGAGGTGACTTCGCCTTCCTTAGGCTTGAGCCCCGCGTTCCCTTGGAACATGACCGCGTGAGACTCCAGGAAGCGTTCGATGAAGCCCGATGCGTAAGACTCGAAACTCACTTTTGGCACTACAGGTTGAAATAATTTATAAGACATTAATTAACAAAACCGGTGTATTAAAACCCCTACAACTTCTGGAGTAGCATCAAGGTGGGGTACAGATAGTGCAATCCACGACGTCGCGCCCCACTCCGCGATGACTGTACTGTAAGCTGTACTTTAGTACGGAGTGGGGCGCGTCGTCGTGGATTGCACTATCTATACTGCATTCGTGTTTATAATCGGCTATAAAGTTCGCACTACTTCGTACCCATACCTCATAGAAATAAAGGGCTACCAATCAATGCAGCTATCGCTGCAGTTATTGCTTAGGCAATATATACTTATACCACCAGTGTCCGCGATGGTACACTATCGAAGAACTTCATATCTAAGCAGTTTGAAAACAAAATCCCGCAAACACGATGATTACATCTGTTCCCTTCCCGGTTCTATAGAGTCCGAGCGTTGCAAGCAAAAATAGTCCTTACGGTTTATAGATATTAACTTCTTCGATGGTATATACAGGGTGGATTTTTGAGATGGGGAGGCAAGGACAGGTATCTTAGCCGTTGTCGCTACAAGAAAACAGTCTTAGGAGACTGTCCTTCACGGTGGAGCATACGGTGGAGGTATGCCCGGCTTGGGCAGAGCACCGCCGTGTCCTCGTGGAGGCGATCGGTGGCGGGGATCTCTCGCGTCCGGCCCTGGTCCAGGCCATGGTACGGAGCGAGAGGGCATGGGAGGCCGTCACCTCCTTCTGCGAAGCAGTAATGCTCGCAAAGGAGGAGGCGGAACGCGTGAGGGAGAGGCAAATTTCGCGCCCTCACGCCCCTAGCCGCCGCAGGAGGAGACGCCCTGGGCGTCGGGAATCGATTGCCGATTCCCGGCCACCGTAGGCGCGGGCTTGCGGATGGTGAGCAATGGGTAGCTCGCCGTCCGGTAAGGACCAGGCCCGGGTCGACGGCGCGTTGTGTTCCACGCGCGCCTCAAAGAGATGTCAGCAAGTGAAGGGGTCCGATGAGACCATTGCCTGCCGGGGTTGCGGGATTAGTCCGAAAGGGATACCGTGGCCCCCTGGCATTGCACAGGCAACAGAAGGAACACGGGTGGGTTTTAGTCAGTAAGAGTCTGACACGCCCTCCCGCTCCACCCAGAGCGGGAGACGTCATTTGATGATTTCCCACCCAAAAAAAAAAAAAAAAAAAAAAGGAGACTGTCCTTAACTTTTTAAGACATTTTAATCTGCATTCATAGATTTTGAAAAAAAAATACAGTCTGTAAGATTTTTTTAATATAAGTATATATATTTTTTTATGCCAATCAATTCTTTTTCCTGTTAGCATATAAAAACCTCTCTTGGACCAACTGGGGTTTGAGTACTAGAAAAGTCAGAAATCGCAAAAAAAACTTTTCCAAATCTGTGAATGCAGATCAAAATGTCTCAAAAAGTTAAGGACAGTCTCCTAAGACCGTCTTCCTGTAACTAAAACGGTTAAGGTAGCATCTCTGCCCCATTTCAACAATCCACCCTGTATAACAAAATGTCCTAGAAGGACTGGAAAAATTTAATAGCAATTTAATCTGTAGTTAAATCTCAAGTTAACTGAAATAGCTGAACGTTGATTTTCTGATCGTCCTTTTACCACAACAGACATTCTGATCAGAGGTTTAGGATTCCAGAAATCGCTAAAAGAAAGAGTCTTTAATATCAGATTCAACAACGTAGGTACAGAACTACAGATAGTTCAACTCATCTGTGCGCGCGGCGCTATGTGTAGGTAAGGCGATAAGGACACGTGTTGCTCGGACGACGACTGTCGCGTCACTGCCACACAAATTAAAGCTGCATAATTACAAGCGCAGACATAAATGGCGCAAATTTCGCGCCCTCACGCCCCTAGCCGCCGCAGGAGGAGACGCCCTGGGCGTCGGGAATCAATTGCTCATTCCAGGCCATCGTAGGCGCGGGCTTGCGGACGGTGAGCAATGGGTAGCTCGCCGTCCGGTAAGGACCAAGCCCGGGTCGACGGCGCGTTGTGTTCCACGCGTGCCTCAAAGAGTGTCAGCGAGTGAAGGGGTCCGATGAGACCATTGCCTGCCGGGGTTGCGGGAAAGTCCGAAAGGGATACCGTGGCCCCTGGCATTGCACAGGCAACAGAAGCAACACGGGTGGGTTTTAGTCAGTAAGAGTCCGACACGTCATTTTAAGATTTCCCACCCAAAAAAAAAAAAAGGTACAAATGGCGCCGCGCGCACAGATGAGTTGAACTATCTGTACTACTTTACTATTATTTCATACTAACGGTCATCAAACAAATTGTCTTCTACATTCCAAAGCGCGTTCTTGTCTCTGAGATTAGGGTTGCACGCCACCTCCTGTTGCTCATAACCCCACTTCGGAAGTTGCTTGCCGGTTGTGGTCAATACGCATGCCTGAATAAAGATACATGATTTTAAGTGTTGTAAAATGACCCATCTTCTTCTTGGATAGCTTCTGAAGAGTAGGGGAAGAGGAAGACCAAGAGACAATTTATGGGTTGTGTGAAAGATGATACGAATGGCTACAAAAGGGACAAATACTGTGTGTAGGAGCAAACATGCTGCCCCGACCTAAATTTGGATATTGGCAAGAGGATGATTCCATCGTGGTCACATGTAAAGCCTCTTTTGTTGCGATATTAATGTAAGTAGGTCTGCCGATGAAAATATTAGGTCCCCACCTATGAAATTGGCGTTTTTTTTCTCACAAATAGAGAACCTCGTCACTTCAATGATTTAAAATATTCTTCAATTGCTTGATATTATATCGAATAATGACCATGATAGACAACTACTAATAGTAAAAAAAACTTATTAATTATAGTTTTCTAAACATAAAAAATACCTGAGTTTTGCTGAGTAGAGCTCCACGATTACTGACAAATGCTTGCACTGACAGGACAGGTCCACTCAAATCTGTGTGGTTCTTTTCTCAAAAGACCATTTCAGACTAATCTACATGGTCCTCATATGGCCTGACCAAGATTATGTCTGGACTTTGAAAGAGACAGTGAGTGACCTCTCAGTTTGTAACGGCCGGTCTTCTCAGAGTAGTCAGATAGGAACCGCCGAACTCATCTAGTTAATTTTTAATAATTTTTTTAAGATGACGTGTAAAAGTGATTCCAATATCCTATTTACAGAATAAACAATTTCATTTCATTTCCTTAAAAATGACTCCTCTTTTTGCTAGCAGAAATGACCACTATTTGTTTTAAAACTTAGCCAAAACTTATTTTTGTCGCTTAATCTAAGTGGCATACGTTATATTAGTTTTTAAACATTAGTGCATAAAAGTTTTAAAACATTAGTGTTCATGGTTGTTAAATAAATTAAGAAAATGTTAGTGTGAAAAATGCAACTTCTTTAAAATTCTCCATACAAAACGCTGATTTCATAGGTGGGGACCTAATAATTACTTTAATTAAGTACTATCTTCTGCCAGCGACTTCGCTCGCGAGCCTATAACCTTCCTCAAGAATCGGGCTATCAAACGCAAAAATATTTTTTCAAAATCCGACTGGCAGTTCCGGAGATTACCCCTACAACAACATACAAACAAACATACAAATTTTACCTCTTTATAATATTAATATAGAAAACGCTCCGGGAGCAAAAAAGGCGCGACGCGACACCTGTAAGTTTCTACCGTGAAGTTTTCTTAGAAATTGTTTGGTTAGAGTCCCGTCGCGCCTGTTGTGGGAACCTAAAAGATCAAAAATATAAAGAACTAGCACTTTGCCCGCGGCTTCGCTCCCGTGGTCTTTCTCGCGGGACCGATAAAAAGTAGCCTATGTTACTCCCTGAAAACTAAGCTTTCTAATGGTAAAAGATTTTTTCAAATCGGTCCAGTAGTTTCGGAGCCTATTCAATACAAACAAACAATCAAATCTTTCCTCTTAATAATATTAGTATAGATAGTACAAACCTGTAAGTAATGCACCAACATAAGTTTGCTTCTGACTGTTTGTAATTCATCACCATCTCTGCCTCCGGATATAACAACTTTCCAGACATCGTTTGCGTCGCCAATACCATCCTACAAAAACAACATATTTGAAAATTGTTATAATATTTGGTATAATATTTGATAGGCCTACAGTGTCCTCTCATACCTATAAACACTGTAACTTGAAAACATTGTAAATACCATTTATTTTTAAAAGAGTAACCGTGGAGTTTCTTGCCGGCTCTTCTCCATAGGAAACGACCAATTGGAACCGTGCACCTAGCTTCTGACGTTTCATAAGTGCCCTTGTAGGTTTATGTGAAATAAAATATTTTGAATTGAATTGAATAATATATCCAACCAAATCTGACTTCTTGGGCTCTGAGCCGCCACGGCTGTGTTCTGACTTCTTGGGCTCTGAGCCGCCACGGCTGTGTTCTGACTTCTTGGGCGCTGAGCCGCCACGGCTGTGTTCTGACTTCTTGGGCTCTGAGCCGCCACGGCTGTGTTCTGACTTCTTGGGCTCTGAGCCACCACGGCTGTGTTCTGACTTCTTGGGCTCTGAGCCGCCACGGCTGTGTTCTGACTTCTTGGGCTCTGAGCCACCACGGCTGTGTTCTGACTTCTTGGGCTCTGAGCCGCCACGGCTGTGTTCTGACTTCTTGGGCTCTGAGCCACCACGGCTGTGTTCTGACTTCTTGGGCTCTGAGTCGCCACGGCTGTGTTCTGACTTCTTGGGCTCTGAGCCGTCACGGCTGTGTTCTGACTTCTTGGGCTCTGAGCCGCCACGGCTGTGTTCTGACTTCTTGGGCTCTGAGCCGCCACGGCTGTGTTCTGACTTCTTGGGCTCTGAGCCGCCACAGCTGTGTTTCCTCAGACACGGGAAAATAATAATTTCGTACGAATTTGTTAACAATTTGTTTGCCATTTGTCATGGGATGGCGCGCAGCAGTGATTGTTGTATTTACTTTTTATCACTGTGTATTACTAACACTAGTCTATAAGAACATTGTTACTAACAAAATGGACACCATGGTCTCAAATAAATTGAATTGAATTAACATTTATGTCCAGGCTCCGGGCCTTCCGATCCCTGACTGCTTTCCGGAGCATACCCTTACGATTGACTTACACGAAAACTGAGTCCGGTGGGCCTAGTGCCAGGAAGGAAAAAACGTGGACAAAGAGTTTCGAGTGTGTGTGGTAATCGCGGTTGACCAATTTATAGGCATTTATAAAACACATTTTGGTTGGCTAGCACTGGTGGGTGTAGCATTATATAAAGTCGCCTAAAACAGATAGAGGTGCCGATTTTGTTGTTCACAAACTAAACTAAATTTAAGTTCAGTGCATCTTTTTCTTTCTATTACGTTAAGAAAAGGACAGAAGATAAATTTTAGTTTAGTCCTGTCACATTAATCAGCGCCTGACGTAAATTGACATAATTTTAGTGGGCAAGTTTTTAAACATGTCTAAACTTGTATGGATTAGTGTCAGGGGCTGATTAATTTGACAGGATTAAAATAAAATGTATATTCTGTCATTTTCTTAATTAAATAGAAAGAAAAAGGTGCACTGAACTTAAATTTAGTTTAGTTTGTGAACAAGGGAATCGACACCAGTGTCCTGTACCTACCTCTCCGTATCCTGTGACTTGCATGTGCTTGGTGGTGAGAGGCGCCCTCTCGCGGTGCGAGTGCAGGTTGCGGCCGGTCGGCGCGTGCGTCAGTCGCACCAGGTCACCACTCCTGACTAATATCACTCCGTCAACCTGTTCTTTGTCGTACGGCTTTATGAGCCAGCGGTTGTTCTCATCCTTGTGGGTGTAGGTTGTTACCTAGAGGAGTTTTAGAAGTCATAATCGTGAGAATATTCTTGGAGAAAGTATTTTGCAAAGCAATATACTGAACTGAACATGAACAGGTAATGTAGATGAGCTTTAAAGATATTCGTCATCGTCAAAATTCATCTGGCTACACATTTTGATATCGTCCGCTACACCTCAAGTCAACGCAGTTTCATAAAAATTGTTAAACAGGCGGATTTTTGATTTGCGATGCAATCTGGCCCATCCGCCTTGTGGATGCCTATATTTAGAGTACTTTTTAGGGTTCCGTACCCAAAGGGTGAAACGGGACCCTATTACTAAGACTCCGCTGTCCGCCTGTCTGTCCGTCTGTCACCAGGCTGTATCTCATGATCCGTGATAGTTAGACAGTTGAAATTTTCACAGATGATGTATTTCTGTTGTCGCTATAACACCAAATACTCAACACACAGAACAGAATAAAATAAATATTTAAGTGGGGCTCCCATACAACAGTTTTTTTTTTGCCATTTTTATTGATAATGGTACGGAACCCTTCGTGCGCGAGTCGGCTCGGTTCTCGCACTTGGCCGGTTTTTAAATTACTTCACATAAAATTTTAAATCAAAATTTAAAAATTCAAAAGTCATTTATTCAAGCTAGACTGAGAATCAGCACTTTTCGAACGTCAAAGTTACATAACAGTCCCACAAAACGCCCACCCTTCACCACTTCCTAGTGCTTTAGCTGGGAAGAAGTAGCGCAACAAACTCCCCAGCAGCACAGCTGTCTGTTCATTAGAAATCGTTGGTAAAACCATTATATGGCAATACCAAGACTATTCAACCCTTCTCCGTATTGCAACTTTACACCAAACCCAAAAAATAAATTTGTACTTCTAGAAAAATATATTATGTGCTAACCTGCTGCTGCTTAGCCCCAACTCCGGACGGATACAAATGATGATGAGAGTGGAGATACCCCCCACCTGTCCGATGGTTCTTGAACGATATAAGCGCTCCATAAGCCACAGTCTTAGGCGCGCTTGCGTTATGCAAGCTGTTGCCTTCCAGTCGAGCTTGGAAACCAGAGGAGTAGAACCCGTCGCCATTACCGCTGTAAGGAGAATTAGTGTATATCTTGACTGCCCTGGTTTAGTAGTTACAAGCTGCTGTGGCCCTGGGTTAAAAATAAAGAAAGAAAGAAAGAAAATAAATTTATTTGACTCAGGCCAAGGCACACAATATTCACATAAAAACCACAAAAAAAAACAGAACAAAAAATATAACTTAGAATAGTACTGTGTGCCTCACGGCTACGCCGAATAGGACCAGTTCAGCATAAATGCCAGACAACTAGTGTCTGACGCTGGTTTTCAACTGGACCTTATGTTACGAGGACGTCTTTCGGATGTAAATCAGTTTTATAATGGTTAACTCTTAAAATGTCTATTGCACCCCATGTGTGCAAATGACAATAAAATTCTATTGTGGTGGTTAAGTGTTTTATATTTAAATAAAAATAGATACTTATACATATAATTATGTGTAAAAAAAATATATTTTTAACTCGATAAGATATTATTTGTTTAAAAACAATTATAGATAGTTATATAAAGCTGTGTAAGGAAAGAAATAAAATGGTATGGATGCACAAGAAACAATGGACGGTCGTCAATAAATAATACAAAGATAACTACATCATGGATTCATAGTCATGAAACATTCAAATTAATCATGTCTAGAGGGTTCGATCCTTAGGGCAGGCAAAACTGTTTTTCCATTAGGATAACTTAAAAATAACTGGCGAAATATGGAACACAGCTACAAAAATCATCCCGTAAATGTAGCTTGTTAGGAAAAGGCTTCTACTTGCACATACGGTTCGAATATTTTACTGTTAATAACTTGTTGTAGGTCGTGGATCCGAACCCAGGCAGACGCTATACTTTTTGAAATCATCACCACTGCTCTCAAAACGGTGAAGGAAAACATCGTGAGGAATCCGGCGTGTCCTAGAACCAAAAATTCAAAGACATGTGACATCTACGAGTACCAACCCGCACTGGGCCCGTGTGGTGGATTATAGCCTACGCCCTTTCGAAGAGAGTACGCCTGTGTCCCAGTAGTGGGGACGTTAAGACTGATTATGAACTGCATGCTCCTGTTTTCAGCACTAACCATTAACCATTCTTAGTAGAGGTTTTTTTCCCCAAAAGTCAATAGTGTCCAAAATCTTATTTATTTATTTATTTAATACTTCAAGCACAGAAATGTACAGAGGCGGACTTAATGCCACACGCATTTTCTATCAGTCAACCTTTGGGTGATGCAGAGACAAACAGTGGTAGGTGCAATTACAAGAAATTCAAGAATATTTTTAAAGTAATAAATATACACATATATACCTATGACAAACTATAATTATAATATACATACCTAATTATTTATAAATATAAGCATAAATAAATATACATAAATAAACGAATATACTAAAACAAACAATGGGAAAACATTAACATTGTGATGATGCTGCCAGGCTTCTTACGAATGTGCTCGCGAACTTTAACTTTAAAGGATAATAGATTAGATAGGTTGCCATCATGATTTCCTGGGGGAGCGCATTCCACAGAGAGATAGACTGAACGAAGAAGGAATCTTACCTACCTTTTTTTTTTTTTTTTGGGTGGGAAATCATCAAATGATGTCTCCCGCTCTGGGTGGAGCGGGAGGGCGTGTCAGACTCTTACTGACTAAAACCCACCCGTGTTCCTTCTGTTGCCTGTGCAATGCCAGGGGGCCACGGTATCCCTTTCGGACTTTCCCGCAACCCCGGCAGGCAATGGTCTCATCGGACCCCTTCACTTGCTGACATCTCTTTGAGGCGCGCGTGGAACACTACGCGCCGTCGACCCGGGCCTGGTCCTTACCGGACGGCGAGCTACCCATTGCTTACCGTCCACAAGCCCGCGCCTACGGTGGCCGGGAATCGGCAATCGATTCCCGACGCCCAGGGCATCTCCTCCTGCGGCGGCTAGGGGCGTGAGGGCGCGAAATTTGCCTCTCCCTCACGCGCTCCGCCTCCTCCTTCGCGAGCATTACTGCTTCGCAGCAGGAGGTGACGGCCTCCCATGCCCTCTCGCTCCGTACCATGGCCTGGATCAGGGCCGGACGCGAGAGATCCCCGCCACCGATCGCCTCCACGAGGACACGGCGGTGCTCTGCCCATGCCGGGCATACCTCCACCGTATGCTCCACCGTGTCCTCCGGGCGATCCACGCAGTGATGACACCCGGGCGTTTCCTCCCGCCTTATCCGAAACAGGTACCTCCCGAAACAGCCGTGTCCGGTGAGGACCTGCGTCAGGCGGAAGGTGAGGGCGCCGTGGCGCCTCTCCAGCCACTCAAAGAGGGGACTTATCGCCGCAATAGTGGCGTGCCCAGCACTGGGTTGCGACAATCGCACTCTCCGCCATGAGATCCCGTCGGAGCTCTGTCCGCTGTGCCGTGATTTCTCGCGGCATCGGAGTCAAGCCCCGGCGTTTCGCCTCCTCAATCTTACCTACCTACCATCGGTCTTATGTCTATCTGCTAAATATCTATTGTTTATTAAGACTCACCTCTTGCTGAGAACAGTAAGATGTATCCAGAAGAAGAATACGTACAGCAATATCGGCCACAGAATGAGAGTGATTGATCGCCCAATTAAGTGTTTTACTGTTAGGCTCTGAAAGAGAAATATCATTGATTCAACTATCTTGTGTGTTGCTTGTTGGTCAAAGTCATTAGGTAATATAGTAAAAAAATCGACTTCAAATAGCCATCAGAGGAGAACGGAACCAAACAAAGAATGGGAATAAAACTAGATTTGATCAGAACTTTAAGATGTCGGAAATAGCTTCATTAATTCGACGATAACCCAACAATTTTGTCTGTAGTTCATCTAAATATGTCCTTTGCCAACCGTCCCGTTTCGTTAATAGACCGTGGCAATTTTTCTATGTATTAATCAGTTTTTTTTGGCACGTACAGCACTTCCACCTTTCTGAAACTGTCAAATTTTCCCAATCAACTTTGAACCTTATAACTTAGTGATAAAGTTGAAAATCTTTTAAAGAAATTTGACAGATTGTAGTAGGTTGATGTGCTGGCGTCTGTACATATACTATCCCGGGCTTGGTAAAGGCCTCCCCCAAGTTTTTCTATGTACTTTTACTGCGCTACCTCGTACCAGCCCTCGCGGCATGCGACCTCATCATTGCACCAACTCGGCTTTACAGAATATAATACATAATTAGAACCAGCAATACAATACCTGAAGAATAATGTTAGTATTGGCCTCAAATGTTATAATTTCCTGAAATAGTCATTCAACTGGATAATATGAACTTAGAGCACTGTATTGATGTTTTTTTTTTTAGTATAATTCTTTAAATAAATATTTGATACGGCCGCGAACCATATTTAGATCAACATTCAACCTGACACTGACCTACAAATTGCAAAATAGAAAATTTGAATTTTGCAGGCTAACCTGTACCCTAATTACGTAATGCAAAATCAATCCGAATCTGAATCGTTTTGAAACAGATTGCCAACCCATTGCTCCGTAAGTTCGAAAAAAAAACTGCAGAGCAACGTAAATAACGCAATGAATGTTGTTGAACTGTCAAAATGAAACAGATTTGTCTTTATCGTTTACGAAAATATGTTGCGTAATTAGAAATCTGAAGCTTTCACATATCACATAATTAATTGATCTGTCATTCCTTAATTTTTCATTCTTTTTACCTATCGTGGTATAGTAATCTTATTCTAGGTGCATCGTCTTAACATTATAATTAATGTATACAAGATATTGTGAAAAGAGTATCGGTGGAGTTTCTTGCCCATTCTTCTCCATACGAAAACTACCTTTCAGAAGGGGCGACTAGTTTTTTTTTTTTTTGTATATTTTATTACCTTCAAAAGTGCCTTTTTTGTGCCTAATTGAAATAAATTATTTGACTTATTATTCGCTTTCGCCCTAATACCAAAATATTAAACTTCTGTACTCACAACAGGCTTACTCAAATCCCCGAGCACGTTCCAGAGATCAGCAACAGTGCGCAAACCGACAAACAAAACGACGAACAATCCGACAAACTTGACGGACATGGTGCACGCAAGTGACGCGCCTAAAAACAACTGCCATGACACCATTCGGAACGAGAATGGAGCGAACCCGTCATCTGTTAGTGATCGGACCTGGGGAGAGAAATAATAGTCTCATTAGAATTCGCTATATTATGCTCTATTCCCTATTGCATGGGACTGGATCACTGGACACATACTCAGTTCAGTTTAGTTATAGTCTCAGTTTAGTTTCAAAGTTCCCTGTTGCATTGTACTTGTGTATATATTTGTTTTTCAAGCGTGAATTTATTTGTATTTGTGTGTGTGTGTGTGTGTTGTATAAAATTATACAACACCAAACGGGCGTGATGTGAAAAATTGTACAAGAATTCTATATACAACTTTAAAAACAACTTCGCTTTACATAAGCAATATACAAACCTTTCTAAAAAGAAGTCTCTTATTAGTATTACGGACAACGCAGACACAGCAGCAAAATGCTCGGGTAGTTCTACTTTACTACGAGTTTCTACATTTATAAATTTATAATGAACTAAATGATAAGTAAAATAGAGTTCGAAATAGCGTGCCAGAGATGATTTCCCTTGGCGTGTGTTCGAGCATGCTCGTATTTACACTTACAACTTGGCAGCAAAGCATTTTCTTTCATCGAGCATTTAGCTGCTCTGTCTGCATTATTGACACCTAGTTCAAGAGAACTTTAGGAGAGTAGTGTATGGCGGGTCCATATTGGCTCAACTAAAGTTCTTTACCCGAAATTATTGTTCTTCCTAACGATTTGTAATCCGAATGATCACTCTTCCTAAAATTTTTCATCCTAAAGTTTTCATTCATACTACACTCGAGAGCAATGAATCCGGGTCACTTAAAGAATCCTAAAAATCTCGGAAACTAAAAATGCTAGGTTAATGCAATAAATTGTATTTAATAGACAATGTAATACTCCTTAAATGAAGGTATTCAAACTTCTTAGTTATTGTAAAGTTATATCATAAAAAAATCAAATTTGAAAAAGGGCCACTTTCGAAGATGGAACTACGAAATTACAGCATTTGGTTTTGCTTTTGTTTGTAATCTGTCATTTATGTGGGTACATAAACCATGTTGATAGTGCTCTATATTCATTATTCAAGCTGAAATTATGTCGCTTACGCCTGAAGAATGCACCAGAATACTTACAATGCTGGAAACCGGCCGGAGTCAGCGCGATACAGCCAGGACTGTCGGTGAGTCGCTGTCAACAGTACAAAGAGTTCTCCGACGTTACGAAGAAACTGGTTCTAACCTACGCAGACCAGGAACGGGCAGAACCAGGTGTACCACAGCACGAGAAGACCGATACTTGGTGAACACCATGCTTCGAAATCGCTTTCTTACAGGAACTGAACTCACAAATCAGTTTCGACGCCTCGGAGGAAGTAACCCAAGTGCATGGACAGTAAGACGTCGGCTTGCTGAATCTAACTTAAAACCCCTTAGACCTGCAAACGGCCCTAAACTGGAGCGTGGGCATCGTATTTCAAGACTAAGATATGCCCAGAGCCACGTAAATTGGAGTATTGAAGATTGGTCAAAAGTTATGTTCTCCGACGAATCAAAATGTATGCTCTACAAGCACGATGGAAGACACAGAGTGTATCGAAGACCAGGGGAAAGATTCAAGCAAGCATGCATCGAAGAAAAAGTAGCCTACGGTGGTGGGTCTGTACTTGTGTGGGCCGGAATTTCTTCTGAAAGTCGCACAGAGCTGGTGATCATAGAAAACGGCTCTTTAACTAGCGAAAGATATGTGGAAGAAATCCTCAATGATCACGTTGGTCCATTTATGGTCAATTTAGGTGAGGATGCTATATTAATGCATGACAATGCCCGACCTCATACAGGTAGGATTGTGAATGACTACCTTCAAGAGATGAACATTACTCGTATGGAGTGGCCAGCGCGCAGCCCGGATATCAACCCGATCGAGCATGCTTGGGACGAGCTAGGCAGATGCGTAAAACAACGAAACCCTCCCCCAATCACGCTTCGTGAGCTCAAAATTGCTCTCACAGAGGAATGGGAGAATATTCCCCAAAATCGTATAAGGAACTTGGTGTACAGCATGCCAAACCGCGTAAACGCAGTAATGGAAGCACGAGGAGGCAATACGAAGTATTAAAATTCAAGAAAATCGTAATAAAGTTCAAAAATTTCATGTTTCCTATTTTTGTTTTAAGGAGAGATCAGCAGTTTTTTTCTTTATGTAATTTTGTGTTAATAAAATGTATGGTGACTCATATTTTTATTACTTTCATTTAAGGAGTATTACATTGTCTATTAAATACAATTTATTGCATTAACCTATCATTTTTAGTTTCCGAGATTTTTAACATTCTTTAAGTGACCCGGATTCATTGCTCTCGAGTGTATTTGTAGTGCTACCGGCGATGTTCATAACACTCATGTTTCCGAAAATAGTAATTAATAATATCATTCATGTAAATATATTTAAACTCCTACTGTTTTTTATCATAACGCTTTTATCCCTAAACATAATTACCATATGGCCTGGGAGTTTATACCGCAGTTTTAACCGTACCTAAACCAATAACTATAGGACTGATTCGGTTCTGGCACTTCGCCGGCCGCTGCCGCGGCACGCTCGCTTCGCTCGCTCGCCTCGTGCGTTGTGGTCACAGTTCTAACCTAACCTAAATCAATAATTATGAATAAGACCGATTCGTTTCTGGAACTTGACTGAATGACTGGAGCGTGACTCTGGCTTCCAAAAATACACCAATAAAAGTGATTATTTGAAAGCTATAGCCGCTAATATTAAACTAATTTAATTGAAAAGTGTATATGAAAACATGTATTTAACTACTTGTACCATGGTACTATTATTCTTATTGTATGTTATGTGACAATAAAGTTACGCAAAATTAATGTATATAATACTGATTATTATGAATAAAAAGAAATCTAAACAAAAAGATATGACTTTGAATAATAGTGTAAAAGATGGTTATGCTGAGAAAATATAGGAAAACAAATAAAAGTATAATAGATGTTTATTGCTACTGACATTATGAAGTTGAATGCTTCGGAATTATGAACCTTAGAGACAGAGTAGTTAGGAATTGTGATTGTTAGGAAGAACATTTTCGGATTTCCAATTATCGGAGTTGAAAATTTAGGTGAACTTTGGCGCACCCGTGTATGGCATGTTTTAGGTATAGTAGAATGATGTTTCTTTTAATAATTTTGAATCTTTGGTGACTTTGGCTAATAAGAAATAGTAAGTAGGTAAAGGTTAGTAAGTATCAGGCCTGGCGCACTACGCATTTTAGGGATATGAAATTACAAGTACGCGGCGGGTCGTCTTGTCGGGCTAACTCAGTGAGCGTAGCGTAGACAGAAGACATAAGAGTTACGCGGTAGAAAGAGAGCCAACTTCTAGGTGAATATAACTGTAGGCAATTAGCGCTGTGCGACCTGAATTGCACTTTATTGTATCGTAGGAAGAGTCGCTATTTATTTAAATGATTTTGCGGAGTGGATCTTCTGTACTTGTACTATTATGTATTCTGTGGTAGTATCGAGAATTTCTAATAATCAACAAGCAGAAATGTTTGGGTACACACGGCTACATGATTTCCGTACAATGCGAGGTCAGCTTATACTGGAAATGTATAGCTTGTTGTGTGTGTGTAGGACAAGGTTTGATTAGATATTCAACAGTTTCGCTGAAACTATCATGTCATTATTATAGATAGAAGGAAAATCCATCATTCAAATAGCAAAAGAATCTTAAAGCTGAATATATATGTAAATACGTAGTCAGGTAAATGATTGTTTATCAAATTGATACACTCTTCAGTTTGCCATTTCATGCTACTGACAAAGAACGGCAATTGTGATTTGAATATACTAGATGGCGCATATGACAAGTAATCGCTGATTTCTAGGCTAGGCTATAACTTTGTTTGTAAATAAGAAAAATCGTTATGTTTATTGTTTATTAGGACTTCTAAATTTTGTACTGTTTAAGGGCGTTTCTTCTGAAAGTTGGCATCGTCGCAAATAAATGCCAAATATTTCGCTGTTTTGATTAATTTGGCAATATTACTGTATGGAAATATGAAATGTGGCTAACTAGCGAACTAGAATATTAATAATGAATTGTAATTATAACACTGAATTTGATGTTGTAACCGTTTTAGGTGTAAAAAAGGCATTTGGAAAGCTTCCAAATACTTTTTTTTACATATAAAAGTAAATGTTCGGTGTTACGATATTAATTATTGCATTTCATTAACAATATTTTAGAGCTAGTTAGCCACATTTCATATTTCCATACAGTATTATTGCCAAATTAATGAAAACAGGTAAATATTTGACAGCTATTTGTGACGTTGCAAACTTTTAGGATACGCCCTCTTAAGTCGAAAAAATAATTTCTGTTAAGAGGCCGCCGCCAGAATTGATCACTTTGCTCTACTATTCTCAGTACTTCTGGCGACATATTCGCCACTTCTTCTACGATGTTCTCTTCTTGTAGAGTATATCGCATCATGATTTTACGATGTACCTATACCTATTTTACATTTGTTTAATTCACAAATGTCAAAGTCGCAATGACTAGACTTTCCATTTTCAAAAATAAGAGCATCTTCCACGTTGGTGATTACTTAACTTAATTATAATTACTAATAAGCAATATACTTTCATCTCTTAGCTGCCATGGCTTATTTTAATTTATTTTAAGTTTTTGTATGATTCTTTATTTTTTCTTTTTATTACGGACGCTTTTACGAATGTGCACGTCTTTCTACATTGTTCTCACATGCATAATTTCAAAATGAATGATGTAACCAATATTTTGTATCAAATTTTTGATTTAAAAGAGTGTCCGTGGAGTTTTTTGCCCGTTCTTCTCCATAGGTACCTACTACGCTTTGGAATGGGCAACTAGCTATATATTTTTGACTGACCGACCCCTTGACAATTCAAAAGTGCCTGTAAATGGTTTAATTGAAATAAATGCTTTGAGTTTGAGTTTTATGCGCCACCTAGTATAATCAATTGCGCAATTCAATTTGGTAAACAATTATATCCCTGAATTAACATACCTTAAAGGCTCCATACATAGAACAGCTCATAAAAAACAATAAGATTGGATCCAGTAGTATATATCTATTCAAGGTAAGAAATCCCACATCTGAAACAGAAGCATTACGTCATTATTCTAAGTAATATGTCATTCAAACTTATGATGTGGTTTATACAGACACTTGGGTAAGCCGCAGTATTTTTACAGATAGTGCAATCCACGACGACGCGCCCCACTCCGCGATGACTGTACTGTAAGCTGTACTTTAGTACGGAGCGGAGCGGAGTGGGGCGCGTCGTCGTGGATTGCACTATCTATACGTATAATTGATTTATGGAGTACTAGCTGCGTCCGGGGTTTCACCCGCATAAGTCTCGATCAATATCGGGGTGGGAATATCGGGATAAAAAAGTATCCCATGTCCTATTCCAGGTCATGCTCTACCCGTGTGCCAAATTTCATCCAAATACGTTCTGCCATTTTAGCGTGAAACGGTGACGAACAAACAAACTCACTTTCGCATTTATAATAATACTAGCCATTGCCCGCGGCTTTGCCCGCGTGGATGTCGGATATCGTCCCACGGAAACGTACTACCGGGATAAAAGTATCCTATTTAGTAACCCAAATCATGGCCTATAAGTATATATGCCTTTCATCCAAATCCGTTCAGTTGTTAAGAGGACCCTTCCCGGCCCGTCTATCGGCAACGCGAGCATGTTCGAAAAGCTTGTTGTTTCATCAAGCGCAAGTGAGAACTACTAACAAGCAAGTGAGAACGCGATAACATTGTACGAAACATAGTGTGTAAAAATTTGTTTCAGGAAATACGTGTTTTTAAGTAAGCCTTACAAGCTTTTAAAATAAATGTTTGTCATTTAGAATCTCCATAACATGTGAAAGGTTTCTATGCAGATGTTTTCTTTATTTTTACTATTTATGAGTACATTATGACCGGCCAAAGTTCAGGTGAAATTTGTGCAAAAAAGCAGATTTTTGGAGGCTTATACTGAATTTGTTTCTCAAATTTTCTATATTTTGCCTCCATAGAATCGTAGGTATAGTGCAAAATATACATATTAGTTACAAAAAACAATAAGATTGGATCCAGTAGTATATATCTATTCAAGGTAAGAAATCCCACATCTGAAACAGAAGCATTACGTCATTATTCTAAGTAATATGTCATTCAAACTTATGATGTGGTTTATACAGACACTTGGGTAAGCCGCAGTATTTTTACAGATAGTGCAATCCACGACGACGCGCCCCACTCCGCGATGACTGTACTGTAAGCTGTACTTTAGTACGGAGCGGAGCGGAGTGGGGCGCGTCGTCGTGGATTGCACTATCTATACGTATAATTGATTTATGGAGTACTAGCTGCGTCCGGGGTTTCACCCGCATAAGTCTCGATCAATATCGGGGTGGGAATATCGGGATAAAAAAGTATCCCATGTCCTATTCCAGGTCATGCTCTACCCGTGTGCCAAATTTCATCCAAATACGTTCTGCCATTTTAGCGTGAAACGGTGACGAACAAACAAACTCACTTTCGCATTTATAATAATACTAGCCATTGCCCGCGGCTTTGCCCGCGTGGATGTCGGATATCGTCCCACGGAAACGTACTACCGGGATAAAAGTATCCTATTTAGTAACCCAAATCATGGCCTATAAGTATATATGCCTTTCATCCAAATCCGTTCAGTTGTTAAGAGGACCCTTCCCGGCCCGTCTATCGGCAACGCGAGCATGTTCGAAAAGCTTGTTGTTTCATCAAGCGCAAGTGAGAACTACTAACAAGCAAGTGAGAACGCGATAACATTGTACGAAACATAGTGTGTAAAAATTTGTTTCAGGAAATACGTGTTTTTAAGTAAGCCTTACAAGCTTTTAAAATAAATGTTTGTCATTTAGAATCTCCATAACATGTGAAAGGTTTCTATGCAGATGTTTTCTTTATTTTTACTATTTATGAGTACATTATGACCGGCCAAAGTTCAGGTGAAATTTGTGCAAAAAAGCAGATTTTTGGAGGCTTATACTGAATTTGTTTCTCAAATTTTCTATATTTTGCCTCCATAGAATCGTAGGTATAGTGCAAAATATACATATTAGTTACAAAAAACAATAAGATTGGATCCAGTAGTATATATCTATTCAAGGTAAGAAATCCCACATCTGAAACAGAAGCATTACGTCATTATTCTAAGTAATATGTCATTCAAACTTATGATGTGGTTTATACAGACACTTGGGTAAGCCGCAGTATTTTTACAGATAGTGCAATCCACGACGACGCGCCCCACTCCGCGATGACTGTACTGTAAGCTGTACTTTAGTACGGAGCGGAGCGGAGTGGGGCGCGTCGTCGTGGATTGCACTATCTATACGTATAATTGATTTATGGAGTACTAGCTGCGTCCGGGGTTTCACCCGCATAAGTCTCGATCAATATCGGGGTGGGAATATCGGGATAAAAAAGTATCCCATGTCCTATTCCAGGTCATGCTCTACCCGTGTGCCAAATTTCATCCAAATACGTTCTGCCATTTTAGCGTGAAACGGTGACGAACAAACAAACTCACTTTCGCATTTATAATAATACTAGCCATTGCCCGCGGCTTTGCCCGCGTGGATGTCGGATATCGTCCCACGGAAACGTACTACCGGGATAAAAGTATCCTATTTAGTAACCCAAATCATGGCCTATAAGTATATATGCCTTTCATCCAAATCCGTTCAGTTGTTAAGAGGACCCTTCCCGGCCCGTCTATCGGCAACGCGAGCATGTTCGAAAAGCTTGTTGTTTCATCAAGCGCAAGTGAGAACTACTAACAAGCAAGTGAGAACGCGATAACATTGTACGAAACATAGTGTGTAAAAATTTGTTTCAGGAAATACGTGTTTTTAAGTAAGCCTTACAAGCTTTTAAAATAAATGTTTGTCATTTAGAATCTCCATAACATGTGAAAGGTTTCTATGCAGATGTTTTCTTTATTTTTACTATTTATGAGTACATTATGACCGGCCAAAGTTCAGGTGAAATTTGTGCAAAAAAGCAGATTTTTGGAGGCTTATACTGAATTTGTTTCTCAAATTTTCTATATTTTGCCTCCATAGAATCGTAGGTATAGTGCAAAATATACATATTAGTTACAAAAAATCAAATAAAGATGTGTTACAACGCCATAATCACGTACGAGCGTTTGTATGAAAAGTATGACGGGTTGGCCGCTCTTAAGGAATGAAGGTAACAGGCAGACAGCTAATAAATTGTAATAAAGTTTGACCCAGGTGGTCCGATTTTAATGAAATAAAGACTAAATGTTATCTCAAGTTACGGACTGTGACTATATTTCTCATCCCATATATCTGTTTTAATGAAGTATACAAAAATATGTAAATTTTAAAATCATCTCCTATTTTATCTCCATAAGGGATGATTTTACAAAAACGCTATAAGACAAAATTGTCTGCGTCAGTTTGACTGGATAAAGAGAGATTTTGGAAGTTTGAGCAATACCTAAGGAAAGTGGCCAGCCATTCTGACTTCAGAATGGCTGGCCACTTTCCTCGTAATAGTTTTCCCTCTTCAGCGATGTACCAATTATTTGATGTCTGGTGCCAAATAGTACCAAATAGGTACTAAAACTTGGTATTGCTCAAACTTCCAAAATCTCTCTTGGTCCAGTCATCCTGACGCAGATGACAAAATTCCTTATTTCTTACCATAAGCATACATTTTAATTTTCATATGCCTAACTGAAGAAATGCTGGGTTTCCCATACAAACTGTCATCCCCTAGGATAGGATCTCTCGCGTCCGGCCCTGGTCCAGGCCATAGTACGGAGCGAGAGGGCATGGGAGGCCGTCACCTCCTTCTGCGAAGCAGTAATGCTCGCGAAGGAGGAGGCGGAGCGCGTGAGGGAGAGGCAAATTTCGCGCTCTCACGCCCCTAGCCGCTGCAGGAGGAGACGCCCTGGGCGTCGGGAATCGATTGCCGATTCCCGGCCACCGTAGGCGCGGGCTTGCGGACGGTGAGCAATGGGTAGCTCACCAACAGGCCCAGGTCGACGGCGCGTAGTGTTCCACGCGCGCCTCAAATAGATGTCAGCAAGTGCAGGGGTCCGATGAGACCATTGCCTGCCGGGGTTGCGGGAAAGTCCGAAAGGGATACCGTGGCCCCCTGGCATTGCACAGGCAACAGAAGGAACACGGGTGGGTTTTAGTCAGTAAGAGTCTGACACGCCCTCCCGCTCCACCCAGAGCGGGAGGAGTCATTTGATGATTTCCCACCCAAAAAAAAAAAAAAGAAAGGATGGCATCTATCTTCTTGCCAAATTTTGTCGAAATCCGTTCAGTGGTTTAAGCGTGAAAAGGTAACATACAGACAGACGGACAGAGTTACTTTCGAATTTATAATATTATATTAGTATTAGTATGGATTATTAGTTAGGATTATTATACACGAACATACATATTTTTTAAACACAGTAAACGGTATGTAATTGACGTAGGTACAGTTTACTGTAGGTAGGTACCATTATATTAACACTAACTTTATATATTTTGTATATAAAAGATATAATTTAAATAATTCATAATAAAATAATGCCTTAAGTATGGCAGTGGTTCCCACTATTGTTGCCTAGTTAAGTTTTTTGAGGTTACTTTATCCTGTCTATAACTTTACTAGTTAATTGAAAAATCACACGTAATTAGAGGAAACCTATTGACGTCTCGCTGTTGGAGTTTAGTAAAAAAAATGTCTTTCTCATTCTAAACCATAAATATTATTTTATTCTATCCGAGCCCACCCACCCCACCATATTTTCACACAAATATTCCCATATTGTGGGGTGGATGTCTCCACACAATCCTCACCAATTTATAGCTATAACTTCGCAATCATAATGCCACATTTTTTTTAATCTTGGTGACTACGAGTATTTATGACTATTTCATAACGTTCTCAAAATAGATTTTCATTAAGTTTTCAAAGGTGAGGATTGTGTGTTGAGACACAAAAAATGATAATAAACGTATTACTGAAATCCTTACAACGGTCTCCCTTTAACCCTAACACTCGCGACGCTCCTTAGCTGCCTTCACGGTGCCCTGTGGAACCCCTCACTTTGGGAACCCCTGCCTTGTCGTATCATTCTATTTTTGAGGGGGACCACATCATACAGGCTTGGCATGAATGATGACAAATACAGAAAACCCAGTCTACTATTTCATGAAGTATTCTTTTGTAGGTAGGTATAAGAATAATACTTACCACACAATAATAGAATAGTTCCAATAATTGTTGACTCTAGCGATTTAGTCATCTCCCATATTGTTAAAAACGTCAATGGAATTATCAGCGCACCAAGGGTAGTACAGAACTGAAACAAAACATCAGCATGTGGTTTATTTTGAAAGGAGTGCCCCTCCACTGCCGGGCGTCGGTACCCATATATAACGCCATTGGGCAGTAAGTACATTACTGCCGGCAGCCGAGATTAAAAACATCGGCTCTCATATTGGACGACGGCGCGGCGTTTATGGAAACCCTTCCAGTATTCAGAAGCCTAACCAAAGTATGTTTTTTTCTATATATTCTAGTCGTTTTCGTCGTAGGGGATCACAGATCTACTTTTTTTTCCGAGTAAAAATATTTAATATATTGATTCCCGCCCATACTGCCAACCCCATTATCCGCTTTTTTTTCCAAAGGCAGCTGTGGAAACCAATTCAGCAACCGGCGCTGGCAGCCAATTCGGAACACGGCGCCAGCAGCTGAGGCACTTCCTTATTTTTAATGCTATTTAATTTATAAAACCTTTATTTTTAAACGCACAAGTCTTCAGAGGTTACAGCAAAGCAGTACAAAAATGTACGGAAAGTAAAGTGCTAGTCAAATCCACATTTAGACTATTGTACAGACGTCAGCACATCAAGATACTACAATCTGTCGAATTTCTTTAATAGAATTTCAACTATATCAGTACAGCATAAGGTTCAAAGTTAATTGGGAAAATTTAACAGTTTCGGGTAGGTTGACGTGCTGGCATCTGTACCTTACTTGGACGGCTTTCGAGTTCATCTTCATCATAATCAGCCTACAATGTTCCCACTGCTGGGACAGGCCACCACTCGGTAAGAGGGAGTGGGCAGTTTAATTAATCCACCACACGGGCCCAGTGCGGGTTGGTAGATGTCACATATCGTCGAATTTTCTGTTCTAGGACATGCCGGTTTCCTCACGATGTTTTCCTTCACCGTTTTGAGGGCAGCGGTGATTAAATAATTTACACAAAGGAAAGCTCCTGTCAGGAAGGACCGACACCGGGCCACCAACGCTCTAGTTATTCTTGGTTAATTAAGAGGAGGGTCCTTAAATTGTATGTTATTTGCACTAATATTATGAAACAGTCATGCATACAATCAAAATGAAACTTTAGTTTAAGATTTATTGGATATTTTTCTTTCCATGTACAAGATAGTTACGAAATCGTAACATCTTCGCTCGATTCATTTTTTATTCGAAAATCATTTCATTTTTTAAAGATTATGATTATGAAAATAAGCATGTACCTAACAGTAAGAAAATATAGTTTATTATCCAGCCACAAGATATTTTTTCTCTATAGCAAATATTAGCCAACGGCCAGACAGAAAAGACGCAAGACGAGGGCGGGACGCGGACCCGTCGCAGACAGGGCGCCGCACAGTGGATCGTCCCCATACAAGAGGTCGGACATAGAATCAAATATTGAAAAAGTATTTAATTTAAAAAAAAAATATATACAGTTGCATTCCTCTATTAAAGACCAACAAAAATTGTTACTACGCTTTTTTTATTTGACCAGCACTTTAGGAGCGATTCCATGAAAATTGTTATTTTTGTATGGAAACGAACACAAAAATGTCTGTATCTTATGATTCCCTCCTTGTTTCGATTTGCGGTTTTCAATACTGTTATTTACCCATTTTATGCCACCTTTTCTTCAAGGACACATGGTGCCCCCGGAGTGCCCCTTCCGAGATATTTTGCCTATAGTAACTATCTTTGTTATTGTATTACTGATGGAATGGAGGTACTTTAAGTTTACTAATTACAGAGAATTAGTCATTACTAAGTAGTTCCATAGATAATAGGTGCATTTGTGAGTACTTTAATTACTTTTGAACGCTTTTGTTGCAATATAACAAAAGCGTTACTGAGTCATTAAGTAACGACTACCAGTAGGTACTTGCTTAATCTAATTAATTATTGGAATTACTATGTTAACAGCCCTTAACCTCTGCATTGTGATTGGCTCATGTCATCATTAGCTTAACAAATTCATCGCTAATTGCAAACTTGCTGCCCTATATATTTTAGTGTGTTTTGCAAATATAATTCAGTTGTAACTAAAACTTCTACCAAGTATTGTCATTATGCCTTTCCATGGGTTTTCTACTTATCTAGATCTTTATGTTGCTGTTCGTAATCATAAAGATCTTCGTGATTATGAAAATTTACTTAACACATTGAAGTCGAATAGTAACGTCCAGTTAAGTGAAAATGATGTGTCGGATCTAAAGAACTGATGTCGACGATTTTGCTATCGGATTTACTCCAAATGGGTGCAATCAAGAAGGACAGTCGACAAGTTCATAAACAAGAACAGAGAGTGGTTAAGTTCCGATATCATTTGGCCAAATTGCTTTAAGGAAAATATTGTTCACACTGAAGAAGCTGAAAATGAGGCAGAACAGGTAATTAGTCCATCAAAATCGGATGCATCAACTTCAACATATAAATCTCCTCGCAAAAGCTTTGAAGATTTATCGAGTAGACAAAAAAGAAGACGTGTTAATGAAAATATTGCCAGCTGCAGCCGTCCAGATGAGCTTTTACATACTGTTGAAACTGCACTTAAGTCTGCCGGAAAAAATGATGTGGCCAGAATAATGAAACATTTGCTGGGAAATCCTGAACACGTCTCAACAGTTTTGAAAGTCCTGGAAACTACACAGGATACTTTGCTTCGTGAAGTTCCTACTCACAAAGCACTTGCTCTTTACTTGCAGTTATCCAAGTGGCGTTACATCACACTTAGAGACTTTAGTTTTAAAGAAGGTCATGCGAAATACCCAACCTATTACATGTTAGTGAAAGAAAAACTTAAGTGTTACCCGGCAAAAGAAGACGTAACTGTGACTGATAATTCCGCAAAGATACGACTCCAAGCCCTCCTTGATCTCACAGTTAGGAGGCTGATCGATTCACTTGAATCGAATTTTGATGCTCGTGAACAACTTGTGCTTCACAGCAAATGGGGTTTTGATGGAGCTTCGAGTCAAAGCATTTATCATCAAAGGACAACAACAAGTGAACAAGATTTATCCAGTGTATTTATGGCAAGTCTTGTACCTCTTAAGTTAGTGACTTCTAGTGGAAGCACAGTGTGGCAGAATGATCGGCCATCGTCAACCACATATTGTCGCCCGATTTAATTTACGTTTATGAAAGAAACGGAAGCAAATGTAAATTCTGAAATGAACATATTTGAGACTGAGATTCGTGGACTGAACCCAACTGATTGCGGCAATGCGACTGTTACGCACAATCTGTGGTTAACCATGATTGATGGTAAGGTGCATTCAATCATATCTGGAACATCGGCAGCAGTGTGTGACTTGTGCAAAGTTCGTCCAAGCGAGATGAACAACTTGGAAGAAGTGAGATCTAAACCTGTGAATGAAGATTTATACAAGCATGGATTTAGTTCGTTGCATGCTTGGTTTCGTTCTATGGAGTGTTTATTACACATAGCCTACAGAATGGACATAAAGTAATGGCAAGCAAAAGGTGACGACAATAAAAAATTTGTTAAAGATAAGAAAGAAGCTATTCAAGCAGCTTTCCGAAGAAACACAGGATTACTTCTGGATGTTGTAAAGCAGGGTAGTGGCAATACAAACACTCGAAATGCTGCTAGAAGGTTTTTTGCAAACCCTGAAACGACTGCGGAAATTACAAAATTAGACGTCAATTTAATTAGAAGACTCGCCGTAATTTTGCAATGCATTTCCTCAGGCGAAAAAATTGAAATCCAAAAATTCAAATTATATTGTGATGAAACAGCAAATTTATTCGTACAGTTATATCCATGGTATAACATGCCATCAAGTTTACATAAATTGCTGATTCATGGATGGCAAATAGTGGAGCACCTATCAGTAGTGCCTATAGGTTTTTTGTCTGAAGAAGCATCTGAAGCAAGAAACAAGGATTTTCGTAAATTTAGAGAAAATCATACACGAAAGCACAGTAGCATCGCCACTAATGAAGACATTCTTCATAATCTTCTGTTATCTTCCGATCCTCTTCTAACGAGCCTACGACCGAAGATGAGCAATAAAGTGAAAAAATCTTCATTTAGAGAACTGGATGATTTGCTCATACATGATCGGAGTGAATTGGAGCTCATTGACATTTCATCTGATACTATAGTTGAAGCAGTTTCGGAATGTAGTGACATTGAAGTAGATTACGACTGTAATGATTATGATGTCGGTATGGATGAAGATGAAGAAAACATAGTTTAAGTCTACCTAATACATAATCTACCTAATGTAATTGTTAGTAACTAAATGGTAGTATTCATTATTTATTTTTTATTATTTTTAATATTTATAATTTAGTTATTATCTAGTAGTTGTTTTATTTTGTATTTATAAATTATTATAGGTTTAATTGTAATTTACTTTAAGGTTTAATGATATTTTGAACTACTTTTTTAAAATTTATTACATAGACTTAAAATTAAATTACAAACACTCATATTTGCACGCCATACTATGTAAAACATGTCTGAACTTTCGTTTTTTCTATATGATATCCTGCATGCACGTTATTATTCTTGTATGTGTACACATGATCGTGCAAATAAATATATCTTATCTTATCTACTTCTCAGTCATAAGTATACTTAATGTACCTCCATTCCATCAGTAATACAATAACAAAGATAGTTACTATAGGCAAAATATCTCGGAAGGGGCACTCCGGGGGCACCATGTGTCCTTGAAGAAAATATGGTATAAAATGGGTAAATAACAGTATTGAAAACCGCTAATCGAAACAAGGAGGGAATCATGAGATACAGACATTTTTGTGTTCGTTTCCATAGAAAAATAACAGTTTTCACGGAATCGCTCCTAAAGTGCTGGTCAAATAAAAAAAGCGTAGTAACAATTTTTGTTGTTCTTTAATAGAGGAATACAACTGTATATATATTTTTTTTAAATTAAATACTTTTTAAATTTTTGATTCTATGTCCGACCTCTTGTATGGGGACGATCCACTGTGCGCCGTCACGACTTTTTAACTTATATAGAAAAGACACGGACCCGTCGCAGACAGGGCGCCGTCACGACTTTTTATGGAGCGCACTAGAAGCTTTTCCCTTCAACCGTCCGATTTAGATACGACAACATGTCTTCTTCTGAAGATGAAGATGTATTGGCACTTGGCGGGCGAGCGCTGTGAGAACCTGCCCTCCGCGCCCTTTCCGCTCCCCCGCTTGCGCCCGTGCAAGCCCGCGCCCTGCCCGCGCCCTGTCCTTTCTATATGTTTTGCAATAGGGCGCCGACGAGTTAACGTCGTGACGCCGTCCCGTCTTTTCTGTATGTTTTACGTCGCGACGGCTGTATACATTTTATATGCAAGTAGATTAAACGGGCGCCGCGACTGCGACGGGTCCGTGCCTTGCGTCGGTTCTGTGTGGCCGGTGCCTTACTTCAGTTATAAACAATATAAAATTGAGACTAAATGGTCCCGTGCTCGAACACGATCAAAGAGCGCACGCGATATTCAACTTTATTACTGATGTGTGAGCGTTTAGCACATAACGGAGTGGCAGGGTGCATGGGGGCGGAGCTTGCGTGGAAATTGTCTTTAGTGTTTGGTCTTAATAATACTACTTATTGGAACACTTACAAATCTCATCCCCTCATATCGAGCACCTTCATACTTGTCACCAGGCTTCTCAAACGGGAATGTTCCATCATACCCGGACAGTTTGCCAGACAAGGCTATCAGCATCTGATGACAATATCATAAATGGAAATAATATAATAAAGCTCAAGGAGGAGCTAAGTAGCCACACAGGTCGATTTGTTCCGTGTGGCTACTTAGCTCTTAGTCCGTGGATGGGTGACCATCTTTAAATTATACCGAGTCTCTTCCATGAGTCAGAAAGCACGGTAAGCTGTTGGTCCCAGCTGTCATTCGTGGATCTTTGGATTGTGGAGGTCAGATAGGCAGTCACTCCATATAAAATACTAGTATTCAGCTGCATCCGGTTAGACAGGAAGCCGACCCCAACATAGTTGGAAAAAGGCTAGGCAGATTGAAATAATTTATTAAATAAGTATACTTTTCATTTCAGAGAATTAATCACATCATACCACACAGATGAATCCACAGGGCATGAGATGTTTATTTTAAATACAATAAGGTATGCAATAACCATGTGTTTAATGTAAACAAAAATATAAATATTGTAATGACTATCAATAATTGTTTTAATTAACATATTATGTGACTGTTTAAGAAGCATGATTTATGAAACATTTGAGATTCAACAAGATGCAGGATGTGTGCAAATAAATACATCCACAAGTCCGCCTGGCTAGCTACCACCATCTTATCTAACTCTGTCGTCATAAAAACAATGTTAACAGCATGGTTGTGTTTCGGTAGTTAGAGGTAAGATAGCCAGTTCCTCTGTGGTTAAGGATTCTGGGTGAAGCATATTTCCACCTTCGGCTTCATCATCACTTCCATCGGGTGAGATGCAGGCCAAGTTTCCCTATTGTGGTTAAAAAAATAAATTTAAAATAATTAGGTTTTTCCATCTTACCTTTTCTCATTGGATTTGAGCCCGTTGATAGCAACAGGCCCGCGGGCCCGCTTCCTATTACATGGGTCTTAAACGTAACTGGCGAAATGCGGATGTACTATAATGTGCATCTCTGCCTAACCCTTCGGGAAATACAGGCGTGATGTTGTTATGTTTATATTTGAAGCTTTATATGACAAAAAATATATTTACCTTTCCAAGTGGGGGATGGACGTCAAAGAAGAATGTTCGATTTATGTACCAACTAGCCATTTTACCAAAATGAGTTTCATCCCAACTGAAATAATTCATTAAAATTTTATACTTAATTCACTTATTTTCTTATAAATCAAAATGTATAAAAATTGCTACGAAGAATTGTGAGTATTCTTAATATTTTAATCTTCTCTAGAATCATAGTTTAGCATTATGAAGCGAGCTAAACTTGACATTTTAAAAACTACTTTTCTGTAACATTATTTACCATACATGATCAGGTTCCAAAACTTTGTAAAATCTGGTAACAAATGTGGCACCACACAGTATGCCGAATGTGACCCACCATCTAAAATAAATTTGTATTAAGTTAACATACTATTTAATATTTTAGGCGTAAAAGTTAGCAAACAAAAACTAAGTCTGAGAAATTAGAAAGTACATTTTGTTACTCGTTTTCGTCGTAATACTACTTTTCTTCTTTTCAGACATTGTTGCAGGAATAATTTTTGGATTAGAATGATAAACTTAAATAGAATTTAACATTTTAATTCACAATATTTAGAAAAAAACTACGAAAGTTAACGGTAATAACAAGGCCTAAAAACGTCATATACAACGGGTGACGGGCATTGACAGAATGACAGAAGAGGTCAATGCATGGTGACAGTTCTCTCGGGTGCTGCCATACTTATACCTTGTATCACTTCAGACATCCTACTAGCGTTTTTTTCACACGGCGATTCTTTTTCATAAACAGGGACTCTCAGCGCTAAGCAGAGCGTTGATAATCAGATGATGCAGATGATCTGATGATGCGTTAATGCTCAGTGTGTTTTTTCAACGCGGTCGGACGAGTGCGTCCCAGCGCGTTGGATTCTCAACGCTCGGCTCAGCACTGGATTTTCAAATCCAGTGCGCGATAAAATTCCGCCGCGATATTTTTACGTCCGTGCCTACGTGGGCTTACCCCGCGTCCTATTCAAAAGCGACTGTCGCGGGAATACACAATTTATTGTTAGAACTTTTTGTTCGGTGAACCGGACCGCGCAGTCGCGCTCGCGCCTACAGAGAACACTTCGGTTTTCTGGACAAAAAATGACATAAAACGCGACTTTTTAAAATTCTTTTTAATGGGTATCTTGCAGGTCACCACTAAGGTCATAGCAGCTGCTTAACTGGGCTTTCTTGCGGCTGTGCTTCTACACTCAAAACCTCCAGCCATGGGTAGATCATGCGACTGGCGCGACGATCGACGATTTTATATAAGACGCGACCAAATAAGCCTGTGACCAAAATGTATAGAGCAAAGGTACCCAAAGGTTAAAAGATTGTAGGATCCCAAGAAGGATGTCGAAATCCACCGAGTTGAACGCGCAACTAGTCAAGTAACACTAAAACAGTAAGAGATTTATTGTCCATAGCCCAGCGGATATCGTCAGTAACCTTCAGGAGTGCAGTGACAGTACCGTGGCCAGTACGGAAGCCAGATTGGAAAGGGGAAATGAGAGCATTAGACAATAGAAATTTAAAAATTTGACCATGAACAATGTATTCGAGAACTTTAGAAAGGAAAGGAAGAATGGAGATGGGTCTGAAGTGGGATAAGGAAGAAGGATTGTTAACTTTAGGAAGTGGAATTATGTGAGCCTGTTTCCAGGCTGACGGAAATATACCAGAGAATAAGGAAAAATTAACAATATGAGTAAGGATAGGGAGTAGTTCTGAAATAATGGGTATTATCATTCTCGAACACAGATTATCATGTCCCACAGCAGAGGAGGAAATAGAGAGAAGGGACTTTTTCACAACGTCTTCAGATACAGGACTGAAAAAAGTGTACATTGGGGTAACGGAAAGTTAGACAGCTCAAGTAAGGTAGAAGCTTTAACGTTAGGGTCTAGAGAAACAGGTGGTAGAGAAAAGTGCCTGATAAGAGCGGACAAGTCAACATCTTTACAGGTATTCGTGGGTGATTTGCCAATACCGACAGACTTTAAAAATTTCCAGACATCGGAGGAGTTACGATCAACGAGAGATTCGTGGAAGTAGCGTTACGTAGAGCTTTAAAGTGAGTGAGATTAAGTTCCGTGGGTCTGCGTCTGTACCTACTCTTCGCCTTATCCTTACGAGCAATAGCATTTTTAATTTCAGTAGTCATCCACGGAGCCGGATTATGTTTAATTTTAATACGCCGACGAGGGGCATGTTTATCATAGATATCTAAAATAATGGCATTAAAGCTGTTCACCTTTTCATCGATACTGGTGCTTTCGATAACGTGAGTCCAATCGATATCACCAGCATCGCGTTTCAAAGCCTCCAGGTCTATGCTATTAAAACTACGTAGAAAACAGAAACGAGGCTTACGTTTCGGAGGTTGGATACGATAGGAAAGGTAAATGAGGTCATGATAGGAAAAGGTTGCAGTGACCTGCCCAAACTCAGCAACATTCTATTGTACCTCATTTTTATTGTCTACCCGAAACTGTCAAATATTCCCAATCAACTTTGAACCATATACTGTAGTGATAAAATTGAAAATCTATTAAAGAAATTTGACAGATTGTAGTAAGTTGATGTGCTGGCGTCTGTACCCAAGCTAACTATTATATTTTTTAACTAGAATAATAATATCTAGAATAATAATGGCTACACATCAAGCATTTCTAGTATAAGCTGACCTCGCATTGTACCTACGGAAATCGTATACAACATACGATGACCACATCTGTTTTCGCCCCGGATCTATAGCGGCCGAGTGCTGCAAGCAGAAATAGTCCTTACGATGTATAGATATGAACTTGTTCGATGGTACTACGGCAAACATAGATACGCAAGCACATCAAACTACCCGAAAATGTCAAATTTTCCCAATCAACTTAAACTTTAGTGATAAAGTTGAAAATCTTATTAAGAAATTTGACAGATTGTAGTAGGGTGACGTGCTGGCCTCTGTACATAGCATACATCTGACTACCTCGTTGCTCTTGGGCTCTTTCGGTCTCAAGTGCGAGTGCCTCAATAGCAGCCTAGAGTCTGGATTTGTGCACGACAGCTGTTGAATCACTAATCATAATCATAAATCTTTATTTATCTCAACATCATATTACAGGCACTGGTTAATAAAATGCACAATCTTAAATAGCGAAAGGTGTCTGAGGTAGGAGGGTCCTGAGTTACAGATCACCGGCACTCTTAGATCGGACATAAGGTCAGTTCCTTAGAGAAATGTCCGATCTAAGAGTGAGTGAGTTTAAAAATATTAACATCATGTACGTCAGGAAAAATCTTAATCTCTTCAGTAAAAGAGGTGAAAGACACAATTACTAAGGCCGTTGCAGTATACGGCCGTATCGTCTGCGAACAGAGCCAACTGAGTCTTATTACTCTTAGGGATATCGCTTGTGAATAGCGTGAATATGAGTAACTACTTGAGGGACTACTTGTAATTCCAAAAAGTGAGCAACACTGTTGATTCATAGTTATTATTCCTAGATTGTTATTTTGCAAAGGAAGCGGAGTTTAGTAATGAAATGAAAAATGTCCATCCATAAAACTAACCATGTTGTTATGCGTAGCAGCATACTTGAATGCTTGAAAAAATGTTAAATTGTTTTGAATTAGGAGGCAGCTTTGGAATGTAGGGAAATGGAACGGAATAACCACTGGATAGGGATGTTCTTAACTTTTGTGACTCAACAACTATTACGTATTGTGCGTTTGCACTTGTGAAACATGTTGAAATCTCCATTTCCTGTCAAACATTGTATCCAACATTGACAGAAAAAACCTTATAATTTATAACATAGCCTTCGATGAATCTGTAAAGGTGTTTTAATTTGTGATTTAATAAATAAATAAATAATACATTTTAATATTTTATTTTATTTTATGCAATTTAAAGGAACAACAAACAGGTACAATATACAGTTTCACTCCATTCTATATTATTAAACAAATAGGTAACGACGAAATAACTATTTTGACTGTGATATTATCGTTGAAATTACTGCATTTTTTTGTTTAGATTTATTTACAAATTGAAAACAGATTACATTACTTTGTATGATGTATTAGAGGCCCCGAAACGATCAATTGCAACAGTCAATGTTTACTTGATTGATAGACATTGATCGTCTACAAAGTGCAATAGAAACGATTGACAATAAACACACAAAACATTGACAATTGCAATTGATCGTAGATATATCAATGCTATTCACGAAAAAACTTATGGTAAGTACCCCTTAAGTTTTTTCGTCAATAGCATTTTTATAATTATTTACTTTATCAATGGTGCTTACACACTATGATATTGCTAACTGTGCATTTGCACTGGCGAAACATTCACATATCAACATGTTGAAATCTCTATTTTCTGTCAAACATTTTATCGAACTTTGATAGCAAATAGAGATATAATTCAAAATGTTTGTTGAATGTTTCGCCAGTGCAAACGCACCTGTACAATACAAGACTTACGTATAATCACTACAAAATTTTCAACTGCCCATCACTATTGTCAATTTGACGCGTACGTCGTAATCGTGAATAATGTCAACAAATAAAAGTTTGTTCCGCCGTTGTTGTTCGTCTTCGCTGATTCATGCGTTGGAATAAACAAATAAATACTACTAATTAGCATAGCCTTCAGTCCGCTTATATTGTTCACACTTTGTGCACGACTATGACGGAGCATTGACGATTGCATCATGAATAATATTAAGTATTTTTTAGTTGTCCAGTTGTTATTTTCTTTTTGTTTGTGCGAAATAAGTAATGGTCAGATAGAAAAGTTGTTGAATGGCTTCAAAGAGTATTATAATAGTTTGCCTAATCAAGTTTACCGGAGTGAAGAAGGATCTTTGCTAAGCACGCAGCAAGTGGTAAGTAAAAATGACGTATTTTAAAAAAAATCTTTTGTTTTATAAACTTCTTTCAAGTGTGATGTGGGTTATCATTATCCAAGACCTTTATATTATAAGTTATCTTAAACTTTGTTGACAATAATATGTACCATGTTTTATTTTCCAATGTCCCAAATTTGTTTGAATTGAAATGAAAATGTTATTCCCAGAACAAGTTTATAAGAAATGTATTTTTTTGTATATACCTATATGAACATTTTTTTTTTTCTGTAAGCTACTGTTTCTTTTTTAAATAAACATATAGGTATATATAGTATTTAAATAAATAATTGGATAATGTTAGGCAGAGAGAGATTAAATAAAACACTAGCTTCCGCCAGCGGGTCTGCCTGGCTGCCCGCCTGCGTGATATCTTTATAAATTATAGACTATGTTACTCAGTGGTAATATAGCATAATACTGGTGAAAGAATTTTTTAAATCGGTCCAGTAGTTTTTGAGTTTATTCATTATAAACAAAAATACAAATCTTTTCTCTTTATAATATTATTATTATACTAGCTTTTACCTGAAGCTTCGCCAGCGCGTTATGTCGATAAAAAGTAGCCTATGTACTTCCCCAAGATTCAAAGTATCCCCATACCAAATTTCATCAAAATCGGTTCAGCCATTTAGTAGCGAAAGCGTATCAAACCAGGTTGCTTTTTATTTTTCAATGAGTTAATTTGGGGTCTCAATAAATACTTTTTCTTTATATATAATTTAAAACATTTTAGAAGCTCTGTCTACTTCTTCGTGTGTCATTAAGGAGCTGCTATGTACAGGGTACTTTAGAGACTTATTTTTACAGGATGACACCACCTACCAAATTGTAGTCAGTATAAGAGTTGCAGAGATAAACAATGTTGAAGCAACTAAATTACTGAAATGTACAGCAACCATAAAGGATTCAGATAATGATGTTACAATTATAAGTAATAATTGTGAAGAGGCTGTGGAGCAAAAGCAAAGTACTGATGAAAATCAGGAGACAACGCTGGAACCCCAAATTGAGGTTTTGGAACCCACCATTGAACGAAAACCTGTGCAACTTGTCAATGAAGTACAAGCTGACACAGCTGTAAGTATTGCGTGAATTTTAGAATAAAATTTTCTATTGTTTGTTGGTGCTTCGGGTTAAGCTGAACCCAACATAGCTTGTAAAGGTGCCAACTTTCTCATTTAATATGTATGTACAAAGGTAACAAGTTTTTTTTTTTTTTTTCTTTTCTTTTATCTGCAATCGGCTTTCTAGCCATAATCAGATGAGGTCCTTGTGTGAGATTGTTTTTGTGATGTCATTGAACATCCACATTATGTGGTTCAGGACTAAATGAACTTTAAATATTCTCTCTCTCTGGCCCAAGTTCAGGATTTGCCATCTCTTTAGGCGTATTATATCCCCTTGTCCGTTTAGGAGGTTCTTGGCTAAGACATTTCTGTGCTCTTACTCAGTCTCTGTTTGTAGGTTGTGCATTTTTCCCAGTTCTTTTTAGGGTTCCGTAGTAAATAAGGAACCTTTATAGTTTCGCCATGTCCGTCTGTCTGTCCGTCTGCATGGGTATACATGACACCAACGGTGGTAAAACAAAATCAAGAAAAAAAAATGTTTATTGTACCTACCTCCCCTACACGTAAAGTGGGGATGTTTCTTTTTTCTCGTCTATCCCATGGTGTGGGGTGTCGTTGGAAAGGTTGTTCAAAAATGTTGTGGTTGTGTGAAAACTATTTTTCAATTCAGATATCTGTTTGCGAAATATTAAGCTTTAAGTGCAAATTTTTGTTAGTCATGTGTGCCCCCCCTCCCTCCCGCCAGCTAAATGGTTATAATTGGATTTGTGAAAAAATTCACAGCAGTAGTATATATACGAAGTTTAAAGGAAACCTATCACATATATGGGAGAACATGTTTTTCAACTACAATGTTTAGTTTGTTCTTGGGATAGAATTAATTCATCCCAACTACGGACATCCCGTCATTGTACGTGGTCCACGCACTTGGCCGTTTTTTTTAACTGTTGGAATCTTTGGGTGCTCGTGTTGGCCTAGGGCAAAATTTTGGAACCTTTGGGTTTCAAGTTAAATAGCATATAATTGGAGAAACCCATGTCCAGCATGCTACTAGTACCAGACTGATGATAATAAAAAACAAATATTTTCTAAAATTAATTTGCTACAGATCTTTTTCATAGGTTCTTTTGTTTGCCAATTACATACGCTTCAAATTGTTATCATTAGTAAGATATTTGCATGTAATTAATTATAAGCGAATATAAAGTCCAGATAACCCTTTATCATGTGAATGTACGCTAAGTATGAATGAGGTCTGAGTGACCTAGAAACGTGATTATGTGTCAAGGATGTGCACATAAATTCTACACATTTATTAAAATTTATGTACAGTATTTCATTAATGTAGGTTATGAAAAATGAGTATATATTAGTCCCCAAAATGGTTAAAAAAAAGTTTTGGTTTAATTCAATGAACATAATTATAATATAAATTTTCGCCCCGTTTTAATAAGTTTACTTCTAAGCAAAGTCGCTTTTCGTGTCTGACTGTGTGACCGCGTTGTTCTTCGGAAATAGAAAAGGGATTTTGATGCGGTATTCACAATCGTTTAGCTTTGGAGTGTATGTGTATAAAACATAAATATAATCTTCTATAAATAAAAAATAAAAAATATATTAAACTTACATAGGTAGGTATAGTAAAGAAATGTTGATGTTTCGCCACGACGTAAAAACTAGTAATAAATAATAAAAGGAGAGGTAATTAAAGACAATTGTGACTCTTTACGAAACTTAAAATTAGCAGTTAATACCTAAATCGGTTATCATGTGCACTTAAATGGCATGCAGCCAGTTAATGCGCTCGTTGCAGGTCATTCACATTGTTTATTCTTCATATTTCTTTACTATTTTGGCTTTTAAAATTTTGAAATGGGATTGAAAACGCGGCGAAATTTTGCGCTCGTAGTTTTGCCATCGTAGATTCGTACCTACCTAGTTCATGTCGTAATTTGACAAAAAACCAGACATTTGATAAAAGTCACATCCTATGACACTCGGCGATACGAAATAGCGAAAAGAATTTTCCGAATCGGATCAGCAGTTCCGAAGATTAACCCCTAAATACAAACAGAAATACCTCTTTATAATATTAGGACTTATAGATTTATTTGAAATAATACAGTGTGATGAAGTTGCATTATTATACTTTACACTTTGACTGTGAGGTCAATCTCAATGCATTATCACGCGATTTTATAGTAGTTACTTCATGCTTTATAAACAGTAACATACTTACAAGGAGAAATAGATAAATACATGTTGAATTTAAAGATTTAAAAAAAGAAAAGAAAGAAAATACGTTTATTTGGGTTCCACGCAAAACGGCCGTCGCTCAGCATAATGCTGCGACCCTATGCAAGACAGAGGTCTTGCATAGGGTCGCAGCATTATGCTGAGCGAGCGGCCCAGCGCTGGTTTTCAGCGACAGCCGGCGTTGACGTGAAGTTTTTTAACAAGATGTTGAATTAATTATTGACATATTTTTATAAAACTGCCAGTGGTCGCAAGCGCTAACTGCTGAGCATGAGGGTCTGGGTTCGATTCCCAGGTCGGGCAAAGTGATATTGGGTTTTTACACTAGGAATTTCTCAGTACCTACCAGCCCAGTCTGGATTTGTGCCCGGTTGATGGCAATAGGCTCGCCCCCTATTACATGGGACTTAAACTTATCTGGTGAAATGTGGGTGTACCTACTTACTATGTGTAGGTACACCTCTGCCTAGCTCTTTGGGGAAAACAAGGCGTGATGTTATGTTATGTGTACATTTTTATATTATAAAACTATATTATAGGTTCAAATTAAATGGTTCTCTCCCGTCTCGATAATTGCTCATTATTTAACCCTGAAAACATTGATCAAGTATACTGGGTGTAAATTGACTGAACACTATAATTGGACCTGCTTTTCCAGTTTTCTAGAAAAGTTTTTTACGACGGAATTTGGCATGGTCTTTAAGTGGGAGTAATGAGAGATGTTTGAATACCCATTAGGAAAGAAAAAACAACACAATTTCTATCAATACAAATCAATGAGTTAAAAAGATTTTCATGTGAACGAGAAGTCTGAATAATCCATCAACAGCGATAATCCGTGACCGCACACAGAAGCATAGAACACACAAAATTGTGAAAACAAGTACATATAACGAATAAGACTCACAATGGCGTAAATAATTTTGCACAAAATGTGTGATTACTGCTTAATTAGTTTCAATCAGGAAAAACATTGTTCCGTTATTTACACGTTTCTTATCATGATAATGAAGGTGTGTTATGAACTTATGACATGACCTTTTTCCCGCGACTTCACCTGCTTTTTGTTTTTAGGGGTCCGTACCTCAAAAGGAAAAAAACAGAACCCTTATAGGATCACTCGTGTGTCTGGTGCTGGGTCTGTCCGTCTGTCACAGCCAAATTGCTCCGAATGTAATAGACCGATTAAGTTGAAATTTGGTTCACTTATGTATTTCTCTGACACAAACACGGACGCATAACGTAAATAAATAAATTTTGAACATGGGGGTCACTTTAAATTAAAAAAAGAACACAATTTCGAAAATTAAAAAAAGAAAATGATTTGCAAACTGTACCGGTAGATACCGTGTGACATAAAGTCAAATAATTTATTTTAATTAGGCACAAAAAGCACTTATGAACGTAAACATTTACAAAAAAAAAAAAAAAAAAAATTGATTCTAGTCGCCCATTCCAAAAGGTCGTTTTCGTATGGAGAAGAATGGGCAAGAAACTCCACCGTTACTCTTTTAAAATATTTTCACAATATTCTGTATACATTAATTATATAATTATATGTGAAGACGATGCACCTAGAATAAGATTACTATACCACGATAGGTAAAAAGAATGAAAAATGAAGGAATGACATACCTAAATTAATTATGTGATAGATGCATGGTGCTCACATATTTACAAACATTGTAAAATTATACGATATTCTTAACATTTTAACAAGTACTACTAATAATAAGTCAGTGTGTGAGTTCAAGTAATCACAGAATATAAAATTAATGTTTAAAAAAATAATATTATACAATTAAATTGGCAACCAGTTTGATTTTGTCTAGATTCTAAATTGTCCTATGGAGCAGAACCAGCATGTTTCCAAGTATTTTTATCTTGGATATAATCCTCTAATTTGTAATATGCTTGTTTACAAAGTGTACTTTTTATATGAGTTTTAAATTTTCTTTCATTTAATTCTAATATATCACAAGGTATTCTGTTGTAACATTTAACACAGTACCCCATAAAAGATGTATTTACTTTAGGTAGTCTGAAAAATGGTTGATCTATTTTATCTTTATTTCTAGTATTAAAATTATGTCTATCACTTATTTTATTAAAAAGATGTAGATTTTTTCTCACATACATAATATTGTCATAAATTAATTGGCAAGGTACCGTCATAATATTAATCTTTTTAAATAGTTCCCTGAGAGATTCGCGACGACTTAGATTATAAATGGCTCTGACAGCTAAAGGGCTTATTGCGAGGATCTCAAATATATTTTATAAACATTTTATGATTAAATGCTTTTAAAGATATTTAAGAAAATTAATGAAAATTGACCAACAAAATAATTGAGTCAAAAATATTTGAAAAAAAAAATACGGAGAATGTAAAATTTACTCACATATTACAGGAACACCTATAAAAAGTCTATGGTATTAAAATAACACGGTAAATATCTCAATATTGTGCGTACGAACTTACATTTGCAGTTGGAATGTATTGGAGAACATGTTTTTCAACTACAATATTAAGTTTGTTCTTGGGATAAATTCATGCTAACTACGGAACCCTTCATTGCGCGTAGTTCGACACGCACTTGGCCGGTTTTTTTTTATTAATCATTATTGTCCCACTACTGGGCCTCTCTACTCTTCTTTCACCTTTCTCTGTCCAGAGCTGCCAAGGACCAATCTATGTTATAGGAGCCCAGTTCATCCCGCCATTTCCGTCTGGGCCTGTCGCGATGTCCTTTGCCATGATGGTGTAACCAATATTTTGTATCAACATTTTTATTTACAAGAGTGTCCATGGAGTTTCTGGCCCGTTCTTCTCCATAGGTACCTACTACGCTTTGGAATGGGCAACTAGCTTCATATTTCTGACTGACCGAATTCTTGACAGTTCAAAAGTGCCTCAATCTGCCTAGCCTTTTCCCGACTATATTGGGGTCGGCTTCCAGTCTAACTGGATGCAGCTGAATACCAGTATTTTACATGGAGCGACTGCCTATCTGACCTCTACAACCCAGTAACTGGGTAATACGATACCCTTTGGTAAGACTGGTTGTCAGATTTTCGGGCTTCTGACGACCCGTAACGACTGTCAAAGATCCACGAATGACAGCCGGGACCAACGGCTTAACGTGCTTTCCGAGGCACGGAGGAGTCTCGGTATGCAAAGATGGTCACCCATCCACAGACCAACCCCGGCAAGCTTCGATCAATAATAGCACATGCTATTATTGATCGAAGCCGGCAAGCATAGCTTAACCTGATGGATCGACCCGTGTGGCAGTTATTACTTAGCCACGAGCTCCTTAGCCCCGAGATTCAAAAGTGCCTGTAAATGGTTTAATTGAAATAAATGCTTTGAGTTGACTTTGAGTTTGAGATTAAAAGGGACCTACTGGGTCGTAAATTTGGCCCATTGATCGTCGTCAGATGTGTCCAGCGCAATCCCATGTAAGCGTGGCAGCTTTCCGAGTGACATCAGTTATTTTAGACTAGTGATGGAATGGATTGTTGTACTCTTACTTGACCCGCTTTCTAATTACGCAACATATTTTCGTAAACGATAAAGACAAATTTGTTTCATTTTGACAGTTCAATAACATTCATTGCGTTATTTACGTTGCTCTGCAGTTTTTTTTTTCGAACTTACGAAGCAATGGATTAGCAATCTGTTTCAAAACGATTCAGATTCGGATTGATTTTGCATTACGTAATTAGGGTACAGGTCCACAAGTTTGATACGCAGAATACTCCGTTCCATAGCTCTGGCAAACCCCACGGGAACATACTATCGATAATAGCCTTACACTGACGATTTGCCAGCGTGTTTCTAGCGAGGCGATCTGTGAACGTGCTCTCCGGCGCGGCGCGGGTGAGAAAGCGAGCTAACCGCGACTACGCAACGCCGCGTTTTCACAATATGTATTGTACATTGGCTTGTCTTCCTCTCTCTAGTACACTCACGTCAATCGCTCTCGTTACGCAAACGTGGCGAACACGTTGCGCACACGCAGCGAGCGTGTTGAACAATCGCCTTGCTGATAACTCGCTCGCAAATCGTCAGTGTGAAAAGACCCTAAATACTAGACGGGAACATAGTATCGATAAAAGTAGTTATCCTATATCCTAACACACGTCATGGTCTACCTGTGTGCCGATTTCTTCGAAATCCGTTCAGTCATTGCGGCGTGGAAAGGTAGCAGACGGAGTCACTTTCGCATTTATATTATTAGCATGGCCTATGGGAGATTTAAACGGATGAGTTATACTTATCGGCACACAAGCAAGCACGCAAGCAGTGTTGAGTCAGGCCAACTGAATGCACGTCATTCAAGTTTCTTTATGAATAGGCAGACCCCGTGTCCTAACCGTAAGCGACCGTCGCGTGAGTTCAGTGTTTGACGCTATAAATTATGACGTACACCCGCGGTTTGATGGATTGCGCGAGTACGTCATATTCATATTAAAAAGCGCGATAATCGCGTACTTGCGCGACAATGGCTTTCGGTTAGGACGCTGCCAGATACACTAAGGCCGCGTGATGTGTTTTCGTGCGAATTTCACTCGTGCTTACACGTACGAACACGCACGAACGATATCGACCTTCCAAGTACAAAGGGAGCGCGCAGACTGAGTGTGACTTAGTCGTACGTTTACGTACGCATAGTTGCGTCCGAAGACAATCCGAACTTGTTGGGATTCTGCGTGCGTTATCACTGGAACACTACCTATTTTACGGAGTAAAATGTATCCAGTGTGCGCACTCAATTCGTACGACCATGTCCATACGTGTACGCACGAGTGAAATTCGTACGAAACCGCATTCAAAGTGTTTTAGATGGTATAAGGGACATTAAAATTGCACCTTTTTTAGGATAATCATAAAGACTGTGAACGTGATGCTTTCACGTTCAGTGTTGTGATTTACCTACTTTTATCTATCATAATAGTCATAGTAATTTTCTTTTATGTATACGATTGTTATAGATAACATCAGGTGAACAGTTTATTGCGATTCCTCGAGACCAACCGAACGCACCGTGCGTTGGATGCGCCTCGCACGTGAACCCACAGGCTGCGGGCGTCAGCGACCTCGCGAACCTTGGAGTGAGGCATCTCGACCTCCACGAACCCTCCGTGAAACATAGCCTGGAAACTGTTTTAGATGTAGAAAGACAAGTTCAAGTAAGTAACAACATTGTTAGATTGGTATATCAGATATATTACAGTAACTAGAATTACATTTCTTTGAAATTTTCTTCGCAGGTGGTAAACGGTGTCCGATATGTTTTAACTTTATCAATTAATTTCAACCATTGTACTGAAGAAGAATCTGAAAACTGTGCTTCCTCTAAGACCTGCAGGATAACTATTCTAGCGAAACCATGGGTTAAACTGTCCAACGGTGGAAATTACAGAGCAATCCTAGCAAATAATTGTACAGAAGAATGGCAATACGGAGATAATGGTGAAGTTTTGCCCGAGCTGTCTGCTGATAACGATCAGATTAAGGGAAATACATCTGTGGATCCCAGTGACACTACTGCGATTGATGGCGATATACAGGTTAAACACAATACAAATGTCGAGTCCCAGCCCAATCAGGAAAGGTCCCTTACAGAAGAGGATATTAAAAATATACAAGAGCAAATAATTCTGAATACTCAATTTCATGAAATCACTGAATCATCTAGGCAGTCCACATTATCTCCTGATGTGTCAGATGCAAGCAAACAACATGTTTTCAAAGTCGAATCTGGAAATCATAATGAAAATTCCATTCCTGTTACCGAATCCGAAAAACCAGTACAAGCTTTTAACATAAATCTGGATAAAAAGAAAGCCATTGATGAAATGTTAGATTTTTTTGACTTTTCTGGATTTAAACCTAAATCTGAAGCTGAAGATGTTGTACCAAGAGTTAGGCGAAGTTATGATTATGATTTACAAGTGCTGTCACTGGCGAAAGATTTTCATGGCATTAAAAATAGTATAGAAAATGCACGTTTTATGTATGAAATGGCCCAAGGTATGGTTGACTACTTGAATGAGATGGATTTGGAGGTAAAAAATAGAGCAGTAAAAAATGTCATGAGAGCTGATGAAGAAACGGAAAATCTTCAGCGTTTTGTATACATACAAGCTCGTGTTACGATACCTTGCGATAAAGTTGAATGTGAATCAAGAGAAGTGAATACTCAAATTTGTAATGGTGTTATTGATTGCTCGAATGAAAACAGCCCTCAAATTCTAAATACTTTCTGTTACAACGATAACAAAGAAAGTGAGTATAGAGAAGGCATTAGAGAAATATCTCTCAATGATCCTGTTCTACGCAGAATGGCTGAAGAGGCCGTAAATAAAATTGAATCTGATTCGGAATCTCAATACGCTATGAAAATTAATAAAATAGCGTCGGCTATTACTCAGGTAACATCTGGAAAATTGACAAAATTTTCAGTTATAGTTGAGAACATAAAATGTAATAAAAGCGTGCCATTGCCATTACGAATAAACTGCACAGTTCTAGAACAGTTAGGTTCAAAAATTTGTGATGTTATTGTCCATGAGAGACATTGGCTTAAAGAAAAGAAAATATCTTATACTTGTACGGAGAGACCGGCTGAAATGAGAATATCGAAAAGTAAAATTGTGAGCAAAAACGTAACCGTAAATGACCCGGCAATTATTGAAATGTTGCAAGAAGCCATACAATATTTAGAATCACAATCTGATAAAACTAACAAACAAAAGATTATGAACGTTAAATCTATTTCATCTCAAATTGTTGCTGGATTCTTGACTAAAATAGAATTTGTCGTTGGTTATACAGATTGCACAGACGAAAATTACTCAAGAGATCAAATAAATAAATGTGAATTGTTGAAAGGCGAAGGACTTCGGTCATGTCGAGCACAAATATGGGACAGATCATGGATTATGGATGGGAGACAAATTGAAGTTTCCTGCGATGATGCTTCGAAAACTAACGATATTGACAATACGAGGAAGAAAAGATCTATTGATTCTGCTAGTGATCAGGAACAACAAAGCTTAAGTAAAGATAATGATATTGACTACAAAAAATTAGCCAATGAATCTTTATATAAATTTATGCAGTCTTCATCCAGTCAGCAACATTATGAAGTCGTCAAGGTTGACAAAGCTATAGTTCAAGATATATCTAGAAAATTAATAAAAATTGATTTTTCAATCTCACCCACAGACTGTCTGATTCAAAATGATGGTATTTTGTCGTCGCCTAAATGTGACATCGTGAATCCTAAAAATATATTACACTGCCATTCTAAAATATTAGTAAATAATTGGATTGATAAAAAACAATATTTTGTGAGATGCAACATAAAGTACCAACAGAAAAAAAACACTAACGTGTTACAGGAACGCAACCCAAGTGATTCGAAATATTATCAGCTAGCTGAGGAGTCATTGGCAAAATATCTTCGCGATACTGGCAATGCACATCACATAATTGTTCGAGTGGAAAAAGTTACCACACAAATAGTTTCTGGACTACTAACAAGGATCGACTTTATAATATCCCCAAAGAACCATAGCGTTGGTAATAAAAAAACTGTACGTTGTCATTCCGAAATTTTGGAAAAACGTTGGACGGAGACAAAGGCATTTAATGTATCTTGTCAGATTAAAAAAAAAGAACACTTGGATAAAATAAATACGGATAATCCCAAATATATGCAAATTGCTGTGGAGTCCTTGCAGAAATACATAAAAGATAAACCTGAATCGAACCTTATGCGCGTGGCTTTTGTAGATAAAGTGGAACAAAGAGGGGATAAAATTAAAATTAAATTTATTGCGTCTCATGCAGAAGAAGGCGATGGTGATACTTTTTGTTATGCCGAAGTGAGCGAAAAAAGAGAGTCTAAAAGTGACACTGAGGTGAAATGCCATTTAATCGGCAAAATATATAGAAAAGTCGAAATCACAGAAGATGATCCAAATTACTATAAATATGTACAGTTGGCAGATGAGTCTCTCCGTAATTATCTTCAGAAAATAAACAGCTCGCTTTACACTCTTTTAAGTATAGAAAGTGTAACCGTGCAGTGGGATGAAGGCATTAAGACTCTTATTAATTTTACCATATCTCCAATAGATTCGGAGCACAGTGAATTAATGCAGGGTAAACAATGTATTGCTGAAATACTAGAACAGCCAGGGTTACATAAAAAGAACATTGACGTTAAATGTGAATTAGAAAAAGAGTTGTACAGGACCAAAAGACGGGCTTCAAATGCTAGGGTCCGTAGGCGTTTGACATTAGGAGGCGTTACAGAAAACGATTCATCCAACCCTGAGTACAAAGCGCTGGCTGAGGAATCGTTGCGAAAATATGCTATAGATTCTGGTATCACAGAACCTCTGGAAGTATCTCATGTTGAAAAAGTAACTACCCAAGTTGTTTCTGGCACGGTGACTCGTATTGATTTTCTAGTATCCGGTAGCCCAAACTCTGAAACAATTAAATGTCACTCACAGGTCTGGGATCGGCCCTGGCTTAACAGTAAAGAAATCAATGTTTCTTGTCAGAACGACAGTCATCTTAGGGGTAAAAGAGATTTAGCCGGTGGTCCAAAAGATCAAGATCCTACTGAACCTCGGTACAAAGCGCTGGCTGAGGAATCATTGCGGAAATATGCTATAGATGCTGGTATCAAAGAATCTCTGGGAGTATCGCATGTTGAAAAAGTGACTACTCAAGTCGTTGCGGGCTCGCTGACGCGCATCGATTTTCTAGTATCTGGTAGCCCAAACTCTGAAACAATTAAATGTCACTCAACGGTCTGGGATCGGCCCTGGCTTAACAGTAAAGAAATCAATGTTTCTTGTCAGAACGACAGTCATCTTAGGGGTAAAAGAGATTTAGCCGGTGGTCCAAAAGATCAAGATCCTACTGAACCTCGGTACAAAGCGCTGGCTGAGGAATCATTGCGGAAATATGCTATAGATGCTGGTATCAAAGATTCTCTGGAAGTATCGCATGTTGAAAAAGTGACTACTCAAGTCGTTGCGGGCTCGCTGACGCGCATCGATTTTCTAGTATCTGGTAGCCCAAACTCTGAAACAATTAAATGTCACTCAACGGTCTGGGATCGGCCCTGGCTTAACAGTAAAGAAATCAATGTTTCTTGTCAGAACGACAGTCATCTTAGGGGTAAAAGAGATTTAGCCGGTGGTCCAAAAGATCAAGATCCTACTGAACCTCGGTACAAAGCGCTGGCTGAGGAATCATTGCGGAAATATGCTATAGATGCTGGTATCAAAGAATCTCTGGATGTATCGCATGTTGAAAAAGTGACTACTCAAGTCGTTGCGGGCTCGCTGACGCGCATCGATTTTCTAGTATCTGGTAGCCCAAACTCTGAAACAATTAAATGTCACTCAACGGTCTGGGATCGGCCCTGGCTTAACAGTAAAGAAATCAATGTTTCTTGTCAGAACGACAGTCATCTTAGGGGTAAAAGAGATTTAGCCGGTGGTCCAAAAGATCAAGATCCTACTGAACCTCGGTACAAAGCGCTGGCTGAGGAATCATTGCGGAAATATGCTATAGATGCTGGTATCAAAGATTCTCTGGAAGTATCGCATGTTGAAAAAGTGACTACTCAAGTCGTTGCGGGCTCGCTGACGCGCATCGATTTTCTAGTATCTGGTAGCCCAAACTCTGAAACAATTAAATGTCACTCAACGGTCTGGGATCGGCCCTGGCTTAACAGTAAAGAAATCAATGTTTCTTGTCAGAACGACAGTCATCTTAGGGGTAAAAGAGATTTAGCCGGTGGTCCAAAAGATCAAGATCCTACTGAACCTCGGTACAAAGCGCTGGCTGAGGAATCATTGCGGAAATATGCTATAGATGCTGGTATCAAAGAATCTCTGGATGTATCGCATGTTGAAAAAGTGACTACTCAAGTCGTTGCGGGCTCGCTGACGCGCATCGATTTTCTAGTATCTGGTAGCCCAAACTCTGAAACAATTAAATGTCACTCAACGGTCTGGGATCGGCCCTGGCTTAACAGTAAAGAAATCAATGTTTCTTGTCAGAACGACAGTCATCTTAGGGGTAAAAGAGATTTAGCCGGTGGTCCAAAAGATCAAGATCCTACTGAACCTCGGTACAAAGCGCTGGCTGAGGAATCATTGCGGAAATATGCTATAGATGCTGGTATCAAAGATTCTCTGGAAGTATCGCATGTTGAAAAAGTGACTACTCAAGTCGTTGCGGGCTCGCTGACGCGCATCGATTTTCTAGTATCTGGTAGCCCAAACTCTGAAACAATTAAATGTCACTCAACGGTCTGGGATCGGCCCTGGCTTAACAGTAAAGAAATCAATATTTCTTGTCAGAACGATAGTCATCTAAGAGCTAAAAGACAAGCACCTGGTGGGATATCACAAGTAAATCCAACAGCACCTCAGTACAAAGCGCTGGCAGAAGAATCTTTGCGAAAATATATGATAGATTTCGCAATCGCACAACCTCTTGAAGTAGTTCAAGTTGAAAGGGTGACAACCCAAGTCGTTGCAGGCTCGTTGACGTGCATCGATTTTCTAGTATCCGAAAGCCCAAATTCTAAAACAATTAAGTGTCAATCAGAGGTTTGGGAACGGCCTTGGCTCAAGGAAAAAGACATTAAAGTTTCTTGTCTCGCAGTCAATGAAAGAGTAAAAAGAGATCTGAGATTGCCTGGTGGTGTATCAGAAGATAATCTTACCATATCTAAGTACAACGTATTGGCCATGGAATCGATCCGAGGAAATACCAGTACAAAAAGCCAACAGCATGTTGGTATTTTACGAGGTCACGGTGTAGAAGAACAAGATCCAAATAAACCTGAATATAAAATACTGGCTGAAGAATCCCTGCGTAAATTTTACCAAAAGAAAAGTACGGTTTATCATAAAGTAGTCGAAGTGCATCGCGTTGTGACTCGTGTGGTTTCTGGTTTAAAGTATAAAATTGATTTTACTGCTGCACCGACAGCATGCTCGGTAAATGTTTCCAGCGCGCGCGCACGCAATTGCAAGATAGATGATGATGTTCTTCTGTATTGTCACAGTGACATTTGGGATCAACCTTGGTTAAAGAAGAAAAAGATTGACATTCAATGTAATGGCCCTACGTATGAACATGATGACTTTGTAGAATATGAATCGGATAATGATTTGTCTTTAAAGCCATCTGATCCTAAAAAAAATAATGTTGAAAAGTATTTCAAACTGGCAGAAGAAGCTTCTGAAAAATATTTAACGACATCTAATAGAAAATACGTCCATAAAGTTACAGAAATTCTCAGCGCTAGCGAAGAAGTTTCCGACGGCAACCTTACTAATATTAATTATACACTTTCACCAACTACATGTTTGCGGAATGAAACTACTAATAATACGTCTTGTAAGTTGAAACAACCATTGGTTGCCTTTAATTGTAATGCAAACATACGCATTCGCCAGTTACATGTTGAAAAAGAAATTAAAGTCACATGTAAAAAAAATGGTAAAAAGCATAAACGCGAATCAGGTGTTAGAAATATTAGAGAGATAGATGACGATGATGATGAACTAGATGAAGATACTACTTACTACTATGCTGATCGTGCTATTCAACATATAAATGACCAATCCAGTTCCAATAATTTACATAAACTAATATCTATACACGCCCTGCAAAGTAGTGTACAAATGGGAACCTTGACGGTTAAAATGTATATTGAAATAGCTGAAACATATTGTTTACGGCATCACAAGTCAAAGGATCTTCGAAATTGTGAAGAGATGAATGGTTTGAACCATAGACTATGCTTGGCTAGACTGTGGCCTTCACCCGATGACGAACTGATAGTAAGACACGTATCTGTCGTTTGTGACGATGAAGAAGATTTTGTGTCGGTTACTGGTGTGAACATACCCGAACTGATCAGGCTAGCCGTTGCTTACCTTGAGAGCCCTCCTGAAAATAAATTCAAATTGGTCCATAATGGTGAGCCACAGGTTATACCAAGCCTCGATTCACGACGTCCTTTTAAACTTAATTTTGTAATTTCTGTTACGAACTGTTCAAAAGATATCAATCTAGACAAAAATCCATACCAATGTTATCTTAATCCGAATATACCCAAGAGGAAGTGTCACGCTTATATTTGGTTGAGGCCTGAAGCGAAATATATTATTAACATCGACGCTCAATGTACGCCAATAGCAGTAGCACGTTTCAAGAGATCAGCTCTGGATCCAGAAAATGTAAGTTTAGACAATTCAGAAATACAAAAGATGGTGACAGCAGCTTTAGAGCAATTAGAAATGCAATCGCTGCATAGATATAAACAGAGAGTTCTTCAGATAAACAGTCATTCTACAAAGATAACTTCGGGAAAAGTAACCACTATTGATTTTGATGTCGGCTACACTTCTTGTTTAAAATACGAGTGGGTTGCAAAAATAACTAATTGCAATTTTCTCGATCATTTGCCACGAAGGCGTTGTGTTGCCCAAATATGGGAGAGACTATGGATCAACAACGGAAGAAATATTGATGTGAATTGTGTTGATGACGAGACACCACTGGAATCTCACATTGAATTTGAAAGTGCTGAAATGGCCAATGAGTTGGCCAAACAGGCTTTGAAACACATCGAAGCAAAGTATCCTCACCCGAGCAAACAGAAAGTTGTCAGGATCTTTTCATTGGAGAAGCAAGTAGTGGCTGGTATTCATTACAAAATGAAAGTCGAAGTGGGCTTTACAGATTGTTTAGCATTGAGTGACCAAAAAGACTGCAAGTTAATACAGAAGAATCACGGTTTGAACAAGTTCTGTCGTGTTAATGTATGGATTCGACCATGGACTGACCACCCTCCCAATTTCCGAGTGTCGTGCGACTTCCAAGAAGGCACTACACGCGATTTGTACCACCATGTACAAGCTGAACATTTGTTTTATAACTTTTTGACAACTTACAGCCCCGGTTATGTAAACAATTATTCTCAAATGCAGAAAAGATTTGAGATATTTAAGAACAATATTAAAAAAATTCACGAGTTGAACGTTCACGAGAAGGGGACAGCTATATACGGGGTGACTCGGTTCACTGATTTAAGTTATGAAGAGTTCAGTAGTACATATATGGGTTTGAAAACGAATCTAACTAATGAAAACCAGGTGCGCATGAAGCAAGCAGATATTCCAAATGTTAAACTTCCTCCAAACTTCGACTGGAGGGACTATGATGCCGTGACGGATGTGAAGGATCAAGGCTCTTGTGGCAGCTGCTGGGCGTTCAGTGTCACTGGTGAGATATTTAATATGTTTTTGTATGGTCTCCGACCAAAGTCTTGTTTTAATACATATATTTCTTTTTACAGGAAACATTGAAGGTCAATGGAAGATGCAGTCGGGACAACTTGTATCTCTCTCTGAACAAGAGTTGGTGGACTGTGACAAGCTGGATGAGGGCTGTAATGGTGGATTGCCTGATAATGCTTACAGGTAAATCACTTGGTACCGCATATGTAGGTCAATACATAATTATGGTTCCGCACGTCCGATTGAAAAAACGGAACCCTTATAAGATCATTCTTGTCTGTCTGTATGTCTGTCTACTGGACCAATTTAGTTGAAATTTGGTACTCATGAATATCGGTCGCAGGAAACCGTTGGATGCGGGAAGCACAGAATCGGTCGAAGTGGTGGTGCTTGGGTCCTATGTCCAGCAGTGGACATCATTCGGTTGAAATGATGATGATGATGAATTTCTGTGACCTAACCACGGACGTGTAACGAAAATAAATGAATTTTTAATATGGGGTTCACAAGTGGTAGGCAAATAAGAAAATAAAAAATAAAAGTTTTGCAAACTGTACTGTGTGACATAAACAAATGAAAGGGCTTACTGTGAGGGTCTGAAACATATTTAATTTATAATTTTAAAATAAATCGTTTTATAGTTATTTAAAAAAAAAAATGAAAATTTATCATACCATACCATTTACGAACATAGGTTCGTCTGTATGTTTTTTTTTTAAATATATTTCTATCGATATTTTCGCCAATTGTGAATTTATTTTGAATTTTTCATTTAGTAGAGGAAGCTTCCGCGGTGGTCCCATATAAATTTTATTAACTTTGTCTGGGTAGCTTTTGGGTTAGCTTCAATAATACGTATTTTTCGCACTTCTGTCTATGTGGAGGCTGTTATAATAAGTTCCTGTCACTGTTATTTACATAGCAGGTAGTGGTATCCAAACTTGTGTGGGGTGTGTACCACTAAAAAGCGAAAAAGAAAAACTTTTCGTTAAATACAACCGACTGCCAAAAAAGCACTACAAAGTGAAAATTAACTTTAATTTCGGAAGTCGGAGGCAAAATACGCAAATTATAAACCAAAGACACCGACTTCCGAAATTAAAGTTTTTATCAAGAAACTCGTCGTGTAAATAAGCCTACTATGTTTTTCAATTTGCCGTGTTATAGACGTACCATACAACTGACAAAGAATTAATTACAGTTGTGATTTCAATATACAGACAGTTTAAGGCTGCAGTCTCGCAAAATGCACTCGCGGCGAATTATTTGCGCAACTTTGTATTTTTATTTTTAACAAAATAATTAAATACAATGAAATATTTTCATTGCACATAAATAACCATAATATAAGTAATAGCTAGATATTTTTTGTAAGTTCATCTAGGTGGATTATGTTAGGTAAATCAAGTGTTAAATACAGCTCTTTCGCGCCCAACATCATTTCGAGTTCTGTTTGTACGCTTAGTTTATTAGAGCAATGAAGAATTAATTTACAAATCTGTTCAGTGCATAATTAGCTCAACATTCTCGTCTTCAAAATGCGCTGATTAGTTTTTTTTTAAATTAGAAATCATGTTACATTAAAACATAATAATATCACGTAGACGTTATTTATATGGCATGAAAGGCATGTATTTCTGTGATAAGATAATAAGATCTTAGATGTCTTTTTGATTAATTAGAAAATATTAATCATCGTTAAAAAAAATATCCTACTTTCGTGGATTGTAGATTTGTAGGTACTTCTGGACGAAAAATTCAAACATATTGTTTGTTTTGCTATTTGACATCACATCTGTCAGTCTCGTTCGTCTCGACTTCGTGACTTTCCGTGTCTGTACTAAAACGTTTTTATATGGAACAAGTCCATACCGGCCTTGGCTAGACTACATAGGGATACTACGGCCTTGGCGTTCAGCTAGCAGTTAAAAAGTTTTTCGCAAACAACAATCACAGTTTTGACAGTACTAGGTTATGTAAACGTCATCTCTCCAACCTGTCATGGCTGGCTGTCAATGGTCGTATTTCTCCTGAGAAACGTCAAACATTTTAAGTTTTTATTTAGTGCCTAAAAATATTAGATATTAAGACAAAGAATTACAGTTGCGATTTCAATATTCAGACAATTTAAGTTGGCAGTAAATAATCCTAAAAAATATTTTTCCGGATTTTGTGTTAGAAAAGATATCAAAACAATAGTGTATAATATACAGTGTGTATCAAACACTCTGTCCGATCCGTGAGGGTGTTGTTAAGAGTCATAACGAGACTATTTATGTGGAAATTGTCTGGAATAATAAATATTCGCCGCTTTTTTTTTTCATTGTGGAATTTTACCGAGTAACTTTTTTATTTTCAATAATAATAAGTTTTTTTACTAAATTTTCGTAATGTTATTGCAGTACCTATGTGCCCTTTTTGGATCGGGCAGGGTTTTGGTTACACATTGTAGATCCGTACCTTGATAGTGGTACAATTAAAGGATTACTTACAGATAGTGCCATCCGCGAAGACGCGCCCCACTCCGCGATGACTGTACTGTAAGCTGTACTTTAGTACGGAGCGGAGCGGAGTGGGGCGCGTCTTCGTGAATGGGACTGTCTATATCTTTGTACAGACGCCAGCACGTCAAACTACTACAATCTGTCAAATGTCTTTAATAGATTTTCAACTTTATCACTAAAGCATAAGGTTCAAAGTTGATTGGGAAAATTTTACAGTTTCGGGTAGGTTGATGTGCTGGCGTCTGTACCTATTTAATTATTTCGAAGGTCACCGCAGCACGTTAATAATAATTTCATAGCATATCGTTACAGAAATTTATCTGAGAATAATATAAAATTAACACACTTTTAATATACATTATTTAATATAAAAATATCATAAAACAAACATTATTACTATAATAATGCCTATGTTTAGAATTAGATAATATCCTAACCCATCACGTCTGTCGAGTTTCGCTAAGTAATTTAACTTGTCCCTGTGTTTAATGCAAAGAAAACAAAAGAATACCGACTAACCGGTGTGAAGAGCTCCTAACATTTGTAATCAAAACTCTCATAAAAAAGTACATAATTATTAGTTTCAATTACTGTTAACAGTTTTAATTTGTGAAGTCAGACGCCTATCTGTTAATCAATCTGAAATGTTTATTTGTGTAGCAGTCATTTTTAAATACAAAGTGTCTTATTACGATAATTGTTTGCTTCTCCGTTTTAACACCGTATAAAAAATATATTTATAGCGCATTATTGTTTTTTTTTACAAAGGCCTGGAATGCATGAAATCTATATCTGTTAATATACAAAGTCAGTATTTCAGACACCAATCTACATGGTCCTCAAATGATCAGACCAAGATTATGTCTGGATTTTTATAAACACATTGTCATTTTTTTTTATACAATGAAACGGAACGCGCTCAGCATTTCTAAAACGCGTTCAAAAGCTGTCAATGTCAAAATTGTTATGGAATATTGTACACTGACAGCTCTTGAACGCGTTTAGATGTGCTGAACGCTTTCAACTTCATAGGTGAAATCCGCACTAAGTGTTTCCGATATCCTATTTACCGAATAAACAATTTCATTTCATTATTCAGTTTCCTCATGGATTCCTTCCTTGATTTGTATGAAATCACAACCGACACGTTCCTCAAATGCCAACGTATATTTATATTTTCGTTTTTCACGCAAGTTATTTGCCGACCATTGTACAGACCTAACCTACCCGAAACTGTCAAATTTTCCCAATCAACTTTTAACCTTATACTTTAGTGATAAAGTTGAAAATCTATTAAAGGAATTTGACAGATTGTAGTAGGTTGATGTGCTGGCGTCTGTACTAAGTACAGTTTTTTCGCCAATCTGGTAGAGGGAGTTTTCTCAACAAATATAACAGTATTTTTCAATAACAAATCATGACTAACGAAATAAATCGGTCTATCTATCCAGACGTGAACTTTGACGTCGTTATTTAGGTAATAAACCGCTGTCTGTATGACGTTTGGGTTCTCCCAAGTGTAGATTTACAATTAGAGTCCGCGTCACCACTCAAGTGAGATAGACGCGGCGCGTGTCTATGTCATTGCATCATTATGCATTTAAAAAAAAATTAGTTCCACATTTTTTTCGCCAGGCTTCAGTGGTGGCGCGGACTATAGATTCTCATATAAACTAAAGTGACGCATAGTATCGTGACTCGTGAGTTCGTGACGCGATATTGCGTCAACTGATAACTATCATCATATCATCAAATCTCAATGCATTTTTTGTCGGTACACCATTCTCATGAATATTCTGCCTTGACGTTATGAAAAAGGCAAATAATGCGTTAGATGACGTGTCATTTGAACACATCATACAATTATGAATCCGGCTATTCAGACTTCAGACCGAGCTATACAAAATTTAAACATAATTTTTAGGGTTCCGTAGTCAACAAGGAACCCTTATAGTTTCGCCATGTCCGTCTGTCTGTCTGTCTGTCTTGTCTGTCCGCGGTTTAGCTCAAAAACTATTGGTACTAGAAAGTTGTAATTTAGTATGAGTATACACGTTAATGACGCCAAAAAAGTAGTAAAATATTTTTTTGAAAAAACAATTATTTAGGGTACCTCCCCTACATGTAAAGTGGGGATGATATTATTTTTTTCGTCCTTCCCATTGTGTGGGATATCGTTGGATAGGTCTTTCAAAAATGTTTGCGAAGACCGTTTTTTAATTAAGTAAACCGTTCGTGACTTATCAAGCTTTAAAGTACCAATTTTAGAGTCAAGTGTCCCCCCCCTCTACCAACTAAACGGTTGTAGTTAGAAATTCAAATGTCACGGGAGTAGTACCTATATATAACGAAGTTTAAAGGAAAACTATCACACTTAGGTGGGCTTTACAAGTTTACGAGTAATAATCGACCAAGGAGATTGCTCTGCGCCCATACATTGTTCGCCCTGGAACCAAGAGCATCGGAAAATTATATTTTGTGTTGTCGATCATTAGTAAACTCCTATAAGATCTTATTTTTAGAGCGGACTAGCTGCAGAATATATATATTCCAAAAAAATATCTGATTTTGAGGTTATAATCGAACCAAAACAACGAATATTAGGTATAGTTTTTCATAGCTTAGAGTGATTTTTAAGAAACTGAAAAGCAATATCATAATATATTTAGCTATTTTAAGCACCTACCTAGATAATTGGGTAGGTACCTATGCAGTTTTTTTCTAAAGCCTAAGTGTATGTAAGTGCAACGTTTAAATGCATAGAATCTATTAAGAGTGCCAGGTTATCGTTTGAGCGGTACACAGTTCCGGAAATCTCAGCCAAGTAAGTCGTTTTTTAAAGCAATCAGAGTCCGTTAAAATAGCCAAGTCGTAATATGCAATATAGTCCCAAAAGTCACCAAAACACACCGATACAAACAATTACAAACAGCAAACGACGCTATTGTAATCATCAGTAGACTGACAGTGACAAGTGACTAGGGATGACGATCTGAGATCGATTAATCGAAGAATCGATTTTTCAGGTCCAAAGATCGTTTTTTTGATCGAAAAAAAATCTGATTTTACTGATAAGAGATCATTTATTATCTATCTTATTTTTCATAGAATGGATAGTATTTACATTATAAATGTAAACTTGAAAAATAAAATCGATTTTTTAGAAATCGATCTTTTAGACCACCATATTTTTTTTAAATCGATACATCGGCTTACGATTTGCATCGATTACAATCAATTGGGCATCCCTATTCTTTATCGACACGACATGACGTTTGATGAAGATGGCGGCCATTAATGTTATTAGTCGCGTTAAATACTTTTTATTGTTCATTTTGGCATACAGCTAGTCCGTGTTACAAAAGTATTTGCAACTAATATAATAAAATAGACAGTTAATTATCGTGTATTCCAATACATTTTGTTGCATAGGGCCATTCCGGATATTGTCCTTTGCGGTTACAAAAACATGTTCTCCCATATATTCCGTATGGGAGAACATGTTTTTCAATTACAAAGTTAAGTTTGTTCTTACGATTCATTCATTCCAACTACGGAACCCTTCATTGTGCGTGGTCCGACGCGCACTTGGCCGGTTTTTTTATTCATCAAATTGAAAATAATGGTATAAATGACTTTTACATCTCACTCGATATTTATACGAGACTTATGCCAATTTTGACCGACAACTCAGTGACATTTAAAAGAATCCTTAAATAAAAGCGCACTGTTGGATTTTCAACTCTCAGCGCTTACCATAGCGTTGAAAATCCAATGGTGCACTTTTATTTGGGGATTCATAGGGAAGGTGAAAACGGGCATTAGATTAATTTAATGGTTTTATAACATAACATCACGCCTATGCCAGATAGGGATGGATAGGGAGGGACAAGTAGGTGTACTATCGAAAAACTTCATGTCTAAGCAATTTGAAAACAAAATCCTGTGAACACGATTACCACATCTGTTACATCCCCGGTTCTATAGCGGCCGAGCGCTGCAAGCAGAAATAATCCTTACTGTTTATAGATATGAACTTCTTCGATGGTACCTATAGTTCACACACATTTCACAAGTTTTGTTTATGAGCGTTTATTCTAATTTAAATATTTAGCGGAAGTCGGTGGCAAAAAAACGAAAATAAAACCCCAAAGACACCGACTTCCGAAATAAAAGTTATTTTTCACTTTGTAGTGTTTTTTTTGGAAGTCGGTTTTATTTTTTGTGAAAAAGTTTTTATTTTTCACTTTTTAGTTGTGGTACCTACACAAAACCCCCACAAAAATTTGAATACCCATTACCTGCTATGTAAATTACAGTGACAGGAACTATTAGAATATCGTCCACATATACTAGATGGGAAAAATACGTATTATTGAAGCTAACTCAAAAACCCCTCATCAGATCTTGACCAAATTTATATGGGACCACTTCTGAAGTATGCCCTACCAAACAAAAAAAGAATCATCAAAATCAATTCATAATTGGCGGAGTAATCGCGTAACAAACATACAAAAAAAAAAAAAAAAAACAACCGAATTGATAACCTCCTCCTTTTTGAAGTCGGTTGAAAAGTTGGCAACGTCGCAACTAGCTGTCAAGTGTCAAATATTTACCTGTTTTAATTAATTTGGCAATATTTACTGCATGGAAATATGAAATATAGCTAATTTGTGAACAATTTTTTTTATTAAAATGAATGCAATAATAATTAATAATCGTAACACCGAATATTTACTTTTAGATGTTAACAAAAGTATTTGGAAACTTACCAAATGTTTATACCTTTTTTTACACATAAAACGGTTACATCAAATTCAGTGTTATAATTGCAATTCATTATTAATATTCTAGTTCACTAGTTAGCATTTCCATACAGTAATATAGCCAAATTAATCAAAATAGGTCAATAATTGACAGCTATTTGCGACGTTGCCAACTTTTAAAATGGACGCTCTTAAGTCCGATCACAAGTTTTGTCAAAACCAGTCACCCGAGTCAATGTTTATTTATACCACACAAAATGGGTAAAAAAAACCCAATGACATAATGGTTAACCATTCTAATATTGTTCAGGGCCATTGAACAAATGGGAGGTTTGGAGTTAGAGAGCGACTACCCATACGAGGGGGCTGATGACAAGTGCTTGTTCAACAAGACCTTAGCCAAGGTGCAGATCAGCAGTGCCGTCAACATCACCACCAACGAGACCAGCATGGCCCAGTGGCTTGTACACAATGGACCCATTTCTATTGGTAAGTATGACGCCGCCGTGTCTAAATGTGCTTACACGACCTGCCCCCCTAGCCATGTCACAAACGATAAACGTAAACTCTCAGTAGTCTTTAATAGATTTTCAACTTTATGATATTGGATATAAAGTTGAAAATCTATTGAAGATTACATAGTGTTTTCGTTCGCTCCGGTCGCTAACGCTCAGTAGTCTTAAATAGATTTTCAACTTTATACTCTTAGGTATAAAGTTGAAAATCTATTGGAGATTACTAAGCGTTCACGTTTATCGTTTGCAACTTGGCTAGGGGGGATGATGTCTGTTCCAAAGCTATCTGAAGTAACTGTAAACAAACCCTGTTCAGCTATCTAATTACGCAACACATTTTCGTAAACCATTACGAAAAATTTGTTTCATTTTGACAGTTCAACAAAATTCATTGCGTTATTTACGTTGTTGAGTTTTTTTTTTTTTCGAAATTTTGAAGTAATGGATTAGCAATTTGTTTCAAAACGATTCAAATTCCGATTGAACGTGTATTGCGTGATTAGGGTACCTACTGGTCAAATTCTTACGCAATACCTCACTATAGCAATTTGCTTGTGTGACACATTCATCTGCATTTAAGGTTATTAGTACTTATTAGGTTTCAACTTTATATCTCACCACTTTTTCGAACAAGTATTTTTAGAATAACATCATCAAATTTTAATTTAACCTCAATTATTGTCAAATGAATAACAATATCAGGTGATTTGAAATTACATTTTCGGGATTAAGTATTCAAATAATCTAAGCACTCAATTTGTAAGTAGCACTACTAATTGTCAACCACAGGGGCCGTATTATGACGTATTAATGCCACCATTATTCCGGTGTGGGTGAGAGACGGAGCTATATGAGGCCGCTAGCACCATCCTTTTTTCGCAGTGGAATAATGATGGCATTAATACTTAATAATAAGGCCCCTGGTATTTTTTCTGATGCGTTTGTTTACATTTTAATCAGTTCCTTTTCTATTGGTAAGTATGGCGCCCTGTCTAAATAGTGCTTACACGACCTAATGTCTGTTCCAAAAGTATTTGATATCAGTATATACAAAGTATTCAGGTTAAATTCTTACGCAATTACTTACTATAGGGATATTAGTGATGGTTTCAACTACATGTGCAAGACAATTTACAATACGCAAAAAATAATTTAAATTATAAATTAAATAGCTATAATTAATAGCCATTTGACAGCTAGCACACGCCAATATACCGTACGTAAACAATATCTAAAAAAAGAAAATAAAGCCTCCAGGCATAAAGGGTATGCCTGCTTACATATAGCTGTAACTAGAAGTTATAATTGATAAACTAGGACCATCGAGGTAAAATAAATAATTGTCGAGGTCGCTAGCTAACCACTTAATGCAATACAACTCATAAAAAAAACATTAATGAGTAGATTATGTCAACAATAAATTAAAATAAATTTGTATATCAAACTAGCTCCGCCCGCGGTTTTATCCGCTTAAGTGTCGATCCAGTGGGTATATCGGGATAAAAAGTAATTATGTTCTAATACAGGTCATGTTTTACCCATAGGCCAAATTTCATCCAAATCTGTTCAGCCGTTTTAGCGTGAAAGCGTAACAAACAAACAAACTCACTTTCGCTTTTATAATATTAGTTAGAATTAAAATTATTTATTTGCCTTAAACGTGGTGTGATGAGATGTTACATAATGTAATCTTCCGCATGCCTTTAAGGTGATAATTGCATAGCACGGCTTACGACTTGATTGCCCAATACAAAGGGGTGTGGTAGCTGCGCTGCCACATAAAATGCATGCATAAACCCCTGAGTCAAATAAATTTATTTTCTTTCTTTCATAAAAATTGTTGACTTTACATATAAAGTTCAGTGCAGACATATTCCGCCATTTAGGCCTAGACCACACTGCGAATTTTATTTGCGCGGTTCCACTCGTATTCCTTCAGTTGCCTGTACGTTGCCAGGGGCCACGGTATCCCTTTCGGACTTTCCGCAACCCCGGAAATTTATATTCAGTGTACTTCATTACAACGAGCGCGAGTTTTAAATTGCCAGTGCGTGTAAATAGATAAGATACCAAGTGTTGTATCGCGCGATTTTTTATCGCAGTGCGGGCTAGGCCTTAGTGATGGCATGCAAATATTTTGTGGATAATGTAGGTATGTTAGTTAAACAGTAACATAGAATAGACAAATTAATAACTTACTGTCTGTTTGGACCATAATCTTTGGCCTTGATTCGCTGTTCCACTGCATTAGTGATGCAACTTGTCTAAAAAATTAATATCTACAGTTTAGGATGCAAATTGCTCTCAAAGAACATACACAATAATGTGCTAAATTCTGCACATTGCAAACTAAATACTTAACACATTTTGTCTCGGTACAAAAAAAATAGATTTATGGTATTTTGATTGGCTAGCTACCACCATCTTATCCTGTCTGTCGTCATAACAACAATGTTAACAGCATTGTTGTATTTCGGCAGTTAGAGGTAAGATAGCCAGCTCCTCTGTGGTTGACGATTCCGGGTGAAGGTCGCTTTCACCTTTGGCTTGATCATTACTTACCATCAGGTGAGATTCAAGCCAAGAGCTTCCAAGTTGTGGAAAAAAAAACACAAGCACAAAGGGATTTTGGTAGAGCAGCTTACCGAACCAGAAACTTGAAACTTTACAAACAAAGTCAAAGTCAAACAATTTGTTTCAATTAGGCACAAAAAAGGCACTGTTGAACGTCAAAATTTACAAAAAAATAATAATAGTTGACTCTAGTCGCCCCTTCCAAAAGGTAGTTTTCGTATGGAGAAGAATGGGCAAGAAACCGAGGAATAACATATAACATAACATCACGACTGTAATCCCAAAGCAAAGGCAGAGGTGCACCCATACTTCGCCAGTTGGTAAGACCCACGTAATAGTGGCGAACCTATTGCCATCAAACTCGTTAAAAAAACCAGACCCCGGTAATATTCGAGGAATATTTTCACATGTTTTGTGTATCCTTACAGGTATAAACGCGAATGCGATGCAGTTCTACATGGGAGGCGTCTCGCATCCATGGAAGATGCTGTGTAACCCTACCAACTTGGACCACGGCGTGCTCATCGTGGGATTTGGCGTTAAAGGTAAGAAAAATCAATCTGCCTAGCCATTTCCAAACTATGTTGGGGTCGGCTTCAGCTGACTACCAGTTTTTTACATGGAGCGACTGCCTATCTGACCTCCACAACCCAGTTACTTGGTAACATGACATCCCTGGTTGTCAGACTCTTGGGCTTCTAGCTATCCGTAACGACTGCCAAAGATCTACGAAAGACAGCTAGGACTAACGGCCTAGCGTGATTTTCGAAGCACGGAGGGTCTCTATACGAGTACAGGCTGAATTTTTTGTCCCGTGCAAATTTTTTGTAGGCTTTAGGTATGGTTGACTAACTCCATTTTTGAAAAAAAAAAACGATACTTAAAATTTTCATATAAATCATTTTCTCGAAAGAATTATCCGCTCTGCGTGGTAAATAATAACTTTGTGATGTGATATCTCAATATTTTTGTATTGAGTGATACTAAAAGAAAAAACACGTATTCAATGATTTTCGCCAAAGATTAATATATCAAAATTTGGACGGTGACTAAAAATTCAGCCTGTATGTAATGGATGGTTACCCATCCACGAACCGACCTTGGCAGGCGTAACTTTACGTTATCATTTAGCCACGAGCCTGGAGTTAAAGGTAAGACTTGTATGGATAATCCATCTCAAGAACGCGCGACAATCATTCATTAGCGCTCGTGAAAGGCAGAGGAAAGTTTTTTACGATTTTCTTCTAGAAAATATTCTAACCTCAGTTTGCCCAGAGCGTATTTTAATTCTTAATCGATACCGCATCGATTGGCATCATACAAATAAAACGTGAGGATTGACGTTTTTCTAACTTCCTGTACCATTTTTACATAATCTGTGTATATGCAGTTACCAATTACTCAAAAAGGTATGGACAGTTTCCCAAGTACGTTTTTCTGTAGGTACAACGGTTAAGGTACAGATTAGATTTCTAAGACGAGCAGTAAGGGGCACCTTACTGCTCGTCTTAGAAATCCACCCTGTTATCCATTCATAACGTACTTACTATTAAGATAGCCCGTAATTAGCTTTCTAAACATTGAATGAAACTATTTCAAGGAATTTCTTCTGTATCTGTAGTGCGTTTACAAACACAAATTACGTAAACTATCTGTAGGCGATAAAAATAATAGTACCGTGCGTGAAAGACATTCGAGACACGGAATGCAGCACCCACTGCGTGACTGCGTCAACTATCATTAACAAAGAAGAGAGAAATCCATTTGTCTTCTTTGTATCTTTTGGAGCTTGAATTACATTATTTTTATTTTCCTCTATTGGACAGTCAACAGTTGTTTACAGATAGTGCAATCCACGACGACGCGCCCCACTCCGCGATGACTGTATTGTAAGCTGTACTTTAGTACGGAGCGGTGCGGAGTGGGGCGCGTCGTCGTGGATTTCACTATCTATACACTGTAAATAGTTGAGGTAATATCTAATATAATCAGAGGTAAGTGGAACAATTTCTTACAGGTTAGCACCGCATGCCCCATTAAGGTATTAACAAGCACTAAACTATAAAACTAATATATAATAACTAAAATTAGCACCTCACGCACCTCTGAATTTTCGGATTCATGTGTGTATTATATAATTATCACTTGCTCAAAAAACGGTGAAGGAAAACATCGTGAGGAAACCGGCATGCCTGAGAGATATTTCTCGACGGCATGTGAAGCCAAGTCAGAGGCCCGTGGGCGGCTTTAAAACTCTGACACCAGGTTAGTTAACCAGGTTACTAACCACACGAAAAGAAGAGACTAAAATTAGCAAGTTTAAATTAAAATAACGCGATGGAATATAAGCAGCAAAAGTAAAATTGAATAAAACAAAACAAAGAGATATACAACATAATCGAGAAAAAAATTAATCAAAATTAAGTTAAGTTAAAATTAAACATTACTAGTAGGTAGTTGTTCTAAGAAACTTGGCATATGAGTCAAAATGCACTTCAACAAGATCGTTGGAGCCGTTTAATAATTTGCAAAGACGAGGAACGACAGAGTTTGCACCAAGTACTGTTCTGCGGAGTGGAGGGTATAGAGGAGTAATAGGAGCACGAGGGAGTCTAGCAGGGGCCCGAAACTGAAACTTGTATAGTAAAAGGGGACAATCAATTTTGCATCGGAGGAGCTTATATGTTGTGTTGTGCCCATCCATAAATCGAACAATAATGATGATGTTTCTAACTACAGACCCATATCGATCTTATCGACTCTTGCTAAGGTCTTTGAATCTCTCATATGTCCAAAAACACTTAAAACTGTACTTGAGTGAAGAGCAACATGGCTTTGTGGAGTCTAGGTCTACAAGTACTAATCTTGTTCTGTTCACGGAACTGTTAGCGAGAACAATTGACTCGGGTTACCAAGCTAATGTTATTTACACAGATTTTAGTAAAGCTTTCGACAAAGTCTCACATTGTATATTAATTGGCAAATTACGAGCACACGGTATTACTGGATCACTGCTTTCATGGCTAGGTTCATACCTTGTGGATAGGTCTTTCTTTGTAGTGGTCAACGGTTTTCATTCAAATTCACGATATATTTCGTCGGGCGTGCCACAGGCATCACATTTGGGCCCGGTTTTATTTAATTACTTTATAAACGACATCCCTAACTGTTTTCACAACTCAAGTATATTTATGTATGCCGATGACCTAAAATTTGTCAAAATTGTTAAATCGAAAGACGATGCCCTCGACTTACAGTGGGATCTGGATAGGCTGATCCATTGGTGTGACACGAATGATATGCACTTAAATTCAGGCAAATGCTATCACATAAAATTCACGAGAAATCACAATTTAATTGAACATAATTATTTTATTAATGGGGTCAAAGTTGGCGAATTGGACACAATCAGAGACCTTGGTGTCACATTTGATAAAAAAATTACCTTTATTCCGCACGTAGACAATATCATAAAAAAGTCCTCTAAAATGCTGGGCTTTGTTATAAGAAACTCCAAACATTTTAAGTGTTGTAAGACTAAAATAATGCTATATAATTGCCTAGTTCGAAGCGTTTTGGAGTACTGTAGTGTAATTTGGCGACCGCACTATGCCTCACATTCGTTGCGGCTAGAACGTGTTCAAAAACGATTTCTATGGCATCTAGCGTTTTCCAGCGGCTTGGCAAATAAAATACGTTCCTATAGTAATAGACTGAAACACTACAATATGATCTCCCTGGAAAAACGCCGACGACTAAATGACGCAACGTTTGTGTGCAAAATAATGTCCCATAAAATTGACTGCCCCCAGATATTAAACACTTTTAACTTCCGTGCGCCCTCAAGAATTCCTCGCAAACCAATAACACCACTGTGTCCACCACAAAGTAGAACGGTCTTAGGCGCTAATTCTCCATTTGCAAGATTTTGTAAGGTGGTGAATAATTGTAGCGATCAAATTGATCTGCATTTTGACTCTTTAAGCAAATGGAAAGCTAAAATTTACAAATGTCTTCCGAATTTAGATTAAGCACTTTCTGACATATAATGAAACATGTTTTTATTTTTTTTCTCCTCAATAGTTTAAGTTTCCATTTTAGCTATGTTTTTATACAACTTAAATTTACATATAACTTTCATTTAACTTTAGTCACATAGTTTTAGTTTTAGTTCTAAGTTAAATTCTTATTGTTTTCTCTTGTAGTTTTCCTGTACAACCAAAATTTTGTATGCATGCGGAGTTCACCTATAAGTGATTGTTACACTAATTTGTTAATTTTTTTACCTTATCTGTTACCCTAAGCATAATAACAGTGTAAACAGTTGTTGGTGAACCAATAAATAAATAAATAAATATTATAGGGAGGGCGCTATTGGGAAATATTTGAGTAAATTTTTTGAAAAAAATTAACAAGATGGCGGCGTTATTTCGGATTTTGGTCACGAGCCAAAGGACCATTTTGTATCTATAGAGCTGATCCAACAGACGTTGTTCTGCCCAAATTTCAATTTAAACAAACAAAAAAAATCGGATGTTAGAACTATGTTTGAACAAATAAACTAATTATGATGACACTAAGGATCTTCTGCTGAGTAATTTACATTGATAAGGTACTATACATATAAATATAAGTCTAAATCTAACCATAAACGGATGTGTACTGGTTACACCCCTTTCTTTCTCACTACACACATCCTGCACCTACACACCACATACGCACTCACACACATCAAACACTTACTCACTACACACTCACTCGGACCCTAAATTTATTCACCTCACCACACAGTTAAACGTTTTTAATTTTGTGTTCTCTTTACATAGGTTATTCTGTTTTCTTTTACACCATTTCCTTATTGTTGTAGCGTCCCGTTCTATTATACTGTGGCTTTGGCTTGTTTGTTACGGAATCACTGACACCTAAGACACAGGCACATACACCTAGTTTAGGAATCAGGGAATTAAAATTATTCTGACCTAGTTATAAGCCTTATATGCTCTTAGTTTTTAGTTCTTGTACTGTGATGGCTTTTGGTGAAATTAAATTAATTATTTAATTGGCGGTATACAGATACAAATTCTTTACCTACCGCGCTAGTCATAGACTGTGTTACGGTAAGGTAAGGATTGTCGCTGTAGAAATACCATCTGTAAGTTAATTAACATAAGGACAGCTATCCAATGTATATGGTGACAAAAGATGCGATAACGGCTAATGAGTTTGGCGTAAACAAGTAGTACATGCAAAAATATCAGACAACATGTCATGACTATAAGTCAAAAATAAGTGTTATTATTGTCAGTTCATAAATCAAATACCATGTTACAAAATAATGTTATAAATATTTTATATCAAAACTATAACAAGCTCTTAGTAAACAAAGGTATTATGGAATTTTCAGTAATATGCTAATTTGACATGAAATCATCTCAGCTACACTTTAATCGTGAATTTATGTAATGTATATATATATAATATTTAAAAAATATATAGATATGCATATATTTATGTAGCAGAAGTAGTGTAAGATATAAAGATACTTTTATATATTTTGTTTATTTTTATATATAATTACTTGCATATCATAAACTTACAACTATGTTAGTGATACAATTACACAATTACACAACAAAATAACAAAAACAACATCATGACTGCTTCAGCACACCACCTGAGATACTTGAGCAACGACTTTGTAGCGGTTACACCGCCACATACGAACTACGCATCAAAGACATGACGTCACACAAATCCTGCATCGCGCAATTAGAGTTTATCGCGCGAACGACGTAAATATAAGACTATCCGATATCAACACCCGGGCAGTAGCCCGCCAGACACAACACCCGTCTGGTCGGACGATCCTCCCTTTTCTATGGTCGATGAGTGAACTTTACACCCTGTTCCTCATGGCCCTAAAACTTCAGCCTATGCGTGCCTATGCGTTTTATCTCAATGAATGAATGAATCGAAGATTTTTATTAAGTAGAACAATACAACACCTTTGTCTTCCCTACCTGTAAACTGTTCACCGCTGATGATTATTTATAGCACTTTCTATAACGTCTCCCTTTTTCACAGATTACCCGCTCTTCCACAAGCAGTTACCTTACTGGATCATAAAGAACTCTTGGGGCAAGTCGTGGGGTGAGCAAGGATACTACCGCGTTTACCGAGGAGATGGCACCTGTGGCGTCAATCAGATGGCAAGCAGCGCGGTCATATAGAACGAAGTTTAAAAAGTAACATAACTTAGATCTTACTTCTACTGAGCAAGGAATTTGACATAATACGTTCTAATTTTAAAAATAGAATTGTTTCAATACAGTTTTTCTAATGCTGGCACTTCACTTAGTGTTTTTTTTTTTAATAATCGCGTTAATTGCGTGATGGAAAATATGCTCTATTATATTAAAATAAAGTTAATTTTGCATAAACTAAATAACGCGAATATTAGTATGTAGTGTCAGTATAAGATGTGACCGGCAGTAAATGTGACACAGAGTTTGTAGACAAAAGTGCGACTTCATAAACTTGTGTCTTTTGCACCGTTTTTTTCTAAATCTCGATTTGTCACATTTACTCCCTTGCACAGATATTGCATTTCACAAACTCACTTCAATCATTCAATTTACACCTTATTACAATGCCATAAGAGTCACATGACGCGCACTCGTGAATTGCATTACCTATAATAGATCTTTTTTTATGTAAAAAATCAACTTCTTCCTCGATTTTCTTTTTTCTTAAAGACCGCCGTTCAACATTCATGTATTTTTAGAGTCGCTAGCTAGTCTAGACTTAAGTATAGGACGTAAAAAGAGACATTTAAAAATGGCTTCTGTTCATTTTGGACACTATTTAACGTCCATCTCCCCATTTGTATTAAAAAAAATCCATCTTACTAGTTTATAAGTCACTAATGGACGATAAATTGTATTCAAAAAGATTATGTAGGATTGTAGGCAGCCAAAATTGTGTCAAAATGATTCAAGTGCATGCCAAAATAACTAGCGTATGCTTATTATACAAGGTCAAATTAAATTGTCTAGCGAAACGTCACAGAAGTAATGGGTATCGATATCTAAACACCACAAAACATTTTTTTTCTTAACTCGTAATATCAAATAAAAGTAGCTGTTTACGAGGTAAATGGCCGAGGTTAGTGTAGTTACTTGAAATAACATAACTGTCTTACTAGGAATATTTCTATGATACGAGCACGTCCATGTTGCGCCCTACCCAATATCGGTTGGGTGCTCTAATCTCGAAACAGTTGACAAATATGTCTACCTGGGACAAGTGATCCAGTTGGCTAGGTCCAGTTTCGAGATGGAGGTCAATCGTCGAATCCGACTCGTCTGGGCAGCGTTCGGGAAACTACACAATATCTTCTCGTCCAACATACCTCAGTGTCTAAAGACGAAAGTCTACAACCAGTGTGTGTTACCAGTGATAACATACGGAACTGAAACGTGGCCTCTCACCATGGGCCTCATAAGAAAGCTCAAGGTCACTCAGCGCGCTATGGAAAGGGCTATGCTCGGTGTTTCTTTGCGAGATCGAATCAGAAATGAGGAGATCCGCAAACGAACTAAAGTCGCTGACATAGCCCAACGGATTAGCAAGCTGAAGTGGCAGTGGGCGGGGCACATAGCGCGGAGAACTGACGGCCGATGGGGCAGAAAGGTTCTGGAATGGAGGCCACGTACCGGCAAGCGCAGCGTAGGACGTCCACCCACAAGGTGGACAGACGACGTAATAAAGGTCGCAGGAAGCCGCTGGATGCAGGTCGCTTCCAACCGGCCGATTCGGAAATCATTGGGGGAGGCCTATGTTCAGCAATGGACGTCCTATGGCTGAAATGATGAGCACGATCTAGTAATATAAACTATTAGGGCATTCCGAACAAATAGGTTAGGTTAGAATAGTGACCAAATACGCGCGAGCCGAGCGAGCGAAGCGAGTGGTGCCGCGACAGCGGCCGGCGGGTCGCAGTATCAAAATTAGGGAACTCCGACAGTTTATGAACCGCTTTCATATAACCATAGTAAGGTTTGTAGTTATATCCCTAGGGATATATATACAAATGAATGATGTAACCAATATTTTGTATCAATTTTTTTATTTAAAAGAGTGTCCGTGGAGTTTCCTGCCCGTTCTTCTCCATAGGTACTACCTACTACGCTTTGGAATGGGCAACTAGCTTCATATTTTTGGCTGACCGACCCCTTGACAATTCAAAAGTGCCTGTAAATGGTTTAATTGAAATAAATGCTTTGATTTTGAGTTTACAACCATCTTACTACGTCATATACATTGTTTTTGTATTACCAAGTTTAGATGTCGATAGTTCAGATCTGCTGTGCATAGAGACCATTTATTGGATCAGTCAAAACACTTTGACTTCTCCCTTTAGAAAACCAGTGATCTCAAACACTTCCAAGTTTTCTATAAAGTAATCCTATTTATTAACATTTTCGTTAAAACCATGGTTCGCTTCGGTATAATGTCTCAATTACGTCCGCAGCCAATCATATTTGACTATAATTAATCATTAGTAGCCGTGTCGAAAACATTAATTGGTTGTGAATATATAGGTATTGGTCACATATTGGAGCCATCATTGGTCATGCAAATGTTGGTTCAAATGTGTGACTCGTGCATGTGATATTTAACTTATGTATGGCCTTCAACTTATTGCAGGATAAAATATGTTAATATATACAAAACGATGTGCGGTCGATTAATCGTAATAATAATATTCTATAATGTAAAACACTTTACGTAAAGATATAGGTTTTGAATATGGATCGATATTGCAGTTTATACCATTAGAGCTTGAAATATTTATGAGAGATTTTCAACACAATTTAGTAAGTAAACAAAGCAAAAGGAGTATCTAAGAGCCTGTGCACACGATTCGTTGCGGCGCCGCACCGCAACGAATTCGCCGCATTGGCGGTCAAACGGGTGCTGCGGCGCCGTAGCGTTGTTACGCCACAGCGGCGCCGCGCCGCCAAGCGCGTAAATTGTCATCTGTCGAACATCTGTGATTTTGACAACGCAAAAACAACTGAGCGGTGCCGCTCCGGTGTCACAACGCGTACACCCCTCCCCGCCTCGTCTCGCGGGCTACAAGTCCGGTGTAAGTGCGGTGCGGCGCCAGAACGCACCGTGTGGCATACCATGGATATTTGTATGTAGGACGCCGCAGCGACACCGCGCTGGCGCAGTGTCGCCACCGCATCGCATCGTGTGCACAGGTTCTAAAAATCGTACCAGGTGGCTTTCTATAGGTTCTGCCTACCCCATGGGAACATTATTTTACTATTTGCGATGCAAACAGGATGATGTATTATTAACATAGCGATTAGTATGGCTGCCATAGTGATCCCTGTTTAAAACCATACACCCTATGAATACGCATTGAAACTGGTCATCGGTACCCGTCACTTGATGGGGCTTTGGGGATGTACCTACTCAAACCTTAACAAAGATGGTTTTCCACCGCCTGGCTTCAAATGCCGGAGTTTCAAGGAATCTACAAAGCCTTACCGCGAAAACCACAAAGAATATGTAAATATTTTGCGTTTATTGACACATTATATTATCGTGTTACGTAAGTGTTTTAAATATAGAATTCCATATTATAATGTTTTCCTTCTATTTACTCATTCAACATCTTTTTGTTGGTTTAAAATATTAATCATGCACTCCTTAACAATATTATTACTATTTACATTAACTGACACTAATCAATTGTTTTATAATCATAAGTTATTATTAAAATATAATGGGGGGAAGTTAGGCTTCTGAAATTGGTTTGCCATACTTTGAATTAGTTATTTATAAGTTTTACTATGTAATTGTTTGACGTTTTGACTTTTTTATGTCTCTTTATGAATCTCTTGTTTTTTTATTTTTTATTACATAAGTTTCTATTAATTAACTATACGGTCAACAATTAAATACCTGTTTTAAATGTAGGCATAAAATATAATAGTCAAATAATCAATGCTCTCCATTTTCTGTAGCTTTATGATAACAAATTTCATTTATATGATAAACTAAGACTCAAAATTATACTCATTAATTAATTGGTTAAATATAAAAAAAAAACTTTATTTGTACGGGCTTCTTTCTCGTTGGCACATGAATTAGGTCCAGAATCTAAACCGTTAGCAATTATACATCACTACGCAATATACTAATCAACTGGTGAAACGTCAATTTAAAGCTAAAAGGTTATATAAATTGCTACATGCCTAAACAGACCAGTCGCTGTGCGGAAAATCTTAAAACGTTCTGAGACAGATTGTGGAGGCGCGGGACTTCGCCTTGGGCTTTGGCATTGAGCGGTATTGTGCTCTAAGCAAGACGACGTGGTACCCAAAGCGTACACTTGGGCTCTGGTTTGTCACCGTTCCATTCATCTTGCGTTCACATATGAGGGCTTATCCTAAAAGTTGGCAACGTCGCAAATAGCTGTCAAATATTTACCTGTTTTGATTAACTTGGCAATATTACTGTATAGAATTAAGAAATGTGGTTAACTAGCGAACTAAAATATTGATTATGAAATGCGATAATTAATATCGTAACACCGAATATTTAGTTTTAGATGTAAAAAAAGTATTTGGAAACTTTTCAAATGCCTTTTTTACACCTATAACGGTTAAAACATCAAATTCATTGTTATAATTGCAATTCATTAATAATATTCTAGTTTGCCTAGTTAGCCACATTTCGTATTTCCATACAGTAATATTGCCACATTAATCAAAACAGCGAACTATTTGACATCTATTTGCGACGTTGCCAACTTTCAGAATATGCGCTCTTAAACGCAGGAAGTTGTCAAAGGCTAGATTGATTTAAAAATCTAACGTGAAAATGAATGTGTGAATCCATTAAGTTGTGCCAGCGAGGAGGGGTAGTTATTGTTTGCCACTTATAAATTGTACTTATTTTTTAACAGTAAAATTAAAATATAACATTTAAATAAACTGCTTGAGATTTGTAGCAATTACATTACTCCTGCTTGTACCTGATATTTTGCATAATGTTAATTAACTGTTGAATATATTACTCAAGTGGTTTTATTGTTCCAATAAAATTATCGTACTATGACATTCAACTTCCGAGATTCTATAAATTTAATGCTAAACAATGTGCATACTATGTGCATAAAAAAACAAAAAAAAGTGCCTTCAAGTCATATTTGTTCCGGTAAAAAAATGTACATAGTTTCTGTGTTCCACGATGACGCGTTTTGCATCATAAGTAGAGATCGGATATTGGGATGCATATTTACCTAAAGTTGAGGTGTTGGCTATTATGGAAAGCACTTTTGTATCAAAAAAGTCCCGGGAATCCGGGATCGACAGTTCTGATTATAGAATTGAATGTATATTTACTTACGTTCAGGCTATTATGGAATGCACTTTTGTATCGATCTCAAAAATCTCGCTATTCCGGAATTGATAAATTTTGTACTTTTTTTACTATAAAAATGCTAGCTACTGTTGTAAAGTAGGTTGCCAAATTGGCACAGCACACAGTGACAAACAACTTGGTGCCTTGAGTTTCATTAAAAAATGTTTACAGTAGGTATATAATTTTGTATGTTAACACCGCAAAAGTAACGCGGTAGTAAGTTTTCACAAGAGGGCTGATAAGTCGTTTCCATACCATGTATCCGATTAGTTTTGCATTCCCGGATTTTATTGAATTCCGGGATTTAAGTTAAGAAAAAATAAATTAAGTAGCCACTTCCATCATTTCTTAGCCAAAAATTAACTTTAGGTAAATATGCATCCGAATATCCGATCTCTAATCATAACGCACATAACATAAGGTTCGAATTGCAATGAATCTCACAACGGCGCAAAATGCAACAGCGTTGCTTGGAATTTTTATTATATTGGATTGTTAAAATTGTCAACACATTATGATTTAAGTGTACTTATAAATTGTTATTGTTTTGTTCAATTTTGTGTTATTTTTTGTTGAGTTTCGTCAAATTTTGTTATTTTTACAGCTGTTCCTATATTCTAGTGCTATATAAATGCCAGTGAAATTTCGTCGAACACGTAAAACTGCATAATACACGTCACCATAAATATTAAGCGGAATATTTTGATAAATTCACCTTTGCAAACGAATTTGATACTAATTGTGTTTATTGCAATAAAGATATTTTATGAAACCACATGTTTCTTTGTAACTGTATAAGCATCCTAATTATGACTGTTGCTGTTAACTGATACACTAATATTATCATATAAATATGATTTCATATCTGTTATATTCTATCATAATTTCAGCCGAAAGACGTCCATTGCTGGACATAGGCCTCCCCCAAGCACCGCCACTTCGACCGATTCTGTGCCTCCCGCATCCAGCGGATTCCTGCGGCCTTTTCAAGGTCATCGGTCCATCTTGCGGGAGGCCTTCCAACGGTACGTCTTACGTTACGCGGTCGCCACTCCAGAACCTTTCGGCCCCATCGGCCATCCGTTCTGCGAGCAATGTGCCCTGCGCATTGCCACTTAAGTTTGGTAATTCTTCGGGTTATGTCTATTACTTTGGTTCTCCTGTTAAATTCTATGATCATAGTTAAATGATGCTGTTCGTCATTTTTACATATTACACTTTTATGATTATATAAACGTCATACTTAATCAAGAAGGATGACGATTTACAGATAGTGCAATCCACGACGACGCGCCCCACTCCGCGATTACTGTACGTATATAAATGACCTCTGTAACCTAAATGTAAAAAACGCTAATATTTTTTCGTATGCTGATGACACTGCTGTGGTATTTTCCGGAAACAATTGGTCAGATGTAAAACTCGAAGCTGAAATGGGTATGGTCCAAATTGCCAATTGGCTCAGAGATAATTTACTGTCGCTAAACACAACAAAAACGAACTATATCTGTTTCTCAATCTCTAACCATTCTCCAGATGTAGCCTTTAACATTAAAGTACACTCATGCAATACCACCTCAGATGAAAATTGCAAGTGCCCTATAATTGACAGAGTTTCGCAGACAAAATACTTAGGCGTCGTAATTGATCAAAAATTATCCTGGTATTCCCATCTTGAACACGTTACTGCGAGAGTTAGGAAGCTGGGCTGGATTTTCAAATCTCTAAGACATATACTTCCAAAAAATATAAAAGGAAACAGTGGATCTCCTAGGAATCTCCTAAATGAAGTTTATATATCACTTGCACAATCTGTCATAGTTTACTGCATACCTATATGGGGAGGCGCGGCTAAAACAAAATTTATCAATCTGGAACGAGGACAGCGATCCTTAATAAAGACTATGTATTTTAAAAAGATGAGGTATTCTACTGAAAAGTTATACGAAATTAGTGGTCTACTTTCAGTTAGGAAATTGTATATCATATCCACTGTCCTAAAAAAACATAAAACTCTTTCATACGATTCAAAACTAATGTCGAAAAGGCGAAAAGACTTGATTGCACAAATACCACCGACTAAGACGAATTTTGCGGCTATACAATATCAACATCGATCTGCTCAACTGTATAACAGGGTAAACAATCATATATTCATATATCCCAACCAACTACATGAATGTAAAAAAAAACTAACAGACTGGATAAAGCCATTTTCATACACATATACTGAGTCACTCCTTCAACACATGCACTAATATACACCCCCACCCCTCCCCCACACAGCCACACTGCTCACGAATGTCAGTCACTTTCACATCACACCACATCATTCACATCACATTACATCACACATCACATCACATCACACCACAACACTCACACCACATCACACATCACATCACACTCACATCACATCACACCATTCTCACACTTACACCACTACACCCATTCTACTTCATTTGCGAACACGCTTACCTTAAACATATTTTGTAAAATACCCTAAGTAGTTTTGTTTATTACCTTTGGCCTACCTAAGAAAGAGCGGTGTCTTCTAACACAGGCATTAATATGCTTAAAAGGAGGCGCCAATCACCCACAAAATGTAAACAACTATGGTTATGAAATAAACATTTTTGTATTTTTTTTTTTTGTATTTGTACTGTAAGCTGTACTTTAGTACGGAGAGGAGCGGAGTGAGCCATTTTTGAGGTTAGACGGATATGATCATATTTGTACGCTTGCTGCCAAATAGGATCCCTTAACTATGATCATAGACAATATAAATCATATGTAGTTATTCGACCGTCATAGGCTCTTCATATAAAATGTCTCGTACATCTCTGATCATATTTCTATGATAGTCTATCTAATATGGCTCTTACTCACACTACACCATAACTAGGTTGTTCTAGACTTCTCGGCGAACATTCAAGTCAGCGAGGATACGTTTTCAATTGCGCCCGATAGATGTCGTAGTACGTGGCATCGAATTGAAGATGAAAGTTACAACCCTTTTTTTGGAGCGGGAGGGCGTGTCAGACTCTTACTGACTAAAACCCACCCGTGTTCCTTCTGTTGCCTGTGCAATGCCAAGGGGCCACGGTATCCCTTTCGGACCTTCCGGCAACCCGCCGCAGGCATCGTTCTCATCGGACCCCTTCAATTGCTTACATCTTTTTGAGGCACGCGTGGATCCGGGCTTGGTCCTTACAGGACGGCGAGCTACCCATTACTCACCGTCCGCAAGCCCGCGCCTACGGTGGCCGGGAATCGGCTATCGATTCCCGACGCCCAGGGCGTCTCCTGCGGTGGCTAGGGGCGTGAGGGCGCGAAATTTGCCTCTTCCACACGCGTTCCGCCTCCTTCGCGAGCATTACTGCTTCGCAGAAAGAGCTGACGGCCTCCCATGGACGGCCACCGTGGAGCGCCCCCTGCGGAAACCAAACTAGCTCTCCACCAAATCCGGCCCCACCCGTACCAGCCGCCCGACGAGGCGGTCTGCAATGACTCTTTCAAAGAGCTTGCCCACCTCATCGAGCAGCACGATGGGCTGGTAAGCGGACGGACAGTCCGCGGGGCGCCCCGGCTTCTTGATGAGGACCAGTTTCCCCGTCTTCCAACGAAGTGGGAACTGGCCCCTCTCCAAACATGCGCTTAGGAGCCCCCTTAGTCGAGGCCCGAGAGCCTCCAACGCCAGGATCCAGGCTTTCCCAGGTAAGCCGTCGTGTCCTGGGGTGGTATTTTTGGCATTCAGCCTACGCACCGCCGCTCTCATCTCTACCTCGGTCACCTCCGTGTGATCCGCATTGGGAACCGCAGTAGGGGGAGCCATGGGTGGGGAGGCATGTTCCCCTCTCGAAGGGAACAGAGCACTCACTACGTCCCCCACAAGCTGCGGCCGGAGACTCTGCGTCAGCGGGGGAGCCCATGGGCGGAGTTTCTTCCCGCACCATTGCATTGCTTGTATGGGCGTCCCCACGGATCTCTGTTTAGAGTCTCCAGCGACTCCTCGCGGGCCAGTCCTCTGGCCCGCAGGATCTCCGCTTGGAGGTCTTCGCCGCTCTGTACCCCTTGTACAGCTCCGCCTGAATGACTTCCGTATCCGGAGGTCGAATACGGAGCCTGCGATGCCTGGTGTACCGGCGTCGCGCAGCAACGCACGCATTGCGTAGGGTCGTCAGCAGTTGCGACCACCAGTACACCTGGCGCGAGGCAAGTCCGGGCTGGACCCGGGGCATTGCCATGTCACATATATCGGACATGGCCTCCCGGAACCACCCCGCCTCGTCGTTGGTGTCGGCAGGCCTGTCCGGTGATGACACCCAGGCCTGCACGATCAAGGCTTCAGGAGGAGCTCCCGGTCCAGCTGCTTCAGCGCGCTCGAGGTCTGGGTGGAGACGTCAAACCGGATGTACCGGTGATCGGAATAGGTCTCCACCCCCTCCATGACGCGCCAGTCCATCAGTGATTCACCCCGCATTCGCACACGTGGGGACAGAACCCCGGTTTAGGACGACCAGGCCTGTCTCCAGCGCCCAGTCCTCCACCATCCTGCCCCGTGTGTCCGTATACCGGGAACCCCAATCCACATTCTTGGCATTGAATTCCCCGAGGACGAGCACGGGGCTGGACGGAGCTGAACCCGACGACGACGACTCTCAACTCCGCAAGGGAGTTGTGGAACTCAGCGAGAGTTCGGTTCGGGGAGAAGTATGCCCCTACCACGACAATCTCCCCGAACCGTGCTGCAATGCAACCCCGACCTCTCTTAACAGCCTCGAGGGACGGAGTACCGGCGGCGGCCAACGAAATTAGGGCCACTGAGCCGCTCAGGTCCTCCACCCAGTCATCAAACTCAAACTCAAACTCAAAGCATTTATTTCAATTAAACCATTTACAGGCACTTTTGAATTGTCAAGGGGTCGGTCAGTCAAAAATATGAAGCTAGTTGCCCATTCCAAAGCGTAGTAGGTACCTATGGAGAAGAACGGGCAAGAAACTCCACGGACACTCTTTTAAATAAAATATAAAATTGATACAAAATATTGGTTACATCATTCATTTTGAAATTATGCATGTGAGAACAATGTAATAAGACGTGCACGTTCGTAATAGCGTCCGTAATAAAAAGAAAAAAAGAATCATTCAAAAAATTAAAATAAATTAAAATAAGCCATGGCAGCTAAGAGATGACCAGTCCCAACTGACGCCGCCCGTTCACGAACATGACGCATGGATTAGCACCATTCAGCTCAACCATTTTGAAGGGAGCTAAATGATCCAACACACACGCCACCATCAGCGAGACATTTGAGTGAGCATGAAATACTCACAGCCGCCAGGGCGCATTCAAGTCAATGAAATACTACATATTACCCGGTAAATGGTAGCTCTTTAGTACATAGTACTCACACCTGTGCTATGCAATTATATAATACAAAGGAAATTGAGTTTATACAATACAAAAATGGTCTTACAATCTTCAGCAGCTCCATCAGTATTTTCAAAATGTTAATCAGTGTGTATGTCAATTAGTTGTGGAGCAGGACCAGCACTGAGCCAAGCATTTTTATCAGTGATGTAATCCCCCAACTTATAATATGCCTGCCTCCATGGGCGAGACAAAGTACGGCTCAGCGACCACCGTGATGTTAATCGATCACAGGGCCATGCTCTGGAACAATAAGTCCTGAGCTGCGGCGCAGTGGTTGATGTTCGCCTGTTGAAGGCGAAATGGGGCCATTATTGGCACTCCATGTCAGCCCCCTCCTTAGCCCTTTGTGAGGGCCCTGCTTTGCGGCGGCTGCGGTGGCGAAGACAGCGGTGGTGGAGGCGGCAACGGCGACGGTGGCTGCGGCTGTGATGGTTGTGGCAGAGGGCTTGCCTCTGGCTTTGGCGGATGGGGCACAGGCCTTGCTCCCAATCCGGTGATTGGCCGACTTGCCAGCTACCGCACATACAGCGCAGTGCGGCGTGGCGTCACATGAGCCGGCTGACCACAGCGGTAGCAGTGATCGTTGCGGTCCACCTCCGAGGTGCATTTAGCTCCCACGTGGTTGCCCACATATCAGCGGAAGCACCTCAGAGGTCTGGGTTCCAGCAGTTTGACCTGCGCGGAAACCCAGCCCACCAATAACTTTGGCCCTCCCCGGCTATCTTCTACGTTAAGTTGGGTTACGAGTAGACGGGAATGCGGGAGAAGGCAATGCTCACAACAACTCTCTACTCATTCTCAAGGTACAGCCGCTTTTAGAGGCAGCTTTCGTTATGCGGCTTCAAAAATATGGAATAATCTGCCACCACCGATTAGGGTAATTAACACGATAGACGCTTTTAGACGACGCTTACGGCAGTACCTCATGGATGCGCAACGGAAGCTAGAAATGATTATTTTGAATGTTTCATAAATATTGGCTCCGAAAACTGTGACACAAGGACCCAAGATTATCTTAATATCTGCTCATTCCATGGCTTTCTCCCCACTCATGTATTGCCTACTCATCAGAGCGGTTCCTGTCTCGATCATATGATGATTAAAACCAGCCTATCATATATTACGCTTGTTACTAACGCAACAATTACTGACCATCATGCTGTCCTACTTACCGTAAATTTAACGCTGCCTAAGCTAAATCGTCCCCAGACCAAAAGCAAATTAAATACAAATAAACTCGAATATGATTTATGCAACCTAGATTTTAGCCAAGTTTACAATAGTGCTGACGCTAATTTCGCTTTATCGTACTTTATAAAACATGTCCAACAAGCAATATTACGTAGCACGACAGTTTCTACAGTGAATAAGAAACTTTATAATATTAAACCTTGGATTACTCCTGGACTAATTCGGTGTATAAGACACAGAGATAAACTTCATCAGAGAACTAAGAGATACCCTGATAATCTAATAATTCAAACCACTTATAAAAGATACAGGAACTTCTGCAACAAACTCCTAAAGAATTTAAAAAATAATTACGATAAAAATGAATTAAATAGAGCAGGTAACAATAGTTAGCAACTTTGGAAACATATTAAAAACGTCACCAATATGTCTAAACAGCGTGAATCAAATTCGAGTTTACTGCTTACTAATCCTTCACCACTCTTGTCAGCTAACAACGTTAATAACTTCTTTGTCAATGTTGGGAAAACTCTTGCTGAACAGATTCCGAAACACCAACCACCTTTCCAAAAACCAAGCAATACCTGTAACCTGAAATCTTTTGCTATGCTGGACACTGACGAAGATGAAATAACCAGAATTATTTCTGGACTAAAAGATGACTGTGCAATTGGATGGGATAATATAAGTAATAAGATCCTTAAACTTTTTAAGCATATTTTAGTACCTCCCTTAACGCATATATTTCGAATCTGTATATCCAAAGGAATTTTCCCTAGCTGTCTTAAAAACGTTGTCGCTGCTGTTGTCTTGTTCTTGTAGGCAATTGTAATCCCTGTCTTTAAATCTGGTAGTAAAGACTTAGTAAATAATTATAGGCCAATATCGTTACTCCCCTCAATATCAAAAATATTAGAGAAAATTATAAACAGTAGACTAGTTAACTATCTAGAAAAAAATAATTTCTTATCCCCTGCACAATTTGGTTTTAGAGCCAAATTATCCACAGCCGATGCGGTGCATACCCTCACCAATTATATTTCAGAAGAACTCGGCAAAGGTAACCAGACCCTGGGAGTCTTCCTTGATTTAGCCAAGGCCTTCGACACGGTGTCTGTTTCCGTTCTTCTAAACAAATTAGAGGCCATAGGAATAAGGGGAACGCCGTTGAAACAAATCCGGTGATAGTAAGAAACCCAACAATTATAGGCCTGTGTCAATCCTGCCAGTTCTCAGTAAGGTGTTTGAAAAGCTGATTCTCAATCAAATGTTACGGCACTTTAATAAAAATTCCATCTTCCTTGATCAACAGTACGGTGTCACCCTAATAAAGAACATTTTTAACGCCTGGAAAGAAGCACAGGATGCCATTGGAATCTTTTGCGACCTCTCGAAGGCGGTCGATTGCGTAGACCATGAGACACTTCTGCTGAAACTGGAGCACTATGGGATTAGGAATACAGCTCTTGATTTGCTAAGATCATACCTGGAAGATAGAAAGGTTAAAGTTCAAGTCAACGGCACAAACTCATTAGGGTCTGAAATGGCGTTCCTCAAGGTTCGATATTGGGTCCATTCCTCTTTTTAGCTTATATTAATGATTTATTTGCAGATGACACATCATTGATCTTTAAAATAAACCGACGGTCGAGCCGGGCCGAGCTGTATTGTTCAGATCCAAGATTGGTTTACGGTAAATAATTTGGTACTAAATAATAAAAAATCCAAATGCATTAGATTTAAATTACCAAATGTTAGAAGCAGCGAATGTGACATCATAGGGGAGAAGGAGGCAGCTTTGAACGTTTTTGAAACTTTATGTCGTGACACAAAATATTAACTCTTTTAAACTCTTTATTTACCCGGAATGGTTAACCTGATCATTAACCTACATAACTACTACATCAGCTTACACAATAACCTTGAGATCACGCGGTTATTCTCATTTTGGTGTTAGAAGGGAAAAAGCTGTTCAAAGCTGTTTTGTTCAAAGCTGCCCCGATCGAGGGGCAGTTTTGAACATGCATGGGGCAGTTTTGAAAAACAGATTTATATGGTCTTAAATCAAGCTTAAATTATTTAAACAGTCTTTTTAAATCAAATAATTAGGAACTCTTTAACAGGTCGATGTTACTCATAGGAATTACCGAATAACATACTTCTCTTGTAAACAAAAAGTAACCACAAATAAACAATTAAAAAAAACCGACAATAAAAATTATATATAATCTAATTAAGTCATAAAGGAATTAAATCAACCTAACCTAAATTTAGAGAAATTGAATTTGAAAGCTATCATAGCGGCAGTACGTGACGTGCCAGCGGCTTCGATTGGAGGAGGCAGTTTTACTAAAATGTCAGACATGCTGACGTAAGACTCATCTTCCTTTTCGGGAAAGAAAATCTTGTAGGATGCCCCTTTCTTTTTAAGAAAACTTACAGTAAAAGCACGAACATCCTTTTCTATAACTTTTCCTACAAAAGCCAGTGACCTTTTATTTCCTTCTGATGCAAGTCGAGTTAATACAAAATCTCCAAGATTTATATTGCCATTAAGTTGCTTTCCGTAGTCAACATCTTCATTTTCATCTACGAGTATATCTTCATCTTCGCTATTCATTGTTGGTTCTTCTTCTGAATCTAGATATATTTCTGAATCGGTTTCATCCGAAGAGAAAGTCAATATAGTTTTTGTTTTTTTTCGTTTTTTATTTAAAACTTTTTCTTGCGACTTCTTTAATCATGCTTGGCGTTCAAGATATGCTTTTTGAATTTCTTCTTTTTCCGGGGTGTCTGTGAGAATACGCGATTTTCCTTTTTTCTTCCTTTATTTGATTCTTTACGAGGCAGAGCTCTTGGCAAAGGCCTCACTACTTCAGGTGTTAAAATATTTAGTACTGCAGCAGATGCAGCAACGGAAGGTGCAATCCAACTTTCTGTAGGCTCTGCTTCAGGCACATTAAGGGTACCAGACGGCGAACCTGCAGAGGTCATAGGTGGGATATTGAATGCACTTATAGAAGGTTCAGTCCAAGTTTCCGGCACAGGTACTGAAGGCCCTACATCTGAAGCAACTACTAGCAGCACACTTGTAGTGTCAAGTACCGATGGTGAAACTGCAGAGGTTGTTACTGGGCTATCCAACGCAGTTGCAGTAGGTGAGTCTTCAAAGTTAATCTCTTGTTCTACCTCTTCACAATCAGTATCTGCTGCCACAGCTGAAATTTGGAGAACGTCGGAGGTGGCGTTACTGGAGGTCGTTGGCATGGGACGGTTTGTTACCTCTGCACATTCAAAATCTTCATCGCAGAAGGCATTTCTGGAAAATGGATGTATCCCCGGTTTAATAAAGCCTGCAATGATATTCCGGGCAATATATGATGCATTATAAAATATCATATAATAAGTTTATGCCGGAGTTACTATGCTTGCCAAATCATGGATTGTTATGGTTTTACCAGGATGTGACAGTAGCCAATCATTTTGGGCAACAGACAATTTCTGTTTAAAAGGGCCGTTCACTGACACATCCAATGGTTGCATACGATGGGTGCAGTGAGGAGGAAAGGTAAGTGCAACTATTCCGTTTTCTCGACAATAGGTTGTAGCATCCAATGTACAATGGCTTTCATGGTTGTCCATAAGGAGCAATATTGGATCCTCTTTCGAGCATCTTGTCAGCCGTTTAAGGTGTTCGAGGTGTCATTTATAAACAAAGGCCCAGTCATCCAACCACTGGTAGGGCTATTGGCATAACCTACGCTGCCAATAGGTGCCCCAAAGAGCATAGTATCGTGGAATCGTGCTCGAGGAAATATAAAAACTGGTGGCAGCGCATTTCCGATGGCGTTTACGATACCACACATTGTGATGAATTGGCCTCGTTCAAAAGAAACACATTGTCCAATCTGTTTTGTTCCCTTTCTTGCTATAACATTTGGCGCCTCAACGACAGTCATGATATTCGTTTCGTCCAAATTATAAATGCGTTCTGGAGTAAAATTAGTCCTTTGTAGCACCTTCTCATAATTATCATAAAACTGATTCACATTATGTTTGTTAAAACTAGTAGATCAGGAAAGGCTTGTATTTTCTGGTTTTCTCAGGGAAAGCTCTTTATGGCGCTTCATAAAGCCTTTCAACCATTCTATGCCTGCTTCTTGTTTTTCTGTCCACTTTATTGGACATTTTTTTAATGCCGTTGCGTATTGATACGCTAACGACCTTGCCTGTTTATAAGTAAGTCCGTAATTCATTTTAGAACTTTTTAATATATATTCTTTTAGCATCCGTTCCTCTTCCCTAGTAAATACTTGTGCGACAGTGTACTTGGAAGAGAATACTTGGTCATTATGGGGTTTGTTCTCTTTGTATTTTTTTATTCTATAAAATAAAGTGTTTGCTTTCACATTATAAACCGCAGCAGCCTTTATTAGTTTCATGCCTCTATCAACTACTGCCAAAATGTCATTATTAATATCTTCCTCATTAACATCTTGATCTCTTTTTTTTATAAGTGCGCACCAATTTACCTTAAAACAAATGACAAAGTGATTATATTCTCAATAATATTTGCATTGCTTACCTATTTAAACTAGCTCAAACTTATATGACTAACGCTTGCGTACTTCGTAATTAGTATGGGGCAGATTTGAACATTTTCAAAGGGGCCCCCTTAATTTTTTTCTGAACTGCCCCACACCCTCTTATTATAGAAATTTAATATTTTGGCTCCAAAAAAACATTTGATTAATAAAAATAAGCATTTTCACAAAAGCCTATATAACTACTGAATAAAATTAGAATGATAACACTCACCTTTATCTTTTGTCCTTCACAAGCTTACACATATCTTCCAAAAAGTTTACTTTGCAATGGCAAAAACAATCATGGCCGATAGCTTAGTTGCAAGCTGTCAAACGCCACAGATACTACATGATGGTTGTGGGTAACAGTGCTGCCACCCCGAAATCATTATTCGTACTAAAATAGCTCTGAAATTAACATCGTAAACTTGTTTGTTCAAATCTGCCCCTGTTCAAAGCTGCCTCCTTCTCCCCTATTGAATGGAGAAAAACTGGAATTTATTAATCAAACAGTTTTCCTAGGAATCACGCTAGACGAGAAATTACAATGGGGAAATTACAATTAAATACCCATATAACATCTCTCGCGGGGCGGCTAAGCTCGGCCGCATAGGCTGTTAGAAAGATAAGACAGTTAACAGATGTAGAAACCGTGCGTTTGGTCTATTTTAGTTACTTCCACAGTAATAAGTCGTATGGCATTTTACTATGAGGTCGGGCTGCTGACATTGAATCCATCTTTATTTTACAAAAGAGAGCTGTCAGAGCCATTTATAATCTAAGTCGTCGCGAATCTCTCAGGGAACTATTGAAAAAGATTGAAATCGGGTCAAATATTATGACGGTACCTTGCCAATTCATTTATGAAAATATTATGTATGTGAGAAAAAATCTAGAACTTTTTAGTAAAATAAGCGATAGACATAATTTTAATACTAGAAATAAAGATAAAATAGATCAACCATTTTTCAGACTATCTAAAGTAAATACATCTTGTATGGGATACTGTGTTAAATGTTACAACATAATAACTTGTGTGTACTTGAACTCACACACTGACTTATTATTATTACTTGTTAAAATGTTAGGAATATAGTATAATTTTACAATGTTTGTAAATATGTGAGCACCATGCATCTATCACATAATAGTTTATCTGTGATTCCTTCATTTTTAATTATTTTTACCTATCCCTGTGGTATAGTAATCTTATTCTAGGTGCATCGTCTTCACATATAATTAATGTATATAAGATATTGTGAAAACATTTTAAAAGAGTAACGTTGAAGTTTCTTACCCATTCTTCTCCATACGAAAACTACCTTTTGGAAGGGGCGACTAGTTTTTTTTTTTTTTTTTGTAAATTTTGACGTTCAAAAGTGCCTTTTTTGTGCCTAATTGAAATAAATTATTTGACTTTGACTGACTTTGAGGGACCTCCAGCATCCGGGCCCCAGTCGCAGTGACCCTCACCCTGATGCCCTCAGCGGCACCTATATCCTTGAGGTCCGCCGCTCCCACCTTGGCGAGCACGTCACGGTACGGACACGCCCTTCTTTTCCGCCTCTGGCTTTAGTGTAATCACTACAGCTGCGGACTTCGGGGCGCGGAGCCTAACCGCGACGCTTTGCTCCTTGCGCCGCTGCCGCCTCGCCTTTCTTTGGGCCGCCCATTTTTTCTTCCCCGCCTTCCTCTTCTCCCCGGCTACTTGCCATTCGGCGTCAGCTGGAGTAGCTTTAGGAGGAGACGGGGGCGGCCGTTTCGCCGCCAAGGCTGGGGCCTTCGCCGCCTGTGTTGCCGCCCCACCCTTGGTCGGCCCCGACCTGGATTGGCCGAGGCAGCTGCGGTGGCAGCATATGATGCCCTCCGCTGCCCAGAAGCCGGCATGCTCGCCGCTAGAGAGAGGCGCAGGACGATGGCTTCTAGCGCGGAAAAACGAAACCGCAGAGAAGCCATCTCCTGCCTCACCAGGGTCAGAACCCGGTCCTCCGCAGGTACGCCCCCATGCTGCTCCCTCCCCTGCGGCACCTCACGGGGGCCGGCCAGGTCCGCTTGGAGCTCCTCATTCTCCTTTCGGAGAAGCTCCATGGCGGCTGTCAAGCGGCGACCTCCGCCCGCATCTCGGAGATGCCGTCCGACGGAGGCCTGAGGTGATAGGCATTCGTTGCTGCCAAAATAGAGGTCGTGGCCGCGGGTATGGCCTTGTCTTTAGAGGACTGAGTCCTCTTCAAGACCAAAACCTTGATTGCGGCTGCCACGGCCTCCGCAAACCTGGCTGCTCGCTCCATTGGAGCCGCCAGCGCCGTCCGGCTCACCGCCTGCTGACTCTGTAGGGGCCGCCCCGGTGCTGGTCCCTACAGAGTGGTGTTCCTCCTCCGTAGAGGGCCTCTCTCGCTCAGCTGGGCTGGCCCGACTCGGCTCGCCAGCCTCCCCGTCAAGTGCCAGAGACATGAACTTGACACTCTTCGGGGCTTCGAGACCAACGGTGGCAGAAGAAAAGGCTTTCTCCTGCCTGCCCGACGGCAGTGTTAGTGCACGCCGAGCCCGCACTTCAACGCTGCTCAACGTGTACTCTCTCCGAGTACACGTTACAGCGTTCCTCCGACAGGATATTGGGATACGGACAACGAGACCCCTTCGGCACACTCAGTGTTTTATGAAGACCATTTTTCGGACATTGCTTTTTTATATAAAAAAAACTGATAGTTTAAGTTATTTAAATGCAATATTTCTATTTTATTTATTATATATTTATTATTTATATTTTAGAGTACAAATAAACCTCGGAACTTCGTTAGATTCAGACTTATAAGAGACTTTTAGTTTTTAGTTTCTATTTTGTTTCTCGGTAATTCCGACGTACCTATTTGGAAAAGTTATTTATACTGAAATTAGCATAATTTCTTTAGCTTTATGTTCCCTATATACACAAAAATTACACACTAATTGCGTGGAATCTAGAAACCACAACATTAAATTAATTATCGAGAACAAAATAAATAAAAACAAAAAATGGTCTTCATAAAACACTGTGACACAGTACCTAATGGGGAGACATTGCCCACATACCAGGGTGCACTGTCCTGGAGACTGGCCTTCCCCCCGGACGCATCTGTAAGGGAACTCCAGCCCACAGGCACACGGGGAGGTTTCCTGTCCAAGTTACAACCCTGAGAAAAATATTCCTTTGCTTGTTCTATTAACTATTATAATCGTAGTTTGGCATGAGTATAAATAATTTTCGTATATAATGTGTGATGTAGAGCAGTATAACCGCGTATTCAAGAACATGACGGGAGCTAAATGATCCAACACATGATCCATCCATTTCTTGTTTAGATTAGAAGTTACCACAAATCCCCTAGCAACGATATAACCTCATGGGTGGTACCTAGTTATGAATACACCTCACCCGTCTGCTTTTAAGCTAATTACATATATGGATCCATTTTAGCAACTAGCTATCATTTGCAAGCTCGGCGGTCTGTGCTCACCGGATGAGCCATGTACGTATTGCAATTCAGAATAAAAATCGCCTCCAAATCGGCAGTACGTACTTTAATTTTTTATCTTCAGTAAAAATCCTGAGTAGTTAATTTAACAATTAGAAAGGCTTCTCACGCTCCGAAACCAAAAGTGGCGCTGCCGGTAGGCATTGGCATTGTCTCCTAAAAATCGCGTCGCGTCGCGTCTCGCGTTTTTCCGACGTCAAAATTCAACCAAAAAAAAAAAAGTCGTTTAATCTACGAAAACAGAGGAAATCATGCGAACCAAAGAAATATTCTTTTGTATCGCGTGAGTGCAGAAATCATCGAGTATGGGAGTCGCGGGCAGTTTGGTGAGTCAATCTTTACGCCAATACTTTGTTCCCCTAATCCTCCTATATTTTTCGTAAGTTTTGAACGTTATTTTCGACATCAAAACTTGCTCATTATATCAGTGTTAATATTTAGTTTGATAACTATGAAATTATATGGTCTCATACCTCTATTCAATTCTTAGAACTTATAAAATAGAGTAGTGTCAATGTTAGAGAGTTCACATTTTTTACATTAAGTTTAAAAATTAAAACACTTAAATGTAAAACAAATTAAAACTAATATTTATTATTATACAAACTAAAATATAGCGTCGAAAAATTCATCCGCATCGCTGTCGACTGGTAGTGTGCCCAAGAGACTGACCGCATTGCCACGTTGCCAATTACTATAATATATCAAATGACATTAATTATTACTATGATTACGTAAGTTGCACGAAAGATTTGAACTAAATTGCAATCCTAATTTAAAGCTTCTCTACATTTACTTCGAAGAAATAGGCGCAAGAAGAATGATTGACACTGTTAGCATGAGATCTGTGGGTACTATATTTTGACTCTGCAGGAGTTTTTTTACTAAAATAAGCGATGACTTTAGAATCACTATCGTATTTCTGGGTTAAAATAGCACCACATTCTATAGCAGTAGCATCTGTATAAAACTCTGTTTTTAAAGTAGGATCAAAGATTGACAACAATGGTCTAAGTAATTAGTATCTACATAATTTCTCACAATGTCCTGTTCAGAACCCCAATGCCATTTTTTTTTTGTTACTAATACATGCAGTATTCTTGTAATGCCAAGTTTCATCTAAGTGAACACTTGTATCCTATTCTCAGTCTCATCTTTGTGAGAAATACAATTAATTATAATCTAGCTAGAGTAACCAACACAGTAACAACGTACCTAGTTATTATTGGTTTTATAAGCTAAGCTTCAATTAGATGTTCACTAACTAATTTTGGTTCATTACCTAATGATCTTTCAACTTATATTTAATCATTGTAGGTAGGCACATTTTTTTTTTCTATAGGTATATTTGTATGCAAATAGATACCAGTCATTGTTTGCTCACAATAAAACCTTTGTTTTTGAAATTTGTTAAAATACCAGTTGAAGCTTAACTTTTAGTGAAAAACATTTTGTTTTAAAATATTCTAGTTTAAAGGTTATAAAAGTTTTTCTATGATGCACCATCAGTTGGAGATGTTCTCTCATTTCAAAGTAATATCAAAGCAGAGCCTCTAAAGGCCTTACCAGCCTTGCAGCTCCCACTTACAGTCCTACTCTCAGAGTTGGCAGCATGATGTCATCGTCATGGTGAGAGTTTAGACAGCTACGAGTACCCGGCGACACCACGGCTTCCAGCAAAATTACCAAAAGCTCCAACATTGATCATGAAAATAGCAAAATAAAATTCATTAGAAATCGCATATGTAAGACAGGGCACAATCCCACTTCTGATGTTAGAAAGTGGTTGGGATTACTACATTTAGAGGCATTGATATCCACTTAACTATCAACTTTTGAGTGTCAGAATGGTTACCTTCTAGTTAATTATTTAACTATGTAGGTATTTTAATATCTACGAATATGATGTGTAGGGAAAAGGATTATAAGAAAAGCACATGGAGACAAGACTAGGCATTTATTTCAATTAGACTTGTCAATAAATAGGTATCGTTAATGAGAAAGCTAGTTATCCGTTCCAAATCTAGGTCTTCGTGGAGAAGAAGGATAAGAAACTCCACGGAAGCTTGTTTTGAAGTATTTTATCAACACATTATACATTAGCATTTAGTATTGTTATCACATTAATCTCTTGGACCATTTCTTAAAGCTACACAACTTATTCAATGAAAAGAAATAGAATATGAATATTCCTTAATTCGATTTAACACTTATGTAGCAATATTAGCCATATTTTTAATACATACAGAACATCATATGTAGTTATCAGCAATAATCTAGATATAATGACAATTTAACTTACGTCCGTTAGGTGTGACTGCTCCGGAACGAATGTGCCGAGTACTTTTTTTTCGTAGCTCACCTCTGAGGTGATGACTACTTAACCGGACATTCCTGTGGCTGCCTTAAGCTACTACACTCAAAACCTCCAGCCAGGGGCAAAAACTATTTTAATTAAAACTAGGCGAGCGCTCGCTAAGGGCACCCCCTGTGGAGTATGGACCTCGGCTTAGGGCGTTGCTGCCGATGGCGAGAGGACAGCAAGTTGGGATAGGCTGGATCAAGGATATATCATGATTATTATTATTAATCGGGGAATTTAAAGCTACTGGCTCAGCATCGACGCGGGCTGGCGCATCTACGAGCAAGGGTCGGGGGGGAGTCTTATTTACAGGCGGGACACGATCGCGGAGGACCTGGTGGCGAGGTCGGAATGCGTGTCGGTGTTTGTATTTGTGCACTGTACTTGTGGCCCTATTGCTCTCCTGGAGGAGAGTTATGGGGTCGTCGGTAAGTGCCGAGTTTGGCGGTGCGGTGGCTTTTATAGCCAGTGGTAAACAAGTGACGTCACATCGTACGATTTTAATACAGATTTGTTAATACTTGCATTTGTTAGGTTTCAATTTATTAATACATAATTGTTGGATATTGTACTGGCAACACCGAAAGATTCGATATGTCAGAATGGCGGAAGAACGGCCTTCTGGGTCGGGCGCTCACGACAGTAGGACGTGCTTAGTGGCTATCGGTGTTGGAGATCTACTGTAACTAAGGTAACCTATTGTTTCTATGGTAAATATTAGAATACTGATAAAATGGTGATATTATGTGGGGAATAGGAGATGTGATGGTATGGTGTAGATTATCGAATTGTATGTTGGCAAAGGAATATAAATCAATGATAAAATAACTTGGTGTTTCATATTATTTTCCTCATCCGTGATTTATTGTAAATATGTAATATTATTAAACAATTTTGGATTATGATATTGGGGTAGCGACTTTAAGATTAATTTGGGGATTAGTATCTATTTTGAGGTTAAATAATTAAATTCGGAATTAAAGTAGATATTTTAGAGCAAGGATAGTAATTATTACATATCAGAAGTGGTATGTTGCCCACTTACTTCTTTTGCATTATAATAGAGTTCATTTCAGAGTATTATTAATGGTTGAAATTAAATTGTGGACATACTCGTACCTAACCTACCTACATACATCACATCTCGTGTTCTGTGTGTTCAAATCATCGGTTACTAACATTAAATAGTTTATGATAGGTATAGTACCAATTGATGAAATGGAGGTCATGTGAAGGTCACATCTTTCTTTCTCTTAATTTATCTCCTAAATACGTTGGCTGCAAGGGGAAATAAAATCTTGTTATTTTTGAGCTACGACCTACCGTTTAGAAGATTTTTAACATTTTATTTCAACATTTTAACTTTTTCGCTGATTGTTTGAAATGGGCCAAACTCGTTGTGATGAGTTTCAGATAATGATTCGCGACAGTGACGCCTCCTCGCATGTCACCATGGTTGGCGAGAGCGTTCGCTACCACCGTGAGTTAATGATTATATTTATATATTTATGCTTGTGAGAACGGTCACAAGTTATGTCACCATGGTCGGCGAGAGCGTTCGCTACCACCTTCACTTTATGGTTATATTTATGTATTTCTGCTTGTGAGAGCGTTCACAAGTTATGTCACCATAGTTGGCGAGAGCGTTCGCTACCACCGTGACTTAATGATTATATTTATGTATTTATGCTTGTGAGAGCGGTCACAAGTTATGTCACCATGGTCGGCGAGAGCGTTCGCTACCACCGTGACTTAATGATTATATTTATGTATTAATTAATACTGTGAGAGCGTTCACAAGGTATGTCACCATGGTTGGGTGAGAGCGTTCGCTACCACCGTGACTGATTATATTTATGTATTTATGCTTGTGAGAGCAGTCACAAGCTATGTCACCATGGTTGGCGAGAGAATTCACAACCACCGTGACTTTATGATTATATTTATGTCTTTAATGTTAAAAGGAAGGTTCACAAAATTATGGTTAGTAAGAAGCTACAGGTTAGAGCTTATACAGTCAGTTATGATAATAATATTACCAATGAATTGAATTGATTTATTTTACAATCAGATTATACGGTTTAAGACCTTTATTTCTCAAAAAGAATACAATTCACTTAATATGAGAAAACAAGGTAATCTTAAAACTAAATATAAGAATTACTTATGAAGAAGGTTTTATAAATAAAAAAATAGAAGGATTAGTAAATAAATAAGTTATTTAGTAGACACATAATGTTTTCAGTGTTGTATAACCCCAACAGAAGCTCTGTTTGGTCGTAATTTCCTTAGTAGTGAGGATATTATTAATGGCATATTCTTAGATACAAGACAGTTATCTGAAAAATAATGATTAAGTTGATTAGGCAGGTGATCAATGAAACACACCTAAATTGTAGAGTATGTAATTGGTCATAGATTATACAAACAGAAAAACTGTGTCTCTATCTCTTAGAGTAAATTACTATAGTCTTAAGACTTCGTTCCGGACATATTCCATCAAATAAGTTTTATTACTTAATGAGGAGAGCTTTGTCTCCAAATTGTGATGACTGCGGAGTGGTTGATGACGTCTTCCATATTCTGATGGAGTGTGTTAGGAATGAAAATACTAGAATTTATGTTTTCGGACGATATAAAAGGTTTGATATTGGCTTTTGTAATACCATCCTTGCTTTTCCAATGTCCGATAAGGCTAAACAATTGTACAAGCTAGTTATAAGGTAGATCGTTATCTGCAATTTTGTGTTTTCTGCACTGGGCGATGTGGTCGCTAAACGACAAAGCCCTTTAAATAAAAAAAAAAAAAAAATCTCTTAGAGTATTAAAGTTAATAATCTTAAAGTTAATCGACAGTAGTTTATGATTTACATTTCTTCATATGATACGGGTGACCTGAAAGAATAAATAAAAATCAATAATGAGATAGTAACAAATAAATTAAAATATTAACTAATCTATGAATTTTATGATTAAGTTATTATTTGAAAGTGGAGAGGAAATGTGAATGAAATAATTTATGATGTTGTTTTGTTAAAAGTCATTTTGTGTTAAAAACAGAGATAAATGTTATGATTGATACGAATCTGAAACTTTTAAGGGAAAATATCGATATTACTTTAGTTAAGCTAAAATTAAAATACATACTTAGCTATAATAGGTATATATCTTGAGAGATGGAAGTCATGGAGTGGTTGGCTTGATAGATAGGTGTTGATGAATGCATATGCCATTCATTGGAAGTCGTACAGTCGCTGGCAAGTGAGTGTGCTTGACCAGTGAAGCTTGCGGTGCAATGTGTGGCATATGCAGAATATGATGTTGAGATATTATGAGTCGCTCATTGGAAGTCGTATGATGGCTGACAAGTGAGAGTGCTTGATTAGTGAAGCTTACGGTGCAATGAGTGACGATGTAAATTATTATTGAAAAGTATGAATGAGCTAATTAAAATGAGAAATTTACATAATTTGATTATGTAATATCTTACCTTTTAAGCGGTTCTTATGTTTTTGGAGTAAATTGTCATTGGTATATAGTTTCTGAGAATTTTGTTAGCCAATGCTCTGATTGGATACTGTGATAATTAAAGCTAAACATTCAAGTCTTATATAATATTAATTGAACAAGCAAGCAACATAACGTTTATTGTGTAATTTAAAGCTTAGGGACAAATTTGATCTCGTCGGGCGGCTGGTGCGGGTGGGGCCGGATTTGGCGGAGAGCCAGTTTGGTTTCCGCAGGGGGCGCTCCACGGTGGACGCCATCATGCGCGTGCGAGCCCTCACGACGGGGGATGCGGTGGCTCGGGGTGGGGTCGTCTTGGCGGTGTCTCTAGACATCGCCAACGCCTTCAATACCCTGCCCTGGAGTTGCATCAGGGAGGCACTCCGGTATCACCGGATGCCGACCTACCTCTGTCGTGTGGTCGAGGCCTATTTGACGGACAGGGCCATCATCTACCCCGGTCACCAGGGAGAGTGGAACCGGCGAGAGATGTCGTGCGGTGTCCCACAGGGATCGGTCCTGGGGCCGCATCTGTGGGACATCGGATACGACTGGGTGCTGCGCGCCGACCTCCCCAATGGCGTCAGCGTCGTTTGTTACGCTGACGACACGATGGTCCTGGCGCAGGGGAGGTCGCACCAGGCGGCGGTCGAACTAGCGACACACGGGGTTGCGACAATCGTAGCCAGAATCCGGCAGTTGGGACTCGAGGTGGCCTTGCACAAGTCCGAGGCCATGTGTTTTCATGGTCCTCGGAATGCGCCACCGTCGGGTTCCCAAATAACGGTAGGAGGGGTTCACATCGGCGTCGAGTCGACGATGAAGTACTTGGGACTCGTCCTCGACAGTCGGTGGAACTTCGTGGAGCATTTCCGACGTTTGGCTCCCAGACTGGACCGGGCCGGGGCTGCCTTGAAGCGGCTCCTGCCCAATCTAGGGGGTCCAAACGCCTCCTGCCGGAGGCTATACGCGGGGATCGTGCGGTCCATGGCCCTGTACGGGGCACCGGTGTGGGCGCATTCGTTGAGGCGGCGGCCTGCCCGCCGGTTGAACGCGTCCCAGAGGGTCATGGCCACTCGGCTGGTCCGGGGATACCGCACGGTCTCCGGTGAGGCGGCGAGCCTCCTTGCCGGATTGCCGCCATGGGATCTGGAGGCAAAAGTCCTCGCGCATATTTGGGAGTGGCGCGGGTAGGCGAAACGCCGGGGCTTGACTCCGATGCCGCGAGAAATCGCGGCACAGCGGACAGAGCTCCGACGGGATCTCATGGCGGCATGGAGAGTACGATTGTCGCAACCCAGTGCTGGGCACGCCACTATTGCGGCGATAAGTCCCCTCTTTGAGGAGTGGCTGGAGAGGCGCCACGGCGTCCTCACCTTCCGCCTGACGCAGGTCCTCACCGGACATGGCTGTTTCGGGAGGTACCTGTTTCGGATAAGGCGGGAGGAAACGCCCGGGTGTCATCACTGCGTGGATCGCCCGGAGGACACGGTGGAGCATACGGTGGAGGTATGCCCGGCTTGGGCAGAGCACCGCCGTGTCCTCGTGGAGGCGATCGGTGGCGGGGATCTCTCGCGTCCGGCCCTGGTCCAGGCCATGGTACGGAGCGAGAGGGCATGGGAGGCCGTCACCTCCTTCTGCGAAGCAGTAATGCTCGCAAAGGAGGAGGCGGAACGCGTGAGGGAGAGGCAAATTTCGCGCCCTCACGCCCCTAGCCGCCGCAGGAGGAGACGCCCTGGGCGTCGGGAATCGATTGCCGATTCCCGGCCACCGTAGGCGCGGGCTTGCGGACGGTGAGCAATGGGTAGCTCGCCGTCCGGTAAGGACCAGCTATCTAATTACGCAACACATTTTCAATACAAATTTGAGTGGAATTGATATCATTTAAACTGGAAATTGAAAAATTTGACAGCTTTCGTATTACGTAACTCTAAAATTTTTGATATCAACTGCAGTCTGAATGAGACGCTAAAGAGTGAACGATACGCGTCTAAAAAGGCTATAATTCGAATTACGTAACCATTTTGACAGCGCTGAATTGGTTTAAAATCAACGAGTAATTTGTTTCTTCTGTCAGTTATAATAGAAGGCAATGTACTCCTCGCCTTTGATTTTCTTTGTAATATTTTTGGTATTTACTCGTATAATCTTCTTAATTATTACGAAATTATGTAAGTGAACATCGTTTTAATAAATTGTGAATGTGTTTTTGTGTAAAACCTCAATGATAAATCAATAATAGTGATATATTAAAATAATATCGAAGCGGTCGATAAATTAATAATATTGTGAAAATTATCCGCCCATAAGACGACCCACTGACCAAGTTCTCGGCTGTTACAACCTACTAAAGATATATATTATGAAATTTCAGAAACGAGGTATTTTATTGAAAGACAAATTCGTACCTCGTACTGTATCCATTGTACTGAGCATAGAAGACAGTGGATTATGTAAGGACATCAATGAACATACCACACCACCATCTAAGGTACTTATGTAATAACAATATTCTTTTATTTCTAAGTGTTGAACATTGAATGTGTGTTTAGCACAATGTTTTATTTATTTAAACATACAAACGTGTTATGTTGGTGACTACGAAATGCACCATCAAACATAAACTTTCATACATTTAATAAAGTCATTGAACCTAATAATTGTTGTATTCATTGAAGTGTTTAAGGGAGAGGCCAATTAAAATTTATTTTGTGGATGGATGTAATGGATTATGGAATATACATAATATAGAAGATTTACTTAAATTCTTTTTTTTTTCAGGTGTCAGGCTCAACTTCATTATTGAGGAAAAGTATAAACTCACTCACTCGCTTACAGCAAGAATTAGCAAGCAGTACATACATAATCCATGATGAATTCCACAGGAATACATTAAATTTCACTAATCCTTACAATATATTTTCCAATTTCTTTTTGCCCCATGTGTAAATATTTCATAAATGTGAATAAAGGCTATTGTCAGTTATTGTTTGCTTTGTTTTCCATAATTTATTTCGCTCTATTTACTGAACCTACTGAAAATACATACATAATATCACTGTTTCTCTGAAGAGTTGGGCAGAGGTTTGCCTGTACACACACATTTCACCAGTTATGTTTAAGTCCCATGTAATAGGGGACGAGCCTATTGCCATCAACCGGGCACTACTAAGAAATTCCAGGTGGAAAAACCCAATAACACTATGCCCAACCCAGGCATCGAACCCAGGACCTCATACTCAGCAGTAGCTCTTGCGACCCCTAGACCAAAGAGACATAATTTTATTAATTGTTGTGTTAATGAAAAAAAAAACTTCAATTCTTAAATATTTCATAATAAGTTATTTTTATTTGTAGTTTACACTGTTATCATTATCAATTAACAAAATAGGAACATACATTTATATTACTGTCATTCAAGACTCAACAGTTTTCTAAAACAACAATTATATTTCAAGAACTATCTTCAGTTTCTAAGTACTAGCAACGAAGCAGGTGCCTTCATTCATGCTGCCTTCATGTCTTCGTAGGTGAAACTTCCCAGGAACTCTACAGTTTTAAAACAAAATCATATTATTTTCTGCTCAAATAAAGTACTTAAACATTATGGGGTTTATTTATAAACGTTACTTAAAGTTAAGTAATGATTAGCAACTGTATAACCATACATTTTTGACATTTGAACGTCATTTAACTTTAAGCAATGTTTATAAATAAACCCTGTGGCAAAGTAAAGTAGGCATTCATTGGGCCCATGGCTGGACAAAAGCCATTAGCCTAGTTATTGCTGCTGTTTGTATAATTTCTTCTTTACTTAGGGCTGATTTTTCAATGTCCAGATATTTTGTAATACTAAATTATGTAAACATTAGTTAGGTATACATAAAATATAATTATGATGTAGAAAGTTCGGCCAAGGAAATAAATATTCATAATTTTATTATAAAGTAAGTTGCCTCACTTGATTCTTAACTATGTGACTAAAAGCTTACATTTTCATTCACAGCATTTTTGCCATCTAGCCATCCAACTTCTTTGTTAGGAAATTAAGAAGATTCATGTTGGGTAGTGTTCCATTCATGTATTTTCAGCTCTAGCACCGTCTGTGAAAATAATAAGAATATGTTTTGTAGTTAGGTTAGTGGTTACTATAGTTTATTTCAGCATGTAGGTACTTATGTACAAAAAAATCAATTAACAATTTCAGTTAGAATGTGAGGTTGACGGACGTAGGGACTCACGTTATTCCCATTTATATTGGGTTACTTACTTGTAGTGATAATCTCGACGTATTTTTCGCTATTGAGCAAAACAGTATTGACGGTTAATGAGAGAATTTTCCAGTTCATCCGGCTTACACAAGCCACAAGAAAAATGTTCCAAAACTGCCTAACATAGGCCCACGTTTCGTATAGGATATTAAATTAAAATTTGTAAATATAATACAATTTTGTGTTGTTCTCAGTGTTGCCATTTTTTTTTCCCCGAGTGCTATAAAAAGAAATAAGATGAGACATTTTTTATAATCCGTTCAACCGATTTTGACTTCTATTGCGTTGCGTTGGTGACATGACAAATGGCAGCTTCAGTAAACACTTGGTATTGTAACCACTTTTTTGCTTTTAATGTTCAACCGAACACGAAACGGTTTATTTAAATGTATAATCTTATTTCAAATAGAGTATAGTTTAGTCACAATTTTTTTAATTTTATTTTTCTGTTACTGACAAGTGGTCGCTGTTTTGGAGGTCCATTTGAAAATTTGAGAATGAAAATAAAACAAAAGGTCAAAGTATTTTTTTAAACATCATCCAACTTAATCTACAATAATTAATGAAGATGTTTGAATGTTTGTTAGATCTATACATAACTTAGGCATAACGGCAGATTTTTTTTACCCCGGTAGTATTTTCCCGTGAAATATTTTTTAGAAATGACGTCGTTTTGCGATCACTACTCGGGCGGAGCCTCTTATTTGTTTTCAACATATTCATCATGGTGAACAGTTTTGCCAAAACAGCGTTCGAATCTGCAGTGGTTTCGGCATTTGAAAGAAATACATCGTAAAATCACTGACACAGGTTTTAGACAAACAATAAAACATGCCATTATCTTGTTATTTTAATATTTTCTCGAGTCAGTTTTAGTAATTGATTGTATTGTTTTCTACAAATTGAATTAAACTAACTACTAGACAAAACCACCAGCCACTAAAAGCAACCCGCAATTTCAAGCAATTTCTTCGCCAGTAGGGGTGTCCAAACCCCCAGGTTTAGTGGAAATCCCACTAAGTTGACAACACTGCTTTTCTACGATTTTGTCATTGGCCACAGATAAAGAAAACCGGGGAAAGGAAACGTTTTGTTACGCATTTCAATTATGGTAGTTTTTGATAGAAAGTGTTTTAAAAAATGGTTTTAAATTTTTCGGCAATCATTGTACATTTTCATCTATAAGCACTAGTAGAGCATCAGTTATAATTAAAATTAAATTAAATTAAAGCACAATAATTTGGAAATTAATCATGCCTATAAGGTGGAACAAAACATATAAATTAAAGACGTATAGCCGTTTTATAAGAACAACCCTATTCAATTTCAGTCGATTGGTAAAAAATGTTTATCGTAATTCCAATTATGGCATGCGATTTAAATTGGACTTGGTTTCGATTCGGAATTGATATCAAAAATAAAATGTGTTGCGCAATTAGGCTGCAGGCCCGGGTCGACGGCGCGTTGTGTTCCACGCGCGCCTCAAAGAGATGTCAGCAAGTGAAGGGGTCCGATGAGACCATTGCCTGCCGGGGTTGCGGGATTAGTCCGAAAGGGATACCGTGGCCCCCTGGCATTGCACAGGCAACAGAAGGAACACGGGTGGGTTTTAGTCAGTAAGAGTCTGACACGCCCTCCCGCTCCACCCAGAGCGGGAGACGTCATTTGATGATTTCCCACCCAAAAAAAAAAAAAAAAAAAAAAAAAAAAAAAAAAAAAAAAAAAAAAAAAAAAAAAAGGGACGAGAAAATTTGACTGTCAAACTGAGATAACCTTGCCTGCCTATCGCTCACTGATAGATAAATACAAATTGGTCTTATAATTCGAAGAATTTTACCTAAAGTTGTGTACCTACATTAAATTTAATTTCGTCGCGTGTTCGTTAGAACAAACTGTGTGTAGCGTAAAAGACTATTCATTTAGTGTATTCTAGTTATGTTTGCGTCTCTATTGACGGGGTGTGTAATGTTTGGTATAATAGTCTAATTTCATTTGACATAACTTTCATATGATGATATAATTTTCATATGCTATAGAAACATTTAACCTAATTTCATATGATCTAATGTTATATTATTTTGATATAATTTTCATTTACTCTAATTTCATTTAGTATAACGTTCATTTCATATAATTTTCAAATTGTATAATGCTCTTTTTATATAATATTCATTTGACCTAACTTTCATATAAACTAATTTTCTAAGCTAACGCATCGTTCTTGAGAAAAGCAAATTATATTGTAACCTAACCTCAAAACAATAAAGTTGCTTCTGGATCGTCTCCGGCGCTGCGGGAAGTGCAACCCCTTCGCCCTTACGTAACAAAGGATAGACACCCATGCTCACCTCCGCAGCTTCGGCTTGCTGGTCGCCTCCGGCGACCAGCCTCAGCCGCTACGGTTGCAGCGGATGGGGGTTCCTCTCCATCCGCGCTTCCGGTTTTTATATACACTCTAGGGGTAGGAGCCAAAAAACTACGTAAAGTCGGAGTGGCCCGATTCGGTTTTAAAATAAAAGTAGACATTTCCAAATTATATTAAACTTTACTTATAGATTTTGAATATTATAGCAACTGAATATTATATTAATTGAATATTATTTCAAATGTGCATTATATAAACTGTTCATTATACCATATGAAATGAGGTAAAATGAAATTATATCAATAATTCATTATATCATTTGATCGTTATATAAAAAAATAAAAAATGAAATTAGGTTTTTTAATCATTAGAACTTTTGTTATTATATCAAACGTTACACACCCCTATTGACGTATTGAACTGAACTGAAAGTTCATCTAGTTGGTCATTAGAAACTATTTGCCATTTTACACTGAAACAGGATTAGGTACTGTACATTTTTAAGGTAACATAGATAAGATATATTTATTTGGTCAAACATGTGTACACGTACAATAAAAAAGTACAAGTTAGACATGTTTGCCACATGCTATGGCGTGCAAATATGAATAGTTATGATTATTAATAATTAATTTCAAGTCAATATCATTCATTTAAAGTGAATTTAGCAAAAATCATAAATAACACCTATGTTAAAATAAATGCTTCAGTCTGAAATTCATTAATATTATAAAATGTTTGACTTTTTTTTCTCATATTATTAATATTTTAAAACGTACTTATTGAGAACAGCCGAATATCGTTAGTACTCCAAGTACTGATTTCATCTTGTAGCCGACGCTAAGATATTTGGTAAATTGCAAGTAGTAAAGTGTTTTTATTTTATTTTTTTCCATGAAAGCTTTTGTTACATTTGTTTGAAAGTTGAATTTCTTATTACGTTATTTTCGAAGATTGCTACTTATTTGTTTTGGCGCTAGTGTCGATAACTGCTGATTGCTATTTGAAATGCGTAATAGACCTGCTGGTTAGTGAATGGAAGTCAATTGCAAACTTGATTAAAATAATATTTTATTCCCGAAGTTGCTTTGCACGCAACCTATTTGCAGTTTTTAGATGTAGAAAGGTATAAAAGCAAATGTCAGTGTATTTTAAAGTTAGTTCCATGTAGGATAAAGAGCCATAACGTGTAAAAAAATGTAAATGTTAGTACCATGTAGACGTTTATAATTGTATTATGATGTGTGTTGGACTTGAAAGAGTAAGGTAGTTTAGAGTATATGATATACACTCAAATGGTTGAGTGGGATGGTGCTTATCCATTTGCGACTAAGCCATCCACGCGTCATGTTCGTGTACGAGGGCCATCAGTTGAGGCTGCTCATCTCTTAACTGATCTGCAGCCTAATTGCGCAACACATTTAATTTTTGATATCAATTCCGAATCGAAACCAAGTCCAATTTAAATCGCATGCCATAATTGGAATTACGATAAACATTTTTTACCAATCGACCGAAATTGTATAGGGTTGTTCTTATAAAACGGCTATACGTCTTTGATTTATACGTTTTGTTCCACCTTAAAGGCATGATTAATTTCCAAATTATTGTGCTTTAATTTAATTTTGTTTTAATTATAACTGATGCTATAATAGTGCTTATAAATGAAAATGTACAATGATTGCCGAAAAATTTAAAACCATTTTTTAAAACACTTTCTACCATAAACTACCATAATTGAAATACGTAACAAAACGTTTCCTTTCCCCGGTTTTTTTTATCTGTAGCCAATGACAAAATCGTAGAAAAGCAGTGTTGTCATCTTAGTGGGATTTCCACTAAACCTGGGGGTTTGGACACCCCTACTGGCGAAGAAATTGCTTGAAATTGCGGGTTGCTTTTAGTGGCTGGTGGTTTTGTCTAGTGGTTAGTTTAATTCAATTTGTAGAAAACAATACAATCAATTACTAAAACTGACTCGAGAAAATATTAAAATAACAAGATACTGGCATGTTTTATTGTTTGTCTAAAACCTGTGTCAGTAATTTTACGATGTATTTCTTTCAAATGCCGAAACCACTGCAGATTCGAACGCTGTTTTGGCAAAACTGTTCACCATGATGTGTGAATATGTTGAAACCAATCAGAGGCTCCGCCCGAGTAGTGATCGCAAAACGAAATCATTTCTAAAAATATTTCACGGGAAAATATATACTACCGGGGTAAAAAAAATCTGCCGTTATGCCTAAGTTATGTATAGATCTAACAAACATTCAAACATCTTCACTAACTTTTTCATTAATTATTGGAGATTAAGTTGGATGATGTTTAAAAAAATACTTTGACCTTTTGTTTTATTTTCATTCTCAAATTTTCAAATGGACCTCCAAAACAGCGACCGAATGTCAGTAACAGAAAAATAAAATTAAAAAAATTGTGACTAAACTATACCTACTCTATTTGAAATAAGATTACACATTTAAATAAACCGTTTCGTGTTCGGTTGAACATTAAAAGCAAAAAAGTGGTTACAATACCAAGTGTTTACTGAAGCTGCCATTTGTCATGTCACCAACGCAATAGAAGTCAAAATCGGTTGAACGGATTATAAAAAATGTCTCATCTTATTTCTTTTTATAGCACTCGGGGAAAAAAAATGGCAACACTGAGAACAACACAAAATTGTATTATATTTACAAATTATAATTTAATATCCTATATGAAACGTGGGCCTATGTTAGGCAGTTTTGGAACATTTTTCTTGTGGCTTGTGTAAGCCGGATGAACTGGAAAATTCTCTCATTAAATCAATACTGTTTTGCTCAATAGCGAAAAATACGTCGAGATTATCACTACAAGTAAGTAACCCAATATAAATAGGAATAACGTGAGTCCCTCTGTCCGTCAACCTCACATTCTAACTGAAATTGTTAATTGATATTTTTGTACATAAGTACCTACATGCTGAAATAAACTATAGTAACCACTAACCTAACTACAAAACATATTCATAATATTTTCACAGACGGTGCTAGAGCTGAAAATACATGAATGGAACACTACCCAACATGAATCTTCTTAATTTCCTAACAAAGAAGTTGGATGGCTAGATGGCAAAAATGCTGTGAATGAAAATTAAGCTTTTAGTCACATAGTTAAGAATCAAGTGAGGTAACTTACTTTATAATAAAGTTATGAATATTTATTTCCTTGGCCGAACTTTCTACATCATAATTATATTTTATGTATACCTAACTAATGTTTACATAATTTAGTATTACAAAATATCTGGACATTGAAAAATCAGCCCTAAGTAAAGAAGAAATTATACAAACAGCAGCAATAACTAGGCTAATGGCTTTTGTCCAGCCATGGGCCCAATGAATGCCTACTTTACTTTGCCACAGGGTTTATTTATAAACATTGCTTAAAGTTAAATGACGTTCAAATGTCAAAAATGTATGGTTATACAGTTGCTAATCATTACTTAACTTTAAGTAACGTTTATAAATAAACCCCATAATGTTTAAGTACTTTATTTGAGCAGAAAATAATATGATTTTGTTTTAAAACTGTAGAGTTCCTGGGGAGTTTCACCTACGAAGACATGAAGGCAGCATGAATGAAGGCACCTGCTGCGTTGCTACTTAGAAACTGAAGATAGTTCTTGAAATATAATTGTTGTTTTAGAAAACTGTTGAGTCTTGAATGACAGTAATATAAATGTATGTTCCTTTTTTGTTAATTGATAATGATAACAGTGTAAACTACAAAAAAAAATAACTTATTATAAAATATGTAAGAATTGAAGTTTTTTTTTTCATTAACACAACAATTAATAAAATTATGTCTCTTTGGTCTAGGGGTCGCAAGAGCTACTGCTGAGTATGAGGTCCTGGGTTCGATGCCTGGGTTGGGCATAGTGTTATTGGGTTTTTCCACCTGGAATTTCTTAGTAGTGCCCGGTTGATGGCAATAGGCTCGTCCCCTATTACATGGGACTTAAACATAACTGGTGAAATGTGTGTGTACAGGCAAACCTCTGCCCAACTCTTCGGAGAAACAGTGATATTATGTATGTATTTTCATTAGGTTCAGTAAATAGAGCGAAATAAATTATGGTAAACAAAGCAAACAATAACTGACAATAGCCTTTATTCACATTTATGAAATATTTACACATGGGGCAAAAAGAAATTGGAAAATATATTGTATGGATTAGTGAAATTTAATGTATTCCTGTGGAATTCATCATGGATTATGTATGTACTGCTTGCTAATTCTTGCTGTAAGCGCATGAGAGTTTATACTTTTCCTCAATAATGAAGTTGAGCCTGACCACTGAAAAAAAAAAAGAAATTAAGTAAATCTTCTATATTATGTATATTCCAAGATCCATTACATCCATACACAAAATAAATTCTAATTGGCCTCTCCCTTAAACACTTCAATGAATACAACAATTATTAGGTTCAATGACTTTATTAAAAATGTCATATCACGTATGTATGTTTAAATAAATAAAACATTGTGCTAAACACACATTCAATGTTCAACACTTAGAAATAAAATAATATTGTTATTACTTAAGTACCTTAGATGGTGGTGTGGTATGTTCATTGATGTCCTTCCTTACATAATCCACTGTCTTCTATGCTCAGTACAATGGATAGGTACAGTACGAGGTACGAATTCGTCTTTCATTATAATACCTCGTTTCTGAAATATCATAATAATATATCTTTAGTAGGTTGTAACAGAAGAGAACTTGGTCAGTGGGTCGTCTTATGGGCGGATAATTTTCACAATATTATTAATTTATCGACCGCTTCGATATTATTTTAATATATCACTATTATTGATTTATCATTGAGGTTTTACACAAAAACACATTCACAATTTATTAAAACGATGTTCACTTACATAATTTCGTAATAATTAAGGAGATTATACGAGTAAATCCCAAAAATATTACAAAGAAAATCAAATGCGAGGAGTACATTGCCTTCTATTATAACTGACAGAAGAAACAAATTACTCGTTGATTCTAAACCAATTCAGCGCTGTCAAAATGGTTACGTAATTCCAGTTATAGCCTTTTTAGACGCGTATCGTTCACTCTTTAGCGTCTCATTCAGACTGCAGTTGATATCAAAAAATTTAGAGTTACGTAATACGAAAGCTGTCAAATTTTTCAATTTCCAGTTTAAATGATATCAATTCCACTCGAATTTTATTGAAAATGTGTTGCGTAATTAGATAGCTGGTTTATCTTTAATCGGGTATTTTGAATTGTTTGTTATTGTCTTTCTTTGCATTGTTCTCACATATAGAAGCAACAAAAATAATGTATCCAGAACTTTGTAATATCTTGATTTAAAAGAATAGGTATCCGTCATGTTGTAACCAAAATCATCCATCTCTATGGAGAAGAACGGGCAAAGATCTAATGGTTTTGGAATGGGCGACTAGTTTCAACTTTCTGACTAACTGACAACTCTTTGAAAATACAAAAGTTTTGTGTTTGAGTTTACGTCATACCATCATATCATGACTAGTAAAATAATTAATATTTTTGAACTACGAAGAATGGTTCTCGGTTTATAAGTTTTAGAAATAACGTGTATATAATTGTGAGCCGAGTGTTAGGTTTTAGATGCTAATTCACTTGCGTGCATGAGGACATGCACGATGTCAGGATAGTCGAGTGTTAGGTTTCAATATATTGTTCGATATGATAATACATAATTGTTGGATATTGTACTGGCAACACCGAAAGATTCGATACGTCAGAATGGCGGAAGAACGGCCTTCTGGGTCGGGCGCTCACGACAGTAGGACGTGCTTAGTGGCTATCGGTGTTGGAGATCTACTGTAACTAAGGTAACCTATTGGTTCTATGGTTAATATTAGAATACTGATAAAATGGTGATAGTTTGTGGGGAATAGGAGATGTGATGGTATGGTGTAGAGTATCGAATAAAAATATAATTTGATGTTAGCAAAGAAATATAAATCAATGACAAAATATCTTGGTGTTTCATATTATTTTCCTTATCCCTAAAATATTGTAAATATGTCATTTTATTAAACAGTTTTGGATTATGATATTGAGGTAACGACTTTAAGATTCATTTGGGGATTAGTATATATTTTGAGGTTAAATAATTATATTCGGAATTAAAGTAGATATTTTAGAGCAAGGATAGTATTTATTACACATTTTAACATAAAACTATGATTAAATTATATAAAACTAGAGTAAATATGTTGTAATTAATTAGTTTAATTACATACTTGGTCTTACAATGGCATAATTAGTTAACAAGTCACTTTAAACAGTTAAATAAGATATTATACAAAACAAAAATGAAAGAACACAGTTTAAACTTATGTTATAAACGTATTTCGTTATAAGATTTTGATAAGAAACTGTTTTAGTGTGGTGTTTCACATGTAAACAAGGTTATAATTATTTAAGGGTTGTTTTTCTTTGTGTCCAACTAAAAAATATTGGAATAATCTATCACGTGCGTCGTAGGCCGCTTTCCGAATTAGAACATAATCGCTCACAGCGCTGACATCGATAATCGTATCGTATCGTATCGAAATCGTTCCGAGTAAGATATCGCGATAGTGACAGCTGAGGGCTGTCAACAATTCGGAACGCTCGTAAACGCGCTCACAGTGGTCGCTCAACGTCAAAACTTGCATATCATATTTCTTTGTGTTTATAGGTATCACATATTTCTTCTTCTTCTTTGCTTAGGTAGCGAACGGTAGCTAGAAGCACAATTTCAAAAATGCCACGTTAGTTTAAAGATATGATGCGAGTCAAAACAAAACAGCACAAATGTCATTTTTGACAGCGCTCACGGTGAAATTAGTAAAAGGCATGGTCGGCATTATCGCAGATGGCGCACGTCATGATGTCATCTATGACGATTCAAGAAGCAACGTTATCGCGTCCACGTTAATTCAGTACGGCTGTTAGCACGCTCAAATCGATTACATCGTAACTCGGTATGCGGGGGTAATTTATTTATTTATTTTATTAAGGTCAACCAACAATTGTTTACACCAGTACATTAGCAGCATGTTATTTATAATAGGATACAATTGCGGGTGCAACAATAATTTTAGATTAACACCGCTAGCATAAAAAAACAGTGGTAAAACAATTAAATTATTAAATTACGACAGATTCATAAAAAAATAATGTAATATATTATATCATAAACGAGTAAACAAGACACAAATTGAATAATAATAGATATAAAATTTGATTATAAATTAGACTAGAATAAAATAAATTACATTGACCATTTAAAAATAAATTGAAACAACAACAATCCTGACTGTGGTAAGGTCATCATCATCTTCCTGCCCTTATCCCATGTTACTTGGGGTCGGCGTAACACGTTTTCTTCTTCCATTCTCCCCTGTCAACCGTCACGCAATCTTTTTCCTTCATATCACTACTCACACAATCCATCCATCGTTTCTTTGGTCTTCCTCTCCCTCTCCATCCCTCAACATTTATATTCATCACCCTTTTAGTCACATGCGATTCTTCCCTCCTCATCACATGCCCATACCAAGACAGTCGATTCCCTTTCAACTTAAGGTAGGTAGGTTCCTTCCCTTTTTACTTACTTTTCTTTAGGTAAGGTAAAAAATATAAAAATATCCAATTCCATGAAAATAAAATAAACCATGGAAACAAATATAGGTATACAACCAAATTCAATAAACAAAATTATTCTATCAAATGATACAATTATAATTAAAATAACAATGAGATTTGAGTATCGATTAAAGAAAATTACTCTGCAAATAAAATACAAGTGTGTCGCATGATCGTTTAATAAAACTACTTTATGAACTGCACTAGTTACACTGGCGTGGTGTATATGGGTAATTGTGAAGAATGTCAACAAATAAAAGTTTGTTCCGCCGTTGTTGTTCGTCTTCGCTGATTTATGCGTTCGAGTTAACAAATAAATACTCCTTCAGGCTGCATATATTGTTCACACTTTGTGCACGACTATGACGGAGCATTGACGATTGCATCATGAATAATATTAAGTATTTTTTAGTTGTCCAGTTGTTATTTTCTTTTTGTTTGTGCGAAATAAGTAATGGTCAGAAAGAAAAGTTGTTGAATGGCTTCAAAGATTATTATAATAGTTTGCCTAATCAAGTTTACCAGATTGAAGAGGGATCTTTGCTAAGCACGCAGCAAGTGGTAAGTAAAAATGACGTATTTTTTTAAAAATCTTTTGGATTATAAACTTTTTTCAAGTGTGATGTGGGTTATCATTATCCAAGACCTTTGTATCATAAGTTATCTTAAACTTTGTTGACAAAATAATGTACCAATGTCTTATTTTCCAATGCCCCAAATTTGATTGAATTGACATAAATATGTTATTCCCAGAACAATACTTTTTTTTTTTTTTTGGTACCTACCTATAGGAACAGATTTTTTTTATGTAAGCTACTGTTCCATTTTTAAATAAATATATAGGTACCAACAAAATAAACGAAATAGGTAGGTATAGGAATATTTAACCAAATAATTGGATAATGCTAGGTAGAGGGAGATTAAATAAAACACTAGCTTCCGTCAGCGGCTTTGCCTGCATGATATCTTTATAAATTATACCCTATGTTACTCAATGATAATATAGTATTCTACTGTTGAAATAATTTCTTAAATCGGTCCAGTAGTTTTTGAGTTTATTCATTACAAACAAAAATACAATTATTTTCTCTTTCTATTATTATTTTTATTTTATTTATTTTATTATTTTAAGAAAACTTACAGCTAGGTTATGCATAAGTGAACAATAGTGAAAGAAGGCCAATTACAAGTTTTCACTGACAAAAATTAGGATAGAACAAGAGACAGTAGACAGGTAAAAGAAAGTAAGAAGTAAAAGAACTCTGAGCGAATAATAAAAAAATTAACTTGAGAAGTGTCAGTGATCCTCGAAGAAGCGGTTACACATAGTTTTTTTTAATTTACTGACACTGGTGGTGAATAAGTCCAGATCATCAACATTCTGACACATCGAGTTGTATGATCTGCTAGCTCTAATAGTATAAGAGTTTTGTCTGTATATACACCGTACAGAGGGAACATACAGAGGATCATGATTCCTAAAGGTAAATGATGGAACACGTAGCCCAATTCTGCCAAGCAGTTCAGAACAATCGGTTGAACCATTAGCTAAACTGAACAGAAAAGCCATGTCAGCAATTTTTCTCCGCTCGATTAGTGGAAGAATGTGAAACTTCCTGCAATGACTATGATAGTCAGGTAAATAGATTTTAGATCTATACTGAATGTACCTCAAAAACTTCCTTTGAATACTTTCGATGCGATTAACGTAAGTAACATAAATAGGATTCCATACTGGTGAACAATATTCGAGATGACTGCGCACAAAGGCACAATAAAGAATTTTGAATGTTTTTATATTTTTAAAATCGGCTGATATTCTCATGACGAAACCTAGTGCCTTGGAAGCTTTTTTAATCATTTTATCAATGTGTGTGTCAAAAAGAAGTTTCGAGTCAAAAGTGACGCCTAAATCTCTAATCGTATTAACTCTGGATATTGAAGTGTTAGTTAGCTTGTAATCATAAAGAATAGGTTTAGGTTTGCGAGTGAACGTACATAAGTAACATTTCGAGACATTTAAATCCAAGCGGTTGGCGACACAATACTCTTGGAAACTATCCAGATCAAGTTGAAGAAGTTCAGCATCTTCCTCAGTTACAATTTCACTTAGAACCTTCATATCATCCGCAAACAAAAGAACTTTTGAGTTCGAGAAACATGAAGAGACGTCATTGATGAAAATGTTGAACATTAAGGGGGGACCCTTAATGTTCAACATTTAGTAGCGATCCTTGAGGAATCCCCGAGGGGATAAACATAGTTCTGGATGTGTATCCATTCAAAACAACAGTTTGACATCTGTTGGCTACATATGACGAGAACCACCTGAAAAGATTTCCACTGATACCTATAGCTAATAGCTTACGCAAGAGTATAGCATGATCCAGGTGATCAAAACACTTGCTGTAGTCTGTGTAGATTACATCTACTTGTGTGCGACGAGACATACATTCAGTCAAGTAAAATAGTAGTATTATACTAGCTTTAACCTGAAGCTTCATCCGCATGTTATGTCGATAAAAAGTAGTATGTGCTTCCCCAAGGTTCAAAGTACATATGCCCATACCAAATTTCATCAAAATCGGTCAGCCATTCAGGAGTGAAAGCGTAACAAACAAACACACACATTGAAGAACCAAATCTTTTCTCTTTATAATATTTAGAATTTAGATTATTATATTATATAACCCTAACAGAATACCAGCGCTGCAACATCTATTTTTAAATGTCACAGCATCATGCTGAGATAGGAGCCTTTTGGCCTCGCACAGGACTTTCTGCCAAAAGACATAACTACAACAATAAATATTCTTCAAAACACCAACAGTACAGGCTATGATGATATTAACACCGAAGTAGTCAAATCGGTTGCTCTTATTATAGCACCCATATTAAGTGACATAATAAATAAATAAAAGTATTCAGAAAGGCACTTTTCCCGATAAGCTAAAGATTTCAAAATAATAAAGCCATTACACAAAAAAGACGATAAAACAAAAGTTACCAATTATAGGCCAGTTGCACTGATACCAATTAAAAAAAAAAAAAAAATGAGAAGGTTTTATATAACAGCATGAACAGCTATTTAGAAAAAAGTAATCTTTTTTGCAAAGAACAAATGGGCTTTAGAAAAAATAGAACCATTAATATGGCTATTTATAACTTTTTAGAAAAAATACTACATAATATGGATAACAGAAAACCAGTGATGGCGATGTTTATGGACATGACTAGGGCGTTTGACTTTGTAGAACTTAAAATATTATCTAAGCTCGAAAGATATGGTATCAGAGGTAACGTACTTAATCTGATAAAATCTTGTTTGGAGAATAGAAGTCAAATTACACAAATTAATAATGTAAATATAAAGACCAAAATTGAGGTAGTTTACTCCTCTAGCTCTAGAATACTATCATGTGGTGTGCCGCAGGGTTCTGTGTTAGGACCCTTACTTTTTATTTGCTACATTAATGACTTTCCCCAAGTAGTCGAACATGAAATGTCACTATTTGCCGACGACAGCACTTTTATTTATGATACTGGCACTTTATAAGAAATAAAAGAGCATGTAAACAATAGCCTTAATCCTATTATTGACTGGTTAAATGCTAATAACCTTCAAATAAATCTAACCAAAACTAAAGTTATGAACTTTAAATTTAGACACAAAGAACAATCACAGTATCAATTAAACTATAGAGGGAATGAAATACTTGAAGCTAGTGTTACAAAATTTCTTGGACTACAACTATTGACAATGACATGACATGGAGGACTCAAATTGAAATTGTTTGTGGAAAGCTTAGTTGATTTTCATATACACTTGAAATGCTGGGTAAAATTGCGAATAAGACCACCTACTTGCAGCTTGTCATGGTTATGTCGCCTCGGCTCTGCGGTATGGCCTCATATTCTAGGGAAATGCCGCTAAGATTCAAGAAGTACTTATAGCACAGAAAAAATAATTAACTTTACCGTCACTCTATATTTATGGAGCCTGTATTTTTATAAAACACAACATGAATTTATATAGATTTGTAGGAAGTAAGCGGCGCTCAAAAAAGTTGCAAGTGTTAGCAACAAAAACAAAATTTCAATGGCTCAAAAACTATATAATAAGTTACGAGGACAAGTTATCTCAAGTATTAACATTAACGAATTTAAAAGAAATCTGTTCAAATTGTTAAATAACAAAGTGTATTATTCTGTTGACGAATATTTAAATGACAAATTTTAATTATTACATACATACATACATAAACTCACGCCTTCTTCCCATGGGGGTAGGCAGAAACTACAGAATGCCACCTGCTACGATCCTTACATACTCCTTTTGCCTCGTTTACGTTCATACATCTGGTCATACACGCACGCCGGTTGCGAGTACTACGCACCTGTCCTTTCTGAAGAACATCACCAATAAGGTCAGTATATGTCCTCCTAGGGCGTCCCCTCCCGGCGTTTCCATTCACATCTGCCTTATAAATACATTTTGTTAGTCGCCTTTCATTCATCCTCTCAACATGACCAAACCATCTCAGCATACCCTTTTCAATTTTTGTCACTACATCTTCTTTTAACTCACATCGTTGTCTTATCACATCATTTCTCAGCCTATCATTGATAGTTAGACCACACATGCTTCGCAAGGAACGCATTTCCACAGCATTTATCCTACTTTCATGCTTCTTTTGCCACACCCAGCATTCACTTCCATACATAAGCGTGGGCACCAGCACACCACTGTGAACAGCCAGTCGAGCCTTTTTGGACATCAACTGGTTGGTCACAATCGCATGTATAGCACCATTCACTTTATTTCCCGCATTTACTCTCCTTTCCACATCTTCATCAATCTTCCCATCCCTTGTAAACAGACTCCCCAAGTATACAAACTCACTTACTTGCTCCATTTTAATATTATACTTACTAAATAATTTTGTTAATTTTGATTATTGTTGTATTAATGAATTAGTGACATTATTTCTATTATATTTTTTGTTTTGTATTTTTGGATTATTTTTACTTTTTTTAATTTGACAAATTTGATTGTACCGAATTTTGATTTTATAAAATGTATTTGTTTACAAAAAAAGACCTTTAATATTTTGTAAGCCTTCTGGTGGGACACAGCTCGGCTCACACCTTCTGTACGAGTATGTACCCTGTATTCACGAAATAAATGAATTTGCTTTATTTTTACTTTTTATTTTTCAATGAGTGTGTGTTTAGTTTAATTTGGGATCTCCTGTGCTTGTCTCAATAAATACTTTTTATTTCTATGTATTAGAAAACATTTTAGAAGCTCCGTCTTCTTCTTCGTGTGTCATTTAGGAGCTGGTATGAACAGGGTACTTTAGAAACTTATTTTTACAGGATGACACCACCCACCAAATTGTAGCCAGTATAAGAGTTGCAGAGATTAACAATGTTAAAACAACTAAATTACTGAAATGTACAGCAACCATAAAGGATTCAGATAATGATGTTACAATTATAAGTAATAATTGTGAAGAGGCTGTGGAGCAAAAGCAAAGTACTGATGAAAATCAGGAGACAACGCTGGCACCCCAAGTTGAAGTTTCGGAACCCACCATTGAACGAAAACCTGTGCAACTTGTCAATGAAGTACAAGCCGATACAGCTGTAAGTATGACATGAACTTTAGAAAAAAAAAAACTATTGTTTGTTGGTGCTTCCAGCTAAGCCGACCCTTTTGAGTTTGAGTTGAGTTTGACATAGTTGGGAAAAGGTTAGACAGATGATGTTTGTAAAGGTGCCTACTTTCTCATTTATGTATGTACAAAGGTTTGAAGGAGAAGAGAAAAAAGAAATGAGATGTCAGATGGGGTCCTCATGTGAGATGGTTTTTGTGACGTCATTGAACATCCACATTATGGGGTTCAGTACTGAATGAAATTTTTTTCATTGTCTCTCCAAGTTCAGGATTTGCCATCTCTTTAGGCGTATTATATCCGCTTGTCTGTTTAGGAGGTTCTTGGCTTAGACATTGCTGTGCTTACTCAGTCTCTGTTTGTAAGATGAGTATTTAAATTTTTAAAAAAATTGTGTACCTCCACTACATACTCAGTAAAGTAGGTATTTTTTTCTCGTCTATCCCATAGTGTGGGGTGTCGTTGGAGAGGTTGTTCAAAAATATTGTGGGTATGTGAAAACTATTTTTCAATTCAGGTATCTGTTTGAGTAATATTAGGTCTTTACCTATGAAATTGGAGATTTGTATGATATTTTTTTTATTTTTTTATTTCAGCTAATCAAAGTACTGGCCCAAATTATCTATACAATTTTGCCATTTTGATATCAGCTTGTTTATCCCTTTACTGTAGAAGTCTGCCGGACGGGAGGCAATGAAGTCAGCGAAAGCGTTTTGTACTGCCTCTCGGGTGTTGAATTTTTTCCCACTTAAAAAATTGTCTAAATTTTGAAAAAAGTAGAAATCTGTTAGGGCAAGGTCCGGTGAGTACGGTGGGTGACGGAGAGCTTCCAGCTGTAACTCTTGTAGCTTTGCGATGGTCTGTCGTGAAGTGTGAGCTCGCGCATTGTCGTGGAGAAGCAATGGGGAAGAGTGATTGACTAGTCTTGGTTGTTCAATTACGAGCTTCTCCATCATTGTTTGGCAATAGACATCTGCCGTCACTGTTGTGCCATTCGGTAAGAAGCTGTGATGTAAAAGTCGCCGCACTAGTCCACCAGACAGTCACCATCATCTTCCTATAAGTAATCTTTTTTTTAGCGCACTGATTATGTGCTGTACCCGGGTCCACCCACTGAGACGAACGCTTACGGTTGTCGTACAGGATCCACTTTTCATCGCAGGTAACAATTCGATTAAGAATTCCCTCGTTTCTATGCCGATTCAGTAGTGCTATGCATGCTTCGACGCGTAAATCTCGCTGTTGGTCGCTTAGTTCGTGTGGCACCCACTTATCTAGCTTTTTTATCTTTCCGATTTGACGCAAGTGCTTTAATGTTGTTTTGACACAAGGCCTGTCGCAAGCTCAGCCGTAGATTGAGTTGGATCCGCTTCCCCTATCGCCTTCAATTCGTCGTTGTCGACAATGGTTACCGGCCGACCGCGAGACTCGTTCTTCAACACAAAATTTCCCGATTTAAAACAATTGAACCAATAATGGACCGTGTTTATGCAAGCTGTGTGTTAGGCCCGTACCTACACGTCGTTAATGTTTCGTGTTGTTTGCTCAGCGGTATTTCAACGTAGGAACTCATATTCGAAAATTGTACGAATTTTCAGTTTATCCATGGCGCCAAAAACTACCACAATGTCACAAAAACAAAAAACTATCTAAAAATAAATGACTGAATTTTAAATTAAATTAACACGTCTTTCGAATAAAATTCATTTGAATTTCGAATTGCGCGCCAATCCACAGATAGTTAAATCTGAAAATGCTGGTTATAGAATCTCCAATTACATAGGTAAAGACCTATTATTAAGCTATAAAGTGCTACTTTTTTGAGTCATGTGTGCCCCCCCCTCCTTCCAGCTAAATGGTTATACTTGGATTTGTGAAAAAACACTGCAGTAGTAACGTATAATTAACGAAGTTTAAAGAAAAACTATCACATAATATATGGGAGAACAAAATTAATTCATCCCAACTACGGACCCCGTCATTGTACGTGGTCCGACTTGCACTTGGCCGGGTTTTTTTAACTGTTGGAATCTTTAGGTGCTCGTGTATTTCTGTGTTTCAGACAAACCAGGGTGCACTTGAGATGGTTCTTCTTAGGGCAAAATTTTGGAACCTTTGGGTTTCAAGTTAAATAGTATATAATTGGAGACCCATCTGCAGCACGGTGCAGACCAGCACATCAACCTACTACAAACTGTCAAATTTCTTTAATTGATTTTCAACTTTATCACTAAAGTTGTGAGTAAAGTAAGTGGTTCAAAGTTGATTGGGAAAATTTGACAGCTTCGGGTGGGTTGAACTGCTGGGATTTGTACTAGTACCAGGCTGATGATAATTAAAAACAAACTTTTTCTATAATTAATTTGCTACAGATATTTTTCAAAGGTTCTTTTGTTTGCCAATTAGGTACATACGCCTCACATTGTCATGATTAGTAAGATATTTGCAAGTAATTATAAGCGAATATAAAGTCCAGATAACCCTTTATCATGTGAATGTACGCTAAGTATGAATGAGGTCTGAGTGACCTAGAAACGTGATTATGTGTCAAGGATGTGCACATAAATTCTGTACATTTATTAATTTAAATGTAGGTAAGTGTTCTAAATTCAGTGTTTCATAAATGCAGGTTATGAAAAATGAGTATTTATTAGTCCCCAAAATGGTTTAAAAAAATATGGTTTAATTAAAAAAATATGATCAAAAAGTTTAATATTCGGTTTTTTTTTCACATGCCACGCTTTTTGTCAGAACTTTTCAAATTTCGAAATGGTAACCCTAAATGGGAGTGAAAAACGCGGCGAAATTTTGCGCTTGTAGTTCTGCTATCGTAGGTTCGTAATTTGACAAAAAACCAGAAATTTGAAAAAAGTAACAGAGGACATTTTGAAGAAACTCCCTTTATTTCGAAAAAACGACAAAGCCAGCCAAAGTGTAGGCGGGTAGCCAAGAGCCGAACATGTCCGGACATCCGCACGGATGCCTAACCCTAATCGTAGATAAGTGGCAGATGCGTGTTTTCATTTCGCACTTGCACTTTTGGAAAACTGTAACTTGTTTTAACAATGGAACGGAATTTTATTACACGCGCCGCGCGCAGAATTGTTCCATCTCTCTAAGGAACACTACGGGGTCCGTTTGTTACACAACTCAGAGATGATTTTCTCTGGCAGTTGTATTCTATATCTACTAGCTTCTGCCCGCATGAAATAAAATATATTATGACACTCGACCATACGAAATAGCGAAAGAATTTTCCGAATCGGATCAGCAGTTCCGAAGATTAACCCCTACATACTTACAAACAGAAATAACTATTTATAATATTAGGACTTAAACTCGTAGATTTGGTTGGGATAATACGGTGTTATGAGAAGCATTATTATAATTTACAATTTACACTTTGACTGTGAGGTCAATCTCAATGCATTATCACGCGATTTTATAGTAGTTACTTCATGCTTTATATACAGTAACATACTTACAAGGAGAAATAGATACATACATATTGAATTTAAAGATTTAAAAAAGAAAAAGAAAAGAAAGAAAATACGTTTATTTGCGTTCCACCCAAAACGGCCATCGCACAGCTTAATGCTGAGCGATGGCCGTTTTGCGTGCGCGCTGCGACCCATTGCAAGATAGAGCCCCAGCGCTGGTTTTCAGCGACAGCCAGCGTTGACGTGAAGTTTTTTAACAAGTTGTTGAATTAATTATTCTACTAAAGCTGAAGAGTTTGTTTGTTTGTTTGTTTGTTTGTTTGAACGCGCTAATCTCGGGAACTGCTGGTTGCAATTGAAAAATTCTTTTTGGGTTAGATAGTCCATTTATCGAGGAAGGTTATAGGCTATATAACATCACGCTACGACCAATAGGAGCGGAGCATAAATGAAAAATGTTACAAAAACGGGAAAAAATATTCCTTTTTGAGAGCTTCCGTTGCGTGCGCTGCGTAAACGGTTTAAGTTACGCAAATATCATGTATAACGGAATTGTTTCTCTTTAAAAGTTCTAAAAAAAAGTCCACGACGGTATATGTCTATCTTTTAAGATTGACTCACTATAACCTTTTTTATCGTAATCAAATTTGTTCGAAATTAATGCATTATTTGCGAAGGAGTTTTATCAACATAATATTAATCCATAGCCAAATAAATACGTTATTAATCACAAGTATTTAAATGTAAACAAAATTGTCCATGACATAACTTGATTTCCATGAACATCTTAGGAGATATAATAATTTTAAAAGAACTCCGCAACAAAATAAATAGATATGTGCGGGTTCACGTGCGCATGACGCGCAAGACGCTGCGGGTGAGGGGGAGGGACGCTGGCCGGCGGGTGAGGGGAAGGGGCGCTGGCCTGCCGCCGCCCGGTAGTTCTGCGAGTTGCATTAGTTTTGACTGGTCCAGCAGTTGGTCAAACAGTGCTAATACCTCGCATCCCAATGATTCCCAATGATTTACCTTTTAATTTTTAAAAGAATTCAATTTCCCGTTAAGGTATCTTTTGTCGTAACAATTAATAAAGCACAGGGGCAAACATTTAAACACGTAGGAATCGATTTACGTTAAGACTGCTTTTCACATGGACAAACTATATGTCGCGTTATCAAGATCAGGTTGCGGAGAAAATCAGTATGTTCTTCTACCACAAGAAAATAAAACTAAAAAATATCATTTACTCTGAAGTACTTTAAAATACCTTAAAAAATACTACTAATTATATAATCGTTAATTTATTTACCCACATTTTTATAAGACCCCCAGTACTTTTTTTTACCCAACGTTCCTTTATTATTCCTGTTCCCGTGCCATTTTTTACTATAGTTCCATTTTTTTTAGGTTTTTCATCAAAACGCTGGTACAGCTATGTCATAACAGTTTTTGAAGTAACTGTCTGTCTGTCTCTCTGTAACGTTTTCACGGCTAAACTACTGAACCGATTTTGACGAAGATCGAAGGACATAGTAATATTATTTATCCAACCACGATAATGATATTTACGCGGACGAAGTCGTGGGCAACGCTATGACTATTATAATGATATAGGAGCGGCACATCAATGAAAAATGTTGCGAAAAAACTGGGAAAATTCATTACTTAAACCACTCTGTGACGCAGACGAAGTTGCGCGGGTCAGCTAGTATTTTTATAAAACTGCCAGTGGTCGCAAGCGCTTCTGCTGAGCATGAGGTCCTGGGTTCGATTCCCAGGTCGGGCAAAGTGATATTGGGTTTTGCTAGGAATTTCTCAGTACCATCCCAGTCTGGATTTGTGCCCGTTTGATGGCAATAGGCTCGCCTCCTATTACATGGGACTTAAACATAACTGGAGAAATGTGGGTGTACTTACTATGTGTAGGTACACCTCTGCCTAGCTCTTTGGGGAAACAAGGTGTGATGTTATGTTATGTGTACATTTGTATATTATAAAATTATATTATAGGTTCTAATTAAATGGTTCTCTCCCGTCTCATCCCCTAGATAATTGCTCATTATTTAACCCTGAAGACATTGATCAAGTATACTGGTTGTAAATTTACTGAACACTATAAGTGGACCTGCTTTTCCAATTTTCTTGAAATGTTTTTTACGACGGAATTTGGCATGGTCTTTAAGTGGGAGTAATGAGAGATGCTTGAATACCCATTAGGAAAAAAAACAACACAATTTCTGTCAATACAAATCAATGAGTTAAAAAGATTTCCATGTGTATAGAATAAAATAATTGAACGTGAAGTCTGAATAATCAATCAACAGCGATAATCCGTGACCGTACACAGAAGCATAGAACACACAAAATTATTAAAACAAGTAAGTATAAAATTACGTACGTATAAAATTATTTACGCCATTGTGATTATTATTGAATCACAATGGCGTAAACAATTTTGCACAAAATGTGTGATTACTGATTAGTTTCAATCAAGAAAAACATTGTTCTGTTATTTACACGTTTGTTATCATTTATTTTTTATTTTATTTAATTATAAATAAAAAAAAACTGATGTACAATGACAAATGCAATAAAACAGTTATAAAACAATAGGTCTGATTGACATCTACTAGATGTGAATCTAGCATGCTTAATTTATGTTAAACACTTACTATTTAAAACAGAAAAAAAAACAAAGTTAAGCAAAATTTACAAAGTGTGAGGCTTTTCCATAGTTACCTGATGAAAAAGTATTGGGAAAGAACAATAAGTAGTACAATAAGTACAACAAGTATTGGGAATAAATATAAGAATAACAAAAATAATTATAAAATTACTACTCTAAGTTTAGAAAAGAAAAAGAAAGAAAGAAAATAAATTTATTTGACTCAGGTCAAGGCACACAACATTCACACAAAAACAAAAAAAAAAAAACTAAGAATAGTACTGTGTGCCTCACGGCTGCGCCAAATAGGGTCAGTTCAGCATAAATGCCAGACAACTAGTGTCTGACGCTGGTTTTCAACTGGACCTTATGTTACGAGGACGTCTTATGGATGTAAATCAGTTAGTCGTAACTGAGGCTACTGAACCAGCAAATATATCTATTTCACCACGAATGCAGTTCGCAAAAGAAAGCTACGGCAAATGGTTGAAAAATTACATAAATTAGTTCGACTATGAGGCAACACGAAAGTCCTTCGGGTAATTAACCGGCTACTACTACGTGGAATACTAAATTTGACTTTTTCTAAAAGCTCGGGAGAATCTACTAAACCATTTATTAATTTAAACAAGATCATGAAATCTTAAGATTTCCTACGTGCGCTTAAGGATTTCATTTTATAATGACTCAGCCTAGAGTTATACCAGTTCAGACTACGACATCTGTTATCTGAGTAACTTAAGTGATAAAGAAATCTTTTTTCGCGCTCTATCCGATCAGAGTGCACCTGATAAAACGGGTTCCATACCGTACTGCAATACTCTAGAATACTTCGAATGACGCTGTTGTAAATGGAAACAGTCAGAATTGGTTCTTTAAAAAATTTCATTTCCCTCACGATGAAACCTGATAATTTAGACACCCAACTAATCATTTGGTCGTAATGACTCCTAAAACTTAAACTACTATCCACTAAAACACCAAGGTCCCTAATAGTATTAACTTCTTGGAGCGGGCTGTTATTAATCGAATAACAATTTTGAGATACTCTCCGTTTTCTGCTAAATTTAATGAAGTAACATTTATTCTTTTTTAATGCCATTTTATTTTGTATGCACCAATAATGAACGTTATTTAAATCCAGCTGAAGCTGAATAATACCGGATTCGTTGCATATAGTTTGATATATTTTTAAATCATCAGCAAACAGTTTATATTCTGAATCAATCCTGCAGCCCAAATCATTTATAAACACTAAGAAAAATAGAGGTCCCAAGTGTGACCTCTGAGGCACCCCTGATGGTATGTAATTTTTCTGTTTGGATTTAAAACCCTTGAGATTCACCAATTGTGAGCGATTTCTTAAGAACGATTCGCACCAACGCAGCAACGACCCATGAATACCCATACTTTCTAATTTAGCAATCAGTAAGTTATGATCTACCAAGTCGAAGGCCTTTTTAAAGTCAGTGTATATTGCATGCACTTCTCTACCGTCATCCAATGCAGATGATATAAATGAAACATACTCGACTAGATTATACAGTGTCGATTTTTTGGGGCGAAAGCCGTGCTGGTTATAATCCAGCACATTTTTAAAGCGAGTAAACATTTTTTTCTGAACAAGCGATTCATAAATTTTACCACAAGCGGATAGAATGGACACTGGTCTGTAATTTGCAACATCATCAACACTACCAGATGTAAAGACTGGCGTGATGTGCGCTATTTTCCACTGATCAGAAAATAAGCCCTGTGCCAAAGAATAGTTGAAAATTGCAGTCAGAGGATTAGCCAGGTTCGCTGCACATTTTCTATGAAAGAGAGGAGGAATTAAATCTGGCTCGGGTCCTCACAATCTAGGACAGACAAGTGTTCAAAAACTTCTTTTACTTCAAGTTTGCACTGGCTGAAGGTGTTATTGTTACAGGGAGTGGGTTCAATTGGCGTTGAAGAGTGTATGGCGTTATTGACTCCATATATGGATTTAAAATTATCGGAAAACAAGTCACAAATTTCCTGACCGCCCCTGGAAAACCTAGTGTTATTCAAAGTCATTTTGTTGGGAATATAATTGTTATGTATCCGTTAATTTTTTAAATACCTCCAAACGTGCTTAGGATTGGTGCGCAGATGTTCAGCAATATAAAAAAAAAAAAAAATTGACATAACAGTGTTTTATCAACTTACTGCAACGCATTCTCAGGCATTCAAACGTAATTTTATCTCTAGGATTCCCATATTTTTTATATACATAGATTGTGATATTTTGCTTTTTCTTTAAAGACTTTTAGTAAAGCTCGACTATACCAGACAGGATAGTGTTCATCTCGTCGTTTTGTTATCGGAGTATGCAGTTAATAATTGGCATAAAAATATCATATAATTTTTGCAACATTCCGTTAATATTAGTTATACAACTCTATTCATCCAAGTAAGCAATTTCCGCAAGTTCAGCGTTGATCGCTTCATAATTACACATATAAAAGTTTAAATTCGGGATTTTATTTTGCATTAGAGGATTGCTATAAGTGATTTTAATCGAGATCTCTAGCGCTGGATGATGAGGATCAATTTGTATAAGTGGAGTTGAGGCCTGAGACTAGCACTTTGTTGTTACTGTTACTAAGAACTAGATCTAAAGTACGATCTGACGCGTTGAGTATAGTTTTACATTGATAAAGATCATTAAAGGCTAGCATGTCTAACAAAATGTGTTCTATATTACAACTAGATCCTTTGAGGATCAATAAACCAAAATCCACATTATATTCCCATGAAATACTACCCATAATTATTAAAATCACCGATTAGTAAGTTGATAGAGTTGATTTTGCTTTTTTTGTTAATTACTTCTGTAAAGTTTCGATATAGTAGTGTGTTGATATAGTCTTGTTTGATTGGAGCTGGAATATAAACCGCACAAATATTAATATATACGCCACTCTCACACTTGATTGTGATCCATAATTCCTCACAATGGGACTCCCGATTTAATCTCCGTGAGACCTCATATTTTTCCAGAGTTGCAATAAACACCCCTCCTCTATCCCTTCTTGTAGTCGAGGATACCGTAGATGACCTATCGCGCCTAAACACTCTGTATCGATTATCTAAAAATTCATGGTCCAACACTGTATCATTGAGCCAACTTTCAGTGCCATTAATTATATCATAATCAAAATTTAAAGCAGCGGTATAAAAATCTTCTGTCTTAATTCGTGAGCCTCGTACATTTTGATAATAGATTTTACAGTTAAATTTAAATTCTTAAAACATTATTAAGCGTGCAAAGTATCTGATTAATTAAATACTGAATTAGAGCAATTCTACACATTCCAAATTTTTAACTAGCAGAGATTTTGTTGTTACATCTTTCCTCACAAATTTGCGAACATTCCGAACCCATACAAAGATATATTACTTTTCCTTAGCAGCGATTCTTGTCGCTGCATGTAGTTTTTTTAGCCAGAGTCTGATTTTCCGTGACAAAAATCGGCTGCTTTGTTGCACCAATACCAATCTGGCTGCTGTTCAACTTCTCCGACTAATTCTTCTTATTAAAGTTTCTAACTGCGACAAGTAGATTATCGCGAATGTGAGGATTGGCTAACTTGACGACTATGCTACGTGCATGATTTGTCTTTTCATTTAATTTGGCAACTCTATGAAATGACTGGATTTCGCTGTCGTGAAGTTCATTTCCCACAATCTTACCCAACTGTTTTACGATCGTTAACAGGTTTTTAGTTTTGTGTTCAGGAACGCACTGTATTTCGATATTATTCTCACGAATACCAATTGACCAATTTGCTGCAGTTTAGTCTCCAATTCCCCCACTTGAGCGCTCATCGCGGCGTTATTCTTGACGAGTTCGGCAATGCAATTATTATTTTTAGCATTAAATTCGACTTGATCATCGTAAGCGTCTGAAAGAAAAGTAACAGTCTTCTTAAACTTTCTAAATCATGATAATGAAGGTGTGTTATGAACTTATGACATGACGTTTTTCCCGCGACTTCACCTGCGTTTTGTTTTTAGGGGTCCGTACCTCAAAAGGACAAAACGGAACCCTTATAGGATCACTTGTGTGTCTGGTGCTGGGTCTGTCCGTCTGTCACAGCCAAATTGCTATGAATCTAATGGACCGATTAAGTTGAAATTTGGTACACTTATGTATTTCGGTGAAACAAACACGAACGGTGGACGCGTAACGTAAATAAATGAATTTTGAATATGGGGTCACTATTGGGGGCAAATTTGAAAATAAAAAAAAAGGTTTGGCAAACTGTACAGGTACCACAGTCTATAAACCAATACAGTCGTTCGACGAAGCCGTCTAGACAGGGCAATCGTGCGGGGTGTGAGGGGCGAGGGGCGGGTAGGGCGAGCCCGAGCTGCATACGTCGCTATTGTTAGTAGCTCGGGACATGACTTTCAGGGCTAATACGTGTCATGTTTCAAATGTTTACTTGTTACCAAAATGGTGCATATGAGTCGAAAATCGACTCGAGTCGAGTCGAGAATGCGAGTCGTCATCTCGCATAAATATAGAACTGCGATTTCATCAATTTCCACACCCAGGAGAAAGTTGAATATATAATTGGATAGTGCATAGTTTGTAACATTTTTGTCATGTCATGCCAACGTAAATAAAATGGCGGATCAAAAAATATCCGATAAAAAAATCGCAATTTTTTTGTTTCTGTGTAAGTAAACAAAAATTTTACATTTATTTTCAAATTGAAAATGGTAGACATTATTTTTTTCAACAATGATATGGTTGTCATTATCTAGGTTTTTGGGGGTGCTGATTACGAAAAAGATATCCACGTTGGAATCCAAGATGGCGGACGTTCATTTTTATTAAAAATCGATATGGCTGTCATTTTCGAGGTTACTTGGGGTGCTCATTACGAAAATGTCATTAATTTTGAAATCCAAGATGGCATTTACTGGAAACAATATTGGAAACAAACTATTTCAGCATTTGAGCACAATCGAATCAAGACCAAACCATGTGCATGCTTTCCAATAGTTTTTTTTTGCTAAAATAGGATGAGAATTTTTTATATAGTTGAGTTCAACAACAGAAGTTTAAAATCTAGTAAATCTAAAAACCGAAAATCTATGTCAGTTGCTCATTTATAATATGTGTATATTATTAATAGTAGCCAATCTGTACATTAATATGAATGAATTAATGAATGATTAATGAGAAAATGGAAACTTATTCAATAGGTAAAGTACACTGAATATTAAAGTTGTATTTCATTTGTATTGTTAACCAGCTGTTATTCCCAAATAAAATACAAGACAGCCATGCAAAAAAAAAATAACCAGCGTCACTCAGGACAATGTAAAAATTGTAACGATATGTCCAAACTGTTGAGGCATTTAGAAGTTATGGCGGAACAAAGAAACGTACATACATACATACATAAAACCTAAACACATTACCCTCCTTTTTTGGGCAGTTTTGTAAAGTCTGCGATAACCCTAGGTAAGTACTGTGGCCTTGAGCGGTGTCGGCATTTACGCAAACATCAAAGGAGTCGGTCCACTGTTGCTCTTTACACTGTGCCGGTACCGTGTGATATATCAAATGAAAGGGCTTATTGCGAGGATCTCAATATTTTTTAAACATTTTATGATTCATACTTTTAAAGATATTTAAGAAAATTGATGAAAATTGACCATTCCCCCCTTTATCTCCGAAACGAATGACCCAAAAATTTTGAAAAAAAATACGGAGAATGTAAAATTTACTCACATATTACAGGAAAACCTATAAGAAGTCTATGGTATTAAAATAACACGGTAAATCTCAGTTGGAATGTATAGGATAACATGTTTTTCAACTACATTGGATCGCTAAAATTCCGGGACGCTAATAAATGGCGTGATAGTTTCTTAAATACATAAGACTAATTTGCGAAACTATAGTATATTGCAACTGAAATAAACCAACAAATTCAGATAGACAGGATAATTTTTTAATAGTGAAGGCGAATCTGAAACCTCATATCTAACTATACTGCATCAAAATATAGCAGGAGCACTAAGTAAAGTAGACATTTTTCAAATTTCTCTTTGCGAACTTATAAATAAGAACATTTACGTAGACATAATATGCTTATCGGAAACTTTTCTTAGATCAGGGGAGGAATCTAATTTATCTTTGAAAGGATTTAAGCTAGGTGATTTCTACTCCAGACCAAACTAAAGGCGAGGCGGGGTTGGTATATTGTGTAAACATTATATGGAAACTAAAAAAGTTCCATTTCTGAGTGAATTGTGCATTGAACGATCGTTCGAATGCTGTGGAATTGAAATTCCACTTTATAAATGTATAATTGTATGTATATATTGAATTTCAAGATCAAATCCAGACATTTTTCTTCGTAACTTAGAGTACCTAATTACAACACTAAGACGTAGATTAAAAATGAAAATCATTGTAACTGGGGATTTCAATATCGATTCACTTATGGAGAGTAAAGCGTTCACTGAATTTCAGAAAATTGTACATAACTACAACATACATATTAATCAACCTACTCGCGCAAATGCCTGTCTCGATCAATTTATTAGTAATAATCCGGAAGCGACGAGTGAGGTTCTTAAAATTGGTTTATCTGACCATGAAACTGCACAAATATTATACATCCCTTATTCAAAAAATACAAAACCCCCCATCGAATGGTATGTTTTTAAACACGATTACTGTTCCATAAATTTAAAAAAGTTTTATGATTGTCTCTCTAATATGTCTTGGTCGGATGTATATTCGGAAGAGGACTTTAACACGACATTTAACACGTTTTATGACGCATCTCTTCTTCAATTTATGTTTTCCGGTATGTCAACGAAAAATTTAAAACAAACAAAATAAAAAATCCGGTTGGATTACTAAAGGAAATCATGCGCAACAAAGAGAACATTTATGTTTTATGTATTGTATAATAAATTCAAAACATCAGGTTATAAAATTAATTACAGAAATAACAATAAACAATTTAAAAAAAATATCTTTTCAGCACAAAGACTATTCAATGTAAAATATATTTTAAAAAAAACTAAGAATATTTGTAAAGCATCTTGGACATTAATAAAAAATAATACAATGACATATTCAAATAATGATCACAAAAATAAAATATAATAATACGATTTTGACGAATACTAGTGACATTTCCAACGCGTTTAATAATTATTTCATCGATATGGCTATATATATATCACTGGTAAAAATAGAGCAGTATCGTCGATGGGACATCGCCATCTCATTTCACCACTCAACGCTAGTTTCTTCATTTATCCAGTTAGTGATGATGAAACATTTAAAACTATACCATTACTAAGAAATACTTCTTCTGTAGGATATGATCTCGACGCATATCTTAAAACACACTGCAGGTTTGACTACACCAATATTAACGTACCATAATAATATGTCATTCTTCCAGGGCACCTTCCCCGATAAATTAAAAACCTTCTTTATAAAACCGATTTTCAAAAAAAGTGACGTTATTGGTTTAAACAATTATAGACCAATCGCCTTAATACCAGTGTTATCTTAACCGAACAAAACGGATTCCAAAAAGGTAAATCGACTACTTTAGCAGCTTTTAAATTACTGTCAAAAATCACTGAAAATATAGATAAACGTACACGTACCTGCACTGTGTTTTTAGATTTGAGCAAGGCCTTCGACTTTGTTGACCACCATATTCTGCTCACTAAATGTGAGCTGTACGGTTTTCGCGGCCTAGCATTGAAATGGCTGCAAAGCTATCTCTCAAATAGAACTCAATATACAGCAATTTCCGAAATAAGTTCAAATAAAGAAGAAATATTATGTAAGTCTAACTTAAGGAACATCAATACAGGAGTGCCGCAAGGTAGTGTTACAGGGTCATTATTCTTTCTGTTATATATTAACGACCTACCAAATGTGACTAAATATTTCGACTCACTTTTTGCTGATGATATTGCGGTGGTTATCACGGAGAATAAAATGCTTAATTATAATACAGAAGTTAATGAAGCAGTTAATGATATCATAACATGGCTTAATAATAATAATTTAAAAGAAAACATAGATAAAACCTCCATCGTTCCGCTCCACAATAGAAAATCAAATTCTGACCTTATGATTACTTATTCCGATCAGAGAATTAACGAAGCAGATGAAGCCGTTTTTCTTGGTATAACAGTGGACAGTGGCTGCACATGGAAACCTCACTGCTTAAAGGTTACAAATAAGATTAATCGTTCCGCTTTCGCCTTATGGAGACTGTGTAAAATAGTTAACTTCAAAACAGCCCTCTTAGCGTATCATGGTTACGTAGCGTCTAACATTAGATACGGAATTGTGCTATGGGGTAATTCTGTTCTTATAAATATAAATAGGGTATTTATAGTCCAAAAACAATGTATCCGTGCTCTTTGTGATGTGTCATCATTGACTTCATGTAAACCTCTTTATAAAGATTTAAAAATATTAACTGTTCCCGGTATGTAAATATTTGAATGTTGTAAATTTGTTAAAATGCACTCCGAATTATTTCAACGTCTTGGAGACACTGTTACGTTTAACACAAGGTATCCTGATAGACTAATGATTCCTCCAATGAAAAGCCACTTACATCACAGAAGTTGCTTTCCAATGGTTATAAGGATATATAATATAATAAATTACCAAAATCATATAGGGAACTGCCAATCAATCGTTTTAAAACAGCGTTATTCAAATGGCTTGTAGAAAAATCATTTTATTCTGTGAATGAGTACCTAAACTTTAAACACTCACACTGACATTTTACTTTTATAATTTGACAAATGATTGACATTCTTATTCTTAATTTACTATATAAGACGTATGTTCCAATTTAATTAATTCATGTATTGTTTGCATGCTAGTTTTTGCGAATTATTTTAGAAACAGTTAAATAACCCGACCGACTGTAATGTACTACAATTCTTGCAAATAAATTTCTATTTCTATTGTAGATGACTGATTAATATATAATTATTAAAAAAATGTGTAACACGTTTTGTACACTATATAACTTTAATTAAATACTAAAAAATAAGAAAATTTCGCTTCTAACTTATGACAACAAAAATACACTTCGCAGTAAATCTTAAAAAATAAAAGATTTTTTGTCATTTTTTTTTTTGTATTTCCTCCACGAGCCCGTATCACTTCATTAAGACGATGTGGCATGCTGTAAACCAATTTTTTAATACCTTTTTGGTCTATGTTTGCCCATTCTTCCACTAGCGCATTCCTTAACTCGTGTAAGGTAACGGGAGCAGGAGAGCGTTGTCTCACGCATCTCCCGAGCTCATCCCATGCATGTTCTATGGGATTTAAGTCTGGGCTGCGAGCTGGCCACTCCATGCTGGTAATACCGACGTCTTGAATATACATATCGACCAAACGAGCAGTATGTGGTCGAGCATTATCGTGCATAAAAATGGAATTTGCACCGATATTCACTAAGAAAGGAACAGCATGATCATTTAAAACCTCTTCTACGTATCTGACTGCAGTCAGAGAAGCGTTTTCTATTATCACTAATTCCGTGCGATCCTCTGAAGATATCCCAGCCCAAACCATTATTGATCCTCCACCGGATGGCACCTTTTCGTCAAAACACGCTTGATGATACCGTTCTCTTGGTCGTCTAAATACTCTTCGTTTACCGTCGTGCGAAAATAAACAAAATCTGGACTCATCGGAAAACATAACCTTGGACCAATTTTCATTTGTCCATCGAATGTGTTCTCGAGCAAACCGTAACCTGGCCACTTGATGTTCTCTGAGCAGGTTGGGGCCGTTTGCTGGTCTATAAGGCTTTATATCAGCCGAAGACGAAGACGTCGCAGAATCGCATCAGAGCTCTCATTGTTGTGGTGAATTTCTTGAAGACTGTTTCGGACCTGAACAGCCGTGAGATGTCGATTTCTTAACACAGTGCTCACGATGAAACGGTCTTCTCGTGTAGTTGTGCACCTTGGCCTGAATACTCTGATCCATCCAAGGAATAATTTATAATGACAGCTCGCTTTGAAACAAAGGCAGAAAAAATATTATTTTCCTAATTTAAAAACTTTCAAAGAGCACGTAAAAAAAAAAAAAATATACAAATGAAACCTCTTCAGATATTTAGAACAAGCATTAGTAACCTGCTTACTAAATATTATTTATTCTAGCGATCTACTCGTAGATATGTAATTTATGTAGATATCACGGTTTTTATTAGCGACCCGGAATTTTTGCGATCCGGTGTAAAATGTTAAGTTTGTTCTTGGGATAAATTCATGCTAACTACGGAATCATTCATTGTGTGTAGTTCGACACGCACTTGGCCAGTTTTTTTATTAATAATTATCGACCCACTGCTTCTTTCACCTTTCTCTGTCCAGAGCTGCCAAGGACCAATCTATGTTAAAGGAGCCCAGGGGCCGTATTATGACGTATTAATGCCACCATTATTCAAGTGTGAGTGAGAGAAGGAGCTATATGAGGCCGCTAGCATCATCTTTTTTTCGCAGTGGAATAATGATGGCATTAATACTTAATAATCAGGCCCCAGCTCATCCCGCCATCTCCGTTTAGGCCTGTCGCGATGTCGTTAGCCATTAAGCGGGACCTACTGGGTCGTAAGTTTGGCCCATTGATCGTCTGTCATGCGGCAAATGTGCCCGGCCCAATTCCATGTAAGCGTGGCCGCTTTCCGAGTGAAATTAGTTATTTTAGACTAGTGACGGAAAGGATTGTTGTACGAGTATTCTTACTTGACCCGGTCCACAAATTTGATACCCAGAATACTCCGCTAGAGCAATATTTATATTAATATTTTTTCGTAAAATCCAGGTTTGCTGTAGACACGTCACTTTTTTTTTTTGTTTTTTCAGCAACTTATTGGTAAAGAAAATATGACCCTCCAAAAATTACAAAGAAGCCCCATTTTTACCGCCATGATTAGAGGACTACCAGATAAATTCGAAAAGTTTTTAACGTAAAAAAAATATGATAGGAACCTAGATATACTCTTTCTTAAAATTTTAATGTAAAAAATAATTCAATCGGCTCAGTTTTCGAGAAGAAAAAAGAAACATCGATCTCATATTTTTTTTGTGATATAATCGGCATGAGCTGCAGCTGTCCCTATCGAACTCTACGGAGGCAGACTTGAGGTAACACGACGGCAATAGTTTCTTCATATAGGTACCTATTTTTTAAATTCCTCGCATTCCCTGTTCCCTCTTAAGATGATATAAGAGACATTAATCATAAAGACTGTGAACGTGAAGCCTTCACGTTCAGTGTTCTTACAATTATCGCTATAAGATTTACCTACTATTATCTATCATACGAGTAACATAACAGTCATAGTAATTTTCTTGTATGTATACGATTGTTATAGATAACATCAGGCGAACAGTTTATTGCGATTCCTCGAGATCAACCGAACGCACCGTGCATTGGATGCGCCTCGCATGTAAACCCACAAGCTGCGGGCGTCAGTGACCTCGCGAACCTTGGAGTGAGGCATCTCGACCTCCACGAACCCTCCGTGAAACATAGCCTGGAAACTGTTTTAGATGTAGAAAGACAAGTTCAAGTAAGTAACAACATTGTTAGATTGGTATATCAGATATGTTACAGTAATACATACTTAAAACTAGAATTACATTTCTTTGAAATTTTCTTCACAGGTGGTCAACGGTGTCCGATATGTTTTAACTCTATCAATAAATTTCAACCATTGTACTGAAGTAGAATCTGAAAACTGTGCTTCCTCTAAGAGCTGTAAGATAACTATTCTAGCAAAACCATGGGTTAAACTGTCCAACGGTGGAAATTACAGAGCAATCCTAGCTAATAATTGTACAGAAGAATGGCAATACGGAGATAATGGTGAAGTTTTGCCCGAACTGTCTGCTGATTACAAACAGATTAAGGGAAATACATCTGTGGATCCTAGTGACACTACTGCGTTTGATGGCGATATACAGGTAAAACACAATACAAATGTTGAATCCCAGCCCAATCAGGAAAGGTCCCTTACAGAAGAGGATATTAAAAAAATACAAGAGAAAATAATTCCGAATACTCAATTTCAAGAAATCACTGAATCATCTAGGCAGTCCACATTATCTCCTGATGTGTCTGATGCAAGCAAACAACATGTTTTCAAAGTAGAATCTGGAAATCATAATGAAAATTCCATTCCTGTTACCGAATCCGATATTTCCTTTTCTATTAGACATAAAGATTATATTGACTACAAAAAATTAGCCAATGAATCTTTATATCAATTTATGCAGTCTTCATCCAGTCAGCAACATTATGAAGTCGTTAAGGTTGACAAAGCTATAGTTCAATATATATCTAGAAAATTAATAAAAATTGATTTTTCAATCTCACCCACAGACTGTCTGATTCAAAATGATGGTATTTTGTCGTCGCCTCAATGTGACATCGTGAATCCTAAAAATATATTACACTGCAATTCTAAAATATTAGTAAATAATTGGATTGATAAAAAACAATATTTTGTGAGATGCAACATAAAGTACCAACAGAAAAAAAACACTAACGTGTTACAGGAACGCAACCCAAGTGATTCGAAATATTATCAGCTAGCTGAGGAGTCATTGGCAAAATATCTTCGCGATACTGGCAATGCACATCACATAATTGTTCGAGTGGAAAAAGTTACCACACAAATAGTTTCTGGACTACTAACAAGGATCGACTTTATAATATCCCCAAAGAACCATAGCGTTGGTAATAAAAAAACTGTACGTTGTCATTCCGAAATTCTGGAAAAACGTTGGACGGAGACAAAGGCATTTAATGTATCTTGTCAGATTAAAAAAAAAGAACACTTAGGTAAAATAAATACGGATAACCCCAAATACATGCAAATTGCTGTGGAGTCCTTGCAGAAATACATAAAAGATAAACCGGAATCGAACCTTGTGCGCGTGGCTTTTGTAGATAAGGTGGAACAAAGAGGGGATAAAATAAAAATTAAATTTATTGCGTCTCATGCAGGAGAAGGCGAAGGCGATACTTTTTGTTATGCCGAAGTGAGCGAAACAAGAGAGTCTAAAAGTGACATTGAGGTGAAATGCCATTTAATCGGCCAAATATATAGAAAATTCGAAATCACAGAAGATGATCCAAATTACTATAAATATGCACAATTGGCAGATGAGTCTATTCGTAATTATCTTCAGAAAATGTACAGCTCGCTTTACACTCTTTTAAGTATAGAAAGTGTAACCGTGCAGTGGGAGGAAGGCATTAAGACTCTTATTAATTTTACCATATCTCCAATAGATTCGGAGCACAGTGAATTAATACAGGGTAAACAATGTATTGCCGAAATAATAGAACAGCCAGGGTTACATAAACAGAACATTGACGTTAAATGTGAATTAGAAAAAGAGTTGTACAGGACCAAAAGACGGGCTTCAAATGCTAGGATCCGTAGGCATTTGACATTAGGTGGCGTTACAGAACACGATCCATCCAACCCTGAGTACAAAGCGCTGGCTGAGGAATCGTTGCGAAAATATGCTATAGATTCTGGCATCACAGAACCTCTGGAAGTAGCGCATGTGGATAAAGTAACTACCCAAGTTGTTTCTGGCACGCTGACTCAAATTGATTTTCTAGTATCCGGTAGCCCAAACTCTGAAACAATTAAATGTCACTCAATGGTCTGGGATCGGCCCTGGCTTAACAGTAAAGAAATCAATATTTCTTGTCAGAATGACAGCCATCTAACTGGCAAAAGACAAGGTCCTGGTGGGATATCAGAAGTAGATCCAACAGCACCTCAGTATAAAGCGCTGGCTGAAGAATCCTTGCAGAAATATATGATAGATTTCGCAATTGCACAAACTCTTGAAGTAGTTCAAGTTGAAAGGGTGACAACCCAAGACGTTGCAGGCATTCTTACGCGCATCGAATTTCTAGTATCCGGTAACCCAGATTCTAAAACCATTAAGTGTCACTCAGAGGTTTGGGAACAGGTTTGGCGAAAATTTAAAAAAATCAAAGTTTCTTGTGAAAATGATGGTTACACGGGTAAAAGACAAGTATCTGGTGGTTTAACAGATCAAGATCCAACGGCACCACAGTACAAAGCGCTGGCTGACGAATCCTTGCGAAAATATATTATTAATACCGGAATCATACAACATCTTGAAGTAGCACAAGTTGAAAAGGTGACAACCCAAGTCGTTGCAGGCATTCTGACGCGCATCGATTTTCTAGTATCTAGTGGCCCAGATTCTGAAACAATTAAGTGTCACTCAGAGGTTTGGGAACAGGACTGGCGAAACTTTAAAGAAATCAAAGTTTCTTGTGAAAATGATGGTTACACGGGTAAAAGACAAGTACCTGGTGGTTTAATAGATCAAGATCCAACGGCACCACAGTACAAAGCGCTGGCTGAAGAATCCTTGCGAAAATATATTATTAATACCGGAATCATACAACATCTTGAAGTAGCACAAGTTGAAAGGGTGACAACCGCAGTCGTTGCAGGCATTCAGACGCACATCGATTTTCTAGTATCTGGTAGCCCAGATTCCAAAACAATTAAGTGTCACTCAGAGGTTTGGGAACAGGTCTGGCGAAACTTTAAAGAAATCAAAGTTTCTTGTGAGAATGATGGTCACACAGGTAAAAGACAAGTACCTGGTGGTTTAACAGATCAAGATCCAACGGCACCACAGTACAAAGCGCTAGCGGAAGAATCCTTGCGAAAATATATGTTAGATTTCGCAATTGCACAACCTCTTGAAGTAGTTAAAGTTGAAAGGGTGACAACCCAAGTCGTTGCAGGCATTCTTACGCGCATCGAATTTCTAGTATCCGGTAACCCAGATTCTAAAACCATTAAGTGTCACTCAGAGGTTTGGGAACAGGTTTGGCGAAAATTTAAAAAAATCAAAGTTTCTTGTGAAAATGATGGTTACACGGGTAAAAGACAAGTGACTGGTGGTTTAACAGATCAAGATCCAGCGGCACCACAGTACAAAGCGCTGGCTGACGAATCCTTGCGAAAATATATTATTAATACCGGAATCATACAACATCTTGAAGTAGCACAAGTTGAAAAGGTGACAACCCAAGTCGTTGCAGGCATTCTGACGCGCATCGATTTTCTAGTATCTAGTGGCCCAGATTCTGAAACAATTAAGTGTCACTCAGAGGTTTGGGAACAGGACTGGCGAAACTTTAAAGAAATCAAAGTTTCTTGTGAAAATGATGGTTACACGGGTAAAATACAAGTACCTGGTGGTTTAATAGATCAAGATCCAACGGCACCACAGTACAAAGCGCTGGCTGACGAATCCTTGCGAAAATATATTATTAATACCGGAATCATACAACATCTTGAAGTAGCACAAGTTGAAAGGGTGACAACCGCAGTCGTTGCAGGCATTCAGACGCACATCGATTTTCTAGTATCTGGTAGCCCAGATTCCAAAACAATTAAGTGTCACTCAGAGGTTTGGGAACAGGTCTGGCGAAACTTTAAAGAAATCAAAGTTTCTTGTGAGAATGATGGTCACACAGGTAAAAGACAAGTACCTGGTGGTTTAACAGATCAAGATCCAACGGCACCACAGTACAAAGCGCTAGCGGAAGAATCCTTGCGAAAATATATGTTAGAGTTTGCAATTGCACAACCTCTTGAAGTAGTTAAAGTTGAAAGGGTGACAACCCAAGTCGTTGCAGGCATTCTTACGCGCATCGAATTTCTAGTATCCGGTAACCCAGATTCTAAAACCATTAAGTGTCACTCAGAGGTTTGGGAACAGGTTTGGCGAAAATTTAAAAAAATCAAAGTTTTTTGTGAAAATGATGGTTACACGGGTAAAAGACAAGTACCTGGTGGTTTAATAGATCAAGATCCAACGGCACCACAGTACAAAGCGCTGGCTGAAGAATCCTTGCGAAAATATATTATTAATACCGGAATCATACAACATCTTGAAGTAGCACAAGTTGAAAGGGTGACAACCGCAGTCGTTGCAGGCATTCAGACGCACATCGATTTTCTAGTATCTGGTAGCCCAGATTCCAAAACAATTAAGTGTCACTCAGAGGTTTGGGAACAGGTCTGGCGAAACTTTAAAGAAATCAAAGTTTCTTGTGAGAATGATGGTCACACAGGTAAAAGACAAGTACCTGGTGGTTTAACAGATCAAGATCCAACGGCACCACAGTACAAAGCGCTAGCGGAAGAATCCTTGCGAAAATATATGTTAGATTTCGCAATTGCACAACCTCTTGAAGTAGTTAAAGTTGAAAGGGTGACAACCCAAGTCGTTGCAGGCATTCTTACGCGCATCGAATTTCTAGTATCCGGTAACCCAGATTCTAAAACCATTAAGTGTCACTCAGAGGTTTGGGAACAGGTTTGGCGAAAATTTAAAAAAATCAAAGTTTCTTGTGAAAATGATGGTTACACGGGTAAAAGACAAGTATCTGGTGGTTTAACAGATCAAGATCCAACGGCACCACAGTACAAAGCGCTGGCTGACGAATCCTTGCGAAAATATATTATTAATACCGGAATCATACAACATCTTGAAGTAGCACAAGTTGAAAGGGTGACAACCGCAGTCGTTGCAGGCATTCAGACGCACATCGATTTTCTAGTATCTGGTAGCCCAGATTCCAAAACAATTGAGTGTCACTCAGAGGTTTGGGAACAGGTCTGGCGAAACTTTAAAGAAATCAAAGTTTCTTGTGAGAATGATGGTCACACAGGCAAAAGACAAGTACCTGGTGGTTTAACAGATCAAGATCCAACGGCACCACAGTACAAAGCGCTAGCGGAAGAATCCTTGCGAAAATATATGTTAGATTTCGCAATTGCACAACCTCTTGAAGTAGTTAAAGTTGAAAGGGTGACAACCCAAGTCGTTGCAGGCATTCTTACGCGCATCGAATTTCTAGTATCCGGTAACCCAGATTCTAAAACCATTAAGTGTCACTCAGAGGTTTGGGAACAGGTTTGGCGAAAATTTAAAAAAATCAAAGTTTCTTGTGAAAATGATGGTTACACGGGTAAAATACAAGTATCTGGTGGTTTAACAGATCAAGATCCAACGGCACCACAGTACAAAGCGCTGGCTGACGAATCCTTGCGAAAATATATTATTAATACCGGAATCATACAACATCTTGAAGTAGCACAAGTTGAAAAGGTGACAACCCAAGTCGTTGCAGGCATTCTGACGCGCATCGATTTTCTAGTATCTAGTGGCCCAGATTCTGAAACAATTAAGTGTCACTCAGAGGTTTGGGAACAGGTTTGGCGAAAATTTAAAAAAATCAAAGTTTCTTGTGAAAATGATGGTTACACGGGTAAAAGACAAGTACCTGGTGGTTTAATAGATCAAGATCCAACGGCACCACAGTACAAAGCGCTGGCTGAAGAATCCTTGCGAAAATATATTATTAATACCGGAATCATACAACATCTTGAAGTAGCACAAGTTGAAAGGGTGACAACCGCAGTCGTTGCAGGCATTCTGACGCGCATCGATTTTCTAGTATCTGGTAGCCCAGATTCCAAAACAATTGAGTGTCACTCAGAGGTTTGGGAACAGGTCTGGCGAAACTTTAAAGAAATCAAAGTTTCTTGTGAGAATGATGGTCACACAGGCAAAAGACAAGTACCTGGTGGTTTAACAGATCAAGATCCAACGGCACCACAGTACAAAGCGCTAGCGGAAGAATCCTTGCGAAAATATATGTTAGATTTCGGAATTGCACAACCTCTTGAAGTAGTTAAAGTTGAAAGGGTGACAACCCAAGTCGTTGCAGGCATTCTTACGCGCATCGAATTTCTAGTATCCGGTAACCCAGATTCTAAAACCATTAAGTGTCACTCAGAGGTTTGGGAACAGGTTTGGCGAAAATTTAAAAAAATCAAAGTTTCTTGTGAAAATGATGGTTACACGGGTAAAAGACAAGTATCTGGTGGTTTAACAGATCAAGATCCAACGGCACCACAGTACAAAGCGCTGGCTGACGAATCCTTGCGAAAATATATTATTAATACCGGAATCATACAACATCTTGAAGTAGCACAAGTTGAAAAGGTGACAACCCAAGTCGTTGCAGGCATTCTGACGCGCATCGATTTTCTAGTATCTAGTGGCCCAGATTCTGAAACAATTAAGTGTCACTCAGAGGTTTGGGAACAGGACTGGCGAAACTTTAAAGAAATCAAAGTTTTTTGTGAAAATGATGGTTACACGGGTAAAAGACAAGTACCTGGTGGTTTAATAGATCAAGATCCAACGGCACCACAGTACAAAGCGCTGGCTGAAGAATCCTTGCGAAAATATATTATTAATACCGGAATCATACAACATCTTGAAGTAGCACAAGTTGAAAGGGTGACAACCGCAGTCGTTGCAGGCATTCAGACGCACATCGATTTTCTAGTATATGGTAGCCCAGATTCCAAAACAATTGAGTGTCACTCAGAGGTTTGGGAACAGGTCTGGCGAAACTTTAAAGAAATCAAAGTTTCTTGTGAGAATGATGGTCACACAAGCAAAAGACAAGTACCTGGTGGTTTAACAGATCAAGATCCAACGGCACCACAGTACAAAGCGCTAGCGGAAGAATCCTTGCGAAAATATATGTTAGATTTCGCAATTGCACAACCTCTTGAAGTAGTTAAAGTTGAAAGGGTGACAACCCAAGTCGTTGCAGGCATTCTTACGCGCATCGAATTTCTAGTATCCGGTAACCCAGATTCTAAAACCATTAAGTGTCACTCAGAGGTTTGGGAACAGGTTTGGCGAAAATTTAAAAAAATCAAAGTTTCTTGTGAAAATGATGGTTACACGGGTAAAATACAAGTATCTGGTGGTTTAACAGATCAAGATCCAACGGCACCACAGTACAAAGCGCTGGCTGACGAATCCTTGCGAAAATATATTATTAATACCGGAATCATACAACATTTTGAAGTAGCACAAGTTGAAAAGGTGACAACCCAAGTCGTTGCAGGCATTCTGACGCGCATCGATTTTCTAGTATCTGGTAGCCCAGATTCCAAAACAATTGAGTGTCACTCAGAGGTTTGGGAACAGGTCTGGCGAAACTTTAAAGAAATCAAAGTTTCTTGTGAGAATGATGGTCACACAGGCAAAAGACAAGTACCTGGTGGTTTAACAGATCAAGATCCAACGGCACCACAGTACAAAGCGCTAGCGGAAGAATCCTTGCGAAAATATATGTTAGATTTCGCAATTGCACAACCTCTTGAAGTAGTTAAAGTTGAAAGGGTGACAACCCAAGTCGTTGCAGGCATTCTTACGCGCATCGAATTTCTAGTATCCGGTAACCCAGATTCTAAAACCATTAAGTGTCACTCAGAGGTTTGGGAACAGGTTTGGCGAAAATTTAAAAAAATCAAAGTTTCTTGTGAAAATGATGGTTACACGGGTAAAATACAAGTATCTGGTGGTTTAACAGATCAAGATCCAACGGCACCACAGTACAAAGCGCTGGCTGACGAATCCTTGCGAAAATATATTATTAATACCGGAATCATACAACATCTTGAAGTAGCACAAGTTGAAAAGGTGACAACCCAAGTCGTTGCAGGCATTCTGACGCGCATCGATTTTCTAGTATCTAGTGGCCCAGATTCTGAAACAATTAAGTGTCACTCAGAGGTTTGGGAACAGGACTGGCGAAACTTTAAAGAAATCAAAGTTTCTTGTGAAAATGATGGTTACACGGGTAAAAGACAAGTACCTGGTGGTTTAATAGATCAAGATCCAACGGCACCACAGTACAAAGCGCTGGCTGAAGAATCCTTGCGAAAATATATTATTAATACCGGAATCATACAACATCTTGAAGTAGCACAAGTTGAAAGGGTGACAACCGCAGTCGTTGCAGGCATTCAGACGCACATCTATTTTCTAGTATCTGGTAGCCCAGATTCCAAAACAATTAAGTGTCACTCAGAGGTTTGGGAACAGGTCTGGCGAAACTTTAAAGAAATCAAAGTTTCTTGTGAGAATGATGGTCACACAGGTAAAAGACAAGTACCTGGTGGTTTAACAGATCAAGATCCAACGGCACCACAGTACAAAGCGCTAGCGGAAGAATCCTTGCGAAAATATATGTTAGATTTCGCAATTGCACAACCTCTTGAAGTAGTTAAAGTTGAAAGGGTGACAACCCAAGTCGTTGCAGGCATTCTTACGCGCATCGAATTTCTAGTATCCGGTAACCCAGATTCTAAAACCATTAAGTGTCACTCAGAGGTTTGGGAACAGGTTTGGCGAAAATTTAAAAAAATCAAAGTTTCTTGTGAAAATGATGGTTACACGGGTAAAAGACAAGTATCTGGTGGTTTAACAGATCAAGATCCAGCGGCACCACAGTACAAAGCGCTGGCTGACGAATCCTTGCGAAAATATATTATTAATACCGGAATCATACAACATCTTGAAGTAGCACAAGTTGAAAAGGTGACAACCCAAGTCGTTGCAGGCATTCTGACGCGCATCGATTTTCTAGTATCTAGTGGCCCAGATTCTGAAACAATTAAGTGTCACTCAGAGGTTTGGGAACAGGACTGGCGAAACTTTAAAGAAATCAAAGTTTCTTGTGAAAATGATGGTTACACGGGTAAAAGACAAGTACCTGGTGGTTTAATAGATCAAGATCCAACGGAACCACAGTACAAAGCGCTGGCTGACGAATCCTTGCGAAAATATATTATTAATACCGGAATCATACAACATCTTGAAGTAGCACAAGTTGAAAGGGTGACAACCGCAGTCGTTGCAGGCATTCTGACGCACATCGATTTTCTAGTATCTGGTAGCCCAGATTCCAAAACAATTGAGTGTCACTCAGAGGTTTGGGAACAGGACTGGCGAAACTTTAAAGAAATCCAAGTTTCTTGTGAGAATGATGGTCACACAGGTAAAAGACAAGTACCTGGTGGTTTAACAGATCAAGATCCAACGGCACCACAGTACAAAGCGCTAGCGGAAGAATCCTTGCGAAAATATATGTTAGATTTCGCAATTGCACAACCTCTTGAAGTAGTTAAAGTTGAAAGGGTGACAACCCAAGTCATTGCAGGCATTCTTACGCGCATCGAATTTCTAGTTTCCGGTAACCCAGATTCTAAAACCATTAAGTGTCACTCAGAGGTCTGGGAACAGGTTTGGCGAAAATTTAAAAAAAATAAAATTTCTTGTGAAAATGATGGTTACACGGGTAAAAGACAAGTATCTGGTGGTTTAACAGATCAAGATCCAACGGCACCACAGTACAAAGCGCTGGCTGGCGAATCCTTGCGAAAATATATTATTAATACCGGAATCATACAACATCTTGAAGTAGCACAAGTTGAAAGGGTGACAACCGCAGTCGTTGCAGGCATTCTGACGCGCATAAATTTTCTAGTATCTAGTGGCCCAGATTCTGAAACAATTAAGTGTCACTCAGAGGTTTGGGAACAGGACTGGCGAAACTTTAAAGAAATCAAAGTGTCTTGTGAAAATGATGGTTACACGGGTAAAAGACAAGTACCTGGTGGTTTAATAGATCAAGATCCATCGACACCACAGTACAAAGTGCTGGCTGAAGAATCCTTGCGAAAATATATTGTTAATACCGGAATCATACAACATCTTGAAGTAGCACAAGTTGAAAGGGTGACAACCGCAGTCGTTGCAGGCATTCTGACGCGCGTCGATTTTCTAGTATCTGGTAGCCCAGATTCCAAAACAATTGAGTGTCACTCAGAGGTTTGGGAACAGGACTGGCGAAACTTTAAAGAAATCCAAGTTTCTTGTGAGAATGATGGTTACACAGGTAAAAGACAAATATCTGGTGGTTTAACAGATCAAGATCCAACGGCACCACAGTACAAAGCGCTGGCTGAAGAATCCTTGCGAAAATATATGTTAGATTTCGCAATTGCACAACCTCTTGAAGTAGTTAAAGTTGAAAGGGTGACAACCCAAGTCGTTGCAGGCATTCTTACGCGCATCGAATTTCTAGTATCTGGTAACCCAGATTCTAAAACCATTAAGTGTCACTCAGAGATTTGGGAACAGGTTTGGCGAAAATTTAAAAAAAATAAAGTTTCTTGTGAAAATGATGGTTACACGGGTAAAAGACAAGTATCTGGTGGTTTAACAGATCAAGATCCAACGGCACCACAGTACAAAGCGCTGGCTGAAGAATCCTTGCGAAAATATATTATTAATACCGGAATCATACAACATCTTGAAGTAGCACAAGTTGAAAAGGTGACAACCCAAGTCGTTACAGGAATTCTGACGCGCATTAATTTTCTAGTATCTAGTTGCCCAGATTCTAAAACAATTGAGTGTCACTCAGAGGTTTGGGAACAGGACTGGCGAAACTTTAAAGAAATCCAAGTTTCTTGTGAGAATGATGGTTACACAGGTAAAAGACAAATATCTGGTGGTTTAACAGATCAAGATCCAACGGCACCACAGTACAAAGCGCTGGCTAAAGAATCCTTGCGAAAATATATGTTAGATTTCGCAATTGCACAACCTCTTGAAGTAGTTAAAGTTGAAAGGGTGACAACCCAAGTCGTTGCAGGCATTCTTACGCGCATCGAATTTCTAGTATCCGGTAACCCAGATTCTAAAACCATTAAGTGTCACTCAGAGGTCTGGGAACAGGTTTGGCGAAAATTTAAAAAAATCAAAGTTTCTTGTGAAAATGATGGTTACACGGGTAAAAGACAAGTACCTGGTGGTTTAATAGATCAAGATCCAACGGCACCACAGTACAAAGCGCTGGCTGAAGAATCCTTTCGAAAATATATTATTAATACCGGAATCATACAACATCTTGAAGTAGCACAAGTTGAAAGGGTGACAACCGCAGTCGTTGCAGGCATTCTGACGCACATCGATTTTCTAGTATCTGGTAGCCCAGATTCCAAAACAATTAAGTGTCACTCAGAGGTTTGGGAACAGGTCTGGCGAAACTTTAAAGAAATCAAAGTTTCTTGTGAGAATGATGGTCACACAGGTAAAAGACAAGTACCTGGTGGTTTAACAGATCAAGATCCAACGGCACCACAGTACAAAGCGCTAGCGGAAGAATCCTTGCGAAAATATATGTTAGATTTCGCAATTGCACAACCTCTTGAAGTAGTTAAAGTTGAAAGGGTGACAACCCAAGTCGTTGCAGGCATTCTGACGCGCATCAATTTTCTAGTATCTGGTAGCCCTGATTCCAAAACAATTAAGTGTCACTCAGAGGTTTGGGAACAGGGCTGGCGAAACTTTAAAGAAATCAATGTTTCTTGTGAGAATGATGGTCACACAGGTAAAAAACAAGTATCTGGTGGTTTAACAGATCAAAATCCAACGGCACCACAGTACAAAGCGCTGGCTGAAGAATCCTTGCAAAAATATATTATTAATACCGGAATCATACAACATCTTGAAGTAGCACAAGTTGAAAGGGTGACAACCCAAGCCGTTGCAGGCATTCTTACGTGCATCGATTTTCTAGTATCCGGTAACCCAGATTCTAAATTCATTAAGTGTCACTCAGAGGTTTGGGAACAGGGCTGGCGAAACTTTAAAGAAATCAAAGTTTCTTGTGAGAATGATGGTCACACGGGTAAAAGAAAAGTATATGGTCGTTTAACAGATCAATTTTAATCATATTGGATTGTTAAAAATGTGTACACATGTCATTATGATTTAAGTGTACTTATAAATTATTATGGTTTTGTTCAATTTTTTGTGAGTTTCGTCAAATATTGTAATTTTTACAGCTGTTCCTATAATCTCGTGCTATAAATGCCAGTGAAATTTCGTTGAAGACGTAAAAACGCATGAACGTCACCGTAAATATTAAGCGGAATATTTTGATAAATTGACCTTTGCAAACGAATTTGATACTAATTGTATTTATTGCAATAAAGATATTTTATGAAATCACATGTTTCATTGTAACCGTAGAAGCATCCTGATTATGACTAATTGTATCAGTTTACATCAACATGTTAACTGATACACTAATATTATCATATATTTTCCAACGGTACGTCTTACGTTACGCGGTCGCCACTCCAAAACCTTTCGGCCCCATCGGCCATCTGTTCTGCGAGCAATGTGCCCTGCGCATTGCCACTAAAGTTTGGTAATTCTTCGGGTTATATCTATTACCTTGGTTCTCACTGTGAAATTTTATGATCATAGTTAGATTATTGTGTTCTTCATTTTTACATATTACACTTATATGTTCATATAAACGTCATACTTAATCAAGATGGATAACGATTAACAGATAGTGCAATCCACGACGACGTGCCCCACTCCGCGATTACTGTACTGTAAGCTGTACTTTAGTACGGAGCGGAGCGGAGTAGGGTGCGTCGTCGTGGATTGCACTATCTATAGCCGTGTTTGAATAGAATAGAATTTTATTATGCAAATATGGGTAATACATAATAGTTCATAGTTCATTCATAGTTCATTACATTTAGCTCAGCCAAGATTACATTTGAAATTATTTAACATTAATACGACACTTATTTAGATAAATTTATAAATTACTATTATAAAATTTTAAATCGTCAACTAATTAAAAATATATGTTTGTATGAAAATTAAAAAAAAAATTAGTATCATTAGATTACATTACTATTACTGCCGGTGGTCAGGGCTCTAGAGAGAGGAACCTCCTCACTATGCGTGCCGTGTCCAGAAGCACTGCCTTCTGAATCAAGCCCTTGACCCAGCCGTGCAATGAGAGCCTCCTGAGGTGTTAATCGAGGCTCTCCGCTATTACGCCACTAACCGAAATGATTATCGGTACAATGATTGCAGAGTCCACGTCCCACATGTCGACAACCTCGTGTGCAAAGTTAAGATACTTGATTTTTTTATCTTTCTCAGCTTTTACGAGATTCTCGTCATGAGGGACAGCGATATCAACAATCATTGCACGGCGCTCTCGTCGATCTATCACCACATTATCAGGCTTATTAGCTAAAATAGTCCTGTCAGTGATAATAGATCGATCCCAGTACAATGTGGCATGACCATTCTCGAAAACTGGGTCGGGCACATACCTGTAGTATGGTACTTCGGACTCCACAAGGTTGTACTGCAAGGCAAGTTGCTGGTGGATAATCCTAGCCACTAGATTGTGTCTGTGCAAGTACTCGCCGTTAGCAAGACGAGAACAACCGGAAAAAATATGTTGGATTTATTCACCGGGACGGTGGCATGCCCGACAGATGTCAACCGTACCGTCCTTGACAATGTATTTCCGATAATTATTCGTCATGATAACTTCATCCATAATCGCACAGACAAAACCTTCGGTTTCCCCAAAGAGGTCACCAAAACGCAGCCAGGAAACAGACGCCAAAAAGTTAACATCAGGCCCGGAAAAAACGTCCGTGAAGCTCTTTACCTTGCCATACTACCTTACGATCGTTATTATCAAGTACAGCAGGTTTGCGCCAGTTCTCTTTCGCCAAAAGCGGGGTGAGGCCTTTGTCCACTGCGACCACATCTTGGTGCATCCCCACGTCAGTTTGAAGGAACTATTCCCTAAGACTGCAGATCTCGCGATTGTGGAGGGTTTTACCATTTAAGGAACCTTGATCCCCACACTTCCACGGGATGTACAGTCTCATCACTGATGATCGTGGGTGATGCATCCGACTTGCTGTCAGTAATGTACGGACTTTCCTATCCAGAGCGTCAAGTTCCGTCTGAGTCCATTTGAGTATGCCGAAAAAATACATCAAAACCGGCATGACCCAGCCGTTGAAGGCACACACCTTGTTTCCGCCTGATAAAAGACTACTAAACAATTTATTCAGGCGGCCAAAGAAGCGCTCCCTCAACGATTGTTTCATGTCGGCAACATTGATGCCTAATGCTTCCGACATACCCAAATACTTGTAGGTATCGGTTGAGGAGAGGGATCTAAGGTGTATGGAATCCGAGAGTTGGTTTCCCACGGATTCCATAATCCCATCTCGCTTTACATGCATGACTGCACATTTTTCTACACCAAATTCCACCCTGATAGCGCCACTGAACGTTTCTGTTACTTTCAGTAGCTCCATCAGTCGCAAATTGTTAGGAGCAAAGAATTTCAAGTCATCCATGTAAAGGAGGTGAGATATCACCTGACCACCTCTTCTCAACCAATAGCCTAGACCTGAATCCTCCAAAAGTGTGCTTAGAGGATTCAAGGCTAAGCAAAACCAAAGCGGGCTCAAACTATCGCCCTGGAATATTCCCCGTTCAATCCTGATCGGTTCATTAATCCCCCGGATCTGTCGACATCTGGATAGAGAAGGACCGTCCTCACCTGCCCCATACATGACATCAAGAAGGTGCGCAGAGTTACGTCTATTTTGTACAATTCCAGCACCCTAATGAGCCAAGTATGTGGCACCGAGTCATAGGCCTTCTTATAGTCTATCCAACATGTCGACAAATCCTTCCGGGTTTTACGAACCTGTTGGCTTATGGTCATGTCTATAAGGAGCAGCTTCTTAGTACCGCGGGACCCATTCTTACATCCATTCTGAAACACAGACATAATTGAGTTGCTATAAATATGTTGTGCAATTTTTGCTCTAAGAATGGATGTAAGCACTTTATAGACCGTCGGTAAATGTGTTATTGGTCTATAGTTTTTGGGTTACGTAGTACTACCCGATTTATGGAGCAGGTGGGTAACTCCTGTCGTGAAGAATAGTGGTAGTGGCCCAGTCTCAACAGATGACTGGAATTGTGAGGCTAAGCAGGCGTGCGACCTTTGTAGCCATTTAATCCAGAAATTGTGCAGTCCGTCCGGTCCTGGAGATTTCCAGTTAGGCAACGGACGGACTGCACGTGCCACATCCAGAGGACTAATGAGTATAGCCTCCATGTCTGTTATTAAATCACACGCCTGCTCAACAACACGCATCCAATCACCTTCAGTGTGACTGACGGGCACCGACCAAATGCTTCGCCAAAAAGCACTCATGGCATCCTTATCTGGCGGGTGCGCGTCAGTCACACTTTGAGTGGGAATGGGCCGCTCCCATGCTCTGTATACCGACCTTTCATCGCTCTGGAACATGCGGTTCTGAGTGTACCGATCCACTCTTCGCCTATACCGCGGATACGGTTTGCCCATGCATACACTTTCTGCATCAGGAAGTCGATGCGCTCTGTGACACAGGAAAAATATTCTCGAGGACTAATACTAGTTCCCGTCTCACAAAGCGCATCACCCTTGGGCGTGTATTGCCCTCCCTGAAGCAGATAAGCTTCCCGATGAGTACCCCGGCCTCATTAATACGACGCTCAATCCTGCACTGCCAGGCTGGCGCGGCAGGTTTCGGTCGTATAGCTCGGTCAGTGTTTGGACTATTACTATTATTATTTTCCTTTATTTTATGTAACATACATACATATACATACATAAACTCACGCCTTCTTCCCATGGGGGTAGGCAGAAACTACAGAATGCCACCTGCTACGATCCTTACATACTCCTTTTGCCTCGTTTACGTTCATACATCTGGTCATACACGCACGCCGGTTGCGAGTACTACGCACCTGTCCTTTTTTCCTTTTTATGTAACATACATATAAATTATATTTTTAAATATTATAATGAAAAAATTATATAAAAAAATTTAAAAATATAAAAAATAGTGGCCCATTGGCATCAGGAACAGGGTCCAAGCTGCCGGTGGTCTGGGCTCTAGAGAAAGGAACCTCCTCACTATGCGTGCCGTGTCCAGAAGTACTGCTTTCTGAATGAATCCCTTGACCCAGCCGTGCAATGAGAGCCTCCTGAGGTGTTGATCGAGGCTCTCCGCTATTAGGCCCCTAACGGAAATGATTATCGGTACAATGACTGCAGAGTCCACGTCCCACATGTCGACAACCTCGTGTGCTAAGTCAATAATAATAGTAGTAGTTAATAATAATACTTGATTTTTTTATCTTTCTCAGCTTTCACGAGATTCCATGAGGGACAGCGATATCAGCAATCATTGCACGGCGGTCTCGTTGATCTATCACCACAATATCAGGCTTATTGGCTACAAAAATCCTGTCAGTGATAATAGATCGATCCCAGTACAATGTGGCATGACCATTATCTATTATTATTATTATTAAACAAAATCAAAATGACAGAAATCAAAATGTCAAAGATCAAAATGTCAAAAAACAAAATGTCAAAAATCTAAAATATCATACATCAAAACTTTCAAAGGTCAAGATGTCACTAATTAACAAATATTTTTCAACCGATAGGAACTCAAATACACTGTAGTACGTTTTATCTATCAAAAAAATCCGTAATCTACTCTTAAATTATTTATTTTTATTTATTAAATTTTTGTTTATTTATGGGATCGTAGGCAAAAGGTTAAGGTAGGAGAGTATATTAGTAAGGAGGCTTATGTGACCTACGGCGTTCCGCAGGGTAGCGTACTGGGCCCCACTCTATTCTTAATATATATTAACCATCTCTGCAAAATGATGCTAAAAAATGGTCGCGTTTTCTCGTATGCAGATGACACTGCTATTGCTTTCTCTGGTGATACATGGGAATCCGTTTATCAATCTGCTGAAAAGGGTCTTTCCGAAATTGCTAACTGGTTGAACTCACATCTTCTTACACTCAATATTTCCAAAACAAAATATATGGCATTTACAATCTACAACAACACTCAACCTGGACCTGACGTAACTCTCAAAATACACAGTTGTCATAATACATCTAGCACAAACTGTTCTTGTAAAGATATTGAAAAAGTGACTCATATAAAATACCTAGGTATAATCGTTGATCAGCGGTTATCCTGGCATACTCATACAGATATGGTCATGGCCCGTATGAGAAAACTTATCTGGGTATTTAAGAACTTAAGACATGTGACCACTAAAAAATGTTAAATGAAATCTATGTCTCTCTGGCTCAACCAATTCTTAGCTACTGTATACCCGTGTGGGGCGGTGCAACAAAAACTAAGTTTCTTGAGCTAGAGCGAGCACAGAGATCTCTTATCAAGGTCATGTATACCAAACCGTACAGATTCCCAACCAATGAATTATACTCCCTTAGCGGTATTCTCACAGTCAGAAAGTTATACGTGCTACTTGCTGTCTTAAAATTACACAAAGTCCTGCCATATGACCCTCACCATCAGGAAAGAAGACGAAAATACAGTGTTGCACCAGTAAAATTCGTTAAAACTACATATGCCAAAAGACAATTCAATAAAAGTTCCGCTGTCCTTTATAATAAAATCAATAAAATAATTAACATAAATCCAATGACTACGAAAGACTGCAAAAACGCAATAGTTCAATGGCTAAAACTGAAGACCTATGATGACATTGATGATGATATTGAATGATTGCTGCAAGCATCGTCAATATGAGTTGAAAGGACACACACACTCATACATACACACACACACACACTCAAATGGACACACACGAACGCACGCACACACACACATACTATTTTAGAATATATCTCTAAGTTTTTATTTTTCTTTTTATTTAGTTATAGTTCAAGTCTTGTCTTGTTTAATTTGGGATTTTACTTGTTTTACTTTTTTTTTTATTTGTTGTTTAAATTCTATTTTCATCGTGTACACCACTTTTACCAATTAATTATTTTGTCATTGGAGAGCGGGATCTCCTAGCACAGGTATATCTTTTACTTAAAAGGAGGTCCCTATGTAAGATTTACTGTAAAAGTTGTACAAGTTTCTGAAATAAACCTTTTTATTTATTTATTTTTATTTTATTTATTAAAAGATTTCCAGCAACTCGGTAATTTATTGTAAATAGCCAACTATGCCATGCAAGAAACGCTCTTACGCATTAAAGTGGTTCGACATGATACTTGACATAATTTGCTGTTGTCACGCCTATTCCTTGGGAATACAACAGCCAGGAGCTCAAAACGAGATGGATTTTGCTTGAAAATTGCTACTTCAAAAATATAGATACAGGGAAGTGTCAAGATTATAAGTAACTTACATAAAATAAGGCGCGCAAGTCTGTCGATTTAAGTTATAACAATGATCAGATACATCTTTTCTGGGCCTTAAAAGCTATATCTCGATCAGTTGAGTTCCCCCAGAAAATGATACCGTAGCGTGAGTGCGATTCAACTATTCCGTAGTAAGCCGTAAGAAGTGTTTTGACATTTACAATGGAGAATAATCTACATATATAACATGTATGCGGATGAACTCAATTTTTTACACAAACTGTCTATATGTGCTTTCCAATTTAACTTGCAATCTTGTATTTGCATCCCTAAAAATTTGGTATCCTTGCTTCCTCAATTTTGTCATTTTTGTAATGGATGTTGAGATTAGTTCCGCCGGGAGTACGTTGTCTAAAGTCCATTATTTTTGTTTTACCTAAATTAATATTTTCATCTAGCCATTTAATTAGTGCGTCAAGAGAATTATTTAAGTATGTCATTTTCATATGAGTATTTCCCCTCGAATTAAAAAGAGCTGTGGTACATCCGATACATAAGGTGGGAGACAGAGGCAGCGTCAGCAATTATAGGCCAATTGCGATCCTAACTACTCTGTTGCGTCGTTAGCTAGATTTCATATACTTAAGTAGCTACGTAAGAATCCTCGAGTTAGTCGCTAATAAACATAATTGAAGACAGACGCATTTGTGATTTTCTAACAACTTTCCCGTACATACAAAAGTGAACCTAAACTACATCAACATATGGTCGATATCTCGCCGGATCATTTACCAGTACCTGAGCGCACGTGTCGAGCGGCCGGCTCGCGAGAACAAAAGGACCGCATTCCTAAGCGATAAGGATTTGTTATGATGACTACTGCGAAAGAATTATTAAATATATTGGAAGATACTGCTTCATTACTGCAAAAAACTCAAGCTAATCTCAAGAAATGCTCAAAATCACGGTTAACCAAAGGATACATTGAAACCCTTATAAAGGCGATAGAAGATTATTGGTCTACTTTCAAAAACCATATTTTTCTAATGAGGAGTTTTATATTTATGAAGATTTATATCTTATTTTGTTGGCTGATTTACGTGATATGTTGAATGAACAGAATACAACAGCGCCAACGACGTCATCGCAAAATAATAATAGTATCGCGACGATTCCTGATCAACAAAATGCGCTCGTAAGGGTGCCTAGAATACAGGTACCATCTTTTTGTGGAAAATATGAAGAATGGCCTACGTTTCAAGATTTGTTTACATCGTTAGTGCATACAAACACAAGTATTAGTGACGTACAAAAGTTACATTATTTGAAGTGTAGTGTTACTGGAGAAGCAGAGACCTTATTTAAACATATCCAGGTAACACAGAAAAATTATGAACAAGCTCTGGACATTTTAAAAAACAGATATGGAAACAAACGTTTGATTAAGAACACAGTGTTAAAACAGTTAGTCTATCAAAAGAAAATGAGTTCTCAATCACCTAATCTAATTAAAAGTTTATTGGACACCACAACAGACTGTTTAAATAACCTTCAAAATTTAAATATTTGCTTATGGATCCTATAATTATTTTTCTGGTAGTTCAGAAATTGGACCCTGAGTCACACAAAGATTGGGAACAAAACGCATATAAAGAAGATGTCGATGACTTACCCAAATGGAGTGATCTGAAAAGGTTTCTTCAGTACACATACCGAACATTGGAGCTTGTCACACCAGGAACATAAAATAAAGCAACAAAAGAACGTGCTGTTCATACCGCAAGTACGTCATCGCCACCGTCAGGAAAAACAAGTGTTCTATGCAATGAAAATCACACATTATGCCACTGTAAATAATTCACAAAACTGAACGAGTTTATTATGCAAACACGAACAACCTGTGCTACAACTGTTTAGTAACAGAACATTCATCAAGAAAATGTAGACTACCAGTGTCCTGTCGTATATGCAAAAGGCGTCACCATAGCCTTCTACATCTCAACAAAGAACCTGAGACTTCAGTACAAGAGACCTCCACGCAACCGAAGACTACTCAAAACAATGTAGAAGAACAAAAAGAGTTACTGTCAATACAACGGTCGCCTCACACCACAGTACTAGACAAGGCATAGCACTATTAGCAACAGCAACAGTGAAAGTACGAAACGAACAAAACCACACTGTTGTACTACGCGCATTAGTGGACCAAGGTTCGCAGATAGTACTTATCAGTGAGAAAGCAACTCAAATGCTCAATCTGACCAAGCGATCCACGAGAGGAAGTATCATTGGAGTGGGTTCAACAAAGACAAACGTAAACCACGTGGTACAACTGCAAATCGGTTTCCGCTGGAACACAGACTTCAGGATAGATGTCGAAGCATTTGTCATGTCTAAGCAACTTACCACTAAACTCCCTCCTAAAACAATTACTGCTGATAACTGGCCATATCTAGAAGGACTCAACCTGGCTGAATTGAACTACGATACACCAGGCCCTATAGATTTACTTCTAGGTGTCAAACAATACTCTCAAATCGTACAAGAAAAGCTTATCAAGGGTCCACCGGGTTCACCATGTGCACAGAAAATATATCATGGATTCTCTTCGGTGAAATAAATACAAGATCACAAGACGATTATGCTCTTGTTCTTCATCACCAAGTAGATATGGATATGATGCTTAAATCTCTGTGGGAAATAGACAGAGAAAACAAAAGAAACTTAACAAAACAAGAAAAATTGTGTGAAACAGTTTATGAAGAAACACACCTACAAACAGAGGAGGGAAGATACATGGTAAAGTTATCTTTAAAAACATCAAAGCCAACATGTCTCAAAGGAAACACAAAATAAATAGCAAAAAAACGACTGCTACAATTGGAAAGAAAATTTAGAAGAACACCCAACCTGAAAGAAAATTATAAGAAAGTAATGAAAGAATACTTAAATTTAAACTATATGGAAGCCATCCCTGAAAAATAAATCATAAATGAAAAGGTTGTATACTTACCTCACCATGCCGTCATCCGAGAAGATAACGAAACATCGAAAACTCGTGTGGTCTTTGACGCATCGGCGAAGGGTTCAAACCAAATCTCACTAAACGATGAGTTGATGGTTGGTCCTCAGCTTCAGGAAGATCTAAGAAATATTATCATGAGATGGACAACGAAACGTGTTTGTTACGCCAGCGATATAACAAAAATGTACCTGCAAATATGTGTTTACCCAAAAGACGCCAATAAGTATCAGCGTATTCTGTGGCGAGAAGAGGAACATGACAGCATTAAGGAATATCGCTTTCTTCGAGTTACATTCGGCACAGCATCAGCACCATATCTCGCGGTGAAAACACTCCATCAAATAGCTGATGATGAAGGACAAAATTACCCTATTGCAGTAAAAAACATCAAAGAGAATTTCCTCGTTGACGATCTGTTATCAGGTGAAGATACAACAGATCAAGCCATAACATCTCCAAAAGAAGTATCTCACATATTGAAGAAGGGCGGATTCACACTATCCAAGTGGTCATCTAATTGTCCGCAATTTATGAAATCACAACACAAACAAACGAAGTTCTATTGCACACCCAGATATAAACAAAATGGATGGCACTGTAAAAGCACTAGGTTTGATTTGGAATTTGGGAACAGACCAATTCCAATACCAATTGAAACTACCAACAACTTCTGTCAACATTACAAAAAGAACAATCTTGTCCGACGTTTAAAACCTATTCGATCCTTTGGGATGGATTGCCCCAAGTGTAGTGATGGCTAAGATGTTTATACAAAGGTTGCGGCTAGAAAAGCTCGATTGGGATAATATAATAAGCCCTGAACTACAAAAGGAATGGATGAATATTCGTGAAGAATTCAGAAATGTAAACAACATTTACATTGATCGATGGCTTGGAACCTATAGCGTCACAATAAACGCTATACAAATTCATGGCTTTAGTGATGCGTCCATGAAAGCTTATGCAGCCGTTGCATACATTAGAGTCGAATCTCAAGATGGCCGTATTACAACAAAACTAATAGCAGCGAGGACAAGACTTGCACCACTAAAAACTGTATCGTTACCACGTTTGGAGCTTTCCGGATCTCTACTTCTTTCGCGATTGTTGAGCCAAATAGGAAAGGCTATGAGAATATCAACAGCACAAATGTTTACGTGGACCGATTCTACAATCGTTATTGCATGGCTATCCGGTGAACCACATAGATGGCAAATATTTGTAGCCAATCGAGTCGCAGAAATCACTGAAAATCTCAATAACAACCAATGGTACCACGATGCATCAGAAGATAATCCTGCAGACATTGCGTCGAGAGGCATGTTACTTGCCGAACTGAAACAATCAGAATTATGGTGGAACGGTCCGAAATGGTTATCTGAAAGGAAAATAATATTAAATCAGCCTGATGCAATCGTCACTGACCTGGAACAGAAAAGGGATGAAAAACAAATAAATATTAAAATTCAAGATGAAGAAGAACATAATTTCACAGCAAATTTTAAGCAATTTGATAACCTACAAGAATTATTAAAGGTGGATAACATACTGTCGAAGATTTGTTAATTACATAAGAGAATTGAATACTTCCGAAAATTGCAGAAGTTTAACAACAGAAGAATTACATACATCATTAGTCAAATGCATTAAGCTAATACAAGAGGAAGAATTCACAGATGAAATTAACATTTGAAAAATAGTAATATTAAATCACTTACCCCATACTTAGACCAAGATGGTATCCTCAGGGTGGGCGGTCGTCTTCGACATGCAAGGTTAAACGAGAATAGCAAACATCCTATAATATTAGGACATAACAACAATTTAATTCCTTTAATCATAGCAGATGCTCATGCTCAAACACTACACGGTGGTGTTCAGTTAATGTTGTGCGTCTTACGCTCTAAATATTGGATCATTCGAGCTAAGGGATTAATAAATAACTTCAACCGTAAATGTTTGGTGTGTGCAAAGCAAAGAGCTAGTACACGAACTCAGATCATGGGAGATCTGCCAAAGGAAAGAGTAACCCCTACTAGAGCCTTTCTAAACAGCGGCGTGGATTATGCCGGTCCATTCCAAATATTAATGTCAAGGGGAAGAGGCATGAAAACTCAAAAGGCGTACATTGCTTTATTTGTTTGTATGTCTACAAAGGCAATACACCTCGAACTGGTAGGAGACCTTACATCAGAAGGATTTATAGCTGCATACAAACGCTTTTTATCAAGAAGGGGTAAATGCAGCCACATGTGGAGCGACCAAGGCAGAAACTTTGTTGGTGCAGAAAAGGATTTAGCCGCAGCATGGCAAGAAGCTAACTTGAATTTTGAGAAAGACATTGCACACAAGTTGGCTTTAGAAGGTACACAGTGGCATTTTATACCAGCTTACAGTCCTAACTTTGGAGGCCTCTGGGAGGCTGGTGTAAAGTCCCTGAAGATTCATCTGAAATGCGTATTGACAACAAATCTCACTTTCGAAGAAATGACAACAATACTGTGCCAAATCGAAGCGTGTCTTAATTCGAGACCGCTATGTCCTATTGATAACTCAGATGCAGATTCTATAGAACGCCTCACGCCTGGTCATTTCTTGATACATGAAGCCCCAATCGTCGTGCCCTCACCAGATTTTAAAGACACCAAGATTCATAACCTAACACGATGGCAATACACTCAAAAGCTCGTAGGCGACATCTGGCGACAATGGCAAGACGAATACTTAAAAAGTCTACAACAGCGTCCTATCTGGAATAAAAGGAAACAAGAATTCACTGTTGGTGACATACATAGTTCTGATCAAAACTGATGGATTATCGGCAGGAAAATGGTTACTAGGCCGAATTGTTGAAAAGCACCCCGGTCATGATGGACTCACACGAGTGTATAGCGTCAAATCAGGCAATAGCATTGTGAAGAGATCTGTCACGAAACTATGTCCTCTACCTGTTGACACTAACTGATTGTTGACTATCATTGTATAAACTTTATCAAATATCATTTCAATTTTGCATGCAAGCATTAGTATGTATTGTATAATAATTTAACTGAATTGAAAATGAATAAAAAAGAAAATGAATAAAGAGAGCACATTAGTGATGAACTTCCAGTTGAATTTGGGGTGCCACAGGGCAGTAAATTAGACCCCACTCTTTTTCTCTGCTATATAAATGAGCTCTCTTCCCTTAAGATAAAAAATTGCCGCATATCCGCATATGCAGACGATACTGCCCTAACCTATTTCGCCGACTCGTGGAATGAGTAACTGGCTGTCCTGTAACTACCTCACTTTAAATGAAGATAAAACCAAATACATTTTATACTGTATTCGCAATCAAATTGGACTTGCGAACCGCACTACTTACAATATCCTGGCACATAAATGTAATTTCCCTCCAACTCCAAACTGTAATTGTCCTAATATAAATCCTACAGAAAGTCTTAAATATCTTGGAGTTGAAATAGCCGAAAATTAAATTTTGAAAACCACATTGGCTTTCTATTTAAAAGAATACGGAAGCTGACCTACATTTTTATAGGACTCCGTGACGTAGCAGACAAACAAACGATGAAGATGGTATATGAGGCTCTAGTGCAATCTATCATTGGCTATTGCATTACCACATGGGAAGGGGCATATAAAACAAAACTGATAACAGTAGAAAGAGCCCATAGGATGATACTAAAGGTTAGTTTATCCAAGCCTCGTCTTTTCAGCACAATAACTCTTTACGAGGAAGCTCAGGTGCTAACTGTACGCCAGATGTACATATAGCTTACTGCACTTCTCCAAAACTCAAACCTATCCGAAGAAAGGAGAAAACACATAGGTCCAGGAGAAACTTCGCAGTATGTGGGACGACTGCTGTTGGTACGTCCTTCGCGCAAAGATTCTTCCCTTTCCGTGGAGCTGAATTCTATAACAAACTAAATAAAATTATAAATATAGCAAATTGTACTAAGGTTGAGTGTAAATCTAAAATTATCAAATGGTTGTTAAAGTTAAACTATACGGAAACAGAAAAATTACTTGAGGTAGCCAAGTAGGCAGGCTAGGTGGTACGTACTTGCGTACTTATAATTGTTAGGTAAGATTAAATATTCATCAAATACTTATTATGCAATAAATGTATACATACTTATATTTTATACACACACACACACACACACACACACACACATACAAATACACACCATCATCAGGCTCGCACTATTTTCACGTTGACAACCACTATTTATGATGTGATGGGGGCTTGGAGTTCTAAAATACAGACCTAGGCCTGAGTTTAGACTCCAGATTTCCCACAAATTACAAGTTTCTGCCAAACTACCTGTCAACCTATACATATATAACGATGTAATTTATGGAGATGAATAAACGTTTTTTTTATTATATGTATGTATTTGTACTTTTACATGGGACTGTTACAGTGTTATCGTCTGCAAATATAGTTATAGGATATTCAAGGGACATGGGCATATCATTAACCTAAGTTATAAATAAAAACGGGTCTATCACGGTTCCTTGTGGTACACCGTATGAGATTTTACGTTCTCGAGACCTTATAATGTCTTCGTGTTTGGTAACTATGTTAATGTTGCTAACTTCGTTTATTTGTGTTTTGTTTTCCAGATAAGATGTTATAAGTTCGAGCACGTTACCCCTAATGCCATAGCCTTCTAATTTATTAAGTAATATAATATAATGGACATAATCGAACGCCTGGGTCATATCGTAAAATATAGCGCTTAAGGGGGATCGTTTATCCATGCTACTCATAAAAAATTCATAAACTGCCATATTGATGGTTCTGTGCTGTCTGAATCCTTTTTGTTCTTCGCAAAGTATATTATATTTTTTTAATTTAATTATATAATTCCCTGCAAATGTATTTATCAAATATCTTCGAAAAAATCGGTATGAGCGAAATAGGTCTATAATATTCCATCAACTCCTTATCTTCTTTCTTAAATAAGGGTTTTAATATAGATGTTTTTAAAGCATCTGGATTTTTACCCGTACAAATAATAAGGTTCAGTATGTGGCTTAAATGTTCGCATATCGCGGTTGAGAAAGTCTTTGGCATCTTTGTTCCATCAAAACCAACACTGTTAGTATTTTTTTGCGACATTATTTTATTCAAATCGTGTGGTGTGCTGGGTGCCATAAACATTTAGTTAAGTTTCATGGACGAGATGCATGTTTTCGGCTTACAGTCAACCTCTATTTTCGGACGGAACTACTGAATCTTGCGCACCCCATTTTAAATCTTTAAAATTACTAACATTACCAGCTATGTACATCTACGAAACTGCTTTGTTTGTTAAAATGAATTTACAACTTTTTACAAAAAATTCTGATGTAAAAAAAACTCCAATGCGCTCTCAGTACATAAATCAATTGTGCGTTATAAATTGCAGAACCGCTTTGATGAAAAAAAGTTTCTTTGGAATGGCTTCGAAAATTTACAACAAAATACCTGATAGTATTAAAAACATGCCATTAACAAAATTTAAGAAAGTTCTTGCCGCTCAATTAAGAGAAAAATGTTATTATACTGTTCAAGATTTTATAAATGATAATTTTTAATTTAATTTGTTTGTTTAATTTTAGTCTTGTTGTTTATTGATTGTTTTATTTAGCTTTTAAGTATTTTTGTTTTATTTTGATTTTAAAATTTGTATGCCTACACGGCAAAACATAGCGCTCAAATATGTTAAATTAACACCAATATGTAAATACCTATGTTTAACAAATAAAGATTCTGATTCTGATTCTGACGTATTTTGTCAACGAAAAAGTCATTAAAAGCACTAGCGATATCATAAGCTTCATAGGTTCTTCATATGAAAATGACTCGTACATCTGATCATATTTCTATGATACGAAGCTCTAACTATATTATACACACACTACACCTTATTTGGGTTGTTGTTCTCAACTTCTCGACGAAAATTCAAGTCAGCGAGGAGACGTTTTCAATTGCTCCCGATAGATGTCGTAGTACGTCGCATCGAATTGAAGATGAAAGTTACAACCCTGAGAAAAATATTCCTTTGCTCTTTAACTATTAACTACATAACTGTAGTTTGGCATGATTTTAAATAATTTATGTATAGATAGATGTAGAGCAGTATAACTGCGTTTATTCACGAACATGACGGGAGCTAAATGAACCAACATATGATCCATCCATTTCTTGTTTAGATTAGAAGTTACCACAAATTCCCCAGCAACGATATACTCGTATACTCATGGGCGGTACCTAGTTATGGATACAGCTCACCCGTCTGCTTTAGATTAAGCTAAGTGCATAATATATATGGCTCCATTCTAGCAACTAGATATCATTTGCAAGCTCAGCGGTCTGTACCCACCGGATGAGCCATGTACGCATATAAATAAAACTCAGACTTGACCATACCAACGAAGAAGAACATGAAAAGATTTACAGACTTTGCAAGGAATTCAAAGACATATTTTACTAGGGTTCCTTCTATCTGGCAGAATCTTGATGCTCCGAAATTTATTTGGCATAACACACTTGGCATAATCTTCTTAAAACGATTGTTGAATGAATGAATGGCATAAAAAAATATTAATATAATGATTGTTTGGCCGAATGTTTATATATCCGAATTTACAATGGCATACTTTTAAGATGGTAGAATTTTATTTGGAATAATTTTATTAGGCATATTGCCATTTCTATAAAATATCATTTTAAATCTTAAATTAAACTAAAATATTGTCTTAAAAAGTCAATATGTACGAACCGCTGTAAAACCGACTCCATGTAGTCTTGTCTGTCCCCTAGAGTGTAATTTAAAATCGCGTGGGACCGCCGGACCCCGCAGCGCCGGAGCCGTGACAGAAACCATGCCTGCTGCATGTTGCATGCTCGCTTGCATGCTTGCTGCATGCTTGCTGCATGCATGGTGTATGCATGCAGCAAGTTGATTGCATGTTTGTGTAAACTTTCTACGGTATGATGGTTCTGCTTTTTAACTATTAGAAATATGAAATTTATGCCAAAAGATGATTCTGACTTACAAAATTATGAGTTTTGAATTATGATAAATGAGTTTATGCCAAACGATTTTCTGCGAAATGAAATTTATGCTATCCGCTGTTATGGAAAATAATATTATGACATAAAAATTTCTGCTATAAAGGGTAGAACCATTTTACTGTGACCAAATTCCTTTGACGTTTACGAATTCGGTAAAACGTCACATAAGGACCAAAAACGAAGACCCTATATATGTGAAACCGTATAAGCAGGCTCCGCTTGTTCAAAACGAAATCAACTGACAAGTTGACCAATTAATAAAAGACATTGTAATACAAGTCCCATTCCCCTTGGAATGCTCCTGTTTACCTGGTGCCTAAGAAGATGGACGCATCTGGTGAAATTAAAGTCAAGTCAAATAATTTATTTCAATTAGGCACAAAAAAAGACTCTTTTGAACGTCAAAATTTACAAAAATAAAAATAACTGATTCTAGTCGCCCTGATTAAATACAGGATGGTGATTGAATTTAGAAGACTTAAAGAAGAAAGAAAAGAAAGAAAATACGTTTATTTGCGGTAAAATATAACGCAAGCAAAGAAAAAAAACAAATAAACACGAAAATAACAAATTGGAGGAAAATATGCATCACATCCACGGGTAAACGGCCATCGCTCAGCATAATGCTGGGACCCTATGCGAGACAAAGCCCCAGCGCTGGTTTTCAGCGTAACGAAATTACTATCGATGAGAAATACCCCTTACCGAACATTCATGATCTTTTTGATAAGTTAGGAAAGAGCACTTACTATGCTTGATTTAGCAAGTGGATATCATCAGATTAGTTAGACGAGAAGGACAGACAGAAGACAGCTTTTTCCACTCAGAATGGACATTTTGAGTTTCTCAGAATACCGTTTGGGGCTAAAAACCGCCCCAGCCACATTTCAGAGGACATTGGATGCCGTTTTACGTGGATTACAAGGACTACACGACTACTGTATGGTATACTTAGATGACATTATAGCTTATGGAAATAGCCTTGTTAACATGACTTTAAACAGAATTAGGTCCACTAACATGAAAATTCAACTAGACAAATCAGAGTTTCTACGCAAAGAAGGACTAAAACCTAATGACGAAAAAATTACGGCTGTACTGAGATTAAAAGTTTTCTTAGACTGGTAGGATACTACCGACGTTTTTTTTTGTATTGTGGGTGCATTTACAAACATTTAAACTCACATAAACAAATAGCCAGACCCGGAACAACTACTGGACCTATACCGGAATGTGTGGGAATCGAACCCGCGACACGCAGTGCAGCAGTCAATCGCTTAACCATTGCGCCAACCGTGCCGTTTCATCAAAGACTGCAAAAACTTATTTGAAAAAGCGTAACAAAATTATAATAGACTAGAAATACACTGGCGCATTTAACAAATGCAAAGAACTTTTGACACACACACGCTCCTCTCTTACAATACCTTGACTACGACAATCCTTTCATACTTATGACTGATGTGTCAAACGTAGCTCTGGGTTCAGTTTTGTCACAAGGACAAATTTGCACTGGCAAACCTATTGCTTACGCTAGTCGCGCTCTTAGCGATACCGAATCACAATCGGACGCGAATTGCTTGTTATAATTTGGGCGTAAAACATTTCAGACCATATAAATATAGTCTGACTACTGACCACCGTGCTTTAGTATCTCTGAAAGACGCAAGTAGTAAACGTACACGTTGGGGACTCCGTTTGCAAGACAAAGAGACTGAGTTGATTTACAAAAATAGCAAACAAAATACCAATGCAGACGCTTTTTCACGAATTAAAATTTATGCTTTAGACTCTAACGACGTTAATGAATCACTTGCAATTAACATTGATGAAACAGATACGAAATACCAAGATATACAAAAACAGAAATACAATAAAGTCCTCGACTAAAAATAAAACAGACATTAGCAATTCATCAACTATAACAATATCAGACACAAGTCGAACAGCAACTGCTAGTTCTATAGAGTTAACCGACGAAAACATTAATGAATACCCTGTTCCATTCGAAGCTATTAAATCAGATACAATTCATTCAGCTTTAAACGAGTCCACTGGAATGCTAATTTTACTCGAAGCTACAGACACTAAGCCAAATCAAATTTTAGTGTTCTCATAGCTCAAAAATGAAATGCAAGTGAAGGATATCTCACGTGAAAAACAAAGTATTAGAAGTGTTCTTACCAACAGATAACCCAGAATTGATATTTTTTTTTTTAAACAAAACGTTAAAGCAAAATTAAAGTATTTCATTTATTTTGAAGAAAATTAACATCGAAAGTTATTCGGTAATATAATAATTCAGCTTTTTGTGCATTCATAAAAAATAACTATTTAATTATTTTTTATGAATGCACAGAGCGATTAATTTATGTAAAAGATGAAGAAGAACTTTATCTTTTTAAAAGCTATCTGACAAATAGACTGCAAATGGTGAACATTGATGACCATTTCAACGACGAGCTCCCGATATCTTATGGTGTGCCGCAGGGTAGTATACTCGATCCTACGCTGTTTCTCATCTTTTTAAATGACCTCTGCATTCTTAACATCACAAATGCAAAAAAAATGTCGTTTGCTGATGATACAGCTCTTACCTTTTTCGCAAACTCGTGGTCTGAACTTCAGATTATTGCACAAAATAGTTTTAATTCTGCCTTAAACTGGCTTCGATCCCATGCTCTAACACTTAACACATCCAAATTGATGAAGTTTTCTATCTCACCTACCTCACAACCTGATATCCCTATCACTTTAAAGGCTAACTCCTGTAGCGGAATACATTCACACACATGTCAATATTCACTCATTGATACAGTTGATAATATTAAGTACCTAGGTATAACTTTAGAGATTGACCTGAATTATAAAACTCATATTAACTTGGTAAGAAACAGAATACTAATTTATATTTTTAAAACTCTTCGACACGTCGTCGCTAAGTAGTCTGTTATTCGCAATGTGTACTATGTGCCTTATGTCAAGCTATTCTTACTTATTGTATTAGCTTATACACCCATACACACACTCACACGCACAAGCGATCACTCGTCTCAGTACATCTATACTCCTCCTTATAATTTGTTTTATTTAATTTTAATAGCAGCGTTTTACCTTCAAACAAAACGCTTGTTGAGTCCGGAGACTCATTCGGGGTCATATAAACATAATTTGAGTTTAGCATCTTCCGTTATCGTGTCATATTTATATAGGTATTAAGAAACTATCTCCTTTTTGACAACACGATGATGACGTATTTCCGCCCGCGTTCACCAGGTTCATTGTGGCCTCAAAACCTTAAAACTTGAGAAACCAATTAAACCAGGCAGTCTTTAAAATTATGACCCCGAATGAGTCTCCGGACACAACAAGCGTTTTGTTTAAAGGTAAAACGCTGCTATTATGTCCTTCGGCCTCATTCGGGGTCATATAAACATAATTTTAGGCTTTGTTTGTTATCGCCTGGTGAACGGGACGCCAATGTGTTGTAAAATAAATAAGTAAAATTAGATCAAGAAATTATTAAAACAATAAGCACAAAATAAACACCAATTTTACGATTTGTATTGGAACAAATTAATAATACTTTTATATGTTAAGATAAATTACAAAAAATAGTAGGTACCTAACAATTCAATACAGAGATAACAGAACATTTTATACGTACCTTGAATATTCAACATGTAATATCTTCGTTTATACTTACCATAATCATGTAAAAATTATTATTATTCGTCGATACAACATATTATTCTCATAATTCAAATCAACATCATCAATCAGCATCACAAAATAATTGAATTCTATTTAATCAGAGGTATTTTATTAATTGGCTGAAACAGACGAACCAATGAGCTTCCCAGCACTGGAATCACTTCCTTCCTGTAATGTTTTTTTAAAGTATTACTGGATCTCCAATTAGCTCGTGCTAATATCTCATCAAGAGGTTCGTTATCCAACCAATTTCGTGAAGAACGAAAACTACCTGGAGTAGCCTCTATTCCTGCTTCCTTCAAAATCAATTTAACCCAACCTGCCAAAATAGTTCTAGTAGCAGGCTTAGCTTTTCCACATACAGTGATAAATAATCTGTCGCTAGAACAAAGCAAACGACGCGGTATTCCAATTTCTATAAGTTTTTTAAGCCTAAGTACCGGGTCAAGCGCCGCATTTTCAAGATTCTCTAACAACTTCCAACCTGACTGTACGTGAGTTTCAGAATCAGTTTTCGAACCAAAATGCGGCCAAGACATAATGCTATTCTCACCCACTATACACCTGTCTGGCGTGACACTAAGTAATGTTAAATCATGTACCCTGAACATAACAACAGTAAAACTCTTCAAATTTCGAATGGGCTGTGATTTTGAAGAGGTCTATTGCTCAACCAACCTTCTAACGACTGAGGATCCCAAACAAGGGGTGGACACTTTAAAGGCTGTTGCAACGCTATAGCTTGAATCATTTGTTTAACCAAAATGTTTGAACTTAAACGGGCCTCACTCTTTGTATTACATAAAGTGGACACAACCGATTTATGAATTAAAATAGTACGATAGGATAAATTTTCTTTTAGGTGCAAATCCGCTAAATATCGAGCCAAATCACTACCTGAAGGGTCTGAGAAATTTATACCAAACGTGGAACACAAATTCAACCATCTCTGCCATGCTGGCTTATACTCGTAAGTATTTAAAGTCAACGACCTCCAACCTTCTTTCAGTAGACACTTTTGTTCTTCAGATCAGTCACCTAAGGATTCAGACCACCCCCAGATCTCCATACTTCAAAGACCAGCTCCTTCACTCGAGGTGGGAGCTGCTCGGTCCTCGTATCTTCTAGCACTTTCGATAACCTGTGAATCGTGAACGGAGGCGCAAGCGCTCTGGTCTTCAAGTCTGCTCTCCAGAATGCTCGGATCCACCTCGGTGAAACTATCAGGAATACACCTCGAGTCTGATTTAGATGCATCAGGACCCGGGGTATCAAACTCGGAGGAGGAAAGACCCAAGCCAGACGGAAATCCCATTTCTCGCCGATCTCTTTGATCTAGAGTTACATATTAAGGTACTACGTGGGCTGTGCTGTAGGCAAAAAGATCTGTCTGGGGAACACCCCACTTTGCAAAAACAATACTGGTGAATTCGGGGAGTAGATGCCATTCTTTTAACATCGAGTGACGCGACAGACCGTCTGCGACGTTGTTGTACTTGCCTGGAATGTGATGGGGGATTATATGAATGTCGTACTTTTGAAGTATGTGAAAAATTTGATATATTAACTCCATCAAGATCCGCGACTTGTTTCCCCCCTCCTTCCGCAAGTACGCTACAAACGGCAGCTTTTTACAGCTGTAGTGGCAGTCATGCCATTTAGTTTAAATAGGTTTTTAATTGGTTTTTTTTATATAGATTCTCTTTTATATTTTGTGAATGTGAGAACGTTGTAGGCATAACCGACTTTAGATCTGTCGATCGTTTTCTATCTTGCTAAGTACCTGGTACTTGTTGATAGGCCTACAGTGTCCTCTCATACCTATAAACACTGTAACTCGAAAAGATTGTAAATACCATTTATTTTTAAAAGAGTAACCGTGGAGTTTCTTGCCGGCTCTTCTCCATAGGAAACGACCAATTGGAACCGTGCACCTAGCTTCTGACGTTTCATAAGTGCCCTTGTAGGTTTATGTGAAATAAAATATTTTGAATTGAATTGAATTGAACGCCTTGTTGTCGCACTGCAGAAGCAGAGATGTGTGGCTCAGAGATGGAACGAATTCTATCAAACATTTTGGAATAGTTAACATCTCTTTGTGGTTCGAATGAAGCCGCTCTTCTTCTTTTGTCCACTTGCCCTATAGGTGAAGACCATTTGACTCCGCCCCCCAACCTGTATCTGCTGCGTCTGTTGTCAATTTTTTTTACTACTGGTGGATGAAGCCTGGATTTCTCTACACAATGAACCTTCGGCCAATTTAATTCTGCTAGCACCTCCGCAGGCAAGGGATAAGTCGACTGACATGGCATTTTTAGGACCAGGTTGCAATAAGCCAGTAGGTGCCGTAAATTCAAACGGCCCATTGGAACTACCAGACGAGCAAAATTCAGAACGCCTATGATACTCTGTATTTCTCGAAGAGACGCCTTCTGCCACCGAAGCAATTTTGACAAAACTACTAAAAAAAATGGTTTTGCCACGGATTCCACATCAAGCCCAAATACTCTATTATCTTCCGAGGGATAAGAATCTATGTCTCTCTGTTCACCTGCCAACCCAGCTGACTGAGAGTTTGAAGAACAATGTTGATGTGTTTTATAAGTGTTATTTTGTCCTGTGCTACTAGGAGATAGTCGTCGAGAAAATCTATAGAAAAATATCGACAACTAGTTCCGCAGAAACATACTAAAAGAGGAATTATAAATCCGTTGGGTTCTATTATAAAATTAATAACTGGTAACCTAGATCACAATGACGCCGTTAGGTACGAATAACTTATTTCCAAGTTAAATCATAATCAAATAATCACTTCAAAAAAATTAGCAATAGTCTCCATGATGTTTGATAGTTTCACAGCTTCATAGCTTTCACAATCGCCTAACAATGAAATGAAATGAATGAACAAAGATTGAACTGCTTTTGAAAGACTTATCCGCTAAGCAAAACAATTGGATTTTCTTAACTTATTTTACGGGATTATTTTCTGTATTCACGAGTAGTTTTCCTACTGTCTTTGCTAGGCTAAGTGAAATCGAAATGGCATTAGCGTTAAGAATAAGAATAAGAATCATTTATTTGCAGAAAATACACGTGTTACCAGTTGTAAAATTTGGTGGTTTAATGTACAGTCCATACGAGTATTTTGCGTTTTTAAGGCATGCAAATTAATTTTACATTAATTAGGTACCTACTTATTTTGGTTCCCTATCCATTTGCATATAATTTTAAGACCTAATATAACTTGGTTTACTTTTGTTTCTCCTAATTAAATCTTCGCATAAAATTATTTACGCATAACAGCTTACACATATTTTTTTAAGCATAATTTCTCTAATCATAATAATGATTAAGCATAACATTCTAAAGCATAAATTCATTTTCACCACTCCCGCACGAAAGAAGTGTCTTTCGTCTACGAAAACAGTGAGGAAAGTTGGTTTTTCCTCACTGCTTGAACAGTGAGGAAAGTTGGTTTTTCCTCACTGTTTGAACAGTGAGGAAAGTAATGATCCCGTTCAGAAACTAACCTTGCCTGATTTTTTATGTTAAGTTTTAAAGATATTTTAAAATATAAAGAATTATTTTGATTTGCTTTGTGTCTATTTAATTTATTTAGCTATGATGACTGAATACTTTCTTGCTGGGAGTGGTGAAAAGTTTTGTATGCAACATGTGAGCAAGTTCATTTGCTATTCGTTTTGTTGAGTCTTTCGCTTACTCAGGATTGAAATTTATAATCACTCGCTGCGCTCGTGATTCTATTTTTCAATCCTTCGTTCGCTCAAGACTCAAAATCAAAACTCATAGGAAAAACGAACTTTCCTCACATGTTGGATAAATAACTATTACGCATAATGATAATAAAACATACTTTTTTATAGCATTACAAAGAAGCATAATTATGACTTCTACAATGTTAACATACACCATGCATGCAAGCAAGCATGCAGCATGTAAGCAAGCATGCATCATGCAACATCCAGCAGGCATAGTTTCTGTCACGGCTCCGGCGCTGCGGGGCTCCGGCGGTCCCACGCGATTTTAAATTACGCTCTAGGGGTAGGGCAGATAAGACTACGTAGGGTCGGTTTTGCAGTGATTCGGTTCTGTCACCAACTTTTGTAGCACAACATACCTATTGAATTTTTAAGGCAATATTTTAATTCTAATTTAGGGTTAAAAATGGAATTTTACCAAAAATCATCGCTCTAAATAAACGTTATGCTAAAAATGTATTATTATTATTGTAGGCACTTTACAAATAATTAAGGGAATACTAATAATACATTTATATTAATATTTTTTGTAATTGTATGCCTAACTACTATTATGCCAATAGTCATTATGCCTAGTAACATTATGTGAGTTAAATTTATGCCTAAACAAATTAGCCTTCAAGATGATTATGCCAACATAAACAGTATGCCAAAAAAAATTGCATTATATTATTATGGCAAAACAAATTATGCCAAAACTGTGTTGCAGAAATTCTTGCAAAGTATTAAAACACTTTTGTATCAACCATCTACGTAGCTTAATTTTAAAATATTTAAATGGGTGCTCCGTTATGATCTTTGGTAACTTATTAAAAATTGTAATGCACATATGATAAACATTATTTTTATTAGAGTTGTATTACAAAAAGGAACTAAAAGTTTTGTTGCGTCTCTTGGTCTTTGTTTTGTGTAATTGTCACCTTTGAATCTAAAGAATTCATTACATTTCCTCACAAAAACCGATACCTCCAACAAAGACGTCAAGGTCAATAGTTTAAGTTTTTTGAATAAAGGCCTGCAAGACTCAAGCGCACCGACACCACATATAGCTACATTTCTTTTGTACAATAAATGTCTTATCATTGTCTGTTGAATTGCTCCATATATGTCCGTATCTTAATATTGATTCAACATACTCACTATACTTATATGATATGCGGGCTATTTTTTCGTCTTACACAATATGAAGTTTTCTTAAAGCATACACAAATCTATTTAGTTTAATGCATACGTTGTTAATATATTGTTTCCAATTACAAAATTTGTCGGGAGTTATACCTAAGAATTGAATACTTTCTGTTTCTTCTATGTTTTTGTCTTTTATTTTAATATTAATACTATCGGAGAGTTTGCTTTTGTACGTACGAAATTTTATGAATTTTGTTTTAGATATATTTACACATAGGTTATTATATTCAGGCCATTCTATTACAGACTGTACAGCTTTGTGTATTTTATTTTCATGTGTTGAACTTTTGGTTTTATTAGGCACTATAACAGAAATATCATCAGCGAACAGAACTCTATCATAGTTTATTGAATCTGGTAAATCATTAATATAAAGTAAGAATAGCAAGGGGCCCAAAACGCTCCCTTGTGGTACGCAATATTTCTTTAGTCTTGATGAGGATCTGTAGACAGTGGATTCAAGATTAACATTTAAATTAGTAACTTCAACGCATTGATGTCGGCCTGTTAAAAAACTTTTTATCCAATCTAGAATGACAACCACGGATACCATATTTTTCACATTTGTTTAGTAAGATACTATACTACCTTATGTATACTACCTTACTCATATCAAAGTAAAGTAAATTATCAATACTACACTAATCAATTGTGAATTCTACAGAATTATTGTATCATTTAGAATTGATTGCTAAGTCTGAAAACTTAGTATAACTTCCACTAGAAACAAATTTATTGAAAATAGAGGAGAAGATTTGTGTAAAATCATTTATTAAAGATAATCAGATAACATTTATAATAGAAATTCCACTAACGGATAACTCGTCATATAACTATTTTAAGATATATCCCTTACCAATCTTTAATGAATCTGAAAATAAAATCTTAGCTATTATTCCCAAATATTCTTACATTTTGACGAAAGGAACGAAATACGTACCGCTAATAAAACCATGTCGACCACTCTCCGCTGGGTATCAGTTTTTATGCATTTGGGATAACCAAGCGTTATACTATGAACTTACCTGTGTAGAACAGTTGATGAAATTTGAAGATGACCAAACTCCCTGTAAACAACATGAAATCCAAATTGAGAAGGTCAGGGTCCAACAAGTCAACGAGGCTTGCTGGCTCCTTTATAGTAGATTGAGAACAACACTGACTAAGCAATGCGGTGAAGAGATTAGTAAACAACTTGTATTCGGCACTTACCTGGTGACAATTGACGAGCCTTGTGACTTGCAAATCTATGGAATTTACCTTCACCGTCGTATTTTTGTGGAATTGGAAGTTGTGGAGAAGATTCCCATTGTCACGTTACCCCAGTTGCACGAGAGTGCCACTCTCTTCAAATCAAGTAAGTATAGTTAATATGAAAGAAATCTATATATTATATGAAATTGTGATACCCAAATTTAGATTAGCTAAAACTAGTAAGTCATTTGTTATAAACAGTATTCGATTTTATAACAAGTTGAACTTAGCGATGGAAAGTTCAAAACCCACATCAAACGTGTCCTTTTCAAAATAGCATATTATAAGATTAAAGACTACGTTGAAGACAAGGAAGTTTGGCAATAATTTCTTCTACACATGTGGTACCTCATTAACTGCGTTACTATGTAATTGTCTATTATATGCTCCCAAATTAAGATGATTATTTTATTTTACCTTTTTATTTTCTTTTACATACTTCCTTGACATAATCTTTTCGTTATTTGACATTATATACTTTCAATATTCAATATTTTTTATTAAATTAGATTTGTTACAACAGTAGTGGCAAACATGTCATTTGGTTTAAATAGGTTTTTATTTTTATTAATTTATTTTTCTTTTATATAAGTACATTCTTTTATTTAAGATTTTGTGAATTTGAGAACATTGTAGCCTTATCAGACTGTAGATCTGTCGACCATTTTCTATTTTGCTAAGTACCTTGTACTTGTTGATAGGCCTACACTGTCCTCTTATACCTAATAACACTGTAATTTGAAAACATTGTAAATACCATTTACTTATAAAAGAGTAACCGTGGAGTTTCTTGCCGGCTCTTCTCCATAGGAAACGACCAATTGGAACCATGCACCTGGCTTCTGACTTTCATAAGTGCCCATGTAGGTTTATGTGAAATAAAATATTTTGAATGTTGAATTGAATCAGTTTAGATGAAGTGAAATATACGAGTATGGCCTTTTTTTTAAAGCATAGTGAAGTGATTGAATGAAAAGAAAGACTTTAACTTCAGTGAAAATTTAGGATACGTCACTTTAGGTTTAGTAATTTTTATATTTCTTACATTTTTGATTTATATAACCCGGCGAAAAGTGTTTATTGTTTGGGCAAAATTGTCGGAAAGACTCTCAAATCGAACCTTCCGATAATTTCGCTCTTACGGTCGGAGGAGTTATGGATACACCTCACCCGTCTGCTTTAGATTAAGCTAAGTACTTATATGGTTCCATTCTAGCAAACAGGTATCATTTGCAAGCTCAGCGGTCTGTGCTCACCGGATGAGCCATGTACGTATAGCAATTCAGAATAAAAATCGCCTCCAAATCTGCAGTACGTATTTTCATTTTTTTACACAACATAACACATAACACCACGCCTTGTTTCCCCGGAGGGTTGGGCAGAGGTGTACCTGTAGTAGGTACACCCCCATTTCGCCAGTTATGTTTAAGTCCCATGTTATAGGGGGTGAGCCTATTGCCATCAACCGGGCACAAATCCAGACTCCGGGCTGCTACTGAGAAATTCTAGATAGAAAAACCCAATAACACTTTACCCGACCCGGGAATCGAACCCAGGACCTCATGCTCAGCAGTAGCGCTTGCGACCACTAGACCAACGAGGCATTTTTTTATCCTTGTAAAAATCCTGAGTACTTAATTAGAAAGGTTTATCACGCTCCGAAACCAAAAGTATCTAGTAAAAGTATGGTCTGCGATGTAAACACCCTGGTATTCTACCTCCTGGCATCAATCCTAGAGAACGAGGCCGATGGCCTGCAATTATTCATGCGACCGACTACTCAACTAAACTAAAGAAATTGGTGAACCAAAATTGCGGGCTTCCGCCATCTCATATTACCGGTAGTATTTAGTATTTATCAGTAGGTACCTGGGCAACGAGTTCTGCTCTGGTGAAAATAAAGAATGCTAAATCATCATCTGCCTAGCCTTTTCCCAACTACGTTGGGGTCAGCTTCCAGTCTAACCGGATGCAGCTGAATACCAGTATTTTATATTGAGCGACTGCCTATCTGACCTCCACAACCCAATAATTGGGTGATACGATACCCCTTGGTAAGACTGGTTGTCAGACTTTCGGGTTTATGACGACCCGTAACGACTGTCAAAGATCCACGAATGACAGCCGGGACCAACGGCTTAACGTGCTTTCCGAGGCACGGAGGAGTCTCAGTACGTAAAGATGGTCACCCATCCACAGACCAACCCCGGAAAGCGTAGCTTAACCTGACGGATCGACCCGTGCGGCAGTTATTACTTAGCCACGAGCTCCTCAGAGAATGCTAAATAACACTATATTATTTTTTCTATAGAAAAGTTCATACTAATTTCATGCTGCCATGATAGTAGGTACTTACTAATTGCATGCTGCCATGCCATTATTCTAAGGTAGCCATATTGTTCAAAATTTTGGGCGAACGAGCTCTGCTCGGGTGAAAATACGGAGAAAATGAATTTTCCCAGATATGGGACCTAGCTAGATTTTACGCCCCCGTAAATATTGCAACTTTCATCGGAATCGTTAGAGCCGTTTTCGAGAACGTGATTTCAAAAACATGGCCAGATCTTTGAATTGACCATTTCATGAAATTGCCAGCTAGCATTGGCCATATCGTTTAAATGGCAACGCTATATATATAAATGAATGTTTTTCTGTATGTCCTTTATGGACACCAAAAGGGCTGGACCGATTTTGATGAAACTTTGGTAGGGTGTTCTGAGGTCGCCCGCGGCGGTTTCTAAGAAAAAAAAAAGGTATGGTAGGCAGGTAGTGTAGGTAGGTAGGGTAGGTAGGGTAGGTAGGGTAGGTAGGGTAGGTAGGGTAGGTAGGGTAGGTAGGGTAGGTAGGGTAGGTAGGGTAGGTAGGGTAGGTAGGTAGGTAGGTAGGTAGGTAGGTAGTGTAGGTAGGTAGGTAGGTAGGTAGGTAGGTAGGGTAGGTAGGATAGGTAGGGTAGGTAGGGTAGGTAGGGTAGGTAGGGTAGGTAGGGTAGGTAGGGTAGGTAGGGTAGGTAGGTAGTGTAGGTAGGTAGTGTAGGTAGATAGTGTAGGAAGGTAGGGTAGGTAGGGTAGGTAGGTAGTGTAGGTAGGTAGGGTAGGTAGGTAGGTAGGGTAGGTAGGGTAGGTAGGGTAGGTAGGGTAGGTAGGGTAGGTAGGGTAGGTAGGGTAGGTAGGTAGGTAGGTAGGTAGGTAGGTAGTGTAGGTAGGTAGGTAGGTAGGTAGGTAGGGTAGGTAGGGTAGGTAGGATAGGTAGGGTAGGTAGGGTAGGTAGGGTAGGTAGGGTAGGTAGGGTAGGTAGGGTAGGTAGGGTAGGTAGGGTAGGTAGGGTAGGTAGGGTAGGTAGGGTAGGTAGGGTAGGTAGGTAGTGTAGGTAGGTAGTGTAGGTAGATAGTGTAGGAAGGTAGGGTAGGTAGGGTAGGTAGGTAGTGTAGGTAGGGTAGGTAGGTAGTGTAGGTAGGTAGGGTAGGTAGGTAGGTAGGGTAGGTAGGGTAGGTAGGGTAGGTAGGGTAGGTAGGGTAGGTAGGTAGTGTAGGTAGGTAGGTAGGTAGGGTAGGTAGGGTAGGTAGGGTAGGTAGGGTAGGTAGGGTAGGTAGGGTAGGTAGGGTAGGTAGGGTAGGTAGGGTAGGTAGGGTAGGTAGGGTAGGTAGGGTAGGTAGGGTAGGTAGAGTAGGTAGGGTAGGTAGGTAGTGTAGGTAGGTAGTGTAGGTAGATAGTGTAGGAAGGTAGGGTAGGTAGGGTAGGTAGGTAGTGTAGGTAGGTAGGGTAGGTAGGTAGGTAGGGTAGGTAGTGTAGGTAGGTAGGTAGGGTAGGTAGGTAGGTAGGGTAGGTAGGGTAGGTAGGGTAGGTAGGGTAGGAAGATGTGCCGTAGGGTAATTAGTTCTGCTACCCGTGCGAAGCCGGGCCGGGTAAAGCTAGTTTAATAATATTATACGAGTATCAGTCGACGTTTGGCCATATCATTACTCGTAATGTAGAGTATCTATGGTGTGTAAGGTGTAGTAAAAATAACCAAGTAACTGCGACTAACTTGGAAGTAGCGCTCGCCGGCCGTTGCCACGGCACCGCTTGCCGCGCTCGCTCGGCTCGTGCGTGGATTGGAATGTAACCTAACCTATTGAGTCGGGGTGCCACTACGCGACGTAAATTTTAAATTTTTTAAACTAATTTTAAGTGCTATGTCGTGTTTCACGCCGAGGCAGCGTCTCGCTTTCTATAATATCATACTCGTATTTGGAAACCCAATAAAAGTCCATCGACTTTTTTTGCTTGGTCACCCTACTTTGTTTGATTGTTTGTATGCCGCCGCCATGATGCACAACAAAAAAAAAAGCGATATCAACGCCTTTACCGGTGGATAATCTAACCATTTTACCATAATAATATGATCACTAATGTTTGGCCAAGTCATGAAGTAGCCGTGCGTTTAACTGATCATATAGTTAAATTGAGTATTCAATGATATGGCCAGGCCACAACATGATGTGACCAGTGGTCGATGTTCATTTCATGCGCCATTAGTCATGATACAACATTGTGGCATGACGTCACTCCTCGGTAGATTTTATGCTGACTTGCTGTGACGTAGCGAGCCCCCACTCCTCAAATTTAATGCGTTTTATATAAACCATTTTTTATTAATATGATAAAGCAAAAAAATACGTGTCTATAATTTTTTTATTATCTGACTGACGGACTAAATAGTTTTGTTCCCCTATTCAACATCCCCATTAGCTAAACTTCTTCTATTCTTTTAATTTGTTAATTTTGTATGCTAGTACCATTATTAGCAAATTCATTAGGTTATTCGAAGATTAGGTAAAGCCAGCGTCAAAAAGATGCATCGCAAGAATTCATTAGATTGTCGTCAATCTTTGTTACATAATACTGCATCAGTGTGTAACCACTTTGTGTTAATAATTTCATCTGTTCTCAAAACGGTTAAGGAAAACATCGTGAGGAAACTGGCACTTCCTAGAACCAAAAATTTTAAGATATGTGACATCTACCAACCCGTACTGGGCCCGCGTGGTGGATTAAAGCCCACTCCCTCTTGAAGAGAGGAGGGCCTGTGTCCCAGCAGTATATACATTATATAATAGGCTGATTATGTATGTTATGTGTAGCCGCTAAACATAATTAGATATAACACATTAGCTCATTGATACATTATTATGAAACACAAATTGTAGACTAACAAATGAATTCTAGTCGATTTATACCTACATCATTTTGAGGCCAAATGTACAACTCATATTTTCTCGATCTATGTATGTCGTATCGTGGTACTACAGTTTGACCGAAAAAGCTGTACCACGCCTGAGGTATGCGCGCGGCGAGACGAGGGGCAGTGCAGGCCGCTCTTTCGTCAGCGCTCATTGCGTCCCGCCGTTCATTCATCAACGCTGCCCGCGAATCGTCAATGATACCTAGTGCTTAAGGTTTTTTTTTTAAATATTTGTAGGTACCTCTACAAACACATTGTTCTCTTACCAACTATTTCGTTTAAAATTTTACTCACCACAATAATTCATTATTAGAACGAGATCCAAACTCAAACAATTAGCTATTCAAGCGTCCGCAAAGACAGCCGTGTCCGACAATTATTCGAACGTTCAGCCGGTAGCGGTTTGTCAAAGGTGGCAAATATAGGCGTGCCGGACAGCCCGAGGTCTGAGGTTTCAGGCTGATCAACTAGAATCGATTCCGATTACCAAAGTTACATAATTAGTGACCCGACACCGGTTCGGTAATCGTTGTCAGTTTCTCATCTTAATTGTTAACGATAGAATAGTCTGGAATAATGGCGGTGTGGTAACTATGTGGGATTGTTTTGGAACTGTTAGGAGACATTTCTGGGCGTGACATTGCTTTCTTCCTAAAGTCCGTACTAATCATCATCCTTCATTCTTAACAAAAATATGACATCACGCCTTATTCTCCGAAGGGTTAGGCAAAGGTGTATCCAGTACATCCACCTTTCCCCAGTTAGTATTAATTAGCTGCGTCCACAGTTTCACCCGAGTAAGTCTCGATCCAGTGGGAATATCGGGATAAAAAGTCCTATGTCCTATTCTCCAGGTCATGGTCTACCTGTGTGCCAAATTTCATCCAAATCCGTTCAACAGTTTTAGCGTGAAAGTGTAATAAACAAAGAAACACACTTTCGCATTTATAATATTAGTTAGGATTCCCATGTAATAGGGAGAAGCCTATTTATTGCCTTGAACCTGGCACACATTCAGAGTCCAGGCTGCTAACGAGAATATCCCCATGGAAAAACCCAATATGCTCTCACTCATGCTCACCAACGAGGCACACATTGGAAATAAAAAGTTTGTAGTTGTCTGGTATCAAACCCCACTTGAGAAGCACCCCATAACCTCTACACCACAACACTCGATACCTACTTATACAACTATTTAATTAAAACTTGTAAACAGGACTGGTAACGATAACATTCCACGAAGCAAGATTTGAGCACGCACCGTGGTCTGTCACGTTATTCACGTTGGTGGGCCGTGGGTCACATTGCACATACGTGGGCCCGGCGGGCCTGCAGCCGACACGTCCATAATACCCCTGCCTCCGCTGACCCCCGTTGGAAGGGGAGGAGGGGAATGTCACTCAACGTTACAACGACTGTTTTTTTGTTTTGTTTTATTTTTATGTTGTTGTTCAGGGCGGAATGTTCGTTTTGTTGTCCGTTTTAATTATGGTTTGTATTGGTTTGTGTTTGTTATTTTTAACAACTTTATTAATTGTAGTGCTAGGAATGTTTCTGTTCAATAATTTTTGTGCCAAAAGTATCATTGTATCGAGTAAAAAAAACTCTTTTCAAAATTGCATTTTTTAAATCTAAAATGGATATAGCCATATATTTACTTATATACGGTTGGATTCTATATGAAGCCCAAATTCCTACTAATAATACCAGTCTATTATTGTCCCACTGCCTGCAGGGCATGTACCTCTTCTCATACAGATAGGGCATGAGCATTGATCACCACACTACGCTTACTTAAGGCCGATTTCAGGTTTCCTCACGATGTTTTCCTTCACCGATTTCAGTGATAGATATGAATTGAAAAATTACATTGGTACTTGCATGGATTTGATCCCACAACCTTTTGCACACGTTTTTGAATTATCCATGCCTGTATATTAAATTTTTCACGTTGTGTTCTTATAATATATCGAGCATAAAATTATGTAAGTAGGTATAAATCGATTTAACGCTACAGGAAAACCATTTATTAAAATAAATTAATGATAATAAAAGTGTAAAACAAGAAGATTACGACGTGCGTATGTAATTATAACACAGTTTATAGGGTTATTTTAAATTGATTGGTTATACTCCGCATACGCGATAGGTAGGTATGCCTAAATAAATAAGTTCTTATAATGTAAATGTTTGCTATTCCTTCCAAAAAAAAAAATATATAGACTGTGGTGGCTATGAAGAAAATGTCTATTTATTAAGTGTCGTGGCTGTTATTAATATCAAGATTGGGTGGCAACGCCAGCTAGTCTACTGCTTCAAGTAGCTAAGAACAACCTTCATAATATTATTTCATCGTAAGATCGTGAGAACCGTTCGTTTATAATCTATCGGCGTTATTTCCTTTATATTATAAACTGTCGAAAAATTTTGAACTGGGTGAAATGGGTTAGGTTAGATTAGAACTGTGAAAAACCGCGCGCGAGCCGAGCGAGCGAAGCGAGCGGCAGCGATCGGCGAGCGCTACTTCTAAGTTGCTCGCAGCTAGGCAGGCTGTTTAGTATTTGCGCAAGGTGCGTTACGTCGCAAGCAAGTTTGATACCCGTTCACAATTTGTCGGGTTTTTATGGATAGATTACTAACTATATAAAAATAATGCGTTAAATTGTGGATGGTTTGTTGCAGTTCACAATTTTTTGACAGTTTTTATTGTAACGGAAATAATACCGACAGATTATAAACTAATGAACTTCATAATTGTACGGTAACAAGTACATAACGATCACCAATTCATCTGCTCAGGTAGAGTGCTGCAATAATAGACTTTATTACAACGGCCACTGGTTTTTAATCCCCTAATAAGTCGTGGACATTTTTGGGCTATTTAAGACAGATGGGCGAGAGCTGGCTTGAATGGTCGCATCACCAAGATGACAAGAGACGTCCACCGCTGGATAGAATCAGAAGAGAAGAGAGTATCTCTTCTCTTCTGATTAAAGAATAAATTACAAAAAAAAACCCCAGTAAATGACTACAAACATCTCAAAAACACCGCCCAACTCGCAAACACATTAACTGGAAACTCAATAGCTATCGCAAACCGAGATATAGTTAAGTAGACATAGATAAAACTAGGTATATTAGCTAGGTACCTAGGTATTGTGCAGACTGGCAGCGAGGCCACGGATCTAGGGCGTTGAATGTACTCTCGAAACGGGGTTACAGCAGCAGCAAATCTATATATGCGCGAGAAAATTCGACTTCCCTACAATATTTGTTCAGAGACTGATTGCTCAAAAAACAAAGTTTTCAATGTAATTGGAGCAGATTTGATGCAACCGCACTTTCAAACAGTTCCTACAAATATGTTTTAGTTGAATAGTTATGGCATGCCAAGTGGAACAGAGTTCCTAAAAGCTTTAGTTCACAATGGTCGACGCTGGTCAAGTTTCGAAGCTCATTGGTGTATTGAGTACTTTAATGGACCTTTTGAATGGAGCGATGGTCGTTGAAAACTGGGTCACTACTCGCTATTGATTCTCAATCGAACAAGGAGGGTTCAAAGAACGGCTCAGAATATTTTAAAGCAATAAGATGTAGACCTTGCGAACTAGTTTCCCAGCAGATATTTCCTCGGAAGATTTTATCTATGCAGCTTAGGTATAATCCAGTAAAAAGTTTTCAAAAGTTTAAGGACATTGACGAGATGCAGGCTTAGAACCTGGTATCTAATTACGCGACACATTTTCGTAAACGATTACGACAAATTTGTTTCATTTTGATAATTCAAGAACATTCATTGCGTTATTTACTTTGCTGAGCGATTTTTTTTCGAATTTTTGAGGTAATGGATTGGCAATTTGTTTCAAAACGATTCAAATTCTAATCGAGTATTACGTAATTATGGTACAGGTTTGCAGGATACCCTCCTAATAATATTAAAAACGCGTTACTCTACGCAAAAACTACTGAATGGATTTAGATAAAATTTAGCACACATATAGTTTATATCCTGGATTAACATACGAGTATAGGATACATTTTATCCCGATATTCCCACGGGGTCAAGACTTATGTGGGTGAAACCGCGGGGCGCTGCTAGTATAAACTAAATTCTATTACTCATTATTTAGATTGCCCATACTACTTGCATTGAATTAGGTTAACAAAAATCTTTAACATTTCATTTCATACAAGTCAACTCACACTCAACAATAAAACAAATTAAATCATAAAATAACAGTGATGGAACTGCCTTTCCTTTATTTTTCTGACACACATAGGAAACATGTTACGTAACCCTCAGCTTAGGGTAGAAAATATTTGAAAAACATATTTTTCTCTAGGAATTTAATAAAGCTTGCTGTATATGACCGTCGTACGATTTTCAGGTATAGCACGACACAAGTTATCAGTTCCATCGTATAGTACCTTATCGAACGACCAAAACCAGTAATCTATCGCGCAGTTTTGCTTCATTGACGACTTATGAAAACCGAGTAGGGCTGCCATGATACCCACTACTCTCTCCTATACAAGGTGTTTTTATATCCCATATATCCATATATTTAATATCCCATAACTAATTTAATATCCCGTAACCTATTAATGAGACCATGTCAAAGAATCAACTTAAAAGGTCTTACAAGGCCTTTAAAGGTCTTTAGACAAGGTGTTATTTGTTATAGTAAAAAATATAAAAAAGCATATAAATTATTTTTCTATTTTTTTAAAGATAACTTACCACTTGACTCCCAATGTATGTATTTAAGTTTCATTGATAAGAACGAGTAAATCATTTTCATTCAAACCAATCATTCATACCTACATAAAGCTAAGAAAATGCGACGTTGTCATATATTCTTTTTATAAACAAAAATATTCTGAACTTTTTAATTTTTTTTAATTTCATCCGAGGATTGTTTACATAAACACAATAATCGTGACTTTGTTGAATTATTTTGAACGAAAAAAGAAAAAGAAAAAAACATGATTCTTTGTTAAGGTCTCATTCATAGGATAAAGGATATTAAATTAGTTAAGGGATATTAAAAAAACACATTGTTTAAAGGTGTTTTATTTATTTTTATTTTGCATAATATACACTCAGTTACAGGCTAGGCTAAAACTAGTACATGACCCTGTTAGGGCGCAGCAATATTATTACATTTAAATTATATCTAGTTTAAAATATTTGGCGAAATGTGGGTGTACCTACTACAGGTACACCTCTGCCCAACCCTTCGGGGAAACAAGGCGTGATGTTATGTTTGTTTGTAAAATATTTGGAAGTTAACATTATATTGCATACTTACTATCAATATCACATTCATTATTATTACTAATCTTTATTCTCTTTGTAACATATTTAATCTCGAATTTGGCTATGAGGTGTCAAACTCATAGCCGAATTCAAGGCCGACTCTATTTAGAACGCCATCAATACGACTCTATTTAGAATGCCATCAATACGCTATGAAGAAGAAGGTATGACTGTATGAGACAAAAACTGTAATGCTAAGTGTTGTGCGACAGTGACAGTTCACTTGTAACTGTCATTGCAGAGCGTTCATTATAACTTGACCCGTGACGCGATTTTACTGTAGTACTGTCAGTCGCCATTTTGAACTTTATTAGTCTTGAAACTAAGACTGCAAAATTCAGTGCCAACAATCGCGTCACGGGTCAAATTGTAATGAACGCACTGTAAATGAAAATGACCTTCAAGATCTCCGAGTAACCTAAATTAAATATGTCTACGCAAGATGATACCATAGATGTAATAATAAAACTAGTTAAAGTCTATAGCCGTACTATTTCGGAAATGAACGTGGTTAACGGATTTTTCCATTGAAACCTTTAAGTTGTGTCGTAGTATATTGGATAGGTGCGCTGGTTGCCAATCATTCGGGGCAGTAGCTCGGCCACTTGGCCGGCAAAGTGCACGCCAGAGAACTCGTTAGCCTCTCAATAGGAACTGGGTAGGTAATTTAATGAAAACTTATGTAAAAGAGGACAATTCATGGAATTGACGTTCGTTATTTTGCATAGTATTGTAAAATGCTCTGTAAGTTAAATAGTGAAGGAAGGAAACAAACATAAATAGCCAATGTCATCTTTACTTGCTTCGCCGCGCGGTTTCACCCACATAAATCTTGATCCCGTGGGAATACCCATACTCAAGACTAGCAAATATATTTAATAAGCTACCGGAAAGTTTAAAATCCCTACCAAATGACTCAATTTTCTCGAAGCAGTTGAAATCTCTGTTAATAAAGAAAGCCTACTATACCGTTGAGGAATTTAAATCTGACAGATTGTGAATCGATTGACTTTGTATTAATATGCTTGACGTACTTAAATGTGAAATAATAAATGACTTTACTTTAATATGCTTACCTATACTGACTAAAATGAAGGAACGAATTAAAAAAATGATTTATTTGAAATAAAATGTAATAATTAAATAGCTGATGTTTATTAAAATGTAATGAATTGTAATAATTAGAATCTTTAAATTCGTGTAATTTAATCATAATATAAGAAACATTTGCAGTGCCCTTACAGGGTGCATGTCATGTACTGTGTCATGAAATTTTAATGCATGCCTACTAACCAGTGTTTAACATGTTAGCAAATAAATAAATAAATAAGTCCAGCTTATGGTCTATATGTGCCAAATTCATCCAAATCTGTTCAGGCGTTTTAGCGTGAAAGCGTAACAAACAAACAAACAAACTCTCTTTCGCTTTTATAATACTATAGTTAGGATTGATATTTGTTTTTGAAGTAAATTTTTTTGTTCTTTTTTGGACTTAATTCAAAGCTGATTTGTTTTTCATTTTAATTTTAATTTAATATAACTTTTGAAGGTTGTTTTGTTTTATGTTTGGTATATAGCGTGACTGGTAATTAGTGACCGATACTTACACACGTGACTCATAATTATGAACAACTTTCACGAAAGGGATCCGACCTAACCCAAAAAGTGAAAAAGAAATCAGCTGTTATGTGTTGAGTCAGCATTTATTTTCGCATAATTCGTCAAAATGTAGGGAACAGCTCTTTTTTCGCGATTTCAGGTTCATAATGATGAGTAAAGTAACGTGTTTAAGTATCTGTCACTAATTACCAGTCACCCTGTGTATGTAAGAACCTATAAATCTTTTACTATTTCAATCAATCTGCCTAGCCTTTTCCTAACTATATTGGGGTCAGCTTCCAGTCTAACCGGATGCAGCTGAATACCAGTATTTTACATGAAGCGACTGCCTATCTGACCTCCACAACCCAGTAACTGGGTAATACGATACCCCTTGGTAAGACGTTGTCAGACTTTCGGGCTTCTGACGACCCGTAACGACTGCCAAAGATCCACGAATGACAACCGGGACCAACGGCTTAACGTGCTTTCCGAGGCACGGAGGAGTATCGGTATGTAAAGATGGTCACCCATCCACAGACCAACCCCGGCAAGTGTAGCTTAACCTGATGGATCGACCCGTGCGGCAGTTATTACTTAAATCGTTTACTATTTAATGTATAATATATTTATGCTGTTGGCGTAGGTACTTTTTTAAAATAAATGAATAAAGTCAGTGTTTTAAAGAATAAGAGAAAAGAGTAAAAGTCATTTTTTCATACTAGGCTAAGAATCAGCACTTTTCGAACGTCAAAGTGACATACTCGTAAGACAGTCCCCCAAAACGCCCACCATTCACCACTTCCTAGTGCTTTAGCTGGGAAGAAGAAGTGGCGCAACAAACTCCCCAGCAGCACACCTGTCTGTTTAGTTAGAAAAAAATGTTTCTATATAATAGTGTGCAAAATAATTTACATTACGCAACACAATAATAAACCCAAGGACTCGAAAGATGGATTGTGTAAAGATGAAATGGGTAGAAGTCACACTGGAGGGAGGACAGCCGATAGGCATTATAATCCTCATAGATTAACGATGATGAATAGATAAGGGGTATAAGTTTATTTTATCACCACTGCTCGCAAAAAGGTGTAGGAAAACATCTTGAGAAAACAGACAGGTCCTAGAACCAAAATTCGAAGACATGATATTTACCAACCCGCATGGTGGCCCGCGTGGTGGATTACGGCCCACTCCCTTTCATAAAGACGACGCTTGTGTCCCGGCAGTGGTAAAATTATAGGCTGATATGATTAGTTACGCATAGAGCTAACATGGCAACTCATTAACCCCGTGCAGTAAGTTCCGCTAAATTTTCTCTCCAATATTTTATCAGCTTGGTGTAGCACGTGCCAACATGAGAAACAGCAGCTCATGTTCAGAACCGTTTACCTTTCCTGATTATAATTAGAACATATTAGAAGTACAGCTAGTCATACATCTTGAATTATATAAGCTTGTAATTTAAACCGCGCGTGCAATTTTTGTCTGTGGGGTACGTGTAAGTTACTCATGTGTAGCTGGCACAATAATACGTCATTACTTAGCAATGAATCTAATTTTGTGTGTAATGTTCCTAGGTTTTAATATATTCCATCTAACGAGGAAGATGTTTTTGGAGGCATTGAAGAAGGATTAGGAAAAACTGTTTTTGGATTTGTTCATTTGATTGAGAAAAGTTATTGCTAATTAAATATGTAGCGGTTACACCGCCACATACGAACTACGCATCAAAGACATGACGTCACACAAATCCTGCATCGCGCAATTAGAGTTTACCGCTCGAACGACATATATAAGACTATCCGACATCAACAGTCGGGCAGTCAGCCCGCCAGACACAACACCCGTCTAGTCGAAGGATCCTCCCTTTTCTATGGTGAATGAGAGAACCTTGCACCCTGTTTCTCATGCCCCTAAAAATCCATTCTGGGGATTTATGAAGATTCATGATAGTCCGGTGTAAATTTCGCTGAGGGACAAGTTGTATGAAACATATGTTATCTGAGAGCCTATGTTCTAAAATTATCCCTTAACAGGGCTGACCGAATCTTGGGAAAGGAACAAGTAAGAAGAAGGCAAGGCCTGTTTTTGGATTATTTACAGCCTTATTTTTCCTAACCTGTATTGTCTTGGCTGTCAAAAGTGACAGCCAAGGTTAATTGATAGAGCAAAAAAAAAACATTCAAAAAATATTTTTTTGTATTATTTTTTTGTGTAAAATACAAGTGAGATAAAAATATTAAGGGCTGATCATAACATGTCTGAACCTTTTCAGCCCGACATCAAAATGTCACTCTCCGAAGAAATGTTCTCGAGTTTCGCACTACGAAACAAGAACATGAAGCCCAGTAACTTCGACTCAGATCCCGGCACATCCTACGAAGTGTTCAGAAATAACACAACAGCAGTAGAAGTTATAGTCAAAGAAGTACCTAAAGCCAAGAAAAAAACTGCACCACCACCAGACTACCAGGATGGAACGTTGATCAAGAGACTCCAAGATGATATCCACAGCCTCAAAAGCGATTTGAATATATCAAAGAATGCGCTGGCCAAATCTCGGAAAGGTTTCCTGACAATGGTACGAGAAATGAGAAAGCAATTAGACGCGGCGAACCAAAGCGAAATGGAAACACAGACTAAGAACCTGGCTTTACAATTGGACAACGAGAAATTGAAGAGTATGCTTCTTTCGAAGACTAATGTATTAAATAAATTGAAGAAGGAGTTGATCAGTATGAAGCGGGTTTTGAGGTATGTTATAAAGAGTATATGTAACGTGCCTCCTCAGGGGTTGGAGAATGTGACATGCAGCTCTGAACCAGACTACGACGATTTTGAGAACGATCTGAAAAAAAATATAAAATTAAAGTTTGCGAGCAACATCTTCGATGAAATGCCTACGTTTGATAGTTCGATCTCAAAGGACACTAAATATTCATTTGATAAGCGTCTATTATAATAATTTCGGTACTTTTTGTGTTAGTTTTTACGAGTGTAATTATGAGCTTAAACGATACTTAGAAATAAATTTAGATTTTGTTTAATTAATAATCATGAAATAGTTATATTTATTGAAATTGAATTGAATTTCTATTAATCTTTTCAATAACCGGATTTCAAGTACTCAGAGCGCCCCAAATTAATTCCAATAAGTTCTGTGTTTATGATTAACTATTTACTGATTAACTATTTATTGATTGTATGTCTTTTGAAGTTATTTTATTGACTTCGGTATTCAAATACATACCTACATAAACTCACGCCTTCTTCCAATAGGGGTAGGCAGAAACTACAGAATGTTACCTGCTACGATCCTTACGTACTCATTTTGCCTCGTTTACGTTCATACATCTAGTCATACACGCACGCCGGTTGCGAATACTACGCCCCTGTCCTATTCGTTATTCAAATGTAATATTATTTTGTGTAATAAATTATTTGAGCAGAAAGTTTAGGTAATAGGTTTTCGTCTCCAAGAACTCTTAAAAGCTTCATAAAATGATCGCTGAAATCCTATAAGTGAAGTTACATAAGAGCCGAATCCCAGACATAGGTACATTACCTCGACACACATTCCGTTAACAAAAGAGTGGTCTGATATTGTACAGAATCAATCGCAGAATGCAAGCGCGGGGGGCGGGGCGGTGCATACCCGGCTGCACGGTAACCGGGTCAGGCTGTGACCGGGTCATGCGGTCATAGCTACCCGGTCACCGGGTCGTCGGGTCACCGGTGAGACACGCCCGCCTGCCGGTTATCATACCCGGTAAAGGAGAGGTCGACTCATCGGATTTGACGTTTTTTGAGTGTCTTCCAGTGCATAACGAGTGGGCTACGAATTGGGGTGGAATTAGACGATATTTCTTTTTAAAAATATTTTAATATGCTCGGTAAAAAGATGTGACATCCGTTTTTAGTGCAATTTGGTAGTAGAAGCTTCTTGAAAGCGTTATTTTAAATGTAATAGGTAGGAAGTGCATGCGGTATTGAATTAAGTGCAAGCTTATCGTACTTTGCGAAGCACTTGACATTATTACGATGTATTATTATGACATTTAGTGGTAAATGTTGCTTGTAATAATAGTGTTTGTAACTCCTAGCTGCTGGATTTCTTCCTATTTGATCAAACAAGTAAGTAAATCTTCTGAAATATTTACCTAAGAAGTTTAAACATCCGGATATACAGATAGTGCAATCCGACGACGCGCCCCACTCCGCGATTACTGTACTTATGTAGTACGGAGCGGAGCGGAGTCGAGCGCGTCGTCGTGGATTGCACTATCCATACCTACTATCAATTTATTTATTGGGTATCTACGGTTTACCAGACAATTTAAAAAATGTAACAACATTTGCTTGACATTATTATATCAGTTAAGTTAACTGGAATTTATGAAGAGGTAGTGAAACAGGTCATCTCATTTCAAATTGTGTACTACGTAAATAGGATATCGGAATCACTTTTACAGGTTACATTAAAAAAAAAATCTATGGAACCGACATTTCCTATCAGACTACTCCTGCACACCTAGCATGACCACAATAGAAACGGGTTTTGTTGACGGAAGAATAGACAAAATGACAGATAATCACAATTTGTCATTTTGTTTATTCTTCCGTCGGCAAAACCCGTTTCAATGGTTGTCAAGCTAAGCGTGCAGTGAAGAAATTTCTCATAAGTTTTCTTTCAGTGAAAACCCGGTGTTTTCGAGAAAAACATGTTTGTTCTTGTAAGGAAAATAAAGATGATCCACAGAACAAACGGATACCTTTTCAATTGAGTGTCAAGGACGATGTTAGTTTACGTTGGTGTAGGTTTTCGTGACGGTAAACAGACCCGTAATAGAGTATAAACTCTTTTAAAGGAGAGTTATTACTTTAAGCAATTTTGCGTTTTTGTTTACTACAACCTACTAGGTGCCCAGACTTCGTTCACAATAAGGGAGTCATCAACATCATCATCTGCCGGCTTCCAGTCTAAATGTCTCTGAATACCAGTATTTTACATTGAGCGACTGCCTATTTGACCTCCAAAATCCAGTTACTGGGTAACGCGATACCCCTTGGTAGACTGGTTGTCAGACTTTCGGGCTTCTGACGACACGTAATAACTGTCAAATATATACAAATGATAGCCGGGACCAACGGCTTACCGTGGTTTCTGAGGCACGTAGGGGTCTTGGCATGTAAAGATGGTCACCCATCCAAGGACCAACCGTGGTAAGCGTAGCTTAACCTTATCGATCGACCCGTGCGGCTGTTATTACTTAGCCATAAGACTAAAAGAGTCATGAATATAAATGTTGATGGATGGAGAGGGACAGGAAGGCTAAAGAAAAGATGGATGGATTGTGTGAAGAATGATATGAAAGAAGAGGGAGTGAATGACAGCGTGACGGTTGACAGGGGAGAATAGAAGAAGAAAACATGTTGCACCGACTTAAAGTAACATGGTACAAGGGCAGGAAGATGATGTAATGAAAACATTGTAAACCACTGTACAACTTTACAGCACACTTCAGTTCGCGATCACGCTGTTCTTTTAAAAGTCCGGTCATAACCAAAACTAATCAGGATTCCTCAAAACGTGAACGCGTGAAAAACAGCCGTAGAAACGGTAAAATATTAAGCCAATCATGAAAGTAATTATAAGGAACAATATGAAACATTTTGGAATACCTACATATTATATTTTCAATTAAGGCAATTTTTAGGTAATAACTTTTTATCAAAAAAACAAATCAAATCTCAAAAAATCAAAAAAAAAAAAAAAAAATCAAAATTGTTTATTTCTTCCTCAAGATTACAACAACTAGTTTGTGATTGGAGCCTTCCTTTAAGCAAACAATGCCTGTATTAGAAGACTCCGCTCTTCCATAACAAAAGTAAGAAAATACTAATAACATATTTAACCTAGGTAAGTAGACAAGCCTGGCATATAAGCATAGTTTGTGTGTGTGAGTGAATGTGTGTGAGTGTGAGGGTGCATGTGTGCGAGTATGCGTGTGTGTTGTGTGTATGTGTGCCTGTGTGAGAGTATAGGTTATATCGTGGGTTTCAAGAGCTCTTCCGTTTCGTTATAAGTAAGTGGTTTGATCCATTTCAGTATATTTTTTTTGCATTCATAATATTGGTTTTTATATATACATATTTCTTTATTTATTCTATTATATAACCGTGCAGATCGTGTATTAAATTGCATGGAGGCAACCATAGTTTTTGTTTGGGGGACTTCTGCAATAGCATGTTTTCTTCGCTTTGCTAGTTTAGATGCATCGTAAGGTAGAGTCTAAAATCTAATCAAATCAAATTATTTATTTGCTTAATACAGGTAGGTTATATATGTAAACAGATGTTACAAATAACTATAAAGTACTCTGTATCATTACCTACTAACAGGTATGGGCAACCTTTGACATGTTGAGGGCCAAACTTTAGCGTGCAAATACGTTCGCGGGCCGCGTTTAAAAGTAGTTAGTGCATTTTAAAGTAGTGATAATATTGTTTGCGATAGATATTAGACATGAAATAATACGACAGTGTTATTATAGTATTTTATTTATTTATTCATATAACAATTCGCATTGTGTTTGAATTTGTAGTACATTCATTAATATTTTACAGCTAAAAACAATAAATTATGAATATCAAACAGTAAATTTCACTAAAAATAAAATCAATAACATAAATGATAAATTAATATGGCAATAGATTATAAATAGTAATTATATAAATTATTGTACATCTTATCATGTCAAATTCTTATAAATCTATTCTCCAAAATGCAAAAAATCGAACAATATCTTGAATGTATATTTAATGTCAAAAAGGTAAATTACTAAATATAAAAACTATTCACCATCATTTGTCACCAATTCAGCTACAGAATATAAACATTTATTCAACAGGAATGCTTTAAGTTTGGCTTTGAATAGTGTACCTTTGTAAATCAATGATCTTAAGTCAGTAGGCAACTTATTAAATAATTCTACTGCTTGGTATTTAGAGCAATGTTCAGCAATATTAAGTTTCGGCGCAATTTTATTTTTTATAACGTTTCTTCTAGTTTTCTCTCTAAGTTCACGTTCTTCCTGTGATTCGTGCTCGTGTATGTATTTCGCAAAGTAGCTGAGTAGTACTAAAACATATAAACTTGGCACTGTTAAAATACCTAATTGCTTAAAATATTCTTTACATGATTCTCGTTGTGGGATTCTGACAATCGTTCTTAATGCACGTTTCTGTAGTATGAATGCTCTTTGGCAATTATACCCGTAACTGCTCCCCCAAAACATAATGCTGTATCGTAATCTGGATTCTACTAATGCATAATATACAGATTTTAGTTGCTTAAGATTAATATCGTCTGTAAACGATATCCGGCTGTCGAAGGACCAAAATGTAAACGACCAGCTTATGTCGTTTGAAGGGGGCGGTTTGTTGTAAGGTTTGGCACAGTAGAAAAACCACAAGCAGCTAATGTAATAGATCCACGTATATTGCACATAAAACACACACACACAATATATTTAAAATACACAACAGTAATACAGACAAAGGTTAGAGCTAGATGTAATCCGAATTTAATTGAATTTATTCAGCACGAATTTATACCTCAAGTAGCGAGATGTTTGTAGGAACGAAGTTAAAGCTCAACTGACTAAGAATCTGAGACTTTCTAAGAGAGTACTAGGCAACTAGTACTAGGCAACTACAATTGTAAAATTAGACCCGATACCTTAAGTAGATTTTTACTAAAGGGCAAATATCGGGTACCATTTGTGCAAACACAATAATTTGCTCCTATACATCAGGGCAGTTCGCTATTCAGGGACGCGACAGAGGGTCGGGGTATAGCTGGGTATTTCCCATTTTGCTATGACGAGGGTGTTTACACGAATGAGGGAGGCAGGGTTGCGCAGGTGCAAGTTATGACATGATAATTACTTCTAGAACAATGGATTACGTAATTATAAACACAGATAGGTATTCTCATTGTTTTAAATAGGTATTCAGGTGGGAAATAGTCTAGTCAGTGTTATAGTCATAATTAAAACATTGTATTATGACTGACAACGGAGTTATATACCTTTTATTACATAAGGACAGGTTAACAAGAGAAAATAAGGTATTTTTAGTTACCTGTAGACACGGACGAATGTCTAACACATCTTTTAGTTAAGTCGGTGTCTATAGGTACATTGGTTATGGCTAGAGACCTGATTTTGTGTCAGGAATCTTTGATTTTACTAGACTTTCTTGTTCTAACTTGTTGGATTATTTATTCGAAACATTCTATATTAGTTGACATGTTAGAACTGGACCAAAACTTTCCAGATTTGATGCTACCTACTGGACTTCATGTCCCGACTTGATTAATATCCACACATGATTCGACTTGATACTATTTTGACAGGTGCAGATGTACTTACTAACAATAATCAGTTTATTAGGTAGGTATTTAGTGTGCTTCCTTAACATTCCACCCCCTGTAAAAGGGTTCCGCCGCATTACACATGGACGGTGGGAAGCACAATTAATTTAACAATGGGCCGACGCAGGACCCCACTCATTGTTCTTACGTCAGCTACACGGATTATCCCGTCACTTCCGTGATATACATTTTTGACTATTCCTTTAGTCCACTCACTTCGGTTTTTCGTGTTATCTACGATAACCACTACGTCGTTGACACTCACATTTGGTACGTTATTTGTCCACTTTTCTCGACGTTGTAGAGTAGGTAGGTACTCCCGTAGCCAACGACGCCAGAACATGTCGGCGAGCGCGTTTACACGCCGCCACTGACAGCGGGAGTCGACGTCCTCGATGTCTCCCGGCGCGAACGGAGTGCTCCCGGACGCAGTGCCAAGGAGTAGGTGGTTCGGCGTCAGGACCACGGGCTGGTTGTGGTCATCGTAGACGTAGCTGAGAGGCCGGCTGTTTATGATGAGCTCGGCCTCTGTGAGGAGGGTGTAGAGGACCTCCTCATGTGGGGCATGCTCCCTGAGCGTGCTTCGTAGTGCGTTTTTCACCGATCGTACTAGGCGCTCCCAGCAGCCACCCATGTGTGGGGCCGCTGGGGGATTGAAGTGCCACTCGATGCCTCGGTTGATGGCGTCAGCCCTGATCTGACCTTGATCCAGGTCTCTCAGGGCCGCTCGCAGCTCGGTGTTCGCTCCGACGAAGTTGGTCCCCTGGTCGGAGTACATATGCGCTGGTTGCCCGCGGCGCGCAATGAGCCGCCGCAGGGCGAGTATGGCGGAATCGGCGCTCAATGAAGCGGCCAATTCTAGGTGGACAGCGCGCGTGGTGAGGCAGGTGAACAGAGCACCCCACCTCTTCTCGTGGCGTCGCCCGATGGTCACCTCCATCGGGCCGAAGTAGTCGACGCCCACTCGGACGAAGGCTCGTCTGGACGACTCCACCCTGGCAGGTGGGAGATCACCCATCTTGGGTGGCGCTGGTCTGGCTCTACATATTCTACAAACCTGACAGCTGGCTACCACCGTTTTTACAGAGGTTCTTACCTTGGTGATCCAGTACTTTTTTTTTAGATTGTTTACGACGGTCTCGTGGTTGGCGTGTAAGGCCATAGCGTGATAAAAGGCAATTATCTTACGCGTCAGAGGGTGGCGTCCATCCAAAATAATAGGATGCTTTTCGTTGAAAGTGAGCGCCTCACAGGCACTCAGACGCCCTCTTACACGTAGCAGACCGTCATCCGTAATCATCGGATCGAGAGCTTTTATACTGCTGTCCTTGGGGACTGGCAGTCCCTTTATTATGGCGATCCTCTCCTTCTGGAAGCTGTCGTCCTGGCACAACCTTACGAGATGGTCGTGAGCTTCTTCGAGGTCGCGTCGCTGTAGTTCTCCTGTTGACCGACGCTTGCGACATCGACCGACAAAGATGAGTACCTGTGCCATGACGCGTTGTATACGCGCCCACGATGAGTAGCGCTCATAGTTAAGTAGGGGTGTCGGCGTCGCTGCTGTAGTGTGGACCCGCTGGATGCGCTCCAAGTCCATCTCCGTTGACTCGGGCTCTCGACACACCGGCCACCGCTCCTGTGGATCACATAGAAACGCGGGGCCGCACAGCCACGTCGCATGGTTCTCGGGCCAGGACGACCTGGTCGCTTTGTCCGCAGGGTTGTCCTCGGAGGGAACCCAGCGCCAGTTGCCTCGGTCCGTTAATTTATCTATTTCGGCGAGTCTATGCGAAACAAATTTTTGGAATTCCTGTGCGTCTGAGTTAATCCATTTTAACACTGTTCTACTATCGGTCCAGTAAAATTTATTTTTAATTTTTAGCCCCAACTCTTTTTCGGCAGTAGCTGCGAGTCGGCCGGCTAACAAGGCCGCTTGTAATTCGAGCCTCGGGATTGACACTACTTTCTGTGGGGCTACACGAGCCTTACCTAAGATCATTACCGATACTTTCTTACCATCTCGGTAGCCTACTAAGTACGCGACCGCTGCGTATGCTTGTTCGCTTGCGTCGCCAAACGCGTGTATTTCTAGATCCCTGTCTAGATCTAGGCCATACCACCTTGGTATTTTGATTTCTTCCAGGTGGTGTAGGTTATTGAGCCAAGCGAACCACGTCTTGGCATCCCTTTCTTGTAAGAGTTCGTCCCATTGGATCCCCGATTTCCATATCTTCTGCATCAATATGCGTGACTGTATCACGCAAGGATACAGGAACCCGAGTAGGTCATAAATGGACATTATGACGCTTAGAAATTGCCTTTTAGTAGGCACTAGGCTACCGTTTATTATTTCTTTCGGTAACCTTTTAAAAGATAGATCAAACGCTAAGTTGTCATCTTTAGGTGCCCACATTAGTCCTAGCGTACGTTCTGTGACGTCTATTCCCTTCTCTAGGGCTACCCTATCTGGCATATCTGTATGCAGCCTATCCCTAAGCTCTGGTGAGTTAGTGACCCACCCCCGGATTACAAACCCGCCGGAGGCGTGTATCATGGTTACTTCCTCAATCAGCTGATTAGCTTGATCCTCGGACCAGGCACTATCTAGGTAATCGTCCATATAGTGCCGGGTCTTTATCGCCTCCACCGCCTGAGGATACTGATCACCGAACTCACTGGCATTTTTGTTTAAAATGTATATTGCAGTGGTTGGTGATGACGTTGCCCCGAATATTAATGAGTTCATCGCGTATACGGTCGGTTCAACCGTTTGATCCGTGCCTCTCCACAAAAACAACTGGGCACTTTGGTCTTCCGGTCGTATTTTAACACGCATGAACATGTCGGCTATGTCGCCAGAGAAAGCTATAGGTCCTAGGCAAAATTTCATTAAAATTCCGGGCAAAGAATTTAATAGGTCAGGTCCGGTCAAAAGGTTATTGTTCAAACAAGTTCCGTGAGACGTAGCGGCCGCGTCGAAAACTAATCTAAGTTTCCCTGGTTTGTTGGGATTTACGACTCCAAAGTGGGGTAAGTACCACATGGAGGTACCTTCCAAAATCCCATCTACCTTTCGAGCGTATCCTTCCTCTAATAACCTGTCAATTTGCTTAGAATACGCCTCTGCGAAGCGGGTGTCTCTACTCATCCGTTTCTCAATGCTGTACAACCTTTGTCGGGCCTGATCGTAATTGTTAGGTAACTCTACGTTATCGTGTTTCCATAATAAACCTACTTCCCATTGTGATTTATTTGGTACGCGGTGGCTGGTTTTATTCAGTATTTCTAACGCCCTTTCATCTGATTGGTTCTTACGTACGTTCTCAGAAATACCTATCGCTTCTAGCTCGAATTGCGATTTAACTAGGTCATGTAGGTCAGGCAGGGAAACTGCCGCACAGTTAATTTGTTCGCTTTTTAAATCGTTATGGTCGAACGGACCGTGTATGACCCACCCTAACTTAGTAAGGGAGGCAACTGGTTTACCGGATTTGCCTTGTCGGACGTCACGGCCCACGAGTAGCTGCCAATTGTCCTGCCCAATCAATACCAGCGGTTTGGCGCCCCTCATTTCCACGCATCCCAGGTCGCGGAGGTGGGCATTGTCGTTAAGCATTGCGGTAGACACGGTTTGAGAAGGTAGATTTAAATCACTTATAGTGCGACATTTAATGTTGTGGCACTGTCCGTTTGGCCCTTTGACCTTTACTTCGACCGCTCGCGACGTTGGGTCGGTGATCTCGTGACCGCCCGCTGTCTTCAATGAAAGGGGTATACTTGGGCCCTTCAAACCAGTGGCAATGGTCTTATCTATCAAAGAGACTGTTGCCCCGTCGTCGAGGAGGGCATAACAATGGTTATTGTTATCATTGTCCTGACATAATACTATTGGAATTATTTTTAACAATGCCGAAGCATGCCATTCACCGATGTTTGTTATGGTTTCGGGCTTATCTACCTGCTTATCGCTCGCATTGTTTTGCTTATCGGCGTTCAATAATAGGTGGTGGGAATAACCGCATTTTTTGCATTTATCGGCGCGGCAAAACCTTTTGTTGTGTTTGTTTACTATACATTTGAAACACGTGTTTAATTCTTTTACGATGTTCCATCGCTGTTGAACTGTCATTTTATTAAAGGTGTCGCATTTTCTATAGTATGTTCACCTTGACATATGATACATTTCTTAGGTACGGAGCTAGACTCATCACTCTGTGTATTTATCTTATGAGTCAGCTGTGGCCTACTGAATAGTTGACGCGCGGTATTCATGGGTCGTTGACCGAAGACTTGTTTCTGTTGCCTAATTGGGGTTTTAGAAGCACTGTGTTCTATTATAGATGGCTGTAAATAATACGACGTTGTACGCGTTAGTTGTATCAAAAAGTGCGACAAGTATTCTAGGTTGGGTGAGACTCTTAGATCGACGCCCTGGACATCGTCTAACCCCATGGCAAAGTCCCCGTACTGCGCGCGATGTATAGGAGTTAGCTTGTTTAATAGCTCGCTAACTAGTTGTGGGTTGTTAAGATAGCCGTCAGCTTTAATATTTTTAAGTAGGGCTACTACATTTCGCACGGTTGACGAGAACTTTCTGAGCTCGCGGCCGCTCTCCGTTATTCTAGGTAGGTCCCTAATCTTTTGTAACGCGCTTTGTAATATTAGAGTCGGGTGACCATATTCTCGATCGAGCGCGTTCATTATGTCGTTGGGATCCGTACCTGAACTTAATAAATCCTCCACTGAGGTTCTAGCTTCGCCGTGTAAAGACGTTCTAAGCCGGGCTAAGTTCTCGTGAACTTGATAACTGTACTGCCGAGTGGTATCCCAGTACATATTTTTGTAACATATCCACTCGGATGGGTCACCACTAAAATGTGGTAATTCGTACGCCTGTCGCGGTACCGGTCGCGGTCTCCCCATACTGGTTATTGCCTCTGCCAGCCTATCTAACGCGTGTTCCTTTTCAACCGAAGACTCCCGCCGTCTTTCTTTAACATCATCTCCGTACTTCAACTGCCGCTGTGAATCCAACTCGGGTATCGAAACGCGAGGTCCACTTGCGGCCGGAGTGGTAAAGACGGGGTTATTGGTCGGTAATCGGGACGTAACTCTCTCGGTAGGCATCGGTGTATACGTCCGTGCTTTAGGTATCGTACTCGAATACGGTACCGGCACGGTTGTACCTAGTATGTGCGACACATTATTACGGTATGTAGTCGGATCAAGCGTACTTACGGTTTGTGAATAACTCACGGTAGGGATCCGGGGCGCGGCCACTTCCATGGGCCTGCTCTCCGCAGACGGGGTACACAACACTGCATCCGGTTGACACAACACTATACTCGATTGCCGTAAAACACTAACTGAATCACGCAACACTGTTTCCTGTTGGCCAACTTGCGGCGTCGTATCTATCCACTGGTCGACCCGCTGTGCTGTACCCACGTCTGAATTGGAGGCGTCGTCGTCGCTCTCGGTAGCTGCCTCTATCTCGGCAATGTCGGCCTCCACTCTTTTCTTGAGGAGGTTTCCTTTTAGCTGTAATTTTAACTCGACTAGTTCCTTTTCGGCCTCGTGTTCGATTCTTTTTCTCAAGAAATCGACACTCTTGCGGCTATGTCTGGATGAAGCTCTGCTTCGCGGCGATTTCCGGCGATCCATTGATGCCATGGTCGGCGCCACAGACGGCGAACCTGGTCCCCTATCGGACTGCAACCCGGTGTCCGTTGTGATGTCATCCTTACGTGCTTCTTGCTGTTCGGCTAGCTTCCTTAGCTTGCTGCGTGTTGTGATGGAGCCCTGCTGACTCATGATTACTTGGAACCTTATCCGGCTTTCGAAGGACCAAAATGTAAACGATATCCGGCTGTCGAAGGACCAAAATGTAAACGACCAGCTTATGTCGTTTGAAGGGGGCGGTTTGTTGTAAGGTTTGGCACAGTAGAAAAACCACAAGCAGCTAATGTAATAGATCCACGTATATTGCACATAAAACACACACACACAATATATTTAAAATACACAACAGTAATACAGACAAAGGTTAGAGCTAGATGTAATCCGAATTTAATTGAATTTATTCAGCACGAATTTATACCTCAAGTAGCGAGATGTTTGTAGGAACGAAGTTAAAGCTCAACTGACTAAGAATCTGAGACTTTCTAAGAGAGTACTAGGCAACTAGTACAAGGCAACTACAATTGTAAAATTAGACCCGATACCTTAAATAGATTTTTACTATAGGGCAAGTAGCGGGTACCATTTGTGCAAACACAATAATTTGCTCCTATACATCAGGGCAGTTCGCTATTCAGGGACGCGACAGAGGGTCGGGGTATAGCTGGGTATTTTCCCATTTTGCTATGACGAGGGTGTTTACACGAATGAGGGAGGCAGGGTTGCGCAGGTGCAAGTTATGACATGATAATTACTTCTAGAACAATGGATTACGTAATTATAAACACAGATAGGTATTCTCATTGTTTTAAATAGGTATTCAGGTGGGAAATAGTCTAGTCAGTGTTGTAGTCATAATTAAAACATTGTATTATGACTGACAACGGAGTTATATATCTTTTATTACATAAGGACAGGTTAACAAGAGAAAATAAGGTATTTTTAGTTACCTGTAGACACGGACGAATGTCTAACACATCTTTTAGTTAAGTCGGTGTCTATAGGTACATTGGTTATTGCTAGAGACTTGATTTTGTGTCAGGAATCTTTGATTTTACTAGACTTTCTTGTTCTAACTTGTTGGATTATTTATTCGAAACATTCTATATTAGTTGACATGTTAGAACTGGACCAAAACTTTCCAGATTTGATGCTACCTACTGGACTTCATGTCCCGACTTGATTAATATCCACACATGATTCGACTTGATACTATTTTGACATGTGCAGATGTACTTACTAACAATAATCAGTTTATTAGGTAGGTATTTAGTGTGCTTCCTTAACATCGTCCCTGAGGCTTCTTAGCGCGTAACAAGCTGAAGATATTGAGGAATCAATGGCGGTGAGCTCCTTTTTCCAATTTAATAGGGAATCTATATAAACTCCTAAAAATTTAACTTCGTTCACCAGGCAAATATTTTCCTTTTTAAGCTTGACATCTATGCTATCTTTGTTGCGTGACGTTGTTTTAAACAACATAACATAGGTTTTGTTTGGGTTTATTATTAAATTATTTGCTGTAAACCAAACAGAAAGATTATTTAAACACTTATTTACATTTTCTGTCAACTCATTTTATTTGTAGTCCTGCGTCGGGTTGGGTATTATTCATAAAATTTAGTAAGTCATTTGTAAAAATTAAATATAATATTGGTCCTAAGATTGAGCCTTGAGGCACTCCGCGGCTTATGTTGGTCATTTTTGACTTATATATTACTTTATTCACACACTTTACGTCACAATTGTTTGAGTTAATGTCTTTTATTTCTACGTACATTCTACGGGTTTTTAAATAAGATGTCATAAGTTTTAACGCTTTTCCTCTAATACCATAATGGTCTAGTTTAGCCAGAAGTAGCTCGTGATCTACTGTATCAAACGCAGAACTTAAATCAATAAATAAGCCAGCTACCTTCATTTTGTCATTCAATTTATTAATAATGTCATTAGGAAGATTATCTATCGCATCTGAGGTGCCTATCCCCTTTTGGTATCCAAATTGTTTAAAGTTTAGTATTCTTTTTAAAAGTAAGTGGGTCATTAATCTAGTTTTTATTATCTTTTCGAAAATTTTTGAAAAAATTGGTAGTAAGGATATTGGCCGGTAGTTTTTGGGATCCGTTCTTGTGCCCTTTTTGTGTAGCGGAACCACCTTTGCCAATTTAAGTTGTTCAGGAAATACAGACTCTTCAATACATTTATTAATGAACTCAGATAGGGGGTACAATTAATTAAAATAACAAAATGAAAAAAAAAATTGTATATTATAATGAAATCGTTAAATTTGCAATTGTTACAAACTACGAAAGTTAAATACACCGAAATCAATGAGACACTTGAGCTTGAATTTGGGAAACTTATCCATCGATATTTGGATTAATTCCACTGATACGTAAAGACGTAAAGAATTTTCCAAATTATCGTCAGTCAGTCTTGTACGATGTGTTGATTTATTAACTTTCATCAATGAAAAGATCTGTTCGCATTTATAAGTACTTCCAAACGCACAAATCACTCTTCTTGCGAATTTTCTAAGCTGCGGAAAATTGTCTTCTTCTAGGTATTTTTTGTAGAAATCGCACAACTCTACGTCTTCAAATTTGGATTTTAGGAGTGAGTTTTCTTGAATCTCGATCAACTCCATTTGTATTGGAGCATTTTGTACATTACATTTTGTAGGAGTAGCAAATAAACTGAAACAGTCTTCCATGTTTTTGAAGTCGCTAAATCTGTTCGAAAATTGTTCCGACAGTAACTTGAGTTCTTCAGCATATTAAGCATAAGCAATATTTTCATACGCAGAGAGCGTGTTGAAATGGTAACTGTTACCAGACAGCATTTGTGACTCCCACAAGCGTAGTTTGATCTGAAACGCTATCAAATGGCTGTACAAATCATTTACTAACTGTCCTTGTTTTTGAAGTTTCAAATTTAAATCATTCAAATAGCCTGTAAGATCGACCAGAAATGCTAAGTCACATATCCATTTTGGGTCACTTAAGTCAGATAGTGGTGTATCTTTTATTTTCATAAAGTCTGCTATCTCATTTCTAAGCTCGTAAAACCGTTTCAACATTTTTCCTTTGCTCAGCCATCTGACTTCACAATAATATGTTACGTCGTTATATTCAGCTGATATTTCATCCAAAGACGCCTTGAACTGACGATGGTTAAGCCCTCGGGATCGAATAAAGTTGATGGTTTTTACTACCACATTCATAACATTCTGGAGTCGAATGGACACAAATCATCTTTTTGCACATTTAATTCTGTTGCTTTTTCATTCGAAATTCCGATGAAACCTTTACGTAAGCTGACCATAGAAGGTGCACCATCAGTGCATACTCCAATTAATTTTGACCATGGCAAGCCAAAATTTGTGAATACCTTTTGAACTTCAATAAAAATATCCTCTCCTGTAGTGGTTCCTTTAAGCGGCTGTAAAGCAAGCAATTCCTCAGTAACAGTGAACTCCTTATCAACACCTCGAATAAATATAGCCAATTGAGCTGTGTCAGACAAATCGGTGCTCTCGTCTAATGCTATGGAAAATGATTCAAAACCAGCCATACGGTCAGTCAATGTTGTTTTTATATCATTAGCCATAATTTCTATACGCCGAACAACAGTTCGTCTTGACAATTTTTTTTTTTAAATTCATTTTTCTTTTCAGTACACAAAATACTGCAAACTTCTAACATACACTCCTTGATAAATTCTCCTTCGGCAAATGGTTTTTATTAATGCCTTTGCCAATTTTGAGCTAACTATCAAACTAGCTTTCACAACATTATCAAGTTGTGTTCTTTGTTTATGAAACATTTGTTGCTGTCTTTCCAAATTTGCGGTAAGCTTCTGGATTTTACCTGTTCTTAATTTTCCTGTCAGTGTGTGCAGCGTAGCATGCTTAGTTGAGTAATGCCTCTTTATATTGAATTATTTCATTACTGAAATGGATTCATTACACAGCAAACAAATTTAATAGGCTTACCATTGTGCAAGATAAAAAATAATTCTTCAGACCATTTTTCTTGAAACTGGCGACCCTCTGTATCTACTTTTCGTTTCTTTCCACCAGAAATCATTTTTGTTTACTTTTCGTTCAATAAACTTATTAACAAACTATTGTCAGGAACCACTCAAGATGCACACAAAGTAAGTTGACGGCTCGAGCAGTTCGCTAGGATATCGCTTGTCCAAGTTATCACCTCGGTAGCTCAAATAGAACTAAACTAACGTTAGGGCCATCCACCCGCTTATAAAGGCAAAATGAAGGAGTAATCTGGAATAAACTAGTTTAGAATAATTGAGAAGCAATAAATCTTTTGTAGTGTCGCGGCAAACTTCAAAGAATTTGATCGAGCAAGCGGCACTGTCACTCCCGTGAGTATATGTACCTAATGTAATATTTTTTTTGTTGGGGTTTTTCAAAATGTCTCGCGGGCCGGATTATACCTTACAGCGGGCCGGATCCGGCCCGCGGGCTGGTTGTTGCCCCTACATGTACTAAGGTGTGCAAACATTAAAAAATGACATGAAGGAGGGAAATTACTGTTTTGTATGGTTATAGTAGTACGGAGGTTAAAAGTGTGGGTGACGTAATTGGATTGCTGGGTATTATTCCTATTTTTTTTGTAAATTCCTGATAATTGGCAATAGGCTGCATCCTTCTACATAGGTAGGTACCAATATCAGTCATTTGGTTATTTGGTACACCAACAGCAGTACAAAACCTCTAGGCTTCCTGAACACGACGTACGCCGGAGCCGCACCGGCGCCAGACCGCGTGTCATGTTTGTGTATGTCGCGGCCAGATCTTAAAATTGATCATTTCATTAAATGAACCATTGGTCACATCATGAAGTGTGTGAATCATTGAATACTCAACGTTTAACGATATGAACAGTTAAACGCACGGCTACTTCATGATGTGGCCAAACATTAGTGATCATATCGTAAAATAGTTAGATTATCCACCGCTAGAGGCGTTGATGACGCTCTGTTTTTTTTGTGCATCATGGCGGCGGCGTACAACAAATCAAACAAAGTAGGTCGACCACGCAAAAAAAAGTCGGTGGACTTTTATTGGGTTTCCAAATATGATATTATGGAAAGCGATCAACTTGGAAGTAGCGCTCGCCGGCCGCTGCCGCGGCGTGAAATACAACATAGACCTTAAAATTAGTTTTTCAAAATTAAAAAAATTACGCCGTTTAAGTGGCACCCCGACCAAATGGGTTAGGTTAGGTGAGAACTGTGACCAAACTCGCGTGAGCCGAACAAGCACAGCGAGCAGTGTAGCGGTAGCGGCCGGCGAACGCTACTTACAAGTTGATTGCAGTTACTTGGCTATTTTTACTACACTTTACACTTTAGGGGCATGAGGAACAGGGTGTAAAGTTCACTCATCCACCAAGGAAAAGGGAGGATCCTCCGACCATCGGGTGTTGTGTCTGGCGGGCAACTGCCCAACTGTTGATGTCGGATAGTCTTTTATATGTCGTTCGCGCGGTAATTGCGCGATGCAGGATTTGTGTGATATCATGTCTTTGATGCGTAGTTCGTATGTGGCGGTGTAACCGTTATATCACTCCCCTCCGGAGACCGGAGGTCGATAGTGGGCTGAGTCTTGTATCTTGCGATGCTTCACAGTGCCAGTGGAGGTTCTAGTGGATCGGAACCGGGTGCCGCATAGTTCGTGGTGAGTCGTAACTGTAACGAGTCGGGGTGGCGCTGCGTCACAATCCAGTGAGTCGGATGTGGTATAGCGCTGGGTTGTGGCTGACTGCTAGCGTCGACCAGGAGAGCTCTGCTTGTGAGACCGGCCGAAAGTGCAGGTGCTGTGCCAAGGTTGCTGATGAGGCTAAGAGTGATGACCAGGAAAGCGCGTTCGCTGCATGTTGGTGGTCAGGATACCCGTAGAAGCCGAGGGCGCTGGCTGTCTGTGTGACTCGCCTCACGAAAGCTTGCGGGAGTGATGATGATGATGACGTCACGCTGAAGTAGTTGCACGAAGGCTACGTTGACGTTCATACTCGGGGTCACCAATTTAGGAGCATGTGGAACAGGGTGTAAAGTTCACTCATCCACCATAGAAAAGGGAGGATCCTCCGACCAGACGGGTGTTGTGTCTGGCGGGCAACTGCCCAACTGTTGATTTCGGATAGTCCTATATATGTCGTTCGCGCGGTAAACTCTAATTGCGCGATGTAGGATTTGTGTGACGACATGTCTTTGATGCGTAGTTCGTATGTGGCGGTGTAAACTCTACAACACCATGGATACCCTACATTAATGATATGGCCAAACATCGACTAACATATAATTAAACGTTGACGTTTTAACGATATGGCCAATGTTAGCTGGCCATCAATTATAAGATCTGGCCACGACATGTATACGAATGAATATCGCTCATGCACCGCACGGGCGCCGCACCGCAACGGCGCCGCAGACACTCCGCGTAGATTCTGAGATTAGAGGTTATGATTTTTTTTCATCTTGCAGTCCGGCGGCCGGTGTGGCTCCGGTGCGACTCCGGCGTCATCTACATGAAGTAACCAATAATAATAACGGTGCTTATGACAGGTATAAGCAACAAGCATTCACCATAAATACAACAATATAAATAATAAAAGACATTTATACTAACTTAATAAATACAATAAAAACTAAATGTGCACTTTTACTAATATCAGTCTAATTAATTTGCGTATCTATCACACAAGTAAATTCTAAAATCTCCCATTGCTTCATTTTAAATTCTTTTAACCTATTGTAGTATAAGTATTTTATTCTAAGTGCATCGTCTCATATATCATTATATAAAGAGTTATGCTAGCCACACGATTTACAAGCCTAAATTGCTCAAGTAAATCGTTTCGTTACGGGCTCGCCCCCTATTAAAGAAAGAAAATAAAGAAAGTAAATACATTTACATGTTGAAATACATTTTTTAGTTTTTAAATACATTTAAATGTTTTTTCATTTTTTTGTTACATGGGACTTAAAAAACAGAACTGGCGAAATGTGGGTGTACTACAGGTATACCTCAGCCCAACTCTTCGGCGAAAAAGGCGTGTTGTTAATTAATTTGCGTATCTATCACACAAGTAAATTCTAAAATCTCCCATTGCTTCATTTTAAATTCTTTTAACCTATTGTAGTATAAGTATTTTATTCTAAGTGCATCGTCTCATATATCATTATATAAAGAGTTATGCTAGCCACACGATTTACAAGCCTAAATTGCTCAAGTAAATCGTTTCGTTACGGGCTCGCCCCCTATTAAAGAAAGAAAATAAAGAAAGTAAATACATTTACATGTTGAAATACATTTTTTAGTTTTTAAATACATTTAAATGTTTTTTCATTTTTTTGTTACATGGGACTTAAAAAACAGAACTGGCGAAATGTGGGTGTACTACAGGTATACCTCAGCCCAACTCTTCGGCGAAAAAGGCGTGATGTTATGTTATGTTATGTAAATTGTTACGTGTATGGCTAGTACAGTGCAATTTTTAAAAGGGGCGCCTAGAATCAATTTTTTTTTTTGGTAAATTTGACGTTCAAAAGTGCCTTGTATGTGCCTATTTGCAATAAATTAATGGACTTTGACTTTGGGATAAGTAGGTACCACAACTGAGCACTTTTGCCTACCCCATATAAATATACAAGCATGAAGATGTTATAAACAAACAGGTCAGACTGGCATAGTTATTCAATATCGGTCATGGCTAGCCTTCATTGTAATCTAGGATGGACCTAGATTCCTTCTAGTCTAGGCTAAGTTCAATACTAACGCCTGCCGCTAGTAACTAGCGTAAGTTTTCAACTGCGGCTATGTAATATACGGATTGTATATAAGACGTTTTAACTACATAGAGCATATTAGGTACACCTATCTCAATGTTGTCCTTTTAAAGTAAAGGTTGGCTGGTAGAGAATGCCTTGTGGCATTAAGCTTAATATACTACTAGATTATCTACATGAAGTTTAAATCACTACATATTATAAAACTCATTCCCCCGCCCGCGTCTGTCTGTCTGAACGCGATAAACTCAAAAACTACCGAACGGATTTTCATACGGTTTTCACCAATGGACGGAGTGATTCATGAGGATGGTTTAAGTGTATAATTCATTAAGGTTTTGTATAAATTGGCTGAAATATGACGATGATTGTTGAAGATGTCAGAAGAGGTATTATATGAAAATACTGTATTACGAAATTTTTTATTTTTATTAATTTAAACATCATTTAACAGGGTAAACGATGTATAAATTTAGTGCAAAGTGTACGAACTGTAGGTCCTGACTAACACTTCTCAATCACGGCTGATATAATGTTCCCACTTCTTCTTCTTTTCGTGTGGTTAGTTACTAACCTGGTGTCAAGAGTTTTTAAAGCCGCCCACGGGCCTCTGACTTGGCTTCACATGCCATCGAGAAATATCTCTCAGGCATGCCGGTTTCCTCACAATGTTTTCCTTCACCATTTATGAAGCGAGTGATAATTATACAATACGCACATGAATCCGAAAAGTCAGAGGAGTATTATAAGGAGGATAATTATATACGCAGTCAAAAGTCAGTCGACTTAGTTTCAAGGCTGGTTTTCCAGAGCGAAGCCTAACTAATGCCAGTCCTGACTCTAATTGAATTGCCCCTGTGAGCCACGTGAACTTACACTACTTATAACTTTAAAAGCTGGGAGCAGGAATTCGTACTTATATTGTAATTATATTTACGTAGCACCTTTAATCCTGAGAGTATACTCTGTAAAGGATTTGATGAAAAGTAAACAAATGGATTAGAAAACGCATCTGTGGATGCCAATGTGTAGTGCCACTTACAATATGAGTGCTTCGATTTGATTATTTGAATATTCTTAAACCTGAAATACAAATTTTAAGACATAAAAATAACTAAAATAAACAATTCTGGCTGTATCTACGTCAGTTATCTGTCTAATTTTTTTTAACAGCATAGGCGGCCGAACTGAGCCTTCCTGACAAGTTTTCTACACATGTGTGGGCCCCACTGGACAGGTCTACTAATATGTACTGTGTGGTTCTTTCCTCTAAATAAAAACAAAAATGTGTTTATTATCTTAAATCTATACAATTAAGTTGCCGGGGCTTCCCAGAAAGTAATCCGAAGATACTTGTGATGGGATAAACCTCGCTCTTCCTCGATTAATTAACACTTGTTTCTTTGTGCTAATTAGGTATCAGTTACACATTTTATTTTATAAAACCAATAAAAAGAAAAATGAATAAAAAGAAAAATGAAAATCGTGTTTATGGCATCGTGTGAAAACTAGAGTGTGTTTTGTATAAATGTGTGTTTATAAGTGTGTGAATCTATAATTTGTGTGTATGTGTGTGTGTAAGAGTAGGTGCGTGCGTGAGTGGGCGTGTGTATGTGTGAATGAGTGTGGAGGTGTGTTGGAGTGTGTGTGTAAATGAGTGTGGAAGTGTGTTGGAGTGTGTGTGTATGAATAGGGGTGTGTTGGAGTGTGTGTGTATGTGTGTTGGATTGTGTGTATGTGTGTGTGTGTCAGAATTCTCGACGTTCAACCCAGAGTCGCCAAAATGTCTAAAAATATAGTATATATTAGTGTCTGAAATACTATTTCAGACACTAATCTACATGGCCCTCATATAGCTTGACCAAGATTATATCTGGACTTTAAAATAGACTGCGACCTCTGAGTTTGTTTCGGCCTTTCCTCTCAGAGTAGTCTGATACGAAACACCGATGTCATATAGCCTATTTTTAATATTTTTTTAATATAACGTGTAAAAGTGATTCCGATATCCTATTTACAGAATAAACAATTTCATTTCATATGGACCTACATGCAGTTGGTGACCCTAAAAAAATCATCAAAATAATAATTTTTTTGTTTGTTCATGTTTAGACATCGATACAGATACCGTCTGCGCAGTTTTATCAGCTAATTTAATTTGACTCAGTATAAACCCTTAAAGAGGCTCAATTTATATACACACTCGTGTTATGTAATAATAAACTACTTGGTAATTCGGCTATGCTTGTACGATTACCTTTTTCGAGTTTCGTATTTTTCAACAACTAAAAAAAATAAAAATTATTGACATAAAACAACTTTTGAAGCCAGATAAGAATTCTCTGACTCCTGCACTAGTAATTAGTGCAGGAGCCAGTGTCCTCCCGTTATAAAAAGACACATTTTGTTTTGTTTTATGATCACATAAAAATAAAAATATAGACTTTTCACTTTTAAAGAGATGTATAAATCAAGTCATGATGTGATGTGTGTGTGATGTGATGTCATGTGACATCTACCAATCCGCACTGGGCACGTGTGGCGGATTATAGCCCACTCCCTCTCATTGAGAGGCGGCCGTGTCCCTGCAGTGGGAACGTTATAGGCTGATGATGATGCTGATAAATCAAGAAATATATATTTAAAAAAAAACAGAATTAAGTTAGAAGAAAATAAACAAAAATAAATATATAACATAGTACGGTACCTACTTCTAATGCGCGAAAGTATGTTTGTTAGTGTAAGTGTGTATGTATTTATTTTAACTAGCTCGTAGCTCGTTAGAAGGCAAGCAAAATAAGAAAATAATGTATTCTTGTAAAACTAATTTATAGTGAGATAAGTTTGTAAGTGTTCTTCCAATTAAGTTTTCGTTTGAAATGTTAAATTTTTCTTCTGACTGTAATGTTGTATTATGTTTCACTGACTTTTGAAAAGTGAATGACGTGGTTAATATTTAAGCGTATTGTGACCTCTTTCTCATCTCAAAGCTGTTTTATGAAAATACGTATAACACTTCTTCTAAAAACTGTCTTAAATGGAAAGCCACATGGTAATTGCGTAACACACATAAAATAGCAATGGCTTTCATTTTGACAGTTCAACAACATTCATTGCGTTCTTTACGTTGTTGAGCAGATGAGTTGTTCAAACCTATGAAGAATTGGATCCTAATTGTGTAAGACACTTTAGGGGTATGAGGAACAGGGTGTAAAGTTCACTCATCCACCATAGAAAAGGGAGAATCCTCCAACCAGACGGGTGTTGTGTCTGGCGGGCCGACTGCCCGACTGTTGATTCCGGATAGTCTTATCTATGTCGTTCGCGAAGTAAACTCTAATTGCGCGATGCAGGATTTGTGTGACGTCATGTCTTTAATGCGTAGTTCGTATGTGGCGGTGTAACCGCTACAACACTATCATTCACAATCTGAGTGATTTTGATGGATATTGATAATACATTGCTTCATATGTTCGAAAAATTGGTGTGCTCAAAAACGTAAATAACGCAATGAATTTTGTTGAACTGTCAAAACGAAAGCCATTGATACTGTAAGTCTGTTACGCAATTACCCTGCAGAATGTCAAAATGAAATGCATGACGATCGATTGCCAATTAATACGTGTTACACAATTACCCCAAAGGTCATATTGCTTCCAAATTGCAATCTTTAAAAGTACCTACTCTGTGACTACATCATGGAAGAATAATAAAAAAAGATAAGTCTCTATTATTCGAGCTGAGAGTTTATGATAACTCTCTAGTCAGTGTGTGTCCCTAGGGTAAGTTAATGAAACGTAAACATTATGGCTGAATTTCCCCAAACAACCCAAAAAAGGATACCTACTTCCCAACAAAAGTTAAGAGCATTTCCATCGATTTTAGTTAGCGCCCAACTTCTACCACATCTTACGATTTGGTTAGGTGACCCAGTTTTCTATTATAAGGATTTATTTCTATAAAGTTTTATCTGTGTCCCCGGCTATAATTGTGAAGATCTAAATATATGTTGAGTATATATTTTACTTTCTTGATGTAGGTCGTTTAAGTGCATGAAGAATTTCTTCCTCTTTTTCGTGTGCTTAGTGACGAGGCTGTCCAAGTTTTTATGCCGCCCATGGGCCTCTGACTTGGTTTCACATGCCGGCGAAAAATATCTCTCAGGCATGCCGGTTTCCTCACGATGTTTTCCTTCACCGTTTTTGAAGCAAGTGATAATTATAAAATACGCGCATGAATCTAAAAATCAGAGCTTTGTGTGTTGGGTTCAAACTAGATACCTATGACTTGGCAGTCCGACGGTCACACCACTAGGCTATCACTGCTTTGATAAGAAGAACTACTCGAGAAACAGTATGTCTGAAGAAGTTATTTACTGCCAAGGTGCATTTATGTTCCCGTTTGAAGATATTATGAGAAGCAGACAAAATTGCAGATACGTGGATTTTTGTAAGTAATTGTCGTCTATAGGTAATTAGGTAGTATACCTACACTGGCAAATCGTTAAGTGGCAGTGAAGGTATAAGCAGCGATAACAACTTCTGCCATCCGTCAGCCTGTTTATCAACTTACCTACGACAAACTGAATCGTTAGCCTTCACAAGTTCACCAAAAATATGGTTTAGTGTATGACGTTATCATGTACCGTCCATCCATTTGATTTAACCAGCCACTTTTTACGACACCCCTGGGATTAAAGGCAGACACATACCTGTGTCATATTAGGGTAGTCACTCACTTGCGACATACCTGTGTCATAAATATGATATAAGGCTCCGTTCACGGCCTCGAGCGATGCGATTTGTGTCAAGCGACAAGTGTGCGTTGCCTTACCGTCCGTCGCTCCGCAAGTCGCGTGGCAGTGATTCGTGGCATGTTCTCAATGTGCGGTTTTATAATTTCGAACGTGACGATATCATCGTGGACGTCCACATCCATGTCCATAAAATGTATGGAATTCGTGTACCTTATGTAAATATGTACGGGAATGTAAAAGCATCTTCATATACAGGGTGTTAAAGTAATTGCGTGCCATAGTTTAGGGGTAGGTTCAGTATCAATAAAGGAAGCCAGAAAAAAAATAAAAATAACCTAATTTAGTACCTACTAACTTAAAATAGCAATCGTTTAGAATTAAAATCATTTTGTCCTTCACTTCTCGCGTACGAATACTATGGGCCTAATATTACTAAGTTAGTAGGTGCTAATATAGGTTGACCTTTTTTTTTTTTTTTTTTCTGGTTTCCTTTATCGATACTGAAGATACCCCTAAGCTATGGCACGCAATTACTTTAACACCCCGTATTTCCATACATTTTACTTCCCTGTGATATCGTGATGCCGTGACGTGGACGTGGTCGTCCACGATAATACCTGTATTATAAAGGCGCAAAATAACTACTTTAATTTGTTTTCTCCATTGTCGCTGTCGTAAGACGCTTCCGCTTGAGCGTGTACCTCGTGGCTTCGGGGTTAGGGGCAGTCGTGGCGAGCGACATACCTGTGTCATGAGCAGTAATCCAGTTGATGGTGAAGCCGTCGAGCCGTCGAGCTGTCGAGCATGCGAGTTGAGATTCGTTTCAGTTTTCATTGGACTGTTTACGTTTGGCTCTAGCGTTATTGTGAAGTTTGACTGTGGCCCACCGTGTTAGTTTTCCTGGAAGTGTCACAGCAATTGTTTTGAAAACTCTTGTTGTTTAATTTTACACTGTTCTGTAAAGTTTATGGAAGTTGTAATGTGGGTAGGTGCTCGTTTTTGGTCGTTTGGCTTTTAGTTCAGTTTGTGGATATTCATAACAAGCACGGACGGTTTTGTACCTTGATTAGGTGTTACGGCACAGATAAATACAGATGGTTCACACCGCAAAATCATTTAAATAAAAAGCGACTCTTGCAGCGACACAATAAAGTGCAACTCAGGTCGCACATCGCCAACTACCTACAGTTATATTCACCTAGAAGTTGCCTCTCTTTCTATCGCGTAACTCTTACATCTTCTGACTACGTTACACTCACTGAATTGACCCGACAAGTCGGGCTCGCCGCGTACAAGTTATAGCTTCATACCTAAAATGAAGAGTGAACCATCTGTATGAGATAAGAGAAGAAAAGATTTGGTTTGTGCTAACTCTCAGACTAAACATGCTTTCACTAGACGATTTTATTTATTCTTAGGACCCTACTTGTATAACCAGTTCAATAGACTGCTAAAGATTTATAGCTTATGTTATAATAGGTGTAATTTACTAGTACAAGAATATTTGACAAAACTCAATTATACGGACACGGAAAAACTACTGAAAATATTAAAATAAACTTAATATTATTCTCTACCTTATTTACTTTAATATTATTCGTTAATTTATTTTAACTTAATATAATATAATAATTATAACTTAATATAATATATAATAGTTTTAAAATAATATACTTACCAAATTAATTACTCTTACAATCATTGAAAATATTGTATCTTCTTTTTTAAATGTTAATTTGTGAAATGCTGGCCTGAAACACAGGTTTTCATAAACCTAGATCAGGCAAGTCTACTTTACATCTAGAATTAATTTTTCCTCAATTGCAATTAATGTAAATCATTATCTTACTTTATACTTGAATTTATTTTTATTTATTTTTTTGTATTCGTCTATGGTTGCAGGAAAATGTTTTTCAAAGCACGCTCGTGTCGGTCTATTCTGTAAAAAGTCACCGTGAAACCTTAGGTGAAGTGAGCTTGAAGTGAGCTGTGATTCCACATAGTACCTACTTGGATTTGCTACTTTTGACAGCTCACTAGATCGGCTGATATAATATGACATGTACACCCATGGTCATAAACACAATGACCGATCTTTTAGATATAAAAAAAACATGTTAATATTACCCACTTCTCGCAAGAAACTACATTAAAATAGTCTCTTAGTAACGTCTATAATAATAAACTACCAGATAATCAAAAATAAACCGGTGAAACGACATTTATTAAGACTTAAGCAAATATTAATTACATTAAAAATCATACAAAAAACGAATATATAAATGATTAAAAAAATGATTTATCATGAACAGACACGATAAATAGGTAGTCGTTTAGATAAATTCATACATACATAGAAAAATATATATTATAATAACATAGGTATGTATAATTAACTTTACCAGATAATAATTACTGATCTCAATATAAATAAACGTTAAAAGGAGAATGCTCAAAATCTGTGGGCAAAAAACCCAGAATCGATAGAAAAAAAACTTAAAATATTTCGTAAAAGATTTCTTTATGTAAATAAAATTGGTTAGCAGTCGGTCTGTCTAGCCTTTTCCCAACTATATTGGGGTCGGCTTTCAGTCTAGCCGGATGTAGCTGAATACCAGTATTTTATATGGTGCGACTGCCTATCTGAACTCCACAACCCAGTAACTGGGTAATACGATACCCCTTGGAAATTCTGGTTGTCAGAATTTCTGGTTTCTGACGACCCGTAACAACTGCCATTTTACATATGTAGGAAGAGTGTAGGCATGTCGTATGAACACGCGCATCCACGCGTGCGCGCCTCCCGCGCCCCGCATTGCGCGATCGTCCGCGCCCCGCTCCGCGACCGTTAGTCCGGCTCGCATCACGCTCGCAAACGCCACGAATTTTATTTCTCTCGGTGTCCTACAAATTAACTGTTCAGTGTTCTTGTTCTTGTTCTTTCAGTGTTCAACTAATATCGAAACACTGAATATTTAGTTTTAGATGAAAAAGTTACCTACAAACTGGCGCTCCAACGCGGCACGCGTAACCGACGCGACGCGAACTCAAGTACCTACTTACGAAGTAACGGTTTTTCTCAGTGGACGCTACGTTAATAAATAGTGTTTCCTCGTGTTATCGTGTTTAGGTGATTATTGTGTACTTAACAAACAATAATGCCTCGCCGCAAAAACGATGACGACACCATGAGTGGCGCTCCGGCGTCCCCGACGCCCGCGCCGCTATCGGAGGGGACGCTTACGGCGTTTCTCGAGGCGTTCGCCAAGGCTCAAGCCGAATCAAACCGCCAACTGGTTCAGAGCCTGCTGGCGACGTCGGCCGACAACGTCGCAGCTTCACCGTCTCCATCGCCTGCACCAACGAAACACGGAAACTTCGCGCGCTGTACAGCGAGATTTAGTGGATCAAGCCACGACTCAGAGGCCTTCGAAGCATTCGTCGACTCTATCGTGATATACAAGGAGTGTACATCGATCAGCGACGAACATGCACTTCGCGGTCTACCCATGCTCCTAGAAGGGGAGGCAGCTGTGTGGTTCCGGGGCGTTAAGCCATTAGTGACGTCATGGGAAGACGCGCTACAAAGGTTACGCGCCATGTACGGTGTATCCCGACCACCGCACAAGCTATTCCGCGATATATTTGCCGCGGAACAAACAGAAGAACGCACGGAGGTCTTTGTTGCTCGCCTCCGCGCGCTTATCGCCAAACTTCCATACGTCGTGGGAAATGATATGGAAGTCGACATGATTTACGGGTTACTACATAGACGCATAAGGAAACGTTTAACCCGTGAATCCGTTTACAATCTAGATATGTTGGTTGAGAAGGCGCGAAACATAGAGGAGTCGCTGTCCGAAGTGTCGAACGACGCGCGTGGCCGTGCCGCTAGCGCGCATGCGCCACACGCGCTGCCACCGCAACCCCGGCCTGCGCCGCCGTCCGCGCCACCCGCGCCGCCCGCGCGCGCCCCTGCGGCCTCCGTGACGTGTGCGCCGGGCGCGCCGGTGGACATACCTACTGGGTCGTCGAGCGCTACGAGTAGTGCTCCGCCCCCGCCGACTATGGTAAACAATAACAATTCGTCTGAAAAAGGTAAACGACTATTTTGTGTTTATTGCCGTAAAGTTGGACACACTCGCGACACTTGCAAAAACATTAAAGAAAAAACCGATAAAGGTTCAGTGGCAGTGAAGTGTTATGGTTGTGGAGCTAACGGTGTGATACGATCTAATTGCCCTAGATGTTCTGTAAATAGTACTAAGGAATCATTTTCTGTCCTGGATATTAACATGTTCGACTCTGATAGCCGTAATATTGTTTCACACAACTGTTCTAAGTGTAACATAAATGTCAGTAACGAATTTTATAAAAAAAATAATTTGTGTAACGTGTCTCAAGTTCAACCTGCTTATTTATGTAATTGTAAGTGTGTTAGCGATAGCGAATGTGATGCATTGCCGAGTCGAGTTAACTTATCCGCGTCGAACTTATGTACCGACGGTCGTCCGATACTCGATATTGAGATAGGTGGTTATCGTGGTACGGGGTTAGTTGATACGGCTGCCAAGCGTAGTGTAGCCTGTGTAGCCGGTTCGAGACTTTATGCACTGCTTCGTAAACAGAACTATTCCTTTCGTAGTTGTTTTATGTCGGTAAAATTAGCCGACGGTATAGTGCGGGACCTTAAAGTTTTACTCGTGGATGTTGACGTGTTATTTAGGGGGTCGGCAGTACCCATCACTTTTGTTATTTTTTCGGATTCAGTAAATAATGACACGTTGCTCGGTATTGATTTCTTGCGTAAAGTCGGTATTGTTATCAATATGTCGAACAATACTTGGTTCACAGCTGATCGGCCTCAGGTCATTCACCCCTTGCGGTGTGAGACCTCACGTGACGTCGTAGGATGCGCTTCTGCGGATGTCTTACGTAATAACGAGGGTTCGATGCTGTCATTTTCAGAGAAGGATTGTCTCGCTCAGCTGCTCCAGGAGTATGGAGATATCTTCACAGAAGGGGGAGAACCAACGTCGTTCGCTGAGCATCGCATTGATTGCGGTGATCACCCGCCGATTGCAGTGCCGCCGTATCGACTCACGCCCGCTAAGAAAGCCATCATGGAGGCGGAGTTGGAGAAGATGCTGCGCGAAGGTATCATCACGGAGTGTGAATCTCCGTGGGCAGCACCAGCTCTTCTGGTACCGAAAAAGGACGGTACTTACCGGTTCTGCGTGGACTATCGCAGGTTGAACGCGGTCACTAAGAGTGACTCGTACCCGCTTCCGGTGATCGATGACCTCCTTCAGTACACTGGTAAGAGCTGTTTTATGAGCACTATTGACCTTCGATCTGGTTACTGGCAGGTCAGAGTAAGACCTGAAGACCAGGATAAGACCGCCTTTGTTTCTCCGTTTGGACTTCATAAATTTACGCGCATGCCGTTTGGTCTGCGGAATGCGCCCGCAACCTTTCAACGTTTGATAGACCGATTTCGATCTGCATCATCCCTTAAGGAGGTGACCCTCCTTGGGTATATTGATGACTTGATATTGATATCCGGATCATTTCACCAGCATATTCAGGACTTACGTGCGGTATTCGACCGCTTACGTGTCTTTAACCTCCACGCAAATCGCGATAAGTGCATATTTGCTCGAGAGAGTGTGAAATACCTGGGGCATATCATCACCTCTGAAGGAGTGACCCCAGACCCAGATAAGGTTGCTGCGATATTAGATATGAAGGAACCAGCTAATGTTAAGCATCTAAAATCCTTTCTGCAGAGTTGTTCATGGTTCCGAAAATTCATGCCAAACTTCTCCCAAGTTGCGCAACCACTGACTATGTTAACGCGCAAGGATCAGTCCTGGTTGTGGGGTTATGAACAGGCTAAGGCATTTAAAGAACTAAAAGGATTGCTTACCTCACCTCCGATTCTTATTCAGCCAGATTATAATGTGCCATTCATTCTCAGGACTGATGCCAGCAACTACGCACTGGGTGCGGCTCTACTCCAGGGGGAGTCGCCGCGTGCAGAGAAACCCATCGCGTACGCCAGTCGCCTGCTTACCTCGGCGGAGCGGAACTATTCGACCACCGAGCGCGAGGCGTTGGCAGTTGTCTGGGCAGTCGAGAAATATCGTGGGTACATCGATGGCCATCCTGTACGTGTCGGCAGCGACCATCAGCCCCTGAAGTGGCTACTCACCTTGAAGTCGCCTGCCGGTCGTCTCGTACGATGGGCTATGAAACTCCAGTCATTTGATCTGCAAGTTGATTACACTCCTGGGAAAACGAATGTCGTTGCTGATTCGCTCAGTCGTCCGCCCTGTGAGGAGGAGGCTCGCGATTCCTGTGGAGTTAGCACGGTGCTTGTCGACCCGCCGCACTGGGATGCTGCTACTCTTCGTGAAGACCAGCTCGCAGACCCCGAAGTGGCGAAGATCATTAAGGCTCTGGAAAGCAAGGACGAATTAGAACTTACCCGTTGGACGGAGAGAGGATATCATATATGCAGAGGTGTACTATACCGTTATACTGAGGCAGAGACTGAAGAACCGCAGCTCGTCATCCCTGAAAACCGACGAAAACAGGTACTGGTTGAATGTCACGACTCTGCTACTTCAGGTCACGGCGGTTTAGACAGAACCCTGCACCGTATAAGTCAGAGATTTTATTTTCCCGGTATGCGACGTTACGTAGCAGAGTACCTGAAGACCTGCATCGAATGCCAGCGCTACAAGGCTTCCAACGAGAAACCTGCGGGGCTGTTACAGACTCCAGTTCCCGCTCAGCGTTTCGAAGTCTTGGCGGTCGATCTCTTTGGGCCGCTTCCCAAAGGAGCTAATGGAGAGAGATGGGTGTTGATTGTTGAAGACACAGCCAGTAAATGGGTCGAGCTATTCGCCCTCTCCGAAGCCACAGCTGACGCATGCGCAAAGGTACTAATTGAGGAGGTTTTCTTACGCTTCGGCGTTCCTCGACGTCTCATTTCCGATAACGGTGTACAGTTTGTTGCCGATGTCATGCAACATGCAATGTTCACGCTTGGTGTGAAGCAGAACCTTGTGCCTCTCTACCATCCAGAGGCCAACCCTGTCGAGCGGAAAAATCGCGACCTCAAGACTCAGTTGGCCATCTTAGTAGAAGGACACCATCAGCAGTGGCCAGAAGTTCTGCCATTCATCCGCTTTGCGTTGAACACATCACTGACTAAGGCAACTCAACAGACACCTGCTTATTTAACATTTGCTCGTGAACTCCGCTCACCTATTGCAGTACAGAGCGATCTTCGTGCTGTCATAGAGGCTGAAAACTATGTTCCACAGATTACGCCGTATCTGCTGAAGCTTGCGGAGACTCTCAGCAGCAGCAAGGAGTGCATCGAACATCAGCAGGACCTTCGTAAGGCTGCGAAGGACAGGACTCGTCAGGCTGACGAACTGGCTATCGGTGATCTTGTCTTGATGAAGTCACACGTCCTCAGTAATGCTGCTAAAGGTGTCAGCTCCAAGCTTATGCCTAAGAGGGATGGCCCTTACCTGGTGCAAAAGAAGGTTAGTCCAACTACTTACCTCTTAACGTTCCCTGGTTCTCCAGATGAAGTCATCGGTAAATACCACATTTGCGACTTAAGGAGGTATCATTCTCGAGATGGTGAATGCCCTGAGGTTCCAAAGCCGGTTGCTCCTAAACGTTCTCGTGGTAGGCCGCGTAAGCAACGTGTCATAAGTTGACGTTTGACCACCTGTGGGGGCACTCAGTTGGTCAAAAGGGGGAGTATGTAGGAAGAGTTTAGGCATGTCGTATGAACACGCGCATCCACGCGTGCGCGCCTCCCGCGCCCCGCATTGCGCGATCGTCCGCGCCCCGCTCCGCGACCGTTAGTCCGGCTCGCATCACGCTCTCAAACGCCACGAATTTTATTTCTCTCGGTGTCCTACAAATTAACTGTTCAGTGTTCTTGTTCTTGTTCTTTCAGTGTTCAACTAATATCGAAACACTGAATATTTAGTTTTAGATGAAAAAGTTACCTACACATATTATATTTTATATAATTATTTAGGACTAACTATTGTGTTTATTTTATTTTTGTCTTATTTTGTTATTTCTTTATAACTGCACCGGTTGACGTCATCACGTCATTGCCGGTTGTGGCTGAAAACCAGCGCTGGGGCTCTGCCTCGCATAGGGTCGCAGCATTATGCTGAGCGATGGTCGTTTTGCGTGGATGTGACGCATGTTTTCCCCCAATTTGTTATTTTCGTGTTTATTTTTTTCTTTGCTTGCGTCATGTTATTATGTACCGCAAATAAACGTGTTCTTTCTTTTTTCTTTTTAACTGTCAAAGATCCACGAATGACAGGGACCACGGGACCAACGGCTTAACATGCTTTCCGAGGCACGGAGGAAGTTCGGTATGTAAAGATGGCCACCCATCCACTAACCACGGCAAGCGTAGCTTAACCTGATGGATCAACCCGTGCGGCAGTTATTACTAAGCCACGAGCTCCTCAAAATTGGTTAGCATGGTTAATATGTGTCTTTTTATATACTAGGATCTGCTAAAATTTGGTTAGCAGCATCCTTGTATATAAAAATAAACATATTAAAAAGCGTGAGTATATATAACTTAATACAAAAAATACATCGCTGTTAGTGTGTTATCGTGATCAACTAAAAATAATCTAGAAAGCTGCTGCTTTATTGCAAAGTGTATTCATGCTTAGCGGCGAAATAATACATTTTCAAGGCGACACAATAATTATACGATGTTAAGAATAATATGAAGAACTGAATACTTACCGTTTTCAGTGAGTTTAAACTAGCCATAAGTAATTTAAGCGCTAGGATATTTTTTGGGTTTTCATAAATCCATGAACGCATTACTTTAAAATTGTAAATATTTTTGAAAACCCAATTTATACACAAATACGCACAAATTAAGAGCTACTGAATACGTTTATTCTACGGGTTCACAATCATTGGTTTCCGAGAAACACAATTGTGCAAAGCGTTACTCCAGCAGAAATGAAACATTTCTAAAACCGCACAAATTTCATTTTAATATAATATACATAGTATAAGCTATCCGCCCATGTACCTACATTATTTTTGTCTCCGGTCATTCCTTTAAAATCTTTCTGCTGGAGAACTTTACTCCAGCAAGATTAGTTTTTTCCAAAACGATAGCACGCAAAGTTTTTTTATTTGGCACACATTTACAGATTTGCTCTAATTATTCGTTGAACTCAATTAATTCTTGAAGAGATTTTTCTGATGAAGTAACGGACACAGATCCCCCGGACAAAATCTCTGCAGTACCTACAGAAATCATCTTTACAGTAACCAAAGGGTCTATAGCACGATTCCATTCAACTTCCTTACTTCTGTCATTCATGTATTTTTAAACCACCTTCCATTGTCAAAACATACGACGCTCCCTACTAATGCTTCCACAAACAACATCGCCTGCACCATCCAGCTCCACTGAGTGTATGAACACAGACCATTTGCTCACGTAACTGTCGCCTCGAGAGCTCAACAAAAGCTCACTGCAAACAAAACTTTGGTGTTGTCTCGCATGGCCGGTTTGTGATAGAATTTCTAAATTGCTTCGGTTGTCATTTCTTTTACAAACCTACATTTAGTTCGCTGATCAAACTTTGCTAAGAGATCGAAGTTTTGTTGTAAGTAATTGTAAATATACGTTAAGTTTTTCCTGGAAAGTAAAAAGTTTTTAGGGGCATGAGGAACAGGGTGTAAAGTTCACTCATCCACCATAGAAAAGGGAGGATCCTCCAACCAGACGGGTGTTGTGTCTGGCGGGCCGACTGCCCGACTGTTGATTTCGGATAGTCTTATCTATATCATTCGCGCGGTAAACTCTAATTGCGCGATGCAGGATTTGTGTGACGTCATGTCTTTGATGCGTAGTTAGTATGTGGCGGTGTAACCGCTACATCACTCCCCTCCGGAGACCGGAGGTCGATAGTGGGCTGAGTCTTGTATCTTGCGATGCTTCACAGTGCCAGCTAAGGTTCCGGTGAGTCGGAACCGGGTGCCGCGCAGTTCGCGGTGAGTCGGAACTGTCTGCGGTGATTGCGGCGGTTGTGGTGATTGAGGTGATTGCGGTGATTGAGGTGAAGCGGTGATTGCGCTGATTGAGATGATTGCGGTGATTCCCCAGTGAGTCGGGGTGATGAGGCTGAGGGTGATGACCAGGAATGCGCGTTCACTACATGCTGGTGGTCAGGATACCCGTTGAAGCCGAGGGTGCTGGCTGTCTGTGTGACTCGCCTCACGAAAGCATGCGGGAGTGATGATGATGACGTCACGCTGAAGTTGTTGCACCAAGGCTGCGTTGACGTTCATACTCGGGGTCACCAATTTAGGGGCATGAGGAACAGGGTGTAAAGTTCACTCATCCACCATAGAAAAGGGAGGATCCTCCAACCAGACGGGTGTTGTGTCTGGCGGGCCGACTGCCCGACTGTTGATTTCGGATAGTCTTATCTATGTCATTCGCGCGGTAAACTCTAATTGCGCGATGCAGGATTTGTGTGACGTCATGTCTTTGATGCGTAGTTAGTATGTGGCGGTGTAACCGCTACAAGTTTAAATTAAGTTGTAGTCTGGTTTCACTTGACCAGTATCATCCATTTCCCTACTATGTTGGAGTCGGCTTCCAGTCTAACCGAACGAATTCAGCTGGAATACCAGTATTTTACATGGAGCGACTGCTTCTCTGGGCTGACTTTCGGTCTTCTGACTACCAGTAACGACTGTCAAATGACAGCTTGGCCCAACGGCTCAACGTGCTTTCCGAGGCATGTAATGGATGAGACCCATCCACTGACCGACCTCGGCAACCATAACTTAACCTTCAATCAACCTCTGTTCTTCTCCATACGAAACTATCTTTTGGAACTCCTTTAGTATTCACATATCAATTCAGCTTATCACAGTTGATTATTTGACAAAAGCTCCGCCTGCACCTTTCATCAAACAAGCAATAGGCTCGCCCCCTATCCTATTACGTGGGAATTAAACATAACAGATGAAATGTGGGTGTACTATAGGTACACCTCTGCCTAACCCTTCGGGGATTCCAGGCGTGATGTTATGTTCACAGCACGTAGTGATCATAATTAGTAACAGTTCTTGCATTCACTGTCGGGTAAGCTTTGCATAAATTAAAGATTCAAATGTTAAATTTAATTTCAAGTTGAATCATTGTCTAGAGCGGTGGTGGCCCAGTGATAACGACCGCGAGTTAGGAGTTGTAGGTCGTAGGTTCGAACCCTGACAGGCGTTTAACATTGTGTTAATTAAATATTACATCACCTCTCTCTCAAAACGATGAAGGAAAACTTTGTGAGGAAACCGGCATGTCGTAGAGACGAAAATTCGAAGGTATGTGGCATCCAACTAGCACTGGATCCGCGTGGTGATTCATGGCCCATTGTCTCTCACATAGAGGAGGGCTGTCCCAGCAGTGCTTACCAGTTTAGCTCCCTTCAAAATGGTTGAGCTGAATGGTGCTAATCCATGCGTCATGTTCGTGAACGGGCGCCGTCAGTTGGGACTGGTCATCTCTTAGCCATGGCTTATTTTAATTTATTTTAAGTTTTTGAATCATTCTTTTTTTCTTTTTATTACGGACGCTTTTACGAACGTGCACGTCTTATTACATTGTTCTCACATGCATAATTTCAAAATGAATGATTTACATCATTCCAATCTTTTGTATCAATTTTATATTTTATTTAAAAGAGTGTCCGTGGAGTTTCTTGCCCGTTCTTCTCCATAGGTACCTACTACGCTTTGGAATGGGCAACTAGCTTCATATTTTTGACTGACCGACCCCTTGACAATTCAAAAGTGCCTGTAAATGGTTTAATTGAAATAAATGCTTTGAGTTTGAGTTTGAGTTTGAGTGTTCTAGATAAAATCGAACTGGTTGCCAATTTAATTGTATAATCTTATTTTTTTAGACATTTTTTGTATATTTTGTGATTACTTGAACTCAAACACTGACTTATTATTAGTATTGTTAAAATGTTAGGAATATCGTATAATTTTACAGTGTTTGTAAATATGTGAGCACCATGCATGTATCACATAATTAATTTATGTCATTCCTTCATTTTCATTCTTTTTACCTATCGTGGTATAGTAATCTTATTGTAGGTGCATCGTCTTCACATAATAATATATTATTAATGTATACAAGATATTATGAAAATATTTTAAAAGAGTAACGGTGGAGTTTCTTGCCCATTCTTCTCCATACGAAAACTACCTTTTGAAATGGGCGACTAGAATCAATTATTATATATTTTTTTGTAAATGTTGGCTTTCATTAGTGCCTTTTTGTGCCTAATTGAAATAAATTATTTGACTTTGACTTTGACTTTGAGTGGGGACATTATAGGCTGCTTATGCTGAATCATTATCTGAGAATATAAAAAGACTTTCCAAAGTAATACATACATGAAATATGAACACTAATTAACACAGCAAAGCTCTTTCGTTACTCATTAAAAATACCAATTACGAGCATTCAAATTCTGGCAGTCTTAAAACTTCGTTCATAAACATTCGCGGCAAATGAAAACTTAAATTTATAATAAGATCATCGCTTTAAAAGGCAAACAAAGAGACGGAGAGGCATTTCTCCCTGACGACGTCATTCCATGAAAGACGATGCTGTAATGGAGCTCGCATACAAATGCAATAACGACACCCCACTGCATTTTTCATCGGGAAAAGCATCAAAATTCAGTGAGCGGAGTATTCGTCGTCTCGTCCTGTGGGCTCGAGGGTCTAGCCTGCGAGCGGCAGTCGAACCGAGTGCTGGCGAACTCCCCCGAACGACCCTTTGTAATGTTGCCAGCTTTGTTTCACTGCTTTGCTGCAGGGAATGCATTTGATCATTTACTGAATGGTATATTTTTGTTTGTTGCAGAGTAAGTTGTTTTTGTGGATAAGCTGTTTTAAGTTGCTTAGAAATAAATTTGTAGAGGTTTTTTTGTGATCGAAACAATATAGGCGTGTACCGTTTATTAGCTATTCGATTTTTATGTAAGCTTGAATAATTCTAGCGTAGCAAACATGAGTATATATGTTCCAAAATCATAGTGTTATAGGCTCATGTAGGTTACACTAAAACATTAATCATTCCACTACATGCAGCAAAATCATTTCAAACCATACAGTTTTCTTAGCAATGCCCTTCACAGTGTTACAAAAGACACATGTATATCAAACGCTAATAAGCTCTGCCAACAAAATTCCCGACCACTTACTCGGATTCTGGGGAATTTAATTTCAACTCCATTCCCGCTTGCAGGCTCGCCACCCCGACGCCCGTTCTCGTCGGCCAGTTGCTAAACTCCCGCCGGCACAACCGCTCGCTTCCACCCCTCGCACTCACTCTACACATGTGAACTTTTTTTATAAAATAGTGCAGTGCTATACAGATTCCAAATTTGAACTTTATTTGACAGTTTTTTTTTTATAAGTGTTTATGACAATGAGTTTTTACCAAGTGGCCAGGCGGAGCGTTTAGACCACATACAGGTTTGTTCTCATGCTATAAAGAATATTACATATATTTTTACGTAAAAAACACTTATATTGAATTTAATTTTCTTTGTTATTTATTATGGTATTTTTTAGATTCTTTACTTTAGTTTTTAGTAACATTTTTGTTGGTTTTAATTAAGTTTTGCCAGGAGTGAAAGCTTTCAATGTTTGGCTCTTGCGTATAAAAGCTTTTATTCAAAAGGTTTATAATACGAACTACTTATTTTTTATTAGTATTAAGTATTATTAGTTGAATATGTTTCGGTATTATCTTTGTATAATTTAATTAAACATCCTTTTACATTTAATTAGTTGAAGTTTTTAGGTACTCATCTACTGACATCGTAATAATTAAACAAGGTGTTATAAAACTTGTAAATGCATGCACCTATTATTTTGCAAAAAATAATTATGTTTATAATATTTAATTAAGTACATCCTAATTAATTTTCGTGGAAGTGTTTTTAATAAGTGAAACATTACACTACATTATTAATGAGCCAAATTCGTGCTTAAATATGAATTTATGCATAATAATTAAACACTAACGCCCTTTACAAGTATGTCATGGAAATAGGTCAAACTGAGAGCAAGTACAATAAACAGCAAGTACATACATAGCTTACAAATCAACACAAATGAAAAAATAAAACGGCAGTTACCCAAAACTAAATAATTTATACAAAAGCAATTTCAAAGAGGGTTAAAAACTATTATTTGCAATAGTCTTTTATGACAGTTTTGTAGTTAAAAATTTATTTTACTTTTACATAGACCTTTTGGCGTGTTTGTGGTGTATCGTGACCACCGATGCCACCACGCTGTGTGGTGCCAACTAAGGGTCTAAAAAGGGGAATTAAACTTTAACATGGCTCCCTTTACAAAATTGTTATGTAATCACGGTGATCAAGACTTCAATAGTAATGTTGAAATAGGACACAAAATAAAAAATAAACGTTTTTTTTTTACAAAAAAAATCTTAATCAGACTATGGTGGAGTCTACAGGAGAGTAATATTTTATTTTAGCGTTCTGAAAGTAGAACATGTCTAACACATTTCTACTTTTTCTTTTAATAATGATACGAATATAAGTTTTGAATTTTCCCACGACTGAACTATAAGGAAAGTCATACAGTTAAAGAATGGGCGAGCTCCGTGTAATTTCAGACTGTTCTACCGGTTATGTTCTGCCTTACTGCGTTTTTCTACACATTAAGTACTTAATGATATCTTAGATCTTGTTCTTCGTGTCGCTGGTACGACAGTATTTTAAATCATGTTGTTCGAAAACTTCGCCGCTTCCACGGCGTCATCGGTAACTTTGATTGCATGTTTTGGGACACAGCTGTGCAAAATTAAAAAAAAAAAAATAAGCTGTGCAAAATTCACTTCCTATCTCCCCTGATAGGAAGTGAATTTTGCACAGCTCTACATCCATACCTTGCTACCGTTTCGTCCTGGTGGTTATCTGGACGAAACGGCAGCGGCTCCACTTTACCAGGTTGGAGTTAGATCTTCCCATTTGGGTCCAGTCTTAAATTGATTTCTTGTAGTTTAAAACTTTTCCCGTGACGTTTCTTGCCAGTTCTTTTCGATTGGAACGACTTGAACGAAATTGGAATCGTGCCCTGTTGAAGAACCTATTAGTCTATGTGAACAACAACCTATTAGTCTATGTTAATCTTTCAAATATTAATAGTAGGTTCCCCTTAATAAATAAGTGAATAACGTAAACTATTACTTTATTTTATTTATTCGAAAAAACGACAAGTATACATTTGATTATCTATACCTTATTCTAAATTAAAGACGCTTGATGTGTCTGTGTGACCGCGCTGTTCTTCTAAATCAAGCAACGAATTTTGATGTGGTTTTCACCATAATTTAGAGAATTTATTCCTGAAAGTGTATTAAACATAACATAACATCACGCCTTGTTTCCCCGTAGGGTTGGGCAGAGGTGTACCTGTAGCACACCCACATTACACCAGTTATGTTTTTTAAGTCCCATGTAATAGGGGCGAGCCTATTGCCATCATCCCGGCACAATTACAGACTCCGGGCTACTACTGATAAATTCCTGTTGGAAAAACCCAATTACTTTGCCCGACTTGGGAGTAGAACCCAGGACCTTATACTCAGCAGTAGCTCTTGCGACCACTAGACTAACGAGGCAGTAAAAAATTGTGTTAAACATAATAATGAATATATATTTTGTCAAGTCGTGAATACCGTACAAAGCAGGGGCGGATCACTAAACTTCTATATAATACAAAATGAAATGCTGTTGGTAAGCGCATCATTTTAGAAAGGAAGGACTGATTTGGCTATTTTTTGTTTTAAAATGTTCGTAATATTCTGAATCAGGTTTTTATGTAAAGAAAATAGAAAAAAAATCCGTTAAAGTCTTCAAATTCGGGAGAATTTTACATTATTTTTTGGATGAATTATTGAATGAGATTATATAGCAGAAAAAGTATTTGCTCATTAAATTAAAAACAGGGAATTTAGATAAAATGTGCTTTTAAATGCCATCATGTGTAGCTTTTGGACATATCGTTTCGGTAAGGATATGCATATAGGATTCTGGGAATTGTTCTTTTCACAGGAAAAAGTCAGTCGCATCAGCAGCATAAATAAGTAGAACATAAAGGGATATACAAATACGGTATCGCAACAGTCAGTCTCTTTATAAAGTACTTACAAAAGGTAATCAGACAACATGGAACAGGCTTTAAAGATAACATTATCGGTAATGCACTAATTAAATCTATGGTTTAGTCATAATTGAGCACGATTGCCTCCGAGCGCGTTCATTACGCGTTAATTAACTATATTAACTTGGTTAAATCTCTACATGAGCAGGGGTGGTGAACTTGAGGCGAGAGTGGATCGATTGAGGTATTCATTGTATGTTGCATTGTTTTGTTTTCAAAAATTTGCTCTAAGAGCTGCTAAACACATGTTCGGATCGGCAAGGTTCGGCAAAATCGAATATATTCTACATATAATATTATAAACGTGAAAGTTTGTGACGCTGGATGATTGGATGGATGTTTGTTACTCTTTCATGCAAAAACTACTAAACGGATTAGGATGAAACTTGGTACATCGATAGTTCATAACCTGGATTAATACATAGAATACTTTTTATTCCGATATTTCAATGGGATCGAGACTTATGCGGGTGAAACCGTGGGGCGTTGCTAGTGTAGATATATTTTCGAAAAAAGCCGTTCGGCTTAGTTCGAATTGTGCCGAACCGACCCGAACATGGTAAAGCAAGGGTAGATGTCGAACGAAGTTTATCGATCGGCACGAGCCGAATGAAAGCTGAATCATAATCATTTGCTTAGCCTTTTCCCAACTATATTGGGGTTGGCTTCCAGTCTAACCAGATGCAGCTGAATCCCAGTATTTTACATGGAGCGACTGCCTATCGTGTATCCTCAGATAAAATCGCTCCATGTAAAATCGACCCAGTTACAGGGTAATACAATACCCTTTGGCACGACTGGTTGTCAGACTTCTGGGCTTCTGTCGACCCGTAACGACTGTCAAAGATCTACGAATGACAACCGGGACCAACGGCTTCACGTGCTTTGCGAGCCACGGAGGGGTCTCGGTATGTAAAGATCATCCAAAGATTGACCGCGCTAAGCGTAGCTTGACCTGATCGATCAATCCGTGCGGCTGTACTTACCCACGAGCTCCTCCGAATCAAATGAAAGCCGAAAATGTTTAGTAAATGTTTCAGGTCAACTTTGCTGTTCAACAAAGACTGCCGAATGTGCCCGAAAATACCCGAACATGTGTGTAACTCCCCTGAGAAACTTATGAAATGTGCTTTTCGACTTTCTCAAAGAATAGTTCAGGGTAACGTAAGACACCATTTTGTAACATTTTTGTTTTATACATAAAACATAACATCACACCTTGTTTCCCCAAAGGGTAAGGCAGAGATGTACCTATAGTACACCCAAATTTCACCAGTTATGTTTAAGTCCCATGTAATAGGGGGCGAGCCTATTGCCATCAACCAGGCACAAATCCAGACTCTGGGCTGCTACTGAGAAACTCTAGATAGAAAATCCCAATAATATTTTGCCCGACCTGAAATTCGAACCTAGTACCTCGTGAAACCGGCATGCCTGAGAGATATTTCTCGACGGCATGTGAAGCCAAGTCAGAGGCCCATGGGCGGCTTTAAAACTCTGACACCAGGTTAGTCACTAACCACATGAAGAGAAGAAGAAGATCTCGTGGTCAGCAGTAGTGCTTGCAACCACTACACCAACAAGGCAGTCCTGTATTTATTTATTTATTTATTTATACTTCAAGCACAAAAATGTACAGAGGCGGACTTAATGCCACAGGCATTTTATACCAGTCAACCTTTGGGTGATGCAGAGACAAACAGTGGTAGGTGCAATAGCGAGAGTTGAGGAAAAAACATTTATTTAAATATAAAGATATACATATATACCTATTAAGAACTATAAATATAATAAATACACCTAATTATATATAAATATAAGCACAAGTATGACAAACAATGGGAAAACATTACCGCTGTGATGATACTGCCAGCTTCTTGCGAATGAGCTCGCGAACTTTAATTTTAAATGATAATCGGTTGGTCGCCTGTCCTGTACTTCTTTTTGTCTTGTAGATGTCTTACATTTAAACATTGTATGATCATTCATAGGCCAAAACTAGGATCCGAAAATGTTGTCTTCAAAATAATCGTATATTTGGTTGGCACTTCAGTAAAGCAAAACATTTTACTTGGCACGAATACGATCAAAGTGTCACCCGTCGTCTGTCTAAATACATATATGTTACGTAAAATATTTGGTGAGTAACTAAAAGGGATTTTCGTGTAAATACAGATAAATGGAATGTTAGTTTCTTGTTTTGGTTTTGCTTAATAGAGATTTATTGGATCGTACATTTACAAAGCGTTTCTCACATACGCTCAATAGCCTCACGAAATTCGGATTATTTACTTGGTCTTTCATCAACTGAATTAGAAATACATCGTATTTCCTAAATAAATTTCTTTGCATACATATTCGCTCGTAATCAAAAAGAATGTTGACAAAAAAATATTTTAAGTTTTTTTTTATTCGTCAGCATGAATAAAAAATATTGGACACGTATTTTTTCTTTTTTTACGTACATAATCAATAGATTACGGCAATACATTGAGTTAAAATGTGACGTCATTCCCGGGTAGATTTTACACTGGCTTGTGACGTAGCGAGCCCCCACTCCCCAACTTTAATGCGTTTTATCTAAACCATTTTTTATTAATATGATAAAGCAAAAAAAAAAAAAACGTCAAATATTTTTTTATTATCTGACGAGACGGATTAAATAGTTTTTTTTTGTTCCCTAGTCAACATCTCTATTGCTACGCGCTTGCTACGTAGTGCTACGCACTTGCTACATAGTGCTACGCACTTGCTACATAGTGCTACGCACTTGCTACATAGTGCTACGCGCTTGCGACTAGTACATAGTGCTACGACAACGCTACGGCGTAGCTCGATCGTAGCCCAATCGAGCAGAAACAATAGGGGAAGATAAAAATATATGGACGATGTAACATCAGACAGGGAGAATGGGGAACGCTATAACGCGACAATCCCCTTCATTATGCTAACATTTACCCTTTTGTTTTGTCACTAGGCGAAAATAACAAAAAAGTACAAATGTAATTTATTTACGTACGATTCTGGGAAATTTTTGCAAACGAAAGTATTATAATTTTAAGGGTACAAAGGTTGTTTTGTCTTGTATGTAATGTCTGCCCGCTCTCCAATGTGGGTGCAATTATTACTTTGGGACACGACTTTGAAGCACGCTAGCTTCTGCCCGCAACTTCGTCCGCGTGAAATTATTTGTTTTAACATAAAATATATCCTATGACTCTCGGCAATAGGGTTGTTTATAAAACTTTTTTTTTTGTCCGTCAGATAGATTATAAAAAAAATATTAGACACGTATTTTTGCTTTTTTTACGTAATCAAAAGATTAGAAAGAAAGAAAGAAAAATATTTTATTTGGGACACGCACAGGAAACACAAACAGTAATAATATTTTTTTAAAAAGAACAAAATTATATAAAATAAAAAAGGAGCTTAAAGCAAAACTAACAAAAAATAAAAAAGACCTGTGCGAGGCCAAAAAGGTCCCTATCTCAGCATAATACGGCGATATTACGGCAATACATTGAGTTAAAATGTGGCATGACGTCATTCCCTGGTTGATTTTATACTAACTTGTGACGTAGCGAGCCCCTACTCTCCAACTTTAATGCGTTTTGTCTCAATATTTTTTTTAATAATATGATAAAGAAAAAAAAATACGTCTCTAATATTTTTTATTATCTGACTGAGGGATTAAATTTTTTTCTAGTCAAGATCCCTATACTGTAGCTTTCACATTAGTGAAAATGAATCAAATCAATAGTTCCGAAGATTACTCACTACATTCTAACTTGAAAATGTTACCTCTTTTTAATATTATTAGTATATATAAGAGCACATAGGTTCAAGTTGTCTTTTTTTGGATTCCTATTTATCGACAATTATTGGGTTAAGTCTCTATGGCAATGTATTTCTAACATTTATGTTCCATTCCTGATACCAGTTGGTTATCGAATATCTAATCGGAATTGAATTCGTTCCAAAAAACTATGTGCCCAGTCAACATTTAGGCTTAACTTAATCCACGCTTAGTGCAGAAAAAGGTTCGCATTTTCACACCTTTTCATGACTTAGAAATTATTAACTTTTGAAGTGAAAACCTTTTTAGCGGCGTTGTGCACTTTTTTGTGATGGGTAAAAAATGTTAAACTCGCGTCAGGACACGTGACCTCATCGAAAATTCGTAAGACGGAGGGAGAGTAGACTGTTATATACACGTTAATATTCAAGTTTTCACTTCTGCCGGCACTCCCGGAGTGCAACCCGTTGATTTTTTTTCTTTGAAGAGTAACACTGTCGCGTAATGTATTTTGTTTTTGTTTATTCTCTTTATTTCTATGTTTAACTCTCACGCTGTTTGTACTGTTTTGTCAATTTTATACATAAGTTTATATAAGTGGAAACTTGTAATTGGCTGTCTTCTATATATTACTACTGCCTACTCAAATTTATTAGCTGTAGGTAAGTTTTCTTAAAATGAATAAAATAAAATAAATTATAATTAGAAAACATGTATTTTTTGAAGTGCTGAAAACGGCGCGTTTTGCGATTTTTGGTAGGGGAACATTTTATGAGTTCGCGTCACCGATATGCCAAGGTTAATAGTAGCAGCAGTGGTACACCACTAGGCGGAGTGACCTTCGGACTGCCAAGGTCTCGACTTTTAACCCAAGGCACGCATCTCTGACTTTTCGGATTCATGTGCGTATTATATACCTTATCACTTGCTTCAAAAACGGTGAAGGAAAACATCGTGAGGAAACCGGCATGCCTGAGAGATATTTCTCGATGGCATGTAAAGCCAAGACAGGCTTCAAAACTCTGACACTTGGTTAGTTACTAACCACATGAAAAGAAGAAGAACAGTACATTAGTAGCTGTTAGTATGACGTGTTGCTCTTGACCAGCAGAGAAGTTTTAAGTACTTACTTCCATCGGCAGTCCCCATGACTGTCTATGTTTTTTTTTTGTTAGCCTATATTATCCCACTGCTGGGCAAAGGGCTCCCCTTCCATACATCTCTCTTTTGTGCGACCTCTGCCTATGTTGGCCCCGCAAACATTATTAGATCGTCCACTACATTCGCCTTCATCTACCTCTGGTGGATGGTCTTTGCCCCTGTCTCCGGGTGCATTCCTGCTACATGTCATGGCCATCTATTGTTACAAAGTCACAGTCAAATTTTGAAAATTGTCGATTGGAAAATAAAACCATCCAGTTTTAGACCATCAACCATCATCATCTGCTTAGCCTTATCACAACTATGTTGGTGTCTATGTAAGTGTTGGATCGTTAAGTTCCCTTCAAAATGGTTGAGCTGTATGGTGCTGATCCATGCGTCATGTTCGTGAACGGGTGCCGTCAGTTGGGACTGGTGATCTCTTAGCTGGCATGGCTTATTTTTATTTATTTAAAGTTTTTGAATGATTCTTTATTTTTTTCTTTTTATTACGGACGCTTTTATGAACGTGCACGTCTTTCTACATTGTTCTCACATGCATAATTTCAAAATGAATGATGTAACCAATATTTTGTATCAATTTTTTATTTAAAAGAGTGTCCGTGGCGTTTCTTGCCCGTTCTTCTCCATAGGTACCTACTACGCTTTGGAATGGGCAAATAGCTTCATATTTTTGACTGACTGACCCCTTGACAATTCAAAAGTGCCTGTAAATGGTTTAATTGAAATAAATGCTTTGAGTTTGAGTTTGAACCGGATGCAGCTGAATACCATTATATTACATGGTGCGACTGCCTATCTGACCTCCACAACCCAGTTACTGCATAATACGATACCATAATTGGTGAGAGTGGTTGTCAGACTTTCGGGCTTCTGACGACCCGTAACGACTATCGAAGATCCACGAATAACAGCTGGGACCAACGGTTTTATGTGCTTTCCTAGGTATGAAGTGGTTTGGTATGTAGATATGGTCACACATCCACGGACCAACCACGGCAAGCGTAGCTTAACGAGATCGATCGACTCGTACGGATATTATTACTTAGCCACGAGCCCCCGGATTTAGAAAACTGTCGACCTTATATTTTATACACCTTAAAAACCGCAATGTATTGCCCATTTCAGCTTCAATATTAGTTCAAAATATTATGACTCTAGTCCTGACCTTTGATTGAATTAATCTATTTAAGCAATAAATATAGCTTGGTGTATGACCTTTGTGGAATGCAGACGAGTCTAGGCCATTGCTCTGCGGTTCTGAACTGTAATATTTAAAAAGCAAAACCAAAATATTGCTCGCGAGGGAATACAACTCCGTAGTAAATTACGTAAAGGGATTAGGGAAAAATCGCTTGCTAGTTTTAAATTGAACTAGGTATTTATTTATGTTTTTCTTTTACCAGAAACTAAGCATAATATTAGCTTAACCAGTTTACTTAACGCCATCTTGGATATTCATTTTGACAAAATTCACACTCTCTAAGTGTGAATTTTGTCAAAAGGAAAATCCAAGATGGCGGCTATGAAAATTTTGTTTTGGTTTTAAATAATACGTGAGAGATGGTCGAACCGCACTTTTTTTTGTCATAGAAGATGATAAAAAGTAGTGTTCACCTCGGGAGAAACACTATTTTAGCTCGAGTGACGTACTTTGAATCCCTTGCTGCGCTCAGTATTCTAATTTAGAATCGCTACCCTCGGGATTCTACTCTAGAATCCTTCACTCCGCTCTGGATTCAAAGAAACACTCTCGCCTTAAAAATAGTTGTTTGCTCCCTAGGCAAACAATCTACTATTTTCGGTATAAATGGTTCTTCAGTCTCTTTAAAAAATAATAACATTTTAAACGTTTAAGATACCGTTAATATGTGTACTAAAAACTTTGTGTACTAATTAAATTCGGATGCATATTTATCTAAATTTGAAGTGTGGGCTATTATGGAAAGCACTTTTGTATCGAAAATATCCCGGGATTCCGCGATCGACAAATTTAGAGTTCTGATTATAGAATCGAATATATATTGGCTAATATGGAATGCACTTTTGTATCGATCGCAAGAATCTCGCGATTCCGGAATTGGTACTTTTTAACTGTAGAAATTCTAGCTTATGTTGTAAAGTAGGTTGTCAAATTGGCATAGCAAATAGCGACAAACAACTCGGTGCCTTGAGTTTCGTTTAAAATGTTTACAGGTAGGTATATCATTTTTTTATGTTAACACCGCATAAGTAATCTTCATAAAAGGGCTGATAAGTCGTTTCCATACCACGTATCCGATTAGTTGTACATTCCCGGATTTTATTGAATTCCGGGAATAATATTAAGAAAAAAAAATAGCCAAAAATTAACTTTAGGTAAATATGCATCCGAATATCCGATCTCTAGTCATGACTCATGTCTTCAATTTACGCCGCATACACTTAAACTATACCTTATCCATAACTAAACTGGTCAAAGTCAAAGTAAAGTCAAATTCAATGTATTTATTTGTAATACATAGGTGTTGCAAAGAAAATATGTATAAAGAAAAATCTTTATGTTTTGTCATTGACAGCGTACAAGTATCAATAAAATAGGTATCTGAAATCCACTACAGTAGGTAACAGAATTAAACTACGTTAAAATTACCTCATGGATGCGCAGCGGAAGCTAGACATGATTAATTTGAATGTTTCATTGCTATGAATCCTTGATGTAGTTATTTATTATTTATTGACGACTGTCCATCGTTTCTTGAGCAAACATACCATTTTATTTATTTCCTTATACAGCACTATATATTCTATAATTATTTTTAAATTGAGTTGAGAATTATCTATAATTATTTTTAAATCGAGTTTAATATTATTTGCTACACATCTATCTACTTTTATTTAAATATAAAACACTTACACACAATAAAACTGGTCCAGTTGAAAACCAGCGTCAGACACTAGTTGTCTGGCTTTTATGTTGAACTGGGCCAATTCGGCACAGCCAGCCGTGAGGCACACAGTACAATTTTTTTTTTTGTGTGAATATTGTGTGCCTTTACCTGAGTCAAATAAATTTATTTTCTGTCTATCTTTTCTTATAAATAACAAAATCTATCATCGCTAAATTACTTACACTTATCTTAAAACAAAGTTGCTTGCGTATAAAATACTGTACATGTTCAAATTATTAGTGACACATAATATTTCTGCTACGTTTTGTATAGGTACATATTATGGCATGGCAGCATTTAACTACGTCTAACTCTTTATGCACATTGTTATTTAGATAAATATAGCAATGAGAGTAACAAGTTTATTAATAAACAAGGAAAAGCTGGTCAATCATTTACTTTCGCGCGGCATATGGACTGTCGATAACATAAGGGTAAGAGTATTTAGAAATAAAAGAAAGTTATATTATGGTCAGGGTTATAATGACCCGAAAGGGTTAGTTTATACCTTTTAGTGGCAGATGACAGATGAGGGCAGCATGTCAATATTGATTACAGACTTATTGAGTAGTAGTTAATACTTTATTGAGTTATTTTTAGAAATTGAAATGGTATTTATTTTTGACGTGAAAAAGTTTTTCCACACGGTGTACTGATAGTAGGTTAAATATTTCTGACCGAAAAAAACGTAAGATTTCAACCGTTCTTGTCTACGAGAATTTTAATCAAAGTTAAAGTCAAGTAATTTATTTCAATTAGGCACATAAAAGGTACATTTGAACGTCAAAATTTACAAAAAATAGAATTGATTCTAGTCGCCCCTTCCAAATCGTATGGAGAATCCTTTTAAAATGTTTTACAATATTTTGAATACATTAATTATATATGTGAATGAAAAAGATTACCACATACCACAATAGATAAAGATACATAAAAATGAAGCAATGGAAGATAAATTAATTATGTGATAGATTACTGCTCACATATTTACAAACATTGTAAAAGTATATCTACGTGACTCCTGAGATTTTACATGTAATACTAATAAGTTAGTGTGTGTAAGTAATCACTGAATGTAAAATCAATGATAAACAATTACAATAATTATACAATTAAATTAGCAACCACGCAAGGTACAGATAGTGCAATCCACGACCACGCGCCCCACTCCGCGATTACTGCACTGTAAGCTGTACTTTAGTACGGAGCGGGGCGAAGTGGGGCGCGTCGTCGTGGATTGCACTATCTATATCTGGTAAATAGTGCTGATCCATACGTCATATTCGTGAGCAAGCGCCGCGCGCCGCGCCGTCAGTAAGGAAATATTGTTTTTAGGGTTCCGTAGCCAAATGGCAAAAAACGGAACCCTTATGGATTCGTCAAGTCTGTCTGTCTGTCCGTGCGTATGTCACAGCCACTTTTTTCCGAAAATATAAGAACTATACGGTTGAAACTTGCTAAGTAGATGTATTCTGTAAACCGCATTAAGATTTTCACACAAAAATACAAAAAAAAACAATAAATTTTGGGGTTCCCCATATTTAGAACTGAAACTCAATTATTTTTTTCATCAAATCCATACGTGTGGATAGTTATTTATGGATAGGTCTTCAAAAATGATATTGAGGTTTCTATTTTTTTTTTTCTAAACTGAATAGTTTGCGCGACAGACGCTTCCAAAATGGTAAAATGTGTGTGAGCTTTTGCCTATCTGGAGACTGTGTAACAGGCCATTACCATCTGAGTTGAGCTGCACGATAACTGACAAATGCGTGCACTGACTGGACAGGTCCACTCAATCTATGTGGTTCTTTCCTCAAAAGACCATTTCAGAAACCTATCTACATGGTCTTCACATGTTCTGACCAAGATTATGTCTGGACTTTAAAAGAGACTGTGACCTCTTTCGAGTTTGTTTCGGCCTTTCTTCTCAGAGTAGGTAGACAGGTAGGAAACACCGACCTCATCTAGATTTTTAAATATTATTGACGGGTAAAAGTGTTTCTACAAACCTATTTATTTACAGAAACTAAAATAATTTCATTTCATTACAGTTTTGTAGATCCCGAAACCAACAGTGTTATTCTGTAAAAACTCATTCCGGAAATCTTACCGAAAGAAATAATAGCGATATGAAGTGTTTTGTCATTTATGCATTAGGTATGCATAGTAATTGAGAATGTATTTATTTAAACAAATGTTTTGATTTCAGGTCATCGATCGTAGAGCACAATGTTTTCCTTATGCCGACGCTTCAAAGATGATCACGGTAAGTAATAGCATAATTTATCAGTTGAAATTCAGGGTTTAAAATACCCTGCATGAAGCCGTCGTCTATCCGGTGTCAATGGTCAATTATCATCTATTTTCAGATAACTTTAAAAGCATTTATTTTAAAATGATCAAAAACAAAATATTTGATACCCTTCTTTTAATATATTCAAAATTCATTTATCTACGTTACACGTCCGTGTTTGGGTAACAGAAATTCATATGTGTACCAAAAATTTCAAGATAGCTGATTAACAGTGTTGCCATATGGTATTCTTGTTTTTTATTGTGCAATAATGACAAATCCTCTACAAACCGGGCATTACCGTAACCTTGGCACTAGTCTTGTCCTACTTATTGCTAATAGTTGGAGTAATTTGGAATACTGCCATCAAAACATATGAGCCTTCTTCCGAATCGGAACTATGGGTACTCGCGTATAATTTTATACCATTTAATAATGGCACAGGTTGATATTGGTATTTTTGAGAGCACCTTGATCGCGTATTTTACTGAAGGTCGTGTCCTTGAGAGACCCTCGTGGCTTTATACTATGTTCTGCCAATTCGTTCGGCTCTCGGCTTCTCTCAGGGCAGTCGTAAGAGAGAGTCCGGTGAATTCGGTTACTTGACCGGCTGTGAGGTCTTTTCCCGACTACCTTGCCCATCACCACCAACTTTTCAAGGTTATTTGGTTCCCGACGGGCGATGTGACCAAAGTAACCGAGAATCCTGATTGTTTTAGACAGTACACGGGTTTTTTGAGGTTCATTAAAATCCAGCGCGCGCTGAACACACTCAATTTTGCGCTTGCGACCCATAGACAAACACGCGTTAATTTTCGTCAAATAATTCTTTGGCACGGTTGAAGCAACATTTTAAAATCCGTTCTATTGAGTACCTACTTTGTTAGGTATTAATTTTGTAAAAAGCTTAGGATAGGCACTAGGTAACTATTGATTATACATGATAGTCAATTACTGTAAATCTTATAGAATGTGGCCTTATACAAGGTGGAGACGACATTACGACAGTAAATTAAACTGCATATATCTAATGACGTTCTTAGTCTGCATACGAAAATTCTATCAAATATATCAAATAGTTTATTCACTATAGCTAGTCAAAGATCGGCAAAACCCATAGTCAGCCCATCACTACTAATCAGTTTGTTTGAAAAATCAATCTTTTTTTAATTTCTATGCTAGGATTTATTTGATGGTTCCAAAATACTCATGCATTAGTATTGCCAGTGTTTTCATTTATTGTCGTATTGTTGTCTCCACATTGTATATATTATGGTTATAATTATAAGGCCTCTTACTATATTATTATTATAATTATAACTAGCTGCCTGCGACTTCGTCCGCAGGACCCTATTTTTTTTTCTAAAATAAAAGAAGCCTAAGTTATTCTTTATAACATCAGCTATCTGCGAGTCCGTCAAAATCGGTTAAGCCGCTTCGGAGATTAGCCGTAACAAACAGACAGACACAATTTTTTTTAATAGTTTTTTTTGTTGCAAGTACCGTATATACTTTCTTATGCATTTAGAAAAAGCCGCGATTTTGACATTACAAACAGATAATTTGATTGTATTTATTTGTATAGAAGATACCTAATACCTATTATAATAATTATGGTTGTATTATGAATACCCAGAATTCGATGAAATACTTTTAACCTTGGAATTTGTTTCGGCGTTTCTTTATAAAAGTATTAAGTTACAAATACCGGCTCCATCTAGAACTTTGACAATGAAAATAATTCTTTGTAACTAACTTAGAGAAATGGAAGTCCTATAGGCAAAGTCAGGGGAAATTATTTGTTTAAATCGACTACAAACTTAAATTGGCCGTATCATCAAATCACAATTCTAATTTTTTGACAGTTGTATGAAATTACTATAGCATGGTAAATTGGCGTAGTGTGTCATTTTAATAAACAATTTATTTCTCTGATTGTACCTACGGTTATTATTCCTCGACAACGATGGAATCGAATTGAGTAACACACTTTCACAATCCGAAGGATGTTGAAGGAGAATCCTATTCCATTGCTTCATATGTTTGAAAAATTTGTCTGAACGACAGTGTAAATTACGGAATGAATGTTGTTGAATTGTCCAAAAGTAACTGTGACACGCAATTTACCCGCTGAATTAATACGATTCGGAATTTCTCGTTACAGGATAAGACTGTAAGTATTCATTTGAGAATAATATTATCTCATACCTCGACAAGTTACAGGAAATACCATACAAGTTTCCTACTTTCGCTCCCGTGGATTAATTTACACATTATACTTACTAAGAAATATTAAGTGAAAATCTATGAATAAAAACAAAATACTGAAATTCGAATTATTGGATCTGTGTGATGTACATCGCCACATGCGAACTACGCATCACATGACGTCGCGCGAAATCCTGCATCGCGCAAGCAGGGTTTATAACCGCGGACTTGCATATACATCGTGACATTTTAGTCGTCTTACTAAGGGCCACTCAATGTACCCGGGATAAAATACCCCTTTTTTTTTTTTTTTTTTTTTTGGGTGGTAAATCATCAAATGACGTCTCCCGCTCTGGGTGGAGCGGGAGGGCGTGTCAGACTTTTACTGACTAAAACCCACCCGTGTTCCTTCTCTTGCCTGTGCAATGCCAGGGGGCCACGGTATCCCTTTCGGACTTTCCCGCAACCCCGGCAGGCAATGGTCTCATCGGACCCCTTCACTCGCTGACACTCTTTGAGGCGCGCGTGGAACACAACGCGCCGTCGACCCGGGCCTGGTCCTTACCGGACGGCGAGCTACCCATTGCTCACCGTCCGCAAGCCCGCGCCTACGGTGGCCGGGAATCCGCGATCGATTCCCGACGCCCGGGGCGTCTCCTCCTGCGGCGGCTAGGGGCGTGAGGGCGCGAAATTTGCCTCTCCCTCACGCGCTCCGCCTCCTCCTTCGCGAGCATTACTGCTTCGCAGAAGGAGGTGACGGCCTCCCATGCCCTCTCGCTCCGTACCATGGCCTGGACCAGGGCCGGACGCGAGAGATCCCCGCCACCGATCGCCTCCACGAGGACACGGCGGTGCTCTGCCCAAGCCGGGCATACCTCCACCGTATGCTCCACCGTGTCCTCCGGGCGATCCACGCAGTGATGACACCCGGGCGTTTCCTCCCGCCTTATCCGAAACAGGTACCTCCCGAAACAGCCGTGTCCGGTGAGGACCTGCGTCAGGCGGAAGGTGAGGACGCCGTGGCGCCTCTCCAGCCACTCCTCAAAGAGCGGACTTATCGCCGCAATAGTGGCGTGCCCAGCACTGGGTTGCGACAATCGCACTCTCCATGCCGCCATGAGATCCCGTCGGAGCTCTGTCCGCTGTGCCGCGATTTCTCGCGGCATCGGAGTCAAGCCCCGGCGTTTCGCCTCCTCGCGCCACTCCCAAATATGCGCGAGGACTTTTGCCTCCAGATCCCATGGCGGCAATCCGGCAAGGAGGCTCGCCGCCTCACCGGAGACCGTGCGGTATCCCCGGACCAGCCGGGTGGCCATGACCCTCTGGGACGCGTTCAACCTGCGGGCAGGCCGCCGACTCAACGAACGCGCCCACACCGGTGCCCCGTACAGGGCCATGGACCGCACGATCCCCGCGTATAGCCTCCGGCAGGAGGCGTTTGGACCCCCTAGATTGGGCAGGAGCCGCTTCAAGGCAGCCCCGGCCCGCTCCAGTCTGGGAGCCAAACGTCGGAAATGCTCCACGAAGTTCCACCGACTGTCGAGGACGAGTCCCAGGTACTTCATCGTCGACTCGACGCCGATGTGAACCCCTCCTGCCGTTATTTGGGAACCCGACGGTGGCGCGTTCCGAGGACCATGAAAATACATGGCCTCGGACTTGTGCAAGGCCACCTCGAGTCCCAACTGCCGGATTCTGGCCACGATTGTCGCAACCCCGTGTGTCGCTAGTTCGGCCGCCGCCTGGTGCGACCTCCCCTGCGCCAGGACCAACGTGTCGTCAGCGTAACAAACGACGCTGACGCCATTGGGGAGGTCTGGACCGATCCCTGTGGGACACCGCACGACATCTCTCGCCGGTTCCACTCTCCCTGGTGACCGGGGAAGATGATGGCCCTGTCCGTCAAATAGGCCTCGACCACACGACAGAGGTAGGTCGGCATCCGGTGATACCGGAGTGCCTCCCTGATGCAACTCCAGGGCAGGGTATTGAAGGCGTTGGCGATGTCTAGAGACACCGCCAAGACGACCCCACCCCGAGCCACCGCATCCCCCGTCGTGAGGGCTCGCACGCGCATGATGGCGCCCACCGTGGAGCGCCCCCTGCGGAAACCAAACTGGCTCTCCGCCAAATCCGGCCCCACCCGCACCAGCCGCCCGACAAGGCGGTCTGCAATTACTCTTTCAAAGAGCTTGCCCACCTCGTCGAGCAGCACGATGGGCCGGTAAGCGGACGAAGAGTCCGCAGGGCGCCCCGGCTTCTTGATTAGGACCAGTTTCCCCGTCTTCCAACGAAGTGGAAACTGGCCCCTCTCCATGCGCTTAAGAGCCCCCTTAGTCGAGGCCCGAGAGCCTCTGAGGCCAGGACCCAGGCTTTCCCAGGTAAGCCGTCGGGTCCTGGGGCGGTATTTCTGGCATTCAGCCTACGTACCGCCACCCTCATCTCTACCTCGGTCACCTCCGGAGCATCGTCGTCGTCGTTGGCGGTGTGGTCCGCATCAGGCACCGCAGTAGGCGGAGCCATGGGCGGGGAGGCGTGTTCCCCTCTCGAAGGGAACAGAGCGCTCACCACGTCCCCCACAAGCTGTGGCCGGAGACTCTGCGTCAGCGGGGGAGCCCATGGGCGGAGTTTCTCCCGCACCATCTTGTATGGGCGTCCCCACGGGTCTCTGTTCAGAGTCTCCAGCGACTCGAGATATGCGACGTGCTCCTCGCGGGCACGTCGCATATCTCGGACATGGCCACCCGGAACCACTCCGCCTCGTCATTGATGTCGGCAGGCCTATCCGGTGATGACACCCAGGCCTGCACGATCGAGGCTTCCAGGAGGAGCTCCCGGTCCAGCTGCTTCAGCGCCCACCGCGGACCACTCGGGGCCTGTCGGACCGGCGCGCTCGAGGTCTGGGCGGAGACGTCAAACCGGATGTACCGGTGATCGGAATACGTCTCCACCCCCTCCATGACGCGCCAGTCAATGACACGCGGTGACAGAGCGGGGCTAGCGAACGAGATGTCCACTACTGATTCACCCCGCATCCGCACACACGTGGGGACAGAACCCCGATTAAGGACGACCAGGCCTGTCTCCAGCGCCCAGTCTTCCACCATCCTGCCCCGTGTGTCCGTATACCGGGAACCCCAAGCCACATTCTTGGCATTGAAGTCCCCGAGGACGAGCACGGGGAGGGAACAGAATCCGACGACGACGACTCTCAAGGGAGTTGTGGAACTCGGCGAGAGTTCGGTTCGGGGAGAAGTACGACAATCTCCCCGAACCGTGCTGCAACGCAACCTCGTCCTCTCTTAACAGCCTCGAGGGACGGGGTACCGGCGGCGGCCGACGAAATTAGGGCCACTGAGCCGCTCAGGTCCTCCACCCAGTCATCCCTGGGTGGGACAAAGTACGGCTCAGCGACCACGGCGACGTTAATCGACCACTGCGCCATGCTCTGGAGCAACAGATGCTGAGCTGCGGCGCAGTGATTGATGTTCGCCTGGATTAGGCGAAATGGGGCCATTATTGGCACTCCATGTCAGCCCCCTCCTTAGCCCCCTGTGAGGGCCCTGCCGCGGCCGCTGCGGCGGCGACGACGACGGCTGTTGAGGCGGCAACGGCGACGGTGGCGGCGGTTGCGGCTGTGACGGCGGTGGCAGATGGTTTGCCTCTAGCCTTGGTGGGTGGAGCGCAGGCCTTGCTCCCAATCCAGTGGCCGGCTGGTTTGCCAGCCGCCGCACATACGACACAATGCGGCGTGGCTTCGCACGAGCCGGCCTTGTGACCGGGCTGACCACAGCGGTAACAATGATTGCTGCGGTCCACCTCCGAGGTGCATTTAGCTCCCACGTGGTTACCCACATGGCAGCGGAAACACCTCAGAGGTCTGGGTTCCAGCAGTTTTACCTGCCCTGAAACCCAGCCCACCTTATAATAATAGCCTTTGGCCCTCACCGGCAATTTTTTGGCCGCCGACACGGGGCAGCTCACCGTAACGGCTCGCATCCCCGTGAAGTCAGGACGGATGGCGCCTGACCTAACCTGCTCGGCAGAGCACCCCCCAGTCCTAACGACAGCGGCCACCACCTGTCCCTCCGTCACTGATTCGTCCAAGCCCAGAATACGCATGTCAGCGCATTTGGTGGGCCTGGTCACTCGTGCCTCGTCCGCATTTAGAGACGCCCTAAGCCGTTCGGCCAGAGCGTCAGCGGCCGGGCCGCTTGCCGCACCGGGAACCTCCAGCATCCGGGCCCCAGTCGCAGTGACCCTCACCCGGATGCCCTCAGTAGCACCGATCTCGTTGAGGTCCATCGCCGCCCCCATCTTGGCGAGCACGTCACGGTAGGACACGCCCTTCTTCTCCGCCTCTGGCTGTAGCGTAATCACTACAGCTGCGGACTTCGGGGCGCGGAGCCTAGCCGCGACGCTTTGCTCCTTGCGCCGCTGCCGCCTCGCCTTTCTTTGGGCCGTCCGGTTCTTCTTCCCCGCCTTCCTCTTCTCCCCGGCTACTTGCCATTCGGCGTCAGCCGGTGTAGCTTTATGAGGAGGCGGGGGCGGCTCTTTCGCCGCTAGGGCCGTGGCCTTTGCCGCTAGGGCCGGGGCCTTCGCCGCTAGGGCTGGGGCCTTCGCCGTCAGGGCTGGGGCTCTCGCCGCCTGAGTAGCCGCCCCGCTCTTGGTCTGCCCCAACGAACCTGGGTTGGCCGAGGCAGCTGCTGTGACAGCATATGATGCCGCCTTCCGCTGGCCAGAGACCGGTGGCGTGCTCGAGAGAGAGGAGGGCGCAGGACGATGGCTTCTAGTGCGGAGAAACGAGACCGCAATGAAGCCATCTCCTGCCTCACCAGGGTCAAAACCCGGTCCTCCGCAGGCACGGGCCGTCCCTGCCCATGCTGCTCCCTCCCCTGTGGCACCTCGCGAGGGCCGGCTCCCCGGAGCCCGGCCAGGTCCGCTCGGAGCTCCTCATTCTCCTTTCGGAGATGCTCCATGGCGGCTGTTAAGCGGGCGACCTCCGCCCGCATCTCGGACATGCCGTCCGACGGAGGCCTGAGGTGATACGCCTCCGCTGCCGCCAAAATAGAGGCTATGGCCGCAGGCATGGCCTTGTCTTTAGAGGACTGAGTCCTCTTCAAAACCAATGCCTTGATTGCGGCAGCCACGGCCTCAGCAAACCTGGCCGCTCGCTCCGAATTGGAGCCGCGAGCGGCGTCCGGCTCACCACCTGCCGACTCTGTATGGGCCGCCACAGTGTTCGTCCCTACAGGGTGGTGTTCCTCATCTGTAGAGGGCCTCTCCACCTTGGCTGGGCTGGCCGGACTCGGCTCGCCAGCCTCCTTGGTGGTGAGCCCTCTACCCACACCTTTTCCCCGGGCCGCACCCCGTCGACTGGAGTGGATCTTCCTCCTGCCCGAGACCACCTCGTCGGACGACCCCTGGCCATCCCCCGGTTTGGAGCGCTTCCGGAGGAACTTTCGGTTCCTCACGGTCGCTCCCACCACCACTTCGCGCTCCGAACTCTGACCCGAGCTCTTTGCGCCAGATGCAGCGTCGGACTCCGACCCCGCATCACTCCCCTCTCCTTGGTTTGTGTTTGTTTTATTCATTTCCATATTTGTTCCCACGAGTATTTAACATATTTTATTGAGTCAAAAAATAGTGGTTCGCACTAGCGACTAATTATCTAATAGCTACCCATTAGTCAAGCTTACAACCTCCCTCACGGTGCGCCACCGCTTGGAGGTTTGGGGTAATTTTTTATAGAGGATTTCTTCCTCGCGGTCCGGGCGGTTAAGCCAAGACCCTCGACCCCCGTCAAGTGTCAGAGATATGACCTTGACACTCTTCGGGGCTACGAGACCAACGGTGGCAGAAGGCTTCCTCCTGCCTGCCCGACGGCAGTGTTAGTGCACGCCGGGCCCGTACTCGAACGCTGCTCAACGTGTGCTCTCTCCGAGTACACGTTAGAGCGTTCCTCCGACAGGATATTGGCATGCAGACAACGAGACCCCTTAGGCACACAGTACCTAATGGGGAGACATTGCCGCATCCCAGGGTGCACCGTCCTGAAGACTGGCCTTCCCCCCGGACGCATCCGAAGGGAATTCCAGCCCACAGGCACACGGGGAGGTTTCCTGTCCAAGCACCCCGGATAAAATACCCCTAAGAGCAATTAAAAAATTATTAAAATATAAAAAAAAAAAAACTTGTTTGGTTGTCATTGGATGCGTAAAGTGGGCTGCTTTTCTAAGACGACTAAAATGTCACGGTGTATACAACGTCCGGACATCAATCGTCGGACAGTTGCCCACCACCACAGATATAGATAGACATAGATAACGCAAGAACAACTACTTCGCGTGCCCAGCTTATGTATAAAAATCATAAGCTGCTTTTTTCGTGCTCAGTATGCATCGGTGTGCACGCTACTCGGACGTCAATAAAAAAAATTAAAATGGTCAATTGCGCTGTTAAAAATTGTAAAAATGCGAGGAGAACTAATAAAGTAGACGTTTCCTTTCATCGTTAAATCATTTTGTGATTAATATTATGCGTATATTAATTTTAAAATCAATTATTTTATAGGTCTGGTAATACCAAATTTGAGATAAACATAGGTCATCCAAAGTAAGTTGCATACTCGTATTACATTGCGACTTTTACTTGGAGCAGTTGAAGCGACTTTTTGTTTTAACAATTGATGAATATCGAAACATGTGTGTTTCGTAGTACAGGCGCTTTTATCAATTTTCTGTAAATTTTTGCGATTTGTGCTGTTCATCCTATGCAACACAAATCGATTCTCGAGTATCGATTTCGGAAACAGAGGAATGATTTTGTATTTTATAGGTACTTATTATGTAGACGATTTTAATAAATAATCGAACTGTTTTGTTATTGTTTTGGTTTTCCACATGAACCCAATTTAAAAGAAAAATGGATTGAGGCGACGGGAAATAAAAATTGGTTCCCAACAAAGCATAGCACTATGTTCATTACATTTTGAGGAAGCAAGCTCTGTGTATCTCATTACTCTGTCACAAAATCGATTTAAACGATTCTTAATAATTCTTAACTGTACCACAATTACTCAATAAATAGTATTCGTACAGTAATTGAGAAATGGTATATACAAAGGCGAACTGTATTCAAAATTGAGTTTTCACCTAGCAAATCTTTGAGTAAAAGCGATGAAAAAGGGTAGAATCCCATTGCTTTTTGTACACACTAGAACTAAATTGAATATAAGGTGTCACCGAATATTCACGTGTTTTTAACGGTAAACTTACTTGAAATTCTCACTACGAATACTTTCAGCGTACTGCCGCCGGCTGGATGAGCGCTCGCGCTGGCGCTAGGCGGGGGGTGGGGCGAGACGGGTGCCGCACGCGGCGGCGTCTTTGAATCGATTTGATTTTCCCATCACTAAATCGTGCTTGTGACGTCATAGTAGGTAGTAAAAAAATGGCACGCTTGGTTTTCATACAGATTGTCATATTTGCGTTATCTATGTCTATTTATATCTGTGCCAACCACACACGAGACCCGTCTGGTCTTCCTTTTTTATGGAGGGTGAGTGAACTTTACATCCTGTTACTCATTTATAGATCCAGAACATTTTCCTGCCCCTAGCTCCAGTTACTTAAGGCCAGCGCAACATCTCCTCTTCTTCCATACCTACTTTTCTATTACCTGGTTGTCGTCTCGGCAGTCACCCCCTTTCTAGCCATATCATCTTTCACACAGTCCATCTATCGTTTCTTTGGTCTTCTCCTACGACCGGGCTTGGTCCTATAGCCGTCCACATTCATAATCAAAACCGTGGGTCAGCAATAATATAATTTTAATAAAAAATATATTTTTTTAATTTTTATATTTTATTTTTTATTGTTGATTTAATTTTAGTTTTATTTTTTGATTTTGTTATTTTAAATTTTTGTGCTTTTTTTATGGACCATGTGGTCTGAAATAAATAAGCACCCTTACGGACAGAAATACAGAGACCTTTCATTTAAAAATAGTATTAGGTATATTTTCAAATGTTCTTGTCTCCAGTCAATCCAGCCAATCGTGGTCTGGCAGTAAGAGTACTTTATGCGGCCTACCCAGATGTCCTTTCTTTGGTATTGTTCGTCAAATCGTTGAGCTTCCAAGTTCCGAGTTGAGCTGCACGATTACTAACAAATGCGTGCACTGACTGGACAGGTCCACTCAATCTGTGTGGTTCCTTCCTCAAAAGAGCATTTCAGACACCAATCTATATGGTCTTCACATGATCTGACCAAGATTGTGTCTGGACTTTAAAAGTGACTGTGACCTCTTCTGAATTTGTTTCGACCTTTCTTCTCAGATTAGTCAGATAGGACACCGAGCTCATCTAGTTTTTTAAATATGATTGACGTGTAAAAATGTTACCTACTAGAAATAAAATCATTTATCATTTACCAGAAAGCGGAAATTGGAAGCCAATAATGTTTATTAAATTTTCTTATTCCGCACGACTTTCCTAGTCTCAAACTCCGTTCCAGGAATCAAGCTTCCAGCGAAGATATTCGTATCTATCTATTCAAAAATGCATTTATATTTGTATGTATAAAATAAGACCTTATCATGCACAGAATATGATTCGAAATCACTTTGAAGACTTTATTTCTTAACAAAACATTTCGTACTTACTCAAATCGAATTATGTAAAAACTCAAATATTTTATTTGCTTGAATATGTATACCTACATGGCTACAAAAGTTCTTTGAACCATATCCTACACCTTAACTGGTGTGCAAATATACAGGGTGTTAAAGTAATTGCGTGCCATAGCTTAGGGGTAGGTTCAGTGTCGATCATAGATATTCCGAGATATGCCTTCATTGCGAAATAGTAAGGAATCCTAGTGCGACCGCTTATCTCCCACCAAAATAATTACAACATTAACAAATAGTGTACTTACGACACACATTTAAAATTTGAACTCGCACACTAAGAAGAAAGCAGCTACACTAAATTTCTAATAGCACACATACATAGAACGGGCGGGGCTTTCACTTGTAAACACTTGCTATTTGCGAACATTCAATGCACACGCATGCAATTAGGGAGTCGAAAGCGATGGTCGATAATTTTTATCGATATTTATTTTAGCACATTCTTGTATTATTATAACTTCGTTTAATTTTCTTTATATAATTTATTTTGTTTTTATATACCTATCCGAAAATATGGGTTATTTTTACTAAAATAAAATGAGTTTTTTTTTTTAAATAATGTATTGCCGGGTAAAGGGAACCCTCTCTGTTAAATATTATGCTATGCACGAGTAACTGTATTGAAATGATAATGTCTTTATTTGCTTCAAACAAAATTAAATTAATAACAAAAACTCTTAAACTATACATGTAATACGAGAATATCCATTGAGTTCTGTAAAAAAAGATTCGACTGCAATTATACGCATGTCGATAAAATCAGCCGCACGCACTCGATTGCACCTCTCTAAATCCAAAACGTTCGTCCCATTCGGAAAGATTTGGGCTGGTTCGGGCTAGTTCGTATCGCTCCGGACGCAAGTTAGTAAATGATTTAAAAATTGATTTTAAATATTAAACAGTGACTTAAATGTTTATTTACCGGTGGTAGGACACGCCATTTGTCTTCAGGTTGATGGTACTAGACCTATTTTTACAAATTATTAATGCACAGCTCGGCATTTTGGGTTTTTTACGCATCAATAGTACACTGTACGCAGTTGCAAAGGGACTGAATGAAGCGTACAGCCGCCGTTCGAACATAAGCCCAATTTAGCAATGTCGAGGCGCCACGTGCCACGCCTCCAAGGCATATCCCTCGATATCCGTGGTGTCGATAAAGGAAACGAAAAAAAAAACAAGTTCAACCTAATTTAGTACCTACTAACTTAAAATACCAATCGTTTAGAATTATTTTATTTACCTACTATCTACTATCGAACGACGCGTTGTCATTTTGTCCTGCAATTCTCGCGTCCGTTTCGTTCCGCATTCAGGGCCTAATAATACTAAGTTAGTAGGTGCTATTATAGGTTGTTTTTTTTTTCTGGCTTCCTTTATCGATACTGAACCTGCCCCTAAGCTATGGCACGCAATTACTTTAACACCCTGTATATTATTTAATTATGGTATCTATTATTTAAAATATGTCTGTCATTAATCACGCATTTATTTATTACAAATTAGCCTTTGTCTGCGGCTTCGCCCGCGTGGATATCGAAAAATATCCCGCGGAAATGTTCCACCGGGATTAAAAGTACCCAATGTGTTAATCCAGATAAACAATGTATTAATACCGTAATACATTGTTTTCATATAACTATATTGGTTTACGCGGCGTACGCCAGTAAAGCTCCCAGTTGGCATGATTCTTCCGACATTTTCAACAATCATCGTCATATTTTACACTAAAACTTAATTAATTATACACTTAAGAGGGCCCGCGATTCTCCATACAAACGTATTCCCCGTTTTTCTTCCTGAATAATGCCTCTAGAGCTGTCATTTTTTTTATAAAATCAGGGTCTCTATAGGCATGTCCCTGTCATTTCCTTTTTTTCAGCAATTAATAAGTAAGGAAACTCTCTCTCTCTCCCTCCAAATTACAAAAATGCCCCATTTTTACCGCCGTGATTAGAGGACTACCAGACTGATTCGGAATTTTTTTTAGCATAAAAGATAATAATAGAAACCTAGACATACTCTTTCTTAAAATTTTCATGTAAAAAATTATTAAATCGGCTTAGTTTTCGAGGAGAAAAAAGGAGAATGCCAAACGTCGTTTTCGTCAAAATTTTTGTGATATAATCGGTCTGAGCTGCAGTTGTCCCTATCGCACTTTATGGGGTCTAACTCGGTTTTTCGGGCGCAGCGCGACGGCAATAGTTTCTTTAAATACCTATTTTTCAAATTCCTCGCAGCCCCTGCGTCCATTGGTGAAGACCGTATGAAAATCCGTTCGGTAGTTTTTGAGTTTTTCGCGTTCAGACAGACAGACTGACGTAGCGGGGGAAATTGTTTTATAATTTAGTGATATTGATCTTAAAATTTGAATTTTATTATTATTACTTCACTGGGCTTGGCTGTCTCGTTGATCTACTGGTCGCAAGCGTTACTGCTGCGCATGAGGTCCTGGGTTCGATTCCCTGTCGGGCAAGGTGTTATTGGGTTTTACCATCAATAATTTCTCAGTAGCAGCCCGGAGTCTGGAGTTGGGCCCGGTTGATGGCAATAGGCTCGCCTCTTGTTACATGGGCCTTAAACAGAAATGGCGAAATTTGGGTGTACTATGTTTATAGTTACACGTCTAACCCTTCGGGAATTACAGGCGTGATGTTATATTATGTTATTACGTAACTTATTACTTGATAATCTAATTATCCTAACAGTATTAAAAGTCATTGAGTACTCTCTCTGAGGGCAAAGTTTCATGTCCCTTGGTCATATTTTAATGGGTTTTGGGCATAATAGTTAAGTGACAAACATTCGAGCTACCTTTATGACAAGGTATTATTACCCATTTCAGTATGTTATAAAAAATAGAAAAATAAAATAAATTTAATTCGGAAATTTCACAATACTGCAACAGAATAAAAAGTCAATGCAATAAAAATAGGTACAAATTATAAAGATCACAGAATTAAAATTAAAATAAAATGTCAAATGCAATAAAAATAAACGAATGAGAATTACAAATTATAAGGGTCACAAAATCGAAATTAAAATTATATGTCAAATTGTAAGGGTCATAGAATTAAAATTAAATTAAAAAAAAAAAAAAAAACATCAAACAAGTCATTATAAATATAGATCAGTGTCAATCAAATTATGTGCCTTGCCTATACACGGCAGTCAAATCGCTCAGCGATCATTTTCAGGACAGTATTGGAGCTGGCCCGTACCCTGCGCACTAAGGACTCGCACCGCTATACCAGTTATAACCCGAGACTCATACTTAAATCCGTGTTGAAAGAAAGAAAGAAAGAATAATATTTATTTGGACACAGTTCTCAAACAGATCTTAAAGCAATAATAGTAATAGTGTGTGCCTCACGGCTGCGCCAAAAAGGTTCATTTCAGCATTAATGCCAGACAGATGCTGTCTGACGCTGGTTTTCTAATGAACCCTTATGGGCTATGGTGTTCGCGTCTGTTGAGCGTCGTTAAAGAAAGAAAGAAAAGAAAAAAAAAAAAATTTGACTCAGGTCAAGGCACACAATATTCACACAAAAACAAAACAAAAAAAACAGAAAAAAAAACTTACAATAGTACTGTGTGCCTCACGGCTGCGCCAAATAGGGCCAGACAAATAAGTTCAGCAAAAATGCCAGACAACTAGTGTCTGACGCTGGTTTTCAACTGGACCTTATGTTACTGGTTTAATTTGACCTTGTAAACATAAATATCTCGTATATTAATCAGTGTTTATGACGTTTTTTTTAAAGGCTCGTTATTGACTTGCTAAGGTTTAATGGGTATTAATTCTGAACGGCCCAAGTTAATAAAAAAATTGTTCATGTTTTTGCACAGGCGTATGATGTAAAAAACCAGCCAAGTTCGAGTCGGACTCGCGCACAAAGGCTTCCGTACCATTATCTATAAAAAAAACGGCAAAATAATCATTTCTGTTTGGGAGCCATGAGCCAGAAATATTTATTTTATTCTGTTTTTAGTATTTGTTGTTATAGCGGCAACAGAAATACATCATCATTCTGTGAAAATTTCAACTGTCTAGCTATCACGGTTCATGAGATACAGCCTGGTGACAGACGGACAGACATACAAACCAGGCAGACGGACATCGGAGTCTTAGTAATAGGGTCCCGTTTCACCGTTTGGGTACGGAACCCTAAAAATGATAGACGGGAAAGTACTAACGGGACTACTATTTCTTACTTAACTTAATAACTGCCATATTAGCTACTAGCTAGTTATTTATTTATTAAAAACTAGCTTTTGCTTTAAAAACGGTGAAGGAAAACATCGTAAGGAGACCAGCATGCCTGAGAGATATTTCTCGACGGCATGTGAAGCCAAGTCAGAGGCCCATGGGCGGCTTTAAAACTCTGTCACCAGGTTAGTCACTAACCACACGAAAAGAAGAAGAATATGCTTTTGCTCACGGCTTGAAATCAAACTCAAACTCAATGCATTTATTTCAATTAAACCATTTACAGGCACTTTTGAATTGTCAAAGAGTCGGTCAGTTAGTCAGAAAGTTGAATATTGTTGCCCATTCCAAAACGTATATCTCTATGGAGAAGAACGGGCAAGAAACTCCAAGGACGACAAAAAAATAAAAATCCTGGGTACATTAATCTTGTTGCTTCTATAAGTGAGAACAATGTAAAAAAAAAAAAAAAAAAACATTTAAAAATAAGCCCTGGCAGATAAGAGATGACCAGTCTCAAATACGGCGCCCGTTCACGAACATGACGCGTGGATCAGCACCATCCAGCTCAACCATTTTGTAGGGAACCGAATGAACCAATCCTTGGCCCGCGTGTATTTTGGAAAATATCCCACGGGACCGTATACCGGGATTAAAAGTATCCTGTGTTAATCTAGGTTATAAACTATCTGTGTGCCAAATTTCTTCCAAATATGTTCAGCCGTTTTTGCGTGATTTACTAACAAACATCATAACATACTTTCACATTTATATTATTTATATTAACTTTCACATTTTTAATATTGTATTATGATATTAGTAGGATCTTATTATTGTGACTTAAGGGTGCACTAGTCGACGGCTCGAACTCGTTGGTGGGCGTGACTAATGAGTCTGATTATGATTTTATTTATTTAGTTTTTATTTACTTATTCATTTATTTATTCATGTATTTTGTGAAATAGACAATGATTTATTACAAAAACGAGCGTGTAAAACTTCATGAACAGGTCTTTGGGCGTATAGATTATTATGTATAAACTATTGTATGTATTTACTCAATTATTTGAACTTTGAATAAATTATCTATCCCTGTACGGTTTCTATTTTGCCATTTTTTTACTACATACGTTATTTAATTACACCCAAAGACAAGTTAAAATTAGTGTACAAATATGGAAGTTTCGACGCTCTTAACTTCAAAACCAATTTATTTTTTCCAATTCTGTTCTCATTATCTAGCCCTATAAGGAACAGAAACAAGACATTTTTTTTTTTTACGCTTGCAACCGTCAAACAAGATGACTAATCACCATACTACGTTTGTATGGAAGAATGACCGACTAGCGTTCCCTTATAGACCACGACAACTTAGTTTTGTGTTCCCCACTACTCGAAGACGGCTGGACTGATTAGGAAAATTCTTTTTTTTTAAAGGGTGGTCCCATATAAATTTTATTAACTTTGTTTGGTAAGTTTTAAAAGAAAGAAATAAAATTAAGTAGGTTTATTTGTCATAGAAACACGTGCATCATCATCTGCCTAGCCTTTTCCCAACTATATTGGGGTCGGCTTCCAGTCTAACTGGATGTAGCTGAATACCAGTATTTTACATGGAGCGACTGCCTATCTGACCTCCACAACCCAGTAACTGGGTAATACGATACCCCTTGGTAAGACTGGTTGTCAGATTTTCGGGCTTCTGACGACCCGTAACGACTATCAAAGATCCACGAATGACAGCCGGGACCAACGGCTTAACGTGCTTTCCGAGGCACGGAGGAGTCTCGGTATGTAAAGATGGTCACCCATCCACAGACGAACCCCGGCAAGCGTAGCTTAACCTGATGGATCGACCCGTGCGGCAGTTATTACTTAGCCACGAGCTCCTACACGCATAAACACGTGCATACAAAAAGATAAGTTTACTCGGATAATAAAGAACAAAAAATAAGCAAAATTGATCTATAATCACGAGCACAAAACAGAAATAATCAGCAGCTGCTGGTCGTGACTGAGATGACTTCCTCTCAGCATGATGCAAAAGCTTCAAGAGAAATCAATATTTTTTTTATTTTTTTTATTTACGTCGTCCAAAGACTTTCACTAGTTACAATATACATTATGTAAACAGGCCATAACAGAAAGGTCGTATCATTTTATGTGGTGGCCTTGCAGTGATATCTTATTGACATAAATCCCTTCCTGCTCGGCAAAGTTCGGTAATAAACGGCTCAGATCGTCAGCGCTTTTGAATTTGTTTGTGTGAATAATCTTACCATCTCGTTTGAATGGATTGTACTCAATGTAAAGAGAGTTTTTAATGTGGGTGTCATTTTTAGTAAATTATGAATTTTACCAAAAAACAACATAACACAAAACACAATAACACTAGTCCAATTGGCCCACTTGGCTTTTTCCAACTATGTCGGGATCGGCTTACAGTCTAACCAGATGCTGCTTATTCGGCTGCAACCAGTATACAACCCAGTTACTGGGTAATACCCCCCTCAGGAAGACTGGTTGTCAGACTTTCGGGATTCTGACTACCCGTAACGACTGTCAAAGATTTACAAATGACAGCCGGGACCATCGATTTAAAGTGCTTTCTGAGGCACAGCTTAGAGGGGTCTCGATATGTAATGGATGGTCACCCATCCACGGACCGACCTCGGCAAGCGTAGCTTAACCTTCGATCGACCCGTGCGGCTGTTATTATTTAGCCACGAGCCCGTCTAAGTCATGACCGTATACTCGTAAGTAATCATCTTTCAACTATGAGTACTAGTGTTGTAATGACAAATGCTCACGTGTAGGTAATGACCATTTTCAACAGGAAAAATGATATTATTACTATTTTAATGGCAAATACAAATTTCCTTATGCCCGTTGTCACCGACAACTAAGTGACACTTAAATGAATCCCTAAATAAAAGTGCAGCGTTGGATTTCCAACGCTAGGCTCAGCGCTGAGAGTTGAAAATCCAACAGTGCACTTTTATTTAGGGATTAATTTAAGTGTCATTTAGTGAAGGTGAAAATCGGCATTACAATATTTTCCGATATAGTTTCTGTCATAGTCAGTAAAAGATCACGTCAAAAAATACAGCATAGTATTTAATGAACCATTAATATTCTTGCTAGGTTTACAGCATCCCAAATTTCATCCCTTTCCAACACCATTACGTGCACAAACCACAACCACTAAGTTCATTATAAACTGTGTTACAATATAGGCGTTTCCAATTTATCCAACCACCAACGTTCGTTGACCTCACACAACCGATGCATACACAGCATGTTTCACTAGATTTATGTGTTTTAAAGCAAAAACAGCGCTTTTTTCGCTCAAATCCCCTCTGTTTAGAAGTGCTGCATATTTCATTGTTGTAATGAGCGCATTTATTCAGCTCTGCGCTTTATAAATGACCCCTGGATGTATTGCTAGAGTTTGTTTGTTCGGGTTTAAAGGATGAAATTAATATTGTAAAGCCCTTTGATTTCAGTCATGTTGTTTTCAGAGAATTTTCGTCGAGAAAACCGATTTTGCGACAAACTTTATGTTTTCAAGGGTCTCACTCACCCCAATTTAAAAACTCCAATTTCACGGTTCGACTATCGGCACACCAAGATGAGATACCTACCATCGTTCTAAATTTAAAATGCCTGCGTCACACAGTTTCCGAGGAAAACGTCTGTGACAGACAGTGACGTACAGCGGCTCGACACATAGCTACAGATAACAAGGGTTCCTTATTTTTTTCATTTAGAGCAGTGATTCCCAAAGTGGTCTATATCGACCCCGAGCGCGATAAATATATGGGGGTCCATGAGATGTTAATGGGGTTCCACAATAGTGGATCTCATTTAAGCAGGTGGTGACTTTAATTTTGGCTTTCCATGAATGGAATAATCTATTTTTATACACGGATAATAGGTACATATTACCTTAGTTCAAGATTTTTTTTGGCTCAATATTTTTTTTATTTCGTCCAAGATAATTTCGGACTTCCTAACTTTTTTGTTTTTCACACTACACTTCACTTCACAGTTAGAAATTTAAATCTTTCATAGTGAGTAGCACCATACCAGCTGTGAAAAACACATTTGAAGTTGATTAATTTGCAAAAATGTAATATTACCCAAAACCGAAAAACATGCCAAGTGGTCGACAGCATAAAAAGTATGTGGACCTCTGATTTAAAGGTACGGGTGAGCGTGGGATCCTGGGTTCGATTCCCAGGTTGGGCAAAGTGGTATTGGGTTTTTCCATTAAGAATTTCTCAGTAACAGCCTGGAGTTCGGAAGTGGCACAGGTCTCTTTTGTTATAGAGAAGGCACGAGGGTTGATCGCCACGACCGCTCATGACGGGTTGGCAATTTTCCCTCACGTTGTTGTCCTTTAAAACTGATGATTCATGTAAATACTCAGTTGCTGGCAATAGCCTTTTTTATTTGTTGTGAAATTTTCAAATAACTTCTTCGATGGCGTGTCAGAATCTTACTGACTAAAACCCCCCCGTGTTCCTTCAGTTGCCTGAACGTTGACTCGGTATCCCTTTCGGACTTTCCTGCGACCCTGGCAGGCAATAGCCTGGCAGTCTTTTGCATGGTACTTAGTAGCAGAAGTGGCGAAATGTGGGTCTACAATTTACCTCTCATTTACGAGGGGAGGTCCAAAAGTTCGTGGAATGAAAGAGTTTGAAATAAAATGAAACAATAAATCTATTTTTACTATTCTATATAATCACCCTTAAGCTGAATACATTTATTAGATCTATGAATTCATTTTTCTAAACCATCGTAAAAATATTTATTATCTTTTGCCTCAAAATGAGCCAAAATTGCCTCCTTTACCTCATTGTCGTCGGAAAATTTCCTTCCCCTTAAGTCTTTTTTAAAATTGGGGAACAAATAAAAATCACTTGAGGCTAGATCTAGACTGTAGGGTGGGTGGACTAGTGATTCGAATCCATGCTTGTGCAGAGCAGCCATTGCAACTCAGCTCTTGTGAACCGCCGCGTTGTCTTGCAAGAGCAACACACCCTTGGTCAATTTTCCTCGAAGTTTTTCCTTGATGGCTTCCTTTAATTTTTCTAATATTGTTGCGTAGTATTCTCCGGTTATGGTCCTTCCCTTTTCTTTGTAATCAATCAGTATTATCCCTTCACAATCCTAAAAAACAGTAGCCATCAACTTTCCAGCCGACTCCGACACTTTGAATTTCTTTGGCGGTGGTGTCCCCTTTTTATGCCATTGCATGGACTCTTGTTTGCAATCAGGCTCAAAGTGATGAACCCATGTTCCATCTCCGGTAACAATCCGCTCCAAAATCTGTGCAGGTTCGTCTCCACACAACTCCAAAAATTGTTTTGACGCATCGACGCGCTGCTGCTTTTGAGGCGGCGTGAGCATTCTCGGTACCCATCTTGCACTGACTTTTGTCATACCCAGGTGGAAATGTAGGAAACGCAAAATGGTGGTATCTGATACTCCAACTAATGCAGAAAGCAGTTTTTTCTTCAAACGAGTGTCCTCCGATATAATTTTTTCTACTTTTTCGACGATGTCTGATGTGGTGGCCTCAACTGGCCTTCCTGAGCGGGGGTTGTCTTCAATCGACTCCCGACCATGTTTAAAAAGACCATACCACTTGTAAATCATTGATTTACTAGGGCACTGCTCCCCATAAACGGTTTCCATTTCATTAAAAATGGCCTGAGCGTTCTTTCCTTGCTTGGTATGGAATTTTATCACAGCACGGTGTTAAATTTTCTCCATAGTTTCAGTTTTCTTCCGGATTGACTTGTTTAGCAGGCGAGTGTTCGTAAACGAATGACGCAACAGGGCTGAAGCTCCATTTATATACTAATGATGAGTACCCAATTAGTATGACACTAAGCGAGCGCCCTCATCCCCACTCCATCCCCTCCATTCCACGAACTTTTGGACCTCCCCGTGTACGTAACGTAACGTAAATCAATGTTAGAGGAGCTCGTAGCTAAGTAATAACTGTCGCACGGGTCGATCTATCATATTAAGCTACTCTTGCCAGGGTTGGTCTGTGGATGGATCTTTACATACCGAGACTCCTCCGTGCCTCGGAAAGCACGTTAAGCCGTTGGTCCCGGCTGTCATTCGTGGATCTTTGACAGTTGTTACGGGTCGTCAGAAGCCCGAAAGTTTGACAACCAGTCTTACCAAGGGGTATCGTATTACCCATTTACTGGGTTGTGGAGGTCAGATAGTCACTCCATGTAAAACGAGTACGAGGTTGAATACGACGCGTTTGCCTACTTTTGTATTTTTTTTCTTATAATTTGCGTTTTGTTTGTGCAGAATAAACATATTTTCTTTCTTTATTTCTTTCTTTTCATTCACTTCATTCACGTTCAATTTTTGATGAGAGTAGTTGTGTTATATGCGATCATACCACAGTGTAAAAGTGCCTACGCATCAAAACAACGCCGTCGAGTCGGCTGCACCGCAATGACCTAGTTATTGCGTAATGCTGACGGCTGTCAGCGAATATTATTGTTAAGGCGAAGTTAATACTCGCTAACTTCTATAATGGGTTCGGAAAAGCCATCACCGAACATTATTAGCGTAAACTTAAAAACAGAAACTGAACATCTGTTGTACAAGCACCTTTGTGAAGAACAAAAACAGCGTGAAGAGCTGCAAAAAAACCTAAATGACTTAAAAAGTCAAATAAAAAACCTACAGCAACAGCTGAAACTTCAAGCGGAAAACCCACCGAAATCAGCTACTACAACCGCCACTGAGACTTCTCCTCCGCGTGTTGAATATGCCACGGACGAAGAAGAACTAGCTCGAGAAACAGGATGGATACGGCAAAAAAGCAGGAAGAAAAGAAGATTGAACACCTCTCCCGCCCAACCCAATCTGAATGAACACGGAAATGAAGAGAATAAAGGTAAGGAAAAAACAATTAAAACTCCTTTGCCACCACCTATTGTAGTAGATGGTATTCAGAACTACCAGAAATTTTATGATTTTTTATCTGAGAGTCAATCAGCTGACGCGTTTAGTATCAAAATGATGAACGGTGATACAGTTAAAGTAAATGCCAAAAACGAAGATTCGTACAGGGCAATAACAAAGGCTCTCTCACTCAACAACTGCCTTTGGCACTCCTATGAGAACAAGCAAGAGAGACCAATTAGAGTAATGGCAAAAAAATTGCATTTCTCATGTATTCCGGAGAGAATTGTTGAAGACTTGCGTGGCAAAGGCTTCAAAATACTAGAAGCAGTCAACAAATTGAGTTGGAAAACCAAAGAGCCACTCAATATGTTCATGCTAGCATTTTCAAATGATGAAGAAACTAGCAAAATATATAGTATAAAAACTGTGTTGGGATGTAATGTGGAAATACAACCGCTGAAATCCACAAAACTAGTACCTCAGTGTAAAAGATGCCAGGCGTACGGCCATACTCAAAAGTACTGCTCCAAAGAACCGAGGTGTGTAAAGTGCACAGGTAAACATCTCACTAAGGATTGCAGAAAATCAAAAGAAGAAAAGCCAAAGTGTGTCCATTGTGGAGCTCCACATCCGGCGAACTACAGGGGATGTATCGTAGCTAAAGAAATACAGCAGATTCGAAACAATAAATCGAAAGGCAATAATACAACCCCTCAACAAAACACACCTACTGGAAGAGTTGAAATCACCAGCCAGTATAAAGGAAGTCAAAGCACAATAAAAACTACAGCTAAAAACGTCTCTTATGCCAAAGTAGCTACAAGCGGCATAGCGAAGACGCCTTTGGCTGATATGGACAGTGACAAAAAGTTAAATGAAATCTTAAAGTTCATGTCATCATTTGACGAGAGATTGAAAAAAATTGAAAATAGCAACAAAGCTGCTACTTCTAAGCCAAAAAAATGAATACTACAGTGAAACTTATGGCGTGGAGCTCAAATGGGTTACAAAAACATCAGAATGAGTTGCAAGTAATATTAGACATAGAAAAAATTGATGTGTGCCTGATATCAGAAACTCACTTCACAAAGCAATCTCACATTAAGTTTAAAGGGTACAAAGTATACCATGCACTACACCCAGACAATTCTGCAAGAGGCGGTAGTGCAATTATTGTAAAAGAAAACCTTCAGCACTATGAAGAGTTTAAATACGAAGAGAAAGAGATCCAAGCAGTCGCTATTTGTCTACAAACCAAAAAATATCCTGTTACAGTATCTGCCATCTACTGTCCACCACGGTATACGATAAAAAAAGACCACTTTATGAGCTTTCTAACCCGCCTTGGAAGTAGATTCATCTTAGGAGGTGACTTCAATGCTAAAAATACGTATTGGGGCTCCAGACTAACAACTACGAAAGGCAAAGAACTACTTAGTGCCATAAAAGAGCTGAAATGTGATGTCATGTCAACTGGAAAGCCCACCTATTGGCCAACAGATCCAAATAAAATCCCGGACTTAATAGATTTTTTCGTAACCAAGGATATAGCAACCGGTTATATAAAATTGGAACAAAGCTATGACATGAACTCGGATCACTCTGCAATTTATTTAGAAATTAGTGAGACCATTTTGTTTAAAGACAATAGTCCCACTCTTGCCAATAAGTGTACAGACTGGGAGGGCTTCAAGATCAGATTGAATGATCAAATAGACCTTAAAGTCCCATTAAAAACACCCGAAAACCTAAACATTGAAGTAGAGAATTTCATAATGCATATCCAGCAAGCAGCGTGGGAAAATACACCTGACTTCAACAAGAGGACGAAGGGAAAAACATACCCCTTCAGAATCAAGCAGCTCATTATGGAAAAAAGAAGTCAGAGAAAAACATGGCATCAATCTAGGTGCCCTGATGACAAACGAAAACTCAATAACCTGACGAAAAAAATAAGAAGACTTATCCAGAACTTTAAAGACGAAGCAACCAACACCTATATCCAGAATCTAAGTAACAACCAAAAGACAGACTATTCCTTATGGAAGGCTACTAAGTACCTAAAAAGGCCGGTTACCCAAGTCCCACCTATTAAGTGTGAAAACGGGCATTGGGCCATTACTAATGAGCAAAAAGCTAAGAGGTTTGCAGAGCATCTAGAAAATATATTTCAACCAACCGACGAGGAACTCATTGAAGATCACACTTTGGCTAATATGGTGACATCTGAAAATGAAGTAACTATAAAACTAGTAACACCGAGAGAAGTTGCACGAGAAATAAAACGTAATATAAGTTCACGAAAATCACCAGGTTACGATTTAATAACAGGAGAAATACTACATAACCTACCAAGAAAAGGTCTGGTTAAGTTAACAACCCTTATCAATGCTGCACTAAGGCTAAAATTTGTACCAGACGTATGGAAGGTGGCTGAAGTAATAATGATAGCCAAGCCAGGAAAACCGGCTCACGAAACATCATCATATAGGCCCATTTCCTTACTACCAATCATGTCCAAGCTGTTTGAACAGCTGTTACTCAAACAGCTTAATCCAATAATAGATAATAAAAACATCATACCAGAGCACCAATTTGGTTTTCGAGAAAAACACTCTACCATCGATCAAGTGCATAGGATCACAAATGTAATAGAAAACGCCCTTGAAGACAAGAAAGTATGTGCTACTGTATTCTTAGACGTGGCACAAGCGTTTGACAAAGTATGGCATGAAGGCCTTATAAATAAATTGAAAAGTCTGTTACCAAAGCAGTTTGCAGATATATTAGAATCCTACATTCTGAACAGAGCCTTTAGAATAAGACAAGAAGACGCCTACTCAGAACTGAAACAAATTAATGCTGGCATACCGCAAGGAAGTGTATTAGGTCCGATCCTGTACCTACTATACACTTGCGATATTCCTGAATTAGAGCAAAACACGATTGGGACCTTTGCTGATGATACAGCCATAATGGCTGTGGGTAACAGCCACGAAGAAGCAGTGGAAAAGGTCCAAATGGCTGTAAATCAAGTTTATAACTGGACCAAAAAATGGAAGATTAAACTAAATGAATCCAAATCTGTTCACATAGACTTTTCCAACAAAAAACATCAGTATTCTCCAGTTTACATTAACAATAAACTAGTACCATACGAGAATACAGCTAAGTATCTCGGAATGACCCTTGACGCAAAGTTACGCTGGAAAGCCCACGTTAAGAAGAAAAAAGATGAACTCGACCACCAATTCAAAAGAATGTATTGGCTGCTTGGAAGAAACTCCATGCTGTCCGTGCAAAACAAATTATTGCTATACAGACAAGTCCTGATGCCAGTTTGGACTTATGGTATCCAGCTATGGGGCTGTACCAAACAGACCAATATATTAACTATACAACGATTCCAGAACAAAGTGCTAAGGGAAATTGTAAATGCACCTTGGTACATACGAAATGATGACCTCCATCGGGATCTAAAAGTTGAGTTCATCGATAAAGTGATCCAGAAATTTGCAGAAGCTCACGAAAAGAGGCTTCATCAGCATGTGAACGTCGAAGCAATCCAGCTTCTCGATCACACAAATATAGTAAGAAGACTAAAAAGAACAAAACCGTTCGAGTTAGTGTTTAGTGTTAGTGAATAGTGTAAAGTACAAAAGTGCCAAACAAACACAAGAATGAAGTGTATTCGCCTTAATAGAGACAATAAGAAAAGTGCTATTGGACACATTCTTAGTAAAGACAATTTAGTAGTTTAGGTTATAATTTAATTACTTATTAGTCTATTTAAAAGGCTAGATTGTAATAAGATTAGGGTTCATTCTATTGATGAACCTTAGGACAAGGGAAAAAAAAAAAAAAAAAAATTTCTTTCTTTTAAAATAATGGTATTCAGCTGCATCCGGTTAGACTAGAAGCCGACCCCAATATAGTTAGGGAAATGCTAGGCAGATTAATTTGAAGCATAAATAAATGTTAATTCAGTACATTTAAATATTTTACCTTATTTTGTTTTTTTAAATGGCAATATGTTTCTTTCTGGCTCTGAATGTCACGTGCTACGATTCTAACATGCGCCTTTTGCTTCTTCCACCTTCGTGAATTCTTTGATGTCCTGGTACTTATTACCTGCACGATTGCCCCGTTTGTGATGTCTGTACGTTTGACCTTGTTAAGTAAGGCTAATCGTACCGTATATATTATGTGAAAAATTTACTTACTGTATCGCGGGGCTCGGCAGTGCCCCGCTAAGTCGAGCAAAACTAACACAAAGGCACAGCCCTACCATCTTTTCTCGAAGCCATTCAGGACATTGTCGACCCCCTTTTTTTTTTTTTTTTTTTTTGGGTGGGAAATCATCAAATGACTCCTCCCGCTCTGGGTGGAGCGGGAGGGCGTGTCAGACTCTTACTGACTAAAACCCACCCGTGTTCCTTCTCTTGCCTGTGCAATGCCAGGGGGCCACGGTATCCCTTTCGGACTTTCCCGCAACCCCGGCAGGCAATGGTCTCATCGGACCCCTTCACTCGCTGACACTCTTTGAGGCGCGCGTGGAACACAACGCGCCGTCGACCCGGGCTTGGTCCTTACCGGACGGCGAGCTACCCATTGCTCACCGTCCGCAAGCCCGCGCCTACGGTGGCCGGGAATCCGCGATCGATTCCCGACGCCCGGGGCGTCTCCTCCTGCGGCGGCTAGGGGCGTGAGGGCGCGAAATTTGCCTCTCCCTCACGCGCTCCGCCTCCTCCTTCGCGAGCATTACTGCTTCGCAGAAGGAGGTGACGGCCTCCCATGCCCTCTCGCTCCGTACCATGGCCTGGACCAGGGCCGGACGCGAGAGATCCCCGCCACCGATCGCCTCCACGAGGACACGGCGGTGCTCTGCCCAAGCCGGGCATACCTCCACCGTATGCTCCACCGTGTCCTCCGGGCGATCCACGCAGTGATGACACCCGGGCGTTTCCTCCCGCCTTATCCGAAACAGGTACCTCCCGAAACAGCCGTGTCCGGTGAGGACCTGCGTCAGGCGGAAGGTGAGGACGCCGTGGCGCCTCTCCAGCCACTCCTCAAAGAGGGGACTTATCGCCGCAATAGTGGCGTGCCCAGCACTGGGTTGCGACAATCGCACTCTCCATGACATTGTCGACCCCCTGTAACTTCGTTGTGGATAAAGCTAGAAGCCCGAGGCCATAGTGTAACTAAGTTAATTTCTAAAAGAACTATTGCAAGACAAAGTTCCTAAAAAAAAAAAAACTGTGTGTTCTTTTTAAATGCTCTTTTTTTTAATTATGATTGCTGTTTTTATTTCCTGTGCGTGTTCCAAATAAAATATTTTTCTTTCTTTTCTTAGTTTTGTCACTGACATACTCACTCACCGATGATCAAAATTCTAAGCTACTTAGAATTTTGATGAAATTCTAAGGTACTTAGAATTTTGATGATCGGTGAGTGAGTATGCTTAGCAGACACACAAGCTTCAAATTTTGAACACAATTAGTGTTTAGCCTATAAAGCAAGGAAATATTAAAATTTACCACAATTTCAATCCCGTGTTCTAGATATATGAACTGCATCAGTAACTTTGTAATCGCATATTACATAAATTGATACTAAAACATATGATATTAAAATAATAAGAAAAAAGTAAAAGTAACGTAACCTAACATTGTATAACCTTTTTTCCGTGAGCCAATTTTATGGTGCCCATAGTAAAAAAATATCCTACATTCATGAACTACTAAATGGACTAGGTTTCATCAGCTGACGCCGGATTCAGTCATCGGTCGTTGAAGAGCACGGATGCTCCCAATTGGGCTCCGCCAATTTTTTCATTATAAGTTTAGTGAAATGTGCACACCAGATATTGCGTTACAAGCCGGGCATCGAAATTGAAGTGTTTTTTTGTGTTTTGCTATGGTTGTAACGTTATATCGCCAAAAATACATTAATACAGTACAAAAGTGGGTGGAATAAGCGTTTATGATCTCAGGCGAGCGGTGTAGTGCCTGAGTACGAGGGAATAACTGCCGCAGGACCCAGTTGCAAGCTTACCTGGTGAGATCTTTCCAATAATTCAGGAATCCGTTAAAGAGGTCCGCCTAAAGTCTAGAGTGGGTCTCATCAGTTAGTCGAATAAATTGTAAATACAGCATAAAATATCTATGGATTTGCCATAGATATTTTATGCTGTATTTGCAATATATAAATTATAATACGTGTGTGATATTTGTGTAGTATAGTGTTCCAAAATGGCATGGTTTTTGCGAGTGCGCATTCTCTTGTTAGAAATTTGGTATGAGTCGAAGGTCGCAGGTAGCTACTGTTGACTAACAAAGTAATCCTTTTAGTTTTTATTGCTCTTGTATCTGACATTGGATTTTGAACCCTATAACTTCGAAGGCGAGTGTTGTTTTGTGTTTAGTTGGGTGGTAAAGTTATTTTTGTGATGAAGTGTTTAAGTTTACATATTTTAATAATTGTGAAGTTCAAGACGGCTGAAGACTGAGATAAGATTAAGAAACCTGAAACAGATAGTAGCCAGACGAAGACAATGAAAATAGCTACGTATAACACAGCATAGCAGTGACATAGAAAAGAGTCGTAAAAGCAGTTAACCCCGACAAAAGATGCACCGGTGAAGCTGGACATAAACCAATCTGGCGGCAACGTCGTTAAAAGATGCCTATCCATAGATAACTATAACCCGTTTCTCCACTAGTCCATTGCCTACTCAAGGATGCATATCCGGTATGGTTCGAATCCTTCCATATCCTACGGGCACGTTCTTCCTTACCATTACCGCGCCCCCCGGTCATATCATATATATATCAGGGAGTACCCTGATATGTAATGGCCTCTGTAGCCCCATGCAACATGAGGCTCCAAGAGCTAGTGCAAATCTTGGGGTTCATTCGAATTATCGAGTCTGGTTAAACCACGCTGGGATCGGTGCATTTCATTCATTCATTCATAGGTTTCATCAGCTGACGCTATTTGGATCACTTTCGCCCGTTGTCCTTTAAACTTTGTCTGTTAAACAAACAGTTTGTAAAATTATTTATCACCTGCGCTACCTATACCTTTTTATATAGATAGCTTATAGGTAGGTACAATCAGTCACTTCGAAGGTTACTTATAATTTTTATTTTCTTGTAATTTATTAGGTATTTCCATCAGGTATTTCTCAGTAGCAGCCTGGAGTCTAGATGTGTGCCCAGTTGATGGCAATAGGCTCGCCATAATCCCTGCTGGGACACAGTAGCCCTTCTGCCTTAGAGAAGGAGTGGGCTGTAATCCACCACGCGGGCCCAGTGCGGGTTGGTAGATGTCACATGTCTTCGAATTTTTGGTTCTATGACATGCCGGTTTCCTCACGATGTTTTCCTCACCGTTTTGAGAGCAGTGGTGATTAATTATTTACTTAAAGTAAAGCCTGGGTGCAAGAGTTGGAGGACCTCCAACTCTTAAATTTTCGTGCAGACTAGCGCGACGCGACAGCGCGACACCGGCTATTGTTACACCGTGAAGTTTTCTTGGAATTTGTATTGTACGAGTCGCGTCGCGCCGTCACGTCACGCTGGTCTGAACGAGGCTTAAATCGGGGCCGTTACCATTGGGCTACCACTGCTGCACTACTTCAATAGGCAAATAGGCTCGCCCCCTATTACACGGGACTCATAACTAGCGAAATGTGGGTGTACTATAGGTACACCTCTGCTATCCCTTTGGTGATCACATGCTTGTTGTTATGTAGTATAGCATCCAAGTTACGGAGTCGTATACCTACTTCTTAATTATTTCAATATATAAACATACATAAAGTTACTTCTAGGTATGCTCAAGGTTCTTTAGAAGAAAATCTCTCTTGAATTTCTTGTTCGAATACGCGACACGGACTTCGCATTATGAATGAATGAACTTCCGGAGCAGAGCGCGTTCAAGTCGTCGTTTTCGCTCAATTAACTTTATCGATATTTGTTCCTATTAAAATATGTTGTTATGTACATATTACAGTTACTGGTGTGTAACATTTTTCCTCTGGCTTTCGTGCAATATGTGGGAGTGATTTCGTAAAAAGGGACGGAAGTGTGTAACATGAAGCCGTGGAAGCGTGCGCTATTTGATTTGACCAATGAGCGCGCGGTGCAAGAGTTTGGCTGTCAGAAATGACCTTGACGAGACCCCACCCCATGTTGATTATTACCTTAATGTTGCTTATTACCAAGGTAAGATGTCAGATATCTTATGCGACTATTTCATTATGTCAATTTTTTTTTAAAATGAGGCTGCCTCGTTGGTCTAGTCGCAAGCGCTGCTGCTGAACATAAGGTCCTGGGTTCGATTCCCAGGTCGGGCAAAGTGTCATTGGGTTTTTCTTTCTGGAATTTCTCAGTATCAGCCCGGAGTCTGGATTCGCACCCGGTTGATGGCAATAGGCTCGCCCCTTATTACATGGGACTTAAACATAACTGTCAAAATGTGGGTGTACTATAGGTACACCTCTGCCCAACCCTTCGGAGAAACAAGGCGTGATGTTCTGTTCTTTTCAATAATATAAACAAACATTTATGTAAAAAGAATAATTCCCGGGATACCTTTTATGTACGAGTTTGAAAGAAGAATATAATAATCAGAATACAATACAATAGCAACGCTACCACATAATAGGCAGTATACAAAAATACTCGTAAATAAAAGTAGGGAAATTTTAATTATACACATCACCCCCGCCTCGCCCGTTTGAGGTAATCGCTTGCCTAATGATCACGTCACAGATCAGCTGGCTAAATTGGTACTCTCTTACCGAACTGGCTCCAGGTGCGGTAGGGGCCTGAGGTCAGGGGGGGGGCGGAGGGGGTTATTCAGTGAGAGCGGAGCCAGCCATTCATAAAACTAAGCCCGATCGATATAAAACGTCTCACCTACCCCGAAATGTCACTCGAAATTACTACATCGCCCGTCCCGCGTTCATTGCTTGGTCAACGCACTCACTGTGGCAATAAGATGCCACTAAAAAGGCAATGGATTGTGTACACTGCCGTAATATAGCGTCTGAGTGAGGGGGACGTTTTGTTTTAGGTAGATTTATACTTTCTCAAGCTCCTAAAGTACGTTTCAAGATTTAGTTGAGATTGGATTGGTTGGTTGGTTTAGTGAGCTCTTCGACTAGTCTGGGTGGCTTTGTATGCTTGGCCAATTAAGTTGGGGACGAACTAAAAGAGTAAAAGCTTCGTAGAGACAGATTTTGAGATAACTGGGGGATATCGACTTGTTAGTTGGAGCTTTTTCCTTCAGTTTCAATTCATTTTTCTTTATTGAAATAATGTCTGGAATCGATTTCTAATACCAGCTTGTAATTTTGCCTAGAGACACAGGAAAGGCTTCGCATGCTTACATGGAAGGGACGAGCGTTTTATGATTTTTTTCTTCATATTCAAACTTCATAGCTTTGACAATTAAGTAGGCTTTATTATATGCAACAAAGGACCTTTTAGATGAAGTATTATTCTTTTGAAACCTGCCTCGGTTTTGAATCTCACGATAAATTCAAAATTTATTTTAAGTACCGATACTCCTCGTAATTAATTAATGAATGTAGGTGTGTAACCATGAACGCTAACAAAAAAAAAAAAAAAAAAAACTGCGCAATTATAACACTACAAAGCAAGTTAATGTTAATGAAGTATTATCATTAGTATTATTGAACCGCCCATTGTAAAGAATGTCGGAGGCCTACAATGTCTTCCAAACAGTGAACATGATCATAATGTTCTATCGGCGCCATTTTGTAGAAATTACAAATAATTTTTATGATATTTTAATTCTTATTGAACAACTAGCTGCGCCCCGTGGTTTCACCTGCATAAGTCTCGATTCCGTGGGTACATCGGGATAAAAAGAATTCTATGTCCTAACCCAGGTCATGGTCATGTGCCAAATTTCACCCAAATCCGTTCAGCCGTTTTAGCACCAAAGCGTAACAAATAAACAAACAAACAAACTCACTTTCGCATTTATAATTTTAGTTAGGAAGTTAGGATTTAGTAATTAAAACAAGAACAGATTTCTAATAAATTTAGCACGTTATTGGAGAGTTACGTTACAATCCTGTTCAAATTACATTCTAAACCACACATATTGTGTGTGTGAAACAGTTAGCGAGAGTAATTAATGATGTACATATACTCGTACAAAGATTCACAGCCTCAAGCATGAATAACGCGCGATGTTGACGTTAAAGAAAGAAAGAAAGAAAAATATTTTATTTGGGACACGCACAGGAAATACAAACAACGGTACGGTTACGTAAATTCTAATATTTTTTAATCGAAAATACAATTACGACGATAGGGTTATCGCAACCGGTACAAAAATTATCATCCATAGATATGAATAAAGTCTTAAAACTTTGTAAATATTATGTGCGTAACGAGTATTTTCAAGTTTCAAAACGATTTCTTAAAATTATTGCGATAAGCACAATCATTATCACCCATAAATATGAATAAAGTCTTAAAACTAAGTTAGTATTATGTGCGAAATGAGTATTTACAATTTCAGAATCGTACGAATTTACGTTACGTTAACCTCGCGCGATCGTGTTAGGCACGGTTCACGAAAGTAGAACGAAACGGGTTCGAGCCATTTACACTGTTCTCTTCGCCGAAGTGACGCTTACATGTTGTTGCAGCCATTGTCAATGAAAAAAAAAATTGTACGTTTTACGAAGAGGTACGGATTTCACTATTGATGGACGTTATCACAGCAGTTTTTAGAGTTGCGTACTTGAAGATTGCCAACGGAATCGTATTACTACGCCTCTGCTGTCCGCCAGTCTGTCTGTCTGTCAGTGGGCTGTATCTTATGAACCGTAATAGATAGACTGTTGAAATATTCACAGATTGATTATTTCTAATTCCGCTATATTATAAAAAAAAGGATTTTCCCATACAAGAAACGATATTTACGATATTTTCTGCGTTCTTTTCTCGATCTTAAAACACTCAGGACTCTCACTTGGCCGGTACGGAACACGAAGAGTTCCGTACCGGCCGTAATTAATTAATTAATTTATTTATTCTACAGACAACTAGATCGAATAGATGTTAGTAAAACAGTTCAACTTATTTGCTATGTTAGTACTTAAATTCTATTACAGTCAGGGTGGTTTTAATAAGTTGTCTCATTATGGGGCTTTCGTCAGGCCTATCAGCAATAGCCTTCAGGAGGCTGTTGCTACTGTCCCGCAAGCTTGTGAGAAGAGAAGCACTCTTTTTCCGCACTACAGCTGAGAAGCTATCTACTCTGGCTTGAGCAAACATTGCAGAAGCACTGCAAGAACGTGGCAGTCGCAACAGAGCGCCCTGAAAGCGTTGTTATATTGAATACGCAACGCATTGGCGGCAAGTTTAGTTTAGTTAATTTTATTATGAATATTTTCCATTTAATATTACGGCAGCTGCCTTTTGAAGCGTCTTATTCAATTCGTAATGGAATTCTATTTAATTTTATTATTTACCCACCTAGTTGAGCTATAAACGAGTAGTAATTCCCCGTCATTAAAATCAAGCCGTGATCGCCGATTTGTTTACTATTTTGGGGACTTTGGGGACATAGGTCGAAGGTACTGTCTTCTTTTACACGTACTGGAGGTGAAGTTGTAATCGAAGAACGGAAGTAATACTCCAAAACTTACATTTGACATAATTATAATTATCACACATTTGTAACAGTTTAAAGCTAGGTCCACTAGCACATATATAACTAATTTAACAAGGAGAGACAAAATAAACTAATGACCTAAATCTAGTCTGTGTCCCTCTCTCTTGCGTTTACAAGCAAGAGAGCGACGCTACTAAAAAGGCCGCTATGGGTAACACCCCCGATCGTGGCATAATATTGCCACTTCAAGGGTGCGTTTCTGACTAATTTATAAATACTGATCTAAACATAATACAGGCGACGCCACGTATACTAATATGCGTTCACACATGCACAATACGAGACACCACGCTTTGAGTTTGAGTTTGAGACTCAAACTCAAAGCATTTATTTCTATTAAACCATTTACAGGCACTTTTGAATTGTCAAGGGGTCGGTCAGTCAAAAATATGAAGCTAGTTGCCCATTCCAAAGCGTAGTAGGTACCTATGGAGAAGAACGGGCAAGAAACTCCACGGACACTCTTTTAAATAAAAAAAATTGATACAAAATATTAGTTACATCATTCATTTTGAAATTATGCATGTGAGAACAATGTAGAAAGACGTGCACGTTCGTAAAAGCGTCCGTAATAAAAAGAAAAAAATAAAGAATCATTCAAAAACTTAAAATAATTCAAATAAGCCATGGTAGCTAACAGATGTCCCAACTGACAGCGCCCGTTCACGAACATAACGCATAGATCGGCACCATTCAGCTCAACCATTTTGAAGGGAGCTAAATGATCCAACACACCATTCGTGGTGGTTCGGGCTTATCTCTAAGAGGAATCGTAAACATATTGTTTACCACTTGATCTAGATGCAGCCTGTGACTTCTGCCGCTTGACAAAGTTTAACTCTTAGTCCCTTTGTACACACACGTTTTTCTTGCTGTGAAAATTGACGGATTTTTCGCCGTTTCGGCACGGTCGTCAGTGTTGTACGAGCATATCATCTATGGAAGCTTGTTGACGACATGGCAACATAGCGGCACGGTGCCATCGCCGTATCCCATAGAAGCGTGTCATTTACAAGGGCACACGATTTTTCTACGGTGCGGTTATACGCCGTACTGTAAACAAACCCGTAGAGAAGCCTTAGGCTCATCATCTACCACGCTACTCAAAAGTAGGTAAGTCTTCTTATAAACTCTAATGTCACAGCACTAATATTTCAATGATGGACCGTACTGCAGGAGGAGCTCCGTCGCCTCACACTTCAGGTCCAGTTGAAAACCAGCGTCAGGCACTAGTTGTCTGGCATTTATGCTGAACTGGGCCTATTTGGCGTAGCCGCGAGGCACACATTCCTGCTAGTATCATGCAACGCACTTTTTCACTTTTTATTTTGTATTCTTTCCTTTTATTATATTTTTCTTTCTACTTGTGTGCCTTTTAGTCTGTGCCAAATAAATGTATTTTCTTTCTTTTCTTTTCTTTCTCGTGGCTAAGTAATAACATCCATCAGGTTAAGCTACGCTAACCCCGGAAGGGGTTGGACTGTCAATGGTTGACCATCTTAAGATACCGAGACTCATCCGTGCCTGGGAAAGCACGTTAAGCCGTTGGTCTGGGCTTTCATTCGTGGATCTTTTACAGTCGTTACGGGTCGTCAGAAGCCCGAAAGTCTGACAACCAGTCTTACCAAGGGGTATCGTACTACCCAGTTATTGTTGTGGAGATCAGATAGGCAGCCGCTCTATATAAAATACTGGTATTCAGCTGCATTTGGTTAGACTGGAAGCCGACCCCAATATAGTTGGGACAAGGCTAGGCAGATTGACTGCTAACCAATTTTATTTACATGAAGAAAGCAAGAGAACCACTTCCCACGATAAAAAAAGGACGACGGGTCTTGATGCATGTAAATTTGTGAAAAACTTGTTTTTGGACGCGGTTTTGTCCTCGTGGATAACGGAAAATATCCCACGGGAACGTACCACCGGGATTAAAAGTAAACAATGTATTTATTCCGTAATACATTGTTTTCTTATAACTCTATTGGATTACGCGGCGCACGGCAGTAAAGCGCCCAGTCGGCTTGATTTTTTCCGACATCTTCAACAATCATCATCTTAATTCAGCCAATTTACACAAAACTCTAATGAATTATGCACCTAAACCTTCCGCATGAATCACTCCGTCTATTGGTGAAAACAATAATATGAAGATCCGTTTGATAGTTTTTGAGTTTATCGCGTTCAGATAGACAAACGCGACTTTGTTTTATAATATGTAGTGATATATGATTTCTTCCAAACTCTATTGTTCAGTATAGTCAACTATTTTTGTTCACGCGTTCAGGCGAGCTGGAGCTTTCGTACTTAGTAAGTACCCCAAGCAAAACACTTTGTTACTTACTACCCATCCCCGACCGTATAGTATTTCATGGGTTAATGTATACGCTTTTACAACAAACTTCCCATTGACATTTGAAAACTTACCCATTAAACGATTTAAAAGCTGTATTTAAACCAAACTTTGTAAGCAAGGGTACTATGTATACAATTTCAGATTATTTAGAAGATAAAAAAGCTTGGGATTAAGCTGCTCGCTCTGCTAAGCCTTGTGATAAAACCATAAAACTTCCCATTTTAATTATTAGGTAAATTCATTAAAATATACAATAGTGTTTAAACACATTGACATTGTTGAAAATTATGTACAAAATGACATGATTACTTTGTAAAGTGTTATATTATTTTAATTATTGTGAACGTGAGGACTACGTGGCTATTTATTTTTTCTTCTTTTTTTTTCTTTCTAAGGTAGTTTTAATGATGGTCTGGCAGTTTGAGTAGTTGATGCAGCCTACCCAAATGTCCTATCTTTAGTATGGTTCGTCGAGTAGAGCTACTTAAGTTCTGAGTTGAGCTCCACGATTACTGTGAAATGCTTGCACTGACTGGACAGGTCCACTCAAATCTGTGTGGTTCTTTTCTCAAAAGATAATTTCAGACACTAATCTAAACGGTCCAATTCATCTATTCCGTGGTCCTCATATAGTCTGACCAGATTATGTTTGGAATTTAAAAGAGACTGTGCCCTCTGAGTTTGTTTCGACCTTTTTTCTCAGAGTAATCAGATAGGAAACGCCGAACTCTTGTAGTTTGAATATTTTTGTAATGTGACATGTAAAAGTAATTCCTTTATTCTATTAGCAGAATAAACAATGTAATTTAATATAATTTCATAATTACAATCAGAACCAGAACTTGCAAGGAAAAGGGCTAGCAGAACTTTATTTATTAGCCCATACCCCACCCAAAACTTTTACGAACCTTTTAAATAACTACTATGTGTCCCTACGTGTATTAACATATCGGTTTATTCAAGCCCTCTAAGTGACACTTATCCGCATCTCTATGAAGTGTAAACAAAAAGTTCGCTGCCGTCTGCCTCTCGGAGATAACGACAGTCTCTTTACAAACTCCTTTGTAATGGTAATGAATTCCCCTTGAAGAATCATTTTTAGAGATTCATTTCCGCGATGAAAGGTCTAAGAATATAAGTCGGTTGTGCTGAGTCGGAGATTTTTTACGGGATTTTGGTAAGCTGTTTTTACAGGGATTTGGTTAAGTTAGTTTATCAAATTAAGTACCTATATTTTAAAATTAATTTAAGTATTTATAGCATAAAAAATAAAATAGACGACGTATATTTAGTAACCTAATCCACTTAACTGATCTTAAAGAGTCATAAAGAACCATGTAAAATTGACACATGTTTCACTTCTCAACGAGGCTTTCTCAAGATGACGATTGACTTGTTGCGAAACTGGACACGACGTGTTGCCACTTCAAGCACCGAACACAGTGTGCACTACACTGCTCGAATACCCCACTTATCTTACTGTTACTAGCTTTTATCTGTACTAGATAAATTACTTAAACAAGCTAAAACCGAACACGAAAAAAAAGAAATAAAAGACGCTAGTAACAACACTAAACTGCTATGGACAGCTATAAATAATATATCAAATAGGACCAAAAATAATGACAATCCGCGAGAATTACTATCCATATCAGCAACACCAAAGCAATCCGTCAACGACGTAAATAGTTTCTTCGCAAATATAGGTAGAAACCTGGCCGAGAAAATGGGTAATCGGACAATGGCATCAACTAGTGACAATCCAAGTGGTGGCTCGCAATCCATAGTACTGATGCTAACTGACGAAGCTGAAGTCACGCAACTAATACTGTCTCTCCGAAATGAATGTGCCATGGATTGGGACCGAATATCTTCCACCTTTCTCAAAAGACATCTGGCGTCACTGGTTCAACCTATAACCTTCATCTGCAATCTTGCCATCAGTACTGGTAAATTTCCAAAGGTCTTCAAAAAGTCCATCATTCACCCGATCTTCAAGGGTGGGGACAGAAAGCGTGTCAATAATTACAGACCCATAGCTGTACTACCAGCCATCTTCAAGATTCTAGAACGCATATTGAATAAACGCCTCGTGGATTACTTAGAGAAATATAATCTTCTCTCCCCGTCACAGTATGGATTTAGGGCCGGAAAATCAACTTCAAATGCGGTTCATGACCTCACCAATCATATCGTCACTAACTTGGATGGTGGTCAAAAAGTCTTGGGGATCTTTTTAGATCTTGCGAAAGCTTTTGACACGGTCTCTGTTCCCATCTTAATAAGGAAGATGGAACGGCTCGGAATAAGAGGAATCCAACTCGAACTTTTTGAGGATTATCTAAGTGAGCGCACCCAGAGCGTCAAAGTGGGAGGGAGTGTCAGTGACGAGTGCCAAGTTAATTACGGTGTGCCACAAGGCAGCGTGCTCGGTCCAACACTCTTTCTCATATATATAAACGAACTAGGTATGCTCACTCTCCCGAAAGGCAAAGTCATAACTTTCGCGGATGATACAGCCCTCTTATTCACTGCAGACACCTGGAGTGAGGTTTTTATGTGCACCCAGTCAGGATTCAATATTGTATCGAACTGGCTGCGTGACAATGTTCTCACCCTAAATGCAGAAAAAACTAATTACGTCACCTTCTCCATAAAACAGCATACACCGTCTCCATCCATAACGCCGAACACTATCTTAGCCCACACGTGTGCATTTCCTCACTCCACTACATGCACGTGTATTCAAGTTAACAAAGCCGATTGTATTAAATATCTGAGTTTAACTATAGACAGCACTCTCAAATTCCAAGAACATATCAACACCTTAAGTAACCGACTGAGAAAACTGATATATGTTTTTAAGACGCCAAGAAACGTGACTGACAATAAAATAAAAAAACGGTATAATTTGCTCTTGCTCAGTCTTTATTAACATACTGCATCACCTCTTGGGGTGGTGCACCAAAAAGTACCCTCTTGAAACTGGAAAGAGCACAGAGAGCTATTCTTAAGGTTTCTTTGTGCTTACCTTATCGCTACCCTACAGCACTTCTATACCAAAAAGCGAAAGTCCTGACGGTGCGTCAACTGTTTATACAACAAACCATCCTGAAACAACATAGACTACTAACCTACAATCCTTCACTGCCTCGAGCTAAGAGAAGATTTAATCCTGTTGTCAACTACCATACTTCGCCTTCAACATCTTTTTCAAAACGTTTCTTTTTTCACCTCAGTCGGTATCTTTACAATAAAGTAAATAGGGTCATACCTATTTATGAACTCAATAAGATAAAGTGCAAAATGAAACTATATAGTTGGCTCCAAGAACTCAATTACGATGACACTGAAAATTTATTGACAGTTTTAATATAAACATCATTATGCAATATGCTACGATCAAAACAAAAAATACTCATAGTCACACACACACAACCCCCCCCCCCCCCCACACACACAACCACTGCACACACTTCTCTAACTTCACAAACTACACATACACGCAGTACACACTCAACCTCACTCCCACCCTGATACTAACCATACCATTAATCTGCCGTCATAATGAAAAAAGGCACATCTAACATTTTATAAATATGGAGAAAATCGAGTTTAAATATTTTATTGGTTTGTGGCGAAAAATATCGACTATAATATTATTTTTCTAAAATAGATGAATTAAAATAAATTCATTTTCACGATTCCTATACGATTATTAAAATATAAGTTTTTATTTTATTGGCATTTATTAAATAATCAACATTTTCTCTTTCAACGTAACATAAAAAATTAAGTTAATTTATTAATATTACGAATAGAGGGCATAACTAACCAATTGTGACTTTTCATTCTGACATTTTGTGAAAAAATATGAAATAATAAAACAAAAAGGGATATTTATTAAAAATGTGCCTTTTCATTTTAATAATTATACAAAAACAGGTAAAAAAAACAATTAGGGAATATTTATAAATTTTTTATTTTAAAAATGTAACAAAAATATTTAGTTAAGTTACAGTTATTAAATGTAAAATAATTACATTTACAACTGTAACCTAACAAATTAACTGTAATTATCAGTTATCAAGGAACATTTGTTAAATTATCAAAATAAGAACTATTTCGTCTTCTGAGTCAGTTCCATCACTATAGCTGATTTTTTCCCGTATTTTTGGTAGGTAATTCGTAATTTTTATCCAATTTTGAATCATCAAAATCAAAATCGGACCCTGTATCTAACACAGAGTGCGGCACCAGAACATGCTCCGAGCTTGATGCTTGCACCGAGTATTGAACGCCACTTGTTGACGGCGCGGGAGACCATTCGCCTACAGAATTATCATTGCGTAAAGCAGCACTAACTAAGCTTGCGCTTCGTGATTGCATATTGCTGAAAAAATAATTTAGTTTATTTTGTATAAACGTGCAGAAACCAGTTAACAATTATTGCGCTTTTCGTATTCTAAATTATTTACGATACGATATTTTTAGTAGGTACTGTTACCTATTAAAAATGTCATATTTCTTAAACTAAATCGCAATTAATCACTCAAAATTTTTGCCAATAAATACTAATAAATCATTTAATGTGTCACAAAAGAAGTTTTATACACTAAGCGTCACAAAAATCGCACCTCTCCGAAAATAAGTTTCAAGCAAGTCCCGCCATCAACGTATACATTAAACCCTATTAATATTGGTATCAATTGAAAGTATGTTTAACGACCTATAAATTAACAACAGTTAGAATTCCTAAACACAACAGATCTCATTAGCGCGTAACGTTAAAGAAAATGTTGTCAAAATACGCATTACAACGGCCACTAATTGCACCTCCCTACAAGGGTATAAAACGGGCGACCCGGGTCAACGGGTCAAATGTGAGTCCGACCCAGATGACCCTATAACCCTCCTTCAGGAAAGCAATAGGGACACCAGCACGGTACAAAACAATAAAAAAAGACCCGCATTCCGACCTCGCCGACGAGGCCCATTGCGCCCGCGACACTCCCGAATAAATAATACTCCCACCCGACCCTTGCTCGCAGAAGCGCCAGCCCGCGTTACGTTAGATTTAAATTCCCCGATCAATAATAATGAAAATTTGATCCAGCCTGTCCCACCTTGCTGTCCCCCCGCCAGCGACGCCCTAAGCCGAGGTTCGTACCCCACAGGGGGTGCCCTTAGCGAGCGTTCGCTTAATTTAACATAGAATAGTTTATGCCCCTGGCTGGAGGCTTTAAGTTAGCAGCTTAAGGCATCCACAGGATAGTCCGGTTAAGCAGCTGCGACCTCAATCTGAGAGTCAACTGCGAGATGCCATATGTAAAAAAAAAAAAAAAAAAAAAAAAAACAAAAAAAAAAACAAAAAAAAAAAAAAAGTGAGTCATTCGCTATCCAACCTTTGAAGTGAACACACGTGAACAGCTGCAGCAAGAAAAATACCCCAGAAGATGGATACCACTGCAGATGAAGCCGCTCAAGTCATTGCACTACTGCAATCAGGGATGCGGCAATGTGATGTTGCTCGGCAACTGAACTTGAGTCGTTTTTCCGTTCGACGAGTGTTCCAACGCTTCCAAGAGACTGGTGGCTATATCCGAAGACGTGGATCTGGAAGACAACGGTGCACATCCGAAAGAGACGATCGCTTCATTGTTTCAACGTCTTTACGTAATCGGTTCTCCAATGCTGTTGAGCTGCAACAACAACTGCGATCAGCTCGCAGAACTTCTGTCAGCGTCTCCACGATTAGAAGAAGAATGAAGGAGAAGAAAATTGCAGCTCACAGGGCTGCTACAGGGCCAAAATTGACTGCACAGCATAGGAGAGACCGGTTGCAATTTGCCCGTGACCATGTGGATTGGACAATAGACCAATGGAGGGCTGTACTCTTCTCGGATGAGACGAGGGTGTGTCTTTTTTGCAACGACAGGCGTAGAAGAGTGTACAGGAGGCAAGGGGAACAATTCGCACAAGGCTGTATTCAAGAGACAGTGGAATACGGGGGTGGCTCGTGCATGTTCTGGGGCGGCATGTCAATCGAAGGCTAAACGAACCTTGTGTGTGTTTCTCGGACTGGAAGTGCTCGCGGGCAAGGGTCGCTTACTGCTCCTCGGTACATAACAGAGATCTTAGAGGAGCAGGTTGTCCCTTATGCGGGTTTTGTTGGCAGTGAGTTCACGTTAATGCACGATAACGCCCTCTGTCACACCGCATTAATTGTAAGAGACTACCTGCAAGAAGTTGGGATCCCTGTTATGCGCTGGCCGGCGCGAATTCCAGACCTGAACCCTATCGAGCACCTTTGGGATGAACTGAAACGGCGAGTACGGGCACGTGATCCTACCCCTACCACTCTCCAAGACCTCCAAGATGCCGTCGTTGCAGAATGGGACAACATTCCTCAAGAGACTGTTGTCACATTAATTAGGTCCATGAGAGAACGCATGGAAGCTGTCATCAGAGCTAGGGGGGGTAACACTAGGTTTTAAGTTGATTTTATGGACTTTTTTAAAATTTTCACTGATAAAATAAAATTTAAGTTTTTAATCATTTGCATTAGCGTGTTTTTTTATTCCCTGGCAAACAAAAAACCAAATTTATTGATTTATTCTGAAATTTAAATAAATTGCCTTTCCAATGATACCTTATAGTCATAAGTGTACCATTGATTAATGGGGTTAAAATGACTTTGAAGGGAATTCTTAAAGAGGTGCGATTTTTGTGACGCCGAGTGTATAATAAAAGCGTGCAAATGTAACAAAAATTTAATCTTACCAGCGCAGCACAGACAAGCTTGGACTCGCCTAGACACGTCAGGCACAACTGGCGGGATTCACTTCGTACCTCGACCCCCTCACTTCACCTCTAGTCAAATATTTTTGTTAGTAAAGGCATAACTGCTAGTTGTGACTTTTCTTTTAAATTAAATTTCAAGGTGTAGTTGGTAAACTTTAAATCAAAGAGCACATCTGTGGTAGTTATGCCTTTAATATTTAACGCTGGTCAATTATGCCTTTTCAAGTAAATATACTATATTTATCGTGATAAAAATAAAAGCCGCATGTATGCATATGTGACCTTTTAAGTCAGATGTGCTCTTTTTACGTACAAAAACTGAAAAAGTGGCTCAGTTGTGCCTTTTAAGCTTACGATATTTTTGTTTATCTTGTTCCTAAAATTGTACAAAAAATATTGGTAGATGGGCCTTTTTTTTCTGATTCCGAATTTGTATATAACTCAATTTCGGAAAAAATGTTAGTTGTGCCCTTTTTCCTTCAGACGGCAGATTTAACAAAAAAAATAAAAAAAAATATTACAACTAATAATCAATAAGCTTTATAAAATAAAAATAAATGTTAACATGTCCTATCTAAATACCGTTTGTACGAGTAGATAACATAATTTGTCAAACTTAAATGGAGGAGTCCTGGTGACCTGAAATACAGGCCCTGAGCCTAGTTTTGGCACCAGTCTCCCACAATATAATGCCCCTCCTGTATGTCACCGTAGAAATAAGGTAATAATTAAGAGTAATATTGTGGAGAAAATAAACTATTTTTTATTATTATTATTATTTTATTACTATCCGCGACTTCGTTCGCACATGGCTTTGACCCAGAGGGTAGCATTTAGAAATATCCGTTCTTAGCGCTCCTTTTTCCGAGGAACATAATATCTCTTCATGTCAACTACATATCATATCTATCTCCAGTAGCTAGGGCTCTGCATTGTCTATCACTCGGATACAAAATTACTCTTATAACGAGAAGAAAGGACCAAACGATACTCACGACTACTCACGAGTCGTGACAAAATATACAGCAGCACCTGAACATCCTCGTATTAGCTTCACGCCTTCCGATGAGAGAATACCACAGACTACAGATACTACGAGAATACGTTTCTGACACCTGTCACTTATTATGCGGTCCTTTGACAAGTTTCAGATTTGAAATTAGAACGTGATACTGTTAAAACTTAATTACAAGTTACGCTGCTAATGAGGATACTTAGTTAGTTTCGTCTTGATATTAATTACATAATTCTAGTTACCGGTGAGTTAATGTAATAACATCCTTTTAGGCTACCTGGTTGGTATATTATATATATTATAAGCCTGTGCATGTACTGCCTCGTTGGTCTAGTGGTCGCAAGCGCTACTGCTGAACATGAGGTCCTGGGTTCGATTCCCAGGTCGGGCAAAGTGTCATTGGGTATTTCTTTCTGGAATTTCTCAGTAGCAGCCCGGAATCTGGATTTGTGCCCGGTTGATGGCAATAGGCTCGCCCCCTATTACATGGGACTTAAACATAACTGGCGAAATGTGGGTGTACTATAGGTACACCTCTGCCCATCCCTTCGGGGAAACAAGGCGTGATGTTATGTTATGTTATAAGCCTGTGTTGTCCCACTGTAGGGCAAAGACCTCTCTTCCATCTTTCCACTTTTCCTGGTCTACGGGTTGGTATCCTAAAATAACATCCTACAATAGACTCGACTCTTTAATCTGCCTAGCCTTTTCCCATCTCACAGCAATTAAAATCATCAATAATATTCAAAAAGAAATTAGGGAACTCCCTCTAAAACACTGAATCCAATCTACACATATGGCTTATTGAAAATTGTTTTTATAGTGTAAAATATTTTTTTAATAAAAAAGTAACAGATAAATATAAGATAATGAGTTTTAATTATATTACTTTATGTACCTATTTATTATTGTTAATTGTTCAAATAGATGCAAAACCCTAATAACCAATGAAATTAGACATGTGAAAAAAAAATGTGTTGTATACAATTTATACATTTAGCGTGTTTAAATATTTGTATGCCAGTCCATGGTGAAACATGTAAGATCATAACTATATTATAAGACCTTAATGTACCCTGTTTTAAAGCAAATAAATATATTATATTCTATTCTATATCAGGATGCAGCTGAATACCAGTATTTTATATGGAGCGGCTGCCTATCTGACCTTTACAACCCAGTTACTAATAATGATAATGATAATATATTTATTTGCTCAAAACATGGTATTACAGTTTAAAATAGTACAAACGTGCAAGCAAGCAAATTCGAGAATAAAAAAGTAAGTACTTAGCTATCATTTTGTGACAAAAAACTGTTTCAGACTATAAAAGTTATTTTGGCTTAGCCATGCACTCAGTTTCCGCTTAAAACAGTATCTCGTATTTAACCATTTAAAATCACCAGGTAATTTATTATAAATCCGTACACACATAGCTAAGCAGCTTTTGTTATATTTTGCAAGCCTAGGAGCATATAGCGGCGTCCTCACCTTCCGCCTGACGCAGGTCCTCACCGGACACGGCTGTTTCGGGAGGTACCTGTTTCGGATAAGGCGGGAGGAAACGCCCGGGTGTAATCACTGCGTGGATCGCCCGGAGGACACGGTGGAGCATACGGTGGAAGTATGCCCGGCTTGGGCAGAGCACCGCCGTGTCCTCGTGGAGGCGATTGGTGGCGGGGATCTCTCGCGTCCGGCCCTGGTCCAGGCCATGGTACGGAGCGAGAGGGCATGGGAGGCCGTCACCTCCCTCTCCCTCTCCGTCACGTCTCAGTAATGCTCGCAAAGGAGGAGGCGGAACGCGTGAGGGAGAGGCAAATTTCGCGCCCTCATGCCCCTAGCCGCCGCAGGAGGAGACGCCCTGGGCGTCGGGAATCAATCGCTAATTCCCGGCCACCGTAGGCGTGGGCTTGCGGACGGTGAGCAATGGGTAGCTCGCCGTCCGGTAAGGACCAGGCCCGGGTCGACGGCGCGTTGTGTTCCACGCGCGCCTCAAAGAGTGTCAGCGAGTGAAGGGGTCCGATGAGACCATTGCCTGCCGGGGTTGCGGGAAAGTCCGAAAGGGGTACCGTGGCCCCCTGGCATTGCACAGGCAAGAGAAGGAACACGGGTGGGTTTTAGTCAGTAAGAGTCTGACACGCCCTCCCGCTCCACCCAGAGCGGGAGACGTCATTTGATGATTTCCCACCCAAAAAAAAAGGGCTTCTGACTACCCGCAACGACTGTCAAAGATCTACGAATGAAAGCCGGGACTAATGGTTTATCGTGCTCTCCGAGGCACGGAGGGGTCTCGATTTGTAATGGGTGATCACCGATCCAGGGACCGACCGCGGCAAGCGTAGCTTTACCTTCGATCTTTCATTATTTAGCTACGTGCCCCTCGAATAAAAACGTATCAGTATTCTTGAAAGATTTCACTCGATTTTAATTCAATTACCTATTTATAAAGTCAGTGCAATTTTTTTAAGTAATACAATTTTACCAAGGCATAAAATACATTCATGTACTAATCCACCTTATCACTTTGAAACAATAACAAATAAATAAATATTGACATTTTGCTGAATAAGAACATAAAAGAGACTCTCTGACTTTGTTTCGGCCTTTCTTCTCATAGTCAGATAGGAAACGCCGAACTCTCCAGCAATTTTTTTTAATATTTTTTTAATATCACGTGTAAGAGTGCTTATAATATCCTATTTACAGAATAAAAAAATTCATTTCATTTCGCTACTATTAACAATGTATAATAATAATTGCTATCAGATCTTAGAATTGACCATTTCATGAAATGGCCAGCTAACATTGGCCATATCGTTTAAACGTCAACGTTTAATGATATGTCAGTCGACGTTTGGCCATATCATTAATGTAGGGTATCCATGGTGTAAGGTGTAGTAAAAATAGCCAAGTAACTGCGACCAACTTGGAAGTAGCGCGGTTGGTCACAGCTCTAACCTAACCTAACCCATTTGGTTGGGGTGCCACATAAGCGGCGTAAATTTTTAATAAAAATAAATAAAAAAACTTTCTATGTTGCATTGAAGTCTCATCGGACTATGAGAGTGAGGGAAGAGAGAGTGCACCGTCTGCGCACACACTTGTGCACTACTATAATATCTCCCGCGCCGAAGGCTAGTCTCCGTTGAGATTGGCCGCCGTTGCCGAAATACGGTCTGGAGGACTATATTAAGATTAACTTGTATTGTGAATTGTATGCTTTTTGAGAAATAAATGTCTTAAACCGTATACCGTATTCACCCACCAAAGTTAGGCTACCTTTCCTTTTATTAGTTCTAAGTCCGTGCCTATATCGTTACTAAAAAAGGATAGCTGTTTACCTCTTGGTTAAAACATGCTAAACACAAAAATTTGCGTGTCTAACTGTCTAGGAAGCGCCGCATTTAGTCCGTTAGAAACGTTCCATGGACTTTTAATTGCTTCATCTAACTGATTCAAAAGGGTATTTCCGAACCATTGAAACATAAACTACATTAACGATCGAGATTTATTATTAAAACGTATAATATATATTCTATAATCCCAACACAATAGTCACTAATGTGCAACTTGACACATACTTAAGCGCTACAAGGTTATCGTGGCGCGTGGCCCAAAATTGGAACTCACGCCGCCATATTGTTTTTTGAATAAATTTCAAGTGACATTTGACAAAACAATTTTCTTTATTCAATAAAAGTGACAACATTGTTACAGACATTTACAACATACAGAAGAAGTGTCTTAAACATAGGTCCCCTTGACTCCCAAACTAGGTTTATACCTGTGATTTGGGAGTCAGTGTTCCTCCATTAAAAAAGTCGTTGGATATTTAAAAAAATGTAGTGAAAAAGTAACAAAAGCCCTTATTTTATTAAAATAATGTACAGAAGTAACAATCATTAAATGAGCAGGAAGGTTTGTTGTGAGAGAATGTGTGTGTGTGTGTTTGAGGAGTGTGTAAGTGTGTATATGTTTAAGGAGTGTGTGTGTGTGTGTGTGTTCGTGTGTGTGTGTGTGTTTGAGGAGTGTCAAGTGCATGTATGGAGATGAGATGTTTGTGTTGAACTATTGAGTAAGAGAGAATAGAAGGTTTTCTATTTCGTCGTAGTTTTTTCCCATCGACCACACTTTCACTAATATTTTACATTGTTTTCACTAATATTTTACAATTGCTCAATAGCCTCTGTCAACGTCGTACGGGCGCCTAAAGATTCTTGTAACAGAATCGGAAAATAGGCCAGTTCGAGTTCAATTCGTGCCAAACAAAGAACTAGAACAAATCAATATACGGAACCTAATTACAACATACACGGCCGAACTTGTCTGGCGGTTTGAGTAAACAGGGCGATTCGGCTCAAACGCAAATAACACATATATACTTATTAATAGCTACTTATGGGAGATTTGTGGTGTATGTGTGAGCTATGGGTTTGTTGAAGATGTGTGAAGAGAATTGGGGTATGGAGCCATTATGTCTAAGATATATATATGTATGTTTTTCCCAAGGTTCTTGGGAACAATTTAATCTCTTCCGCGTAACGACATAATTGACATGTTTTGGGTACTTGCTTAGCTTTCAAGAGATTCCCTTTAAGTTTTGATTAAAATTAATATGTGTTACACATAAGTACATTTATTTTACATACACACATACATAAACTCACACCTTCTTCCCATGGGGGTAGATCCTTACATACTCCTTTTGCCTGGCCGGTACTACGCACCAGTCCTTTCTGAAGAACATCACCAATAAGGTCAGCATAATATGTCATCCTAGGGCGTCCCCTCCCGGCGTTTCCATTTACATCTACCTTGTAAATACATTTTGTTAGTCGCCTTTCATTCATCCTCTCAACATGACCAAACCATCTCAGCATACCCTTACATTTATTTTTTAAACACAAATCCAGACTAAGACCGCTACTGAGTATGTATTTCCAAATAGAATAACCCAACATTATTTTACCCACCCCGGGTTTGATCCTAGTACCCCATGCTCAGCAGTTAGGTACGTTAGCGACCACTAGATGTATGACAACTAATGTATTAATATGATTCAATTTTAAATATTAAATAAAATGTATTTGAATTGTGCTGTTTATATTTTTTTAACACACGTGACTGTATTCGAAAATGTAACGCAGTTACATAAGGTACATAGAATAAACGTTTTCATATAATGCTATATACTCGTAATTCCATTACATACAAAGACACATAAGAATCTAAAAATACATTCCTCTTTTTGAATACAAAATCGTACAGTATTTCTTCCTTATAGGTAACGATAATGTTATGTCAGCCATTGAAAAAAATGCCTATCTTAGAGAATGTGTATAATTGCAAACACTGCGTTTATAATAAATCTCGCGTGCTTGTAAACTGTCGAAATATTGTGAATAGATAATTTAGTTTATAGTTCGATAGTTAATAAACTATTTACTGTCTTGCGAGATTTCTAATAATTATTTTATTTCTCCAAAAACAGTGTTACAGTTTATTTTTCCACCAGTTATTGATAAGCAAAAACTATGTAACTATCAACAGTGCTTAAATTTAATGGAAAAGGTGATGGTATTTAAATACACGCTGTTTATTCTAAAATATCTGATTACGCTTTTTCAAACAGAGTACCTGCAAAATATAAAACATTAAAGTGATATTGAAAATACTATATTTTTCAACCAAATTGTTTCAATAATCGAATGATCCACTTTCAATTTATGTCACGCCCGCTCTAAAAACGCGTTTAGCATAATATCAGATAATATAAAATGAATAGAGTATATTATAAGCCCAGAAATAAAATCTTCCCACAGATAATAAAACAGCCAAGTCTACCTATAGATACGTTACAAAACCAGCAGAATCATAAATAGGTACCGAGTCCCAATAGGCGTTTCATTGGGCATGTCAGGAAAATACCGGGTATTTTATCCCGGGTATTTCATCCCGGGTATTTCTTCCTGGGTATTTCATTCCGGACAGCCCCGTCCGGGTAAATAAACATTAGCATAAATCCAATATCTGCTCTCTGCTCAGTCTCTGGACACCTGCCTTGCAAGTTTCATAAAATTACTTGCCCTCCTATATTCGTTGGAAAACGGGATTTCTTTTAAGTTTGTTTTCTGGATCGCTTTTCAATTGTTTTCGCGATCGCTTTTTAATAACGTGTTTGATATTCGTTTTTGGGATTTTGAGATTCAGATGGAGGCTAATTGAGTTTTAATATGTTAGATCCTGGGTTTGATAGCCAGGTCTCGCATAATTAAATTCGTAAGTAGCAGTCCGGGTGTCTAGAATCTGACACCGATCTGATTGGTGATCCGTTGAGATAGGTCAGTAAGGACAACTCTGAAAATATATTATTTTCTCTACCTTGTAATGGTAGTCACAAGGTAGAGAAAATAATATTTGTTCTAAGGAACCGCCTTTTGTTTTGAAATCTTTGAATGCAGACTTTCTTAACCAATTTTATAATATGTTTTTTTAGAACAAGCTCTAGCTCATCTTTATAGAGGTATGAGGAACAAACTCAAACTCAAACTCAAAGCATTTACAGGCACTTTTGCATTGTCACGATTGCAAATAGCTTCACATCGGTGACTGACCGACCGGTCAGTCACTGATATGAAGCTAGTTGCCCATTCCAAAGTGTAGTAGGTACCTATGGAGAAGAATGGGGAAGAAACTCCACGGACCCTCTTTAAATTTTTTTTTTTTAAAAGATACTAAAATATTAGTTACATCATTCATGTTGAAATTAAGCATGAATTCAAATTCAAAATATTTTATTTCACATAAACCTACATGGGCACTTATGAAACGTCAGAAGCTAGGTGCACGGTTCCAAATTGGTCGCTTCCTATGGAGAAGAGCCGGCAAGAAACTCCACGGTGACTCTTTTAAAAATAATTGTTTTTTACAATATTTTCAAATAACAGTGTTATTAGATATGGGAGGACAGTGTAGGTCTTTCAACAAGTACCAGGTACTTAACAAAATAATTATGTTCAACAAATATACAGTCCACTAAGCCTACAGCGTTCTCACATTCACAAAATAGAAAATAATCTATATAAAGATGAATAAATTATTAAAAATAAAAACGTATTATGAATGAAATGAATAGATTGCTATTACAGCTGTGACAATTCTGAATAATTATCATGTTCACAAAAGACATGTGAGAACAATGTAGAAAGCCAGCCGTACACGTTCGTAAAAGCGTCCGTAATAAAAAAAAATAAAAAAACAAAGAACCATTCAATAATTTTAAATACTTAAATTAAAACAAGCCACGGGAGCTACTCGTAAGAGATGACAAATCCGTACTGACGGCGCCCGTTCAGAACATGACGCATGGATCAGCACCATTTAGCGCAACCATCTTGAAGGGAGCTAAATGATCCAACACACGCGCCACCATCAGCGAGACATCCGAGTGAGCATGACATACTCATAGTTGCCAGGGCACATTCAAGTCAAGTCAATGAAATTCATATTACCCGGTAAATGGTAACTCTTTAGTACATAGTACTCATAACTGTGCTTTGCAATTATATAATATAAATGAGATTGAGTTTATATAATAGAAAGATCGTCTTATAATCTTCAGCAGCTCCAACAGTATTTTCAAAATGTTAATCAATTAGTTGTGGTTGTGGAGCAGGACCAGCAATGAGCCAAGCATTTTTATCAGTGATGTAATCCCCCAACTTATAATATGCCTGCCTACATTATGTATAGATAGTGCAATCCACGATGACGCGCCCCACTTCGCTCCGCTGCTTACAGTACAGTAATCGTGGAGTGGGTGCGTCGTCGTGGTTTACACATTCCTGTAGTGTGCGTTTTATACAGGTTGTAAAGTTCACTTATCCTATTTAGTAAATTTATTTAGTCTCATCTTATTTAGTCCTATTTAGAAAAGGGAGTATCCTCCGACCAAAATATAAAATAATATTGTGTGCTTTCCCATATTTTGAAAGATTGACAAATAGACAAAACAATTATATTCATATGCTTAACAAGCATATGCACTTCTTAGTTAGTCATTATAGTGACAAGCTTGTATTTCTTGACACCAACATTTTTGTGGAAACATTGAAATCGACTAGGAATACTGTGTATTTGCCTGTTAGTTTTAGACACATAATAGCAAGGCTATTAGCTTTTTATATAAACTCAGACATAGGTAGTATGTCGAAGTCTTGTGTTATTAACACCACAACGGTTAGTAATAGTACTAATTATAAGGTGGTAAGCCTGAATAAATGTAGCTCAAATGCTATAAATATTTATACAGACTGTACGAAGGAGGTTCCATGTCCCTCACTCACTATGAGCTCACTGCCTGGTAATGACACTGAGGTCATGGGGTCAACTCCGGATAGTCATTTAAACTAGTTTGTAAGACAACAGGAGGTACAAGTAAGAATATTCTTATAACTAACAACAACAAGGTATCTTCTGGCTCTAAAATAAATATTTACCAAAAAAGAGATCAGCAGAATGCCTTGAAATTATTTCATCAAAATATTCAAGGTATTTCTTCCAAGTTATTAGAAATTGAAATGTTTTTAGAAAAAACAAAGTTTGACATTGTTTGTTTCACTGAACATTGGTTAAAGGATTACCAAATGCTAATTAATTATAAGAACTATAGTATGGGCAGTTGTTTTAACCGTAAATCTATGCTGCGTGGAGGTTCACTAATCTTGATTAAAAATTGTTTAAAAACTAAGGCACGTAATGACATAGTTGGTTTATCAGTTGAACATTGCATCGACCTGTCCTGTGTTGAGCTGGATAAGCATGTTGTAGTGTGCGTGTACAGACCCCCTAATTATCAGAACTTTTCTTTATTTGAGTCAATAATGGAAGATGTCCTAGCGAAACTTGCATCCAGTAACAAAACCGCAATTATTTGTGGTGATTTTAATATTAATATTCTGGAAAATACTTTAAATAGCAATCGATTATTAAGTCTTTTTAAATCATTCAATTTATCTAACATTTTTACAGAACCGACTAGAGTAACTTCAACTTCCGCTACTTGTATTGATAATGTCTTCTGCGATTGTGATTATTTAGCTAAAGCCATAGTAAATTATTTGCCGTCTGATCATAGTGGTCAAACGGTAACTTTTAAGTTTAAAACAGCTTTGCAAAAAGTGCAAATACAATTTAGACCAATAACAAATGGCAAATTAAATAGATTTAATAGTATCCTAAATAAGGAGTTAAATGTTCTAGGCCATAATATGGATGATGCAAATAAATTGTATGAGGATTTCTTTTCAGTAGTGCACACTGAATTCAATAAAACTTTTGAAAAGAAAACAAAAAATATTAGCCCTTTTTTTATATTTAGTGACTGGGCAACTAGAGGTATTAGGATAAGTAGGGAAAGGCTTTTCGAGCTGTATGGCCTTAAGCCTTACATTAACACTGAAACTTTCACCAAGTATGTTGCTACATATTCCAAAATTTTTAGAAATACCTGCAAGATAGCTAAAGCCCTGTACATTAGCAATAAGATCAAATCAGCAGAAAATAAAATAAAAACAGTTTGGAAAGTTATAAATAGTGAAACTAGTAGGGAAAAAAAACGAAACACTGATAACACATTGGAGACTTCACGTGGTGCAATAAGCTCTAACTTAGAAGTAGCTCAAGAATTTGTACATTTCTTTACTAATATACCATCTAAAACGACGGAAGCTTTAAATTCTTCACCCGATGTCTCAATTGATTTATTAAGAGCGAATGTCCCAGGCTGTCCGGTTGAATTTCAATTTAAACATATAAACCCTATGATAGTTATTAAAGCCTTTCGGCAAATTAAAATCAAACTGACCGAGGATCTATGGGGACTATCTATCAAAGTTTGTACATCCATAATCGAGACTATAGCACCATACTTAGCTTTAATATTTAATTTGTGTGTGGATCAAGGAGTCTTCCCGGATTTAATGAAATACAGTAAGGTTATACCACTTTTTAAATCCGGGGACAGTAAAGACACCAACAATTATAGACCAGTATCCGTGCTGCCGGTATTCAGCAAAGTGTTCGAAAAGGTAATGCTAAACCAAATGCTTAATCATTTTAACACCAACCAAATCTTACACGATCAGCAATATGGTTTCACCAAAGGTCGTTGTACAACTGACGCCGGTGTCACCTTATTAAAACACATATTTACAGCGTGGAAGGAGGCTCAAGATGCCATAGGAATCTTTTGTGACCTCTCCAAGGCATTTGACTGCGTAAATCATGAAATCTTACTCTTGAAACTTGAGCATTACGGACTAGGTAAACTTGCGCTCTGTTTAGTAAAATCTTATTTAAATGATAGACAACAGCAAGTTCAAATTAATGGTGTAAATTCACTCGGTCTAAAAGTAAAAATGGGTGTTCCTCAAGGCTCGATATTGGGTCCTTTCCTCTTTTTAGTATATATTAATGATCTACCCCATTTATTAAAAAACCAACCACAAATGGTGTTATTTGCTGACGATACTTCCCTAATTTTTAAGATAAATAGACGTGCATCAAATCTTGACGATGTAAATAACGCCCTACTGCAGGTCCAAAATTGGTTTACTGCTAATAATCTAGTATTAAATGGGAAAAAAACTAAATGCATAAGATTTGCTTTACCGAATGTTAAAAGTAGTGATTGTGATATAGTATTGAATAAGGAGAAGCTAGAATTTGTAGATAAAACTGTTTTCCTGGGGATCACGCTCGATTCAAGGCTGCAATGGGGTCCTCATTTAACATCTCTCGCAGGACGGCTAAGTTCAGCAGCATATGCTGTAAGAAAAATCCGTCAATTTACTGATATAGATACCGCAAGGCTAGTCTATTTCAGTTACTTTCATAGTATCATGTCCTACGGTATTTTACTATGGGGACGGGCTGCAGATATCGACTCTATTTTTATTCTGCAAAAAAGAGCCATTAGAGCAATATATTGCCTCCGTAGGCGCGATTCTCTAAGGGAACTGTTTAAAAATATTAACATCATGACGGTACCTTGTCAATATATTTATGAAAACATCATGTACGTCAGGAAAAATCTTAATCTTTTCAGTAAAAGAGGTGAAAGACACAATTATAGTACTAGAAATAGGGACCAATTAGTTCAACCGGGTTTCAGACTGGCTAAAGTAGACTCATCTTTCATGGGGTACTGTTTAAAATGTTACAATAAAATACCTTCCCATATACTACAACTAAATGAAACGAAATTTAAATCTTGTATAAAACGCACACTATGCTGCCAGGCATATTATAAGCTTGGGGATTATATCGCTGACAAAAATGCTTGGCTTAACGCTGGTCCAGCTCCACAAGGGCGCATAAACTAATTGATTAGCATTCAAAAATATTGTTGGAATTGCTGAAGATTGCAAAAACTATCTTTGAATTGTATAACTTCAATCTCTTTTTTTTATTGTATAATTGCATAGCACATGTGTGAGCACTGTGACCATGTACCTTCTATAAAGCTACCATTTACTGGGTACGTCTTTCATTGACTTGATATGCCCTGGCGGCTAAGAGTATGTCATGCTCACTCAAATGTCTCGCTGGTGGTGGCGTGTGTGTTGGATCGTTGAGTTCCCTTCAAAATGGTTGAGCTAAACGGTGCTGATCCATGCGTCATGTTCGTGAACGAGCGCCATCAGTAGGGACTGATGGTCATCTCTTATCTGCCACGGCTTATTTTAATTATAATATGAATTGTTTTATTTTTGATTTTTTATTACGGACGCTTTTTACGTACACGTCTTTCTGCATTGTTCTCACATGTATAATTTCAACATGAATGATGTAAACAATATTTTGTAAGAATATTTTTTTTTTTAAAAGAGTGTCCGTGGAGTTTCTTGCCCGTTCTTCTCCATAGGAACCTACGCTTTGGAATGGGCAACTAGCTTCATATTTCTGACTGACTGACTCCTTGACAATTCAAAAGTGCCTGTAAATGGTTTAATTGAAATAAATGCTTTGAGTTTGAGTTTGACCAGACGGGTGTTGTATTTGTAGGGCTACTGCCCAAAGATTGATGTCGGGACGTTGTGCCGTCGCGCAACTGGTCGTCCGGTAAACCTTGCTTGCGCGATGTAGGATTTTGCGTGATGTGTAGTAGGTATGATGCGTAATGCGCATGTGGCGATATAGATGCCTCTAATAGTTTCAGATTTGTCAAAACGGACCCATTTATCTCAACCATAGATGTATTATTTAAAACTATGATCTCAACGGATCACTCTTTATAGTAACACAGACTTAGATCCTCAATCTATAGATAGTGCAATCCACGACGACGCGCCCCACTCCGCGATGACTGTACTGTAAGCTATACTTTAGTACGGAGCGGAGCGGAGTGGGGCGCGTCGTCGTGGATTGCACGATCTATACGTAGATACATACTACGTAAAAATAAGAAGTTTATATACCCTTTTTTTCCCCTTTATCCAAAGCACAAGGCGGTATATGCCAGGTATGAGCCGGGATTGGGGATTTGATGGATCCAAGTGTTACAAATATTGTGGGAGGAAAAAATATCCCTTATGCCGAGGAAAAAACACTTTATTAGTCATTTCGAGACTGGGTCAGGGTATAAGAATAAGGTATAGATGTGTAGGTATATCAAGGGACTGATGTCGGATTTCTGTATCTTAACGATCGTTACTGGTAAGATGTAGCATGAACCACCTCGCACGCTATGCCACATGTGACTGCGTCAGCTCGACGACAAGACCCTGACCTCTCGCATGAGACTGTCATTGGGTGTGCGCATGTACCGTGCATCTACACCCTGCGACATGTAGCGAGAACTCCCCTAGCCTGTCGTTTCAACTCTGCAACTCGACGCCAAGTGTTGAACAAAATATTTGATGAAAATTATCGGCCACAGCCTATCGTTGCGTCTAGTCGCCGACTTATCACAGTCGCATGTCACATAGTGTGCGCGAAGTCTTACACTCGTTTCTTTGCTGGCATTGGAAAGTATAAGTATAGTACCTAGATTGTATGTCCTTGTCCTTTAGATTATTGACTTTCAAGGGACTTGTATAAACAGGTAGACTATTCAAAATTGTAACAGTTCACATACAAAATCATACAATTTTTAAGGGTAAACTGGCGTGGAGATCTTTTATTTAGCTAATGTTCAAAGTTGTAACAAAGCGTCAAACTATTGTTGAACACGATCTATGGCTTGTAACCTATAACCCATGTTTTGGTGTTACAATAGATAATCTCATAAAAATGAGTCCTTACTTGTGATACAAAGTATCTATTTTTAACCCCCGGGCCACGACGCAAAAAAAAGGTGTTTTTAGACGTGTTTTATCAAAATCAGTTCAACCGTTTTAAGATTATCAGCTCTTTTCTAGTTTTTGAATGGATGTGAGCATCTTTCACAGGTCTGATCGATTTGAAATTTGGCATTCTGTTACTTCAATGATATTAAAAGAACCTATTAACTTTGAACTAATGCTGCAGCATCACCTGGACTATGCAGGATACCCAACTCCCTAACCAACTTACAGCATAGGTGTCGTGTTCGGGCGCATTGGAATGGTCTTAATCAATAGGTTATAGATAGATGATGAACAGGGTCTGGTGATGGAGTAGGAAAGAGAAATGAGGAAATGTTTGTGTCGGGGGTTTATTAAATTGTAGTTGTTGTATATGCAGCGTTGTTTACGCTCAGCCAGTGATGCTAGCAGACCAGAAGCAGAGATTGCAATTTTATGTAATCATTTTCGGCAATTTTGTCTGCAATTCGACACAAGCCTGTCATATCGAACTCGTTACTACGTTATCTAATAACTTATCCGCTCTTCAATCGTTTGTCGGAACTAACAGTATGCTTCCCAGCTTCCCATATTTATTACATTACATAACATCACGCCTGCATTCCCCGAAGGGCTAGGCAGAGGTTTACCCATAGTACAAACACATTTCGCCAGTTATGTTTGAGTCCCATGTAATATGGGGCGAGCCTATTGCCATCAGGCACAAATCCAGACTCTGGGCTGCAAAGTTAAAGTCAAGTCATTTATTTCAAATAGGAACTTTTTAACGTCTGCTACTGAGAAATTCCAGATGGCAAAGCCCAATAACACTTTGTCCGACCCGGGAATCGAACCCAGGACCTCAAGCTCGGCGATAGCGTTTGCGACCACTAGTCCAACGAGGCAGTCCCATATATTTATTCTCCTATTTATATTTTTTTAATTGCTTGCCAGAGAAATGGCAGCCAGCCTCCTTCATCATATTTTTGGCAGTTTTAAAGACTACTAAATAAGTTTTGTTTTCTTTGTAGATAAGACGAGACCTAAAAATAACCTAACACAAATGATCGAATTGAAATAAATGATCGGCCGTAGACTTTGAATGCAGTGAGAAAAATTCATTGTTGTATCTGCATTCATAAGCTTCATTCATTCATTTCTTTAACCCTCAGTGGAAATGATGTCCACAGTTCTGGTGTCGCATGTAAATATTAAGGTAACTTCGACAAATATACTGTCGTGTACCTTTCTCTACCTTTTTCATTTATATTAATTATTTATACACAGGTGGATTTGTTTTTGGTTCGAGCTGAGGTACAGTGGGTTTCAAATGTTGTTGGAACAGATTTTTTGTAGTTCCCCGATTCTAGAGTTGTTTTTTTAGAATAGAATTGTGACTTATTGGGGACATGAGAAAATTGTATACCGTACTAAATGACCCGCTGAACTTCGTTTAAAATTTAAAGTTTTTCGATTTTTCGACTGTTTCTTTGGGTTTATCCTAAACCACCGCAGTATTGAGGCGAACAAAACAATTTAAAAAAATGAAATTGCTTGAGCCATTTTCGAGTTTTTGCGAGACTAATTCACGGCAATTGATTTTTATGTATACTCGTATATACCTAGTCTTGCCATAAATATTGTCACGAAGATTTTTTTTATTTTTATTGCAAATATATTTATTACTTTTACAGTGTGTTAGTTTAATACATAAATATAAAACAATTTAAAATAAAAAATAAAACTTATTCGAAGTGGTCTCCATTGGCTGCAATACAGTCCTTTAAACGTTGAGGCCAGTTATCAATAGAAGCACGCACTCTTTCCATGGGAAAATTCTTCACTGCCAATCGTATGGATTGTTTTAGGGACTCCAAATTATCATGGCGTTTAGAGCAAGCCGTACTCTCTAAAACTGACCATAAATCATAATCCAGCGGATTAAGATCGGGATTAGACGACGGTCAGTTTTCAGCTCTGATGAAGTCCGAAACGTTCACTTCCAACCAAGACTGCGTGGACCGAGCTTTATGACCCGGCGCCGAGTCTTGTTGGAAGGACCATATTTGGTTATTGAATATAGTGTTGTAAGGGGCTTAACTTTCTTCTCAAGAATGGTATCTTGATACACTTGTGCCGATGTTTTGATACCTTTTTCACAAAAATATGGCTCTGTCACTCCTTCATAGCTAACACCCCACCAAACCATCACTGAAGTTGGATAATACCCACGTTGCACTCTGTCGACTAATTGGGAAGCTTCCTTAGAGCTTTGAGTATAAATACGGTCATTTTGTTTGTTAAAATGTTGCTCAATTGTAAAGATTTTCTCATCCATACACAAAAAAAAATCTGTGACCTCCCTTTGCGTACCGCTTCAGTAGTTGTTTCGATTTTACCACCCTATTCTTTTTTAAATTATCAGTTAAAAAATGACCAGTGCGTCTCTTATAGGCTGCAAGTTCTAAGTCATCTTTTAAAATACGCGACATGGTTCTGGGTGCTATCTTCATCTCCCGAGATAAAATCTTTTGCTTTCGGACAGGATTTCTTCGAATTCTTTCCCTTACTGCTTTGACCACCTTTTTCGTACGAGCACTACGTGGACGGCCAGATCTTTTTCTGTCACAAACAGAGGAGGTCTCATTGTACCTATTAATAGCCCGGTACACAAACATTTGACTAATACCAAGCGTATGGAGAGTTTTAAAAATTGCCTTTAGGTCCATACCAACTTTGTGTAATGCAATCATAGCGATTCCGTTCTCTTTATCACCCCACTCCATTTTAATATCGCAAAATATTGTACATGTATTGGCGCCAACATTAGAAAACTCAATGAACAATCGTATAAAAATGACAGATTCCAAATTCAAATGTAAAATCTTTCTTATTTTTAATTGTAACAGTATTTATGGCCAGACTAAGTATAGATATTAGCTAATGCCCGGCTGCGTTGTAATGCCTTTAAAATTTTTTGGGGTTCCGTACGTCCATATGAAAAAACGGAACCCTTATAAGATCACTCGTGTGTCTATCTGTCTGTCCGTCTGTCTCAGCCAATTTGCCCCGAATCTACTTGACCGATTAAGTTGAAATTTAGTACACATATGAATTTCTATGACCCAAACACGGACGTGTAACGTAAATAAATGAATTTTGAATATGGGGTCACTATTAGGGGGTAAACTAAAAACAAAAACCTGTCAAAAACGTCGGTCTAAAGATCCCTTCACACGGTCCAACTGCCGGGTAATCGGCGCGGGGTACCCCGGTGATGAATAGGTATATGTAATAAGTAATTCTTACACATACTTGGACTATTAATTGTATTCAGTAACTTGACAATTGAAAGGATACCAGTTTCTGACAAAAAAAACGCTAGTGCGAGAAAAATAAAAGATGCAATATTGAATAAATTTGTTTATATGTTATTACTAATTTCGAAGTCTTCAACCTGTCTAAAAAAGGCAATGAACAAAAAATAATGCTACACTAGACCCAGTGAAGTTAAAAAAGATGCGTTATTTTAGTGTAAGATTATGAGGCCGCAAAATTATTATTTGCAATATTCCAATAGAACAAACAGTTTTAGGAATTTATTCAAATTCAACTATTTTTAACATTAATTATTTCTTTTCGTAAATTTGTTCACTACGGCTACACTATAGTTTTGGTATGGTAATTTTTATTGCTTAGAACTGGAAAGTTATTGAATACGATTAAAAGTTCAAGTATATACGCTTTTCCACCGGGCATTCGGTGCCGGTTACCCGGCAACCGGAGCGTGTGGCCTTATATACTCATAACCGGTTAAGGTACCTTCATATACTCGTAAGTCCGGCCCGTACGTCACCACGGGAGCGCGACGGTATTTCCCTACGGTGTCATTCGGTGCCATTTCATTTGGCTTGTTGTAAAATATGATATTAGGTTTTTTGCTGTTTGATATTTTTAGAAGATTGATTTTGTGAAGGATTATCGTAATATTTTAACGTGATATTTGTTTGGTAGCGGACGTTTGTAAGCTTATTAACAACAAGCATTGAGCAATAAACTGTGAGCAGGAGAGTGAGTCAAAGTCAAAGCATTTATTTCAAATAGGCCCTCATAAGGCACCTTTGAACGTCAAAATTTACAAAAAATTTGAATTGATTCTAGTCGCTGCTTCCAAAAGGTAGTTTTCGAATGGAGAAGAATGGGCTAGAAACTCCATCGTTACTCTTTTAAAATGTTTTACAATATTTTGTATAGGTACATCAGTTATATAATTATATGTGAAGACGATGCTCTTAGCTGCCATGGCTTATTTTAATTTTTTAAATGATTCTTTATTTTTTCTTTTTATTACGGACGCTTTTACGAACGTGCACGTCTTACTACATTGTTCTCACATGCATAATTTCAAAATGAATGATGTAACCAATATTTTGTAACAATTTTTTTATTTAAAAGAGTGTCCGTGGAGTTTCTTGTCCCGTTCTTCTCCATAGGTACCTACTACGCTTTGGAATGGGCAACTAGCTTCATATTTTTTTTGACTGACCGACCCCTTGACAATTCAAAAGTGTCTGTAAATGGTTTAATTGAAATAAATGGTTTGAGTTTGAGTTTGAGATGCACCTAGAATAAAATTACTATACAACAATAGATAAAAATAATTCAAAATTAAGCAACAACAGACACATTAATTGATTAGATTGATTGTTGATTGATTGGTTTGATTTGATTAATTATGTGATAGATACTCGTACATGGTGCTCACATATTTGCAAACATTGTAAAAGTAGACGATTTTCCTAAAATTGTACAGTTAATAAATCAGTGTGTGAGGAAGTAATCACAGAATGTAAAATCAATGGAATATATTTTAAAAAAATATATAGAACATTATTTATATAGGTACCAGAATCCCAATCATTTGCTAATGACGTCATCCCAGTCTTAGTAAATGCACAATCGCTTAGAGAGGTCGATTCTCATGTCGGATAAAGTGATATTGGGTTTTCCATCAGGTATTTTTCATTAGCAGCCTAGAGTCTGGTTTTTTGCCTGGTTGTGGGCAATAAGCTCCCCCCCTATTACATGGGACTTAAACATAACTGGCGAAATGTGGGTGTATTATTTTACTTTTTTTTAACGACTGAATTTTTTGTTTAATTTGAGATTATATTGTCTCAATAAATACTTTTTCTTTCTTTCTTTTGTTGTAATATTATAAAGAGAAAATATTTTTTTAATGTTATGACGTTAGTTTGTAATGAATGTACTAAAAAACTATTGGACCGATTAAAAAAAATCTTTCACCAGTAGAATGCTATATTAAAACTAAGTAACATAGGCTATAATTTATAAAGATATCACGCTGGCGCAGCCGGTGGTGGAAGCCGCTTGTATAATGAATAAACTCAAAAACTACTGAACCGATTTTAATAATTCTGTCATCAATAGAATGCTATAATGGATTGTTTCACAAACTGTGTCCAAATAAATATTATTCTTTATTTCTTTCTTTATTATCACTGAGTAACATAGGCTATAATTTATTAAGATATTACGCGGAGGAAGCCGCAGGTGGAAGCTAAATACATAAAAAGTTTTTTATTAATTCCTTACAACTACATCTTTGAAGTTTTATACTTGTAGTATAAGAAAAATATTTTTAAGTATGTTAGTGTGTTAGTATGAAACAAAAATCTTAACTATATATTTGACATTAGACGGCACGGTTGGCGCATTGGTTAAGCGATTGACTGCTGCACTGCTTGTCGCGGGTTCGATTCCCACACGGAACAAATATTTGTATGACCTACAAGTAGTTGTCCCGGGTCTGACTGTTTGTGTATGGGAGTTAAAATGTTTGTAACCGCACCCACGATACAGGAGAAATTCCTAGTGTGCGGGAAAGATAAAAAATAAAAATAGTATTGTCTTAGTATCTATAGTCTCTATGTAAGGACCGCCTGAGGCGGTAAAGCCTCCTCAAAATGTTTCCATTCGTCCCGTAGTCTGGCTGTTCTTGCCCAGGTGGAGGGCCTGGCGGAAGCTGTATATAAAAAATATAAATTGAAGAGTGTATAAAAAAATATGCAAAGGCTTGTGGTACCAAAGGTTGTATCTACTTTTTAGTTCAAAGTCAAAGTCAAAGTCAAATAATTGATTTCAATTAGGCACAAAAAGGCACTTTTGAACGTCAAACTTTACAAAAAATAATAATAACTGATTCTAGTCGCCCATTCCAAAAGGTAGTTTTCTTATGGAGAAGAATGGGCAAGAAACTCCAACGTTACTCTTTAAAAAAAATCATTATATCATTATATCTGTACCTAAATGACATGTATCCTCTCTGTAATAACAGGGATACCATACGGTTCATGCGATATTGGCGGATTATTATTTATCAATGTAAAATCACCAAATATTAGGCATACGGGTTTCCATTCCCTTTTCTAATATTCGAATGTTTTTGCAGCGAAATCGGGCGATCTTTTCAATATCTTCAGAGCAACCATCTGGCGAGCTATCCTATATTGAAACACAAAATTTACGTAGAATGACAAACAGCCAATACACCTTTTAGTTATTAATTTATTTTAGTAGGTTTCTAGAATTTCAAATTGCTTAGAAATTCTATGTTGGTGATATTACAAGTTTTTTTTGTTATTAAATTTCGGTTTACCGTAAGCTTTAGTTAAAAGTTTTTTAAAGGCATTTCTGTATCTATAAATTAACATAATCGATTCTTTTGAACTAAACATGTTTCTCTTAAACGGAGAGCACAGGATACGTACATTTCACAAGAAAACTCCTTTTATTATTCTAAACATTACCCGATTTTTAAGCAATTTTGTGTCGAAATGAATATGTAATTGAATTTCCGCAAGGCTTTCGATGTAGGTAAGTCTTTTTTTAGAAGGTTCGAGAGAGTGACTGTTTGTTTGTTTCTTTTTTAGGGGTATGAGGAACAGGGTGTAAAGTTCACTCATCCACCATAGAAAAGGGAGGATCCTCCAACCAGACGGGTGTTGGGTCTGGCGGGCCGACTGCCCGACTGTTGATGTCGGATAGTTTTATATATGTCGTTCGCGCGGTAAACTCTAATTGCGCGATGCAGGATTTGTGTGACGTCATGTCTTTGATGAGTAGTTCCTATGTGGCGGTGTAACCGCTACACTTTCAGACTTTTATCGTTCTATTCCTGCCCTTTGCTCAATTTTTTTTTTTTTTCGGTGCAGCATGTCTTCTTCCTTCAACACTGTTCTGTGGGTCCCCCATAGCACAGCATTATGCTTCGTGGAAGCCTTCTTGTCATAGTTATGACGTGCAACTGCCGACTATTTCTCTATGTTTACATTATTGATTTGTTTTCTGCAAATCTACTCTTGTCTTTTGGTTCTTCACTTGTTTCTGTGACAAATAACAAAAACAAATTTCTTTTTTTCTTTTCATTAATAATATATCTTTATCAGATGACATCTCAATATTCACCCCTTTTCACACAATGCATCCATCGTTTCTTTCATCGACGAGACATAGACATTCTAGTATTGGAAATGATGAATAGGGAATTCACCTTTTACAATACAATACACATGGGAATAAAAGCCGTATTCAATTCTTCATCTGAAACGGCGGAGGCGCGGTAAACCGTCCTGGTTAGTATGTAGGGTCCATTTACCGTGTTATTGCGTATTCGTCTCACGTCGGCTCGACGGTTTTGGTTCGTCTCGTTTCATTTCGTCGCGTCGGAACTTTCCTGTTTACCACAAATAACTGCTTTTGTTAATATTCCCGGCAGTTCTCTGATACTGTTAAATTTACGCTTTTTTGCCTTCCCCATGTTTGTTTGTTGGGTATTTTCTATGATTCTGGCTGTTTTTGGGAGTTTGTTTTTCGTGTTTTTTGGTTTGTTTTTTTAGGATCTCTATCAATGAACCCCCATTGATATTGGTATACGCTTATGAACTATTCTAACTTAGTTATATATAGTTAGACTAATAAAATAATATGCCAATTTTATTATGAAACTTCAACTAACGAATAACTTTAGAATTCAATATTCAATAGATTTATAAACTAAATTCCGATCATGCCAGATGTTCAGTTGCTACTTCCAATGAAAACTACTAAAATTAATTATTTGTTTCAGAACATGGCGCAACACAAATCAAAGGCGGCTACATGCTGCGGTACAAGCGTAAGTATAAAGTCGATTTTAGAACCTCCTCCTTTGCTGAAATTGGTTTATATCATGAAACAGAATTATCTACGACAAACAAGTCGTTGATTCAAAGCGTAGCCCTTTCGTAGCACCACCGTAGCAAATCCGTAGCGCCCCGTAGCTATCTCGTAACACTTTCGTAGCATCATTTGTACGTATTCAATATTCTAATCTCTTTTTAAATTTTTATTCACTTTTATATCCTAAATCTTCGATTACATTTAATAAAGTCAATGATAAATTGTTTTTCAAAAAAAATCAGGTATTCGTTCATAATGAAAAAAGTAAATATAAAGGAAAAAAGGTGAACGAACCCAACTCTCGTAGAACAAAAAGTTATACCAATCTGTTTTCCCTTTTTGCTCCCGTAACAAGAAACTCGTGGGTACAGAGGTTAGTCCCAAGTTGTTTATAGTGATCTCGTAAAACTCTCGCCAATAAAAACATCGACACTCAATCATTTTCGAAGCCTAGTCAATAATCTTGAAGAATGTAGGCGACATAAAAAAGACGTAGGATAGGGTTGGTAACATTCCATAATAAGGATGATGCCTGGGTCAAAAAAAAGAAATTCTATTTAGTCCGTCGCTTAGATAATAAAAAAATATTAGACTCGTATTTATTGCTTTAACATATTAATAAAAAATGACTTAGATACAACGCATTAAAGTTGGGGAGTGGGGGTCGATACGTCATAAGTTAGTATAAAATCTACATACTCGTGACGTCATGGCACATTTTAACTCAATGTATTGCCGTAATCATTTGATAACGTAAAAAAATTATAATCTACAAGACGGATAAAACATTTTTTTTAGTCATCATCCCTATTACAACCATTAAAAACATCACATGTGTGAATTATTTGACACACACCATCGTGGCTATAATAATAATCTCCGAACTAAAAACCATAAGGTAAGGTGATAAGGTTTTTAGTTAAACAAACAGGAGAAAGAATATTAAAACAAAGATAAGACATCATCTGACCCATTTTTAAATCTTTTGATAAAGGAATTCCACACATCAATAACGTGTGTAGCCGCACATGTGATCGATCAGGTTAAGCTATGCTTGCCGCGGCCGGTCCGTAGATGGGTGACCATCATTACATACCGAGATCCCTCCATGCCTCGGAAAGCACGTTAAGTCTATGGTCCCGGCTATCATTCGTAGATCAAAATTCAAATTCAAAATATTTTATTTCACATAAACCTACAAGGGCACTTATGGAACTACAGAAGCTAGGTGTACGGTTCCAACTGGTCTTTTCCTATGGAGAAGAGCCGGCAAGAAACTCCACGGTTACTCTTTAAAAAGTAAATGGTATTTACAATGTTTTCAAATTACAGTGTTATTAGGTATGAGAGGAGAGTGTAGGCCTATCAACAAGTACCAGGTACTTAACAAGACAGAAAGTCGACAGATCTATAGTCTGTTAAGCCTACAACGATCTCACATTCACAAAATCTAAAAGAAAAGAATCTATATAAAAGAAAAAGAAAATAATAAAAATAAAGACCTATCTAAACCAAATGACATGATTGCCACTACAGCTGTACAAATCTAATTTAATAAAAATATAGAATATTGAATGTATATACTCGTAATGTCAAATAACTAAAAGAATATGTCAAGGAAGTATGTAAAAAAAAGGTTAAATAAAATAATCATCTTAATTTGGGAGCAGTTAATAGACATTTACATAGTAATTCCATTAATGAGGTACCAGGGAAGTCACATATGCAGAAGGAATTATTACCAAACTTCCTTGTCTTCAACGTAATCTTTAATCTTATAATATGCTTTTTTGATAAGGACACGTTTGATGTGGGTTTTGAACTTTCCATCGCTAAGTTCTGTAACCGACTCTGGCAACTTGTTATAAAATCGAATACTGTTTATAACAAATGACTTACTAGTTTTAGTTCATCTAAATTTGGGTATCACAATTTCATGTTTACTACGTATATTTATATTATAGAAATCATTTTTTATTTTGAAAATTCCTAAGTTTTTTCGAAAATACTAAAAACTTTCTAAGATATAAAGAGAAGGCTGAGTTAGTATATAAATTTCTATGAATTTATTTTTAAGGAACTCTCGAGAATAGCCCTCTTTTGTAAAATAAAAATGGAATCTACGTCAGCTGCCGATCCCCATAGCAGAACGCCATAAGACAATACTGTGGAATTAAGCAAATTATACTAAACTAGCTGTGGCTACATCAGTCATTTGCCTTATTTTTCTTACTACATATGCAGCTGAACTTAATCTACCTGAAAGAGCTCTAATGTGGGCGCCCCATTGCAATCTCGAATCTAAAGTAATTCCTAGAAATACGGTTTCCGTAATAGTATCTAGTTTCTGGCCATCAAGTTTTAAAAGACCTACTTGAGGTACATTTGGTAATGAGAACTTAAGATATTTAGTTTTATTCGCATTAAGTAAAATATTATTAGCTGCGAACCATTTCGAAAGAACTGCCAGACTATCGTTGACATTTAAGACATCCGTATCTTTTCTATCTATTTAAAAAATAGGAGAAGTGTCATCAGCGAATAGAATTATATCTGATAAGTTAGCCATCATGTAAAGAAGGTCATTAATATAAACTAGGAATAGGAAAGGGCCAAGAATTGATCCTTGAGGCACGCCCATCTTAACTAGAGACCCCGAGGACGTCGCCCCGTTAACGTTTACTTTTTGTTGCCTGTTTGATAGATAGGAAAGAACAAGATCAGCAGCTTTTTCACTAATTCCGTAGTGGTGTAATTTTACGGATTAGTGTTTTGTGGTCAACGCAGTCAAACTCTTTTGAGAGGTCACAGAAAATACCAATTGCATCCTGGGACTTCTCCCAGGATTCCAAATGATGAGTTTTACTCCAGCGTCAGTAGTCGACCTACCTTTCGTGATACCAAACTGGTGACTATGTAAAATCCCATTTGAATTAAAATGTGACAATATCTCGTCTAACATGATTTTTTCATATATTTTACTCAATGCTGATAGCACAGACTGATATAGATCTAAATTAGAGGTATCACTCTTAGTACCCGGTACGAAAATTGATACTACTTTACTATGATTCATTAAATCAGGAAACGTACCGCTATCTAAACATATCGATCTTTGACAGTCGTTACGGGTCGTCAGAAGCCCGAAAGTCTGACAACCAGTCATGCCAAGGGGTATCGTATTACCCAGTAATTGGGTTGTGGAGGTCAGATAGGCAGTCGCTAACGTACTAGTATCCAGCTGCATCCGGTTAGACTGGAAGTGGGCGCCAACAAAGTTGGGAAAAGGCTAAGGCAGATGATGAGCTCCTCTAAGGCAATGATAAAATGACTTTCCATTAAACACAGATTTATCATTATTTAATTTTAACCCATTACTTAACAGTGAGATTCCGTTTGGTTACATGACAGGGTCAAGTAAATTACCTAGCTAAACTACGCAGACGTTAACGCTGGTTTCAGCAGTGGGATGCTGGGACACAGGCCTCCTCTCAATGAGAGGGTGTGGGCCGTAATCCACCACGCGGGCCGTGTGGGTTGGTAGATGTCACATGTCTTAGAAGTTTTGGTTCTATGACATGCCGGTTTCCTCACGATGTTTTCCTTCACCGTTTCGAGAGCAGTGGTGCTGAAATGATTTACATAAAGTAAAGCACCTGCCTGTGTTCGAACCCACGACTAAGAACTCATAAAGGCTATTGCAGACTAGCGCGACTTGTCGTGCAATGCGACAACGGTAATTGTTCTACCGTAAAGTTTTCTCGGAAATTGTTTTGTTAGAGTCGCGTTGCGCTGTCGCGACGCACTGGTCTGCACGATGCTTAAGCCGGGTTGTTACCGCTGGGCCACCATTGCTCTCTGCTCAGTTACAATTTCATAACCTTACAAAGTTGTTCGCCAGCCCTACGTCCCTAACGTAGGGCTGGCGAACAACTTTGTAAGGTTTGGTTAATTCTCATTCGTTCATAAAACAAAGTTTCTTTACGACACTTGGTGAAGGTTTATTTCAACTGTTATGGCGTACTGCGTGCCTAAAGTTTTATAGTATCGAGCTGAAGGAGTAGATCGAGTTGTGGAGATGCGAAAAAATATGAGAGTAATTTACTAACGCCCTGATCATAGGATTAGTTGTAGGTAACTTTTCTAGGGCTATGCTCGGTGTTTCTTTGCGAGATCAAATCAGAAATGGGGAGATCCCGATCCGCAAACGGACTAAAGTCGCTGACATAGCCCAACGGATTAGCAAGCTGAAGTGGCAGTAGCTGGGGCACATAGCGCGCAGAACTGATGACCGATGGGGCAGAAAGGTTCTGGAATGGAGGCCACGTAATGGCAAGCGCAGCGTAAGAAGTCCACCCACAAGGTGGACAGGCGACCTAATAAAGGTCGCAGAAAGCTGCTGGATGCAGGTCGCTTCCAAACGGCCAATTTGAAAACCATTGGGGGAGGCCTATGTTCAGCAGTGGACGTCCCATGGCTGAAATGACGATGATGAACTTTTCTAGCAGATAATTCAAACAAATACTGTGTTATTTTAATGTATCTGCTAGATAATGGCTATCCGGATACCACTATCCCGCACATTTCCCAGAGACAGGGCTTCTTCGTTACAATAATGCATTAATTATTACATGTATTAGTAGTTAGTCTGTCAATGTGAAATTCAAAAGTATTAGATTAGTAAAGGCTTGCTTGCTCTGTAGCAGCCTTTTTTTTTTTTTTTTGGGTGGTAAATCATCAAATGACTCCTCCCGCTCTGGGTGGAGCGGGAGGGCGTGTCAGACTCTTACTGGCTAAAACCCACCCGTGTTCCTTCTCTTGCCTGTGCAATGCCAGGGGGCCACGGTATCCCTTTCGGACTTTCCCGCAACCCCGGCAGGCAATGGTCTCATTGGACCCCTTCACTCGCTGACACTCTTTGAGGCGCGCGTGGAACACAACGCGCCGTCGACCCTGGCTTGGTCCTTACCGGACGGCGAGCTACCAATTGCTCACCGTCCGCAAGCCCGCGCCTACGGTGGCCGGGAATCCGCGATCGATTCCCGACGTCCGGGGCGTCTCCTCCTGCGGCGGCTAGGGGCGTGAGGGCGCGAAATTTGCCTCTCGCTCACGCGCTCCGCCTCCTCCTTCGCGAGCATTACTGCTTCGCAGAAGGAGGTGACGGCCTCCCATGCCCTCTCGCTCCGTACCATGGCCTGGACCAGGGCCGGACGCGAGAGATCCCCGCCACCGATCGCCTCCACGAGGACACGGCGGTGCTCTGCCCAAGCCGGGCATACCTCCACCGTATGCTCCACCGTGTCCTCCGGGCGATCCACGCAGTGATGACACCCGGGCGTTTCCTCCCGCCTTATCCGAAACAGGTACCTCCCGAAACAGCCGTGTCCGGTGAGGACCTGCGTCAGGCGGAAGGTGAGGACGCCGTGGCGCCTCTCCAGCCACTCCTCAAAGAGGGGACTTATCGCCGCAATAGTGGCGTGCCCAGCACTGGGTTGCGACAATCGCACTCTCCATGACGCCATGAGATCCCGTCGGAGCTCTGTCCGCTGTGCCGCGATTTCTCGTGGCATCGGAGTCAAGCCCCGGCGTTTCACCTCCCCGCGCCACTCCCAAATATGCGCGAGGACTTTTGCCTCCAAATCCCATGGCGGCAATCCGGCAAGGAGGCTCGCCGCCTCACCGGGCTCTGTAGCAGCCTGGAGTCTGGATTTGTGCCCGATTGATGCCAATAGGCTCGCCTCCTATTACATGAGACATAACTGGCGAAATGTGAGTGTACTATAGATACACCTCTGCCTAACTCTTCGGAGAATACAGGCGTGATGTTAGTAAAGATTTGCTAATTTAATTAAATCGTAATAAAGTATGATCGAACGCGTTTCGTCATTTTACTTTGAATTTTTTCTACAGTAATGCTCTAAACACTTTTGGCTGCAGACACTATTGGCTTGCAACCAACAACTGGCAACACAAACTCGCTTTTATTGTTTCAGTCTGTTTATTTCAGGCCCTTTTCTCGCATCGATTTCCTTAGCATGTTCGGTATACCCGGTAACGAAAGCTCGCCGAGCGCCTATACCTATTTCAATTCTTGATTGACTTGGTATGCGCAGGAGTGGGGTGGGATCGTTTCGGTTTACCGCGTCTCGGTAGAAACATTCGCTTTAAAATCGGTGTTTACAGAGTCACGTCACGCGTTTTAATTGAAAATATAATTATAAATTAAGTAATATTTGTTTCCAATTTACGGATGTCGCCAATAGCCATGTCATGCTCACTTAAATGTCTCGCTGATGGTGGCGAGTGTGTTGGATCATTCGGTTCCCTACAAAATGGTTGAGCTGGATGGTGCTGATCCACGCGTCATGTTCGTGAACGGGCGCCGTCAGTTGAGACTGGTCATCTTTTATCTGCCAGGGCTTATTTTTAATCGTTTTTTTATTTATATATATATATATTTTTTACATTGTTCTCACATATAGAATCAACAAGAGTAATGTACCCAGGATTTTGTAATTTCTACATTTAAAAGAGTGTCCTTGGAGTTTCTTGCCCGTTCTTCTCCATAGAGATCTACGTTTTGGAATGGGCATCTAGCTTCAACTTTCTGACTAACTGACTCTTTGACAATTCAAAAGTGCCTGTAAAGGGTTTAATTGAAATAAATGCTTTGAGTTTGAGTTTGAGTTTAGCGATTTTGTTATTTTCGTAATCGGAAATAAATAGAACACAACACGCCACAACATTTTCATCACTCGATGACATTTTCTCACGAGGATTTAAGCACAAATTATTCCCAAAATCCACGTCAGGTCCGTAAATGGAAGCAGTGCACTATCGTTTTGATATACAGGATACTATATCGCACTACTGCTGCTTACCGACCAATGAGGAAAGGGCTTTAGATTACCAAAAAAACTTTTATTTAAAAGCATTTAGTTACTTCTCACGTCTGCACTGTATCACCATCTGGCGCGAAATTGCCGATGTGAGTAAAAACGCCAGCTTGCAAGCCAGTCACTCGACTATTAAGTAGCTGTAGAGAGTTATGATCAACCCTCACTTGTGTGACAGAGATAGAACGATTAGTAAAAGAGACGATTACTCTTAGTGACGTCAGTCTGTGGTGATAGGAACAACAGAGCATTTAGTATGCGCACTAGATTCTGAATGCTGCTAAAGTTTGAATGTCGAGATAGTTTGAATTGCCCCTTAATGAGTATTCTATCAGTGACTATTATTATGCAGGAGTCGTAAAATTAAATTAATGTATTTTAGTTCTAGCAACACTGATGAGAGTTTTAGGCAAATTGGTACCTAAAATTGTTTTACGAGTCTGTTGCTAGAGACAATCTTTTGTCAGAAAATAACTTTTGCTGTCGACAAGAAAAACTAAGTTGTGAAAATTCAAAGTTAGAATAAATTATGCTTAACGGAAGGTTATAAGTACTAAACATTTTGAGCAAAAAGTGTTTAGTATAATTTTGCCGATGAATTTTTCGACGCTATATTTTAGTTTGTATAATACTGAGTTCGTTGTATACACAAAGTTTAGATAGTCCAGAAGTGTTTTAATATGATTATATTAATATGGCATTTTGTTCTAGGAAAATACCTATGGAACTCCTGGTCAGAAGAGTGGGTGGTTCTGTATGATGACTCCACAATGGCATGGTTCAAGGTAAGCACATACTTTGGTAATTTTTTTAATAACTTTATGTTGACTGCCTCGGCTCGTTAGACTAGTAGTCGCAAGGGCTACTGCTGAGCATGAGGTTCGATTCCCGGGTTGGGCAAAGTGTTATTGGGTTTTTCCATCTGGAATTTCTCAGCAGCAGCCCGGAGTCTGGATTTGTGCCCGGTTGATGGCAATAGGCTCGCATTACTGGTAAAATGTGGGTATACCTACAATAGGTGCACCTCTTCCATACATAATATATATATATAGGTATATATACATACAGTTGTACGAATAATTGAAATAGTTTTAATATCGCTGAGGAAACAAATTATTTTTAAGAAACTACTTGGCTGAAATACACGTTTTCTATTCGGTCTACCGAGTAATTTCCTGAAACCCTGTAAATGTGGCTCGTAATTGAAAACAACGTTACACAACTACCTTCGTAGGTAATGTAGGTAGGTACTGGAAACCTGGCGTATCGACAGGAACTAATTAAAATAGTTTGGCGAGTGAGGTACACTTCCGCTTTTCATTAATATTTGCGCCGTTCCTATCGCGGGACGGACGGTGGAGAGTGGAGATGTCTTTGAATGTTCACGGTTTTTTTTTTCCAGAGGTATTTCGGTTTACTTCTTGTGAAATTGTTTAAAAATTACATAATATTTAAAACGCTTGAAAATATTAAGTATATCGTAACATAAACATAACATCACGACTGTATTCTCCTAAGGGTTAGGCAGACGTGTACCAACAGTGCGCCCACATTTCGCTAAAAATGGTATTCGTATAAAAGAATTTGAAATAATGATTGAATATAAAATCCTATCAGCTGCAGCATTGGAACAAGTTTTAAGCTAACTGGTGAGCCTCCTGAGAAAATCATCAATTTGACCATTTGGTTTACTAAGCTTTATAACGTGCTGCTGCATTGGCGAAATTAATTTAACACACGGGTAGGACTAGTGGCCAGTAATGATGAAAATTAAAAAAAAAAAAACGATAAATTGAAAAAAAAAAAAAAACAAAAAAATTGACTGCTTCGTTGGTCTAGTGGTCGCAAGCGCTACTGTTGAGCCTGAGGTCCTGGGTTCAATTCCCAAGTCGGGCAAAGTATTATTGGGTTTTACCAAAAGAAATTTCTCAGTAGTAGCCCGGAGTCTGGAATTGTGCCCGGTTGATGGCAATATGCTCGCCCCCTATTACATGGGACTTAAACAACATAACTGGCGAAATGTGGGTGTACTACAGGTACACCTCTGCCCAACCCTACGGGGAAACAAGGTGTGATGTTATGTTATGGGAATAAAAATAATAAAAAGTAATAAAGATCTCTCTTTCCTTAAATTCGCTTACTTTTTTCCCGTTAATCGTTTTAATTTCATTGATGCGATGTTATGAACCGTCGAAAGAACTGTAGCGCAGAGGTCAGCTACACTCTACTGTCAGCTACGTTCTTTAAGTATACGTTCCCCCAAGATGCAATTTCAGAAAAAAAAAAAAAAAAAATCTTCTCATGCTCTGAAAGTGCTTATTTGTGCAGGATATAATAGGCTGCACAAAATCGAATTTTGTGCACAAGTGCATTAACTTATCTACTCATAAATGTATCCATATTAAGGCAAAGAAAATGAGCCATACAGCCAAACACAATAAGAAGTTCATAGATAGAATTTGTTATTTTATAATATTTACTTTAATTTATTTGCCTTATGTGTTTTTAAGAAGTAAAATACCATTAATATGCCGGGAAAAGCAATTTCCTTCAGTATTCAAAACTGTACTAATTTTACTTTGAATTTCAATTAAAGAAATGTTATGTTATACCACTGTTTTATTTCCTCGCAATTGAATTGAAAAGCAGAGTTTATAACTCGTCCACAAAACCATTTTATCCTCGACATTACTATCAGCCCTCGCCTTCGTCTCGGGCTGCTAAAAGTCTCGGATAAAAATGGTTCGTTTTGTGCACTTGTTGTAAAATCTACTAATAACGTTTAATTTAATTAGCATATCTTCATAAAACGAAAACGCGAAAAAGTACAGGTACGTGTGTTAAATTAATGTCGCCATTAAAGCGGCTCGCTGTATACATATAGAAAACCAGATATGTGTCGAAAAGGTTTTCGAAGCTTACGAGTTGACTACTGAGAAACGAGAATGGTTAAATGGGAGTGTTTGCTTAGAAAACTGTTCACGTTAGGCATTAGCTAACTAAGCGTTGCTTTGCATGACGTTAGGCGGTCCCTACACCTAAAATAAGTTTGCGCCATATTTTACGAGTATTTCATTTATTTGGGAAAATAAACGGTAACACATTAAAGTATTACACACGATTTGAGCTACAGAGTGAGGTGGTGGTGGTGATGGTGGTGGTGGTGTTATAACCCACGACATTTTCCACATATTATAAAGAAAAGTTATAAAAATAATCTGATGTGTGCTACCAATATCATTAAGTACAATAAATTACACAATGTGTTAATGTTATAACTAAAAACTAAACAAGCATGCAAAAAAAAAAATATATATATATATATATAAAGATTTACTCCAAGAGTTAACAATAAGTATTACGGAGCAACATCCAAAATAGTTTGTTACGAACAAGTCTTCTAAATGTACCTATTGGAAGAGCGAATACGTCAATATTTTCAAAGAACTTATTAGGATATTGACCAGTAAGACGAAGTAGGGGTGCTCGTAAGCCTGCGTTCGTATTATTATAAGATACTGCAAAAAGAGGCCATGCGCGCACCCCATGCGGCTTATGGTTGTTCTAGGCACTACGTAGCTATTTTTTTTTATTAGGTTCGCCAACAATATTGATTACACTGATACAAACACATAATACATTTTTAAAGTAAAATAACAGTGCATCAGTTACTTATGGTAAACACTACATGCATAAAACAATGAAGCAGAAAAATAAGCTAACTTACTTAATAATAAGCGCTAATATTGAAAATTTGGTAACATCGGTTAGAGGTGACATTTATATTTAAAAAAATATAAATTTAAATTCTATGAAATTCTGATTAAAAATCATAAAATTGGTAAAGGTAAAATTGACATTCTTCGACATTATAACATTGATAAAACTCTAAAAAACTATAAAAATTGCATAAAAATAAAATGGTACAAATTTATAAAAATTGATATTAGTAATAACCATAGAATCACATGATTTATTACATAGATCAAAATAGAAACATTGTCTCTAAAATAATACGTCTGGCCTTTAGATTATTAGCTTGTAGGTACCTATTGAGAAGATCAGTATAAGATGCATAAGTGCGAAAACACCTGCCTGTGGCATTAAGTCCGCCTCTGTACATTTATGTGCTTGAAGTGTTAATAAATAAATAAATAAAACACCGCAAATGTATGGCTTTCAAAAACTTACTTTGGACTCTTTCAATCGCATCTGAATATTTACTATTAAAGGGATTCCATAACGCAACAGCGTACTCTAACTGGGACCTGATTAACGATTTATAAAGATTTAAATACATATGTATACTGGTGGACAAATTCTGTGGCTGATCTCATCACAAAACCGTATATACGGAAGGCATTACTTATAATTTTACCAATAAGAACGTCAACGTGTAAGTTATCATCCAATAGAACTCCAAGATCGCGCACGATTGTATTTCTCTACTTAAAATTAGATTATTTAAAGAGTTAGGATGCGTGATAATATTCTGGTTTTTAGTAAAACTTATACAGCAACATTTAGATATACTAAGTTGTAGTTTATTAATTGAACAGTATGCAGAGAACCTGTCCAGGTCTTCCTGTAAGAGTAGACAAACATGCAAGTTTTTAACAGGCCTAAAAATTTTGAGATCGTATAGTAATATTTTTTTATTTTGAAAACATTTTCGATTTTATTAATAAATGTGATGAATAAAAGCGGTCTTAAGATTGCAGCCCTGAGGCACTCCAGTAGTACGCTTAGGGTGCTAGAAATGAAAACATTTATCACAACCCCTTGTGTCCTATTATAAACGTATGAAGAGAACCATTTCAGAAAATCACTATGTATACCATTAAATGTAATCTTATGCAAGAGAAACTGATGGTCAACCTTGTCAAAAGCATTCCAGAAATCAGTATATATAGTATTAACTTGAACACGAGGGTCCATGTTGTTGAACAAGTAGTCAACAAAAGTTACCATGTTGGTTGTAGTTGACCTTATTTCGACGAATCCATGTTGTTTTTGAATGATAGTATTGTGCAGTAGAGGGTATACTTTATCGTGAACTAGGCTCTCGAAAACCTTTGACAAAGCTGACAGTATTTATTAATATAGGTCGATAATTCACAACATCATCCTTAGGTCCCGATTTGTAAATAGGAGTTATATTTGCAAGTTTCCATGCTTGAGGAAAACAACCCCGAGAAATAGATTAATATTACGCAATATGATTGAATAAGCCCTTGTACTCAAACGATCTATTATTTTCACGCAATAAGATTGATGGCCCATAAGCCTCAATGTTTTCGCGTGAGCAAGACATGCGCAATACTTATTACGGTGCGATAAAAATAAACTCGCTATAACTTTTGTTCAATAATTGCGCAATTCGTGATATTGTGCAATATAATTGAGCCTTAGTGAAAATGGGCATAAAAAAAAAACCAAGCAAACCCAGCAGTATTTTTTTTTTCTATATTTTCTGTTTAGAGGCCGATATCCTAACTCAAGTCTTGGTCTATCTGTATGCCCATCAAAACCGTTAAGGCGTGAAAAGGCAACAGACAGACAGAGTCACTTTCTCATTTATAATATTATGTATAGTATGGATTGGATGTAACTAAGGTAAGTGATAACACGCAAACATGATTTAAGAACGTGAGTCAGCAAGTTCAGCAACGTTGTATTATCATAATCTCCTTCGACAAACTTCATTGTGCGAACTTATGACATCTTTCTTTTTGTTGATTAAGAAACTTTCCGAAGTCTAATCGTTGTTGGAATTTACGAAGGCGTTCGATCGCTGCTTGTGTGAATATATGGACCTTTTGTGGTGTAATGGAGGAGCGGTGAGCGGTAAAACGATATATAAGATTTGGTGTCAGTAGGAATAGTATTTTAGTATTTTAAGATAATAAGATTTATTAGACTAGATTACATGGCAAAGTAAAATATAAAGCACAAGCCTAAAGTTTCTAAATCTAGTTAGTGGGTGCCGTACTGTTCTCCCAGATAGGTTACAAAATAACCTGTGATTAGGAGAAACAGTTCCGATCCCCGTCATAAGGGTTGATTTATATATATAGCACGTATCAAAAATGCATATTATATATAAATCGTAATCATTACAGCAAGCTACATAATGAGAATGAGAAATTAAGATAATGTAAAAAAAAACAAGAAAAAACTTAAATCTAAAATAAGAATTTTTGAAAAGCCTCGAATAAAAAAAAAAATTGTATTACAAATGGGGCTCATTGGGATTTTCTTTAGACTTTCAACTAAATAATTGAAGCTTAAAAACAGATATGTAATACGATAGACTAAAATTGGCGAGTTTTTTTTTTTTGTCTTGTCAACGTGACACAAACTACTTGGCTATAAAAAACCTAAATTCAGTTATGGATGTATCCTCGTTAGCATAGCATCATACATTTACTTGCTAATTCTGGAAGGGAATATGAATGCCGATGAAGTTACAGGAGTTTGAGACTTCATAACGTTGCTTCTGAGATTTCATGTCTCACAGGTATCAACTTTCCTTTTGGCCTTTTTGGTAAGCCTGTTCAAAATTCAAAACAACTAGCAACTAGCTTCATATTTTTGACTGACCGACCCCTTGACAATTCAAAAGTGCCTGTAAATGGTTTAATTGAAATAAATGCTTTGAGTTTGAGTTTGAAAACTCATTTATTCAAATTAGGCTGAGAATCAGCACTTTTCGAACGTCAAAGTTACATAAGACGGTCCCACAAAGGCCAACCCTTCACCACTTCCTAGAGGTTTAGCTGGGAAGAAGAAGTGGCGCAACAAATTCCCCAGCAGAAAAAAAAACCTATATTTTGTGACCCTTTGTCAAAACTACTTGAATCGATGTCTCCCATTACTTGTACCATGCTCAATGGTGTGTAAACAGCGCAAAAGGACGCTTTATTCACATGTCGAGTTCGGTAACAATCCGTGGAGGCCCGACGTGGGCCCGGCGTAGGCCCAACGTTGGCCCAACTTATTCAATTGTTTGGGTCGCTTATTCTTGCCAAAATTGCTGCAAACTTATGTTGTGTTTCTAGGAGACGAAATATCAAGTACGTTTATATTTTACGTGTTTATTTTGTAGGTTTCGAGCGATGGAAGTGTAGAGTAGAATGAAGTAAAGTTATATACTGTTTAATTGTTTTGACATCTATACGACTAAGAATTGGGATGATGACATATTTTCTTTTTTACTGACTTCCAAAAAGGATTCTATGTTCATCTGGTAGAGGAAGCTTGCACGGTGGCGGTGGTCCCATATAAATTCTATTAACTTTACTTGGTTACTTTTGAGTTATTTTCTCACTTAGTCTATGTGGATCATGTGTGTTATAATAAGTTCCTGTCACTGTTATTTACATGGCAGGTAGTGGTATCCGAATTTGTTGGGTGCGTGTGAGTGTTTTTTTTTTCAAGTCGATTGTTTTTTTGTAAAAAGTTTTAATTTTCTTCTTGAGTAAAGAAACCTGTCCGAATCTCATGGTAATCGTTGTGATGAACTTAAATTAAATTTGGAAGCAATAAGGATGTTGACTAATTTTTATTTTATTTATCAGGTAGATTATTAAAAAATATTGAACACGTATTTTTTCTTTTTTTACGTCATCAAAAGATTACGGCAATATATTATTGAGTAGGCAATACGTTAAAATGTGGCATGACATCACTACCCGGTAGATTTTATACTGACTTGTGACGTAGCGAGCCCGTGGCTAAGTAATAACTGCCGCACGGGTCGATCCATCAGGTTAAGCTATGCTTGCCGGGGTTGGTCTGTGGATGGGTGACCATCTTTACATAACGAGACTCCTCCGTGCCTCGGAAAGCATGTTAAGCCGTTGGTCCCGGCTGTCATTCGTGGATCTTTGACAGTCGTTACGGGTCGTCAGAAGCCCGAAAATCTGACAACCAGTCTTACCAAGGGGATTACCCAGTTACTGGGTTGTGGAGGTCAGATAGGCAGTCGCTTCATGTAAAATACTGGTATTCAGCTGCATCCGGTTAGACTGGAAGCCGACCCCAATATGTAGTTGGGAAAAGGCTAGGCAGATTGATTGATTGTGACGTAGCGAGCCCCACTCCTCAACTTTGATGTGTTTTATCTAAACATTTTTTTTATTAAAATGATAAATCAAAAAATACGTGTCTAATATTTTTTTATTGCCTGACTGACGGAATAAATATATTTTTTTTCCCAGTCAACTACCCTAGTACTATGACGGCTATACAGCCAGGTTCACGAAGAATTTACGTACAACCATAAACTTGTGTATACAGGTTCAAATAAAAGTAACTAGCGAGACCCCGCAGACGTGATGGAATCTTTATCTTCACATGATAAAACAAAAAACAAATGATTTTGATGACGTTTTTTTGTGAGGTCATTGACCGCAAATACAGTAGTCGCTTGAGTATTAGTTAAAAAATTCTGTAATTTTATGTGTAAACTTCAGAGATATGATGGCATCGCCTAAACACGATAAAATAAAATAAAACATATTTTCTCAATTCATACTTAAGCGGTCGGTGACCCCCCGAAAAAAAAAACATCAGCTTTTTTGTTCTGCAGAGTTTCGCTGACTAATTTTATTTGACCCTTTAAATCTTGGCATAATACACTCGAGAGCAATGAATCCGGGTCACTTAAAGAATGTTAAAAATCTCGGAAACTAAAAATGATAGGTTAATGCAATAAATTGTATTTAATAGACAATGTAATACTCCTTAAATGAAAGTAAAAAAAATATGAGTCACCATACATTTTATTAACACAAAATTACATAAAGAAAAAAACTGCTGATCTCTCCTTAAAACAAAAATAGGAAACATGAAATTTTTGAACTTTATTACGATTTTCTTGAATTTTAATACTTCGTATTGCCTCCTCGTGCTTCCATTACTGCGTTTACGCGGTTTGGCATGCTGTACACCAAGTTCCTTATACGATTTTGGGGAATATTCTCCCATTTCTCTGTGAGAGCAATTTTGAGCTCACGAAGCGTGATTGGGGGAGGGTTTCGTTGTTTTACGCATCTGCCTAGCTCGTCCCAAGCATGCTCGATCGGGTTGATATCCGGGCTGCGCGCTGGCCACTCCATACGAGTAATGTTCATCTCTTGAAGGTAGTCATTCACAATCCTACCTGTATGAGGTCGGGCATTGTCATGCATAAATATAGCATCCTCACCTAAATTGACCATAAATGGACCAACGTGATCATTGAGGATTTCTTCCACATATCTTTCGCTAGTTAAAGAGCCGTTTTCTATGATCACCAGCTCTGTGCGACTTTCAGAAGAAATTCCGGCCCACACAAGTACAGACCCACCACCGTAGGCTACTTTTTCTTCGATGCATGCTTGCTTGAATCTTTCCCCTGGTCTTCGATACACTCTGTGTCTTCCATCGTGCTTGTAGAGCATAAATTTTGATTCGTCGGAGAACATAACTTTTGACCAATCTTCAATACTCCAATTTACGTGGCTCTGGGCATATCTTAGTCTTGAAATATGATGCCCACGCTCCAGTTTAGGGCCGTTTGCAGGTCTAAGGGGTTTTAAGTTAGATTTAGCAAGCCGACGTCTTACTGTCCATGCACTTGGGTTACTTCCTCCGAGGCGCCGAAACTGATTTGTGAGTTCAGTTCCTGTAAGAAAGCGATTTCGAAGCATGGTGTTCACCAAGTATCGGTCTTCTCGTGCTGTGGTACACCTGGTTCTGCCCGTTCCTGGTCTGCGTAGGTTAGAACCAGTTTCTTCGTAACGTCGGAGAACTCTTTGTACTGTTGACAGCGACACACCGACAGTCCTGGCTGTATCGCGCTGACTCCGGCCGGTTTCCAGCATTGTAAGTATTCTGGTGCATTCTTCAGGCGTAAGCGACATAATTTCAGCTTGAATAATGAATATAGAGCACTATCAACATGGTTTATGTACCCACATAAATGACAGATTACAAACAAAAGCAAAACCAAATGCTGTAATTTCGTAGTTCCATCTTCGAAAGTGGCCCTTTTTCAAATTTGATTTTTTATGATATAACTTTACAACAACTAAGAAGTTTTAATACCTTCATTTAAGGAGTATTACATTGTCTATTAAATACAATTTATTGCATTAACCTAGCATTTTTAGTTTCCGAGATTTTTAGGATTCTTTAAGTGACCCGGATTCATTGCTCTCGAGTGTATTTGACTACAGATTATAATACTGAATAGATTTTCAGAACTCGGGTATACCGAACAATCACTCAACGTTATTATGCCTCATTTCAACAGGAAATAATAAAGTTAAAGGCAGCTAATAAATTGAACCGGAATTGCAAGATCCGCTTGTGTACTTAATGTTTTAACTAAATATTAAAAGTTGTTCAATCCATCGGCCTTTGAACTTATTCAGATTCATTTATTTTTGTAAAAACATAGGTACATTAAAAGTTCTTATTTGGTAATACATTGAGGGCGCTATGTTTTGCCTCTAGGACGTACAAAAGTAGTCATACATGCAAAATAATAAAACAAGAGATTAATATTGAACTGAACAATATCGATTAGATAATTAGATAAATTGAGTGTAGTGAGAAAAAAAAAAAAATGTCCGCAGTAATTGTAATAAAATGAAAATTGTCAGCAATTAATTATTTAAATAATGTTAAAGAAATTGAATGATGTCACAAATTAAATTTAAATGTCACTAAGGAAGCTCATTATTTGTTACTTATGGAATGTCAGAAATTTTATAACAGCGACTTATTCAAATATTCGGTGACTGAATAATAGCATTATCCTATTAACAGATTCTTTAGTTTTCTTTTAAAGTTATGCAAATTTTCATTCTTAATGCTATCAGGTATTTTATTGTACCTATATAACCGGACCCATGCTATTTGCTTTACAATATTCAAGCTCAAAATATCTGAGCACAGATATTAATAAAGCCATTTCTTTCTTGTTTTTCTACTTTCAATAAGGAAGAAGGAAACCTGCGATGTTCGGAAGTCCATAAATCATTATCCTACTAATATTATAAAGGCGAAAGTTTGTGAGTGTGTATGTTTGTCTCTTCTTCACGCTTAAACTACTGAACGGATTTGGATAAAATTTGGCACACAGATATTTTATAACCTGGATTAACACATGGGATTTTTTATCCCGATATTTCCACGGGACCGCTACTTATGCGGGTGAAACCGCGGGACGCAGCTATTTTATTATAAATTGAAGTCACTTTTCGCGTCTGTCTGTGTGACCGTGATGTTTTTCTAAACGACTCTATGGATTCTGATGCTGTTTACACCATCATTCCGGGAATTTATTCCGGAAGCCTTATGTGCATAATATACAGGGTTATAAAGTAATTTCGTGAAATAGCTTAAGGGTAGGTTTAGTATCGATAAAGGAAGCCAAAAAATAAATAAAAATCACCTTACTTAAAATAGCAATCGATTAGAATTACAATTATTTTATCTGTTTAAATGCTTTCATTACTTACCTACTATCGAACGCGAATCGAAATAACGCTAACACGGTACGTAAATTACAATTCGTTGTTCAAATGCTAATTAATAATTTCCTAGAGTTACCTACATACTATCGAACGCAATGAAATACCTACGCCCGAACACTGATAACGCCGTGTGAAGGATAGGTAACTAGGTAGATAAGTACAATTCCAAGTATTTCTTCTTTTTTTTATCGATATTCCTTTATCGATACTGAACCTACCCCTATGCTATGGCACGCAATTACTTTAACACCCTGTATAATTATATTACTTAGATTATACTAAAGAAACCTCGATGTTTTGTCGAGTCGTAATATCTGTGCGAAGCAGGGGCACCCTAGCTAGTCCAAAATAATGTAAAGAAGAGAGTTAGCAGCAACTTCAGCTGGCAACGTTATACGACAGACACATAATACTATACCATACCTGAAATCACCTCTCTAGTCTCCACCCTGGAAATGGTACCTCGTGCCCCAAGATACAGAACTGCAGACTAACTGTCCAGTTCTGGGGCTCACTGGCAAATAATATATTGTAACCTATATAGCTGTAGGTATTATTTTAAGCTACTCAAATCGTCTCAACTGGCTGTTAACAAATAATAATAATAATATACCATTTATTTCAGGCGACACAGGCCCATAGAAAAATACCTTAACCTAAACATACATATTTTAATAACAAAAACTTGTGTTAATAAATAAGGCTTACACTATGTTAGTAGCACTTCACTTTGCACTAGCTTGACTTTGTGCTGCCCTGTGGAACTTGTCCGCGAAAGCGATGGAACACCGCGTCCTGCGGCCAAAAGTCTTCTTCCATGACGAGGGGCAGATAACAGTTCGGTACTCGCACGACGAACACCTTGAAGTTGACGTTCCGGTGCGATTCTAGTAACTGCACCCTCGGCGTGTACCTCGTCTTTTGGCGCACGTACTCTACGATGTCCTCCGCCTTAGTGGTGTAGTGCAGGCGGGATATGTACACTGGTGTGTTCGGGTTAACCTGTGAACCTGCTGCCTTACCTGCAACCTGTATTACCTGGACAAAAATTATTTTCTATGTCTCTATATTTACCATCTACTTAGTATCTATGTCTGTATTGGCCATTTCTTAGTCAAAGTTTTCCAGCTGATATGATAAATTATCCAAAATTGCATACTCCCAGCAACTGTGGATAAGTATTTCAATAAAATAAAACTTTTTGACGTTACACTGTTAAGAAACTCGACTCAGCGAACATTGTAAAAGATCCCCTATCCTTCGCTATCCAATGAAAAAATAACCTTATTTGGGTAGAAACAGAGTTTAATCTACGCTAACGACTGCGAAGCACGTAGTCCCTATTAAATATGAATTTCTTTATCTCGTCTCGAGCGAACTTTCTCGCCGAATCGGTGATTTCTAAATAATATTAATAAAAAATCTTGTTTGTCGTCTTAGTCAGAAAGTTGTTTTGAAACAACAAAAGTATGTGTGTTGTAGTCATTATTGTAACAACAAATATTACAGCTATAAAAATATACAGTAAGGCATAAGGACTCAGTATTATGGATAATGTAGGTATGAGCATAGTGTTTTTTTATTTAGGTTTATATTTATATGTTTCTGTATCAATGTTCAGTTTGGTGGCTCTGGGCTAAAAATAACAGCCGCACGGGAAGATCACAGGTTAAGCTAAGCTTGCCAAGGTGGTCTGTGGATGGGTGATCATCTATTACATATCGAGACCGCTCCGTGCCTCGGTAATCACGTTAAGACATTGGTCTCGGCTGTCATTTGTAGATTTTTGACAGTTGTTCCATGTAAAATACTGGTGTTTAGCTGCGTCCGGTTAGACTGGAAGCCGACCCCAACATAGTTGGGTAAAAGATTCGATTACGAAAGGAAAATATTGACTATAGCTTACCTAATCTCTGAATGTATAGTTACAGTTGCTATACACAAGACACCTAGTTTGAGAGCCGAAAAGGATCTATACAAGTCTCTTAAAAATGGTGAGGTCCGGTGTAACTATTATGTGCGGAGTAAAGGCCAGCGCACATCGTAGGATGGCGGGGCAGGGTATTTTAAATTTAGCAACGTAAATTCGTACGTACCTAATGGTAAGAAGATATAGATTCCTCTCTGCGGTTTTGAAGAGCACACTGGAGGATACCGGCGGAAGCGGCGGCATGCGACAACATGGTGCATGCTTTCGGCATCAATAGGAACACCAAAATCCACCAATTTAAAAACTCCAACACAACTAACTCGTTCAGAAGCAACTTTTTGACTGCGTAGTCGCTAAGCAAGCTCAAGGAGCCACCGGTTACGCTCCGTGGAATACCGCGGGATACTGCCGGCTTACCGCAGCATCCAGTAGTACGCCGGTGGCCGCTGGCATCGCAAATCATCAGTAAGCACTGGCGGGCTGCAAATCCTCCTCGATGCCGTCCCCTACCATCGCCGGTGTGCGCGGGCCTTACAAGCGTTTATCCTAAGAGTTGGCAACGTCGCAAATAGCTGTCAAAGATTTTCCTATTTTGATTAATTTGGCAATATTACTGTATGGAAATAAGAAATGTGGCTAACTAGCGAACTAGAATATTAATAATGAATTGCAATTATAACATTGAATTTGATGTTGTACCCGTTTTAGGTGTACAAAAGGCATTTGGAGTAAGTTTCCAAAAACATTTTTTGCATCTTAAACTAAATAATCCGTGTTACGATATTAATTATTGCATTTCATAATCAATATTCTAGTTCGCTAGCTAACCACATTTCTTATTTCCATACAGTAATATTGCCAAATTAATCAAAACAGCGGAATATTTGACATCTATTTGCGACGTTGCCAACTTTCAGAATAAACGCTCTTCAGGTTGACGTTAAAGGAAATTGAGTGCTTTCTTAAATCTCAAGGTCGATTATAAGTAGAAGAGTGCTTAAGTATTTTAATATTATAAAGAGGTTAAGCTGTTTTTTTGTAAAATTAAGGCCTTTTCCTCATTGGTACCGCACTGCTTATGCTATGCATGCTTATACCTTTTCCGTACAGTACAGTACAGAGTGCTTATCGACCAATGAGAGAACATTGTTCGATAAGCGCTCGGTACCGAAAAGGTACACCCGCACTGGTTTCATTTAAAATTCCAAAATCAAATTAATTATATTGGTACGAGAGCCCATGGCCAAACTTTTTACGAACAAAACCGTATAACATCGATTGATTTGGTTGTTCTGAAATTCAAAAATCCTTATTTTCCGCGTCACGTCTGACCTGACCGCATTTTTCAAATATGTAAAAAATAAAAATACAGAACTGTTTCATAGCAATCCGTCAGATTTTCAGAATGTGCTTGAACGTAGCTTTTAGATATCGAAAACACAATTTTCAGAAACCATTAGCGTCACACGTATTCAGGAGACCATTTGAGCAAAAAAATAAAATGAGGCAAAAATAAAACCTGTCTGAAAATCTCATTTTCATGTGAACATTGGCCAGTTGATGCTAATAAATCATTTTTCAGAAGAAAACGTGAGCATCTTATGTATTGAAACGATTTTAAACGTGTTGAAAAATTTTAGCGATCGGTACCATATGTAGCACTAGCAGCGCTCTGCGGTTTCACCCGCATAAGTTTCTATCCCGTTGTAATATCGGGATAAAAAGTATTCTATGTGTTAGTCCAGATTATAAACTATCTGTGTGCCAAATGTTATCCAAATCTGTTCAGTAGTTTTAGCGTGAAGAAGAGACAAACATACACAAACTTTCGCCTTTATAATATTAGTGTGATCCTGTCTGAAAAACGTTGGACATCATGAAAAAGGTTATTTAGATGTAGAAAAAAATTATATCAGAAAAAATTTGTGTCTCTCTTTACTAATCAGACAAATATTCGATTATCAGAAATTATTATTAAATCATATTGCGGTGTTTTTACATATGATTAATAAAGAGCTTACCCGAAACCATTGAACTAAAATTATTTTTTATTTTTTTAAATAAATTGGACTAAAGGAAACTGGGGTACGTTTGAAAAATACTGATTATTGGAAAAAAAAACATCGTTTTAATCACTGTCGGACTCATCATCGGTGTCGTGAGGGATAGGAGCGAGCACCGCGCGTTTGTCGGACGGCTCCGAAACGTTCTTTCGGTTTTTGGAATTATTATAGGTATTTTTTTTATATTTCTGTAAACAGGTTTTTAGTAACCCCGGTAACTAACAAGAGATTAAAAAAATATTGAAGCAGGTTGCTATGAAACAGATCGGTATTTTTTGTGAAATTTTTGAAAATGCGCTCAGGGCACATTTGGCACGCAAAATGTCTGAAAACAAACTTTTTTGTACGAATAATTATGAAACCTATGTACCTGTATACAATTTTTTACATAATTTTATTTTTTACACAAAGGCTGACTAATACGTAATGCTACTATCATTATAAACTGCGTAATAGCATTCCAAATCACATCGGCGAAGCTGCAGACATAAGCTAGGATGACATAAATCTATGCATCTCTATTTACGAGGGTTTGACGAAAGATATTAAAAGACATTTACCCATTTTATAAAAAAATAAATAAAAAAAATGTTATAAAGTCGGTAGCCATTTTTTTTGACATAGCAGAAATGGGCTTCCATAAAACTGTAACGTATCGACCGGTACTGCCTACTGAGTTGGATTCAGAATCATCTAAACTAACAATTTTATACGGTTTTGGCTGTAAAACGATGTGACATGGTTTTGGTCGTGGTCTCTCGTACTATATAATTTGCTAGCGCTTTTGCCAGAGGTTTTACCCACATGCATGTCGGAAATTATCCCATGGTAACGAACTATCATGTACCCTGTATCCCCCCTACCTGTATCCTGTGTGTGTGTGTGTGTGTGTGTGTGTTTTATGTGTGGTCCTGTATGTATCCAGGTCATAGTCAACCCATGTGCAAAATTTCATCCAAATCCGTTTAGCTGTTTTAATTGTGAAAGCGTAACAAACATACAAATTCACTTTCGCATTTATAATATTGGGTCTAATAGAGAGCCTCGTCACTTCTATGATTTAAATTTAAAATATTCATCAATTGCTTGATATTATATCGAATAATGACCATCATAGACAAATACCAATAGTAAAAAAATCTTATTAGTTTTCTAAACATATAAACTACCTTAAAAATGACTCCTCTTTTTGTTAGCAGAAATGATCACTATTTGTTTCAAAACTTAGCCAAAACTTATTTTTGTCACTTAATCTAAGTGGCATACGTTATCTTAGTTTTTAAACATTAGTGCAAAACGTTTTAAAACATTAGTGTTCATGGTTGTTAAATAAATTAAGAAAATTTTTGTATGAAAAATGCAACTTCTTTAAAATTCTCCATACAAAACGCTGATTTCATAGGTGGGGACCTAATATTATATACATTTATGGCGCTCGGTAAGCTTTCGGTGCCGAGTATACGGAGCATACTGATCCCGCACCGCAGACGTACCGACCAGCGAGGAAACGGCCTTAACCTATGTCAGTACTGATCCGATTACAAAAATATTACCTACACGAATGACATCGGATATGTCATGTTTGATTGCATGCTTTTTTCCTTCTGCCATGCGGAAAAAAGGCGCAAAAATTAGTATTTCCTGGAAGGACGAAAAGAGATACCTCGATTCAATAACCGATATGGAAATAAATAACATAAAATAACCGTGAAATATAATAATACACCTTAGTATTAGTCTCTTAAGATGCTCGTTAATATTAATAATGTTTTGTATAGGTAATATTCTTTAGATTAGTCTCAAGTCGACCTCGATCCAGCCGATACTAAAAGTTGACGACTCTGATATTTCTTTCTTTTATTCTATCTCGTATCTAGTCTGTAAAATAAATTGTTTGATGTGTTTTTTATTGTACTTATCTATTGGTTGTATTATGCTTAATTGTATGCTTTTTTCTGGAATGTGTACGTATTAGATATTTGTAAAATAATTTTTCTGATTGTATCAGTGGAATCCTGTAGTCTGGATGTATGCGCAATTAATGGCCTTTTTTTTCTTTTTTTTTTGGTTGGGAAATCGTCAAATGACTTCTCCCGCTCTGGGTGGAGCGGGAGGGCGTGTCAGACTCTTACTGACTAAAACCCACCCGTGTTCCTTCTGTTGCCTGTGCAATGCCAGGGGGCCACGGTATCCCTTTCGGACTTTCCCGCAACCCCGGCAGGCAATGGTCGCAATTAATGGCCTAAGCCGCGTACTATTTAAAAGCGATCGTCGCGTGATTACGCGATCGGTGTACATCTCAAAGCGCCCTCTTTCGGCGCGACCACGCGTTCAAGTTCACCGAAAAAAAAGTTAGAACGATCGCTTTTAATTAGGACTCGGGCATAGGGTCGCCCCCTATTACACTGGATTGAAAAAATATTGTTTTTTTTTTTACATAAAACGGCCAAGGCCGTTATTACCAACATTAGTCAAAAACATCTCCTCGACAGTCATGCGCTCATCACACAATACTCCAGACATATTGGATCTTCATTTATTATAGGATCTTCTTCACACATCACAGTCAGGCTTAGCGTCGAAGAGAGCGTTGATCGCTGACAGTATGCGAGGGACAGGAGACTGGGCTCGAGCGACGCGACGGTTCGACTTCGAGGCACGGCGAATAATGTGTAAAATATGAGTGTTCTAATACACTACAGCGTACTGAATGACTTTCCTAGTAGGTTCCTACTTTGATATTGAAAGATTATTTAATTTCCTCGGAAGTCTAGTAGAATTGCATTCATCTTTGAGCTTCACTTTAAAGACGGTTTATTGCTTGTCCCCTTACGTTAAAGGAATATTGCTCGATTTAATATGCATGATAATATATAATATTGTATCATGTGTGAAGCATTCAAGATTGCAAATATTAGAAGCAATAAAAAAATATGATTTATTGTAATAAGCCCTGCCAACACTTTTACAATAAAATAATAAATAATTCATTTGCGCTAAATTACGAAAATAAAAATCTCTTTGCTATAGTTTTGCAACGATTTTTTTAAAATATACGGTTCTATACGTTGAATAACACATAACATCAGCCTTGAACTTCTTATCCTTGAAAAATATCTCCTCAGAGATTCTATTCACCCAAAAACGAGGTCACTATACATTGTCAAACCAGAGTAATTTGTATGTAAGTAGAAAATGACGTCATCATTCTACCGACCTTACCCCCAATATTGGGGACGGCTTACGACAGATCGGGGGCTCACAAACGTCACCCAAATATGATAAAACGCCTCTATGATCGGCTCGTAGCCGCGTAGAACGAGCTACGCTGACGCCTACGCCGCCCGTAGACCGGTTACGAAACGAACTCGGAATAAACTTAGCTCCGGTAACAACTCCGTAATTTAGATATTTTTTATGTGAATAGATATTTTCGTAGTCTGTTTGTCAATGTTATTTTCGTAAAGTGAGATTATTTTCGTTGCTGACGCTGGTTTTATTTATTTGTGACGCTAATAGATGTCTTTATTGCGCTCCGAAGGTTGTTTATAAAATGTTTATTTGAGAAGTTTTGTCGTAAAAATGTTTATACCATTTTGGAGGATAAAAAGATATTGGTTAAGTATCTATCTTTTTCATACCAATAAGTTTTTCATTACCAAGTGGACCTGACTGGGTCGAGCTTATCACAGAAAAACTTTTTCACAAAAAATAAAACCGACTTCAAAAAAAAACACTACAAAGTGAAAAATAACTTTGATTTCGGAAGTCGGTGTTTTGGGTTTTTTATTTTCGTTTTTTTGCCACCGACTTCCGAAATCAAAGTTATTTTTCACTTTGTAGTGTTTTTTTGAAGTCGGTTTTATTTTTTGTGAAAAAGTTTTTATTTTTCACTTTTTAGTTGTGGTACCAACACAAAACCCCCACAAAAACTTGAATACCAAGTAAATTACAGTGACAGGAACTATTAGAATATCGTCCACATATACTAGGTGGGAAAAATATGTATTATTGAAGCTAACTCAAAAACCCCTCAACAGATCTTGACCAAATTTATATGGGACCAATTCTGAAGTATGCCCTACCTAACAAAAAAAGAATCATCAAAATCAATTCATAATTGGCGGAGTAATCGCGTAACAAACATACAAAAAAAAAACATACAGCCGAATTGAGAACCTCCTCCTTTTTGAAGTCGGTTGAAAAGATAAACACCGATAAAATACGCTAATGGAGCCTCACAGGCTAACGCTAGTTATCTATATTGGCAATCTTTTGTGTTCCCTCATTAATGCTGCATACATAATGTATGACTAACTGCGCTCCACTCGCGTGTAAGTGCTTACTTAACCAGCAAGCAAAGTACTTTATATGCTAATCCAGGGCGAAATTTCATTCAGAACTGGTAAGCCGTTTAGGCTTGATCAAGTTACGAATCATTTATAGTGAGTATAAGAATAAGTGTGCTTGATGTTCTATTATGTATCAAGATTGAAGTACTGAATAACGGAGGAGGTTATGTGACTCTTGCGTTACCATCAGCCATATTTTAACTACTGTAGGCATACTATGGGTATCGCCCAATAGAAAAACCGTTTGCAGTTCAGATCAAATTATTAATAACTTATAATCAAATTAATCACAATAGCAATTCACACACTATAGGTACACGACACAACTATTTGGAATGAACGACAGTTTCTGAACGTGTTCACTGCTTGACCGCCATCGACGAACTCTGCTTAGCTCCGGCTAGTCCGAGCGTTATGTTGTAGACTCTGTCGAGCACCGCTATGCGGCGCTGGCGTCCCGATTAGTCAACTCAGTAACGTATTTCCGATGAAAGGGGGATATTTTTAAAGTATGTATTTATAAAATCTACACTAATTTATAAAGAGATAAAGTTTGCAAGTTTTTATGTAGCTCTGGAAGTACTAGTGGAGTTTCTTTCTCATTTTTTTTTTAAAACGTTGCCCCACACTAGGAGTTTCTCCTGTATCGTGGGTGCGTTTACAAACATTTAAACTCACATACACAAACAGCCAGACCCGGAACAATTACTTGTAGGTCATACTAATATTTGTTCTACGAACCCGCGACACGCAGTGCAGCAGTCAATCGCTTAACCAGTTTAACCACTGCGCCAACCGTACCGTACTCATTCACATTCTTTTCCATACCAAAATTCCGTTTTGGAAAGGGGGACTAGAATTCATTCTTTTTCTATAAAAGGCATTTTGAAATGACAAAACATACATAGTTTTGTCATTCCAAAATGCCTTTTATGTGCCTACTAGCTGCACCCAATGGATTCACCCGCATAAATAAAATAAAAATATTTTATTTCAGACCTCCATATGTTGTTAGTAATACACACTACTTAAAAACTATGTTAGTAAAAAAATGTAGATATATAAAATTTTAATTCATAAATCTGTTGCACTCACCAGACGCACCGGGTACATGCACATGTACATGCACCCAATGCGCCATAATGGCGCAACACGGCTTATCACTAATGACCTTCAGGATGCCGTTGACGCGCTCTCACGCACTCTGCGCATCATGGACGCAATCCTTTTTCTTAAGATGGTATTGAAACCATCAGTATGTGCTTCGGCAAACATTCCAGATGCACTGCAGTAGCGTGGAAGCCCCAACAACATTCTGAAGGCATTATTATATTGCACTCTGAGGGTGTTGTATGCCTTTTGCGTATATCGAACCCACAAAGTGCACGTGTACAACGATTGGCAAAAAGCCTTAAAAAGAGTAACTTTTACTTCTGGTGTACAACGTGCAAACTTGCGAGCCAACATATTGCATCGGACAGCCAACGCCCTCTGTTCTCTTTCGATGTCAGCATCATCTTTCAAGTCCTCAGTAACTATGTGCCCTAAGTATTTAAAATCTAGCACCCTTTCAAGAGCCACACCTTTTAACATAACCGGAGGGATATGTGCTGGTTTTTTATGTTTTACCCTAAACACTAGTAGTTTGCTTTTCTGTACGTTATAAACAAGTCCATGTGCTTCTGTATAAGTCTCACAGACTGCCAACAATCTCCTGAGTGCGCTAATTGACGGACTCAGCAGCACCATGCCGTCCGCGTAACTAATACTGTTGACACACAGACCGTCAATAGAACAGCCAACATGTGTGCTACTGAGCTCGACAATCAGCTGGTTTACATACAGATTGAAAAGCGCTGGCGAGGTCAATCCACCCTGTCTCACTCTCACTGTATCAGACAGCTCGTTGGCCCATCTAACATGAATAGTTTGGTGGCCATACCAATACTGAAACATATTACACATAAACACACATAAACATAGCATAAGTCTCGATCCCGTAAGAATGTCGGGATAAAAAGTAATCGAAGTCAGTAAGTCCTAATCCAGGATTGGTCTACCCATGTGCCAAATTTCATCCAAACTATTTATAATTTCAAACAAACAGTTCAAAATTTTTTAAACAGTTTTTTTCTTTTCGTTTCTTTGAGCGTTTTATCAAATTTATTATCAACAAAAATCTTGATCAGGCCTAATATAGATAATTCATTTCTAGACTATACTTTTTAAGGTATACCTGAGGAACTATTTACAAAAAAAAACGAAAAGAATAAATAATTTTTAATAATCACAACTTAGTTAGAAGTAACTATTATACTATCAACCCCGTTAAAAGAATTGATTACAAAAAAAAAAATAGTACTGAGTGGTAGAAGTAGTAAGTAGTAAGTTTTTTTTTGTTATCAATCTAAGTATGTAACATAGATACGAACCACGTACACTTTGTACTTTCAGAATTGCGAATTCTGATTTTTGTTCTTAGATGTAGGTGCCATTGAAGAACTTCATATCTACACACCGTAAGGACTATTTCTGCTTGCAGCGCTCGGCCGCTATAGAACCGGGGCGGTAACAGATGTGGTCATCGTGTTCACGGGATTTTGTTTTCAAATTCTTTAGATATCAATATATATTCATATATTATGATATTTCTTTAGTACATCTACACTCTTATCCATTACTGTCCCACTGCAGGGCAAAGACAAAGGCCTGTATACAAAATATTGTGAAAACATTTTAAAAGAGTAACGGAGGAGTTTCTTGCCCATTCTTCTCCATACCAAAACTACCTTTTGGACGGGGCGACTAGAATCAATTCCATTTAATTTTTTTGATTAAATTCAGTAGAATCTCATAATTATGTCGTTGTGAACAAAAATATCTGACATTACTTAGGTACCGTAAAATCAGTCAAAAAACACTTTTGTTAAGTCGATGTTAGGATATATTTCAACTATTTGTATTTCATAGTTACAAAATAATCTTATTAATTAGTATTAGCAGTGTTTTTATTTACTGTCGTATTTTTGTCTCCACATTCTGTAAAAGCAAGAGAATCACAAGTTTCATTCGCTTAGGTAAACGAGTTAGGTCCAGTCGCGCCACCGCCGAGATTATTACGACAAAAGTTATAATAACTTCCAGAAAGGGGGCGGTTTAAAGGAGGAGCAGAAGCGATTTTTGAATAAAGGTTATTTTAGGGTGGTTGATTGAATTTTTATTGCACACTTTCTTGTATGGGTCTGTTGTGTTATCCACTCTTAAATAAGTGAGCGATTCGTTTAGTTTTTTTTCTTTTAAGTACTGAATTATTCGATCAACCTAGTAGCTGATATTTTAGTAAACCAAGCAAATTGATTACACTTACATTCCTCTCTTTTCATCCATTGTTATATTGAACCATTTTTTTTTCTTCAAGTAACTTCGAAACAACGGCAACGTGACATTTAACCCGTCGCGCGCGCAATTAGCGACACAATAGAATTTTATTGTTATTTGCACACATGAGGTGCAATCGACATTTTAAGAGTTAAATTACATCTACAGGAACTTTTTTACTATGTTAGTTACAGTCAGGGAAATTAATTCAGTTGTAATTCGAATTTACGGACAATTTAATTCAATTTCCACGTAGGTATCAATAACCAATTCAAATTCTCCGATAAAATTTGTGAACTTTCCAACGATAGTTTGACCGGTACCGCTCTACAGAGCTTTCGGAATGCGCGGCTTGGGGGCGTTAGCGTTGATAAACGAGCGGCTTCCACTGCCCCCCCTTCCCGTCTTGCCGCGCACATACCTAAGACGCAGTACAGCGGTATCGATCTAATTGTCGAAAATAGCTCAGATCGCTTCAGCTTATAACATCACACATTCAGAATCACATTTTCAGAATCAGTTTACACGGGACGTTTCCCCGGTAATCTTGCCGTTGTGGATGCGATATCTACTTCGCTACTATTGCGAGCACGATTTACCACCAAATGCGATTTAAACTCTTTTGTCGAGTAATGAAAATCGACCCGTGTGGAACGGAGCGTGTGATGAGGGAAATATGCGAGATACAATTTTTTCACTGTAATATTTTGTCAGTTTATTTATGTTGGGGATTTTTGCTTTAAGAGTACAGTGCGTTCATTATAACTTGTCCCGTGACGCGATAGGTAGCTATGAATTTTGCAGTTTTGTGATTGGTAGTACTGTTCTGTCAGTCGCCATTTTGAACTCTATTGAAACTAAAACTACAAAATTCAGTGCTACCAATCGCCTCACGGGACAAGTTATAATGAACGCACTGTTGTTAAAATGTCGAAATGTGACTTATTTGTGAAGACAAACAGTATTTACTAACACCTTTGAACACTTAAATTTAAAAATCATATAAAAAGTACATTTTGTAAACAAGCATATTACAAATTAGAGGATTATATCCAAGATAAAAATGCTTGGAAACATGCTGGTCCTGCTCCATAGGACAATTCAGAATCTAGACAAAATCGAACTGGTTGCTAATTTAATTGTATGATTATTATTTTTTTAAACATTTATTTTATTTTTTGTGATTACTTGAACTCACACACTGACTTATTATTATTAGTATTACTTATTATAATGTTAGAAATATAGTATAATTTTACAATTTTTGTAAGTATGTGAGCACCTATATATAGTTTGTAAGTATCTATCACATAATTAATTTATGTCATTCCTTCATTTTTTATTCTTTTTACCTATCGTGGTATAGTAATCTTATTCTAGGTGCATTGTCTTCACATATAATTAGTGTTTACAAGATATAATGATTTTTTTAAAAGAGTAACGTTGGAGTTTCTTGCCCATTCTTCTCCATACGAAAACTACCTTTTGGAATGGGCGACTAGAATCAGTTATTATTATTTTTTGTAAACTTTGTGCCTAATTGAAATAAATTATTTGACTTTGACTTTGACTTTGACACACTGAAAGATATACAGATATACAGATATACAGATATATGCCCTCTTCTCTTCCTTATTTATATAAATGATATTCCTCAAGTAACATCACATCAGTGCATTCTATTTGCGGACGATATTTCCGTTATAGTACCAGAAACCTCAGAAAGCAACTACGAATATTCATTAAACAACACTGTAGAATCAATAATGAACTGGTTAAAGGACAACAACCTAACAGCTAATATTTCTAAAACTAAAATTTTACAATTCTCTAATTATAACAATTCTCAATTAAAACCTTTAGACTTATATTATAAAAACACTAAAATTGTAGAAGTACTTGATACAAAATTTTTAGGTATTATCTTAGATAGACACTGCAACTGGAAAGCACACACAACTCGGATATGCTCTAATCTAAACAAATTTGTCTTTGCTCTAAAAAAGCTTAAGAAGGTAGCAAGTCAAAAAACTGCTATGGCTGCGTACCATGGCTACGTCGGGTCAATTCTTAGATACGGTCTTCTTTTATGGGGTAATTCCTCTCAGGCTAAAAATGTCTTTATCACACAAAAAAAATGTGTCAGGGCAATCTGTGGGGCCGGACCGTTACAATCTTGTAGACCATTATTTAAGAAATTAGGATTACTAACTCTATCTAGTCTGTATATATTAGAAGTTGGATTATTTGTTAAAAAGCACTCTGAGCAATATACTAAAGCCATAGTAAATAAAAAATTCCTTTCAAGAGATCCAACCCGACTGGCTGTCACCAGATGTAGAAGCACACTAGTTCAAAACAATTGTTACAATATGTCAGTCAAAATCTTTAACCAAATAATTTAAATAATAAAACCACGTAATTTTAAGGTTTTTTTTTTTTTTTTTTTTTTTTTTTTTTTTACCTCAGTAGTAACAATATAAATGTAAGTGGTTTTGTACTATAATTTTATTATAAGGTATTTTGTTTGTTTTTTGCATGCTGAAATATGTAAGTAAGCAAAATATGTGGAACTTTTTATATTTAAGACCTTATGTACCATATTTTATGCAAAATAAAGAAATTCAAATTCAAAATTCAAATACAAAGTTTTACCATCAGTTCTTTAGCCAAAGCTTTGACGGCACGGTTGGCGCAGTGGTTAAGCGATTGACTGCTGCATTCGTGCACTTGTGCCGTAATTGTGTGACCATTCACCGCTTTCCAATGAAACGAAACCTTAAGTTGAATAGTCTCTTGAGCCCCTAATTTTACGCTTCGAACCGGGAAATAACGCTGCCATTAATTCAGGAAAATTAATGACTCTGAACACTGGAACTTAAATAACTATGAAAACTTTACAGGGTGCAAAGCTATCTCGGCAATTTAAGTTGACCAACTCTTTCGCAGCGGGGTGACTCGTTCTTTGGCCAAAGAATTAGCATTACCATTCAACGTCCCGTTTTCTGGGCACGTTTCCGGATGACAGCGATGCTGACAAGTATTTTGATGCCTTATTGCCCTTTCTCTTTTTCATTTAATTCAGTACCTAGTGTAAATAGTCACTTGTTTTATAAATTGTAACATAAAGATAAAATCTAGTCATTTAAATCTACGTTGCATACTACTGATCAACTTCACGTCGTACTCAATTGAAACATGCATTCCTAATAAGATTATCAACTAAAATTGCGAAGTGAGCAAGTAGTTTACCCAATTACTCAAACTTTTACTCAACACGAGAGATAAATCAATTCGATTTCCCTACAGAGTTGAGTATTTGAAACTTCTCACTGATTCAGTACGTTCGTCTTTATCGGCTTTTACTAGAAGTGCCTCTATTTAGGCGTGTTTTATTCGCGTAGGGTACGAAATAAAAGTAATGACTTGGGTAAAGTACGTAGTTTCTAGGTGATGGATTGCTGGGTCGCTTATAAGAACGTGGCAACTCGTGCGAATGGCACTTCCAGTTTATTCTATTTACTTCTTGAATAGCTATGATGTGATGTTAATACATCGTTGATTGATGAAGATGTCTAGCATATGGTGATATAGGTACTTGGAAGCAGAATTAATAGTAGGTAGTTTATGAAACTGTTGTATAATGAGGGATATTAAAACACGAGTGTGCGTTTAAAAACCGAGCCGTAGACGAGGTTGTTAATAATATAACAGGAGTGTTTTAATACCTAGTTATGTGCAGTTTAGTAAGCTATTTTATCTGCTCTCATACATTGGGATTGAACCTAGGTACTAAATAAATGATCAATGAAAAGTTTATATAAAAGTGTGTATATAAACTTTTTTTAGAGTGTGTATGTTTGTCTCTTCTTCACGCTGAAACTACTGAACGGATTTGGATAAAATTTAGCACATAGATAGTTTATTTATAACCTGGATTAATATATAGGATAATTTTTATCCCGATATTCCCACGGGATCGAAACTTATGCGGGTGAAACTGCTGGGCTCAGCTAGTACTATATAAATGGCGCGTTCCATTAGAAAATTAAAAATAATTTATAGAAACTCCTTGGTGATAATCTTCTTGCATTTGCCCTGTATCATATAAGTAAAAAAATAAATGCATTATTTTGTTAGAGAAAAGTGATAACATGATTCTATTTTTAAATTTCGGTACCGTATTGTGTAGGTTGGGGAAAAAGTCTTTTCGCATTATAGTATGTATGAACTTGAAATAAAATCTCTTTGGCTATACTATTTGTATCTGGCTGGTTTTGGTATCATTGAAAGTTAATTTTAAAGAACATAATTCTAAATTCAAATTAGGAAAATGTGTGATTTTCATTTTTTTTTCGTACCGTCAAGATGAGTGAATCTAATGAAGAAATTCGATACATTTTAAAATTTTACTACAAAAAAGGTAAAAATGCAAAGCAAGCCGCGAAAATTTTTTTTCGATGTTTTGGACCTAGTGCAGTGTCTGTGAGAGTAGCACAAATTTGGTTTAAGCGTTTTCAATCCGGAAAGTTTGATGTCAAAGATGCACGTCGCTCTGGTCGCCCTATTACGGATAAAATGGATGCCATTTTTGAAAAAGTGGAGCAAGATATCAGTAGTAACGACGTAGCTGAAGAACTGGGAATTGACCATAAAACAGTTTTGTCGCATTTGAAAAGAACTGGGTACACAAAAAAGCTCGATATTTGGGTACCTCACGAGCTCACTAAAAGAAACCTAATGAAGCGTGTACTCATTTGTGATTCTTTATTACGACGTAATGAAACCGAACCATTTTTGAAGAAGCTGATAACTGGTGATGAAAAGTGGATCACGTACGATAAGAACGTGCGAAAAAGGTCGTGGTCAAAGGCCGGTCAGGCTTCACAGACTGTGGCGAAACCCAGGTTAACTCGCAACAAGGTGATGCTGTGTGTGTGGTGGGATTGGAAGGGCATTATTCATTATGAGCTGTTACCACCAGGCATGACCATCGATTCTGAACTTTACTGCGAACAACTGATGAGATTAAAGCAAGAAGTTGAGAGAAAGCGGCCGGAATTAATCAACAGAAGGGGTGGTGTTTTTCATCATGATAACGCTAGACCTCACACATCTTTAGCCACTCAGCAAAAATTAAGAGAGTTTGGCTGGGAGGTGTTAATCCATCCGCCGTATAGTCCTGACCTTGCACCTTCAGATTTCCACCTGTTTCGGTCTCTTCATAATTTCTTAGGCAGTGTCAGAGGACTGCCAAAACCACTTGTCGCGGTATTTTGATCAAAAGTCCCAAAATTTCTATAGCAATGGGATCATGTCCCTACCTACAAGATGGCAAAAAGTTATCAAACAAAATGGTTTTAAAAACCTAATTTAGTTAAATGTAAATAAACTATAATAAAAAATGTTTTGAATTTTCTTAAAAAATGCGAAGCAACTTTTTCCCCAACCTATTATTATAAAGTATGTCAATATAAACTCGTTTTGAAGGTTATAATTCGAATTTTACGATGAGAGTAATTAAAATCATTTGTTTAGTAAACTCTTGACTAAGCTGACGCAATTTTTTATTATATTAAGGAAAACAATCGTGTAAGTTACATCAAATCCTTTGTTATTATAACAAATTCTACGAAATTATACTCGTCGTATTTCGTAGAATGGGGTAGTCAGTATATACAAACTTGTATATTCGAAATAATTTATACATATAAAACTTTGTCCTAAATTAACAAATATGCACAAGACATTTCTTTATTAATTCTCATGAAATCTTTATTTTTTTACTAGCGGCTCCTGCTTACTCGTCGAAACATTGAGATTTCTTTATTATGTATAAGTATAACTTTAATGTTAATGTATTATTCAAATAAACCTTCCAGAATCAATTCTCTAACTTATACAGATAGTGCAATCCAGCGCGACGCGCCCCACTCCGCGATTACTGTACTGTAAGCCGTACTTAGTACGGAGCGGAACGGAGTGGGCGCGTCGTCGTGGATTGCACTATCTATACTGACAAACACATCATAATCCATTGCGTAGTTTAGAAGAACAACGCGGTCACACAGATAGACACGAAAAGCGACTTTATTTTATATGTATAGACTATAGCCTTTAATTAGTTTTTTACATCTACTTTATCACTGTCTCACCAACAGTTTATCAAATAAAAAATAACTAGAGACCTCCATAAACCTAACAACAACTATGAGCATCTCGACCAATTCATTGCAATAACTCTCAAGTTTCCTCCGACACGCCATGTGCTCGTTAAAGCCAAAGGGGGCGGTGTCGGCCCATTGTCCGACACTCGACACCGCTCGACACCCGCTCGACACCCGCTCTCGGCGTTCTCAGACACTGCCCTCAAGCTGCGAAGGTGCTGACTTGCGGAAACCCTTGTTGATCAAATATAGAGATGTGATGTTTGTGCATGGTTGTATATTTTTGTGTTTAAGGGCTTTAGAAATACGTATGAAAAAAATTATTTAGATAAAAATACATTTTAATTCTAAATATTTATTTTTATCGAAATACATTTGGCCACGCTTAGATTAACAAAAACTGAAGGGATAAAGAGTTTCATCATTAGAACAAAGCTGTGCTTATAACTGAAACATAATAATATAAACAACGCTTGACAGCACGACTGCCCGAAGTGTTCGGCAAAGGCGAACCAATAGTACTTCTACTGATTAGTTACAAACATAAGTATCTTTTAGCGAATGGTTGTGAGTGAATGGTTGGTTTTAAAAGGGATCCCTTCTTTTCGCATAATATTCTTTGTCCTAATATACTTCGGCATAACGATTTTGGCACAATTTATTTTGGCATAATAATACTTCGGCATAATTTTTTTAGGCATACATTTTATGTTGGCATAATCATCTTAAATACTAATTTGTTTTGGCATAAATTTGATTCGCATAACGTTAGTAGGCCTAATGACTATTAGCATAATAATAATATATATATTTTCCTTTTCTAGTAGATACGTACTCCAGACTTTGGGTGTAAATGGTGGTGGTGAACTTGTAGTGCCCCGTACATAATTCTGATCAAACCAATTTGCTATAGTTTCTGTAACAATTAAATAATATTGTTGGTTAAAAATTTAATATGCTGTGCAACAAAAGTTAGTGACAGAACCGAATTGCTGCAAAACCGACTCCACGTAGTCTTGTTTGTCCTACCCCTAGAGTGTAATTTAAAATCGCGTAGGCGCGTAGGTGCAAGGCGGCCCGCGGGCTGAGGAGCAGGCGGCTGCCAGCGAGCCGTCGCGTCTGAGGCTGGCCGGCGAAGCCGGCCAACAAGCCGAAGCTGCGGTGGTGAGCGAAAGCCGTCTGTGACGATTAGCACGCGTGGGGCCGCCGGAGGCCCGCAGCGCCGGAGCCGTGACAGAAACCCTGCCTGCTGCATGTTGCATGCTCACTTGAATGCAGCATGCTGCATGCTTGCTTGCATGCTGCATGCTTGCTTATTTGCTGCATGCTTGCTTGTATGCTTGCTTGCATGCTGTATGCTTGCTTGCATGCTGTATGCTTGCTTGCATGCTGTATGCTTGCTTGCATGCTGTATGCTTGCTTGCTTCATGCTTACTACAGCAAAAAAAAAACCCACAAAATTGTTCAATAAAAATATGTTTCAATATCATTATGCGTAAATAAATGTATGCTTTAGGATATTATGCTTAAGAAAGTTATGCTTTAGAACTTTATGCTTAATCATTATTATGGTTAAAGAAATTATGCCTAAAAAATTATGCGTAAGCTGTTATGCGTAATTATATTATGCGAAAATATAATTACGCCAAACAAAATTATTCTAAGTTATATTAGGTCTTAAAATTTTATGCAAATGGATAGGGAACCGTTTTAAAATCGGGTACTTCAATCTACAAACAGCTGCCTGAAGTCTCACTCTCTGGGTCCCCTATAAGTCGGGGTTAAAAGTTTAAGTATTTGGCTTACTGGGTCACTGATGACTTAAAATATAATGCAGACACAAACGGGGAGTGCTGGTTGTCCGTTGCAACATGCTGGCCCGCAGGTTTGCACGCTGTACTGATTATTTTAAGGTAGCGCTTTTTAAGGCCTTCTGCCAGTCGTTTTACATGTGCAGCCTGTAGACCAAGTATACCCAGCGGGCATACAGTGACCTGCGCGTACAGTACAATAACGCATTTAGGGTGCTTTTGGGGTTGCCGTAGCGCGTCAGGGATGTTCGCAGAAGCGTGCGTCGACGGGTTCACCGCGATCATGCGGAAGCGATGCGCTTCCATGATGGCGCGCTTGCGCTCCTGCTCCAATGGCATCCTGAATGTGTTTTCAGACTGGTGGGACTCTCCCCTCTTACGAAGGTGGGTAAGAGTTCAGACTCACGTCTTATCTAAATAGACTGGTGCACCATTGAACTGTTCGTTCAATGGTCATGGTTCATCAGTTGTTTATTATTACTACTCGTGATTTAATACTAACATTAGGTTAAGTTATACTACTACTAACACTATATGGATTTTTGTATCTGAATTAAAATATTTGAATTTGAATTTAGCAGTAAACCACCAAAAGCTTAACCTTGTGCTGGCAAATTTGATGTACCCAGAGTCACCAATTACTATTGAACAGTCTGCCAGCAGACACAAGGAGTGAAATGAACAAAGAAGTTTTAAAAATAAATGAAAAACATATTATTTAGAAACATGTTAAAGTGCTGCCTATAAATTAGTTTTAAGTACGAAGTTTATTGAGTGTATAGGGACTCACCGACCCCACAGTTAATCCACTACTACGGTTTTGTGGAGCTTAGTTTATAAGTTATACTTACCATATTATGTGAATAGAATAGATAAATAAATAAATAATAAATAACCCACATTTCGCCAGTTATGTTTAAGTCCCATGTAATAGGGGGCGAGCCTACTGCCATCAACCGGGCGAAAATCCAGTCTCCAGGCTCCTGAAAAATTCAAATATAAACTATTAAACTTTTATTTATTGAATACGAAGTTTTTGGCTACTTTGTATTGGAATAAACAGCTTTTTTTTCTTTTCGTTTTTCTAAATTCCATATGGAAAAACCCAATAACACTTTGCCTGACCTGGCAATCGAACCCAGGACCTCATGCTCAGTAGTAGCGCGTGCGACCACCAGACCAACAATGTATAATCAAAATATGTTAAGACAGGCTTAGATTAAGAAAAACTGACACGGATGATTTTGAATTTTGTTAATTCATGTCATTGGAACTAAGCTGATAACTGAAATATAATTATATGTATAAAGAATTCGGCAACGTATGTTGTTAGGAACTCAATCGGTCGAAGTGGGGGATTTCTGTAGGAGTTGGGGACGCTTCCAACATCCAGTGTCGGTGCGGTGCTTCTGATCAGACCACGTTCAACTTGCTGGGGTGTCCTAAATGCCCATACACTTGCACTAATGAAGACTTAATGAACGCCACTGATGCCGCAATCACCGTGGTAACCTACTAGAACCGGCCTAGTGCGAGTCAGACTCGTATACGAAGGGTTCTGTACCGTATACGCATCAAGCAAAACACGCCGAAAAAAACACATTTCTTGGAAGGTGTGTTTTTTAATTACTAACTTTATATTTTTTTTATTTGTTGCTGTTCAACCGGAAATAGAAATACACAATCTGTGAAAATTTCAACTGTCTACCTATTACGGTTCATGAGATTCAGCCCGTTGACAGACCGACGGACGGACGGACAGCAAAATATTAATAGGGTTCCGTTTGGCAACCTTTCCTTCGGGTACGGAACTTTAAAAAGTACCATCGACACGACGAGAAGAAGTCAAATCTTGCATGAGTTTTCAATAACATAATTTATGTATTTTTGTGGCTAAGAATTCACTGACAGCTGAAAGCAAATATCGTAAGGAAACCTGGTTTCAACTATTCCAAACCATCAACACGTGATGAACAAGAGCAGAATAAATGCATATTCCTAAAAAGCCTTAGCCCAGCTATTGGACAACTCTATTAATTATAAAAACAATAGGATAGACAATCAATCATTCCTTCCCTGAGACAAGACCAAAAAAATACACAAATTACCTAAAACCTAATTAGTCAGGCCTTCAGGCCTTTAGCATCTAATTAAAAGTCATTAAAATTCTCTAAGTGTAATCACAAGTTGTTCCGAGGATCCAATGACGCTGCGTGAACTGGAATACCTCGTGTGCCTTAAGTTTTCCAATTAGAGTATTTTCGAGACTTCCCGTGAAGGCCCCGGGGTTTGGACCTGTTATCTGGACTGGGTTTTTGTTAAGGTTTTAAAAGTGGAACCTGAACTCTAGGAATGTATGCCTGATTTTTTTAATAACGAATGTTTAACGAAAGCCACGATATTTAGAGAAGCTATGGTTTAATAGTATTTCTTGAGTTGCTGAACATGCTGACTGAACTACTTATCGCTAAATTATTATTATTATTTCATCGAGCTTGACATTTCTCGGGACCCTGGGGTCTCGGACCTTCGTAAGGCGTACGAAGGGCCGAAGTCAACACGCAGAGACCTGTTACACGTTTTGAATGAAATGAGGCATCAATTATTTAATTATTATTATTGTGTCGCACTAATAAGAAAAAGATAGAAGAAGATAGAATAAGAAAAAGAGAGAAGATCGTGGCTAAGTAATAACTGCCGCACGTGTCGATCCATTAGGTTAAGCTACGCTTGCCGGGGTTGGTCTGTGGATGGGTGACCATCTTTACATACCGAGACTCCTCCGTGCCTCGGAAAGCACGTTAAGCCATTGGTCCCGGCTGTCATTCATGGATCTTTGACAGTCGTTACGGGTCGTCAGAAGCCCGAAAATCTGACAACCAGTCTTAAAGGGGTATCGTATTACCCAGTTACTGGGTTGTGGAGGTTAGATAGGCAGTCGCTCCGTATAAAATACTGGTATTCAGCTGCATCCGGTTAGACTGCAAGCCGACCCCAATATATTTGGGAAAAGGCTAGGCAGATTGACTAATAAGAAAAAGATATCCCTTGATTTGATACTTATTTCCCTTCATTTTCATTCGCTGAATTACATTATTGCCATGAAATGATTACAAAACAATTAGTCATTCGGATTTTGATAAAACAAAAAAAGCAGAGATTTTTTTTTTTAATTATCCTGCGCTGTTCCACTGCTGAGCAAAGGCCCAAATCCTTCAGGCTTTTTTTTCCAGCGCTACCTCGATCCAACCCTTGCGGTACATGTCTAGATCGTAAGTATTGTTTATTTTTCTAAAATCTAACTTTTAATTTTATCCACTTTTCTCTATCCTAGTCCTAACTCCTAACTTAACTCAAACTCAAACTCAAATCATTTATTCCAAATAAACCAATTACAGGTACTTTTGAATTGTCAAGGGGTCGGTCAGTCAGAAAGATGAAGCTAGTTGCCCATTCCAAAGCGTAGTAGGTTCCTATGGAGAAGAACGGGCAAGAAACTCCATGGACACTCTTTTAAATTAGAATATTGTTACAAAAATTAATCATTTATATATGACGGCGCCAGCGATGGCTGTACGATAGCTTCGGCATCATCTTGATTAGGTAGTACCTACAGGGTTCATTGCGAAGGAAATAGAGAATAATAACTCTAATTGAATAGTTGAAAAATAATAGCACTTTAATAATCACTTTATTTATTTTAAAATCCACAAAATCAACTGTGTAAACCGACAGTTACGTTTTGGAGGAGTGTTCCGCTCGGTGTCCGAATTCAAAGTGAACTCTGCATGAACCCCTCTCTCCAACACGACTCTGTCCACGTGCCGCCATTACAATAACAACTGACGTCACGGTGTTTACCAATTCCTTGGTACTACAGTAATCAAATGAGCAACTATTTAATGAAACGATATCGTTTTCCACGACATTATTATACGTATATCCTTACTAAATATTATAAATGCGAAACTGAGTTTGTTTGTTACGCTTTCACGCTAAAATGGCTGAACGGATTTGGATAAAATTTGGCACATGGATAGACCATAACCTGAGTTAAGACATAAGATACTTTTTATCCCAATATTCCCACGTGATAGAGACTTATGTGGGTGAAACTGCGGAGAGCAGCTAGTTTACCATAGTTACGGATTCACCCTGCAGTTGCACTTTCAAAAACTCAAAACTATGTCAGGACAAGGACACGGCGTGAACTGACTTTCATTCAAATGGAATTTCAATTTCAAAGAATTATTTGTTGAACTACAAAAGTTGTTCAACTAAAATCGATCCGTGTGAACCCGGTATAAGACAAGCAAAGTTTTTACTTCTTGATTCAAAGTTTTGAAAGTTCCTTGTCGAATTTCAGAGAATTTTGTAAAGGAATTTTCATTTGTCATTCGCATTTACAACGCTCATGTGTCCATTTGCCTTTGCTCGTGTGCTTTGGGAGTCAAGGACGAGAAAAAAACGTTGGTGTATGGTGGCGACATATTTTTGCATTGTTAATTTTACAATTATTTGCATGACATGTGCACAAGAATGCCCCGTAGACAATGTTATTTAGCCTAATAATAAAGGTTGGTAGCGCTCCAACTCCAATTCTTAGTGGATTTTGTGGAAAAGATTCTATATTTTTGGCAATATCACGCAGGCACTCAAACGCAAACTCAAATCATTCATTTCAAATAAACTAATTACAGACAGTCTTGAATTTTCAAGGGGTCGGTCAGCCAGACAGATGAAGCAATTTGCCCAAAGCGGAGTAGGTTCTTATGGAGAAGAACGGGCAAGAAACTCAACGGACACTCTTTTAAATTAAAATATTGTTTACATCATTCATCTTGAAATTATACGTGTGAGAACAATGTAGAAAGACATGCACGTTAAAAGCGTCTGTGATAAAAACTAAAAACAATTCGAAAATTTAAATATGCCATGGCAACTAAGAGCTGACCCTGCCGATGACGTCCGTTCATGAACATGACGCATGGATCAGCACCAATAATAAAACCAGCACCAATAAGTAAAACATAAACACATAGCATAACATAACATCACGCCTGTATTCCCCGAAGGGTTAGGCAGAGGTGTATCTATAATACACCCACATTTCGCCAGTTATGTTTAAGTCCCATGTAATAGGGGGCGAGCCTATTGCCATCAACCGGGCACAAATCTAGACTCCGGGCTGCTACTGAGAAATTCGAGATGGAAAAACCCAATAACACTTTGCCCGACCCGGGAATCGAACCCAGGACCTCATGCTCAGCAGTAGCGCTTGCCACCACTAGACCAACGAGGCAGTCAACCAACCAATAAGTAATTTATTTGTAATTTGTTTGTAATTAATTTATTTATTTGAAATTTATTTGCCTTACCTATATTGCATATCCGACATGGGTCGAAACTCGGGGTCGTGGGGACTGTTGAGCCTAAAAATGTTTACGTTTAGAATAAGAACTGATGTAAGTACACAGTTATGCAATAAATACAATAAATATAGATGCAGCACAGCTGTCTGGCTGTGCTGCTGGGGAGTTTGTTGCGCCACTTCTTCTTCCCAGCTAAAGCACTAAGAAGTGATGAAGGTTGGCGTTTTGTGGGACTGTCTTAAGTAACTTTGACGTTCGAAAAGTGCTGATTCTCAGCCTAGTTTGAATAAATGACTTTAGAATTTTGAATTTTTAAATATTTCTTTTCTTTATCAATCTCCAGCACAGATTAGATGAATAAGATCTCCAGCGTTTCATAGCAGTACGCTGGAGATTGATCAGTGATTTTTTCTTTTTCCCGTGTTTTCCACCTTCGATCTACACGTCAACTTTGAAACACCTAAAATAAATCAACTCTACAGTCAACTGGCTTATCGTCAGGAATTTCAGTGTTTTCTCTCTTTCACTCGCTAGTAATTTACGAGCGATCCATCATTAGGGAACAGGTGGCGCCTCCTTGCGGCGCTCCTGACAACTAATTTTGTTTTAATAACTAAGTTTGTTTAATTGATATTGGCACGTGGCGCGAACGTGGCGTTGCCGCGTTGTCTCGATGTATTGATTTTGGAATTAATATTGTTTGAAAACAGGGTTTGGTCTTTATGTATTTGTGTTTGAAATTAATTGCAATTTACCACGCAAATTATAACAATCTCATCATTATTTTAATGGAATGACGCACTGTGGACCGAAAAAGGGCTCTCGAAAACATTAGAGCTTAAATTTTAAAGTGTCTGTTTTTTGCTTGAAAATGCTTCTAATAGCCAATATTATGCATAAATATATCATAGGATACAATCAGGTAGACAAATTGGCAACTTATTTTTTTTATTTTATAATCGACGAAAAATGTCAACTCTGGGGGATTCAGAATCATGTACTCAATCCATGGTAACAGTTTTTGCGTCGATGTTCACCGTTATCCCTCGGTTTCTAAAAAGTAAACTTTAGGGGCATGAGAAAGAGGGTGTAAAGTTCACTCATCCACCATAGAAAAGGGAGGATCCTCCGACCAGACGGGTGTTGTGTCTGACGGGCAACTGCCCAACTGTTGATGTTGGATAGTCTTATATAATATGTCGTTCGCGCGGTAAACTCTAATTGCGCGATGCACGATTTGTGTGATGTCATGTCTTTGATGCGTAGTTCGTATGTGGCGGTGTAACCGCTACAAAACAATATTAAAAACCTTAATTTCAGCCGAAAGACGTCCACTGCTGGACATAGGCCTCCCCCAAGCACCGGCACTTCGACCGATTCTGTGCCTCCCGCATCCAGCATAATTCCTGCGGCCTTTACAAGGTCATCGGTCAATAAAATTTAAATATTGTTTATTTCCACAAATCTCGAATCCGATTTGTTTGGCCAATGTTTATTTATTTATTAAAGAACACCAACAGCATATATACCTACATTCAACAATTGGATTAAAAATAATTATTAAATTGGATAATAATTAGGAAAGGTATTACTGCTAATGTATACATAAATTATAGGTGTTTAAGGAATAAAAACATTGGACAGAAGCTGGTTTTAATCTAAAAGTAAAAAAAAAAACAAAGCTTCAATAAATAACGTACATAATTAAGGGGATGAATACAAGTTACGCTGACGACACGTTGGTCCTGGCGCGGGGAGGTCGCACCAGGCGGCGGCCGAACTAGCGACACACGGGGTTGCGACAATCGTGGCCAGACAGTTGGGACTCGAGGTGGCCCTGCACAAGTCCGATGCCATATGTTATCATGGTCCTCGGAACGCGCCATCGTCGGGTTCCCAAATAACGGTAGGAGGGGTTCATGCCGGCGTCGAGTCGACGATGAAGTACCTAGGACTCGTCCTCGACAGTCGGTGGAACTTCGTGGAGCACTTTCGACGTTTGGCTCCCAGACTGGAGCGGGCTGGGGCTGCTTTGAAGCGGCTCCTGCCCAATCTAGGGGGTCCAAACGCCTCCTGCCGGAGGCAATACGTGGGGGTCGTGCGGTCCATAGCCCTTTACGGGGCACCAGTGTGGGCGCGTTCGTTGAGGCGGCGGCCAGCCCGCCGGTTGAACGCGTCCCACAGGGTCATGTTCACCCAGCTGGTCCGGGGATACCGCACGGTCTCCGGTGTGGCGGCGAGCCTCCTTGTCGGACTGCCGCCATTGGATGTGGAGGCTTAAGTCCTCGCGCAAATTTGGGAGTGGCGCGAGGAGCTGTACCGCGATAAATCGCGGTACAGCTCCGATAAATCGCGGTACAGCGGACAGAACTGCGGCGGGATCTCATGGCGTCATGGAGAGTGTGATTGTAGCAACCCAATGCTGGGCACGCCACTATTGTGGCGATAAGTCGCCTCTTTGAGGAGTTGCTAGAGAGGCGCCACGGCGTCTTCACCTTCCGCCTGACGCAGGTCCTCACCGGACCCACGGCTCACGGCTGTTTCGGGAGGTTCCTGTTTCGGATAAGGCGGGAGGAAACGCCCGGGTGTCATCACTGCGTGGATCGCCCGGAGGATACGGTGGAGCACACGGTGGAGGTCTGCCCGGCTTGGGAAGAGCACCGCCGTGTCCTCGTGGAGGCGATTGATGGCGGGGATCTCTCGCGTCTGGCCCTGGTTCAGGCCATGCTACGGAGCGAGAGGGCATGGGAGGCCGTCACCTCCTTCTGCGAAGCAGTAATGCTCGCGAAGGAGGAGGCGGAACGCGTGAGGGAGAAGCAAAACTCGCGCCCTCACGCCCCTAGCTGCCACAGGAGGAGACGCCCTGGGCGTGGGGAATCGCAGGCCGATTCCCGGGCGTCGAGAATCGCAGGCCGATTTCCGGCCACCGTAGGCGCGGGCTTGTGGACGGTGAGCAATGGGTAGCTCGCCGTCCGGTAAGGACCAGGCCCGGGTCGACGGCACGTTGTGTTCCACACGCGCCTCAAAGAGATGTCAGCGGGTGAAGGGGTCCGATGGGACCGATGCCTGCCGGGGTTGCGGGAAAGTCCGAAAGGGATACCGTAGCCCCCGGCAACGTAAAGGCAACCGAAGGAACACGGGTGGGTTTTAGTCAGTAAGAGTCTGACACGCCCTCAGAGCGGGAGGTCATTTCATGATTTCCCACCCAAAAAAAAGGGGGGGGATTAATACAATATAACACATAATTCAAATACATAATTCTACTTTAGGATAATTTGTGAAGCTAAATGATAATTATCAAGTATTGGTGTTTGTCGGTACAAGTAACTAAATAAAACTCTTTACTGTTACCTTGCTAACTCACAAAAAGTGGACAAACTTCGTCTGTGTGACAATAGTATCGTCACGCACGAGGAAGCACGTGACACGCGCCGCCACCTTCAGTGGCCATTCGATATTCTAGCATAGGATGAGAATTTATACCTATACATATAGGGTGGAACTAGAACATATCACGTAGCTGTCAACTATGTATATATAACTAAGTAAATATTCTGTACATTTATACAGAACTATACTCGGTTTATTAGAAAAATAACGGCCAATAACAACAGTTATTGTGTAATAATGTTTAAATAACAACATTTTGGAGTTATTTTTAACATGTAAAGGGTAAATAGGTAGAATAGATTACATTGCTTTATATTTATCATTAAATAACGAAACTTAGTATTTTGTTTTTTTTTTACAAAACACAGTAGGTACTCCTGAAGACGAGTTGAGCTCCTTAAGTTCTGAGTTGAGCTCCACGATTACTGACAAATGCTTGCACTGACAGGACAGGTCCACTCAAATCTGTGTGGTTCTTTTCTCAAAAGACCATTTCAGACTAATCTACATGGTCATCATATGGCTTGACCAAGATTATGTCTGGACTTTAAAAGAGACTGCTGTGACCTCTGAGTTTGTTTCAGCCTTTCTTCTCAGAGTAGTCAGATAGGAATCGCCGAACTCATCTAGCTAATTTTTATTTTATTTTTTAAGTTGACGTGTATAAGTGATTCCAATATCCTATTTACAGAATAAACAATTTTATTTCATTTCATTTTGATGTACTTTTCAGATAGTAACAACTTTGAGATATTAAAATGTAATCTGCCGTCATCGTTCCATACAAAACTGCAATACGTCGTTACATACAAAGTCAAATTACAAAGTCCATTCGCGTAAATGTCTATGGATTTCATATTTCTTTCTATTATTTTATGCTTCAAGTGCATTACCTACTTACTCCAATTAATTTCATAGCTTTGGTAAGCAGCTATCTTATTCCGCAACACGTTTTCGTAAACGATTACGACAAATTTGTTTCATTTTGACAGTTCAACAACATTCATTGCGTTATTCACGTTGTTGAGCAGATATTTTTTTTCAAACTTATGAAGCAATGGATTAGCAATTTGTTTCAGATTTCGATTGGTCGTGGTATTACGCAATTAGGGTACTGATTGTTCAAATATTGCTGTAGTTGCGGTCAGGTAAGCCGCGGTTCGTGTGTTTGTGTGTTCACATACATATTATTATATATCTACCCACAACGCTGTTTAGTTGCGACGTGTTCGATGTGTTTTTGTTTAGTTGGTTTTGCTGCGTTCATGCAAAATCGACGGAGATTCAATAAATCTGCCCATATGTATTAAATTAACATAACATGACGCCTGTATTCTCTGAAGGGCGCTTGCGACCACTAGAGGCAAATTTAATAGATAGAATTAATGAAACGGAATTTATTTAGCTACAAACCAAGTACCCAATGGTACTATCATATTTGTTGTATATTATGTAGATTGTACACCGCTGACTACCTGCAGTATTGTCTCTCCTGTAACCTTTAATCCATCCAAAGGGTGTCTGTAAAAGATCGCTTTAAGCGATAAGACCGCTCACTGTGTCACCCTAAGTGAAATTTCTAAATATATGTCTGTAATTTTTATGGTGTGCAATAAAGAGTATCCTATCTATCTATCTATCCGTCAGCATCTTCTCTTCTTAAGGAGCCTTAGGAGATGAATTATCAACAACGAAAAACCCATGAACGCGCAAGTCGGCTTAGGAGGATGAATTTCCTTAGTGCTCACTTTGTTACATTTTTTAACTTTTGTGCAAATTTTCGTGCTACTAGACCCTGTGGTTTAGGCTGTGCGTAGTCTGTCAATGAATGATTGAAATATCAGGTACATTCTATTCTATCCTGATCATCATTATAATTGAAGGAATTACAGATCACAATGTGCCTATTCACCATTTGTCAAAGTACCTTTGATCTTGGAGTTCCAATTCAAGATTTGCTTGAATGGTCAATAACAAACCGTTCTACATCCAAATCCATTTCCGAATACAGCCGAGAGCTTACGTAACCACACGAGGTTTATCTAAAGAGCACTATTGTTCGCATCAGTTTTCACAAGCCGCATTCAAGGGTTCCTTTTGTATCGTTTCGGGTTTACAAGGCTGGTGCAAGATTGTTTGTACTCACACGAATGCGATACAAGATTAAAATTCAGATGTCTACACTTTTTTATTAGGGTTCCGTAGTCAACTAGGAACCCTTATAGTTTTGCCATGTCTGTCTGTCCGTCCGTCCGTCCTCGCTTAATCTCTGTGACCGTTAGCACTAGAAAGCTGAAATTTGGTACCAATATGTATATCAATCACGCCGACAAAGTGGTAAAATAAAAATTGTTTTTTTTTATTTTATTAGGGTAGCCCCCCTATTTGTAAAGTGGGAAGTGATTTTTTTTTTAATTTCAACCCTAACGTGTGATATATTGTTGGAAAGGTATTTTTTTTTTTTTTGATAATGCCAATAATTTCGGAAATAATCGCTCCAAAAGTAAAAAACAATGTGTGTGTGTCCCTCTAACTTTTGAACCATAAGTTTAGAAAATATGAAAAAAATCTGAAAAGTAGAACTTTATAAGGAATTTCTAGGAAAATCATTTTGAACTTGATGGAAACAACAGTTTTTGTACAAAAATGACAAAAAGTTGTACAAAATAATTTCTGGACTAAGTTTGTAGTATAATCGTATATGCAAGCAGGAACACTTATTGTGACGGACGGGAAACTACGGAACCCTACACTGAGCATAGCCCGACACGCTCTTGGCCGGTTTTTTATTTACATTATGCAATATTACAAACAGAAATAACTTAAGTAATAATGTAGTCCACAGCGCTATTCACAGATTACCAGTAATAAATAAAACCTTAGGCACTAGGAGGTGAACTATGCATGACAGTAACACTAGTAATTACAAAAACAGAAAAATAAGTATTTTAAAACAATAACAAACAATTAGCTTCAGAGTTCAAGTGTCTCATGCAAAAGGCTACGAAAACTATTCAAAGACCATGTAAATATGTCTATGTGTTCGAATGCTTCATTGTAGGTTGCTGCCATTCCCCGAACTGGTGAACGTAGACCTGTCTTAGGTCGGCACGTAGTACCTACTGCATAGAGTTTGCCTGCACGCACCTGCCGTCTATGGACAGTTCTGGGGACTGCATAGCACAATACATTGTGTCATTGCTTCCAATTGTTTACGTCTAGAGCTAAGCATCAAAAGCTTAGCTTAGTTAAGCGAGTGTATAAAAATATGAAAACGCGGAGAAGACGTCGCGTAGTCGCGGCTACTTCGCTTCGCAGCCGCGGAGAGCACTTTCACAAATCGCTTCGCTGGAAACACGCTTGCAAGTCGTCATTGTGATAACGCTCTTAGTTCACTTCGTTAGCCAATGAGACTAGCTATAGTTTCTACTACCCTAGTACTTCTGCCCATGTCTGCTAGCCTAGTACCTCTACCTATGTGTTGGTACTCGTTATCTCCTGTTGGGTCACGCTAAAGGTCAAGCGTAGTGAATGGTGTGTGACGCACTAAGACTCCCACGTTTATGACGTTGGCTTTTGCCTACCAACTGACTATTAGTGCTTGGTTGAGCCTCTTGGGTGATCTTAATGAGAAGTTTGTTTAAATTACAATCTTTGAAACGATTTCGTCTCTGCCTAAGGCTTCAGGGAAAACAGGTGTGATGTTATGATACATCGAGTGCACATAAGGTAATACCTTCGGTTAATAAGAAACTTTGGGTCAACTTAAAAGAGCGTTTTGGTAGCCCTGTTTCACAATTAGAGTGTGCTAAGGGGAGGTTTTACGAATTTGCCTGTTTTAAAATCAATTTTAAATGGTCAAACTAGTGTATTTGGGTCCTGAAAAAAAGATATGTCATAGATACATCCTTGTTCGAGGGACATTAAAGGTTAAAAACACGATAAGTTGAAATTTGCTCGATCGAAAAAAAATCCGAAACAGGGTCGATTTCAAAACCATTTTTTGTTTCATTTCCTAATTACAGCACAAAACAATATGAAAATTGCATATACGATGAGGTAATCGTATTTTAGAGGTTATTTAAAGATTGGATTTTTAAGTTTAATAGATTTAAAAATAAATAAACCCAAATATAGTAAATCGGGTTAAATCGGCTCGCGCTCAGAGTCCTGCGGGACGTCATCGGAGGTGGACCTGAGTCAAAATTTTTAAAAATACGCTCTCTCTGCAGTTGTTACAAAAAATCTAATAAAAGAAGAACACATTATATATGAAATTGCGACAGCTCAGAAAAAATATTTCGTTATTTTATTATAGTTTTAATTCATAACATTGTTTTCGAAAGTGAGATTATTTCTATGCGATATGATGAAGTTTAACTGTCATCTTACAATAGTGCTAGACACATTACAAATTATTATCGATATATAATTTTTTGTCGTCGTTTATGAAGAAGTCTTTTTTTGATTTTTTAATCAGATTCATCAATGTTACTATATTCACTCTCTATCGAATTGTCTTTGCTAATATCAAATCCTACATTAATAAACACATCATATACAATTTTTCCGGTTGTCGGTTGCATATGGAATATTTCAAACAACTATCACTCTCGCAAGAACAAAGAAAATTTAAAAAGAAATGGTGTTTCAAACAAAAGTGCTATACTAACATGAACAAATGTATGGAACACGATAAAAATCGTAATTATATTGTAATCAATTAAGAAGTAAGGAGATTAAATAAAGCACAGTGTTACTTTTCTTATTTCGTCGTTGTATTTTCTCAAAAAATATACTAGCACTTGTTATTATTACTAAATAATGTTTAATTTGCAACGGCGCCATTTCTATTTTATTTATTAAAATGCGTAACTTCCAGAATCACTCATTTTACCAACACTTTAAATCAATTGATCAACTGATATGAAACTGACACAGATAAAACATAACACTCTTAATCAATTGAGAAACTGATATTAAACGTAAGACAAATAAAATATAACAATATTTTTCGAATAGCGGAGCCAGCAACACAATTTTTTTCTTGAATCCGTGATTTTATCGTATTGGCTCAGTATGAACAACTTTCAGTTTTGAATACAAAAAGTCACTGTTTACGATATTTTATACGACACTACTATAAACGATAAAATGTCGTTCTAAAATTTCGATGTCCTAAAATAATAGATTCGATAAAACTGTCCATACGCTTGGTATTAGTCAAATGTTTGTGTACCGGGCTATTAATAGGTACAATGAGACCTCCTCTGTTTGTGGCAGAAAAAGATCTGGCCGTCCACGTAGTGTTCGTACGAAAAAGGTGGTCAAAGCAGTAAGGGAAAGAAGTCGAAGGGAAAAAATTGTCTTACTGTTTCGAAAATAATAGGTTCGATAAATTATAGCTTGCTACAGCTATAATTTATCGAATCTATTATTTTAGGACATCGAAATTAGGTACGTCACTTGACAATAAATTATGGCAATTGTTACTTCGTATATAGCCGTCAATATTTACGAATTTTCATGAGCGGTGGGAAATATCCAAAACAAAAAAATATGGTCACAGTATAAGCGAAACAGTAAGACAATTTTTAGCCCATTCAACTTAACAAAAATCCCGACGAAATAAAGATGAAAGTTTGTATGGAAATTCGCCATTTTTTTTCTTAAATTCACTTGATAAAATTCTTAAATTCACTGACAGACAATGCACAACCTAAACCGCTGGGTCTAGAATCTAGAAGCATGCAATTTTGCACAATAGTTCTTTTTATAACGAACGAAATTATGACTTTGATATTTTCTATCAAAATTACATTTTGCGTGACCGTTGAGATACCCAGTAGCACTATTATAATTTTAAACTTTCACCTTACTACCGCAAAGTCATGTTTATCTGAAACTAGTTTCTGTCCGTGACTTCATTCGCGTGAAAGTCATAAGACATCACAATATACTAAAATTAGCTATCACTAAAAAAATCAGCAGTTTGTACAAGGGTGGCTATGGTTAGGTGACTGTTAATGAGATTTTTTTTATTGATTTTTACTAAAACCATAGATGACAGAAGAGGCCTAAACTTCATGTTTTTCGTTGTACGTTCTACGATCTCTCCCATAACAGTAGGTATATGAAAAGGAAAAAAATGTTGTTTATTTTATAAATAAAATGAATTGATTGTCACAAAACAAACACACGCACGCACACACACAATACATTAGCCGATAACGACACCGACCCGACATCGACACGATATCGGCGATCAGATAATCGGATACGTTTAGTGCCTTGTCTTGTTATCGTAACCTATATCGTCGCAGACAGCGACGAAACGGACTGAAAACGCCCATTAGGCACACAGGACATTTTAAGTAATAATTTTAGTTCATGACACCGTAGGTCCCATAAAATGTAAACTTATTGAAAAAATCGAATCTAAGAAAAACTAGTTCAGTTGATCAACTGCAAATATTTCATGCTGTGGCATGGATTTTCCGTGAAATGGTCGGCAGTGCATCGTAAATAGATACGTCACTCTGCATTTGGGGGAGGCGGAGGTAGCGTTTCAAAGGCCTACAGACACGGAAAACCTCGCCATAATAATCTTATTTTAATTAATTATTTATATAATTTGTCCTTTTAAAAACGACAAGACGGCGGCATACTTATACTCTTAGTTCCGATTTCAGCCGTCCTCAGACTTGTCTTGCCAGCACTCTACCTACGTTTTGAACTCATAAATCAATCTTTTAATTGCAACAACAATAAAACGGTTCACATTCTTACAAAAGAAAAAATATTGCCTTCATTAACACCGTCTGTTCAGCTTCCAAAATGTTCCATTCCAAAAACGGCGACCATTCATTCTACAACCTAATAAAACCTCTTGTGATCAACACAGCACCATTAATATTTCTAGAAGATTGCTAGCACCTAATCAAGGAACGTCTGCCTATAGAAAATTTTACCGATTCTCTGTCCTTTACCTAATTGTGAATTCAGCACGGTGCTTGACGCGTATCCGAAAGTCCGTTATAATTCGCACATTGTTCGCCGAACCTCCATCAAATAGACTCTTGTTACATTGTGCGAAAATTTACTCGAAATTTTGTGCGAATTTTTGAACTTGATCGATCGTTTGAAACGTTTTGTATTCAAGACATGGACCATGGAGAAGGAATTAAATTGTGAAGTTGAATATTGGACGCTGGACGTGATAGATCGGTTGATTTGTATTGAAACGATTGATCGGCGCGACTTTTATTGGTAGTAAGACTTGACATTACTATTCTGTATAACTATTGTCGAAATACACCCTTAATAGGGATGATGACCAAAAAAATGTTTTTTGTCCGTCATGTAGACTGAAAAAATAACGTACACGTATTTTTTCTTTTTTTGCGACATCTACACATTACGGCGATACATTAAGTTATAATGTCCCATGACGTCACTTGTAGATTTTAAACATACTTGTGACGTATCAGCCCCCACTCTCCAACTTTAATGCGTTGTATCTAAATGATGAATATGATAAAGCAAAAAATACGTGTCTAATATATTTTTATTATCTGACTGACGGACTAAATAGAATTTCTTTTTTTTGACCCAGGTATCATCCCTATTATAGAAAAGTCGATCTGCTTAAAAAAACTTTTAATTCAGACTTAGAAATCCATTAGAGAATGTTAGTACAGCAAAACTTATGAAACAAGTGTCAGTAGTTACAAATACATTATATTATATACATACTTATTTCCTAATAACATAGGCCAGGTGCGTAGTACTCGCAACCGGCGTGCATGTATGAACGTAAACGAGGCAAAAGGAGTATGTAAGGATAGCAGGTGGCGTTGTGTAGTTTCTGCCTACCCCCATGGGAAGAAGGCGTGAGTTTATGTATGTGTTATTTCGTAATGTCAAAGTCAATAATGCTGGACGTAACGCGTGTCCTATCTATCCGCAATTACAGCCAGCATGCTGGTGGTGCTGGAGCGGTATCTGCCGAGTGCCGGCGCACCGTTTGCGGAGCACGGCGTGCATGGTAGCCCTTAACTTGAAAAAAAAAGCCGATAGAAACTTTCTGAGATAATCTATAATGCTTAATTATACCATGTATAGACGACAATACGACAATTCATGATAATACTGGCAGTAATGCCTAAAGGTATTTTGAAACTATAAAATAAATACTAACATCAAAATAAATAGTTTTTTTTCAAGCAAAATAAATAGTAGTGTTGGGCCGATTATGGGTTTTGCTGATCTTTGACTAAATAGCTATAGTTATGAAACTAATGAATATATTTGATTGAACGCAAATAGAACTTCATTATATAAACGCAGTTTAATTATTGTCGTACTAGCTTTTGCCTTCAGTTTCACGTTGGAATCGGAAATTAGAACACAGCACTATCGGGATAAAAAGTATTTTATGTGTTAATCCAGGTTATAAACTATCTGTGTGCCAAATTTCATCCAAGTCCGTTTAGCCGTTTTTGCGTGATTGAGTAACAAACATCCAAACACACAAAGATTCACATAGCTGTGCCCCGCGGTTTCACCAGTGTAAGTCTTGATCCCGTGGGAATATTGGCATAAAAAGTATCCTATGTCCTAACCCAGGTCATGGTCTACCCATGTGCTAAATTTCATCCAAATTCGTTTAGCTGTTTTAGCGTGAAAGCGGAACAAACAAATAAATAAACAAACTCACTTTTTTATTTTTTATTTATAATTTAGAATTATTATAAGTACGATTGTCGTCTTCACCTTGTATAACATTTTATTTTGCTATTCTTTCGCTGGCTCTTAGTAATTAACTAAATGTTCTTGTAATTCCAAATCCTGTAGCTTTCTCTTTCAATTTGGAGAACACATTTTTCCAACTAAAAGCAAGTTCAGAAAATATAACCCTGCTGCCGTCTACTCTGGCAACAAAAACAGACGTTCGTCTAAAATAACAATCTAATTTATCAAAATATTTGGCGAAGAACGAAGTAAACAATTCATATTTACTGCATGCATTGTCTATTTACAAGAACAACAGTTTCATTGAACTTCAACACTGTCATAACAATGATATTAACACTAATTGATTTAGTCGCAGCTCCCCGAAACGATCAATTGTAATTGTAAATTTTTACGTGTTAAATTGATGAGCAAATTCATCGTCTACCAAATGCAATTGAAGCGATTGACAATATTATTACTACAATACAAATTGATGGTAATTGATCGTTTCAGGGACCCCTTACTAATTGGACGAATATTAATTATACTGTGATAGGTATATTATTAAAAAATGCTAGGTATAGTCGAACAAGCAGTTTGGTATACAGGCAGCTAACTTGTAACTATATAAATACTTTTAAACAATGTCACGGTAATATATAGATAATTTATTACCGTGACAATGTTCATTGTAGAAAAAGACCAAGCTAACTCAGTCTGCCAACTATTCCATAGCATGTTGGTTCAAAAGCGTCAAGCTAGACTTTATTAAATCTTCAAACTACATAATTATTATTTGCGAAACAAGTATTTCCAATTCAAAAATGTTAGGTTGAATTCGTTCATGCGAGCTACGCCCACAGATTTCATACAACTAAGTTGTGTTCGATCATCAAATTATTTGCAACCACATACAAGTTGACATTCAATATATTCTGGTTATTATACTAACGGTTAACACTAATGTTCGAAATGGAAATAAATTAATGGAAAAATAAATGGAAAGAAAGAAAGAAAACAAAGAAAGAAAATAAATTTATTTGAGTCAGGTTAAGGCACACAATATTCACACAAAACAAAAAAAAAACACAAATAAATAAAAATAGCTTAAAATAGTATTGTGTGCCTCACTGCTGCTGCGCCAAATAGGGCCAGTTCAGCATAAATACCAGACAACTAAGTGTCTGACGCTGGTTTTCAACTGGACCTTATGTTACGAAGACGTCTTACGAATGTAAATCAGTTTTATAGTGACACTAAACACAACTCATTGGCAGGGACTGAATTACCGAAAAATTAAGGTACCTTTAAATTTCAGTATGACGTCATACCGTTAAATAAAGGTTACCGAAATATTTCGATACCGTTAATTTTTTCAGTAGCGGAATTTTGAGGTTGGATATGCATACCGGTATATTTCGGTAGAAGTACAACCTTTATAAATGTTTCGGTAGCAGTACCTAAACCTTAATTAATAGGGGTTTTCTTTGACACACCGCCTCGCTACTCTGTCTGTCGTTCACTTGCCGATTGTTACAAAATAGGTACACAAGTTCTAAAGTGTTCGACGCCTCGCCGTCTCGCATGTTTTTGATACCGAAATCGTGTAAAGGTTAAATAACGGTTTAGCCCAACCTTTATTTTTATAGGTATCGGTATAGCTCAACCTGTATTTTAAACCGGTACCGGTATATTTTTGAGGTATCTTAACCTTTAACCATAACCGCTTTCAGTCCCTGCTCATTGGTCCACTTCTGCCTACCCTGTCGGGGCATACTGGCGTCATGTGACTGTCTTTTGCTTAACACATTGATAATATCATCTGACCTTCAAAATTCAAATATGGGTGTGGTAATATGGCATCGTGTTCTCCAAGACTTGGAGGGACACCAATCTAAGTTAGCCACGAGCCACGAAATGTCTCTGGAATAATAAACCAAATGTTTATGCTCAGCCAAGACCGTTACAGCCCATTGACACTTGGACGAAAGTAAAAAAAACAGTTTTTTTTTGTGTTGTATTTATTTAACAGTTTATGTACACACTTATACAAAGACAAGAAAAAAAAGGAACAGAAAAATACGTACAAAGGTGATGCTTATTTCTAAAGAAATTTCTTCCAGCATACCTTTTTTTTTTTTTTTTTTTTTTTTTTTTTTTTTTGGGTGGGAAATCATCAAATGACGTCTCCCGCTCTGGGTGGAGCGGGAGGGCGTGTCAGACTCTTACTGACTAAAACCCACCCGTGTTCCTTCTGTTGCCTGTGCAATGCCAGGGGGCCACGGTATCCCTTTCGGACTAATCCCGCAACCCCGGCAGGCAATGGTCTCATCGGACCCCTTCACTTGCTGACATCTCTTTGAGGCGCGCGTGGAACACAACGCGCCGTCGACCCGGGCTTGGTCCTTACCGGACGGCGAGCTACCCATTGCTCACCGTCCGCATGCCCGCGCCTACGGTGGCCGGGAATCGGCAATCGATTCCCGACGCCCAGGGCGTCTCCTCCTGCGGCGGCTAGGGGCGTGAGGGCGCGAAATTTGCCTCTCCCTCACGCGTTCCGCCTCCTCCTTTGCGAGCATTACTGCTTCGCAGAAGGAGGTGACGGCCTCCCATGCCCTCTCGCTCCGTACCATGGCCTGGACCAGGGCCGGACGCGAGAGATCCCCGCCACCGATCGCCTCCACGAGGACACGGCGGTGCTCTGCCCAAGCCGGGCATACCTCCACCGTATGCTCCACCGTGTCCTCCGGGCGATCCACGCAGTGATGACACCCGGGCGTTTCCTCCCGCCTTATCCGAAACAGGTACCTCCCGAAACAGCCGTGTCCGGTGAGGACCTGCGTCAGGCGGAAGGTGAGGACGCCGTGGCGCCTCTCCAGCCACTCCTCAAAGAGGGGACTTATCGCCGCAATAGTGGCGTGCCCAGCACTGGGTTGCGACAATCGCACTCTCCATGCCGCCATGAGATCCCGTCGGAGCTCTGTCCGCTGTGCCGCGATTTCTCGCGGCATCGGAGTCAAGCCCCGGCGTTTCGCCTCCTCGCGCCACTCCCAAATATGCGCGAGGACTTTTGCCTCCAAATCCCATGGCGGCAATCCAGCAAGGAGGCTTGCCGCCTCACCGGAGACCGTGCGGTATCCCCGGACCAGCCGGGTGGCCATGACCCTCTGGGACGCGTTCAACCTGCGGGCAGGCCGCCGCCTCAACGAACGCGCCCACACCGGTGCCCCGTACAGGGCCATGGACCGCACGATCCCCGCGTATAGCCTCCGGCAGGAGGCGTTTGGACCCCCTAGATTGGGCAGGAGCCGCTTCAATGCAGCCCCGGCCCGCTCCAGTCTGGGAGCCAAACGTCGGAAATGCTCCACGAAGTTCCACTGACTGTCGAGGACGAGTCCCAGGTACTTCATTGTCGACTCGACGCCGATGTGAACCCCTCCTACCGTTATTTGGGAACCCGACGGTGGCGCGTTCCGAGGACCATGAAAACACATGGCCTCGGACTTGTGCAAGGCCACCTCGAGTCCCAACTGCCGGATTCTGGCCACGATTGTCGCAACCCCGTGTGTCGCTAGTTCGGCCGCCGCCTGGTGCGACCTCCCCTGCGCCAGGACCAACGTGTCGTCAGCGTAACAAACGACGCTGACGCCATTGGGGAGGTCTGCGCGCAGCACCCAGTCGTATCCGATGTCCCACAGATGCGGCCCCAGGACCGATCCCTGTGGGACACCGCACGACATCTCTCGCCGGTTCCACTCTCCCTGGTGACCGGGGTAGATGATGGCCCTGTCCGTCAAATAGGCCTCGACCACACGACAGAGGTAGGTCGGCATCCGGTGATACCGGAGTGCCTCCCTGATGCAACTCCAGGGCAGGGTATTGAAGGCGTTGGCGATGTCTAGAGACACCGCCAAGACGACCCCACCCCGAGCCACCGCATCCCCCGTCGTGAGGGCTCGCACGCGCATGATGGCACCCACCGTGGAGCGCCCCCTGCGGAAACCAAACTGGCTCTCCGCCAAATCCGGCCCCACCCGCACCAGCCGCCCGACAAGGCGGTCTGCAATTACTCTTTCAAAGAGCTTGCCCACCTCGTCGAGCAGCACGATGGGCCGGTAAGCGGACGGAGAGTCCGCAGGGCGCCCCGGCTTCTTGATGAGGACCAGTTTCCCCGTCTTCCAACGAAGTGGGAACTGGCCCCTCTCCATGCATGCGCTTAAGAGCCCCCTTAGTCGAGGCCCGAGAGCCTCTGAGGCCAGGACCCAGGCTTTCCCAGGTAAGCCGTCGGGTCCTGGGGCGGTATTTCTGGCATTCAGCCTACGTACCGCCACCCTCATCTCTACCTCGGTCACCTCCGGAGCATCGTCGTCGTCGTCGGCGGTGTGGTCCGCATTGGGCACCGCAGTAGGCGGAGCCATGGGCGGGGAGGCATGTTCCCCTCGTGAAGGGAACAGAGCGCTTACCACATCCCCCACAAGCTGCGGCCGGAGACTCTGCGTAAGCGGGGGAGCCCATGGGCGGAGTTTCTCCCGCACCATTTTGTATGGGCGTCCCCACGGGTCTCTGTTCAGAGTCTCCAGCGACTCCTCGCGGGCCACTGCCCTGGCCCGCAGGATTTCCGCTTGGAGGGCGGTCTTCGCCACTCTGTAACCCTCGTACAGCTCCGCCTGAATGGCTTCCGTATCCGGAGGTCGAATACGGAGCCGGCGGTGCCTGGTGTACCGACGGCGCGCAGTAACGCACGCATTTCGCAGTGTCGTCAGCTGTCGCGACCACCAGTACACCTGGCGCGAAGCACGTCCGGGCTGGACCCGGGGCATTGCCACGTCACATATCTCGGACATGGCCTCCCGGAACCACTCCGCCTCGTCATTGATGTCGGCAGGCCTGTCCGGTGATGACACCCAGGCCTGCACGATTGAGGCTTCCAGGAGGAGCTCCCGGTCCAGCTGCTTCAGCGCCCACCGCGGACCACTCGGGGCCTGTCGGACCGGCGCGCTCGAGGTCTGGGCGGAGACGTCAAACCGGATGTACCGGTGATCGGAATACGTCTCCACCCCCTCCATGACGCGCCAGTCAATGACTCGTGGCGACAGAGCGGGGCTGGCGAACGAGATGTCCACCACTGATTCACCCCGCATCCGCACACACGTGGGGACAGAACCCCGGTTAAGGACGACCAGGCCTGTCTCCAGCGCCCAGTCCTCCACCATCCTGCCCCGTGTGTCCGTATACCGGGAACCCCAAGCCACATTCTTGGCATTGAAGTCCCCGAGGACGAGCACGGGGAGGGAACGGAACCCGACGACGACGACTCTCAACTCCGCAAGGGAGTTGTGGAACTCGGCGAGAGTTCGGTTCGGGGAGAAGTACGCGCCTACCACGACAATCTCCCCGAACCGTGCTGCAACGCAACCCCGTCCTCTCTTAACAGCCTCGAGGGACGGGGTACCGGCGGCGGCCGACGAAATTAGGGCCACTGAGCCGCTCAGGTCCTCCACCCAGTCATCCCTGGGCGGGACAAAGTACGGCTCAGCGACCACGGCGATGTTAATCGACCACTGCGCCATGCTCTGGAGCAACAAATGCTGAGCTGCGGCGCAGTGGTTGATGTTCGCCTGGAGGAGGCGAAATGGGGCCATTATTGGCACTCCATGTCAGCCCCCTCCTTAGCCCCCTGTGAGGGCCCTGCCGCGACGGCTGCGGCGACGGCGACGGTTGTGGAGGCGGCAACGGCGGCGGTGGCGGCGGTTGCGGCTGTGACGGCGGTTGCGGCTGTGACGGCGGTGGCAGGTGGCTTGCCTCTAGCCTTGGTGGGTGGAGCGCAGGCCTTGCTCCCAATCCGGTGGCCGGCTGGCTTGCCAGCCGCCGCACATACGACGCAATGCGGCGTGGCTTCGCACGAGCCGGCCTTGTGACCGGGCTGACCACAGCGGTAGCAGTGACCGCTGCGGTCCACCTCCGAGGTGCATTTAGCTCCCACGTGGTTGCCCACATGGCAGCGGTAGCACCTCAGAGGTCTGGGTTCCAGCAGTTTGACCTGCGCGGACACCCAGCCCACCAATAACCTTTGGCCCTCCCCGGCAATTTTCTTGGCCGCCGACACGGGGCAGCTCACCGTAACGGCTCGCATCCCCGTGAAGTCAGGACGGATGGCGCCTGCCCTAACCTGCTCGGCAGAGCACCCCCCAGTCCTAACGACAGCGGCCACCACCTGTCCCTCCGTCACAGAGTCGTCCAAGCCCTGAATACGCATGTCAGCGCATTTGGTGGGCCTGGACACTCGGGCCTCGTCCGCATTTAAGGACGCCCTAAGCCTTTCAGCCAGAGCGTCAGCGGCCGGGCCGCTTGCCGCACCGGGGACCTCCAGCATCCGGGCCCCAGTCGCAGTGACCCTCACCCGGATGCCCTCAGTGGCACCGATCTCGTCTAGGTCCACCGCCGCCCCCACCTTGGCGAGCACGTCACGGTAGGACACGCCCTTCTTCTCCGCCTCTGGCTGTAGCGTTATAACTACAGCTGCGGACTTCGGGGCGCGGAGCCTAGCCGCGACGTTTCGTTCCTTGCGTCGCTGCCTCCTCTCTTTGTTTTTGGCCGCCCTTTTTGCCTTAGCCGCCTTCCTCTTCTCTCCGTCTTCCAGCATACCTGCGATAGAAATTGGGTTTTTTTGTTGTTGAATACGAGGCTTTTGGCAACTTTTTTTTTTCTTTTAATGTGTGTTTTGTTTGTTCAGAATAAACATATTTTCTTTCTTTCTTTTCTTTTATATTAAATAAAGAATATTTTTTTCCGATATGAAAGGACGACGTAAATCGTATTGCGTCGAACGTGGCTGGAGTCGGCTGGTTTTTCTCGTGGGAACGTTTTAAGACGATAAGAGTTTAGCATCAGAGGAGCCTGGATCCGGCAGTCAGTTCCATTCAGACCACGAGATCGACATAACATACATTCATTTATGAAAAGCGTAGATTATAAGTTTAAGTAACTATAGTTCACGCGGTGTAACATGGTGCGGGTGACAGGTGACAGAGAGGGTAAAATATATTATAATTTACTTGTTCTGTATTTTACGACTGATCCGTACCTACATACAGATTGTATACATAATACGGACTCAGTGATAACTGTAGTAAATTAAATAAATTTAAATTTTATAGTAATTATATTTTTGTTGCCCACGAAGTAGACAGACAGTTACAAAATGAACGATTTAATCGATAATTACCCTTCTGATGGCGATTGTAAGCCCGTATATACATATTACCATACCCATAGAAACGATGGATGGGCTGTGTGAAAGATGATATGGCTAGAAAGGGGGTGTCTACCGAGATGACGACTGCTAGAGAAGTGTGGAAGAAACAGACATGTTGCGCCGACCACAAATAAATTGGGATAGACCCCTATCCCAATTTATTGGGGGATGATGAATCACCCATACACGTACCACCCAGAAAACCAATAAGTTTTCACACAGGTGGGGGCGCCACCGCAGCCGTAGGTAATAATTAAAGCGTCACCGCATATAGGTACAAGTATTAGTTTACCACAGGGACCGCTGCGGTAATTTACGAAATGTCTGGCGTCACAATGAACATGAGAAATGTCCTTATTACGTGTGTTATTTCTACGAATTTTTATTATTTTATGAAGGGTAACTTATTTGATTAGTTTTGTCATGGAAAACGAGTGAAGTTGAAATAAAGACCAGATAACAAACGTCGCGGATATTGTGGTTACCTCACATCGTCGTTGTAACGGCTAGGGCTGCGAAGGGTAGACTACGCAGGCCGTTAACGGATAGGTAGTAGTAGATAGTAAAACAGCTTGTATAGTTAATATTAGGTTTATTAAGAACACGGCTAGGTCGCGGGTAAGGTCCTAGACACTGTATTGTTCTGAGCACAATCACTAACGAAGGTAGGGTACCCTTCTTGGCTAACACGTGGCAGACGTGGGGGCCTGTCACAGGCTCGCTGCAGAAAACACGTGGCGGCAGGCCGCGGAGGCCTGTCATCACAGGTTGCGGAGGTAGCTAGCGGCGGTAGGCCGCAGAGGCCTGTCAGTACAGGCACGTGGTGGCAGGCCACAGGTTGTCAGGCCTCAGATAGCCCTCGCTAGCATGCGTAAGCAGCGTGCAGCACAGCCACGCATCACCAGCAGGATTGGGTAAGGGGTAGGGGTTCCGTACAAGGAACCACTAGGTCGGGGCACACAGGAATTCGAGGATCAGTTAATAGATTTATCAGCTCTGCAAGCGGAAGCGAAATGCCAGAGCGTCTGCCGAACAATCATTTGTAGCCAAAAGATATTCACTGCTGGATTATGGTACCTGTAGGTCAGCAAAACTTCACCACACAAGCATAAGCATAATCAGCCTATAACGTTCCCACCGCTGGGACACAGCCCTTCTCTGTGAGAGGGAGTGGCCCGTAATCCACCACGCGGGCTCAGTGCGGGTTGGTAAACGTCACACGTTTTCCAATTTTTCGGTTCTAGGACATGCCGGCTTCCTTCACCGCTTTTGGAAACCAATGGTGAAGATATAACTTACACAAAGTAAACTGCGTGCCTTGGTTTGAATCCAGGACCTACTCGTAGGTCAGGGCCGTTACCACCTGCCAACTACTGCTCTACTGCGCCACCACTGCTCTCTTTTGAACTGAACTTCACCACATTTCCACTTTATCCGAGTTTTTTTTGGGGGCAAACATTCTTGCGGCCCGGTGGTCAGAGATCACCGGCTCTCGATGTCGGCAATGTCTTCCCAGCTGCGTTGCTACCCCTAACTTAAATTAGGGTTAAGACGCATGCATTACATTCGTAAGACGTTTATAATTATAACTTTTTCCCTCTGATTACAAAACGTGGTTTTACGACAGTCTTGGTGTAAGTCTAATAACTAATATACTTTTTGTTTTTATTTGTGACACTGAAACTCAAACTCAAAGCATTTATTTCAATTAAACCATTTACAGGCACATCTGAATCGTCAAGAATTCGGTTAGTCAGAAAAATGAAGCTAGTTGCCCATTCCAAAGCGTAGTAGGTACCTATGGAGAAGAACGGGCAAGAAACTCCATGGACACTCTTTTAAATCAAAAATTTGATACAAAATATTGGTTACATCATTCATTTTGAAATTATGCATGTGAGAACTGACACATGCTTTCAATATTACGACGACATTACACTCGTCAAATAAACCAATTCGGTAGTTTTGCGTTTCTAGTCAAGTCTCCATCTGCCTAGCCCTTTCGAAACTATTGTTGGAATCAGCTTCTAGTCTAAACGAATGCAACTAAATACTAGTATTTTACACGGTGCGACTGCCTATCTGACTCTTCAATCCAGTACTGGGTTTCTAAAAAAGAAATTATTGGCACAGTCAACCACACGTCACTTTTACAATTAATACTATAAGGCCCGGCATCCACCAAAGCAAAGTCGAAACTAGAGGAGAGGAGATGTCTTTTAAACAACCAATAGAATTTCGTTATTCACTCAGCTTCAGTGGATACCACTGAGCGGCGATGTACACATCTCTGCTCCGGTCTAGCCAGTACGCATCTCCGCACAGCTTCGGTGGATACACCCCAGCTGAAAGACATCTCTTCTCGTCTCCGCTCCGGACATCTCCGCTTTGGCGGGCGTCAAGCTGAAATGTGTCATTGAAAGATAAGAAAGACAGTTTATTTTTCAAATTCAGTTCAAATAAGTTGTAAATTATAAAATAATCAAAGTTGTGTCATGTTCCTGTAATTACTAACGCATCGGAATACAGTAAAGCCACCGACACATTACTGTGTCGTGTTGTGTCGTGACACGGGATACACCAATCAAACGAATCTGTTCAGGACTACGTACTGTGTCAGAAGGCGTCGCGATCAGACACAACACAGCTGTATAAATCCGACTAAATGCTTTTATTTTGTGGTCTAGTTATCATTCATAATCATTTCAGCCGAAAGACGTCCACTTCTGCTCCCAACTTCAGTCTAGTACTCTACATACTTTCCCCGGACAAGCTTATTAAAAGATCCATTATTACCTTTACAATTCTGACTCCTTTATCGATAACGTTCTCTTTTCATCCACAGGACGCTTCAGGAAAATGCATGGCGACTCAGAAACATCTGGTGAAGGAGTGTCCCGAAATGCTGGCCATCTCAACATGGACAGGACAGGTGCCTCGCAGACCAACCCTGCCGCTTGGAGCCAAGTTGTCACATCTGATGGCACTGGGGTCCCGTCGCAATCCAGGATCTGTCGTCTGGATGCTAGCAAAATCTGATGCGGAGATGAAGTAAGTACGATAATTATAACACAGGGTTCTAAAATAATTGTTATGTGTTTGTTGAACTAACTTTGGTGTCAAATCATTAGCTTTTTTGGTCTTGTTATTCAACCAGAATAATAACGAACTATCAAGCCTACACAAAACCCTTTACTGTTACCTCTGGCCTCATAGACCATGACTTGACTTTTGAGTGGATTATATTTTAATCCGTGTTGAAATGTTAAGCAGTTTCTTAATGCCACATACCGATGCACTCAGTAGCACCATGTCATCAGTATAACTATTTTTTTTTTACATTAATGCCGTCCATGTGACGTGTGTCTAAGTTATTTGTTATATTTTCATTTTAATAACGTTCACAAGATGTAATAAACGTGAGATATAGCAACTGTTGACGTAATTTCTTTACTTATAACATTTATATACTCTAATACTTATTTCGTATAACGTTATTGGACATATCTAACGTTTATTTCATCGAACATCATTAGGTTTATCGTTTAAAATATGTATTGATACCATCATTAAGGTTAACACACCGATTCAGAGCGATCCGAATCGGATAGGTTAGCTAAGGCGGGAGCGGCCGCCAAGCGCCAGATCTCCTTTATTGTTGGTGAATCATTTGGGTTAGGTCAGGTTATAACAGTGACGCGTGCCGCGTTAGCAGCACGCTCGCTATCTTGGCAGGTGATAATCAGTTACAGGTTACTAACTAAACAGAAATTACAACAACAAAAAAACACACTTGTAAGAATCCATTTTAAAAGAAATAAATTATTATTTAACTGAGCAAGATTATGCAGAAAAGTGACAATCCCGTATCAGATATTCTCGTAAATATTTTGGAAAAAAATTATGATTATGTGTCTCTCGTCCACATGCATTTTTTAATCAACCAAGCTCTTAATCCCTGAAAAATTTAAAGCCTTTCCACTGCGCTACGACATTTTTAATTAGCTACGAAAATAATGAACATTAAATAAGTATTTGCCGTCATACACATTACAAAATAATCACCCACATCTCCCTACTATCAATGGACTACAGATCAAGTAGCATTTAAAGCGATTTAGCAGATAAGCCCTAGGCTAAAGCCAGTACCTTACCACAGAGTACAGATGCAGAAGGTCGGCTCCATAAAACGAGCGAAAATACACGAATATATAGACACTCTCCACGCACAGCGAGCATTCGCTACTCTACTCTACTCGTTTGAGATTCACGTAGGTAAAAGAAAAAAGTCTTTTTTTTTTGCTCGTATGCTGTCTATCTACGCGTCCTATTTAAAAGCGATCGTCACGCGAATATACGACCATCGCGTTTATATGTCACTTTTAGCCTTTTGATAACCCCCCAAACGGCCGCCATGTCCCACGCACAATGGTCCACCTGACGGACTAAGTGCGGAAACCAAATCCCATAACATGGGAACATGGGAACATGTCACTTTTTATTCGGAAAACCGGAAAGCTCCCTCTATCGGCACGATCACGCATTCAGATTCACGAACAAATAGTGACATATGCACACGATCGCTTTTAAATAGGACCCCGGCCTATGAGCGCGTACGCGCGTACCCCTGTTTTAGAACCAACCTTCTGTTTCTACAATTCTGTGCAGTAACCCTAGACCAGCAGCCGACAAGATGAATGTGCCAGCCCTCCAATTATATGGATCCCAGTGACCTTAGCCCTTACCCTAAAGCGAATGAACTCAGAATAAATAAGTTCTCACGAGTCATTACGTCGACGGGACATGATTAAGTGCTATTTCTTTTAATTATTAAACTTTGAAGTGCAATCGGTTTTCATTGTGATTTTATTTGGTTTGGTAATAAAGTGGCCGTTGCGTCGCACGCAACTTTGGTCGCGTGATTTAGCTTTTCAAAATATCTAAGTAATATTTGGTTATGTTCTTCAAGCCAGGTATTCACAACCGGTGTACTTGTATGTCTCTATTTAATAACGTAAACGAAGCGAAAGGTGTAGGAATGTAAAGGGGTTGGCAGAAACTACAGAACGCCACATGCTACAATCCTAAAGGCTCCTACACACGTCCTTTGTTTGACGGCTCCTTTGTGCGGCAAGTCGGGCACTGTGCGTACTGTGTGTAGGCCCAGAATAATACAGATGGGACACTCCACCAAATCATTTAAATAAAAAGCGACTCTTGCTACGACACAATAAAGAGCAATTCGGATCGCACAGCGCTAATTACCTACAGTTATATTCACCTAGAAATTGCCTTTCTATGGCGTAACTCTTAGATCTTCTGATTACGTTACACTCAATGAATTGGCCCAGCAAGAAAGGGCCCGTCGCGTACTTATAGGTTCATACCTACACTGCGAAGTGTAGTTTCTGCCTACCCCTTTACATACCTACACATTTTGCTTCCTTTACGCTATTTTAAATCGAGACATACACGTACACCGGTCGTGAATACTACGCACCTGGCCTGAGGAACATAACCAAATATTACTTACATATTTTGAAAAGTTAAATCACCAAAGTTGTGTGCGACAGCCACTTTATTACCAAACCGATGAAAACCGATTGCACTTCAAAGTTTGCAATTAATAGAAAATAGCACTTAACTTACTTTATCCCTGCTGGTCAGGGCATTATTATACATTTTACGTATTTATTATTTTGACATGATACTAGGTTTACACATGCATACCATGTCATCTTAAGTTAAGCATATCTTAATCTCAAAGCTCTCTCGCTAAAAATCCTGTTATTATAAAGATTGTCAAACTCGAGTTACATACCTTACTCCTGTGATTGGCTGACAGAAACAAGAACATTCAATCAAATCAAAATGTTTGTGTTGATCAGCCAAAACCTTTTAAAACCGTCTGTTTGTTTCATGGAAACCGATTCAGCTAATAGTCACACTGAAAAAACACAACTAATCTGCCAAAATACGAACTGAAAAGTAAAAAACCGGCCAAGTGCGTGTCGGACCACGCACAATGAAGGGTTCCGTAGTTGGAATGAATTTATCGTAAGAACAAACTTAACTTTGTAATTGAAAAACATGTTCTCCCATACGGAATATATGGGAGAACATGTTTTTGCAACCGCAAATTTAAGTTGGTCAATTATTTCTCGTAAACTTGTAAAGCCCACTTAAGTGTGATAGTTTTCCTTTAAACTTCGTTATATATAAGTATTAATGCCATGACATTTGAATTTCTAACTACAACCGTTTAGTTGGTAAAGGGGGAGACACTTGACTCTAACGAAAATTGGTACTTTAAAGCTTGATAAGTCACGAATGGTTTACTTAATCAAAAAACGGTCTTGGCAAACCCCTAATATTTTTTTAAATATCCCATGATATCCCACACAATGGGAAGGACGAAAAAAAAAATTATCATCTCCACTTTACATATAGGGGAGGTACCCTAAATAATTGTTTTTTTCAAAATTTTATTTTACCACTTTTTTGGCGTCATTAACTTGTATACTCATGCCAAATTACAACTTTCTAGTACCAATAGTTTTTGAGCTAAACCGCGGACAGACAGACAGACAGACAGACGGATATGGCGAAACTATAAGGGTTCCTTGTTGACTACGGAACCCTAAAAAGCAAGTTGAATTCGTTAATCTGTGTCAAAGCGAAAGGTAACTCTCAAACATACATACATGAATCCTAAAAACATTACACCCCTTTTAGGGCAATCGTGTAAAAATGTGATCAGGTTTTAAAAAAATCGTTAAAAATCTTAGTACTTTCAATAATGGACTGTCATTGCCTAGTAGTAACAAAAAAAACCCGATACAAACATTTCCTCATTTCTCTTTCCCACTCCATCACCAGACCCTGCTCATCATCTATCTATAACCTATTCATTGAGACCATTCCAATGAGCCCAAACACGATACCTGTGCTGTAAGTTGGTAAGGAAGTTGGGTATCCTGCAAATTCCAAAACCTATATTAGGTACTATGTTCTTCTAATATTATTGATGTAACAGAATATCAAATTTCAAATCGATCAGACCTGTAGAAGACGCTCACGTCCATTCAAACGGCTGAACCGATTATGATAAAACTTGCTTTCATATAAAAAAAAAACGCATTCAAATCGGCTCACCCGTTTAAGAGCTACGGTGTTAGGTAGTAGCGACCCCACGGACCCTATCTCCCGGGAGAAATCTTGTTCCTAATCTCTGGTTTGCCTTTATTGGCCGGCTGCATTAAACACTGACGAGGAATAGAGCTCCCACCTCTTTCTTGCCTTTATTGGCCGGCTTGAGTGGAGATTCGCAAGAGCAAATGTGCTCGGAGGAAGGAAGTATTCCAGTAAGATGGTGGTAGGGATCTTGACCGTACTTCCGGGATTGTCCTGATAGCCGTGGAATACTGCTCCACTCCTTATAAGCACCTCAGGGCATGTTGCCACACAGACATACACACAGCGGTCAAACTTATAACACCCCTCTTTTTGCATCGGGGGTTAAAAATTTATGAACATCCAAATACGTATTTCAAATCCTTGTTACTTATGACCAAGACTTGGCTGGTGATTGTACAAACGAGAGAACATTATTCTGAGCACCAATCAAGTATAATCTCCGCCGTTCCCGACAATTATACTCCATTATCTTGCCTTAGGGTCGGGTTCCGTCGGATTACTTACCTAGCTGCGGAGATACCGCAGATCAGGGTTGAATTTCTAAGGCTTAGATTTTTAAATCCTTTTGATACGGGTCTGAGAATTGAGCTGGTATCATGACTACCAACTTATCTATTTGTATATATACAAGTCGTGATTTCTCTGACCTCGCCTCTCGTGCACGAGGTTGTCGGTTCAAATCTGTCAAGTACCGTCGAAGAACTTCATATCTATACATAGTAAGGACTATTTCTGCTTGCACCACTCGGCGGCTATAGAACCGGGGCGGTAGCAGATGTGGTCATCGTGTTCCCAGGATTTTGTTTTCAAACTGCTATTCTTCGATAGTACCAAACAATGTTTTTTTTTTTTGTTTTTTTTTACGATGGGTTTGCTCTTGACTCTAGTCTAGGTCAGAGGTGACAGAGACAAAGTCGACGGTGGAGTGAGCTTACCCAGAAGAAGCCTGTTCACTCTTACTTTGAATATAGTAGGTTTTCCACTGCCCAGGGTGAAAGAAACGATTCGTTTCGAATTTTTATTATTATAACAATTTTACAAGAATCGAATAATTGAAGCATAAAAAAATGTATAGGTAACATCTATACTAATACTAATAATATTATAAAGAGGAAAGATTTGATTGTTTGTTTGTATTGAATAGGCTCCAAAACTATTGGACCGATTTGAAAAAATCTTTTACCATTTTAGAAAGCTTAGTTGTCAGGAAGGGACAGGCTACTTTTTATCCCGGGAAAAATAACGGGTCCCGCGGGAAAGACCACGGGAGCGAAGCCACGGGCTAAGTGCTAGTTACAAATAGTTACTTTCCAGTTTTATTTTACAAAAAATAAAAGTTATAAAAACCTAAAACTCAACTACGACAAAAAAGTCATCCAAAAAGGTATAAACAAGACATCACCGACCGACAAATTAAAAATCCGGAGTCGCACGTATTATAAATCGAAGAGATTAAGTGTGACTCCGGATTTTTAATTTTTGTCGTAGTCTTGTAATTTTTATTTTTATTTAAATTATTTGAAATACATTTGATACCTGTTAAGGAAGCACACGAAATACCTACCTAATAAACTGATTATTGTTAGTAAGTACATCTGCACATGTCTAAATAGTATCAAGTCAAATCATGTGTGGATATTAATCAAGTCGGGACATGAAGTCCAGTAGGTAGCATCAAATCTGGAAAGTTTTGGCCCAGTTCTAACATGTCAACTAATATAGAATGTTTCGAATAAATAATCCGACAAGTTAGAACAAGAAAGTCTAATAAAATCAAAGATTCCTGACACAAAATCAGGTCTCTAGCAATAACCAATGTACCTATAGACACCGACTTAACTAAAAGATGTGTTAGACATTTGTCCGTGTCTACAGGTAACTAAAAATACCTTATTTTCTCTTGTTTACCTGTCCTTATGTAATAAAAGGTATATAACTCCGTTGTCAGTCATAATACAATGTTTTGATTATGACCACAACACTGACTAGACTATTTCCCACCTGAATACCTATTTAAAACCATGAGAATACCTATCTGTGTTTATAATTACGTAATCCATTGTTCTAGAAGTAATTATCATGTCATAACTTGCACCTGCGCAACCCTGCCTCCTTCATTTGTGTAAACACCCTCGTCATAGCAAAATGGGAAATACCCAGCTATACCCCGACCCTCTGTCGCGTCCCTGAATAGCGAACTGCCCTGATGTATAGGAGCAAATTATTGTGTTTGCACAAATGGTACCCGCTACTTGCCCTATAGTAAAAATCTACTTAAGGTATCGGGTCTGATTTTACAATTGTAGTTGCCTAGTACTAGTTGCCTAGTACTAGTTGCCTAGTACTCTCTTAGAAAGTTTCAGATTCTTAGTCAGTTGAGCTTTAACTTCGTTCCTACAAACATCTCGCTACTTGAGGTATAAATTCGTGCTGAATAAATTCAATTAAATTCGGATTACATCTAGCTCTAACCTTTGTCTGTATTACTGTTGTGTATTTTAAATATATTGTGTGTGTGTTTTATGTGCAATATACGTGGATTTGTTACATTAGCTGCTTGTGGTTTTTCTACTGTGCCAAACCTTACAACAAACCGCCCCCTTCAAACGACATAAGCTGGTCGTTTACATTTTGGTCATTCGACAGCCGGATATCGTTTACATTTTGGTCCTTCGAGCCGGATATCGTTTACATTTTGGTCCTTCGAAAGCCGGATAAGGTTTCAAGTAATCATGAGTCAGCAGGGCTCCATCACAACACGCAGCAAGCTAAGGAAGCTAGCCGAACAGCAAGAAGCACGTAAGGATGACAGCACAACGGACACCAGGTTGCAGTCCGAAAGGGGACCAGGTTCGCCGTCTGTGGCGCCGACCATGGCATCAATGGATCGCCGGAAATCGACCAGCAGAGCGTCATCCAGAAGTAGCCGCAAGAGTGTCGATTTCTTACGAAAAAGAATCGAATACGAAGCCGAAAAGGAACTAATCGAGCTAAAAAAGGAACGAGTCAAGATCAATGAAGACCTCCTTAAGGATAGGGAAAACCTCCTCAAGAAAAGAGTGGAGGCCGACATTGCCGAGATAGAGGCAGCTACCGAGAGCGACGACGACGCCTCCAAGTCAGACGTGGGTACAGCACAGCGAGTGGAGCAGTGGATCGACACGACGCCGCAAGTTGGCCAACAGGAAACAGTGTTGCGTAATCCAGTTAGTGTTTTACGGCAATCGAGTACAGTGTTGTGTCAACCGGATGCAGTGTTGTGTACCCCGTCTGCGGAGCGCAGGCCCATGGATGTGGCCGCGCCCCGGATCCCTACCGTGAGTTATTCACAAACCGTAAGTACGCTTGATCCGACTACATACCGTAATAATGTGTCGCACATACTAGGTACACCCGTGCCGGTACCGTATTCGTGTACGATACCTAAAGCACGGACGTATACACCTATGCCTACCGAGAGAGTTACGTCCCGATTACCGACCAATAACCCCGTCTTTACCACTCCGGCCGCAAGTGGACCTCGCGTTTCGATACCCGAGTCGGATTCACAGCGGCAGTTGAAGTACGGAGATGATGTTAAAGAAAGACGGCGGGAGTCTTCGGTTGAAAGGGACTCTGTGTTAGATAGGCTGGCAGAGGCAATAACCAGTATGGGGAGACCGCGACCGGTACCGCGACAGGCGTACGAATTACCACATTTTAGTGGTAATCCATCCGAGTGGATATGTTACAAAAATATGTACTGGGATACCACTCAAGAGTATAGTTATAAAGTTCACGAGAACTTAGCCCGGCTTAGAACGTCTTTACACGGCGAAGCTAGAACCTCAGTGGAGGATTTATTAAGTTCAGGTACGGATCCCAACGACATAATGCACGCGCTCGATCAAGAATATGGTCACCCGACTTTAATATTACAAAGCGCGTTACAAAAGATTAGGGACCTACCTAGAATATCGGAGAGCTGCCGCGAGCTTAGAAAGTTCTCGTCAACCGTGCGAAATGTAGTGGCCCTACTTAAAAATATTAAAGCTGACGGCTATCTTAACAATCCACAACTAGTTAGCGAGCTATTAAACAAGCTAACTCCTATACAACGCGCGCGGTACGGGGACTTTGCCATGGGGTTAGATAACGTGCAGGGGGTGGACCTAAGAGTCTCACCTAACCTAGAATACTTATCTCACTTTTTAATACAATTAACGCATACAACGTCGTATTATTTACAGCCATCTATAATAGAACCTAGTGCTTCTACGCCCCCCATTAGGCAACAGGAACAAGTCTTCGGTCAACGACCCATGAATACCGCGCGTCAACTATTCAGTAGGCCACAGCTGACTCATAAGATAAATACACAAAGTGATGAGTTTAGCTCGGTACCTAAGAAATGTATCATATGTCAAGGTGAACATACTATAGAAAAATGCGACACCTTTAATAAAATGACAGTTCAACAGCGATGGAATATCGTAAAAGAATTAAACACGTGTTTCAAATGTATAGTAAACAAACACAACAAAAGGTTTTGCCGCGCCGATAAATGCAAAAAATGCGGTTATTCCCACCACCTATTATTGCACACCGATAAGCAAAACAATGCGAGCGATAAGCAGGTAGATAAGCCCGAAACCGTAACAAACATCGGTGAATGGCATGCTTCGGCATTGTTAAAAATAATCCCAATAGAATTGTGTCATGACAAAGACAACAATAGTCATTGTTACGCATTACTGGATGACGGAGCGACCGTCTCCTTAATAGATAAGACCATTGCTACTGGTTTAGAGGGCCCAAGTATACCCCTTTCATTAAAGACAGCGGGCGGTCACGAAATCACCGACCCAACGTCGCGAGCGGTTGAAGTAAAGGTCAAAGGGCCAAACGGACAGTGCCACAACATTAAATGTCGCACTATACGTGATTTAAATTTGCCTTCTCAAACCGTGACCACCGCAATGCTTAACGACAATGCCCACCTCCGCGACCTGGGATGCGTGGAAATGAGGGGCGCCAAACCGCTAGTATTGATCGGGCAGGACAATTGGCAGCTAGTTGTAGGCCGGGACGTCCGTCAGGGAAAACCCGGTAAACCAGTTGCCTCCCTTACCGAGTTAGGTTGGGTCATACATGGTCCGTTCGGCCATAACAATTTAAAAGGCGAACAAATTAACTGTACGGCAGTTTCCCTGCCTGACCTGCATGACCCAGTTAAATCTAGCGAAGCGATAGGTATTTCTGAGAACGTACGTAAAATCCAATCAGATGAAAGGGCCTCAGAAATACGAGATAAAACCAACCACCGTGTACCAGATGAATCACAGTGGGCAGTAGGTTTGTTACGGAAACATAACAACATAATACCTACCAATTATAACGGTAACCTTTTGACCGGACCCGACCTATTATTATTATTACCTTTTCAAGAAAAGGAAGCCGAGACTTGTTTCGCTCGGCTTAATAACCTGCATCGCCTGGAACATACAAAAATACCAGGGTTGTATGGGCTAGATCTAGACAAGGATCTAGATCTAGATTTACAAATGTTTAGCGACGCAAGCGAACAAACATGCGCAGCGGTCGCGCACCCAGTGGGCTACCGAGATAGTAACCAAGCGTCAGTGACGATGTTAGGTAGGGCTCGCGTAGCCCCACAAAAGGTAGTCTCAATTACAAGGCATGACTTACAACCAGCCTTATTAGTTAGACTATCGGACCGAGGCAACTGGCACTGGGTTCCTTCCGCGGACGACCCCGCGGGCAAAGCAACCAGGTCGTCTTGGCCCGAGAACCATACGGCGTGGCTGTGCGGCCCCCCGTTTTTATGTGTTCCACAGGAGCGGAGGCCGGTGTATCGAGAGGCTGAGTCAGCAGAAGTGGACTTGGAGCGCATTCAGCGGGTCCACTCTACAGAAGCGACGCCGGCGCACGCCTACCGTGCGGCGCCACTTCTCAGCTACGAGCGCTACACGTCGTGGGCGCGTAGGAAACGCGTCACGGCTCAAATACTCAGCTTTGTCGGCCGATGTCGTAAGCGTCGGCCAACACAAGATCTACAGCAGCGCGATCAAGAGGAAGCTCACAACCATCTCACAAGGTTGTGCCAGGATAATAGCTTCAGTGAAGAACGCACTACGAAGTACGCTCAGGGAGCGTGCCCCACGTGAGGAAGTCCTTTACACCCTCCTCACAGAGGCCGAGCTCATCATAAATAGCCGGCCTCTCAGCTACGTCTACGATGACCACAACCAGCCCGTGGTCCTGACGCCGAACCACCTACTCCTTGGCACTGCGTCCGGGAGCACTCCGTTAGCGCCGGGAGACATCGAGGACGTCGACTCCCGCTGTCAGTGGCGGCGTGTGAACGCGCTCGCCGACATGTTCTGGCGTCGGTGGCTACGGGAGTACCTACCTACTCTACAACGTCGGGAAAAGTGGACGAATAACGTACCAAATGTGAGTGTCAACGACGTAGTGGTTATCGTAGATAACACCAATAGTCAAAAATGTGTATCACGGAAGTGACGGGATAATCCGTGTAGCTGACGTAAGAACAATAAATGGGGTCCTGCGTCGGCCCATTGTTAAATTAATTGTGCTTCCCACCGTCCATGTGTAATGCGGCGGAACCCTTTTACAGGGGGTGGAATGTTAAGGAAGCACACGAAATACCTACCTAATAAACTGATTATTGTTAGTAAGTACATCTGCACATGTCTAAATAGTATCAAGTCAAATCATGTGTGGATATTAATCAAGTCGGGACATGAAGTCCAGTAGGTAGCATCAAATCTGGAAAGTTTTGGCCCAGTTCTAACATGTCAACTAATATAGAATGTTTCGAATAAATAATCCGACAAGTTAGAACAAGAAAGTCTAATAAAATCAAAGATTCCTGACACAAAATCAGGTCTCTAGCAATAACCAATGTACCTATAGACACCGACTTAACTAAAAGATGTGTTAGACATTTGTCCGTGTCTACAGGTAACTAAAAATACCTTATTTTCTCTTGTTTACCTGTCCTTATGTAATAAAAGGTATATAACTCCGTTGTCAGTCATAATACAATGTTTTGATTATGACCACAACACTGACTAGACTATTTCCCACCTGAATACCTATTTAAAACCATGAGAATACCTATCTGTGTTTATAATTACGTAATCCATTGTTCTAGAAGTAATTATCATGTCATAACTTGCACCTGCGCAACCCTGCCTCCTTCATTTGTGTAAACACCCTCGTCATAGCAAAATGGGAAATACCCAGCTATACCCCGACCCTCTGTCGCGTCCCTGAATAGCGAACTGCCCTGATGTATAGGAGCAAATTATTGTGTTTGCACAAATGGTACCCGCTACTTGCCCTATAGTAAAAATCTACTTAAGGTATCGGGTCTGATTTTACAATTGTAGTTGCCTAGTACTAGTTGCCTAGTACTAGTTGCCTAGTACTCTCTTAGAAAGTTTCAGATTCTTAGTCAGTTGAGCTTTAACTTCGTTCCTACAAACATCTCGCTACTTGAGGTATAAATTCGTGCTGAATAAATTCAATTAAATTCGGATTACATCTAGCTCTAACCTTTGTCTGTATTACTGTTGTGTATTTTAAATATATTGTGTGTGTGTTTTATGTGCAATATACGTGGATTTGTTACATTAGCTGCTTGTGGTTTTTCTACTGTGCCAAACCTTACAACAAACCGCCCCCTTCAAACGACATAAGCTGGTCGTTTACATTTTGGTCATTCGACAGCCGGATATCGTTTACAATACCTAACATGGCCATTTTTATTTTTTATTTTTTTTAGTTCTTTACTATGTCCTCTAGAGGGCGTCATATTCATTTTAATGTAAATGTTCAATGTGTTTTAATGTTCTTCCCATAGCCTATAACCACCGTACGATCAAGACACTTCCAACGATCCCTCATTTGTGAAATTATGATGCGTAGCTTAGAAGTTATGAGGGAACAGATGAACATACATACATACCGGTCAAAATCATAACCCTCCTTTCTGCTTCGCCGTAGTCGGGTAAAAATGCAACAGAATTGGACACAAATCATACCAAAACATCGGGTTATTCTGAAAAACAAAAGTATCTAGACTATTTTACGCGTCACAGCTGGAAAGGGTACAAAATCTTTCAAAGAAAACAAAGTAAGTACAATAAAAACAAGACTAAAATTTGCTTTCTGAACACTGAATTATTTATTAGTTGCTTGAATTGATTAAAAAAGTTCCTAAGACTAAAATCGTTCAGGTAGATAATCCCCGTTTGAGTTTTAAACTGAGTGACTTAGAGGATCGTATCTGATATTTCTATTTGTTTAAGTCAACTTTGGTGTTAGAAGTATTTTGAGCTGGGTCTACAATGGAAGTTGATTGACCTTTGCTTATCCTTAGAAATAAGTTTGGGTGCTAAGTTAGAACTATTGTTTCAGGCGCTCAGAATTTTGTTTGTCATCAAAAACAGCATCGGTTTTCCGTTTTTTTTGTAGTTATGGTCGTCTAACTCCTAACTTGTTTATAGACTGCATGGGTTTCTACCAACTTTTAGATGTTTTATTTACATGCACACACACACTTAACTTTCTGAAGGGCTAAATCGCACGGTTCGATCGAAGTTTAAGCTACGATTGCCGCGGTCGTTTCGTGGATGGGTGACCATCCATTACATATCGAGACTCCTCCGTACCTTGGAAAGCACGTTAATGGGAAGAAAAGTAAGAAATGGGTAGGTATGTGATAAGATGGCAGGTACTCTGTTAAAGAGGATCGAACTTATCAATAAACAAACAAATAAATACATATCCTTTCCAATTTACAATAATAATAAGGAAATGAGAACGTAAACGAAAACTTTTGCAAAGGATATTAATTTTCGAGATAAGACGCTTTTCGCCATCTTGATTTTATCGTTTATTTCCCGCGCTTCGGACACTGACGAATTACTGACGACGTTTAGGTACCTTTTAATAATATTATTCCAGCATTTTGAGCGAAACTTCGCTAAGTGACAGGCCCCATTAATTAGGTACGTAATAATTAGCAATGCGATTATTAGGTCATAATAATACAGGCCCATAATTCTTCTAGAGGAGGAGGAGGAGTAATTGCTCTAGTCTATAGAGCATTTACTTGTAACAAAACATCAAGCCGTTCTTATTTGTGCCACCCTTTCACGAACCAATCAATAAGCACGACGCTCGACGCTTTGTTACAACTTGATTTTGCAATCAAATGAGCGAATTTGTGTTACATATCGAGCAAGATAAACGCAACACACGCGACCAGGGGCCCAAGTCTGCTATTTTTATAAATTTGTCCAACACGATTCCATTGTCATTTTACTACAAGTTCGTAATCTGCTAAATTCATAATGGTCGATCATTGGTTGATCATTGTATTCCACAAACACGATACTCGTAACGAATTAAAATAAATGACTGCACAATGACGTTCTCATGGTAGGTCACTGATCAAAGGAACTGTATAAATTGTCAGTCATTCATTTTTCATTATGTACGAGATTACCAATCGATGAAATGTAAAACTTCTCTAGTGAAGAAAAGCTTATTTGGTGTTGCTGGGTGTATAATAAGATACCTGATGAAATAAAATGTATGCCATTGCAGAACTTTAAGAAAACACTTAACGGGTTACTGCTTGAAAAATGTTACTATACTGTAGATGAATATCTCAATGACAAATTTCTATAATTATAATGCTGACATAAATTCTTTAATATTATAGGTATCGACACTAATGATAATCTTTTGACTTGAATTATTGACATTAAATTTTGTCATGAAATGAAATTGACCTTGATTCGTAATAAAATTGAATTTGCATGCATGAGTTAATTTAACAATAAATTATGTACTCAAATACTTATATAATTGCATTGTAATAAAGTTGTCATTGTAATTTTATACTAATGATTGAATAGCTTTTATAATATTAATCATTTGTATGTCAATATTGGCAAAACATAGCGCACTACCTAATATTTAAGATCTTTGTATATAATCACCTATGTTTGACAAATAAATTATTCTATTCTATTCTATGCCATTTCTTTCAATGGAGTGTCAGTGGCTGACCATTGGAAAGTCATAATGACGCCAATATGTTAGTAGATTACCAAACTTGTCAAAATCAACAATTATGAAATCAATGATAGACCATTCTGACACTATTGTAATAGCAGACTTGAGGTCCTGAAGATCCGACTATTCATCGACGAGTTAACGCAAAAAAAAAACGAATGTTACAGGTAAATGCTCACTCGCCGTGAGCATTACTTCGAACACCGTGTCGAGCATTCGCAGGAACGTTACATTACGTGGAAATGGTTTCTTAAATTGAGGTTTTGCTTGTATTGTACCATTCGTAAGAATGTTATATTACATGGAAATGTTCGAAACAATTCTCTAGTGTATCTCTCCGTAGGAGCGTTTATACAGAAAGTGGGCAACGTCGCTAATACCTGTCTCTAGCTGTATATTTCGCGGTTTTGATTAATTTGTCGATAATACTGTATAGAAAAAAGTAATATGGCTAACTAACTAACTAAAATATTGATTATGAAATGCAATAATTAATATTGTAACACCGAATATTTAGTTCAAGATGCAAAAAAAAAATTTGAAAAACTTTCCAAATGCCTTTTTTACACTTAAAACTGTTGCAACATCAAATTCCGTGTTATCATTGGAATTCAGTGTTAATATTCTAGTTCGATATATAGTTAAATACATATGGTTAGCCATATTTCTTATTTCCATACAGTAATATTGCCAAATTAATCGAAACAGGTAATTATTTGCCATCTATTTGCGACGTTGCTAACTTTTTGGATGGACATTCTTAATACCTACTAATTTATCTATAGAGCAAAGGTCTTCTCTAACAGAAAAGGTTAGGAAAGGAAAGGTTAAGGAACATTGATCAAACTCAAACTCAAAGCATTTATTTCAATTAAACCCTTTACAGGCACTTTTGAATTGTCAAAGAGTCAGTTAGTCAGAAAGTTGAAGCTAGTAGCTAGATCACTGCGCTTGCTCACTGTTTGTTGATTAAACTTTAGTAGGTACAGACATACACACATAAACTCACGCCTTCTTCACATGGGGGGATGGCAGAAGCTACAGAACGCCATCTGATACGATCCTTACATACTCCTTTTGCTTCGTTAACGTTTCTTCATCTGCCCCCCTAGCCGTCACAAACGATAAACGTAAACTCTCAGTAGTCTTTAATAGATTTTCAACTTTATGTTATTGGATATAAAGTTGAAAATCTATTGAAGATTACATAGTGTTTTCGTTCGTTCCGGTCGCTAACGCTCAGTAGTCTTTAATAGATTTTCAACTTTATGCTCTCAGGTATAAAGTTGAAAATCTATTGGAGATTACTAAGCGTTCACGTTTATCGTTTGCAACTTGGCTAGGGGGGCTGGTCACACACGCACGCGGGTTGCGCTTGCGAGTACTACGCACTTTACCTTTCTGAGGAACATCAGCACTAAGATCACTATAATATTTATGTCTTTCTGAACCTAACCCCCCCGTCGTTTCCACTTACACCTGCCCTGTAAATACTATTTGTTAGTTGCCCTTCATTCATCATCTCAACATGACCAAATCATCCAAGCACACTCTTTTTTATGTACGCTTTTGACCTTTTTCTTTCTCTAACTCTTCTCTTTAACATAGAATCAAGTTAAAAGTATAAATAAAAGAAAATTAAGATGAACTGAGAATAGGGATGATGACTGGGTCAAAAAAGAGAAATTTTATTTAGTCCGTCAGTCAACTACAAAAAAAATTAGACACGTATTTTTTGCTTTATCATATAATGAAAAATGACTTAGATACAACGCATTAAAGTTGGGGAGTGGGGGTTGATACGTCACAAGTATGTATAAAATCTACATACTCGTGACGTCATGGCACATTATAACTCAATGTATCGCCGTAATCTTTTGATAACGTAAAAAAAGAAAAAATACGTGTACGTTATTTTTTCATAGTCTACATGACGGACAAATAACATTTTTTTAGTCATCATCCCTATTGAGACGTATGAACGTAAACGAGGCAAAAGGAGTATGTAAGGATCGCTACCAGGTGGCGTTCTGTAGTTTCTGCCTACCCCCATGGGAAGAAGGTGAGTTTATATGTATGTATAAAAGAAAATTATACCTCAAAGAAATTGTGCGAGTATTAAAGCAATATATTATTTATCCATGTCATGTCCAGAAAATACTTTATTTTAAGTCATTCAACCCTAACAAAGTCAATAATTTGTAGTTTCGAAAATAGCTAATACTCCTAATATCCTTACGTTTGTTTGTTTGTTATGCTTTCACGCTAAAACGGCTCAATTAATTTGGATAAAATTTGGCACATGGGTAGACCATGACCTGGGTTAGGATATAGTCTACTTTTCACCCTGGATCGCAGACGAAGTCGTGGGCAAGAGCTAGTAATAATATTATAAATGTGAAAGTTTCTATGTTTAGATGTTTGTTAATCAAACACGCAAAAAAGGCTGAACGGATTTGGATGAAATTTGGCACACAGACAGTTTATAACCTGGATTAACACGATAGTTATAAGTGATACTTATTATCCCGGTCATGAGCAAATTCTGAAGTCCACGCAGAGACACAGAGTCGTCACAGACGAAGTCGCGGCAGAATCTAGTACTTAAGTAATAAGTGTAGTACAGTGACCCCTGTCAATAAAATTGACCTCAACAGTCAGTCGAATTAAGTGAAACAATTGTCAATTGTTTTAACTTAGATTGGAATTAAAGTGACTTTGATTAAAGTTATAGTTATTAAGCTTGAAAAATACTTAAGGGTGATGCGCTAAGTTAACCCGCGAAATTCAAAATTTCTTTAGTTTTTTGCCATTTGCAGTTCAGTGTCAGTTAGTAAGTTGATTAAAGTATGATTCGCGACCGTAACAAATATGGCTTAACAGAATTATAATCATTAGAATCAGCAATACAACTCCTTAAGTTAGCATATTCCTCAAATGTCATGATTTCATGAAATAGTCATTAAATAGGATTACATGAACTTAAATAAACATTTGATACGGTCGCGAATCATAAATAGATCAACATAAAACCTGATACTGATCTGCAAATAGGGATGATGACTGGGTCAAAAAAAAGAAATTCTATTTAGTCCGTCAGTCATTTATAAAAAAATTATTAAATACGTATTTTTTGCTTTATCGTATTAATAAAAAATACTTAGATTCAACGCATTAAAGTTGGGGAGTGCGGGTTGATACGTCACAAGTATGTATAAAATCTACATACAAGTGACGTCATGGCACATTATAACTCAATTTATCGCCGTAATCTTAAGATAACGTAAAAAAAGAAAAAAAATACGTGTACATTATTTTTTCATAGTCTACATGACGGACAAAAAAATCGTAAGAAAATTTGAATTTCGAGGGCTACCCTGACGCTTTCGCCTTAACATGGGAGTGGAAAAAAAACCAACAACGGCGCAAATATAACCCAAACCTTATTGAGAGCTACATGTTTGAGCCGTTTGAGGTTGAAACAGGGGATCTTTGGGATCCGAGTGCTCATCGAGTATTTCAGGATATCGCCATGCGGTTGGTCGACTCTTCACGTGATCGGAGAACTGGCCTAATTTTAGCCCAAAAAAACAGTATTTCCACCCAACGTGGCAATGCTGCCAGCCTTTTGGGCACTTTTCCCATTGACAGCAATGCGGACGATTTTTTTGATGCCAAATGAGCGTTACCCTTTTTTTAGTTTTATTATATAAGTGTAGATCATCATCTGCCTAGCCTTTTCCCAACTACGTTGGGGTCAGCTTCCAGTCTAACCGGATGCAGCTGAATACCAGTATTTTATATGGAGCGACTGCCTATCTGACCTCCACAACCCAGTAATTGGGTGATACGATACCCCTTGGTAAGACTGGTTGTCAGACTTTCGGGCTTCTGACGACCCGTAACGACTGTCAAAGATCCACGAATGACAGCCGGGACCAACAGCTTAACGTGCTTTCCGAGGCACGGAGGAGTCTCGGTACGTAAAGATGGTCACCCATCCACAGACCAACCCCGGCAAGCGTAGCTTAACCTGACGGATCGACCCGTGCCGGCAGTTATTACTTAGCCACGAGCTCCCCAAGTGTAGATACTGTATATTATATATTAGTATTAGGTTGTCTATTGTAATTAAGGTTTAAAACTGAGTAAGTAAAGAGTTTACCCATTTAAAACTTGGGAGTTACATTAGGGGTCTTTTCACTTTACTTATTCGTCCCGGTTTTTATATAAATCCTGAAGAAGTCACAACAGAAGAAACTGGCAACAAATTAAAATATTCTTTTAAAAACCGGGTTACGGCAACCTTGTTTAGAAGCTAAAGGATAAGAGTTCTATTCCCAGTTAATGTTCAAGCTATAAACTCATCCAAATAATATTATGTTGCGAACCATCCTAATCTTTAAAATAGTTAATTGTGTTATTTATTGTATATAATAATTTTACTGTAAGTATATGAAATAAATATTACGTTTTGTGTGACTGAATAAAATGTAGACGTAGACCTATTGAAATATCTTATAACTACGCATAGATATAAGTAATTCAATGGGTCGTTGTGCGAGTCCACACGGGTGAAGCCACTGGCAAAACTTATAAACAATAAGATTAAGCCTTCTGTAAATGATTTTGTGAACTAATCGTTGGAGTGCTATAAAACCAAAAAAAGACTCGTCACTTTTGAGTAGCGTCGTGGACGACAGTCCTAACAAGATAAGGGAAGCTTCTGTAACCTAACCGTGAAAGATGGCGGTATCCGACAGCGACGTAGCCCCAATATCAATAAACCAAGGTTACTTGGCGAGCATGTTAACAATGAGAAATCTGATCCTTTGGCCAAAACTTTTAAAAGCCCTGTTTCTGGAGGTGAGCCCCTTCATAAATCGTAGTTACAGGCTTTGAACAGTTATTTACGCCGGTAGCACATCGCGAAACCATAGCAGCGAAACCGCAGTAGTTCAATTCAACTGACACGCATCATGTTCCGCTATTCGAAATTCGAGTAGCGGAACATGACGCGAGCCAGTTGAATAGGGTATTACACCCATTTCTGAAAAGTGTCTCAATTAGATTCTATAGTGCTAATGAACCACAAAAAAATTCTCAATTTTTTTATTCAATCGTTAAGTGCGATAAAAATGCATTTAAATTTTGCATTTTCAAATTTCGCGCGTAATTTGACGAAAACGCTGGACGCAGTGGACGCCATATTACTCTGTGGTCATGACGTCAGTTCACTATGTAAACAAATTTATAGATTAAAGGTACGCTGATAGTTGACAGTTAACACTCCTAAGTTTACATAGCCGTACGACGTAATAACATGGCGACTACTATGTAATGGTGTTATGAAACAGATTAAAAAAGCTGAAACCTTTGAATTGAATTTTAAAATTTAGTTTGCTATTTTATGAACTAAAGCTAACGTTGTCCGACTGCTTTTTGCCTAAGCTATCTCAATAATATATTTTTTCTCATAATAGAGTAAAACACCCTATTGAACTACTGCGGTTTCGCTGTTACGGTTTCGCGGCGGAGGTGTGCTACTGACGTAAGTTTACTTACGTTTTTTACAATTTGCAGGTCAGTATCAGATTGTATGTTGATCTAAAAATGATTCGCGATCGTAACTAATATGGCTTTTCAGAAATATAATCATTGGAATCAGCCAATTCTAATATAAGGAGTTGTATTGCTGATTCTAATGATTATAATTCTGTAAAGCCATAGCTGTAACGGCCGCGAATAATTTTTCTTTAAAACAACTTTCACGTGGACAAAGTCGCAGGCAGAAACTAGTGTTATATAAAAAAAAAACATTATTCGGATTTCAACTGTTAAGTAAAATAATGACGTCTCTTCTTGACAACCTAAATCACCGATAACTACTCGTATATCAAAAATAATCAAAATTAATTCTAATTTTATTAGGTTTTTAAACTTGACAAAATCATCTTGAATATAATTCTATATTGACCATTATTTGTACAAATATTTATATTTGTAATCACGTTCTCGAAAACAGCTCTAACGATTTCGATGAAAGTTGCAATATTATATATAGGGTTTTAGGTGGGCCAAAAATCGATCTAGCTAGGTCTCATATCTGGGAAAATTCGTTTTCTCCGTAATTTCACCCGAGCAGAGCCGAGCAGACCTCGGTCGCCCAAAGTTTAGAACAAGATAGGTACGAAGGCTACCTTAGAATAATGACCCATGTCTTTATTTCTGTGTACTTACTAATTCCATACTGCCATCAGCCTACTACCATGGCAACATGGAATTAGTAAGAACTATCCTATGAAAATGAGCATTTATAAATCTAACAATAAAATATATATATAATGTACAAGTATAAAAAGGAAAAAGAAATAAGTCACTTATTTACTACCCACGTAGATTAAAGTAGGTACAAAGTTGTTTTCGCCTCTTGGAGAGATAGTTTTGTCTCGTAAGAAACTTCGGTACGCTGCTGAACATTGTACTATTAACACGCTCTAATTCACTGAGTTACAAGCCGAGGTTTCTGAAGTCCGTCTTGAACATGTAGGTTAGTTAAAGTTATCTGTAGGTCAAGGTAAAGCAAAATTATTATTATTTATGAAACAAATATATAGTTGGACAAGTCGTGTGCTGGATGGGAAAATCCATCAGGCAAAAATGACGAATTTCCATACAAACTTTCCATGTGGTTAAATATTCACCTCAAGGTAAGGGAAGAAACTTCGTCACCTCATGGGGTTAAATAATTATTTAAACCCTTGAAGGGACGAATTTTCAAAAATCCTATCTTTGTGCTCACTCTCGATAAAGTTTTTTTTTTTATTTTTTTTTATTTTAGCTTACACAAAGTTCTTAAATATACAATCTAGCATGGTATGAAATTCTCACTAACAGAAGACGTAGAATATTAGACAGCGGGTCCCAAACTAGGCACAGCCTGTATCTTGGTGACCCAAACACTACTCATAGTTAACAATTTAAGGTGTGCTACTAGCGCAATATTATTATCAAAGTTAATTACAAAATTTACAATAAATTAAACACAAAGAAAAAAAAAAACATAGATTATACAAAAACAGTTGAGTAAGTGTGTGGTGTAAGTGTAAGTGAGGGTATGTATTCTTTCAGAGAGTGTGTATTAGTATGTGCTGCAAAGTAAACTTTCTGTTTCCTCATAAGTCCGGCCCAGCAACCATTCTTTTAGCTTAGTTTTGGCCTCAGAGTAATTGTTCGGTACACTGAACGTTTTGCTTATAGAATTAAACATCCGTATAGGTAAATACGACGTAAACCGGGTCGCAAAGAGGGTTTTAGATTTTGGAAGGGGGATTCTTTCAGCTATTTTCCTGCCCCTTTTACTGCAGCTAGAGCGTTTTGTATTGACTTTTATGAGGTTTAGAAGTGACCCTAGGATGAACAGCTGACGTACGCGTAAAACCCCAGATTCCCTATATAGTTCGTCTGTAGAAAAACGCCACGGCTTACCCAAAAGTACCTTGAGGACAGCCCGCTGGGCCCGTTCCAGTTCCAGCATGCTTGTCTTGGCGGCACTGCCCCAGACACTTACACAATATTGTAGGACAGATTGGCATAGAGAAATGTAAACCTGTAAACATATATTCTTAGGAGCACTGACTCGTAAGAGTTTTGCAATGTGTATATATGTAACAAAAACACTGTCTGACCCGTGAGGATCTTGTCAGTTATCGTGCTAAGAGTCCACTTATATGTGGTTATTTTCAGAAATAATGAAAAAAAGACAGATATGAAGGTTCCCTGCTTCCCTGCCAGTCCTGCCACCGTACAATATTTAGCAAAAACGCCGAAGAAAACACGTTTCAAACTCAAACTCAAATCATTTATTCCAAATAAACCAATTATAGGTACTTTTGAATTGTCAAGGGGTCGGTCAGTCAGAAAGATGAAGCTAGTTGCCCATTCCAAAGCGTAGTAGGTTCCTATGGAGAAGAACGGGCAAGAAACTCCATGGACACTCTTTTAAATTAGAATATTGTTACAAAACATTGGTTACATCATTCATGTTGAAATTATACATGTGAGAACAATGTAGTAAATCGTGCACGTTAAAAGCGACCATAAAAAAATATAAAAACAAAAATAATTAAAATAAGCCATGGCAGCTATGAGATGACCAGTCCCCACTGACGGCGCCCGTTCACGAACATGCCGCATGGATCAGCATCATTTAGCTCAACCATTTTGAAGGAAACTTAATGATCCAACACACACGCCACCACCAGCGAGACATTTGAGTGAGCATGACATACTCTCAGCCGCCAGGGCACATTCAAGTCAATGAAAGACGTACTCAGTAAATGGTAGATTTAAAGTAGGTAAACATTGCTTGCATATGTGCAATGCAATTATATAATACTAAGAGATTGAATTTATACAATGTAAATGTAGTTTTTCAATCTTCAGCAGCTCCAACAATATTTTCCAATGCTAATCAATTAGTTTATGCGCCCTTGTGGAGCTGGACCAGCGTTGAGCCAAGCATTTTTGTCAGCGATGTAATCCTCCAACTTATAATATGCTTGGCAGCATAGGGTGCGTTTTATGCAAGATTTAAATTTCGTTTCATTCAATTGGAATATGTGGGGTGGTATTTTATTGTAACATTTTACACAGTACCCCATGAAAGATGAGTCTAGTTTGTTGTACCCTCTTTAATTTGTTACTGCTTCGTTGGTCTAGTGGTCGCAAGCGCTACTGCTGAGCATGAGGTCCTGGGTTCGATTCCCAAGTCGGGCAAAGTATTAGTGTTTTTCTAACAGGAATTTGTCAGTAGTAGCCCGGAGTCTGGTATTGTGCCCGGTTGATGACAATAGGCTCGCCCCCTATTACATGGGACTTTGAAAAACATATTATAATGTTTTATAATTAATGGGGATTTTCATTTTAATTGTACTTTAATTTTAATATTTCTACACCGGTAACGGTAGTATATGTGAACTTTTATTAATATTAAGATCTTAATGTACCATGTACTGAGAAAAAAATTATAAAAAAAATATTAACTGGCGAAATGTGGGAGTACTACAGGTACACCTCTGCCCATCCCTTCGGGGAAACAAGGCGTGATGTTATAATTTGTAACTTTATTTATTTTATTTTTATTATTTGTTGTTATAACGGCAATAGATATACACAAACTAAAATTTCAACTGTCTACCTACGTTCCTACCTGGTTCATGAGATACAGCCTGCTGACAGACAGACGGACGGCGGATAGCGGAGGCTTAGTAATAGGGTTCCGTTTGGCACCCTTCGGGTACGGAACCCTAAAACTAGTAGTAATATGTAGTTTTAAATAACCTAAGCTAAAAATTACAGAAATCAATCAATTTTCCCAACTAAGTTGGGGTCGGCTTCCAGTCTAACTGGATGCAGCTGAATACCGTATTTTACATGGAGTGACTGCCTATCTGACCCCCACAACCCAGTAACTGCGTAATACAATACCCCTTGGTAAGACTGGTTGTCAGACTTTCGGGCTTCTGATGACCCGTAACGACTGTCAAAGATCTACGAATGACAACCGGGACCAACGGCTTAACGTGCTCTCCGAGGCACGGCGAAGTCTCGGTATGATAAGATGGTCACCTATCCACAGACCAACTCCGGCAAGCGTAGCTTAACCTGATGGAACGAACCGTGCGGCTGTTATTGCTCAGCCAAGAGCTCCTCTAAAAAACAGATATCGATTCAGTAAACGATTCTGAACAAACTTCTTTCATAATGTGCATTTTAATTGAATTACGCTTTGTATTGTAGAGATAATACCTATTGATGATATGTGAGTCGTATGTGAGTTATCAGTTATCAGGTATTAAATTGTTTTTTTTAATAGAATAATTATTGAGCTCTATTCTCACAAGCGTAGGACGTCCACCCGCAAGGTGGACAGACGACCTAATAAAGGTCGCACGAAGCCGCTGGATGCAGGTCGCTTCCAACCGGCCGATTTGGAAATCATTGGGGGAGGCCTATGTTCAGCAGTGGACGTCCTATGGCTGAAATGATGATGATGATGATACTCACAAGCAATGATGTCTCTACTGAGCTAATGTTAATTATAATTTTGAATAAAAATTTAAGATTTTTGTATTTAAATTGAATTGTGACATATTTATTAGTTATTATTTTAATTACTTAATGTTATTAGTATCAATCAGTTTTTTTTTAATATTTAGAATGTAATTTTTGTTAAGTATTATTATTTTTACACATAAATTACCAAACATTTATGTATTAGGTACTATATATTATAACTTAAACTTGAATTTCCTTTTTGGCTTTTATATCATGTAAAACCATAATTGGTGCATGTTGTGTTAGCCTATAAGTAATTGTTGCACTAACTAACGTACTATTAAGTTTTTTTTTTAAATGTATTGTGTAAACAATTGTTGGCAAATAAATAAATAAATTATCTGGCTCCTTTCAAATTGCAGAGATAATCTGACGATTGATTGATCCATGTGTGCTCAACATAAAACGTGTCGGAGGAACGGTGTCGGAGCAACAAAGACTTGGTTCTTTCTTCTGAAATATATCGACTTTTATCTCAGTCATTATCCATCATAAAAGGCTTTATACAAAATGAAAAGAAACTGCCTTCACGTATCTCTTCATTATGTTATCCTTTCAAGTCTACCCAGTTATTCAAGGCCAAAAATTTGTGTAAAATTCAAAAGCGAGTTACTTGTTCAGAATTGGTTTGATTGTGTAAATGTCATACAATTCTATACCTAAATATGTGTGACAAAATTCTGTATGTACAGTCGCCGTCAGATATATTGTAGCAGACAAGGTGACCAAATACTTCTGAACAATTTAAAATGTCAATAAGTTCCATACACTACAAGTTACCATTAATATCTGTACATTAATTAGTTCATTAATATCTGAGCAGATGCTTGTCAATAATTTCTATACAAACAACTAACCAAAAATATCTGAACACTTACAACGTCAAGTGTATCTACGCAGACAAGAAACAAGTCGATTCGAAGTTCGATTTCAAAATTCCATACATATGTAGTAGGCCCAAAAAAGAAACAAACAATAAAACGTACGGATACACATAAAACCTTAAAATTGCAAATCATCAAGGTTTTATTAAAATTCTGTTTTCTTTTTTTTGGAACGAATTTCTTTAAGCGGCTTGCGGTAAGATTGCACTGGCCAAAGACTATAAAACCCCTATGGCACTGGCAGATATCGTCACGCGAAAAGGCGCTTGCGACTGTCTTCTTCTAATTCAAAGAGAAAGAAAGACGGAGAGAGATAGAAAGTGTGAATTTGGTCAAAATGAAAATTCAAGATGGCGGTTGCGAAAATTTTCACATTTTTCGTCATGGGTGTCATTTTCATAGTTTTCAAGGGTGCCAAAGCCGATCGTGAGCTCAAAATGTAAATCCAAGATGGCGGCTGCGAAAATGTTTAATTTTTTCTTTTAGGGTATTGTTTCTATGGTTTTCAAGGTTGCTAAAGCCGATAGTGGAGTCAAAATATAAATCCAAGATGGCGGCTGCTAAAAAATTGTTTCTGTTTTAAATCATATGTGAGAGGGAGGGAACTTCGTGCCTGACGGGGGTCCCCGACCGCATGTTTTTTTTTTCAAAATAATCGAACTATATTTTTTATAATCAAATTAAGATAATGTTGAAAAAAAAAAAACTTTTTCCGAAAAATTTGGGATTCTTTTTTCTTTTTTCCTGAAAATTTCCACATAAATATGCTCACAGTACGATACCTAACAACACCCTCACGGATCGAACACGTTTTTTTTTACATGTTGTATGTTCTCGCTGCTGTGGTGGAAAGTTGTATGTGTTACACGAGAGCAAAGTTATTTGCATCTCGTGTCTTTGAATCCCTCGCCGCGCTCAGGATTCTAACCTAGAATCCTTCGCTTACTTGGGATTCAAAATCAACACTCGCAGCAAAAAACAACCTTGCTCAAATAACACAAATAACTATAGCAGTTGGAAAAAAAGTATCTTCAAGAAGATTCGTGTAATTCACTGAATTCATTCGTCTACTTATACACAACCGTCCACTACAAGCTCACCAGGATCATTTTTGCAGATCCCCAGAATCCAATCGTAATACGACCACTCCGACGATTAGGCAGCACATTTTGTTCCAAGTACCGTGTATTTTCTGGTCTCCACAAACTCAATCTGCCATTATCCAATCAATCAATCTGCCTAGCCTTTTCCCAACTATATTGGGGTCGGCTTCCAGTCTAACCGGATGCAGCTGAATACCAGTATTTTACATGGAGCGACTGCCTATCTGACCTCCACAACCCAGTAACTGGGTAATACGATACCCCTTGGTAAGACTGGTTGTCAGACTTTCGGGCTTCTGACGACCCGTAACGACTGTCAAAGATCCACGAATGACAACCGGGACCAACGGCTTAACATGCTTTCCGAGGCACGGAGGAGTCTCGGTATGTAAAGATGGTCACCCATCCACAGACCAACCCCGGCAAGCGTAGCTTAACCTGACGGATCGACCCGTGCGGCAGTTACCACTTAGCCACGAGCTCCTCAATCTGCCATTATCCGATGAACAGAAAACTTTCTCGTCCATAAAGATAACTTTATCAAAATTGAGATTTTAATAATTGGCCGCAAATTGCAGCTGCTGCATTTTGTGCCTTGGTGTGAGAGTTGGCTTTCTTGCTGCTCTATTTTGTAAACCTCCTTCTTTTAATCGTCTTCTTACGGTGCTGATGGATACTTGAAACGTACTTGAAAACTGTGTAGTATTAATAAATCTTTCACTTCGGGTCTTGTCTAGAATAGCCATGTCTTGGTTTCTTGCTGTTGCACGCGGACGACCATCTTCTTCAAGATTCTACTTTGGAAACGGTATTTATTTCAGAGAATTACTGTATATTTATATATTATACAGTATTTCTCTGAAATAAATACAGTTTTACATTAACATTCTTAATGTGTATTAATTACCTAGTATTTTGATAGTAACTGTGTTAAATGTTTTTAGCGTTCATCGCCATAATACTTACGGCTATCCCTAGCTCATCGGCGATGTCTGTTATGGATAGACCATCATCCCTTAACCGAATTATTTTATATTTTAATTCAACATCTATACGTACGTATGAGCTCATATTACATTAATTAAAATCAATAATCCAATATCTATAATACGTTGCTTGCTTGAATTTATTTATTGCGTGAGTTCACTCATGAGTTGCATGATACACTTAACATGACATGACAAGGCTCAAAACTACAAAATTTTATAAACTGTATATAAAACAGCAAAAGAGTTCGTATATATATTGTATTTATAGTAAAGTTGGAAGCACTTCCTACTGCAATTTTTCCTCAACTGCTCAGATATCTAAGACTACTCCATCTGCGTAGATACACTTGACGTTGTGAGTGTTCAGATATTTTGGTTAGTTGTGTGTATAGAATTTATTGACAAGCGTCTGCTCAGATATTAATGTACTAATGAATGTTCAGATATTAATGGTAACTTGTAGTGTATGGAACTTATTGGCATTTTAAATTGTTCAGAAGTATTTGGTCACCTTGTCTGCTACAATATATCTGAAAGCGACTGTACAACACCTCATTTCAATCAATACTTTAGGAGAAAATTATTGTTCAAGTGTGATCTCACCAAATGGGTAAATACTTTTGCCCTCGGCTGTACAATACAAGCTGTTACCCGTGTCTTCACTTCGTTTACATAAAATTTGAAATCCCTGTTTCACCTCTCACGGAATGAATTTCAATAAACCCTTCCTAATGAACACCAAGAAGACAAGAGAAACATTGCCTTTCATATTTGCCTTTTCAGTTTTCAGAAACATCAAATGTCATGTAAATTAATTACGGTATATATTAAATCGAACCTCTATTTCCTGTCTATATTATTGAACACTCTTACATAATGATTGTGCCTCTTTTTGTGAACCTCAAACAATTTATATTTTGGGGTCCTTTGATGCAGCGCTGGACGTTCCCGCGGCACCGCTCGCTGTGCTCGCTCGGCTCACGCACGTTTTATCACAGTTCTAAACCTAAACAAAGGGCCAGAAAGTTTAAAAAAGGCTCAATAATTTTTAAAAAATGTGCCGCTGTAGTACCTACCATACAAAGTTTTTAGAGGTTCATTAATGTTAAAAAAGTGTCCAACGTTAGAAGGTCAGTAAGTTTGTAGAGGATCAGTTAAATAATAATCACCGTATAATATCCCCACTACTGGGGCACAGACACCTCCTCAGTGAGAGAGTGGGCCGTTATCCACCACGCGGGCCCAGTGCGGGTTGGTAGATGTCACATGTCTTCTTTATGTTCTAGGACATACCTACCGGTTTCCTCAAGATGTTTTCCTTCACCGTTTTGAGACAAATGGTGATGAAATAATTTACACAAAGCACAAAACGCCGGCCACCGGGTTACCACTGGGCCACTACTGCTCCAGGATCAGTTAAATATTTCCCATTAATTACTTACTATCTACATGAACATTCTTGACTGACGTATTTGCAAGAAAAGGCTGTTATCCTCGAGTAATGAGCTCCTTGCAATTTCTTTTAAATACAGATTGCGATTTCCTGCGACAAAAAAAAAAACAAATGAGGAGCTCGTGGCTAAGTAATATCCGCCGCGAGAGTCGATCCATCAGGTTAAGCTACGCTTGCCAGGGTTGGACTGTGGATGGGTGACCATCTTTACATACCGAGACTCCTCCGTGCCTCGGAAAGCACGTTAAGCCGTTGGTCCTAACTGTCATTCATAAAAATATACGTTTTATCTAGAATCTTCCATTTTGTTGTTACAAAAATAATTACCAACCGTAGAAGCTTTTCAAACTGCGTAGAGACGTTCAAAATTGGCAACATTATTCACAGGAACATCCCGACGGAACCCGATCTTATCTCATTATTTATAATAATTGGGTGAAAGGGGATGAAAGGGTGGCGCGAAGGGTACGACGCGCCATAAGCGTGGAGAGAGAAAACTCTGCCACTCATCACGGGCCGGTCTTAGATGCAACGTTTGATGTGGGGACTGCGTTGGGTCCTAGTATTTTTATTATGGTTGAAATGTTACGGTACAAAACTTCAAACAGATAACCGCACTATAGTTATGAGCATGAAAAGAAACATGGTTGTCTAGAAATAAACATGGGTGCTTGTAACCTAGCCTGACTTAGCCTAAGTCTATGAAATTTTATATTAAAATAAAAGAGCTTACGATAGCTTTATTTTTACTTACGCAACTCTATATCTCAATACCCTTTTATGAACGTGCCTAGGTGTAGGTAAGAATCGCATTCTGTACTCCTATGGGTTTTGAGGAGGATGTACTCGTATTATGCATAAATATTCCGTCCACAATAAAGCCCTCCATTTGCAGTGGAGCTAGAAGATCTAAACTCGGAGATAAATCTAGCTAGCATGGACTTAAGTGGACTGTGTTGAAACTGAGGTAGTCTATACTGTTTGCGGTGTAGCATTGTGCGGGTGACAGGTGACAGAAAGGGTAAAATATATTATAATTTACTTGTTTTTACTGATTCTGTATTTTACGACTGATCCGTACCTACATACAGATTGTGTACATAATACGGACTCAGTGATAACTGTAGTAAATTAAATTTACCCTTTCTGTCACCTGTCACCCGCACCATGCTACACCGCGTGAACTATAATCTAATGATCCTGTCGCTTCGTTATAGGAGATAGTTCTTTTTTTGTGGACACAGAGCGGTTTATGTTTTTTGACTGAGGCACTTCTTCAAAAATTGGACGATATGTGACATCTACCTACCAACTCGCTCTGGGTCCGCGTTAATACGTCCCACTCTCTCTCACAGCGAGGAGGCCTGCTGTGACCTAGCAGTGGGAACATTAATAGGCTGATTATGCTTATGCTTTGTTTTCGATTTGTGGAGGTAGTCTTCAATGGAATACCGCTCATAATAGTAGATTTTACAACAAGTGCACAAAACGAATCATTTTTATCCGAGACCTTTAGCAGATAGTAATGTCGAGGATAAAATGGTTTTGTGGACGAGTTATAAACTCCGCTTTTCACTTCGATTGCGAGGAAATAAAACAGTAGTTTAACATAACATTTCTTTAATTAAAATTCAAAGTAAAATTAGTACAGTTTTGAATACTGAAGGATATTGTTTTTCCGGAAATTAACGGTATTTTATTTAATAAAAAACACATAAGGCAAATAAATTAACGTAAATATTATAAAATAACAAATTCTATCTATGAACTTCTTATTCTTATTGTGTTCGGCTGTATGGCTCATTTTTTTTGCCTTAATAGAGATACATTTATGAGTAGATACGTTAATGCACTTGTGCACAAAATTCGATTTTGTGCAGCCTATATCCTGCACAAATAAGCACTTTCAGAGCATGAGAAGTGAAAAATTATTATAATATATTTCACCAGATTATCTGACTATGGCTAAGAAAGTCGATTGCAGATGAAGAAGGGGAAAGAAAACGAAAATTGGGAAGGTGTCCTTACTACTACCCAGCTACATACAGTTCGATTCAAACTTAATGGCGGCTCGGAAGTGCGCTGCTCGCTGCGCAGTACCGCACCCCTCACCCCCGCTGACCCATGAATTCGTTACTGCGCAGCGACTCGCCTCATGTTCCGAGCCGCCATTAAGTTTGAAACGGGGCTTAGTCTTAAATCTTGCTGATGTCATCTTGCTGATTTCTAAGGCTTTCGGTCATGACAGTTGGGAGTTTCAATGCGGTGCTCCCCTCGTGAGCTTCCTGCTCAATACTTTGCCCACATAATATGTGTTATTCTGCTATAACACCAAAGTATTTAAAACATGTATTCAATCATGTTTTGTCTACTAGTTTCGTTTAACGTTTACACCTACAAGTTGTCAAAACTCTGTTGCATATACAAAACTTCGTCAGAAATGTCAAAAAAGTGTGTGTCACTGGAGGACTGTACTCGAAACGCCAGAAAGCACAGAACGCATCGGTTATAGGCAAGAGAAGCCGATTGCAAGGTAAATTAATTTAAAATAGTCATACAAAAAAGATACATGTTTTTGACAAGTCTTAGCAAGATTTGTCGAAATAAGTATCACAACTTGTATAATGGCGGCTGTACACTCTCGCCGAGGCACACCGAGACAGGCCGAGTGCGATAATGTTGATGAGAGCGCTCGGCTCGCCTCGGTGTGTCTCGCTCAGCGTCCCTCGCTCGTTCCCCATTCCGTGTCGGTTTTTTGTGCCCGAGTCAAAAGATTTCGCGGCAGTTGCGAGTGCGTCGCTGCACACTCTCGTGTCTCCAGTGCTTGTGGCAATTTCACAGAGAAGACGTTCAATTTCTGCGTCCATCCTCTCGGGGTTCACAACTTCAACTGAACTATGTGAGGTGTACATGGTCGCGAGACCTAGCGAGAGCACTCTGACAGGAGTGTACTGTCACCAATAGAGTACACGCAGGGTAGAAACCATTGTATGTTTTGGTTAGAATTCCAAAAATCTACGTCTCATTGATTTTCCTCCAAACAGAACACAGAATACGGAATAAGTAATATTATTTCCCCGTCAGATAAACGGCGCAAATTATTCTTAATACCTATAATAAAAATGAAGCTAATAAAAGATTAGGGCAAGGCCGTAATCCGATAACTCGGTTATTTATTCGATGTCTCGAATGCTGGCAGTTGTTTGATTAGCCCATCACTAGCATGAGTTGCCGTTGCTATGGCAACGTGTTACCACGTCCCGGGTTAACGTGAAACGTTAATATAATAATAATAATGAAAATTTCAATAGTTAGATATAGGTATTAATTAAAATTCACAAACAAAACAAAAACAAATTGACAAATAGGTAAATGAGGCGGACACATAATAGATCTAGGTATCGCAGCAGTAATAAGGTTCCGTTTGGCACCTTTCAGTTAAGGAACCGTTAGAAAACAAGTGGCCATTGATTTTAAATTTTAAGCGATCGTTAAATATTTTCACATCTGCATGACGCAGGTAGGTACCTATATCTAATATTTCACTCATTGCGAGAACGTAAGGAATATAATGTAGGTACATTATGCATTATTTACACTAGGTAGGTACTAAATTAAATTACATAAATATTTCACATAGATAGATTAAACCTGTCTACAAGAAGACTCATAAAACCAATTGTTAACAAAAGTTATTTAAAAAAATATTATAATACCAACGATATTTTTTACTTTACACATATCTCGTAAACTTGCAATATTTAAAAAGTTATAAAATTGATAAACTTAAAGTAAAGATATTTATTTTCATACAATAAGTTAGCAGATCGTTTATAATATAAACACAAAAGAGTCCTGCAATCAAGCCTATCCCTTTGTTATGTAAATGTAAACATTCAACTTGATACAAAGACTATCAAAATGAATGACTTCGTCGAAAATTCTAAAGACTTATTTATTTGACTTCGGTTTTGAACATTAACTTTATTGAATGTAGTAAATTATACAATACCGCCCATGGGTATTTTTCTGAATATTCATGAAAAATTATCGAAAACTATCCGATGTTATCCATTTGGATTCTGTTTATTATTTCTAAAATCCGATGAGTTATTTTATCGGATTTTAACTAACATTTTAATTTGTTGACTATGAAAAAACACGGATGTAAAACATTTTTTTCGAAAAAAAATTGTATTTATCTTAAAAAACACAAGTGTAAGTCCATCAAATCCCCCTACGACCGGATAGGCCCGGATAGGCGGGATAGGCCGCCGATTGGCCCTTCACTGGTGAAGGCGGGCCGGCTACCAATCGGAGCGCCGAACGCGGTCGAGATGGTTAAAAGAAACTCACACTAGGCCCTCAGTAGATTTTCGATGTCAGTGATCCGAATAGAACACTACACAAATTCAGATTAGCTTAAGACATAAACTACTATTTTCTTAATGTAATTATGACACGGTTTACTTAATTAATAATTAGATTTAGGCATCAGACTGACTTCTCGCTGAATATTTTAGAAGCTGCGCCATCTTGGATTAACTTATTGAGATATTTATGCTTGTTTTCTAATGAAATTAAGTCTAAGGTTCACGAGAGTTATACTAAGTATAATTCTCTCGTGTGTGTTACGCAATTAAACGACATAATAATGTACCTATTTATTTAAAAAAAGTGTGGTACAGTCTGGTATAATAAATATAATTTTTAAACAATTACATTTTTTCAAAGAAGGCGTGAGTATATGTATATAAGTGTAAGTCTTACACTTATACTTATACATATACTCACGCCTTGTTACCATGGGGGTAGGTAGACAGAAACTATAGAACGCCACCCTGCTACGCTTACATATTCCTTTTTCTTCGTTTGCGTTCATCATTAGGTACATCAGTGGAAAAATGTAATTGATTAAAAATTATATTTAATTTAACAGACTGTACCACACTTTTTTGAAATAAATAGGGACATTATTATGTCGTTTATTTGCGTAACACACATAAAATGACAATTGAGCGCAATGGGTTTAAGTTCACCCACGTCCATGCGTTGTTGAGTAGACGAATTATTCAAACCTATGAAGTAATGGATTAGCAATAAGTACCCTACGAAAAATTCGAAAAATTCAAAATTAGAAGTCATTTATTTAAACTAAGCTGAGAATCAGCACTTTTCGACGCGTCAAGTCAATATTACATAAGACAGTCCCCCATAACGCCCGCCCTTCACAACTTCCAAGTGATTTCGTTGGGAAGAAGAAGTGGCGCAACAAACTCCCCAGTTCCAAAACCCTCGTATTGTATGTAGAGTGAACTCAATTAGGTTGCTGTTCATACACGGACACCGGTTGCGAGTACTATGCACCGGACCTTTCTGAAGAACATCACCAAAATAATTATTTATTTCACGTTAAATAACAGATCAAAGCACCTGCTTAGGCAGAAGAAGCTTTGAAGCTGACCTCTCACTGTACCAAAATCCTATACAATGCGAGATCAGGTTATACTGGAAATGTATAGCTTGATACGTAGCCGTGTGTACCATAACGTGTGAAAAATGAAGTATAAACCTGTCTGTACTTCATGTAAAAAAAAGTTAACTTAATCAAACCATGTCGAGATATTACACAGCCATTTCAAAATAAGAACACGCAGTTAACCATCCCCAGACATGACACAAACCGCATCTACGTCAGCTCGAAATTAACCCGAAACATATTTCCAACTTAATTTGGCGTCCGAAATAAAGTGTAGGTACATTAAAATATGGAGCTACGTGTGAACCCAAGTCTCATTTTTTGTGTGGGGAAACACGGAGTAAGGAGAAAATGGAGTGTTCGTGTTCAAGGGTCATAGATGTCAACCGTCTAGCGGTTATACCGCCACATACGAACTACGCATCAAAGAAATGACGTCACACAAATCCTGCATCGCGCAATTAGAGTTTACCGCGCGAACGACATATATAAGACTATCCGACATCAACAGTCGGACAGTTGGCCCGCCAGACACAACACCCGTCTGGTCGGAGGATCCTCCCTTTTCTATGGTGGATGAGTAAACTTTACACCCTGTTCCTCATACTCCTAAAACCGTATAATAATTTACAACAATAGTCTAAGAATTTACTTGAGTTTGGTGTACCTACCCTAAGAAATCAGTCACTTATCATTATCAACTTCGCTGACTGACTTTTTTTTCAAAAACAAAAACAACAAAGGAAAATAAGAAAATATATTTATTTAACACAGACTAAAGACACTACATATTCTGTGCTGTGCTCATAAAAAGAGATCGTTAAGATACCACAGAAGAAGAAATGAGCAACGTGTACTTCGGTTCGTTCTTTGGTCGCTATCTATGGATCTAATTATTTGTTACTAGGGGTTCTTGCAAATAATACGCCTCACAAAACAATAACAGATAGACTGGCACTATAAAAAATATTCGGAAAATATCCCATATTGAGGTGAAAAGCAGCACCAACCTCCTGTCTGCTTATAAAACAAGATACTCTTTAAAAACACTGAAAGGACTAGGCTGTTATTTATTTTTTTGGGCGTATTAGGTGGGTGTGTAACGGTTGATATAATAACAAAAAATCTAACGTTCACTTGACCAAATTTCAGTTAATACACTTTTGTTTAATATAACGATCAGTTGAGATAATGAATTGTTGATATAATTTCATTTTATCTAATTTCTTATGATGTAATAAACATTTCCTATAATGCACATTTGACATAATATTCATGTAGTATATTATTCATTTACTATAATATTCATAATCTCTAATAACTTTTAATATAATTTAGAAAATCTGATACGATTTTAAACGCCTGCTAGTATGGTGCTAGCAAAAATTGACTTTAGGGCACCCCGACTCGGACAGGTTAGGTTAGAAGGGGATGGTCGCCATCCCCTTCGTGGTTATTTTTTTATAAACCATCCAGAAGTAGGAGCCCCGCGAAGCGGGGCTCCGTAGACCAAGCCCACCCTCAACCATGCATTGAATATTTTAAGATTTGGTTAGGTGCCATTTGAGTTAGGTTAGAACTGTGACCATTAAACATGAAAATTAGGTCAAAAGAACATTAGGTCAAATGAATGTTATATAAAAAGAATATTATACATATTGAAAATTATATAAAATGAACGTTATACTAAATGTTTTATATTAAATGAAAATTATATCATATGAAACATTAGGTCATATGAAATTAGGTTATATGATTTTATAGCATATGAAAATTATATTATATGAACGTTATTTCAAGTGAAATTCGAGCATTTGTTATTATATCATACATTACACACCCGTATTAGGTACCTACCTCTATTTCGATGTTTGACTGTGCCGTGGCGTCGGATTTTTTTACTGAAATACATATAAGCACTCCAGTCTTTCTTTCTCCATAGTGTAATAAAACAAACCATTTTATCTTCGCCTCTGTCAGCGAGGCACGAACTCCAACGAGCTCGTCCGAAATAAAATTAATCCTTGGGGAGCCCGTCTCCCTTAGGATTACGAAGCGCTAAGGATTCTCACACTCCGTGCTTCTGTATTGTCAAGTTTACTCGACAAATTGGAAAGGGTTATGTCGGATCTTGAGAATGTAGGTCATTCTTGTAAAGGAAAGAATATTGTTCTATTTACATTTCCGTTTGCACAGGAAAATTCCTACTGGAGTGTGGATTTCGACGAATAAATACATTACAAAGTTTTCATGGAGTAGAAAAGCGTATCTACTGTCTTATCAAAATTCCCTATAATCTAATTACACTAAAACGTTTCATAACGACGTAAATAACGCAATTAATGTTGTTGAACTGTCAAAATTAAACTTTGTCGTAATCGTTTACGAAAATGTGTTGCGTAATTAGATATCTGATTCTTCTCGAATTTATGAAGCAATGGATTAGCAATCTATTTCAAAACGATTCAGATTCTGTTTGATTGTGTCTCCTGGGTTCAATTCCCGATTGGGCAAAGTGTTATTACGTTTTTCCATGAGGAGATTCTAAGTAACAGCCCAGAACTTGAAAGTTGGCGGTTTGAAACCCCAGTGCCTCGAAAAGCCCATTCAGCCGTAGACAGGTTATGCCGGATTGCCGTTCCATCGGACTATGAGAGAGTGCACCTGTGTCTACGCATACACTTGTGCACTATAATATTTTTCGCGTCGATGAGATCTCCGTTGAGATTTTCCGCCATAGCCGAAATTCGGCCTTGAGGACTATCACTACTACAATACTTTGCCACAAAAATACTTTCCAAACATTGTGGCAGCTAGATGAAATATCCCACGTTTAAAAAACGCATTTCTCCGGATCAGTGGTGACTTATGGCGACCGCCAAGCCACCTCGTGACACAATAACTCACCCACGGACCTTTTTACCACCATTTTTTTAAGCCAACCGGCCACGGGCTGCTATGAGAAATTTTGCCAGTTAAAATAATTGCACTTAATAAAATTTGATACTGGCCTGATAATTAACAAATTGATGGTGTTTTTGAGCTTTAATTACCTACAAATGCAATTGATTCGTGAACAAAATTGCATTCCGATTGATATTTAAATGTTTAAATTTATATGAATTCGGTAATGTTTTGAGTAGATACTAGTATGCAATAGAATAAAAAACTGTCCAAGTGCGAGTCGCACACGAATGGTTCCGTGCCATATCCTCAGACCAAATAAAATATTTGGTCTGAGGCCATATCGTACAAGATTTAACACTATGTACTTAATTAAGGACAATTAATTGTAAAAACCGCAAAGATAAATCTGTATTTGTTTTCCTGTAGCTACAACGGTTCAGGCAGCTGCCCTTACTGCCCCATCTCAAAAATCCACCCTGTACTATTAAGCCTCGTGCAGACTAGCGTGACGCGACACCGGCTATTGTTATACCGTGAAGTTATCTTAGAAATTGTATTGTTCGAGTCGCGTCACGCCGTCGCGTCGCGCTGGTCTGCACGAGCCTTTACGTAGTCTACAAGTCGCGCCTGTGAGTCGCGCGCGTCTTCATAGATAATATACTAGGCTTAGATATCGCAAAGCCGCTTCGCATCTGTGATCCTGAACGGATTATATCAAGACGACTACACGCCTTCTATTTACGCACGGAGCACAAGTGCTCCGTTTATTTACCTTACATTCATTTTTGAGAACACACTGACAGACTGACTAGTGCAATATTTTTTTACAAGCTAGACAAGCTATACCTATCTCTATAATTGTACATATATAGCTCAAGACAGATAGGAATGGCGAAAGATGGAGGAGGCCTTCGCCCTTAAATGGGCACCCAATAATATCAATTGAACATTATTATATTTTATTCGTATCATAACTCAATACCTAAAGAATCAATATATTTATGTTTCTGTCTATCTAATTATTGTTTGTTTAAATGCATGCTTAAGTAATTACGAAAAAATTCACTAACTAGTTTTTAATTATAAACATGAATATTAATTTTATGATATTATGTAATGAATTTTTTAAATGTTTTTTTTTTGGGAAATAATTGGGTATTAATTAATAATTGTATATAGCATTAATTAATATTTTCTTTTCTTTTTTCATTGCTTACTAAAGGGAATGGATGACGGCTATAACGAAAACGGTAAGTTGACCATGAAAATGGTTTTATTATTATAAATTAAGTGGCCCCTTATTGTGTTTCATCGAAAACCTTTTATATGAAAGTGCATTGTGTGATTGAGTCGCTGTTAATGGCCTTTCAGCATAGAGTTTTCAATGTTTTCAATTAAATTAGGTATATTATCGTTATTTCAGTTTTTGTACACCCACTGAAAGCACTTTACTTTAACCTTTCGATAAATAGTTAAGCTTGTAGCAGATTTTTCATGATAAAGTTAATCATTTGGACAGATTCCAAAGAAAAGTATAGGTATCCTTAGTAAGTGTCTATAACATAAGATTATTTTAACATTATTTAGTGTGCTAATGTGGCAACATTCGATTCCATCTTTCTCACCTCTGTAATATGTGCGACCTACATAGGTAAACAAAAATAAATCAATAGTACAGTGTTATACAGTTTTTTCATTAAACACACAAAGTCCCAAAGGGCGAAATAAACAGTAAGGACTAGCATCTAATTTCGACCGGCAAAAAACATGTTTATCTAAATTAGTATCAATATTTTGATTCGTGGAGTTTCTTGCCCGTTCTTCTCCATAGGAACCTAATACGCTTTGCAATGGACAACTAGCTTCATCTTTCTGACTGACCGACTCTTTGACAATCCAAAAGTGCTTGTAGGTAATTGGTTTCATTGAAATAATTGTATTGATCGGAGTTCAGTTGAGTTGAGTTGATTAATACATTCTGCTCTTCAGCACTGGTAGCCTATGACTTGTAGGTCGTGGGTTGGATACCAAGCAGGCAGTTTTCATTATGTAAAGTATTTCATGAACACTGCTCTCAAAACGGTGAAGGAAAACATCGTAAGGAAATTGGTGTGTCCTAGAACTAAGCATTCGAAGACATGTGACATCAGCCAACGTGCACTAGGCCCGCGTGGTGGACTACGGCCCACTCCCTCTCACACAGAGAAGAGGCCTGTTTCCTAGCAGTGGGGACGTTATAGGCTGTTAATGGAGTTAGATTTAGTCATTTATTATGTGACTGGATTGATAAACTTGATTATTCTTCCAGCTGCCCGCGCCTCCTCACATCGAGCTGGTGATGGCAATGCCATACCTCCGCACAGCGTTCAAGAGGCCCACAGTCAGAGTGAGACGTAAGTACCTCTCTTTTTAAATAGCCAAGTTTCTCAGACACCTACTGTTAAGTCACGGTATAAATAACATAACATAACATCACGCCTTGTTTCCCCGAAGAGTTGGGCAGATGTGTACCTATAGTACACCCACATTTCGCCAGTTATGTTTAAGTCCCATGTAATAGGGGGCGAGCCTATTGCCATCAACCGGGCACAAATCCAGACTCCGGGCTGCTACTGAGAAATTACAGAAAGAAAAACCCAATGACACTGCCCGACCTGGGAATCGAACCCAGGACCTCATGTTCAGCAGTAGCGCTTGCGACCACTAGACCAACGACGCAGTCTTTCTCAGACAGTCCAAGTTTCTCAGACACCTAGGTACTGTTAAGTCACAGTATATATAAGTAACAGTATTATATCTTCATAGAAAACGGCCAAAACGACGCGCTTCGAACTCTCAGTGTATATCAGTACGCAACAGTATTAAGTGCGCGGCAGTTACGCACGGACGCGGAAGGTTTATCTACCGAGTGGCCATATGTAATTATTTCAAGGTCACTGCCGAGATATAATACTGTTACTTTATTATGCTACTTGCTTGAAAAACGGTGAAGGAAAACATCATGAGAAAAATAGAAACAAGCATGACTGAGAGATATTTCTCGACGGCACGTGAAGCCAAATCAGAGGCCCATGGGCGGCTTTAAAACTCTGACACCAGGTTAGTCACTAACCACACGACAAAGGAAGAATAGGGCTTTATAGATAAACTATTGTTATGATTGCCATGTTGATCTTATACTAGTCACAAGAGCGTCTAATTTTTTGCCTGGCTGGTGGCAAAAGACTTGCCTTCATTACAATGTAGCTTACAAAATTTGGGTGCAGCGAGTTACTGCACACTGTCTACCCCTTCAGACAAAACACGTGTGAACATTACGTCTGTAGTAGGTATTGTAACCGCTGTAATGTGTACACCGCAAACACAGACCACATATAATCTACATTATTATAGTATATGTGTACATTAGGAGGCACTCCGCTATATTCAGACCGCAGAGATTCCTATATACCCCTTCAAGTATATGTAATGTCTATTTATCAAGTATTAGAGCAGGATTGTTTACGATAACCGCAACCGTAATTGAAACTAACGGATATATTAATGTTTATTTCCTAGCTGAAAATAATTTGTTTCTATTTTCTTTTGATTAAATATTTTAGCTTCAGCATGGTTAATATGATGAGCCCATTGACTGACATGAAATGAAATTGTTTATTCTGAAAATAGGATATTGGAATCACTTTTACACGTCATCTACAAAAAAAAATTGCTAGATGAGTTCGGCGTTTCCTATCTGACTACTCTGAGAAGAAAAGCCGAAACAAACTCAGAGGTCACAGTCTCTTTTAAAGTCCAGACATAATCTTGGTCAGGCCATAAGAGGCCCATGTAGATTAGTCTGAAATGGTATTTTGAGAAAAGAACCACACAGATTTGAGTGGACCTGTCCTGTCAGTGCAAGCATTTGTCAGTAATCGTGGAGCTCAACTCAGAACTTAAGGAGCTCAACTGGACCCAGTGACTCAGTTTTTGGATCCAGTCACTGGGTTTGTATAGAAGCGATTCATTTAACGACCCAGTTAGCTATGGTTTTTTAATAAAATACCTATAAAACTAAAGCACTCAAACTAAAACACAAAACTACTCAAAAAGTACATCATAAAAAATTCACATTCCCTATAATAATTTCGAGCCACATCCAGCTACGTTTATCTGTGTTGAACGGAAACTTGTTAACTTTTGTATTCGATGTTTGGCCCGTGTATCAACCAGGCCGATTCCTGGCCACCTCAGGCCGGGGCCTGTGGACGCTGAGCAATGGGTAGCTCACGGTCCGATCAGGACCTGGGAGTCTACTCCCTGAGCGAAGTCCGTAATTACGGACGCTTCGCGCTTCGTCTCACTTACGTTATGTCCGTAAGTGAAACGGAGCGCGAAGCCTCCGTAACTTCCGCTGAAACTACGGATTTCGCTTAGACAGTAGACCCCCAGGCCCAATGCTCAATGCCCAATGCGTGTAGACGAAGTCAGTCACACTGGACTGACTTGAGCGACGCGGGGAGGTAGCTACTGGGTCGAAAAAATAGAGTGGGCCTCTATCTGCTGGACTGACTTGCAAGCGCGTGGTCAGCGCTGGACTGACTTGAAACTAGTACACGAGCCCAGTTGCATTGCAAATCAGTGCGATTCAAATTCAAATTATTTATTGCATTCATGAGCTTACTTATTTTGTAACAACTAAATGTAGTTTTTACAAAATAAGTAAGCTCCAACATAAATAAAATAAATAAATAAACTCGTAATTTCAGGTATTAATAACCCATAGCATAACTTATTACATAAATAACATTAAAATAAAATCACATTAAATTATATTATTAAAATCAAAATTAGAAATTATAATTAAAATTTAAATCAAATTCATCACTCAATATAAAACAAAATTAAAATCAGAATTAAAGTCAAAAATTAAGAATTAAAATCAGAATTAAAGTCAAATTAAAAATCAGTATCACAATCACAAAACATAGTCAAATTAAATTACATTACATTTACTTAACATTTAGTTTTCTTACAAATAAACAACAACAAAATATTAGTAAAAATAAAAATAATAAACACAATCATTATAATTTTCTAACCGACATTGGCGGAGCAACATGCCTGCCACAGCAATGGCGGATATAAGGGCAGTCCAGCCTGCTAGCGATCATCGCCAGGATAGCATTGGGGCTGGCCCGCACCCGCCGCACCAGGGACGAAGCGTGAAAACAATCAGTGCGTGTTATCGCGAACATCCCCGATGCGCTACAGAAACGGGGCAGCCCCAACACCGCCCGAAACGCGATGTTGTACTGGACACGGAGGGCACTGTACGTCCTTTCAGTATAGTCAGCCCACAGGGCGCACGTGTATAAGGATGTGCAGTACGCTTTAAAAAGTGTGACCTTCATATTGGCTCGCACCGACAGTGCCCTCCGCTCCCGGTCCATGGCATCAGCATGGTCTTTAAGGTCCTCGGTGAGTAGATGCCCAAGGTAACATAAAACCCGCTTAGGGCACGGCAACATTATAATAATAATAATTTTAGCTTAATAATTATTATTTTATTTTAGAGTGTAAAAAAAAACAGCATCGCATTTTTTTTTTGTATGTGTGTTCGTTTTATATGTATGTAATTATTTATCTAGCTATCATACTAAATATTTTGTTCTAGGTATTCTGCAACCGAGTAAAAGCATTTTTGTGTTAGATATGTACTGTCATAATTACTGGGCTCGGATAAACCTGCCTTTCTCCTCAAAAACTAAGAGTTGAATTGAGATGATCCTTTTCCGTGATTTTCGGCGTAAAATATAGGGTATGTTTTATGAACTGAAACTGTATTTAAAACACATCGAAAGACCAAAAAAAAACAAATAAGCAACCATAGATATCCAGAGATATGCCTTCATTGCGGAATAGTAAGGAATCCTAGTGCGACCGCATATCTCCCACCAAAATAATTACAACATTAACAAATAGTGTACTTACGACACACACTTAAAATTTGAACTCGCACACTAAGAAGAAAGCAGCTACACAAAATCAATTTCTAATAGCACACATACATAAAATGGGCGGGGCATTCACTTGTAAACACTCGCTATTTGCGAACATTCAATGCACACGCATGCAATTAGGGAGTCGAAAGCGATGGTCGATAATTTTTATCGATATTTATTTTAGCACATTCTTGTAATATTATAACTTCGTATAATTTTCTTTATATAATTTATTTTGTTTTTATATACCTATCCGAAAATATGGGTTATTTTTACTAAAATAAAATGAGTTTTTTTTTTATATTGCTTTACCGGGTAAAGGGAACCCTCTACGTTAAATATTATGCTATGCACGAGTAACTGTATTGAAATAACAATGTCTTTATTTGCTTCAAACAAAATTAAATTAATAACAAATTTAACTCTACACATGTCATACGAGAATATCCATTGAGTTCTGTAAAAAAAGATTCGACTGCAATAATACGCATGTCGATAAAATCAGCCGCACGCACTCGATTGCACCTCTCTAAACCCAAAACGTTCGTTCCGTTCGGAAAGATTCGGGTTAGTTCGGGCTAGTTCGTATCGCTCCGGGCGTAAGTTAGTAAATGATTTAAAAATTCATTTAAAATATTAAACAGTGACTTAAATGTTTACTTACCGGTAGTAGGACACGCCATTTGTCTTCAGGTTGATGGTACTAGACCTATTTTTACAAATTATTACTGCACAGCTCGGCATTTTGGTTTTTTACGCATCAATAGTACACTGTACGCAGTTGCAAAGCGACTGAATGAAGCGTACAGCCGCCGTTCGAACATAAGCCCAATTTAGCAATGTCGAGGCGCCACGTGCCACGCCTCCAAGGCATATCCCTCGATATCCGTGTAAGCAACCAATAGCTATTTAAAAGTACAAAAATAAAAATTAAATTGCAAAGTGGGTTTTTCCTATGGAGGAAAATGGGCTGAAGTTGAAACTCCATAGCAACATCCGTAGTGGTTGCTATTGAAAAATATTCAAATAAAAATTCAATCTCAAAAATGTATACAGGGGTTTTCCTATAAAATGTGTAACAAAAACCCTGTCCAATCCGAAAGCGACACGTATTTGTATTGCACATGTTATAAAATATTAAAGTTATATTGCCAAAATTACTCCAATTTCATTTGAAAAAATTAGCAAATTTCCAATGGAGGTCCCAATGGATTCTGTAATGTATGGAACAGCTGATTTTTTTTAAATAACTGACGAAAAATGTCAGTGTTGGAGGGTTCAGAATCATGTACTGAATCCATGGTATCAGTTTCGTGTCAATCTCCCTGCCACCCTGTATATACCCGCTATAGTGCTCGTCCACACTGAACGCGCGGTGACTAGGGCCTAAGGCGGGCGCGACCGCGGGGGCGTGCGGTGGCCACACTGACGTGCGAGCCGTTGTAGCCTTTAAGACGTATTACAGAGGTTGCAAACCATTGACGAGGATTTGGTATTTTACTAGATAGTCCGATCCTGAGATGGGAGGTGTTGAACACAAGAGATGGTGTCCATAAAATAAATAAAAACAGAGCTATAAATGTTGTTTTTTTTTTTTTGTATGAAGAATTAAAATTGTACCCTACAAAATTCTTTGTGTGCATGTTTATTTTGCCATATAACAGGTTTAGACTGAATAGGGTATTACAACCATTTTTAAGTGTCTCAATTGGATTCTATAGTGCTAATGAATCACTAAAAAATTCACAAAAATTTTATTCAATCGTTAAGTGCCATAAAAATGCATTTAAATATTGCATTTTCCAATTTCGCGCGTAATTTGATGAAAACGCTGGACGCAGTGGACGCCGCGCCATATTGCTCTGTGGTCATGATGTCAGTTGGCTGTGTAAGCAAATGCAGTGATATTTTTTAAGTTATAAATTTGTGTTGTCACCTTTTACAAAACCGTCCTCCGTGGTATTATTTCAATAAAAATTACGTTGGTTACGAAAATAATAAAAAGTCTAGGTACGCTGATAGTTGACAGTTTTAACACTTTCTAAGTTTACGTAGCCGTATGACGTAATAACATGGCGACTACTATCTAATGGTGTTATGAAACAGATTAAAAAAGCTGAAACCTCTGAATTGAATTTTAAAATGTAGTGTGCTATTTTATGACCTAAAACTAACGTTTTCCAACTGTTTTTTGCCTGAGCTATCTCAATAATATATTTTTACATTATTTGTCATATAGAGTAAAACACCCTATTGCACTCATAAACACTTCATTTTACAAATAAAAATGATTACAGACGCGCTATGCCGGAGCGACAAGACCGAACTGGTTTGATACCCCCGCCACCCGCGCATTGGGTCGCTTGCTGACTAGGCCCATAGTGTGGCCATAACGCGCGGATAGAAACGTTTGAAAACTAAGCGCGCGCTAGGCGCCCGCCTTAGCCACTACACCATGGACGCAAGCGGCGCGGCGGTTTCATATGTTTGATACTTCGTGCCCGTCGTCGCAACAGCACTAGGCCACCGACCCTTGCTCGCAGAAGCGCCAGCCCGCGTTTTGCTGAGAAATGTAGTCTTAAATTCCCCGATTAATAATAATGAATCATCTTTGATCCAGCCTGTCCCAACTTGCTGTCCTCCCCCCAGCGACGCCCTAAGCCGAGGTCCGTACCCCACAGGGGGTGCCCTTAGCGAGCGTTCGCCTAGTTTTAATTTAGAATAGTTTTGCCCCTGGCTGGAGGCTTTAAGTTAGTAGCTTAAGGCAGCCGCAGGATTGACCGGTTAAGTAGTCATCACCTCAGAGGTGAGCTACGAGATGCCCTAGTTAAAAAAAAAAAAAAAAAAACAGTGCTGGGCTGCTAGTGTGGACGAACACATACTACGACGGCCGCCCGCGCCCCATATCTAGGCGGGTTTTTTTTTTCTTTTTCTTAAAACGACCACTTGTATAGACTTTTATCATCATTCAAAAACAACACCCTCACGGACCAGACAAGGTTTTATTACAATATGTTGTATAATAGAGGAAAATGGGCGAATGAAACGCTATGGCAACTTCAGTACGGGTCAGCCTTACTACTCATAGTACAGAAACAAACAAACGTGTGATCGGTGTGTTTCTAAAGCAGCACGTGCTGCTTTGTTCCCTCAGCCACGTGCAAGTGCTCTACAGAAGTTACACGTGTGTTATGTGTCGCGCGACTCGAGTCGAGAACTAGATCATAATTCAATAAGTGATCGAGAAATTATTGATTTTATAATCAAATTTTATTGGTTTTGTCTTGTAACCTTGTGTTGTAGATGTTTTATTTTATTAATATTATTAGTAACATTACCCTGGTGCCAAACATTGTTATCCTAAGCGCCAACAGCCCCGTAAAATTACTTTCTGTGTCAAAACTTATGCCGGGACTTTGTCCGCGTTAAATTTCCTGTGCCCTCGACCCACCGCGTCGCCTGCCCACGCTATTACTTCGATTTCGCTTAGTGTCTTTCTGACTTTTTTCTTCGTGCTCGACTCTTAAGGGTTCTAGTGTGATGTTACATAGCTTAAAGTCTTGCTCAATAATTAGGCTATCAAATGAAAAAAAGTTTTTCTATTTATCCGACTGGTAGTTCCATAAGCACGTTCAAACAAAAAAACAAACACTTCTGTTTTATTATTAGTATATTATAGAAAAGAGTCTTCCTTATCTTTAGTATATTTATTATTAGTATATTTATTTTCAAATAATCAGATAACAGAGATCCGTAGTGTTAGTAAAATACCTTATAACTAGTGTTAGTATATACATAAATTAAGATGACATTTTGGGTTTGAGTCAATTTGTAAAGAAGATGAAACCAGTTTCTCAACCGGTCATCCTCTCCACAAAATGCCTCATAAAAGGGGAAAACACATTTTCAGTCACTGTTTCTAGAATGCTGTTGCCACTGGCCCGGGTTCTAGCTGCCACCGACGCTATTTTCTTCCGCACAATTGCGTGGAAGCCGTCAGTACGGTTTTGCGTAAACATCTCTGACGCACTACAGAACCGGGGCAGTCTCAAGAGCATTCTAAAAACATTGTTGTACTGGACGTGCAGGACATCTAGCGACCGTTTGGTGTAGTTGATCCACAGACCACCCGTGTACAGACTGTTATGTTACAGCTATAGATAATAAAGATAACTACCTCGTTGGTTTAGTGGTCGCAAGCGGTACTGTTGACCATGAGATCCTAGGTTCGATTCCCGGGTCGGGAAAAGATTTAGAATTATAATACATATGTACAGGTATATAAAATAATCTAAAACATTTAAGTACATTTTGCAGATAAAATAATAGATAAGCGAAATATTTAGTATCATATTCGTGATCTCCTGACTTTAATTTTAACATTAAGTTAAAACTTGTTCCCACAAAAATAATTTAATTATCTCGTAACTCGGACTTCCTCTCTCCTACCCTTTTGCTGTGCCCTACAGGGTCCATAATGATCTAAATTAAATAGTTACCACCTAAGTACACATTATGGTAAACCAATAAAGATAGTAGTATGGTTATGATCACGGATATCGAGGGATATGCCTTGGAGGCGTGGCACGTGGCGCCTCGACATTGCTAAATTGGGCTTATGTTCGAACGGCGGCTGTACGCTTCATTCAGTCGCTTTGCAACTGCGTACAGTGTACTATTGATGCGTAAAAAACCAAAATGCCGAGCTGTGCAGTAATAATTTGTAAAAATAGGTCTAGTACCATGAACCTGAAGACAAATGTCGTGTTCTACGACCGGTAAGTAAACATTTAAGTCACTGTTTAATATTTTAAATCAATTTTTAAATCATTTACTAACTTACGTCCGGAGCGATACGAACTAGCCCGAACTAGCCCGAATCTTTCCGAACGGAACGAACGTTTTGTATTTAGAGAGGTGCAATCGAGTGCGTGCGGCTGATTTTATCGAGATGCGTATTATTGCAGTCGAATCTTTTTTTACAGAAGTCAATGGATATTCTCGTATTACATGTATAGTATAAGAGTTAAAATAAATTATATAAAAAAATTAAACGAAGTTATAATAATACAAGAATGTGCTAAAGTAAATATCGATAAAAATTATTGACCATCGCTTTCGACTCCCTAATTGCATGCGTGTGCATTGAATGTTCACAAATAGCAAGTGTGAAGTGAATGCCCCGCCCATTCTATGTATGTGTGCTATTAGAAATTGATTTTGTGTAGCTGCTTTCTTCTTAGTGTGCGAGTTCAAATTTTAAGTGTGTGTTGTAAGTACACTATTTGTTAATGTTGTAATTATTTTGGTGGGAGATAAGCGGCCGCACTAGGATTCCTTACTATTCCGCAATGAAGGCATATCTCTGGATATCTATGGTTATGATAGTATGATATATATGATGTGATGGTATGATAATATTATGTGGTAGTGTGGTATGGGTGTGATGGTAGTATTGATTTATTAGGTTTTTCCATCTGGAATTTCTCAGTAGCAACCTGGTGTCTAGATTTGTGCACGGATGATGGCAATAGGCTCGCCCCCTACTACATGGGACTTTTAAACATAACTAGCGCAATGTGGGTGTACTACAGGTACACCTCTGCCTAACCCTTCGGGGAAACAAGGCGTTATGTTATGTTAAATTATGACAAATTTCGACAGAAATTAAATTAAATTAATATAACGGACTCACCTGAGATTTGTCAATTCCTTATCCAAAATAATTTCTGATTTTAAGATAGAAATCAAGCTAGTTGTCAAAGCTAATGGCACTCGTAATAACGTCGCTCAGCGCTTTCGAGCGCTTTAGCACAACTTGCATCTGTTTGCAACAAAAAATTTAAATCATAGAAGAAGCGCTGTAAAGCTACGGTTTCCTAGAAGAGCGGCCGCACTTTATGGCCGCAGTGACTGCTGTCATGAAAATGATGACAGCGGCAAAGATTTAAATCGCTAGATTCGCCCTACCACGTCAAAAGATAGTCGCGTTTTCGTTTCGTTATGAAATGCACCTCTGACACACGATCACGCAGTGACTAAAATTGTTTGTAATGGAAACGCTATTTAATAATATAGTCATATCTCTTAAATTAAAATAATATTACAGTTGAGTACGGGGTCAGCGGCCGCTGGTAGTGTAGTTAGGTACTTCTATACTATTATTATAAAGAGGAAAGATTGATTGTTTGTTTGTATTGAATATGCTCCGAAACTACTGTACCGATTCGAAAAATTCTTTTACCATTAGAAAGCTTAGTTTTTAGGGAGTACTATAGGCTACTTTTTATCCCGGGAAAAATAACGGGTCCCGCGGGAAAGACCATGGGAGCGAAGCCGCGGGAAAAACGCCAGTTAAATTATAAGTTAAGTACCTATTTCTTTTTGTATTATCGTATCTGCGGAGTTTTGTTAGCTTATTTAATCTGGCCGCTTATAGCCCAAGTGTAGTAAAGTTGTGACAAAATCAAAGTCAAATAATCTATGTCAATTAGGCGCATAACTTTTGAACGTCAATATTTACAACAAAAAAAATAACAATGTCTCGAGTCAGTAATGTTTTCGGCATCCGTACCTACTAGCGATGCCAGAAAGAAACATTCCGAAGACTGCGAGGAATTATTCGCAAAATATTCGGAAGTAGTTAGAAATAACATCACTTTGTTTCCCCGAAGGGGTGGGCAGAGATGTACAGACGCCAGCAGGTCAACCTACCCGAAACTGGAAATTTTCCCAATCATCTTTGAACCTTATGCTATAGTGATAAAGTTGAAAATATATTAAAGAAATTCGACAGATTGTAGTAGGTTGATGTGCTGGCGTCTGTACACCACAGTTCATATTCATATCTTTAATTGCATTCCATAATGTAGGTATAAAGGTGTTACAATGGCTTAAAGCTAAGGTACAATTATGGACCCTATAGGGCACAGCAAAAAGTATATTATAATTAATTAATAATATAAAAATTAAATTAAATTAAAAAACAAATTAGTTACATTCAACAATGTTTACATTAATTGAGATCAGTAAGGTTATTATTTGATAAGGTCAATAAAATTTAACATAATGTCCATATTACGTAGTTCGTCATGTTACGTTAGTTAGGGTTGACGCCGGCCGTGCTACCGCGGTCACGGCAACTCGACATACTTCGATCACGAATGTGACCCTGCGGATACGCAGGTAGACGCTGTTTAAATCTCTATTATAAAATAAGGGCTAATTATAGTCTGTGAATAATTTTACTTTATGGGCCTGACGGATAGAATAATCGACTAAATCATTCGAACAAAAGTATGTCGAGTAAAACCGGCCTCGGAAAATAGGCCTCAGAAGGTTCTACGTAGTGTAGGTAATATTCGGGATTGTTCGCCGAAAATTAATTACAAGGAATTAACAGTACTATGTTCGGTCACGCATAGAGTAGATAGATTAGACATTTTTATGCCTAAATGCGTACAGGTACGTAGATAAAACTTACCACCGAGTTGATGAGAAGATAAATAGTACACAGCTGCCGCATCTACTCCCACATGCAAACTACGCATTACACTGACGTCACGCAAAATGCTGCATCGCGCAATCAAAGTTTACCGCGCGACTATCATAATATATTATCTATATAACGTCCCAAAATCAATCGTCGGGCAGTAGCTTACCAGATACAACTCCCGTTTGGTGCAGGGCTCTATACAGCAAAATGTAGAGAAATAAGTACTTCCCCGAACAATGCTATTTCACAATTACCTGTAGGTACTTACCTACTACTCAAGTCTTATTTACTGCAATTTGAGTTATTATTCTAATGAAGTTCCAAGGTAAATAACATTGAAGTATTTAGGTAGGAATGCGCTATATAAATGCCGTAATTCCATTTAACAATGGAACGAAGCAGTTTCACTAATTAGAAATATCTTGGATTTGCGTTTTGATTGCTGCTTTGTTTTGATTGTTATGGATCAGAATCCTAACTAATATAATAAATGCGAAAGTGAGTTTGTTTACCGCTTTCACGCTAAAACGGCTGAGCGGATCTGAATGAAATTTGACCTGGGTTAGGGGGTACTTTTTATCCCGTATATATTCTTTTATTCGAATATATCGAGATTTATGCGGGTGAAACCACATGAAATGAAATGAAATTGTTTATTCTGTAAATAGGATATTGGAACAACTTTTACACGTCATCTTTTAAAAATAAAAATAAAAAAATTAGCTAGATGAGTTCGGCGTTTCCTATCTGACTACTCTGAGAAGAAAGGCCGAAACAAACTCACAGGTCACAGTCTCTTTTAAAGTCCAGACATAATCTTGGTCAGGCCATATGAGGACCATGTAGATTAGTCTGAAATGGTCTTTTGAGAAAAGAACCACACAGTTTTGAGTGGACCTGTCCTGTCAGTGCAAGCATTTGTCAGTAATCGTGGAGCTCAACTAAGAGCCAGCAAATTTACTTTATATTTCTGCTTGAAAATAAGAATGATTTGAGAATAGAGGAGTTATACCGATTTCATCTCCACTTATTAAGATTTTCATTTTTTTTGACGATGAATAATGGTCTAGTTTCTCCCATTTTCATTTGTGCACTTTATCCAAGGACGCTGTATTTTATTTTAGACTTTTACAAAGCAAATAGCCAACCAGGTCACCTCTCTAACCATTATTATTTTGATGTTACTTCAGTGCGAGAAAGAAGTGGAGCTATACAGGACGTCTAGTTCCATCTCTTTCCCACGCTCAAGTAAGATTAAAATAATACTGCTAAAAGAGGTGGTGGGGCCCCCGAAAATATGCATCTTTTGTTTGTCCGGGGCCCGTAATATCATTAAATTCTATAGATATGCTTGTTTTCTCTTTTCTTCTTTCAGGTGCTAAAATTCTAGCTAAATTCTGGGCCGACTCTTCAGACACACTCTTCAGACACTCAGAAGAGGAGAACAGAATGTTCCTGACTTTATAAGGAACCGATCATCACAACTGTCAAAATGTTTGATATCCAACATGTTTGATATCAAAATGTTTGATATCCAACATGTTTGATATCCAAAATGTTTGATATCCAACATGTTTGATATCCAACATGTTTGATATCCAACATGTTTTTGTGGAAACTGATCGAGTACCGTCAGGTAGATACCAAGCTCTCTCCTCAAAATCAATCTGCCTAGCCTTTGCCCAACTATTTTGGGGTCAGCTTCCAGTCTAACCGGATGCAGCTGGATACCAGTATTTCACAAGGTGCGACTGCCTATCAGAACTCCACAATCCTGTTACTGGGTAACAAGGGGTTTGATACTTAAGATCAGCAGTTAAAACATCAACACCGTAAGACCAACGATTCAAAATCTCAACACTTCAGAATGACCCAGCTTAGTAAGTCTCGAGTCTGAGTCTGGTGAACGGTTGACTTACTAAGCTGGGTCATTCTGAAGTGTCTCGAGTCTGAGTCTGGTGAACGGTTGACTTACTAAGCTGGGTCATTCTGAAGTGTCTCGAGTCTGAGTCTGGTGAACGGTTGACTTACTAAGCTGGGTCATTCTGAAGTGTCTCGAGTCTGAGTCTGGTGAACGGTTGACTTACTAAGCTGGGTCATTCTGAAGTGTCTCGAGTCTGAGTCTGGTGAACGGTTGACTTACTAAGCTGGGTCATTCTGAAGTGTCTCGAGTCTGAGTCTGGTGAACGGTTGACTTACTAAGCTGGGTCATTCTGAAGTGTCTCGAGTCTGAGTCTGGTGAACGGTTGACTTACTAAGCTGGGTCATTCTGAAGTGTTGAGATTTTGAATCGTTGGTGTTACGGTGTTGATGTTTTAAGGCGCAGCATTCTGAAAACGGGTTTTTTTTAAAGCAGTGTTATGTTATGTTATGTTATGGGGTTTGGTTTCCGCACTCAGTCCGTCAGGTGGACCATTGTGCGTGGGCCATAGTGGCCATTTGGGGGGTTATTCCAACCAGCCCGCCTCCCTCCAGAAGGCAATTAGGTCTCCTGGTTTGTCTAGAACATCTGTGTATGATTTGGGTGACCCGAGGGTGTCTGTTCTGATCTGTGTAACGCCCGTGCATTCAAAGAACACATGCGCAACGGTCTCCTCAGCCTCCATGCACGCCCCGCACAGAGGACTGTCCGTTTAAAGCAGTGTATCTCGTAAATAATTTAGACCAAAAAAAAAAGAATGATATTTTCAAGTCTTATTTTAATACAGTGATGGAACTGAAATCATAAATATATATACATTAATGCTTCAAAAAAATCTTCAAACACACCTCTTAATTGTCTTTAAAAGCAGTTTATACCTTCACTAACAATTATCATTATAGTTAAAAATATACCCTAAAATGTCTAATGCCGCATTGAGTGATGGATTATGATTAGTAATATGAGCAATATGATGAAAAAAACTACGAAAAGCATTGAAAAAGTACAAAACTTTGGTTATTTTCTTTCTACTTCTGACTACAGATAGTGCAATCCACGACGCCCCACTCCGCGATAACTGTACTGTAAGCTGTACTTTAGTACGGAGCAGAGCGGAGTGGGGCGCGTCGTCGTGGATTGCACTAAAGAGATCTACGAATGACAGCTCTGTCCACAAACAAACGATTTAATCCCTTCCGTGTTTAAACCCCTTCCGTGTTGGCATAACAATCGTTATACCCCATTCCATTCTAATCTCCCTCAATAATCACCAACACGTGACAAAAGAACAGATAAACCAATTAAAAGGCTTAATTAATGCGCGTTAGTTGATTAAGAGCAAAACGACATCAATCATGGAAAAACGATATTCAACTTTGATTTGTAAGGTGGAAGGTCGAAATTCATTCACAGAGTTCTTTAGCCTTTTGCAGTTTATACGGTTCAATGGTTAGTTAGATTGATATTTGAAGTTACGTAATCAATTTACTGATGCGATTGTTTCGGTAAAATCGAGTATCGATAAAATTGAATATCGATATAATTCAGTATCGATATTATCTAGAAGTCGAGAAATATTATTTCTGGTACATTGTTTTTACAACGCACTTTTATGCTTATTCATGTAAGCGGAATGGATTAACTATAAGTACTTATTGATATCCTTTACATTTTCATACTTGCGACACCCGGGGGCGGGCTCGACCCGGCTAAAGTTCCGTAAGCATTCCATTGTCATTGTCATCGACCGATACTTTACGAAAGCACTTTCTTTTACATAATATAATTATTTACGCATTAAATGATAATAATATCAAATGATCTCCATTAGCTTTCTTTGATGAGTAATTGGTCGCAAGCTGCGCACAGATTGACAAATTTATTAAAAAAGAAAAAGTATCGTATTCATTCATTTCACAAATAAAATTGATTGATGAGAATGCAAGAGACGTTTTTATTAGATTTTTGGTAAAAGATTAGATATTTTATTTGAGAGCCAGATCTTTGTTTTGTTGTCAGATGATATATAGATTAAAGGAAGTGCGTCATACCGGTACATACTAAAATAAGATAGGTACCAGTAGCGAGGCGTGGTCTTCTTCTTTTCGTGTGGTTAGTAAACTAACCTGGTGTCAGAGTTTTAAAGCCGCCCACGGGCCTCTGACTTGGCTTCACATGCCGTCGAGAAATATCTCTCAGGCATGCCGGTTTCCTCACGATGTTTTCCTTCACCGTTTTTTGAGCAAGTGATAATTATATAATATCTACGCACATGAATCCGAAAATTCAGAGGTGCGTGCCTTGGGTTCGAACTCGAGACCTATGACTTGTCAGTCTGACGGTCACACCACTAGGCTATCACTGCGTTTTATCACTGGCGTGGTAAAACGAGAGAAGTAAACAGGAGATTAAAAAATAAAATAATATGACGTACGTCACTTCAACTTTCATCGTGGCCGAGAAAAGTTACTTCTTGTTGGTACGTCTCAAAATCGGAATGTATAGTCGAACAAACTATTTGGTATAGAACAAACTATCAGGAGGGACTTATTTGCACTACGCTACACTGCCAATATTCATTTTAAGCATGCATAGGAGATTGATTTAAAACAATTGACTACGAAGCATTCACATTTTTTTTTTTTTGTTATGTACTTATCTGTACCCTAATTGCGTTATACACAATCAATGTGGAATCAAATCAATCAATGTGCAATGTCAATCGATTGCTAATCCATTGCTTCAAAAGTTCGAAAAAAAATCTGCTCAACAACGTAAATAACGCAATGAATGTTGTTGAACTGTCAAAATGAAACAAATTTGTCGTAATCGTTTACGAAATGTGTTGCGTAATAAGCTAACTGGTTCTTGACTTGAGTTTCTTGCCAGCTCTTCTCCATAGGAAGCGACCACTCAGAACCGTGCACCTAGCGTCTGACGTTTCATAAGTAAAAAATATTTTGTTTTTATTTAAAAGTGGTTGCAAGTTAGCTCACCGGTAATCAAATCTCATCAAAAACATAATAAAATTTAAAAATTGTGACATCTAATGTAAAACCAAGTCGGTTAATTTATTTAGTACCTATCTATGGGAGCATCTATCCAACAACTTTGTCATAAATTGTTGCATGCATCAACAATATTATTCGTCGAACCTTGTCAGCGGCGGCGTACCAGTAGTATTAGGACCATGCTGCTTGGTACGTGACGATAAGAAGGGACCACACGGCACGACGTTGTTGCCTCTTCCAACCTGTGTCAACACCCTTCTGCCATCTCATGTTCCAAGCCACGGTGGCTGCTGAGACCTTCAAGCGGAGCAAATACTACAACCTTATGGGTAACTAGAGTTTTGAGCTGTTTGGAGTCGAAACGCTCGGGTCATGGGTCCCAAGTGCACGTGTCCTTTTTGGGGAAATTTCTCGCCGACTAATCGACGCTTCACGTGACCAGAGGGCTGGTTCGTTCTTTAGCCAAAGAATAGGGATGATGACTAGAAAAATGTTTTTTGTCCATCATGTAGATTATAAAAAAATATCGTACACATATTTTTTATTTTTTTACGTTATTAAAAGATTAAATATGCCATGACGTCACGAGTATGTAGATTATATACATACTTGTGACGTAGCGACCCCTACTCCCCAACTTTAATGCGTTTTATCTAAGTCATTTTTTTATTAATATGATAAAGCAAAAAATACGAGTCTAATATTTTTTTATTATCTCACTGACGGACTAAATAGAATGTCTTTTTTTGACCCAGGCAACATCCTTATTAGCATTTCCATTCAACATGACAATGCTGCCAGTAATCTGGGCACGTTTCCAGTTGACAGCAATGCGGGAGAGTACTTATTCGATGCATAAGTTTTATTATGTTACGATTACAACACAAACGCGATTACAGTACTGTAAGCCATTAGGAAAAGGAGTAGGCACGGCTTCGTGAACGGCACTATCTATAACAGCTTTCTAATTACGCAACATATTTTCGTAAACGATAAAGACAAATCTGTTTCATTTTGACAGTTCAACAACATTCATTGCGTTATTTACGTTGCTCTGCAGTTTTTTTTCGAACTTACGAACAATGGATTAGCAATCTGTTTCAAAACGATTCAGATTCGGATTGATTTTGCTTTACGTAATTAGGGTACTGGTTATCTTCCTATTGAGAAATCAACTCTAAGTGAGCTGATGCTGCAGCTGCAGTCAGAAGCAGTGCGTTTTAATATTTATTATTATTAGGTCCCCACCTATCGCACGGTCTCCGGTGAGGCGGCGAGCCTCCTTGCCGGATTGCCGCCATGGGATCTGGAGGCAAAAGTCCTCGCACATATTTGGGAGTGGCGCGGGGAGGCGAAACGCCGGGGCTTGACTCCGATGCCGCGAGAAATCGCGGCACAGCGGACAGAGCTCCGACGGGATCTCATGGCGTCATGGAGAGTGCGATTGTCGCAACCCAGTGCTGGGCACGCCACTATTGCGGCGATAAGTCCCCTCTTTGAGGAGTGGCTGGAGAGGCGCCACAGCGTCCTCACCTTCCGCCTGACGCAGGTCCTCACCGGACACGGCTGTTTCGGGAGGTACCTGTTTCGGATAAGGCGGGAGGAAACGCCCGGGTGTCATCACTGCGTGGATCGCCCGGAGGACACGGTGGAGCATACGGTGGAGGTATGCCCGGCTTGGGCAGAGCACCGCCGTGTCCTCGTGGAGGCGATCAGTGGCGGGGATCTCTCGCGTCCGGCCCTGGTCCAGGCCATGGTACGGAGCGAGAGGGCATGGGAGGCCGTCACCTCCTTCTGCGAAGCAGTAATGCTCGCGAAGGAGGAGGCGGAGCGCGTGAGGGAGAGGCAAATTTCGCGCCCTCACGCCCCTAGCCGCCGCAGGAGGAGACGCCCCGGGCGTCGGGAATCGATTGCGGATTCCCGGCCACCGTAGGCGCGGGCTTGCGGACGGTGAGCAATGGGTAGCTCGCCGTCCGGTAAGGACCAAGCCCGGGTCGACGGCGCGTTGTGTTCCACGCGCGCCTCAAAGAGTGTCAGCGAGTGAAGGGGTCCGATGAGACCATTGCCTGCCGGGGTTGCGGGAAAGTCCGAAAGGGATACCGTGGCCCCCTGGCATTGCACAGGCAAGAGAAGGAACACGGGTGGGTTTTAGTCAGTAAGAGTCTGACACGCCCTCCCGCTCCACCCAGAGCGGGAGACGTCATTTGATGATTTCCCACCCAAAAAAAAAAAAAAAAAAGGTCCCCACCTATGAAATCAGTGTTTTGTATGCAGAATTTTAAAGAAGTTGCTTTTTTCATACTAAGATTTTCTTAATTTATTTAACAACCATGAACACTAATGTTTTAAAACTTTTATGCACTAATGTTTAAAAACTAAGATAACGTAAGCCACTTAGATTAAGCGACAAAAATAAGTTTTGGCTAAGTTTTAAAACAAATAGTGGTCATTTCTGCTAACAAAAAAGGAGTCATTTTTAAGGTATTTTTTATGTTTAGAAAAATATAAGTAATAAGGTTTCTTTACTATTGGTAGTTGTCTATGATGGTCATTATTCGATATAATATCAAGCAATTGACGAATATTTTAAATCATAGAAGTGACGACGTTCTCTATTTGTGAAAAAAAAACGCCAATTTCATAGGACCCAATATTAAATTGTGTTTGAAACTTCATCAATATTAATGTTCAGAAACAAATAATCAAAAGGGTAATCAGTATCAAAAAGCACCCTCCTAAACTCAGGATTATCGAAAATACTTGCAAATGTAATCGGCTCGTGTTATCGCCTCGGAATAAATTCCTTCATTAAGCGATGGGCACACAACGGCGGGATGGGCGCTGAGCTAACTTAGCTTAGCTCACAGCAATAGCATCACTTCGAAATTCCCACCACGAATATTTTAAGTAATTTATCGTTAATATTATTAGTGAGTTTTGAGTTGGAAATATTTGATTCGGAGATAATATCTATTGATTTAAATTGAAGACGTTATTCAATACTCTTTTTAATAGAAATTGTGCTTGTCGCATGAAATCAAACCATTTTTTTAGAACAGCCGTATTTTTATTCAAACCTCATTTACAACTAGGTACTTTATAGTAATTGTTACTTGTTTTTAGACGCCTTGGGTTAGTCTACAAAATGTTTAATTAATAAATAAATTACACTACCGAAGTATCAAACGGTGTCTGTCATAGCTACGCGAGCTAAGATAAGCTAAGTTAGCTTAGCTCGCAGTGTGTCCTGCGCTTTATCCTTCCATAAATTAATTCCACAAGTTACAACCGTCGTCGGGACAATTGGCGAGATATTAATCCATATTCATTTGTTTCTCTGCTAATAGAAAAGGGTTGTGGCGGAGTGATCCGTCACCGGTTATATTAACAATATCTGTCAGCCAGTTTGTCCTTTGTTTAGCGAGGGGGATCAATTGTTTTGATTATGTTTGTGTTTGACGTCTAAGTGGCCTAGGCATCTTTTAGGTATGTAAATTGATGGCATCGTTTTACCCAATAAATGGGTTGTGGAGGTCAGATAGGCAGTCGCATATAAAATACTGATATTTAGCTGCTTCAGGCTAGACAGGAAAGCGACACCAACGAAAAGGCTAAGGCACATAATGATGACTATGTAAATTGATGATGAGGAGGTTTCTAATTGAAGCAACTGCTTATCTGACCACCACAACCCAGTTACTGGGTAATACCATACTCCTGCCTTCTGACTACCCAAAACGACTGTCAAAGATACGTATACACGTTTAACAGCCGTGACCAACAGCTTAACGTGCTTTCCGAGGCACGAAGGGGTCTCGGTATGTAAATATTATGGTCAGCCATCCACAGACCAACCGCGGCAACCGTAAGCTTAACCTGACTATTAGGTACCATCGGAGAAGTTCATATCTATACACCGTAAGGACTATTTCTGCTTGCAGCGCTTGGCCGCTATAGAAGCATGGGGTCCTGGGTTCGATTCCCAAGTCGGGCAAAGTATTATTGGGTTTTTCTTCCAAAATGAAATTCTCAGTAGTAGCCCGGAGTCTGGAATTGTGCCCGGATAACTAAGGAAAGCGTTCGGTGACGATGACGCGAGTTCCATGATCTTTGTTCACCCAAAAAGTGATCAACGCGCCTAAAGAAGTTCTCATATTAAAAAATATAGGTATATAAGTCAAATAAAGGTGTTTTTTTATTCTACACTTGAATGTTACTTTTTACTTCAAGAAGCGTGGTGTCGTAATATTTCATGATAAGTTAGTGGCTTTTTATATTGATTGTATTACTAGTACCCATAGATGTAAATGTTATTGTCCATTTATATGTTTTACGTGCGTCAAGCAATCGAAAACGAATACAAATAGGTACCTATAGGTTTCTTTTTACCATGGAAAATTAGAAACTTTTCGTGCGGACCGAAAGTAAGTACAGCTCGATCGACATGCGACGATACTTTTGAGGCATCATACAAACTCAAACTCAAAAGCATTTATTTCAAATAAACAAATAAGATGAAGCTATTCCAAAGCCTAGTAGCTTCCATGGAAAACAACAGGCAAGAAACTCCACGGATACCTACTCTTTTAAATTAAAATATTGTTGTTGTTGTAGCGAATTACGATACTAAATATACCATCTTTTTTTTTTTTTTTTTTTTTTTCCTTCTTTTGCCTGTGCAATGCCAGGGGGCCACGGTATTCCTTTCGGACTTTCCCGCATACTAAATATACCTACGTCGTCTATTGTATTTCACAAAATATTGGTTACATCATTCATGTTGAAATTGTACATGTGAGAACGAAACAATTGTACATTACAGCTTAAATGAAAATTCTCGTCAGCTGTGTGTTGCCATTAACTTGAAACAAATACCTATTACTTTTCGCAGCAAAAAACAGCAGGGTAAAGTTCTCTGGACCCAAAACAAATTATTATTAATATCTATCCTGTATTATGGACCAGCATTTCCTTAATAACAGTCGGGGGGACCGGCTGACAGGAATGATGTACCATCAACGTCTTCCGGGCATAATTCCACGCTGCTATTAAAGCAACCCACAATCCAGTTTAATCTCGTAAGTGTTGCCGAACGAATACCGCTTGAAATACCAATCCTAACTAATATTAATGCAAAAATTAGTTTGTTTGTTGTTACACTTTCACGCTAAAACGGCTGAATGGATTTGAATGAAATTTGGCACTTGGGTAGACCATGACCTGGGTTAGGACATAAGGATACTTTTATCTGGGTAGTAAGTTCCTTCGGGATAACTTCCGACCACAACGCGGGCGTAAAAATTGTTTTGATAGTAGTAGATTTCGTGGAACATCCCTAGGTGTAAAGTAAGGTGTTAAAAATGCCACTTTCTTTTTCAATATTTCAGGCTATAGTGCCACTTATTTTGCGAAAATTCTACTAGCTGCTTAATAGCTGTTCGGCGAAACCGAACGCGTCGTTCAAGTTTTCCAAACAAATGAGTGACAATAATGGTAGCGACGACCGTGGATTCCCGCGTATTTAAAAGCGATCGCTACGCGGATACGTGATCGTAGCGTGCATATGCCACTTTTTTTTCGGAAAACCGGCAAGCGCCCTCTGTCGGCGTGACCACGCGTTCATGTTCACGGAGCAAAAAGTGACATAGACGACGACGATCGCTTTTAAATAGGACGCGGCCTTCGCGTGACGGTCACTTAAAAGTTTACGTTGCCTAGGAAAGCGGTTCCATCGTTCATTGTATTGAGCGTGTATAGGCCCTCATGTGCTTCATATGATATTTTTGAGAAATATATGGAAGAATTAACAGTAATAAAACAGTTGTTTTCTGTGGAGATTTCAACATTAATATACTGAAAACATCTGCTATATAAATAAATTTATAATTTTATTATAGTCATATAATTTGTAGAATACATTCTATGAGCCGACTAGAATAACTGCCACTAGTGCTACCTGTATTGACAACATTTTTACAAACTTAAGACCTTCTAGCCATCTAATTATAAATGAGTTGGACTCATCAATCATTGTGGCCAGTTTGTCACTTTCCCTCAGAAAACAGTCAGAGCTCAAAGAAAACTTGTGAGTTTTGTTCCTGTAAATAAAAGTCGCTTAGGACAATTTAAAAATAATTTAATGGAAAAACTACCGGATTTGCCTTATCACAACGACCCGGATCGAGATTATACTTCACTATTTAACCTCATCAATTATTAGTTCAGGAAGGTTTTCACCTCAAAAACATTGCTTGTTTGTGACCGCGTTATATTTAGTGATTGGGCAACACCAAGCATTTATAAAAGTAGGGAAAGGTTATTTGAATTGTATCATGAAAAAACATATACCATGATGAAATATTTAAAGAATTTGTTAAGAAATATTCTGAAACTTTTAAAAGAGCCTGTTCCTCAGCAAAAGCCATACACATTAAAAATAAAATAATATCTTCTGGAAATAAAATTAAAACAACTTGGAATATTATCAATTCAGAAACGGGAAAAACGACAGTACGGAATCGTGTCTTCCATCTAAAAATCAATGATGTAGATATTAAGGCAGACGTGGAGGTGGTAACTGAGTTTGAAAATTTCTTCACTAATATTCCCATTTTTACAACCAAAACTCTGTCATCGTCATCCTCCACTTCTGCTTACTCGATACTAAAAGAATGTGTACCTGAATGTGATAACCTTTTTGAATTTACAATAGCTACTGCTAAAGACATTATAGAATCTTTTAAAGATCTTGATGCAAAAAAAACTGCCGACCTTTGGGGATTGTCAGTACATGACATACCATGTCTTCAATAATTGATGTTATTTCACCCTTTTTAGCAGTTGTTTTTAACTCTTGTATTGCATCTGGTGTACTTCCTGATCTGATGAAACTTAGCAAAGTGATTCCACTGTTCAAGTCTGGCAACACAATTGATCCTACGAATTTTCGGCCTATTTCGATATTACCTACTTTGAGCAAAATCTTTGAAAAACTAATTTTGAAACAAATGTTAAGACATTTCAATGCACATCATTTACTACATCTGAAACAGTTTGGTTTTACAAAGGGTCGTTCAACTACAGACGCGGGCGTGGAATTACTGAAGAGCATATAATATTCGAGGCCTGGGAGGAGTCGCAAGATGCTCTTGGCTTTTTGCGACTTGTCCAAGGCCTTCGATTGCGTACATCATAACACACTCATCAGGAAACTGTACCACTATGGTAAGAGGGACAGGGCTCTCCACCTTCTGACTTCTTATCTGAACAACAGAATTCAGAGGATCGATGTTAATGGCAAGAGATCTGCAGGATCTGCGGTCACCATGGGCATTCCGCAGGTTCAATTCTAGGTCCTTTCTTGTTTTTAATTTATATAAATGACTTACCTCACCACATAAGGGATAATCACAAGATCGTATTATTCACAGATGACACTTTCCTTATTTTCAAAAACAAACGTCAGTTAGTCAACTTTGAACAAGTGAACGATGCACTCTCTAAAGTTGTGCATTGGCTTAATGTAAATAATCTTCTCTTGAATGAAAAAAAGACAAAACTCATTAAATTTTCAACGCCAAATTTCGGGCAGCTAACTACTAATGTTAAAGTATAGATGGACCCTGTTGAGTCGACAGTTTTTTTGGAATCACTATTGACGGTAAACTACAATGGAACCCACACAAAAAAAAATTGTCAGGAAGGCTAAGTATGGCCGCTTATGCTGTTAAAAAAATTAGACAGATAACTGACGTAGACACAGCCAGAATTGTTTATTTTAGTTATTTTCATAGTCTTATGTCATAATGGAGTTCTTCTCTGGGGAACCTGTTCGGTCATTAATACTATCTTTGTTCTACATAAAAGAGCTGTTCGAGCCATTTACAACCTAGGTCCGAGAGATTCCCTTCGAGAAAAATTCAAAGAAATATAATATTCTGACTGTAGCCTTACAATATATTTTTGAAAACCTATTGTATGTACACAAAAATATATCAAATTATAAGAAGATTTCCGATATTCATAGTTTAAATACCAGGAATAAACACAACCTTGCTCCTCTCCGATCCAGATGATCCAACCACTCTCCTCCAGGAGAGCAATAGGGCCACCAGTACAGTGCACAAACACACCCGACACCCGTCGTACCGACCTCGCCGCCGAGGTCCTCCGCGCGCGCGACCCTCACGAGTAAATAATACTCCCCCCCGACCCTTGTCCGATGAAGCGCCAGCCCGCGCCGCAGCTGAGCGCGTAGCTTTAAATTCCCCGCATAATAATCATGAAATATCTTTGATCCAGCCTGTCCCATCTTGCTGTCCTCCCCTCAGCGACGCCCTAAGCCGAGGTTCGTACCCCACAGGGGGTGCCCTTAGCGAGCGTTCGCCTAATTTTAATGTAGAATAGTTGCTCCTGGCTGGAGGAAAGCCTCCAGCCAGGAGCAACTATTCTACATTAAAAAATCCTGTGGCTGCCTTAAGCACTACACTCAAAGGAGTGTAGTGCTTAAGGCAGCCACAGGATTGTTCGGTTGAGCAGTAAATACCTTAGTGGTATACCTGCGAGATGCATAGTTAAAAAAAAAAAAAAAAAAAAAAAAAAAAAAAACAACCTTGCTGTACATCGCACTGTTATTGTTCTGAGATCGCACTCGTCTCCACAGAGTAGACAACTCGTTCATGGGTCAATGTATACGCTTTTACAACAAACTTCCCATCGACATTTGAAACTTACCCATTAAACGATTTAAAAGCTGTATTAAAACCAAACTTCATAAAAAAGGGTACTATAAAATTTCAGATTATTTAGAAGATAAAAAAGCATGGGATTGAGGTGCTCGCTCTGCTAAGCCTTGTGATAAAACCATAAAATTTGTCATTTTTTATTATTATGTAAAATCATTAAAATATTCCCATTGTTGAAAAATATAATACAAAATGACATGATTACATTGTAAAGTATTATATTGTTTTAATTATTGTGAATATATTATGTGATATATTTATAATATTATTTTTTTCTTTCATTATTTTTTTCTTTCTCGGTTAGTTTTAATGATGGTCTGGCAGTTTGAGTAGTTTATGCGGCCTACCCAAATGTCCTTTCTTTGGTATTGTTCGTCGAGTTGAGCTCCACGATTACTGACAAATGCTTGCACTGACAGGACAGGTCCACTCAATTCTGTGGGATCCTTTTCTCAAAAGACTATTTCAGACTAATCTACATGGTCCTCATATGGCCTGACCAAGATTATGTCCGGACTTTAAAAAAGACTGTGACCTCTGAGTTTGTTTCGGCCTTTCTTCTCAGAGTAGTCGGATAGGAAACGCCGAACTCATCTAGCAATTTTTTTTTTTTTTTTAAGATGACGTGTTTAATTGATTCCAATATCCTATTTACAAAATAAACAATTTTATTTAATTTCATAGATATCATTTCATTTCTGGCCGTCAGAAAAATTGTAAATAATAAAAATAAAATAATTTGTTATTTTTACCAATGTACATTGAACTTTTATACCTTAATGGCAAAGGTAAAAAAGTTCAATGTTATTCTATGACCGTTCACCACTTTCTTTGGAAACCAAAGCTGTAATTAGTACACGGTCATAGATATAAATTGACCAACTACATTCATAATTATAGATAGTGCAATCCACGACGACTCGCCCCACTCCGCGATTACTGTACTGTAAGCTGTACTTTAGTACGGAGCGGAGCGGAGTGGGGCGCGTCGTCGTGGATTGTACTAGCTATAATATTCTAGTTCGCTCGTTAGCCCCATTTCATATTTCCATACAGTAATATTGCGAAATTAAACAAAACAGCGAAATATTTGACATGTATTTGCGACGTTTCCCACTTTCAGAATAAAAGCTCTTAATATACTTACCCAGTGACACGCGCAATAAAGACGAATCTAACGATATATCATTCATCAAAATCGATTCAGCCGTTTACATACAGGTCAAACACATAACCCTCCTTTTTTGGCTTCGCCACAGTCGGGTATAAAGACAGGTGATGTGACAGACGGACGAACGGACAGACGGCCAAAGGGTACGGAACCTTGAAGTAAAAGCATCAGTACTATTTTAAGTTATTTTCATGTTTTCTGTTTTTTTGTGTTTGTGTGATTATTGTGTTTTTTTTTTCTTTCAGCCTGTAATCGACAACCCTTTGTTGGAGATGTCCACTATAATATTCAATCAATCCTATGTTGTATCCTATGTTGTCAATCAATCTGCCTAGCCGTTTCCCAACTATGTTGGGGTCGGTTTCCAGTCTAACCGGATGCAGCTGGATAATACCAGTATTTTATACATGAAGCGACTGCCTATTGACTTCCAAAACCCAGTAATTGGGTAATACAATACCCCTTGGTAAGACTGGTTGTCAGACTTTCGGGCTTCTGACGACCCGTAACAACTATCAAAGATCAACGAATGACAGCCGCCTGGAACCAACGGCTTAATGTCCTTTCCGAGGCACAGCGCGGAGTCTCGGTATGTAAAGATCCACGAACCAACCCCAACAAGCGTAGCTTAACCTGATTGATCGACCCGTGTGGCTGTTATTACTTAGCCACGAGCTGCTCCTATGTGTATATTTTATGAACACAAAGACAGCACGAGCAGCCCATTAGTGCCCCTACACTATAAAATTGCTTAGTCGCCTTTAAAGACACCTACATACAGAGGTATCGTTCCAAACAGTGCACCGGCAGGGCACGAAAACGTTATTTAAAATAACGTTTTTAAAATGTTTCTAACAGATCTTTGGAACGAAAACGAAATGAGAACGTTTTCAAAAACCGGTTTATTCCGCAGCGTGCGCTGACAAGCATGAACTTTTTTAGTTAAATTGTGCCTTATCTTCATTAAATTACATCATTCATTTCAATGCGCTTGCCGCTTACGTATTGATTATGGTTTTGTTGCGAGTTTCCTATCGATAACACAAACATAAAAAAAACGGTTAAAAATGTTGTATTAATCGAGAACGATTTAAATTTTGTTCTTCTTCCAAAACGTATTTATAACGTTCCGTTTGAACTTAACCAAAACAAATCGTTACTTAGGTTTTTAAGACGAAACCGTTTCGAAAAATATACCGTTATACGAGCCCTGCAGTGCACGCTCGGTGCACGCTCGGCTTTCTCCTCATTTCCACCGGCTACTAAAAACTACACTTTCTGTAAGGAAACCAACCTATTAGCCATTTCGACAATATTTTTTATCTTTCAAACTTAAACTCAAAGCAAACTTTTCTTCAAATAAAAAAAAATACAGGCACTTTTGAATTGTCAAGGGGTTGATCAGCCAGAAAGATGAAGCTAGTTGCCCATTCCAAAGCCTAGTAGGTTTCTATGGAGAAGAACGTGCAAGAAACTCCATGGATACTCTTTTAAATCAAAGAGTAGGTATTATGTAGAATAACTCTATGATAGAAATTATAAAATATTATTCTGCATTAAAAGTACATTAGAATCTTTTACCCAGATGATTCATCGCCCACATTTCGAGACAGCAGAGTTTCAATCAACTCAGGACCAAGAGCTTAGTACTGAAAACCTTCAACAGTCCAGCGACTTTGAAAGTTTAATTTAACGAAGGCTAGAAGGATTGCTCACCCGCATATTAAATCACAAGCGAAACAGCTGCAACATGATGTCATCTCATTTAAAACTAAGTACTTACTATTTCTAAATAAGCATTTACTTGGCATCCCAGATTATATGACTGTTGTTTTAGAAATTTAGAGTAGAAGAGGTTATCATCTAACACACTAACTGGGATGTGGAGTCAGTCTTTTTATTATATTTTTTATTCCCATCAGGGAATCTCTTGGGTTGCATCTCACCTGATGGTAAGTGATGATCAGGCCGAAAGTGGAAGCCAGCTTCACCCGGAATCGTCAACCACAGAGGAACTGGCTATCTTACCTCTAACTGCCGAAACGAATATATTATATATTCGAATGGCCACAGACTTGGATAAGATGCTGGTAGCTAGCTAGGCGGACTTAGAACAAGCTCTATCACCAACCAAACCGAGAAAAAACAACAGGGTGTAAGGGACAGTCCTCAAACTAACAGGGTGCATTCAGCTCCTTATTTTGAATCATATTCCACTGATTTTTTTATCTTTTTTTTTTATCTGGTTTTCAGTTACTATTCCTTTATTTCAATGTAAAATTACATTCTCTGTACGCAGTACTCTATTAATGTAAATAAAACAGCTAAAATTAAAAAAACAGCAATGGATGTTGAAATTCTCTAACGAACTACGCGTGAAATCAGCTGTTCGACCACCGCGGGGTGGCGGGGAGGGCGTCCGAAAGCTCGTTGCGATGCCGTTCGTTACTTGCGTTTCGCCACGGTAGCGATACATAGCGTGTAGTAGGGTAATCAAACAAATCATGTTGGATTCCCATAACGTTCCTGAAATAATTTCATGTACCGGTCATCTTAGTATGATATACTGAATGAATTCACCCCATCAGTCTGCGGAGGGCTGTCCCGTATATCCTGTATGTAAAATTATAAAATTATTGAGCTGCATTCGGTTAGACTGGGAGCCGACCCCAACAGAGTTGTGAACAGGCTAGTCAGGTTACGATGTTTTACTAAGAAAAAGAGCTGTGACGGTCCAGTGATAAGGCACAGTATGACTTGTATTGCGAACCCAAAAATGCATGCATTTTACTTACCCAAAAATGCAAAAAACCTATGACATCCCGCATACTAGATTTAGCTTATATCATAGAGGAGACCTGAGTCGGTCATAGGCTGATGATAATTTCCCAAATGCAGAACTTTCTTGGCATCCCACCCAAGTCAGCGACCGTTGTTTTCATAAAATGCATTTACTAACGTGAAATCTCGAAAGGTTGTTTGACCCACTTTATTATCTAATATTAAAGTGGATACCGTGATAAAAGACACGCTTCAATCTCACCCTTTTAAATTACCTCTAAAAGAAAAATAATAAGTTTTGTGAACAAAACACCCGTGAAGAGGTACTACGGAGGAAATTTTTGGAAGTCGTTTTATTTTTTCAACTTGTGCCTTGTTTGGTTGAAGGATACGGTAATTGCTAATGCGAAAATAAACTAGCTAGTCAGGATTTGCTGCAGGGTTGGACCCCCAAGGTTTTTTAGACATTACATAGCTCGTAGAATAACTACACATGTGGCGTTTTTTAATAAAAGCTGATAAGGCCATACGACCATTTTTTTCGGGACTTATACCTTCTAAAATTAAACCTCGTCCAACCGTGAAAGCATTATGTGAAAAAAATGGGTTTTATTAAAAGGACTAATGGCTGCCGTGCGTCAGCTGGGCAGCGCTGACCGCAGCCATCGCGAAAATGTAGCCAGATTGAATTAAGACCATTTTAGGCAAAACCCTTTGGTTTGAATTGAAATAATTTGTTCTGAAAACACTTATTTAATTATATATATTGTTTAGTACTTTTCTTTATCTATAGAAGTATTTATTAATACAATCCTTCGGGTATCATTAGGTTTTAATTTCATGAATGGACTGCGTTTATTCTCAAATCCCAATAATATATCTCCCAAACAACCTTTTAAGAGATTACTGAAAAGAAAATATCTATGCCCTTTGTCAATATTCAAACGATGACCTTTCATTGACTTGGCCATTCCGAAGAGAATCCTTTTAGCAGTTTTTAAATAAAAACAGAAAAAAGTAACTTTAGCGGGTCCCAAACTCACCCCAAGGGTTTCGTTCGTGGGTTCGCGTTAGCAAAGTTGTAATGCGTTATGCCTGTCGCCCTTGGCCAAACAATGCCTTCGTACATATACCTACTTAGAGGAGAAGGTCGAAATTATTCAGCTTTAGCAAAGAGCAGAAATGAACAGGGTATTGAAAAATGTGCGCACTGAAAGTGAGATTCCGTTTCTAATCCTTTTGTGTTTATTTCACTAAGATTTTAAGAATCCTCCACAAAACGTAAAAAAAGAGTTTTAACAATTATTGCGCCATTTGACTTGTTTTTCCCGGTAAAAAGAAAGCATAATTTTTTAAATTATTATTTAATATATAGGATTATAAACTTAATTTCAAATGTAGGTACAACTTAATATGATCTTAAATAGATTGAAATAAATGATTTTAAAAAAATTGTCTCCTGTTTGCATGGATATCTCTTGTCCTTTTCCAAAAAAGGACGGAGTGTGTGCTAATCCTAACTATCTTAACTAATAGGTATTATAAATGCGAAAGTGAGTTTTGTTTGTTTTTTACGCTTTCACGCTAAAACGGCTGAACAGACTAAATTTGGTACTAGGTAGACCTTAACCTGGGTACACCTTAACATAGGATATTTTTTATCACGATATTCCCACTGGATCGAGACTTATGCCCGTGAAACCGCGGGCGCAGGTAGTAATAATATATTGTGGACACACTGACCAGTCTATTACCCTATAAAACACGAGTATGATAATTGATAAATAAATAAAAATATTCTCTAAATATTAGTATAAAGTTTCCATTTACTTCATAAATAAACTGTTTTTAACATTTAACTTGAAAATCGTGCTCTAAACGTAATAGAAAATGGCGGGCACATCGCGAAACGTGAAAGGCCCATTAAGACTAAATCTTTGAACATTATGCCTCTGACTGCAGTACATTAGTGTCTACGTGTCAATGTCAGCTGGGGAATGACCTGGCGTCACTGCAATTTAGTCCTATGCATACGTGAATAGAATAACCACTTAAAATACTAGTGAAATATGTATGTAATCCTTGTAGAGTAATCCTTGGGTTCTTAAAGAGCTAAAGCTAAATCAGCTTCTTTGATTGCTTGATTACACCCATTAAGTTGGACTAAATGACAGTATTTTTTTACTTTCAACCATTAAAAGTCGATACCGTAAGATGTTGCTGTTCTATTGGCTTCAATATTAGATTAGAGTTAGTCGTCAGGACTTGATCGTAGTCTTTTAGAAACATTACTATGAAAAATCGTCGTTCTGACAGTCGTCGGTAGGTACATACACTACAGTCCATAATACAGAAGCAGGCAGTTCAACAAACCAAATACACAATACTATATAATAGACAATCCATCATGGCCGCCACACGGGCTGTCATTGTTCCCGCCAAAACTACAGGCAACAAGCCACTTCATTAATTAAGTCGAGTGTTACGCGATTAATATCGGTACGTATGTACCAACCTCTAGCTCTGTTGACTCGACAGCGCCTTTACAAGCAAAATATCTATATTACGTATTACTGTGATTGCTATTCGGTTCTGTCAGGAGTTTCTTGTTTTTCGTGAGTGAATTTCAGATTTATTTGTCGGCGTCACTCAATCCGTCCGATGGCAAATTCTTCATATAAATCCAGATTGTTTTATTCTTTCAACGTTTCTATTGACATCTGCGTATTTACGTGTGAAATGAATGGGATGTGCATAATAATACCTAGTTCATCAAAACTGCGCGGTCTGGGAAAGACAAAAAAACACCGTATTTCCGAATCTACTTTATAACCATGTTTATAAGGTAGCTTAGGTACTTAACTACCGTTTGACAGTAAAATTTTCATCCCATAAAACTTCAGTGACAGACTAGTTAAAATGCCAATTAAATTGTTATTGCTAATAGCAGATTATAGCTTTCATGGCGAGACGAAAGGATGAAGTATTTGATTGCTGCGGATTTGCAAGAAAATGTATTATTCAAGAATAGGGCCTAAGTTTTATGACCACTTAAAATCGACAGTATCATGACTATGGTTTCTTCTTCCCTCGATATCGGACGCTATGAACTATCTTAAGGTTCAAACTTCAAACAGACTGACGCAAATCCCGTGCGGGATCCAACTCAGTTTGTTGGAGTTGGAAGCCTTTAGAAAATTAGAGCTGCTCTTATCGAAATAAAAATAATATTAGCCAGTCAGCAAGATGGCCCCAGCACTTACCTAAATGTCCGTGAGACGAACATACGTTTAAGTATCGTACATTTTTTTTGGGTGGGAAATCATCAAATGACTTCTCCCGCTCTGGGTGGAGCAGGCGTGCCAGACTCTTACTGACTAAAACCCACCCGTGTTCCTTCCGTTGCCTGTGAATTGCCAGGAGGCCACGTTATCCCTTTCGGACTTTCCCGCAACCCCGGCAGGCAATGGTCCCATCGGACCCCTTCAGTCGCTGACATCTCTTTGAGGCGCGCGTGGAACACAACGCGCCGTCGACCCGGGCCTGGTCCTTACCGGACGGCAAGCTACCCATTGCTCACCGTCCGCAAGCCCGCGCCTACGGTGGCCGGGAATCGGCTATGGATTCCCGACGCCCAGGGCGTCTCCTCCTGCGGCGGCTAGGGGCGTGAGGGCCTGAGCCTGATGATCGCCTCCACGAGGACACGGCGGTGCTCTGCCCAAGCCGGGCAGACCTCCACCGTATGCTCCACCGTGTCCTCCGGGAAGTATCGTACACCTGGAGGTTATTTAAATGCACCCTGATTCTGACCCCTTCCTTTTTCCAAAGGACTGCACAGCAGTGTACATAATTTATAGACCCTACCCTTGTTGGTTTCAGCAGCAACTTCCTCGGAGATGTACAACAGGAACGCTCGCAGCGCTGTATGTGCGTTAGACGGTCGCGGCCTAGTCGCCGTGATAAAGCGTCAGGTGCCGCTGGCTGGACAGCTCGACCACCAGCTCTCTTGGGGGCAGGGCTGGGGGTGGGTCACCTTGCCTAATGGTGTTTGGAGTGGACGTAAGTATTTTAATCAGAGTGTTTGTAACATAATTAAAACAGAAGGTACCTGATCGACCGAGCTCTGCTCGGATGAAAATAGATTAACATTTCATCCAGATATACCAACGTTGTATCACATTCCCGAGGCAGTGAAAATAGAGAAAACGATTTGCCCAGATATGAGACCTAGCTTGATCGATTTTTCTCACCCCTATAATGCAACTTTCATCGAAATCGTTTGAGCCATTTTCAAGAAAGTGATTATATATACACAAATATTGCTCATTGAATAGTATAGGATAACTCCTAATAAGATAAGATAAGATAAGACAATTTTTTATTTGTCAAAAACATGTGTAGGTTTACAGTTGGTATGTTCAAAAAAATAAAATGAATAAAACATGTTTTGCCTGGAAAGGCGTAGAAACAGAAGGAATAGAAACAGGAAGATTGAGCTCTTAAGGTGATAAAAAAATGTTAGCTGAAAAAATTGTGGGTCATCCTTGAATCGGTGTATCTGCAGACATCAAACTGATTTTGCCTTAAAAACAAGGATTTCAATGCCTTTTTTTTTTTTTTGTTTGGGTGCGTAATCATCAAATGACTTCTCCCGCTCTGGGTGGAGCGGGAGGGCGTGTCAGACTCTTACTGACTAAAACCCACCCATGTTCCTTCTGTTGCCTGTGCAATGCCAGAGGGCCACGGTATCCCTTTCGGACTTTCCCGCAACCCCGGCAGGCAATGGTCTCATCGGACCCCTAACATGCTGACATCTCTTTGAGGCGCACATGAAACACAACGCGCCGTCGACCCGGGCTTGGTCCTTACCGGACGGCGAGCTACCCATTGCTCACCGTCCGAGGATTACAATGCCTGTAGTTTTAAACAAGAAAGGTGATGCCTACAAAGATTGCTTCTCTTCATCAGTTGTATCGCTAATTGCTATTGACTACATATCACAGCCATTATGATCCACGCGTCTCTCTTGTAAACCCTTAACATTAATCCATCAAAGTACCAAATTCTCCACATTAACAAAAGTTTATCCCTTTTCAGGCCTCACCTGGTCCCAAGAAGGCGAAGACTTTGCCCTCCACGCAATGCCCATCATGCACCACACCAACGTGTCCCAAGCTTGCTCCATGCTTGATGGGGTCACGGCATATGAAGCCTCGGTCTACGAACAGGCTCTGGCAGAGTACGATGATACTGCTTCCGACGACTGGGATTTCGGCGTTGACTGCGGAGACTTCATGATGTAAAACCTTTGAAGAACACCCACGTCTTGATCTAGGGAGTGGATGCGCTGTTCTGAACACATGAAGAAGGATATCCTTACCCGTCTTTGGCAATCGTTTGGTATTCACGTTGCATTGCGATTACTTGCTAGCCTGGTCAAAGTCAGTTAGTTCCCTGGAACAGCGTGTTTCTTTCGTAGATTTTGACAATGTCCTAAAGTTCGGTGAAGGACACTAACCCGAAAAAAAAATGTTATATGCTGGTCATGATTAACATAACATTATTTTTGTCTTTGAATTATACGTTATTTTGATGAATCCAAGTATCGATCCATTATTTTGTAAAGCAAGTTTTTTTATTTACTTTTTCTGTATTAGTGTCCTAAAAGGAATTACTGTATCATTATTTGCCGATTCATAAAACGAACATTTCACGAAGTGACATAGAGTTTGACAATGCCAAATATATTTTGAGTTATATTTAATTGATTTATATTTATAATGTGCTGGTCACAAAAAAAAACTTATAGTGCCAAATAAAAAGTTCATTAATGAAATAAAATGTTCACCATCTTATGAATTTTGAGAAAGAAAATGTTTAAGGGTTTTTTTTTCAATTATCTGGAACTTCTTATTTCTTTATGTCTTGGTCGAATCTTCATAGTGATGTCGTTAGAAAAAATAATTGTGGATGCTTAATCAAAGATTATAATAATAATTATGTCAGAAGATGATTTCTAGTCAACTGCCATAAATACCTATTAGAGATAGCTTTTAATTTTGTTTTATTTTTATTTTTTTCGATATATTATTATGATGAAATAGTATCTCGATATCAAGACGAATATTACCACAAGGATAAATTAATTAATTCAACGACTTCAGTCGATATTAAAGCGGTCATGAAAGGGCATACACAATTATCTTAAAATACATTAAATAGATGTGCTCTTTAGAGATACTGCATGTTGTCATAGAAAAGGTGTGTAGCCATGAAACTAGATATTTTCAAATTCTTGAAGTTCGGCCTATTGATAAAAGCCATAGGATGTTCATGTAGGTTAGGATTAGCACTATATCTCGATCTCTCAGAGCGATGTTTATTTATGTATAATATTATTTATAAAACGTTTGATACTGTCTTCTCTTTAATCTTTGATAAACTGTAACGTTGATTGTCTCCCCATTTCTTATAAATAATGCATTTCGAAGAACTATTGAAGATGTTAAAAAAAAAGAAATTTGGATATAATATACTTAAATGCCTTTTTTTAAATTTGGTAAATGACAGAAGAAGTTTTCGAAGGTTTTATGTGATTACACAAATCAGGGTACACATTATTCTGGTTTATTGAAAACTTTTTCATGTTCACTGAATACACAAAGTCGCACAAAATGAGAGTAACTTGAGAGTAGTCTATATTTAAGGGGATTGCTCTAAGGTAGCCAACGAAATTCATGTTTTCAATATTTAAATTTTACTGGTTGCCTTGGAGCATCCGCCTTAACACATAGGATAAGTACATTCAATGCTTGTCCCCTGATGACACCAATTACGAATTGAGAAAGTATATTTACTCATTGAATTCGTAAATAAAAAAAATGTTAGTATTAAGTTGATGTTAGCATTAGTTAACGTGGTCGGTAGAACATTACCTAACTGAACGAAATATAACGTAAAGGTCTTTTGAAAGATTCACTTTTTGGGATATTGTCGGTATAGTTAGGTGTGTATTAATTAGAAAATTATTTAAAGAAAATATCTAGACGCTACAAAATCTTCCGACCTACCCAAAGACTGCCTAAAGTTATTTATCTAATTACCTGTGTTGTGTGTAACCCTAGGCATGGTAAACGCGATTTAATGTCCCTTGCCCCGCGAACGCTACATTGCAAGATTTAATTGCTACAAAATCAATGATGAAATAACTTTAAAAAGATGCGAAAACAATGACTAAATACTGCCAAACATAACTTTAACAGAATTACAAGAAAAAACATAAAAAATACCTTATATTATTTGGAAAGGTTTCTTTGGCATACGATTAAATGTCACAAAATTAAAACAAAAGTGACCTACTTTCATGTCCATAGACATAGAGAATAGACTGGGTGTTCCGTATTCAGCTCATCAGCTGTGCAGTAAATACAGCAAAAGTACGAGAGCGACAATGCGAATTTGCGGTCTTTGACCAGTCGGACGAAATTTTGACAGCTGTCGAATGGCGGGAAATCTTTCTACAAAAATAATATAATTTTTGTGGTCTTGCAATGTAGCTATAGATGTCGTAGCCAATTTATTGTATTATACGAATGTAAATTAGAATAATTAATTAGACGTTTATAAGATATATATAGATAATAAGTACCGCGATTTTTTTCTGTTTGTATAATATAATTTGGCAATTTAAATTAAAGTTGTTTTCCTTTTTTTCCACAATTTGCCATGGATTTTTTTTATCTCAGTATCTTACTAAATGTTTTTTTTTTGTTGCGAAAATACTACTTGTTTTTTTTCTACTTACTTCTCTTACCAGACTCGATCGAGACCAAACTACAGACAGTGCAATCCACAACGACGCGCCCCACTCCGCGATTACTGTACTGTAAGCTACTTTAGTACGGAGTGGTGCGCGTCGTCTTGGATTGACTGTCTATAAGAATAAATTCAATTTAAATGCAAGATATTAAGAACGCATAACAACGCATTGTGGTGTTAGAGTCTGTCTTTGAGGAAACGTTTTATTGTTTATTTATTTAACTGCTGCGGTTTAACATAAATGCAATTAATTAAGTCGATGTTTTTAACACTTAAAACATAATTCACCGACACTTCTCCTATGTTCAAAAACACTCTAGATCTTATCCTTTATTTGGTAAAATATACAAATTATTTGTAAAATTAATGGATATTAGACAGCAATAAGACGTTAGTTCTAACGTCTAGTAATATAATTATGAGATATTTTTGTATGAGAAGCTTGCATGTTTGATTTCGAAGTGGAATCCTCTCGATGTGTTTGTTCTTTCATGTTGTTTGTAAGTAGTTTTATTGTAAAACTTATTTCGAAGCGCTTGTTCGAAGGAATAATTTATTTGTGAAATTTGTCTGCACAAGTATCTACCTAACTTTCATTTTTCTTTGAATGGTCTTAGTTCAGGTGTAACCCAATGTGTCTTATACATTTTTAATCCATGATAATTATTATAATAAATGGAAAGAAACAGACTGATTCACATCTCAAGAAATTCATATTTCAGTCAATTGTGAGAGTGAGAGAACCGATTTTGTCAATTGATAAAAGAGAGAGAAAAAGTCAATGGGTGGTCATATTAGACATTGTGAACTCTAAATGGAACGCTATGGTATTAAACGTGAAAAGTGCTCAAAGTGAACAAGAAAATGAAAAAGATTTTACGTTTTTTCTCCATAATCACGATTTTTTCTTTGTTGCGATTTATACATTCCGTTAAACCCTGTTATTTGTGCAGACAATAAGGCGTATTGTTTATATAACATCACTGGTATTATCAATGTATAAAGGTTATAAAAATGAGAGTAACGTTAATCGAAAGATGGATAATAATGGGATTTACATAAATGATCAAACAAGATGCTGCTGTCCGCAATGTGACACAAATACTTGGCGTACCCGTTGCTAAATCACTACCTACATAACACGGCATTGATAAAGTAAATAAAAACTAAGATAAGCGAATAAATACATACTTAAAAATCTCATTCGCTAAGCTTAGCTTTTCAACAATGAAAAATAGTCACAAAAAAGAAGCTACATATTTGGAGTCCGTTATGTAGTGAAAATTGTTTATGGACAAGGCATTCGAAACAAACTATTGGATCACACATTAAAAAAGAAAAATCCACCAGAATCTGGAACAAGAGATGTAAAGAGCTTTGTCACCTTTGAGAACACTAGTATTCAGCTGCATTTGGTTATACTGGAAGTCGGCCTCAATACAGTATATATAGGGAAAGGCCAGGCAGATGATAAAACCATCATCTAAAAATTAATGTACTTACCGCCAATAATACCAGTGATGTACCTCAAAACCTACACAGTAGAGGATAGCGGTGTATCGCTACGAAATGGACAAATAAGTATAGCGCGTGCGTAGATAGATCGACGTCGTGTGTTGTTTGAACTGTATGAACGTTCAATCACAGATTATGAATGTTTGTATGTAATTTTTTTAAATAAAATATACCGTTTGGTGAATTTTTGTGTTTCATTTCTTTTTTTAACCTAAGAATCTTCCATTTTTACCTAATTTTCATCTAAATGATAAACTGAAACCATATCTGAAAGACCTGTAGTTATAAATACCATGGTTAGGATCTACTTATAAAATATCATACTTGGACGTGTCAAAGAGCATGGGTCTCAGAATGCTCCCTTGAGGTACAGCCTGAATGAAGGCGAAGGGTATTACGAGAATTTTGACCTAATTTGATGGTTCAAAGGCATCGTTAGTTGGGAAGGCGTACGTTGTTTAGGACCATTACAAATAATTACTTTGAATATTTCTGCTTAACAAACAGTACTAGTACAACAGTCGAAGGCTTTGGAGAAGTCAACAAGGCTGATGATAGATATTATATTAGATAGATGAGAATACTTGGGAATGTATGCAAAGATGTGAAAAACCAATGCGCTATCATTTATTTGATAGGTAAAACGTTAATATTTATGCTAGTGTAAAGACATAGGAATATTTTTATGTTTGAACTCAACAAAAAAAATTGAATAGCATTTTTATCCAAATCATAATTTTCGAGTAAGGTAGGTAGGTATTCATTAAACTCATAACAGCACCTCATTAAGTATCTGCAGATCAATTTATAAAACCGGCCAAGTGCGACTCGGGCACGAAGGGTTCCGTATCTATAAAAACGGCAAAAAAATCATGTCTGTTGTACGGGAGCCCCCCTTAAAATATTTAAACAGAACATGGCATGGCAACAGAAATACATCATCTGTGAAAATTTCAACTGTCTAACTATCACGGTTCATGAGAGACAGCCTGGTGACAGACGGACGGACGGACAGCGAAGTCTTAGTAATAGAGTTCCGTTTTTACCATTTGGATACGGAACCCCAAAAAAGACGCAAGTAAAAGTCGTTCATAAAAATGTATAAAAAATATAAAACCATCTCGTTTCTTCGAAGTGGACGAACTGAGACGAGTGTAAAGAGATGTTATCTCCGTATCCGGTTGTCTTTATTTACAGGATTAGCTCAAACAAGTGCGCACTGCGCTTTATTAAAGAGATGCACGCAGTTGAGATGTCTGAAGACTATCTATCTAAATTGAGTATCTGTTTTAAGAGGAACATCGTGGTATATGATTCACATTTCTTCTGCTTTATCTTTAACTTATCTCAAAGTTAACTTTGATCAATGAATGGAATTTTGAACCAAATAAGTCAATAGAAGCTATACGCTACTGTGTATTACAACATTTACACCTGTATAAAATATTAACCAAAGCATGTCAAAAAGCCTCGACATCAATGAGATATACCTACTTATTGATCAATTTATTATATCTCAACGATGTCGAGGCTCGACCTTATTAAAAAGATCAACCCTCCCAAAATAACCCAAATAAACACATTCAAAATAATAAATAACTTATAAGTTTATCACGTCGTTAAATCAATATTTTTTATGCAACAGATGGTTCGTTTCATTAACCAGTTCTCTTGCATAAACTGCCTCCCAGCACAGCAATGTGAAGCTGGCATTTTATGCTATCCCCTATAATTACCCTGACACCACCACTAAGTTAACATCCGTGTGGCTTATGATAACGCTTTCACTGAATTTGGCTGCGGGCTCGCGAATTTCTTCAATGTTTATGCCATTTAACTGAATAATATCACCAGCAAAACTTTTACCGGCAAGAAATAAAAAACATTTTCCTTTGCTTCAAACGTAAACAATCATTTGTCTATTGGCGACCGAATACAAACTCTTTTTACAGAGTTAATGTCAGTGGCAAAGGAAATTATTCTTTATGGTCCTATGAAAAAAGGTTGATCATGTTATGATAGCGGCAAATATATTTTTGTCGGTTCACAGGGCGTGTAGGTGCAGCCAGTCGATTACTCAGCGAGTAGTCATGCAGGCTGCTCGCTCCCCGTCCCGCCATCTCTCGCTAATTTGCCTCGGTGCTTCACAACAGCTGAGTCGCTTGGCGACCGCTGACTCGTTTGATCGGTATTGCGATTAAATCATTCTAGTAAGTGAGAACGCGCCGATAAATTTAAAAAAGTTAAATCATAAAAGGATTCCAATTTTAAATTGCGCGCGAAAGCTCAACGTTGACGGATTAAAATAGTATTTTTGACATTATTGCATTTTTGTGTCAAATTTTGTGAATGATGTTTGATAATGAACAATATAAAAATCGCGTGTAAAATTTTATATTTTATTTACACGATTCAATAACTTGACAAATCATATTTATAAATTTTTTGTTGTCTTCCTGGTATTTCTTATATTTGTGCGCCACTGAAATCCTGAAAATGGAGAAGAACGGTGGTTCCAGGCTCATGCAGATGCAAGTAAGTAACTTTATTTTCTTATTACGTACAAATTGTAGAAAACAATGAAAGCAAAGCTGTATTTCTAAATAAATAATCTGATGATTAAGTGTTTATCAATGTTATTGTTTCTTTGATGCAATAATTTTGCTTCTGGTAACTGAATTTCAGCAATAGCCGCCAGGCATATTGACTTGTTACTATCGTTTCATATTTAGTATCCCTATTGTGATAAATTATAATTAAAAGATCTTTCTGCATTTTATAACGAAGTATTTGCTTGTTTTATACCAATTAAAACTGTTTTATATCAAATAAAAAAATAAATAGGCATACAACAGGAAAAACACTCCAGGAAAAGACAAAAATAATGATATAACAGACCATTCGTTCCTGTGATTCCAATAACATTAGTAAACCATTTATATAATTATGAGATATCCTTTAAAAAAACGTCAACTTTGACGATTTCTTAAATAAAACAAACAGACAAATAGCAGCTGGCGCACCATGAATCAACAACGACCTTTTTTATGCCACCGGGACCACAGACTAAGATACTATCTGCAGTAAGGTCAATATACAATGAAGTAGCTTGAGATAACTTGAAGATAAGAAAGTAAATAAGTCTGTCGTGAATATTGTTATAATAAAAAATATTATAAATGGTATTAATGATTGTGATTATTATGATTGTAATAAGAGAGCCAATGAAGCTACAAAATATTAGGAAAATTTTGTTAACTCTGCACTTAGATAAACAATGCGGCCCATGGGTATATGACCGCCCGTATTTTTCTGAGTATTCATGAAAACTTATCGGAAATTACTTTTAAAGAAAAGAAAAAAGATAAAACACCATTTTTTTTGCATATATGATTTTATGGACTTAAACATACTGTTTAGATAAATACTGATGTCATTTAGAAAAAAAAATATCTTTAATCATCCGATAAACATATGCTTTCGGAAATAATAAACAGAAGCCAAATCGAGCCAATAACATCGGAGATATGGCAAACGCCACTCACTAAATAACAAATTGAATAACATAAAAAATATTAAAGATAGACCTCCCCCCCCCCCCTTTTAAAGTTAATTTTCGATAATTTTTCATTAAAATTCAGAGAAAATCGGACGGTCACATCATCACATGCCCATGGGCGATATTGTTTATTATAAAGAGGTTATGTTTATGAGTTTGGATGTAGGAATCTCTGGAAGTACTAATCCGATTTCGAAAATTATTTCACGTGCAGAAAGCTATACTATTACCGAGTGCCATAATTTATACTCGTAATTTGTTTGACTACAACGCTGGCGAAGTCGCAGACAGAAGCTAGTTAGATTACAGGGGAGAACTAAAGATGAAACAAAAGTTGAATAATCATTGATGACTCCGTAGTTTCGTGTTTGTACAAGTCAGTGCTGTCCTTGACTGACAAGAGGTTCTTAACTTGATGATGTCATGAGCTATCTACGTACTACATTCCTCGTGCTAAGTTCATATTATGTAAAACTTACTCAAATACTTAGAAGCCGCCGTTTGCTCGTACCAGACCACGCTTATATTAGAAGCTTGGGGTCAGGCTCCTATATTTTAGTAGATATATTTAATTATATCTTTTCTCAAACATTCCAAAGATTGCATTTTTAAAAGTTTTTCTATGCAAACTTTTTAAATCAATTATATCAATGGATCTTTTTCTACTGCTATCATCTGTGGCACAACTAAGAGTTCGGCGAACGCTAGCCGGGATAAGAACCTTGACCTCGACGGTGACGATTATTATTACACTCAGCGACTGTAACCACAGAATACAAATGTTTCGGTTTATTCCGTACTCTATGTACTTGATGACGTCAATGGGGATAAAGCGACTCTGTTTAACAGACAAATATTATTAGCTTGTATAGGTTTCTGTCATTCACTTAGAACCATCAGAGTATCAGCCGTATTGGTACACATGTGTGCAAGAGCAGCAATTTTATAAAAATGCGTGCTTTTGCTCGTGCTTCGCCTGAGTGGAGGTCGGATATTATCCGATGGGAATTGTACTACTGGGATAAAATGTATATACTGTGTCCTACCCCAGGGTATACCTGTGTGCCAAATTGCATCGATCCTTTCAGCCGTTAAGGCTTTAAGACGTGTAAAGGTAACAGACGGAATTACTTTCGAATTTATAATATTAGTATGGATTGTTTTGTCTACATATTGTTGTTGTGCCGTAATGTTACGTTGCCCAATGTCTGTTTTAAACTTTTTACAAAAAAAACAACAGTCTTCCAAAAGTAGTTTCAGTTGTGTATATAACTACCCCACACAAATTCGAATACCACTACCTGCTATGTAAATGAAATAAACAGTGACAGGAAGTTATTATAACATTATCCACATAGGAAAAGTGCGAAAAAATACGTATGATTGAAGCTAGCTCAAAAACTTCCCAGGCAAAGTTAATTAAATTTATATGGGACCACCACGCAAGTTTATTCTACCAAATGAAAAAAGAATTTTCAAAATCGGTCCACAATTGCCGACAGTATCGTTGGACATACGAGTACATAAAACAAAAAACATAAATATACAGACGAATATAATAGAACCCTCTCCTTTTTGGAAGTCGGTTAAAAAGGCAGAGGCTATTGTTGGATCAGTAAATAGTCTCATATTTTTCTGCAGATTTCTTATCAAGCTCACTGAAATCTTTAGTAGAAATCTTGAATCTCCAATTAGTACGTTTACGTTTGGATATAGAATAATTAGTACTTACTACCTATACCAGCTATGACGCAGTTTATGTCACTATGCAATAAATATATATACATATTGTATACTGCATATATATAGATATATAATCTGTCTGATACATAATTGAATCGTCTGTCTTCGCAGACGACGCGATAGTTCAGAGGTTTATCGTTTGCAGTCAGTGTTATCAGAAGGTCATCATTTAGAATCGACCTGTGCATTATTTAGGTGAATTTGCTATTTATGCATCCTTGGGTCCAGAGGTGGAGGAGCTCGTGGCTGAGTAATAACAGCCGCACGGGTCGATCCATCAGGTTAAGTTATTTTTGCCGTGGTTGGCCCGTGGATAGGTGACCAATGACCATCTTTACATACCGAGACTCCTCCTTGCTTCGGAATGCACGTTAAGCCGTTGAACCCGGCTGTCATTCGTGTAGGTTTTACAGTCTTTACGAGTCATCAGAAGCCCGTAAGTCTGAAAACCAGTCTTACCAAGTATCGTATTACCCAGTTACTGGGGAGGTCAGATAGGCAGTCGCTCCATATAAAATACTTGTATTCAACTGCATCCGGTTAGACTCAGTTGGAAAAAAGCTAGGCAGATTGATTGGGTGAATAGGTGGACAGTTATTCAGCGCAGACAATTTCAAATAGGGTCGTCTAAACTTCTTCATGACCTGTTAGGAACCTGGGCCTCAAGTCTGCTATTACCTACAATAGTGTCAGAATGGTCTATCATTGATTTCATAATTGTTGATTTTGACAAGTTTGGTAATCTACTTACATAGGTATTAGCGTCATTATGACCTTCCAGTGATCAGCCACTGATACTCCATTGAAACAAATAGCATCTATTGGTAATCTCGTACATACCTAATGAAAAATGAATGACTGACTTAGGCGGTAATCTGCTAAAATTTTGACAGTTCTTTTGATCAGTGACCTACCACGATAACGTCATTGTGCAGTCATTTCTTTTAATTCGTAACGAGTATCTTGTTTGTGGAATACAATGATCAACCAATGATCGGCCATTATGAATTTAGCAGATTACGAACTTTTAGCAAAATGACAATGGGATCGTGTTGGAATGACGAATTTATAAAAATAGCACACTTGGTCCCCTGCATGCTTTAGTCTGCCATAGAATTAGGGGTTTCACGAACCCTTTTTTTTCCGGATAAATTCTGCTTATTTTGTTAGTTTTGCTATCTATAAGCCTATAGTGGCCAACTAACAGGTCTTAGCACATTCCCCCGATAATCTTCTCATGTTAACATCATTGCCGGTGGTCTTATCTTGGATGTTATTACCTATATCGCGATGACATCCGCAAGATTGCTAGAAATTACAGAAGACTTTTAACCACTTCCCAGCCATTTTTTTTTTATAAAGGTAAAAAGTGTTGCTCTGCATTTACCAGCCACCGTTTGCAACTATACGCAGGGCTCTTCAGTTTCCTCTCGGTTAAATTAATATTGCGGTACTACCTTTGGTATCAACTATAATGTTATAATATTGTAAGCTTTAGCTCTATTTATCATTAATTCAGCCTAGTTCAGTATAATATTCTGGTTCATTAAAATTGTGTGTTCACGATCCTTTTATTCACACAATCTGTCTTCCAGCGTTGTCTCCAAACCTTGATGGAATCCGTCGATCCTTTCCTCCTACATATTTTTTACCTTACTCACCTTTTATTAACCTGTGTTACATAAATTGTCCCAGTTCACCGGTTCGATAACCGACAGTGTCGAGACAATTAGGCATAGGTACGCCATACAAACAAAGCTGTGACCCGTTGCCCTAGTTGTTATTATTGATAAATGTATCCACGGCCTAATAGATTGCTTTTTATGCATAATGCCGTAATGCGAATACATCAGTGATTCGCTTATTGGAATTTACGACATTTTTATTGTGCCTGAAATTGGCAATACAGATGATGACTAAAATATTTTTTTCGTCCGTATTGTATATTATAAAAAAATGACATACCTACACGTATTTTTCCTTTTTTTTACGTTATCATAAGATTATGGCGATACATTAAGTTAAATGTGCCATTACGTCATGAGTAGGTATGTTGATTTTATACTTACTTGTGTGTGACGTATCAAACCCCACTCCCCAACTTTAATGCGTTGTATTTAAGTCATTTTTTACTAATATGATAAAGCAAAAAAATACGGAGTCTAATATTTTTTTATTATCTAACTGACGGACTAAATAGAATTTCTTTTTTTTTGACCCAGGCATCATCCCTATTGGTGGTTCTGGAATATTTGATAGATCGATTAGTATACTAATGATAAAAATGTACCTACCTAAGTGGTTAAATTTTCCGATGATTGGTTACTTTTTACTCAATCACTATAAACAGCAGATAGAAATGAATAATTTTGAATGAAAGACGAATGAGTCCTGAACAATCTAACTTTTCACAGTTTACACTCTGAAAAAGTAAGAGTATTAATTCTGAAAAACTAAAAACTCTTTATTTAGAAAAACTAAGAACTTATTCTCGTGGAAAAGTGCGAGCACAGCATCTAACAGAGGGTGAAGCGTTAAGTAGTAAGTTCCTAGATATCACATAAAAGCTAGCATGTTTATATTTAACAATATGTCACTGTCAGTTGTACAAAGACAAAGTCAAATCATTTATTTCAAATAGGCCCTTGTAAGGCACTTTTGAACGTCAAAATTTACAAAAAAATCGAATTGATTCTATTCGCCCCTTCCAAAATGTAGTATTCGCATGGAGAAGAATGGGCAAGAAACTCCACTAGGTTTAGGTACTTAGATAAATAAAGCTAAACAAAAAATATCACGTGACGAGACAGCTGTCTAGTAACCAACTAAACGTATAGTACCTGTCACTTCAGTTGTCATTGTACATTACAGTTGTACCTACTCTTCAATTTAGCAACGTTATAATCCGTTGACGTTTAGTTTGAGGTCTTTACAATAGATACATTACAAAATATTTTATTATTATAATAAATCTAACAAAAAAAATTGTGCTCGAGCAGTTACATCTACGAAGAGTAGTTTATGAATAAATGATAAAGTTTAACATACATTAATAAAAGACGAAACTATTGTATAAATCTAAAATAAATTTAGTTTGGTTTATGGTATTTTTAAACAAGAGTGTCATCTATAAAAGCTCTTTTTACGATGTGTTTACCTTACCTATGGAGTATTGGTACACACGGCTACACATCAAGCTATACATTTCCAGTTTCCGCTGAACTCGCATTTAGGATAAGGATAGGATTTCCGTACAATACGAGGTCAGCAATTCAAGCGAAAATCGATAAACTATAATGTTTGTTTCATTAAAACTATAGCGACTACCAGCTGCTGAATGATTATTGATATAAGTACATAACCATTATGTTTTACAGTTTTTAAAGTAAAATGCTCTACTATCGACAATGTTTTTTATTGAAAAAGTGAAGTTGCTAAGTTTACCCTTTCAAAATTCTTAGTAGGTGCGTCGGGTTCCCAAATAACGGTAGGAGGGGTTCACATCGGCGTCGAGTCGACGATGAAGTACCTGGGACTCGTCCTCAACAGTTGGTGGAACTTCGTGGAGCATTTCCGACGTTTGGCTCCCAGACTGGACCGGGCCGGGGCTGCCTTGAAGCGGCTCCTGCCCAATCTAGGGGGTCCAAACGCCTCCTGCCGGAGGCTATACGCGGGGATCGTGCGGTCCATGGCCCTGTACGGGGCACGGGCCGGTTGAATACGTCCCAGAGAGAATGGTCATGGCCACCCGGCTGGTCCGGGGATACCGCACGGTCTCTGGTGAGGCGGCGAGCCTCCTTGCCGGATTGCCGCCATGGGATCTGGAGGCAAAAGTCCTCGCGCATATTTGGGAGTGGCGCGGGGAGGCGAAACGCCGGGGCTTGACTCCGATGCCGCGAGAAATCGCGGCACAGCGGACAGAGCTCCGACGGGATCTCATGGCGTCATGGAGAGTGCGATTGTCGCAAGCGCAACCCAGTGCTGGGCACGCCACTATTGCGGCGATAAGTCCCCTCTTTGAGGAGTGGCTGGAGAGGCGCCACGGCGTCCTCACCTTCCGCCTGACGCAGGTCCTCACCGGACACGGCTGTTTCGGGAGGTACCTGTTTCGGATAAGGCAGGAGGAAACGCCCGAGTGCCATCACTGCGTGGATCGCCCGGAGGACACGGTGGAGCATACGGTGGAGGTATGCCCGGCTTGGGCAGAGCACCGCCGTGTCCTCGTGGAGGCGATCGGTGGCGGGGATTTCTCGCATCCGGCCCTGGTCCAGGCCATGGTACGGAGCGAGAGGGCATGGGAGGCCGTCACCTCCTTCTGCGAAGCAGTAATGCTCGCAAAGGAGGAGGCGGAGCGCGTGAGGGAGAGGCAAATTTCGCGCCCTCACGCCCCTAGCCACCGCAGGAGGAGACGCCCTGGGCGTCGGGAATCTACTGCTGATTCCCGGCCACCGTAGGCGCGGGCTTGCGGACGGTGAGCAATGGGTAGCTCGCCGTCCGGTAAGGACCAAGCCCGGGTCGACGGCGCGTTGTGTTCCACGCGCGCCTCAAAGAGTGTCAGCGAGTGAAGAGGTCCGATGAGACCATTGCCTACCGGGGTTGCGGGAAAGTCCGAAAGGGATACCGTGGCCCCCTGGCATTGCACAGGCAACAGAAGGAACACGGGTGGGTTTTAGTCAGTAAGAGTCTGACACGCCCTCCCGCCTCCACCCAGAGCGGGAGACATCATTTGATGATTTCCCACCAAAAAAAAAAAAAAAAAAAGGTGTCCTTGTGTACCTACGTTATATTAAAATATAAGCAATTCGATTAATGAACACCATTTTTTTTTTGTGGGAAATTTCCGTCACCTCCCAGGTGATGGCCTCCCATGCCCTCTCGCTCCGTACCATGGTCTGGACCAGGGTCAGGTGCGAGAGATCCCCCCGCCACCGATCGCCTCCACGAGAACACGGCGATGCTCTGCCCAAGCCGAGATAGCTGGTTAAAATATGCTTACCGCGGTTAGTCCGTGGATGGGTGACCACCTTTACATACCGAGACCCCTCCGTGACTAGAAAAGTACGTACTCGTAAAACCGTTGGTCCCGGCAGTCATTTGTAGATCTTTGACAGTTGTTACGTGTCGTCAGAAACCCGAAAGTCTGACAACCAGTCTTACAATGGCGTATCGTGTTACCCAGAAAAGGGGTGGTGGAGGTCAGATAGGCAGTCGCTCCATGTAAAATACTGGTATTCAGCTGCATCCGGTTAGACTGGAAGCTGACGGTTACGTGCAAAATACAATAGCGTGCTCATGCTGTATTATATTTCTAAACCACGTTGAAACACGTTCATGCCCACCCGATCGTGAAAGTAAGTAAGTACCTACATAATTCATATTTGTATCCTCTTTTCATTGTAATTATCTAATTGCTCGCTGAATTAGATCGTCGTCCTCGATCGTCGCAAAAGACGTAGATTCCTTTTAATTTCATTGAATACGTCAACGACACTTCCTCATAAATTCCTCTTAATGAATGAGGGAGCGGGAGAGAAAGATGAATATTTTATGCCTAATCCCGAGGAATCGCAGCAAAAATTCAATGCAGGCAGATGATGCTATTTCCAAAAAGGTTTTTTTTATTCAAGGCTATGGATCTGAATATACCATTAGTTACCTTGCCTGCTGAATATCACAACGAGCTATCCTATTACCTAACTATTCTGATGTCGACTGTCCATCAAGTCTTTTCCTTGCTCAACCTCAATTTGCTGATAGCAATCAAGGAGTCGTAAAATTTTGGATGAAGGCAATTCCCGCCGTGCTTTCTTTCTTGGTAACAAATCAAAAGTTCTAGTGATACTAATATTGGTGATAAATTATTATTTGTGTGTATCTGTGGATCAGTGGTGGCCCAGTGAGCAATGGAAGCCCAGTGGTAATGGCCCCCACCCAGGCAGGCGCTTTCCTTTGTGTAAATTATTTCATCACCACTGCTCTCAAAACGGTGAAGGAAAACATCGTGAGGAATCTGGTATGTCCTAGAACCAAACATTAGAAGACGTGATATCAACCAATCCGCACTGGGCCCGCGTGGTTGATTACAGTCTACTCCCTCACGAGAGTGGAGGCTTGTGCGTTTTGTTTGTGCAGAATAAACATATTTCTTTCTTTTCTTTTCTTTCTTTCTTTTCTTTGTCCCAGCAGTGGGAACATTATAGCTGATTATGTGTATATGTAGCGTTAGCTTTTCTAACGCCATCGCATTCTTCCATCGCAGTAGGTACTGTACTGTCGTCATAAGAAGACACAGTATTAAGCTTTTAATGTTGGCATGACCACAATAGAAACGGGTTTCGTCGACGGAAGAATAGACAAAATGACAGATAAACAATCACAATCTGTCATTTTATCTATTCTTCCGTCGACAAAAACCGTAGAAAACTCGTTTCTATGCAAACCACCGCCTTCATAAACCTCGTAATATGCAGCATTTTGTTCTAAATAATATAATATAATATAATAATATAATTATTTATTTTCCTACCACAAATTACAGAGAAAGTAATTAAATAGTCTACAGACACAATTTTATAATTAATTTGTGGAAGACTGGTGCCTAAAATGAGTTTTTTACAAAACTTGTATGTCAGATCAGCAGGCCCCCCTAAACAAAGATTTACATTTATATGTTGTACTGGAGACAATCTGATTCGCATATAATATTCCAATAAAAATCTCATACATTATAATATTACAATATTGCTCATAAAACTTGACTTATAAAATAAAAATAGTGGATTATAGTAATTTATTAAGAATCCCGTGCAAGGGAGGATGTAGGTGAGGTTTTGTGGTGTGTGGGGTGAGTGTGTGTGATGGGGAGTGAGTGTGTGTGGTGCGGGGTAATCGTGTGTGCGTTGCAAGGGAACATTATATTAGGATATGGTTTTGAAAAGGTCTTCAATTTGCGTATAATCTAAAGTGATAAGCCAGTCCGTTAATTTTCTTTTAAAAGTGGTTTTGTTTAGGGAATGAATTGAGAGTAAATTATTCAATCTGTTGTATAGAAACGGGCCAAGAAAAGAAAAGAAATTTCGGGCAAATTGAGTTTTTACTGTTTTGGGTTGGCATACATTTCTTCTTCTGCTTCTCATGTAAGAATTATGATGGGTATTTATAAAAGGTATAAGAGATCGTTGTTTCAACGCAACATGTAGAATAAAAAGCTCTTTCAAGTGCCAAAAGGTTAGTTTTAAACGTTCCGTAAATAACAACTAAGTACAGTTATAATAACCAACTGCTAAATGATAAGCCCTACCCGCTATCACACACGGCCCATTTCGCATGTTTTATCGCACCACGTTACTGTGAGCCACACCGTTAGCGTCATTTACTTGCAAATTCTCCGTGCAAGTGCATAAGGTTAGCTTAAATTGCTGACCCCCACTAACTTTGGCTGGTCGCCAGGAAGGATTGGAATGTTGGCGTTGGAATACTTGAAATATGGTGAAATGCTTGGTTGCTGTTTTAGGTAGGCGAGTTTTGTTTTTATATTGGGTTTCGTTTGTCCGCTATCTGACCCTGATGGTATCTAATCTACTATAATGGATATTTTGACGATATGGTTCGATTTTTTACGCTCTCGTAATTGGTATGAGGTTTTAACAACTTTTTGTTTTACCGCCCACGGCTTGGCCTGCATACATTGGAATATAAATAAGGACATTAAAGGGATTGTCCAATCCTATCTCTCTCGATTCCATTCGAACATCGGGAAGTTTATGAAAATTCAATTCTAATTACATCGGCCGATATGGACCCATCATAGGATCAATTTTCATCATTCATCTATCAATTTCATCATGAAATTTTAAAAGGCCAAAAACTCTACAACGGAATTGGAAACGTAACGTTCCGGGATGTCTCGAAAAATCGGGACATTCGAGATGTCCCGTTCCTGTACATTCTCTAGAAATTCTTTCTTTTACGAGTCACTCTTAACACGCTATCATAATCCTTTACAAAATAAGGTTTCTGGAATGTAAAGGATAGTGCTAAGTCACCTTATCTTATAGGGAAAGGCGTTACCTTAAGATTATAATCTTGTCTGTTTTAAGCAGGAGATTAAGGGATATTCAAACGAGGGTATGTCCACAATCATAGATCTTAGTACCTGAGGCAAGATTGTTTCATAAGATTGCTTGTTAATACTTTGCGAATTCTTTAACAGGACAATGTTCAACATGTTGAGTTCCTCGTATTGAATTAAAAGAAAGGGGGGATGGACAAATTGATGGTGACAGCTGATATGACCAAAATAGGATGTGAAGAGTAAATAATGATTTAGATACTGTTATTTTGCCTTAATGTCAAAAAGTGTGAAAACAAACACTGTTATGGACTTGGTTTATGTCAATATGAATGCTAATTAGCTTCGTTTTTGCCTATATTACGTACATAGTTATACATAAATCCCAAGTTTTTATCTCCACCCATCCATCTACATATGTAGAGCGTACTTTTTGAGGCTCAGTCGCAAAATTACCACTTATCAAAATGCCTCTCGGATGCAAAATGTCCATTTGTCAGAATGTCTCTTTCCAAAATGACCCTTTAGAAAAATATTTATTTATCTTTTTTCCAATGCACATTCAATTTTTCAAATCAGTATAAAATCAGTCAAGTGCGAGTTGGATTCGCGTACAGAGGGTTACATAATAATCTTTAATTCAGTTAGGTAGGTAGATACATTTATACACACAAATAAAAATAAAGTACCCCTACAGAAATTGTATCGTTTGAAAATGTGTATTGGAAAAAAGAGACATTTTGCGAAGTGGTCATTTTGCGAAAGAGACATTCTGAGAAATGGACATTTTGCGTCCGAGATGCATTTTGAGAAGTGGTCATTTTGCGACTGAGCCCTTTCTGATACCATTTCTGCAGTAAAACCGTTGGACACATTGCTATTATTTTATAAATAACATTAAATTATTGTATCAGAAGCAAGTCTTGAATGCGGTTATTATCGCATGTTATCTTATTAACTACTTGTTGCTGGTAAAACTACCCGAGGGCTGTAGTTAAATGGTTCAACTTTCTATAGCTAGGACTTGTTATGTGACTATGTTTAGTTAAATTGATGTTTTGCGATAGTGTGTCTTGGTTTTTAGAGGCTAACTGAACTCACATTTTCTAGTAACAATAAAAGTTATAAATGTCAATCTTTTGTTGCTATAGAATTTTCTGAAAAAATGTTAAATTATTCTAAATTGTAAGCACAACACTTGAAGTTATCCATTGGATGAAAAGTCCACTTTGATATCTAGATATTGAAGTTAAGAATCAATCAAACGAGCGAGTCTTACATTAGTCCCATATGATGTGACATCTGACATCTCACCTTGGTAATAAGCAATATTTAAGGGGCGGGGCCTAGTCAAGATCGTTTCTGACGGGCAGCTATAGCACCGCGCGCGCTCATTGGTCAAATCAAATGGCACGCGCTTCTCCGGCTTCAGCTTCTTCGGCTAATGTACTTCCGTCCCTTTTCACGAAATCACTCGCACAGATTTCCCACTCCACAGATTGCAGCAAAGCGAGAGAAAAGATTTGCAGGGAAGCGAGAGAAAGATGTTATACACCAAAAACTTGTATGTTTACAATACCCACGATATAAAGCTTTTTTGTCACAAAAAATCCGCATGATTCACACACCGTAACAAAGTTTCATTATTACACATGACAAAGCGATCGTAAAAAGGCGTGCCACAAACAAAATCCGCTTGAAAGCCACTACGTTTTGTCCCAATTACTTAAATTCATGCGTAGGCGGTCCCTCCCTAGCGATCGATGCATAGATAGCCTATAAATCTATCTAGAAGTCTGACGTCAGAATTGTGACTGAAAGTTTTGTATACGGGAATTACCTTATAGAGTCAATCTTAATAGAATAGTGTTCTTTGTGAAGGACCTCGTCTCGGGAAGAATCAAGATGTCTACCGCCAAGTGGCATTGCTGAGTTCCGGTTTGAAGTGTATCTTTTTTTTTTTTTTTTAATCTTTATTTTAAGGGCTTTATCGCTCAGCGATAACGTCACCCTGTAACATCAGCAAAAATAACTAAACCTAAAAACATTTTTTCATTCTACAACATTACCTTACTACCTACATAAATTATTATTTTAGAACAAAAAATGCCAATTTGTACATTGTCCTAGCTTGTTCCGATAAAGGAGAAGCCAGGATCGCGTTACAGTCACCAATGTCGTATCTGTTTGTTGGACCAAGTAAATTAAATCGCAAAGCTTCATTCCGTACACACTCCATCAAAACATGTTGCACATCTTCGACTACTCCACATTCTTCACAGTTGGGTGACGTAACCTTTTTCATCAAAAAACCAAACTTCCTTGATGGAATGTGACCGGCACGAAGTCTAAATGCCATAACTAAATCACTTCTGCTAAGTACATTTTGATCGATCCAATTATACACTGGAAGCTGTGGTTGGATGGTCTTGTACCAAATTCCCTTTTCTGTTGACCTCTGGTTAAAGTATTCACTCCACACATCTGTACACTGCTGTTTTATTATTTTTATATAATCTGTATATAAAGGAAGAACATTTACAGAAATTCCATCTGTCACGGCTTGGTTGGCCAAAAGATCCACTCTTTCATTGTCCTGAATCTGTACATGAGATGGGATCCACTGTAAAACTATCGAGATTGACTTTTGACCGAATTTAAATATAGACTCCAAAATCATGTAGGCTATCGGTACTCCTCGCACGGGCGAAGTGCACCGAGCCAAGTGTTGCAGCGAACTCTTCGAGTCTGTTAGAATGACAAATTTATCATGGCTAATTGAGTCAATATAAGAAAGAGCCTCTGCTATTGCAATTAACTCGACATGCATAATGGAGATATCAGAGTCTATAGCAAGTTTGACATTTGTATTTAATTGTGGATCCCAAACCGCAGCGCCACTACCAGCACTACTCTTAGAACCATCTGTGTAAATCTTGTGAAAACCAACATATTCCTTCTCTATAAAATTTGTGCAGATTTGTCTCAAACGATTGCAGTCATAATGTCGTTTAGGTTTAGTAACAGATGGTATATTATGTTTAATAGACTTATGAACATTGATGTTGCTGACCCATGTCCCCAGAGAAAACATTTCAATCAACCCAACCGAGTGGATAGCAGATGATTTAAGCTCATTGTAGACTGAGACCAATAGAGGTTGTTTTCTACCTCTCCAATATTGAGAATTATTAATATTTGTAGTTAACGACTCGATCAAATTAATCACAATGCTCTCCCGAAATGACATACATTTTAAACAGTATTTGCCTCCTAGAAATTTCCTACGAATATGTAATGGAGATAGATTTAATTCACTCTCCATCACGTGGATGGGAGTGCTTCGGATAAAACCACCAATAACACGAAGAGATTTGTTTTGCGCTTTATTTATTTATTTATTTATTTATTTAACCATTTATGTACACACAAAAATAAACAGACAAGATTATAAGAACAGAAAAATACGTACAAAGGTGATGCTTATTTCTAATGAAATCTCTTCCAGCATACCTGCGATAGGACAGAGGGTAAAAAGAGATGTAGACACCGTGTGTAAGAGTAGAGAGAAAGTAAAATACATAAAATCAAAACAATTCACTTAATAAAATAAAACAAATTATATGACAATATACTTACGAACATACATACATACATACATACTTCTAAAATAAATAAAATACAACATAAATACCTACGCAACTATGACGAAGTGGAAAGATAGTGTTCTTTCACTCTTCTTTTAAATACTGCAACAGTTTGGCAGTCCCTAATGTCAGGCGGAAGTGAATTCCACAACCGCACCGCGTGCACGGTGAAGGAATAGGAGTAGAAGTCAGTGGAGTGGGTAGGGCACTTAAGCAGGTTTCTAAGATGCGACCTGCAAGGCACATCAGAAGGACGGTCATAGGAAAAGCGCTCCCGCAGATATGAAGGAGTTTTAGGATTATGAAGAAGGTTAAATAGCAGACACAATATCCGAGAGTTCCTGCGAAGTCGAATAGGGAGCCACTTGAGTATCTTGCGGAAGTTAGAGACGTGATCATATTTTTTAAGGTTAAAAACAAAACGAATACATAAATTTTGTAAACGCTCAAGTTTATTTAAAAGCTCCTCGGTGGCATCCAAATAACAGGCATCGGCGTAATCTATAATGGGCTGAATGAGTGTTTGAGCAAGGGAGATTTTTCTTTATCTAATTTTGATAAATTACATTTGTAACTCCAATCATACAAGAAGCTACCATAGTCTAACCTACTGCGGATTATGGAGATATATAGTCGACGAAGATGTTTAGGGTGAACACCCCAACCAGGACCTGCTAATACTTTGAAAATATTTATAAAGTTTAAAACCTTTTGAACCGACTCATTAATATGTTTCCCCCATCTGAGTGACTGATCCAACCACATTCCCAGGTACTTAATGTTATTTACTACAGAAATATTACTATTATTAACTTTTAAGTTAACATGTTGTCTGCACATACCTCTCTTAAAAATACAGACCTTAGTCTTAGACGGAGATATTTCTAAACCTAGATTAATAACTATAGAATTAAATGTATTTAAAGCAGCCTGCAGCTCTGAGACCACCGCATTGACATTAGTACCTGATTTAAATAAAACAAAATCGTCAGCATACTGAGATATATCAACGTTCGTAATAGCCTTGCAAATATTGTAAGTTGCAACGTTAAATAAAAGAGGGGAAAGAGGGTCTCCTTGGGCCAACCCTCGTCCCGTAGACCGCCAATATTCTTTGTTATTAATTGAAATTTTAAGTATTCTCTCATTCAAGAATCTCCACAAATATGAACATAACTTACGACCTACTGAAAGTTTATCGAGAATGTACAATAAACTAGTGATATCGACATTATTATAGGCATTATTGATGTCAATAAAACAGCCAACTGTGGCAAGATTTGAAGTAAAACCAAGTTGAATCTTTGTCGTCAAAGTAACAAGACTATCTAAACAAGACTTAGATTTACGAAAGCCTACCGTATTATCAGAGAATATGCATCTATTCTCGAGAAACCATTCCAGCCGTTTGTTCAAAATTGAGTGAAAAATTTTGCAAAGACAGGACATCAGAGAAATAGGTCGAAGAGAAGATGACAGACCCGAAACTCGACCTGGTTTAGGAATAGGAATTATTTGAATATTGCGCCACTGTCTTGGAACACAACCAGAATCGTAGAATTTATTGTATAGAGAAAGTAATAATAGTTTACCGATGGTTGGGAGATTCTTGACCATAGAAAAGGAAATTTCGTCACCACCAGGTGCCGTGTCTTTTGATTTTATGGAATTCTCTAATTCATGAATAGAGATCGTAGCTTCTAATTTATTATTGCGGGACTCAAAGCAGGGTTCAGGGGGAGAAACGTAATCAGGCGTTAGGTCGTTAAGAAGCATTTCTGCTAAATTTGAGTCAACGTGTTGATATTTCGATTTACGGCCTTTTACCCATCTCATTTTGCGCCACATATCACTAGCAGAAGTTGTTGCATCGATACTTGAACAAAAACCTCTAAAGGATGCACCTTTTGCCTTACGCGTCTGCCTCTGCGATTCCTGGATGTTTTCCTGCAATAGTGCGTAATTTTGAGGCGACGGATTACCCCTAAACTTTGCTAACGATAAACGTCGTGATGCCACCGATCTAGATAGCTCAGGGCTCCAATACGGTTTTGGTTCAAATTTCGAGCTGATATGTTGAGGAATAACAATTTGAGGGATGTGGGAATCTGCTGCTTTCTGTAAAGTGTTTTCAAAGAAGTCATAACATAACTGTGGGTCTATTGGGGCGGTTGAATCTCGGAGAATGCATTCTACGGACGAAGCATACTTCTCCCAGTTAGATTTTTTTAAATTTCTTTTACGAATATTTTGTTTAATAACATTAATATTGGTGGATAATTTAATAATTAGGTGGTCACTCCCTAACGATTCATTCGTAACTTTCCAAACAAAATTTAAACCCAAATCCACAGAGATAAAAGAAATGTCGGGAGAGGTTTGTTGCACCACATTATTCACCAATTTTACGCGAGTCGGACTACCATCATTAACTGATATAAAGTCATGATCTATCATAGAATCGAATATCTGAGATCCACGTTGATCGGTTTTATATGACCAGTTGGAATGGTGACCGTTAAAGTCACCTAAAATTAAAGTTTTGTTATTTGCAATAGAAAATATATTATCCCAATCCCTTGGAATAGTACGGACAGTTGAAGGGCAGTAAATAGCAATGATATTCTCAATATACTGACAATTTAACAATTGAATGCACAAGAAATCAATACCTGGATTATAATTATGTACATTACGCAATTGCGCTTTAATCGATTTGTGAACGATAACAGCTACCCCCCCATAACCGTCATAACGGTCCACTCTAAAAAGGTTATACTCATTCAAATAAAAGTGGCTGTCTGGTTCAAACCACGTTTCACTGATAACGGCAATATAAATCTTATCTTTAAATAAAAGCTGTTCGAACAATGCTGATTTGGGCCGCAGACTTTGTGCATTCCATTGTACAATATTAAATGCAATAGAATTATTATGACAATCCATTAATAAGTTTACTTATAAGTGAATTTTCAGGCAAATTATTAACCACGATTATTACCAACCATTCTACGATTATCTTAACCACGCTGTTTATTTTATTCTTGAATGAACCTTTCTTCAGAAGTATATTTGTAATGTTACTTATTAAATTACCAGACGACGATTCTTTTCGATTATGATCGCTTGATTTTTTTCTATGATGATCACTTGACTTCTTAGGAATATCGGTTTGTGTCGATGTTTCTTGTCCTTCACTCATAGAAGAGGTGGATGATACCTCCGAATCCCAATCCATAACGCCACTGCCCGCGGCCGCGGACGGACGAGGCTGCCACCGTTTTTTATGTTGTGTTGTTTTTTGTTTCGATTCTTGTTTTGGATGCGAACTAGTAGCCTGCTGTTGCCCAGGTATTATGACAGCTGTTTTAGCTTTATCTGCATATCTTGTCTGCTCCACATATGATTTTACTGGGTTAATATTTTCTATTGTACTTGTTTGAATATTTTCCTCTGTCACATCAATATTCGTAACCAAACAGATAGGGGGAGGGGATTCAGGTACATATAACAACAGTGCTTTACGGTATGTACAATTAAACTCATTCATTAACTCTCGTAACCTTTTTTCTTTCAAATAAGTAGGGCATTTCTTATCTAAGGATAAATGATTACCCTTACAATTTACACATATAAATGTAGTTATATCGCAATTGTCATGACTACCTCCACATTTAGGACATTTAATTTTACTAGACGTACACATCTTTGCAATATGTCCATATCTCCAACATTTGGAGCATTGAGTTACGGGCAATGTGAATCTCTCAACTTTGGCTCTCATACCGAATATGTTTACATAGGAGGGTACATGTGCACCTTGAAAACAAATGCGTATAGACTCGCTTGCAATCCATCCATTAGAGTTATCTCCATTATCGTCCGTATCTTTACATCTACGGTTGAGACGTATTGCTGACAGGATTTTCACATCACACGAGACATTACCAACAAATTCCTCAATTGAAAGGTCCAATTCTATATCTCTGATAATACCGTATGACACTGCGACTTCCCATGACTTTTGAGAACGCCAACCCATTTCGCTAAATACTTTACAACACATCATTTTTTCAGCATGATATTCATTGTCAAACGTGATTATTAATTTGTACGGATTAATATATTTTACGCGTGATATACCGATTATCTCATTATTTTTAAATAGTCTAGCTAACGCAAATTGTTTCGGAAACTTTTCTTTATTGTATGTGCATATCTCAACTGCTTCTTCTACATTATTACAGTTTATTTCCTGAACTGGAGTTGATCTTCTTGTGATTCTCTTCCCTCGTCCATTTACCGTAGTCCAACTTCCGGATGAGTCATCCTCCCTATCTCTTTTTCTCCCTAAATTATCGTCATCATCACCTTCCAAACTTTCCTTCTCTAGCTGTGTAGGCACCTCCATATCCAAGCGTGTTATATCCTCTGATTCTTCCCTTTGTGTATCACTACATTCATCTATCAATACGCCATTGGGCGAGTTACTCATATGTAATTAGATCGAACGGCCGGCCGGCCGTGCGCGGCGGCTCGGCTACGATCGAAGAAGATCTTATCGCAAAACCGGTAATTAGCGTATACTCGTACACACGACTAATTTGCCCGAGGCGCAAATCGACACTGAAGTGTATCTGTGCCGATGTACATCAGTGAACGAAAATAAACGATAGATACGAAAATAAATAAGTTAAATGTTTATTTTCGTTCGTTAAAAAAGAAAAAAAAAATAGTTCGTCAATCTGATGATAAAAAAATATTAGACACGTATTTTTTGCTTCATCATATATATTAATAAAAAAATTACATAAATTAAACGCATTAAAGTTGGGAAGTAGGGGCTCGTTACGTCACAATTACGAATAAAATCTACATACGCGTGACGTCATGCCACATTTTGACTCAATGTATCGCCGTAATCTTTTGATTACGTAAAAAAAGCTTTACCTTTGTACTCATCATTATGATTATGTCTTATCTGTATCTATTTTTCTGTGTGTACATAAATAATAAAATAAATAAATAAAAAGATAAATAAGTTTCCAATATTTTTTAATAACCAGACTGAAAAAAAAATGTTGTCATCATCCAGGCACAAGCGCATGTGACATTACAGCTTTGACTGAGGATGGCAAGGAATTTGTAATGCTGAATTGGTGTAGCAGAAGCACGGCACAGCAATAACGACTAACTGTAGGCCGTAGGGCTTTTTTGTTACACAATAAGATATGAAAAACGTCCAGATCGCAAGAAATCACATCCTTTGCGCCTCTTGTGTGTATTCAAAAGTTTTGTCAATATGTAGGTATGCTGCAATGAACGTCATCCACTGAAGTTAGCTCGACATTGTGTGTGGATAGAGGATTGAAACTGAAAGCGTTCACACGCTAAATGTGTTGAGTGCCATGCAAGTGTTAAAGGAATGTGTGTAAAATATGTACTATTTATTGTTTTGTATTATAAAAAGTAATGCTATCGAGATCAAGTTTATTAAACACATGTTCAATATTATTATGATGTATGTAAGTAGTTGTTAAGTATTCCCAAGTTTTAATGGCTAATTTTGATATTTTTGTTTTATACTTACCTTATTCAATGTGCAGTGGCTTGTCTAAAACGAAGGTAAATTGTAGGTAGTATTAGAATGTCTACAAAGGTAAGTATGTCAACTTGAGAGAGTCCAACTGAAGCACGCTATAAGCGCACAATATTACACCCGCATCGGGCCGCAGAGCAAGTTGGTAAAAAAGCGCGGTGCGGCCCGCCTATAGTTAGCGATGATTCGTACAAAATGCATGAAAGTGATACTTGGAGACTTTTTGCCTTGTGCTGCGACCCGCCAGAATTTGAGTCAGTCTAAAGCCCTCATTTCGATGATACTGTTGTAGGCATGTTGTAAATAGCAACACAAAAGATAAAAAGCAATAGCGTAGACTTCAATGCTTGCTTTTTAAATGATTGATTGTAATATTTGTAATATTATTTATTAAACACAAACCTTCTTTCTAGATCTATAAACGAATCCTATTTTAATATATCATTGTCATATTAAAGAAAATGGACATTTACGACGCTTATTCAAATTGGCGATACCAAAACCGTAGTCCCCCATCCAAAAATGTTCACGGCCGTTTAGAAGTACCGCAGTGGGTGTAATATAATAATGCCAAGATCGGATATGAACGTCCCACACTGTTTTGGTCTTGTCTGTCAGTTTGGTCTAATTTATGCTTGTCATTGTCTTTAAACTGTTTTGGAGGTTTAAGGTTTTATATATTGTTATTATTTAATGATAGATATAGACTTCTGAAATGGTGTGGAACGTATAACTTAATAGCTGCCATATGTAACTACTAGCTCTTGCCCTGGACTTGCCCCGGTTGGATGTTGGAAAATACCCCACAGGAACGGATACCGGGATTAAAAGCATCCTGTGTTAATCCAGGTTCTAAACTATCTGTGTGCCAAATTTCATCCAAACATACAATGTTTTATGATTTGATTTGATTTTGATAGTTTTCTACGTTACCATAGTTACTAAACTATACTCGCGTACTTCGATACTTGCGTACAGTATCGAAGTCAAAATGGGTTGAACGGACTGTAAAACAGTTTTATTAAAATGTCTACTCTTATTTCAAATGGAGTATAGTTACAGTCCGTTCAACCGATTTTGACTTCGATACTGTACGCAAGTATCGAAGTCAAAATCGGTTGAAAGGACTGTAAAAAAGTTTTATTTAAATATCTAATCTTACATCAAATGGAGTATAGTTTAGTATGGTAACGTAGAAAACTATCAAAATCAAATCATAAAAGATTGTATGTTTGGATGAAATTTGGCACACAGATAGTTTAGAACCTGGATTAATACAGGATGCTTTTAATCCCGGTATCCGTTCCTGTGGGATATTTTCCAACGTCCAACCGGGGCAGGTCACGCGCAAAAGCTAGTAATCCAATCATAAAAAGAGCGTTCAGTTTAAAATTGGAAACTAATTATTGTAAGCATTTTTTTATCTTAACTAATATTATAAATACGAAAGTGAGTTTGTTTATTTGTTTGTTACGTTTTCACGCTAAAACGGCGGAACGGATATGTTTAGGGACATGAGGAACAGAGTGTAAAGTTCACTCATCCACCATAGAAAAGGGAGGCGGAGGATCCTCCCAGACGGCTGTTGTGTCTGGCGGGCCGACTGCCCAACTGTTGATGTCGGATAGTCTTATACATGTCGTTCGCGCGGTAAACTCTAATTGCGCGATGCAGGATTTGTGTGACGTCATGTCTTTGATGCGTAGTTCGTATGTGGCGGTTTAACCGCTACATATGCATGAAATTTGGTACTTGGGTAGACCATGACCTGGGTTAGGACATAGGTTACTTTTTATCCCGATATTCCCACGGGATCGAGACATATGTGGGAGAACGGGCGGGGCGCAGCTAGTTCAAGATTATTTAAAACTAATTAGGTTAAGTTGTCGCTTCTGTATTCTTTAATTACTCCAATGACTTCCATGGCACACTTTAAATAAATAAAATAAATTGTGTAGCCCATTGTTTAGCATGCATTTGACTTGCATATTGTGCTCTACTGCATTTTTACATTCTTACATAGAAACTTATATTCCCTTAATTTAAATGTAGATTTAAATTATTCCATTAAATTAATCCACGGGCTTTTCTCCGAAGCATCTAACAGCAAAGTATTTTTAGAACTTTTGTAAGTCAGTATTAAATTGTTTCTGATCTGATTTGGTTTTATAGCTAGAGCTAGCTTTTAGTTACATATTTATTTAATTATTTCAAAATATTTGTGAATTTTGGTAAAGCTCGTCTAGTGGCAACCACTGATCTTTAAATATGTCCTATATGCGGATAATGCAGTGGACTGCAACATTACTGCTTAAAGTTTTCTTAACCTTAGTATTATATATCTTGTAGATGTTTATTATCCTTCCTTAATAAATAAAAATAAATCATGTAACTCTATAGAGCTGAGAATCGATTGGAATACCTTTATATTGCATAATTTTTCCCTACTAGCTATTGCCTCGGACTTCATTTCTCCGGTCCATTCAAGAGAGGCGGTCTCTTCTATCTGCCGTCCAAATTGTACCTCCATAAAGATCTGTTCAGATATAAGCGATATCGCTGTCACGGTCGGTAGCGATACGGAATTGGTATCGCGTACTGATTCGGTATCGCGTAGTGAATTGGTATCGCGTACTGAATTGGTATCGCGTACCGATTCCGTATCTGAACATGCCTTTAATTTGGGCAGTGAGTTGTCAGTCAGTCAGTTCAACGCTTAGAGCGAATTTCGCCAATGAAACTGAACGTGGTTTAGAAGTCAGTACATCTAAACCACGTTCTAGACCTGTCAGTGTTAATATTCCACAACAATGATGCCACTGACAGCTCTTGAACGCTGTTAAAATGTGCTGATCGCATTCTGTTTCATTGGTGAAATTCCCCCTCAGTCATCTTACTGCTTTTTATTTGTAGTACTGGACCTTCAATGTAATTAAATTCTCCTTTGTAAGTGAAACTTCACTATAATTTAGATGTAAGTAATTCCATACAATTAATACCCCAGTCGCGAGCTATTCTCCGAAACATCTAACAGATATGCGTTCCTAGTACTTTTGTTGGTTGTTAGTCGGTGGGCAATACACTGCCCTGACTAATTGAAGAATGTTTCATAATGGGCACTTGACTCAATAGAACAACGAATCTATGGAGCCACTTTCAGTAAATAGATGTAGGATTTTATAATAATAAAATATAAAAAATAATGTTATGTGTTTCTGAAATGATTGTGATGGATTTATGGACGAAGCGTTGAGTGAAAGTAGAGAGTGAGGGAGTGAAAGGGGAACGAGGTAGGAAGGAGTAGAATACAATATGGTGGACACGAATTATTGTACGAAGGAAAAATACTGCAAAAGTATAATAAAGAAGAAGCAATTTACTGAAGAAACCGGATTTCAATCCGAACCCTGTCTACATAGATCAATGATGAAACTGGCGAATAATGTATAGAGGGGGTGACTTGATCAGAGACTTTTTTATTAGGAATTCACAATTTAATTTAATACAAGGTATGCAACCATGGGTATGGTAGGTGTGTGGTGTATGGTGGTGTGGTGGCTATGGAGCGGGCTATTCTCGGAGTTTCTTTGAAGGATAAAATCAGAATTGATATTATTCGGAAAATAACCGGAGTTACCGACAGTAAGCAAACTGAAGTGGCAGTGGGCTGGCCATATTTGTCGAAGGACCGATGGCCGGTGGAGTAGACGAGTCCTGGAGTGGAGACCGCGTATCGGCAAGCGTAGCGTGGGACGCCTTCAGCTAGATGGACCGACGCCCTACAGAAAGTGACTGGAACAGATTGGATGCGGAAGGTAGTGTTGTCGCAATTTTGAATTATTCATAAGCACACCCTTGCTAACTCAGCAGTTTATTTCTTTGAAAGTAGATCTTCAAGGAATAACGTGCACTTTATACGTAAATAAAGAAGTTTTCGAATTACCTTTGGATTAACGAAACACATTTATGTCCTTTCAAGTTTACTTTCTTCGTAAAAATATTTCCATTGTGGACAACTTAAATTAATTCTTCATTGTTCCATACGGTTCAGTACGACGCGATTATTCTGCGAAGCACAGTTAGTGCACTTGCATTAATTCCTAGTACTGACTAGGTACTAACAAGCCCTGACTAATCAGTAACCAGAGATGTATGAATATGTAACAACATGCAAAGCTTGGGTAAAATCTCTTTGTAAAATCAAATGGATTAACGTGAGACGTCTTTGTGAAATGGCAAAAAAAGCAACAAGATGATTACCATTAGTTTAAGTCAAAAACCACGACTAGTGAGTGAAATAACCCTTAGTATTAGGTCCCCACCTATGAAATTGGCGTTTTGGATAGAGAATTTTAAAGAAGTTGCATTTTTCATACTAACATTTTCTTAATTTATTTAACCTTTATAATACTGGTGTCTCATATTGGAGACAGATAACAATAAAATTCTATTGTGTCTGCTAATTGCGCGCGCGACAGATTAATAACCATGAACACTAATGTTTTAAACTTTTATGCACTAATGTTCAAAACTAAGATAACGTATGCTACTTAGATTAAGCGACAAAAAGAAGTTTTGGTTAAGTTTTAAAACAAATATTGGTAATTTCTGTTAACAAAAAGAGCGAGTCTTTTTTAAGGTATTTTTTATGTTTAGAAAACTATAAGTAATAAGGTTTTTTTACTATTGGTATAGTTGTCTATGATGGTTACTATTCGATATAATATCAAGCAATTGATGAATATTTTAAATCATAGAAGTGACGAGGTTCTCTATTTGTGAGAAAAAAACGCCAATTTCATAGGTATTTTAACGTATACATATATTACCTAATATTATGATTCATAGGAATATGTTAATTATTAGGTATGTCTGCTTCGCGGACCATGAACGTAAGATTGAATTTATTTTACACATGGATACTAATAACTAATTGGTACCTACGCTAAGTAATCAAAACAGACACTCTTTACACATCCGGAAAAAACGTACCACTCCAACTCCATATTATTAAACACTGCACGTCCCTTCAATTCAATAACCTTTGTACTTACGTTTATCATTCCATAAAAGTCTACACAATGACTACTCCATAGCTGCGTTGTTCTACTTGAGAACATTGCACTTACACTGCGTTCGCGAAATAGTTTCCAAACTTGTAAACAATAAGGATTTCTGTAAACATTAAAAACCACACATAAAGTTCAGTTTGCGCTACAGACCCAAACATTTTCATAACTTTTACAATAGTACGAGTCATTCTAAAATCAACTTAATTTACAATATCAAAAAGTTGATATTCGTTTAAATGGAAACAATATTAACTGGAAACAAGGTTTTGATTAGACTTTATGCGCATACGCCGTGTATAATCATACGCGATGGAGTGGCGCACAACATGATTAGTGACGCTATTAATAGGAGTATACTTGCTCTTTGTTATGCTATTAATTCGTCTGGGTGAGAGATGAGAGATGGCTGTTATGTTCAGTTATTGCTTGCATGAGTTTGTGCCGGCGCGGCTGGTGTAAAGTATAAGGCGTTGTGTTTTTTTTCAGGCGTTATGTTAAACTAAATAGCTGATTAGGTTCAAGTAGGTACTAGATTCGAAACAGCACCGCTAGGTAACTAGTTAGACGAAAAAAATTAGGTGGGTACTGTGTAGCAGACAAGAAAATAAAAATATTTCCAAAGTAAAGAATGAATTAGGCATAATTCTTATTACGAAAATTTCAATATTTTGAAGACTAGTTCCTTTAAAACCTAACGCTCATAAAGACCAGATAACACTTTACTTGTAGATAGTATAATTATGTTGTATTGTGTGCCTTTTTGTCTGTGCTAAATAAATGTATCTTATCTCTTTCTTCTTCTAAAAAAACATTAAAAAAAAATTAAATTAAGTAGGTATTGAGTACAAAAGTCTGTGTTTGAAAATCAAAGTGAAATCTCTACGGCATTTTCACCATTCTGAAACCAAAATAATAATCATATCCATGGTTTGTTAACATAACCATGAATGTGATGATTTGGTTTCAGGATTGCGACAACATCAGTACCTCCCATTAAAATCATTACAGCATATTTACAATAAGTATTTAGTGTACCTAAATTATTACTTTCCTTGGACGATAATTTCGCATCGTCCGTCCGGTTATCAAGTATGCCGTAATAATACATGTCTGCGTATTGTAATAGACTATTTGTCTGGTCGTCTACCGTGACTAGTCGGCAATAATGACCCGTTGGATAATTTAGTATCTACTGGGGAAATAAATTTATAGTTGTTTGACGGTTTGATGTTAATATTTTTGATTTAGTAAGAATACACATCTGTATGTAGATACAGGCATACCTTTGTTCGGTGGCGGGGATCTCGCGTCCGGCCCTGGTCCAGGCCATTTTACGGAGCGAGAGGGCATGGGAGGCCGTCACCTCCTTCTGCGAAGCAGTAATGCTCGCGAAGGAGGAGGCGGAACGCGTGAGGGAGAGGCAAAATTCGCGCCCTCACGCCCCTAGCCGCCGCAGGAGGAGACGCCCTGGGCGTCGGGAATCCATAGCCGATTCCCGGCCACCGTAGGCGCGGGCTTGCGGACGGTGAGCAATGGGTAGCTCGCCGTCCGGTGAGGAACCGGACCCGGGTCGACGGTGCGTTGTGTTCCACGCGCGCTTAAAGAGATGTCAGCAAGTGAAGGGGTCCAATGGGACCATTGCCTGCCGGGGTTGCGGGAAAGTCTGAAAGGGATACCGTGGCCCCCTGGCATTGCACAGGCAAGAGAAGGAACACGGGTGGGTTTTAGTCAGTAAGAGTCTGACACGCCCTCCCGCTCCACCCAGAGCGGGAGAAGTCATTAGATAATTTCCCATCCAAAAGAAAAAAAAGGCATACCTGTGTAGTTCCTCTCATCGTCAAATATCATAAAAGAAAGTGAATCTTTTTGGTACTATGTTTGTTAGAAGAGAGTGGTAGGGACTGATACAGTCAAAACCGTTTATAACGACTTCGAAGGGACCGTCGAATTACGGTTGTCATTAGAGATGTTACAGAGGTTGTTATACCGGAGCTGGAGTCGAGAGTTTTTAAATTTGATTGAATGGAGTCGGAACCGGAATTGGAGTCGAAACCGGAGCTGGAGTCGGAAGCTGAGGTAGAAGAAAGATATTCCATAAAACACGGAGTCGCTGAAGTCGGAGTCCGGGTTGTAATATTAATTGAAAGTCCGACCTTTCGAAGTTGGAATCGAAGCTCCGTAACATCTCTGGTTATTACGTATATATAACATATCTGGTTACATAAAATATTTTATATTTTTAAGCAACGGTGCCCAAGATACTCGTACAGTCTGGGCCTAGTTTAGGACCAACGACGGTTCCTCAATAATGTAATTTAGATGTTGAACATTTTTTTATGTTTTTTTTTTTTTAACCAAACACTATGTTTATGTAAACAGAAATGCTGGGACCTCAAAATTTCGTCTTTATAACCGGTACGTCGTTTTAAGCGAAGTCGTTATAACTGTGCTTTTAATTTAATGTTTTCATGTCGTAAAATTAAAAACTTTAACTTTATTGGTCAGACATACCTACATTTCATAATTTTCTATGCCAATATCATTCTCTGATTGATAATAACCCTTAAACGTACGTACACAAGCTAGATAACCCTTAAAGGGGATGCGCTAAGGTAGAACGCGAAATTCAATTCAATTTTTCTTTCGTTTTTTTGCAATTTGCAGTTCAGTGTCACGTTGTACATTGATTAAAATATGATTCAGGACCGTAACAAATATGGCTTTACAGAATTATAATGATTAGAAACTCCTTAAGTTAGCATAATCCTCAAATGTCATGATTTCATGAAATAGTCATTCAATAGGATTACATAGAGAGTTGTATTGATGTTTTTTGTGATTATAATTCTATAAATAAACATTTGATACGGCCGCGAATAATATTTAGATCAACATTCAATCTGATACTGAACTGCAAAGTGCAAAAAAGTAAGAAAATTTGAAATTCGCGGGCTACCCTGACGCTTTCGCCTTAATGATGAGGAATCTACCTATACATATTATTAAACCAAGTCGCTTTTCCCGTTTGTCTGTATGTCCACGTTGTTCTTCTCAACCACGCAACAGATTTTGATGAGGTTTTCACCATCATTTGGAGAATTTATTCCTGAATGTTTATGTGTATAATACATTAATATTAAAGTTACCTTTACCTAAGAAATCTCGATGTTATGTCAAGTCGTAAAAACTGTGCGAAGCAGGAACGGGTCACTAGTAGTAGTAATTATTCTTTCTATCTTTCTTTTCTTTTCAATTCCAATTAATATTAAATCCAATTAATATAATTCCAATCACTCATAGTACGTGAAAAGAATTGCAAGAAATTTATATATTACTAGCAGTTTGCCTGCGGCTTCGCTCCCGTGGTCTTTCCCGCGGGACCCGTTATTTTTACCGGGATAAAAAGTAGCCTATGTTACTCCCTGAAAAAGGTTTCTAGCCACAATGTAAACGATTTTTACCGGTGTCTGCGTCTGCGTCTCTTTACTTGTCACAATGATGCCACAGACACTAAAGGCATAGACAAGTAATTGATGTTACGTCGGATGTAGACACGCGGACTAATGTTTTATTTTTTTATTATATTTCATACATCTTTCTTTATTTATTTTTATTTTGTAGGTCGATATTTCTGTATCTTTCCGTGACATCACTGCGGGCCCTATCAGAAAATTTGAATTTTTTTAATGTTTTTTTTGTCTAGCTTTTATTTTTAATATGTGTGTGTTTTATTTGATCTCCTGTGCTTGTCCCAATAAATAATTTTTCTTTCTTTCTTTCTAATGGTAAAATAATTTTTCAAATCGGTTCAGTAGTTTCGGGGCCTATTCAATACAAACAAACAATCAAATCTTTCCTCTTTATAATATTATTATATATTATAATACAGTATAGTATATAGTATAATAAAGACTACTACTAGTGACCCGTTCCTCCTTCACACAGTTTTTAATGCCATTTAACCTGGGTCAAATTAGGTAATTTATTTTCTTTCTTTCTGTCATTCTTTTCTTTTCATACCAAAGTATGTCGCAGTGGTTCGTTGAAATAGCAGTAAGCATTCTTGTCAAACGAAACGACTGAACAATACGGTCGTAAAAAAACGTGAAAAGCAAAACAATATATATTTGATTATTCATTGAATATTCATCTTCAGACGTCGTAGGCACGACGTCAAGTAGAGTTGTCCAAGGCAGATACATGAGAATTTTCGATGAAAGACACAGTGAATTAGTACCTACTAAACAATATTACTCCACGCCTTCACAGGTCAGCCCAACCCTGCGATTATCATTGCTAACCTAATTACTGCGACACACGCCCGTTTGTTTTCCTGTTTCGCACGCCATAAAAATATGGATTGCCGCATGGCGTGTTTACTAATATAGTGTACCTAACTATAATGATGAACCAGGAGCCTGCAGGAGGTAAAATCATTAATTAATTCATAATTTTATTCTATACAGAATACCTAATACCTTCGATTTACCTACCTAATACTAAATAAAATAAATAAAAGTACTACGGAAAATACACTCATGTATGTATCAGAGGAATAGGTTCACGCGCAATGTCTGAGGGTCTAATGGCAAAAAAAAAAAACTAAATTCAAAGTCATTTATTCAAACTAGGTTGAGAATCAGCACTTTTCGAACGTCAAAATTACATAAGACTGTCCCACAAAACGCCCACCCTTCATCACTTCCTAGTGCTTTAGTTTGGAAGAAGAAGTGGCGCAACAAACTCCCCAGCAGCACAGCTGTCTGTTCAGTTAGGAAAAAAAGATACTATTCAATAGTATGCAAAATAATTCACATTACGCAACACAAAACATAAATTTGTTTTTTAACCGTGCGGAAACCAAACCCCTTAACATAGAACCTATTTAGGAATAGGTGGCGATACCTAGATATGTAACATAATAATTATCACGCCTATATTTCCATAATCCCTCATTTAAAGAAATAAAGAAAGAAAGAAAAAGTATTTATCGGAACAAGCAGAGGAGATCTCAATTTAACTAAACACATATTAAAAAATAAATTAAAAAAACAGTAAAATAAAAACAAAGTAAAATTAAAATAAAGCAGAAAGTCCTGTTATTTCGCCAGTCATCTTGAATTCCCTACTTCAACCCTACAATACTTGCATAAAATATTTAAAAAACGCTTCTAAATTGTCATAGGGAGGGATTCACCTCGACCTTGACCATGACCATTCAAGGTCGACCCCGATATTTTCAGCCACAGCAAAAATAATTAATGAACACGTGAAACCTTTTTTTTATCGCGTGCACCAAGTTCAGCATAATTATTACTTGTGCTTTCATTTACATTTATTTAGCTCACAGAAGCGAGTGAGTAAGTATGTTAGTTACTTAAGCACGTCATAACATAACACACTTCTTTATACTTCTACGAGTAGGTAGGTACTTGCTTTCCAAGGGTCGAGTCCTTAAGGGTGATGCGCTAGGATGCCCGCGTAATTCAAATTTTCTTCAGCTGTTTACTATTTCCCGGTCCATGTCAGGTCATATATTGATTAAAATATGATTCGCGACCCTAACAAATATGGTTTTTATAATCATTAGTATCAGGAATACAACTGCTAACTTAGAGAGTTGTATTGAAGGTTTCTATGATTATAATTCTACACATAAACATTGGTTACGGTCGCGAATCATATTTAGATCAACATACAACCTGATACAGGCCTGCAAATTGAAAAAAACGTAAGGAAAATTGAATTTCGCGGGCAACCCTGACACTTTCGCCTTAATATTTAAAAGTACTCTCTTCCCAAGCTGATGGAAATCTTCGCAACGATTTGGTTCTTCTTCTGTCGTGTCTGCAAGACTCATCATTAGCATAGCCTTTTCGTAACTATCTTGGATCGGCTTCCAGCCTAACCAGATGCAGCTGAATATCAGTATTTTAGTTGGAGCGACTGCCTATCTAACACAACCCAGTTACTGGGTAACGGTACCCTCGGTAAGGTCTTGTCCACAAGACTACCATAAACTCACGCCTTCCCATAAGGGTAGGCAGGAATTAAAGAACGCTGCTACGATCCTTACATACTCCTTTTGCTTCGTTTATGTTCATACAAGAATATTAACTCAGAAAAATTAGCAAGTCACCAGGGTGGTAACGCGGCTACCTTGCCCTGGGTATACCGGATAAACGCTTATATCCTACTATAGTCTGTCGTCGACGCTTTTTTGCTTAGCTTAATAAGCCTGTAATGGTCCCACTGCTGGGACACGGCACACACATGGGCCGTAATCCAACACACGGGCCCAGTGCGGGTTGGTAAATGTCACTTATCTTCGAAATTTTGGTTCTAGGACATCCTCACAATGTTTTCTATCATCGTTTTGAGAGCAGCGGCAATGAAATTGTTTTCACAGCATGTTGACTTGATTTGCTCTAATTTGCCGTGTTGCCATAACACAGCACTGACAGCACTTATTATTTTTCCCCGCATTCGTGTAGTGGGGTGCGACCCGATAGCCCCGCGTGCCACAGGTTCCATACCCAGTTCGCACGCCAACATCCGCTGGCCCACTAACATAAAAGGCTCAAGCTATGTTTAACTAAAACGCCCATAAAAAGCTAATTTCGAACCACATTCAGACCTAAATGAATTATTAAATAACAGCGCCATTGATTTAGATTAGCTGTTAATGTTTGGTAAATTTAGGTTCTAATTCACGCTAAATTGATCATTTGTTCATGATGAATGGTTTAGTTTTATCTTAATTTTAATCTATCGTCATCTGCTTAGCCTTATCACAACTATGTTGGGGTCGGCTTCCAGTCTAATCGAATGCAGCTGAATACCAGTATTTTAAATGAAGCGACTGCCTATCTGACCTCCCCTTTGGTAAGACTGGTTGTCAGACTTTCGGGCTTCTGACGACCCGTAACGACTGTCAAAGATCTACGAATGCCAGCCGGGACCAACTGCTTAACGTGCTTTCCGAGGCACGGAGGGGTCTTGGTATGTAAAGATGGTCACGCATCCACGGACCAACCGCGGCAAGCGTAGCTTAACCTGATCGATCGACTCGTGCGGCTGTTATTACTTAGCCACAAGCCCCTTGGCCTGCCCTTAATTTTAATCTATATTGGACATAAGGACAAAAGTTATGTAAGAATCGAACGACGGCTTTATCGAACGGAAAGCTATGTAAAAGCAGTAGAGTTGGAGCACAATTTTCGTATTCAAAAGCTGAAACATTTGATTGAAGATCAAGTGAATGTCAGTGGCATTCAAGACCCACAATGATAGCTTGGTGATACCGGTAAAACTAGCTCAGGAAGTCAGAACCTGAAAAGAGAACGATGAATATCTAGCCAAAGATACAATAGACAACAATATAAAGATAAAAACCCAAGTTAAGAACAGTGACAGTCAAGTCCCGCATTGAAAGTCAGATGGCAAAAAGATCCCGACGAGACTACTTAATCCAGAACATGAAGAGGTGTACAAAAAATAACGGCGAAAGATTGTAATATAGATAGATATAAGATAAGCATTATTAAGGTGCTGAATATCTTGTAAATCTCTCTATGGCTCACAAACATGAAAGACGCAAACAACACATAAATCTGATTTTCTTCAAGCAAAGGCGAAGTAGAGCTACTCGTAACATTCTACGACACAGTTGGCGCATAAAACAAAATGGCTCCACGTCTTTCTTTATCTTCAAAGCACTACCTCTTGTTATTTAACTCTTTAATTGGAATGAAACAAGATAAATTGTATCGATTTATCAACAATATCGTTAATCAATTGAGATCGAGAATCGCGTGATACACCCACGCGTTAGAAATGGGGTAAAAGGGTTATAAACAATGCAGTTTTTGGTGGTAAAACCATTATGTTAATTGCGCCTTTGTTATTAGTTATGTACTTTTAAGGTAATCGAGTATACTCGTAAATAAGCCTCACTCACCAAAAGGTTATAAAACCTACATAATTCATTTATTAAACATATCATACATCAAACTAAATCTCAAATATTTTATCCATCAATAAGGGTAAAATTTTTCACCTCGCAATCTTTACGTACTGTCAAAGACTATTTAGGATTGCTTTGTTGGTTGCTAGTCAACGCAAGAGGGTCGAAGTTTGAAATATTTATAGATATTATATTAGTTAGTTTTTTATTCATTTTAAATTAACTACTTTGAATAAAATAGCCATTTTCAATAGGGAGGGTCCTCCTATGGCTGAAACAAATCTATAATAGTAGATTTTACAACTAGTGCACAAAACAAACTATTATATAAAATGGTTTTGTGGATGAGTTATAAACTCTGCTTTTTACTTCGATTGCGAGGAAATAAAACAGTAGTATAATTTAACATTTCTTTAATTAGAATGCAAAGTAAAATTATTACAGTTTTGAATACTGAAAAAATGTTTTTCCAAAATCCTCTTCTTCACTGGAAATTTTTAAAATTTTTAGCAAATTGAAGAAATTAATAAACGCACGAAAAAACAAAAGCTGTTTCCCGCCACTTTTTTTTTTTTTATCCTACGTCAGTGTTATTAGGCTTGGGCTGCAGCGGCTGCAAAATTATTAAACTTTGTTAATAATTTTCTTAAATTAATTAAATAACCTACCGTACTTGAATTTAAATTTGAATATATTGTATGTCTTAAAAACACAGGCAAATAAAGTAAATATTATAAAATAACAAATTCTATCTATGAACTTTTTATTGTGTTTGGCTGTATGGCTCATTTTCTTTGCCTTAAGAGGGAACAGGGCCCGCGATTCTCCATACAAATGTATTCCCCGTTTTTCTTCCTGAAAATGCCTCTAGAGCTGTCATTTATTTTGTATAAAATCAGGGTCTCTATAGGCATGTCCCTGTCATTTCCTTATTTTCAGCAATTAATAAATAAGGAAACTATGACCCTCCAAAAATTACAAAAATGCCCCATTTTTACCGCCGTGATTAGAGGACTACCAGACTTATTCCGAAAAGTTTTTAGCATAAAAGAAAATAAAAGGAACCTAGACATACTCTTTCTTAAAATTTTAATGTAAAAAAGTATTAAATCGGCTTAGTTTTCGAGGAGAAAAAAGGAGAATGCCAAACGTCGTTTTCGTCAAAACTTTTGTGATATAATCGGTCTGAGCTGCAGTTGTCCCTATCGCACTTTACGGGGTTTAACTCGGTTTTTCGGGCGCAGCGCGACGGCAATAGTTTCTTTAAATACCTATTTTTCAAATTCCTCACAGCCCCTGTTCCCTCTTAATAAAGATACATTTATGAGTAGATACGTTAATGCACTAGTAAGCCTATATCGTGCACAAATAAGCACTTTTAGAGCATGAGAAGTGAAAACAAAAAAAAATTGACGTGAAAATTTTAAAAAGTTTTTGTTTTTTTTTTCGTTTCTGCTTATATTATCTATACTACTATTATCTATACAATGGTATATAAATTAAGTAGGTTCTGAGTACTAGCAGGAGTTTAACAACAAAAACAGTTGCAGAAAGGAGAGCACTCTCTAATGTTTCGCATTATGAGTCGTGCAATATTTGTACGAGCAATATGTGATGGAATGTAGAAGATAAAACAAAGACTCGGTATCGCCCTGGTCTTTTTAGGGTAACCACTTAAAATCATCCCTTTTCTGTTAGTTTCATCTCTAGCATAGAACCTAAAATCGTCTATAGGGTTTTAAGAGATCATAAAACCAAAAGAAAATTTAAAGGTTGTTTTTTTTGTTTTTTCGTTCCTCTATTTACTAAATCAATGATTTGAATCTTTATCTAATCTTGAAGGCTTGTAACACTACTAAAAATACAACAATACAATCTCAGATCACGAAGCTCCATTATCTAAACCACCAACAATTCATAGCATAAACATACAACCATACTATAATTAAGAGCAATAATAATCTAGATACATTATCATCTGTTCAGTACGCAGATAGGATCACTAGTTTGTAAACCAGCGCAAGCGCAGCGCTCGGGGCCTTATGCAGCAAAACGTGGGTGGAAGCTAGGGTGGACGGCGACAAATCACTGGGAACCCGGTTTAGACTAACGCATTGTGTATTGTTTGGATCAGGTGTTTCTAATACAGGTAATAAACAGGTTTACAAGGTTCATCTGTTAATGACAAAGTTGTTGATAAGATAACAAAGTTGGTATGGGTTTCTGTGGTATACCTACTCAAAAGATAAATATGAATACGCAGTTATGCTCGCATTTGACTCTGTATTGCGCCTACATACATTGGGATAAGGCTAGGAGGATGGATGTACAGAAGCCAACACATCAACCAAAAAAAAATTTAAAAAAATCTTTAATTGATTTTCAACTTTATCACTAAAATATAAGATTTGACAGTTTCGGATAGGTTGACCTGCTGGCGTCTGTACCTACCTGTCTCGTTGATCAATAATTATTTTAAAAAAATATATATATATAAATATTATAAAGAGTATTTTGAAGGTGACTGACCGACCCCTTGACAATTCAAGTCCCAGTAATTGGTTTATTTGAAATAATGCTTTTGAGGTCACTAAGGAATAAGGGCAGATTGCAAGATCTTGGATGATGAAGTTCATTGCAGAACATGGGAATTATGAATATAATATAACCATTAACTTGAATTACGTGAATTGCATGAAAACAACAGCATAAAATATTGTTTTAAGATAAAACAATTGTTTAACCTTAGATTATAGAATAAAAGAATCTTTTATTCTTTATTCTGAGGTTTTAACATAAAACCCTATGAGACTTGGCAATATGTATAATTAGTGGCTTTTGTGGGCATGATACCTACCTATTATTATTCAGATGTGCCCGTTGTAATAGCAGTCATGTCATTTCGTATAAAATAGGTTTTTATTTTTATTAATTTATTTATCTATATATAGATTCTTTACTATTATGTGAATGTGAGAACGTTGTAGGCTTAGTGGACTATAGATTTGTTGTCATCATCATTTTGTTGGTACCTGGTACTTGTTGAAAGACCTACACTGTCCTCCCATACCTAATAACGCTGCTATTTGAAAATATTGTAAAAGCCGATTATTTTTAAAAGAGTAACCGTGGAGTTTCTTGCCGGCTCTTCTCCATAGGAAACGGCCAATTGGAACCGTGCACCTAGCTTCTGACGTTTCGAAAGTGCCCATGTAGGTTTATGTGAAATAAAATATTTTGAATTTGAATTTACGGTAGCTTCCCGTTAGCGAAAGAATTTTCGGATCGGATTATGGGCATTCATGGGGTCTCCTCCTTAAGAGGGCCCTTCCCGGCCCGTCTATCGACAACGCGAGCATGTTTGAAAAGCTTGTTGTTTCATCGAGCGTAAGTGAGAACTACTAACAAGCAAGTGAGAACGCGATAACATTGTACGAAAAATAGTGTGTAAAAATTTGTTTCGGGAAATACGTGTTTTTGAGTTAGCCTTACAAGCTTTTGAAATATTTTTTTGTCATTTAGAATCTCCATTACATGTGCAAGGTTTCTATGCAGATGTTTTCTTTACTTTTACTATTTATGAGTACATTATGACCGGCCAAAGTTCAGGTGAAATTTGTGCAAAAAAGCAGATTTTTGGAGGCTTATACTGAATTTGTTTCTCAAATTTTCTATAAGATGTCTTCATAGAATCCTAGGTATAGTGCACAATATATATATTAGTTACAAAAAATCAAATAAAGATGTGTTACAACGCCATAATCACGTACGAGCGTTTGTATGAAAAGTATGACGGGTTGGCCGCTCTTAAGCGAAATCCGTAGTTCCGGCCGAAATTACGAGCGTTTCATACTCCGTCTCACTTACGGTAGGTACCTATGTCCGTAAGTGAGACGAAGTAGGAAGCGCCCGTTGTACATACAAACTCACAAATTTTACCTCTTTATGATATAATTATATAAGTGGCTATATGTAGGTATATAGATTTGAATGCTAAAAAGTGAATAACGGTTATGTTTTGGTCGTGACTGAAACTGGGTTTTATTTCAATCAATAGCTTCAACAATGGGATAATATAAAGCTTCGTGCAGACTAGCGCGACGCGACACCGGTTATTGTTATACCGAGAAGTTTTCTTAGAAATTGTATTGTTCCGAGTAGCGTCGCGCTGGTCTGCACGAGCCTTAATGCTTAGCTAAACTTTATTTGCGATTGTGAGTACCGTAAAGATCTGCAAACTTGAATGAATTATGATTTAAACTGCAAAATTTCATCGCTGCGAGTAAAGTGAGTACAAATGGAGAATATCTACGTTGATTTTGAAATAAAATAAACATTTTATATACAACTTAACTCCTTAATAAATACACTACAATTTGGAACGACATCATTAAAAGATTCAATGCAAAATTAAGGCAATGACCATAAACTACATTGCCATATAAAAATCGCAAGCGAGGTTAAAACAGACCATCAATGCACACTATTATAACATTTATTGACATAAGAGCCAAATTAGCATGTACAATTTTTGAAAACTGACGTAGATTCCCAACTTAACTGACCTTAGTAAATACGAAATTCTGGAGCCTTCAGACGACCTTTGAATATGTCAGAGCACTGAGATGGAAAGTACTGACTTCTGACGTCATAATTAGGTATATTATGATCATCTAAGCACGGCGCCATACAAGGACCTATGAGTCAGTCACCTTCATAAATCTTCGGCACATACATGGACAGTCGTTTGCCTAACGTGGGCGGTACATCACAATATGAGGCATAAAACCTACGTGTTAAGACTTAAACTGTCATAACAGCTTATGAGATAAAGTCAGTACTTGATCTTTAGATTTGCAATAAATGGGCAGGATTGTTGAAACTTAGAAAGTTATGATAACAAATGACGTATTTGCAAAACTTTCCATAGTTCACGAAGACAAAGCTGTCTGTTATTTTTAGCAGAGCTTATTTTGAAATGGCTGTGGCTAAGTTTACAAATTCCTAAGTCTTCACTCTTCACAGTAGGTTACAACACTCATCAAACACACACAAACACAAAAATAAAACACACTCACAAAATTTTAAGCGAAGCATCGCTAAGAAAAGATTTTCAAAATATTTTCATTTATTTCAAATGAATATACAATGCTACAATTAGCATTTTTTTTTTTTTTTATTTGAATAGTTTCAAGAATTCCTTCAGAAAGCTTCTTAGGTGAGAGCGTAAGGAACGCCTTATTTAAAAACAAAGTATTAAAATGAGGTAGTCAATCAAAGATTAATCTTAATGATATAACAGCTTATTAATATAATCATGATTAAGATGAATTCCAACCAAGAGTTGTGGATCTATTGTAAGTTGTAACCGCGACAATGAACCAGGTAATCCGACCCATTTTAAAACCGCAAGAAACTTGAGAACCTCCCAGTATTGTTTCCACGATCAACGACGACGTAAAGTCAGAAAAAATACTGTTATAATAATTCTAACCTCATGCCAAAGATACACAACTTCACAAATTTTCTCTAAGAGCAACGCCACTTGTTCAAAAATCAATCTTGACTCCGAGAAATAGAACGTCATTCGCTAAAACCAGATGTAGTAAGTTTGCCTGACTGGGTCAAGTTAACAGTATTCCCGCAAAGGTCATGATTTATTCATAATGCCGTGACATTGGACTTCCACGTGCTAGGTTGCTAAGCAACCGGGGGGACAAACAAACAACCCTCCGTTTCATTCAGCTTTTGAATTCGGGGCGAAATAGACGTGGTTTCTGAACCTGTAATCAAGTGAAGATTGTTGAATCAAAACTTATTAAAAGTGAAATCATGGTATGAAACCAGCATTTTAAAAGAGAAAGTATAGCACATATCCAAGAAAATTCTGGAGAAAACGCTGGTTTCATCTCATGGACGCTCGAGGCATCTCCCGTTCCTTGGATCACGTCAACTGGTGGGACCCTGAACATTGGAAGGCTCGAGGGCCGAGGACCATATCCTCGATATCTTTGGAAGACGCTGATCCTGCTGAAATCAGGAACGGCTGGTTGACCATTCAGCGTCCTAAGGTATTTAATAAATTAGTAACATGCACGACTTATATATGTATTTTAAATATAAGCTGATCAGTCCTGAGATAGCTTCATAAAAAAATCCTAAAAATGGTACAGAATTCTCAAAACGATGTCTGATAATGATAAGATAATTAAAATAAACTAAGAAATTAATAGTTTTGTCATACTGTGTAACGCAATTACCCCACGTCTACAATCTCTGGTATACTATTAGGTATACTAATTTAAACATTCGTCCATATTATTTCATTTCATTATTCAATACGACAAAAAGTTTCGAGTCTTGATTAAAATTAAGTCCATTCTTCACCCCTCGATTTCGTGCATTACACGCGAATTATTTGCGCTACGTGAAATTAAGATTTTGCAACAAAAAACCTGTTTTAAAACACAGTAACAGAAGTCAATGAACTTTGTTTTCTTTTTTTTTTGAGTACAGACGATGTTGTTTCCTATCGCCCCCTTGCGGCTAAAACAGGATGCTTGAACAGAAACAACGTTCTATGTTTAAACGTAGCATGGAATTTGCATGCATGATGTAACCTTTTTCCAGGGAATATGTCAATAATGGTGTAATGCTGTGTTTTGTGTAAATGTTTACAAACATGGATTCTGCACTCCTGTCAATTGACGATTTTAGGTATTATTATTAAATTGTATTGTATTAGTAAATTGTCGATTTTAGGTGATATTACGGGTGTAAGAATTTCAGTCAATTAATGGAATAATAATGAAGCCTCTCATTACAGGGCAAAGGGCCCTGTAGTGAGAGGCTTCATTATTATCTTTCAAAAGATTTTTATGGACGACTAGCTACTGCCCGCGGCTTCGCCCGTGTGTGACCTAATTATTTTTCTAAAATAAAAGAAAAGAAGCCTTCGTTACTCCATATAACATCAGTTATCTGCCAGTTAAAGTCCCGTCAAAATCAGTTCAGTCGTTTCGGAGATAAGCTGGAACAAACAGAGAGTCAGACGATTTTTTTTTTTGTGAGTTCCTTATTATACTTTCATATGGTTTCATATGGTAACAGTATGGTTTTACCAAAGGACGTTGCACAACTGACTCCGGAGTCACTTTATTAAAACACATCTTTAACGCATGGGAAGAGGCACAAGATGCAATAGGTATCTTCTGCGGCCTATCCAAAGCATTTGATTGCGTTAATCACGAAACACTGCTCTTGAAACTTCAGCATTACGGACTGGCTAAACTTGCGCTTAACATAGTAAAATCATATTTGAATGATAGACTGCAGCAAGTTCAAATGAACGGTGTAAATTCATTGGGTTTAAAAGTCAAAATGGGTGTACCACAGGGCTCGATATTGGGTCCATTCCTCTTTTTAGTATATATAAATGATTTACCTCATTTACTGAAAAACCGACCACAAATGGTGTTATTTGCTGATGACACATCACTAATTTTTAAGGTAAACAGACATGCACAGGAGCTTGACGACGTAAATAACGCTATGCTAAAGGTTCATAATTGGTTTACTGTAAATAATTTAGCATTAAATGAGAAGAAAACTAAATGCATAAGATTCGCGTTACCAAATGTTAGAAGTAATGAATGTCACGTTGTACTGAATAAGGAGACACTAGAATTCGTCGAAAAAACGGTTTTCCTGGTAATCACGCTTGACTCAAAAATACAGTGGGGTCCTCACTTAACATCACTTGCAGGGCGGCTAAGTTCAGCCGCTTACGCTGTTTGGAAAATCCGCCAACTAACAGACGTGGATACCGCGAGACTGGTCTATTTTAGTTACTTTCATAGCATCATGTCTTACGGTATTTTGCTGTGGGGACGGGCCGCAGATATTGATTCTATATCTTTATTCTGCAAAAGAGGGCTGTTAGAGCCATCTACAACCTCCGCAGACGCGAATCTCTAAGGGAACTGTTTAAGAAAATTAACATCATGACGGTACCTTGTCAGTATATGTATGAAAACATTATGTATGTTCGAAAAAATCTACATCTCTTTAGTAAGTTATGTGACAGGCATAATTTTAACACAAGAAATAGGCACAAGTTAGATCAACCACGTTTCAGATTGTCTAAAGTACACACTTTTTTTATGGGGTACTGTGTAAAATGTTATAATAAAATACCACTCGATATTCTTCAACTAAATGAGAAGAAATTTAAAACTTGCATTAAACGCACACTATGTAGACAAGCATACTATAAGTTGGATGATTATATCGTAGATAAAAATGCTTGGCTAAATGCTGGTCCTGCTCCACAGCCACTTGGGCTCACTAGTTAAAAATGAAAAAATTGATAGAGTTGGTTCCCCTTTTTTATTTTTTCTGACTACGAACATAATGTTTATTCTGTTTTTTTTTTATGTAACCAAGTTTAAATTATTGAATACTCCAATAGATAATATTGATTTTCTTTCTTTTGGTGGTAAAATTCTTTAAATACATTGCAAACTATAGTTTTGTATAACTTAGATGCATTTTCAACCGACTTCAAAAAGGTATTATTTGTATGTTTGTTACGCGATTACTCCGCCAATTATGAATTGATTTTGATGATTCTTTTTTTGTTTGGTAGGGCATACTTCAGGAGTGGTCCCATATAAATTTGGTCAAGATCTGATAAGGGGTTTTTGAGTTAGCTTCAATAATACGTATTTTTCCCACCTAGTATATGTGGATGATATTCTAATAGTTCCTGTCACTGTAATTTACATAACAGCCATTCTATTCTGTAATAATCTCACGGTGAAAACTTAGGTGAAGTGACCGTGAAGTGAGCTGTCATTCCACCTGCTAGGGACAGCTCACTCCGAGCTCACTTCACCTAAGTTTTCACGGTGAGATGGTTACAGAATAGCACTGCTGGTAATGGGTATTCAGATTTTTGTGGGGGTTTTGTGTAGGTACCACAACTAAAAAGTGAAAAATAAAAACTTTTTCACAAAAAATAAAACCGACTTCCAAAAAAAAAACACTACAAAGTGAAAAATAACTTTGATTTCGGAAGTCGGTGGCAAAAAAACCAAAATAAAAAACCAAAGACACCGACTTCCGAAATCAAAGTTATTTTTCACTTTGTAGTGTTTTTTTTTTGGAAGCCGGTTTTATTTTTTGTGAAAAAGTTTTTTTATTTTCAATTTTTGTAAATGTGAGTACCATGGAGTCGTTTAATATGTTATTATGTTGATTTTGACTTGAAAGAGCAGGGTAGTTGAGAGTATGTCATAATCACCTAATGTCTCGCTGATGGTGGCGAGTGTGTTGGATCATTCGGTTCCCTACAAAATGGTTGAGCTGGATGGTGCTGATCCACGCGTCATGTTCGTGAACGGGCGCCGTCAGTTGAGACTGGTCATCTTTTATCTGCCAGGGTTTATTTTTAATCTTATCTATATTTTTAATCGTTTTTGTTTTTTTTTTTTTTACATTGTTCTTACATATAGAATCAACAACAGTAATGTACCCAGGATTTTATAATTTCTATATTTAAAAGAGTGTCCTTGGAGTTTCTTGCCCGTTCTTCTCCATAGAGATAGATCTACGTTTTGGAATGGGCAAAAAGCTTCAACTTTCTGACTAACTGACTGACTCTTTGACAATTCAAAAGTGCCTGTAAATGGTTTAATTGAAATAAATGCTTTGAGTTTGAGTTTGAGTTTATGTATAAATACATAAAATCAAACTCAAACTCGTAAAAAGCTGTTATTTTGACATTACAAACAGACACTTCAATTTTATTTATTTGTAGATGCGAAAGCGCCAATGCATATTAATTATAAACAAATCTTAAAATAATTGCAACAAATTTTTCGTGGATGTAACATTTTATTAATTGCAAAAAACAATTGATCTATAGAAAAAGCCTCCATACTGAAACTTGTTCAAGTTCATGTTCTTCTTCCACATTAAATCGTAACAGGTAGGCAGTATTCTGTAGTTTCTACCTGGTAGTTCCACTGCGCTCCAAAAACCCATTGTTCTCAAAATTTTAATGTTCATACATTGATTCCACTGCGCTCCAAGAATTTTTTAGTAGAGTTAGCAAAAAATAATAATTTAACATGAAACATTATACCTACTATTAAATATATATTTAATAAAAAATAAAAAAATGCGTATCAAATATTTTATTAAGTACAGACAACTTATGGTTTGCCTTTTATGCTGACTCTACTTATTTCATTTTGGAGCGCTGTCGTGGCGTTGTGGAACCATACTTTTTTTTAAATAATATAGGTAATAAAAACTTGGAGCGCAGTGGAATGCATTCCCGCTATCTAATTAAGTACACCACACATTTTCGTAAACGATTACGATAAATTTGTTTCATTTTGACAGTTGAACAACATTCATTGCGTTATTTACACTGTTGAGCAGATTTTATTTTTCGAACTTATAGAGCAATAGATTAGCATTTTTTTTTCAAAACGATTCCAATTCCGGTTGATAGTGTATTACGTAATTCTGAAGCGCAGAGAAACTACGCTTTCTGCCTACCCCACGGGAAAGGTGTGAGTTTATTTATTTGACTCAGACGACAGCTGTAACCAAATTACATGTTCTCATAGTTATGATCTAAAAATACTCTAACTTGCTTACATATTCTGAAGGTTTTCTTTATTAGCATTCACGCCATCTGTATCGATTCCCAGTTAAAATCAAATAAAACGTGGTACCTATTTAAAATTTCAGTTATCGATTTTACCTTCAACATTTTTCTGTCCGCCCCTAAAAACTAAAACACGCAACTAATGATTAGTGAGTGTTTCTATTAACGTTTCCCTGAAATATCGATATAAGCACTATTTCAATTAATTATTTAAAACATACAAATTGACGTAGGTAATTTAGGGGTATGAGGAACAGGGTGTACAGTTCACTCATCCACCATAGAAAAGGGAGGATCCTCCAACCAGACGGGTGTTGTGTCTGGCGGGCCGACTGCCCCACTGTTGATGTCGGATAGTCTTATAAATGTTATTCGCGCGGTAAACTCTAATTGCGCGATGCAGGATTTGTGTGACGTCATGTCTTTGATGCGTAGTTCGTATGTGGCGGTGTAACCACTACATCAGTCCCGTCCGGAGACCGGAGGTCGATAGTGGGCTGAGTCTTGTATCTTGCGATGCTTCACAGTGCCAGTGGAGGTTCCAGTGAGTCGGAACCGGGTGCCGCATAGTTCGCGGTGAGTCGGAACTGTCTGCGGTGATTCCCCAGTGAGTCGGGGTGGCGCTACGTCACGATCCAGTGAGTCGGATGTGGTATAGCGCCGGGTTGTGGCTGGCTGCTAGCGTCGACCAGGAGAGGGTGGGTAGACTGAGCTCTGCTTGTGAGACCGGCCGAAGGTGCAGGTGCTGTTTTAGTTGCACGAAGGCAACAGCAATGTTAACAGCATTATTGTGTTTTTCGGCAGTTAGAAGTAATATAGCCAGTACCCTAATTACGTAATACACGATAAATCGGAATTTGATAATTTTGAAATACATTTCTTATCTATTGCTTCATAAGCTAGAAAAAAAAATCTGCTCAACAACGTAAATAACGCAGTGAATGTTGTTGAACTGTCAAAATGAAACAAATTTGACGTAATCGGTTACAAAAATGTGTTGCGTAATTAATTAGAAGGCAGTTCTTCTGTGGTTGAGGATTCCGGGTGAAGCTCGCTTCCATCTTCGGCATCAGTTGAGATGAGGGCCAAGAGCATCCCTTGGGGTAATAAGAAACTAAAACTAAAAGCAATGGCCCATTGCTTGCTTTTAGTGGCCATGTCAATATTTCCATAAAATCCAGAAAAAAAAACACAAAATATTCTTTTGTTTTATCTAAGTGCAATGTCCATCACATTGGGTAATGGTTGAAAGGTTAATGAACTGGTTATCAAGGGTGATCAATGCCTATCGAATTGGACAGTACAACGAACTCTAGTAATGATGATAAATGTATCCTAATACTATTTAGACAGTGCCATTGACGATTTTACGGCTATACAATTTCTTCACATTATTAAATTGAAAGATATTTGATGCTAATCGATTAATTATTATATACAAATAAAATTTGAAATTTAGTAGCAACAAAAGGATAAATAACTTAAAACATACATAAACACACTCCTGTAGATATCTCCCAAAGGATTAGGCAGGGGGGGGGGGGGTTAATCTACAGGGTGGCAGGGACATCAACGTACAACTCGTTACCCTGGATGTCCTGCCACTCTGTATAATAGTTTTATTATAATGTAAGAGTCAGAAAGGTACGCTAATATGATTAACGCCGGTAGCACACCTCCCTCGCGAAACCAGCAGCGAAATCACGGTAGGTCAATCCGCGCATCCGATTCAAGTAGCGGAAAATGACGCGGGTCTTTTGAACTGACCTACCGCGGTTTCGCTGCTATGGATTCGCGGCGGAGGTGTGCCACCGGCGTTAATAAAAGACAATATCCAAAAATATTACATGACGTAACTTATGCTGACTATATATAAAAATTACATAATATACATCAGAATTAGCAATTTTTATAAAAGCCAAAAGTTTTGTTAGCTCGACGTAGAATGACTCACCGATACGACCCTGAATTTGTTTGTTATCTTCGATCAAAACTCATTTGACGATATTAATTCATATCGTACCTCTTACGTCTTCAACAATGCTATGACCGAATTGTAAATACTACGTGCATCTATAATTCGTATATATTTTGTCTATAACGGTTGATGACTTTATCTAAATTGAAATCTTTTGGGTGATGCCATCCTAGTATCGATAAGATTGATTCGCATTTGGAGATAAATTACGACCTAGAGTCGCAGAAGGTAGGTACCTATTACATTATCATATAGCATTCATAGAAAATAATACTTCTTCATGATTCTAGTGTCCTGGTAGTTTGTGAGACGATACCGCACGTGATTCTCATGTCATTTCATTTATGTCTATCTATATCTGTGATTTATTCAATAACAATTTACATTGTGTCTGAATGTTATACAAATACCTACACAAATAATTAAAATAAAAACAAATTAAACACAGAATTAAATTAGTTTCATACAATGTCATTGCCAACCTACATTAATATTATTTACACTCTTAAAAGTTCAAAATAATTTAAATTAACAATATTTTATTTAAAATTCACTACATTAATCCAAACATGTCAGAACCAGTTATTAACGTCAATAACATTAAAAATTCACACATCCCTTTATTTCCTGTATTTAATGTCACAATTAAATTCGTTGATGTCAGCATTTCCAATATGTTATGTTCAATTTTGTAATAATGGTCCAGCTAAAAGACATCATTGAGAAACTCATCAACAGTATAATAGCATTTTTCTACCAGAAAAGATTTAACTTGCTGCTAAAACTAGTTTAAATTATATAAGGATTTCCTAGTTGTTCTTGCCAATTTACCGATAGTAAATTAAAAAAATATACGCCAGTGCGAATTTACACCTACAGCCTTGAGTCACACACACGTTCCGGAAAAGTAGCCCCTGAAAGCTTAGGATCAAAGAAACTCATACACCTACCTAAGTACCTACTTATACTCGTAAAGTGGCATAAGCGACTGAGTGCTTACTTGTCTAATATAATAATAGGCTTGTCGTTTTAACTAATCCATTTTGGAATCTTACAAGTGCAATAATATAATAATACTAACTTTCTTGCGAAGTTAACAATGGCGCCAATTCTCTTGTAGGTACACTGAACTATCACTAAAATTCCTTATTTTTGGCTATGAGAATCAACTATTCTGCAAAAAAACTCTAAATTTAAAAATAATTTTGACACAACTAAAATCGAATATGACAATCAAAGTCAAATTCAGAATAGGAAAATTTGCCATTTAACAGGAACAAACAAAATGTTGGTGATATTTAGTATAGTTTAGAGACATTTGTGACATGAGAATCGGCACCATTATCTTGCGAATAAAATTCGGAAGATGATCGAGATAACTATGATCAGTTAAAGCAAAGCGTAAAAAATAACTTGAGCAAACGCGGTAATGATCTCATTTTTAATTATTATACTTACGTAACTGATATTCGTCTTGTCTTGATGTACTTTCATAATCATCAATCAGCCAAAAATTTCCACATCTGGACATAAGTTAAACATATGTGGGTGCGTCCAAGCGAAAAGGGTATTGAGTTAAGACTAGATTCGGTATCTAGAATAGTCAATTCATAGTAAAGATTGAAAAAATATTCAAAAACTGGCACATTTTTTTTTTTAATCAGACATTTGAAGTTGAAATTCTGAAAAAGTCGTATATAGCCATTTATTATATGAAATTGTAGATAGTTGAGCATTTATTAATAATCAATTAAAATCGCGAAATGCAATTTTTCACCCGACTTTACAAAACTTCGTAAATCTCGGAAACGAAATGCTGAGAACTGGACCCTTTTTGCTTGGACGCCCACATAATATAGCTAATGTCTCTATATTAACAGATTTGTATACGAAATATTTTAATAAGTTATAATTTTTCTCAAGAAAAATGTAAACAACATTAACTAGGTACCCTATAATAATATAATCATGGTATTTTACCTCAATCTACATTTCTAAGGTCGATGACTGGTGAGTCAGCGCAGTCGCCTCGATGTGCGCCCGCGCTGCCGCACACTTATTATGGTCATTGCATACCCGCTCGTATAAACACTGTTGATAATTATCTTTGCCTTATACATTGTTAATAGGGTCATTAGAAAGACACGTGAGGGAATGGAGAAATGGTTTGACCTAAATCTGTCTTTAAATTATTTTAATTGACAAAAATCGTTCACAATAGGTATCAGTGGACTTACTCAACCACAAGTGGTTTTCGATGTCGTATAGCTTTCAGAGCTCTGCCTATTCAGACAGATATCGGTCTACAAAATTTAGATAAATCATTACTTTTATATTTAGGCGATGGTGACTGTCTGATAAGGAACTAATTTTCCGATGAAGGAATGGCAGCTAAAGCTTCCCCCGATCCTTATTATATTTGTTAAAACAAGAAGGAAAAATTGTTGAGGTATAAAAAAACGTAGATCTTTCTGCTTGCTAAATCATAACATACTCGTACCACATATTTTTTTATGCAATAATTTTATTTATATTTTAATTTTAACCATAATTCTTCTATCCTTTCCGAATTTATTTAGGGTCAGTGCAACATGTCTTTTTACTTCCATACTTCTCTTTTAGTCTCGGTAGTCAACCCCTCTTTCTAGCCATATCATCTTACACACAGTCCATCCGTCGTTTCTTTAGTCTTCCTCAACTTTTACAGCCATCCCAAACTTTTTAAACCTTGTTAGATCTTATTCTAATGGAGCTCTACCTTTCCAACAAGATATCCACCTAGGTACACCTGTTGTTCGAGAGTCAGTAACATTTTATCTGATAACATTTTTAGATTACAAATATGGTAAAAGATTACCATACTCATCACGTCTTGGAAACATCGCAAGAACAGCATTGCAACTGCGTCAATTAGATAGTTTAGCAGTTACGTTAGAAGTCGTATGTTACGCGGATGTTGCCTTACTATAATTATTTTTGCCCGCACCTCATCATATTTCAGATGTGTCATAAATTGCCTGACATAGGTAATTAGTTTCGCTGATTGCCAACTTTGTGCCCATAACTTGCCCGTAAAATATCTTAGATTCAAAATATATAATATTTTTTATTTTCTATACATATAATTAAATATATTAACGAATTCCAAAAATGTACGAGTACACACTGTAGGTCGAGTCTGATGCCGAAAATATAGTTTTAAATTTTTTGCGCGTTTTTCTGTTAGTCTGGATGTATGTTTCGGATTGGCGCCAAAACGGCTGGACGGATTTGGATGAAATTAGGCACACAGATAGTTTATAACCTGGATTAACACATAGGGTACTTTTAATCTCGGGTACGTTCTTGTGGAATAATTTCTGACATCCAAAAAGTCGGGCAAAAGCTAGTACGTTTCGTTTTTTTCTAGCCATAGCCTCAGATTCGGTTGTTGTAAAACGGCCCTAACAAGGTCTGCAAGCAAGAATGCAAAAAATTGCACTGGGGTCGTTACGTCAGCGCGGGTATGATTGATGAGACAAAACAGTTAACTTTATAATAGGATTATTTGCTTGTTAGAAAGAGAGAGAATGTATAATTCGTGCCTATCTTTAGCCGTGTGCACCGCGCCCGGCAAGACTTTTGGTTTATGGGGCGGTGATGTACCGCCGGTGGCCACATGAAGATTTGCCCCGTAGGATACCAAATACCTAGTCATGAGATGCCAGCTGAATTTGGTAATTGAAAGCTTCACGCCAGTAGCAGATCTCCGCCGCGAAACCGAATATTACCGCTATTCGAAATTCGAGTAGCGGAACATGACGCGAGCCAGTTGAATTGAACTACTGCGGTTTCGCTGCTATAGTTTCTTGGCGGAGATGTGCTACCGGCGTCAATACTGTTAGAGGAAGGACCGTTGACTAACAAGAGTCATGGCCTATTCAACTGCTCGACCATAAATTACTCCGACTTAATTGCAAGAAAGATACGCCAACAGTGAAATTGTACAGCTGCCCTAATCATCGCACCCAGAATGGCCTTCGAATTCGTCACCATCGCCAATCTTCCGCGTAGTACTAACCGATTGTCTCCTCAAATGGTCGTACACCCAACCTTGTCCGTTTGTATACAGCCAAGCTATTGATTTGACACCCACGCCTATATTACCCGATGTTTTATAATAATACTGTTTTTCCTTTCACTTGACGTTTTAATACATTTACGAGGTCGTAATGCGACGTTTAGCGTCTTTGTTTTGTGATAGCATATTTTTATATTTAGTTTATTTTTTTTCTATTCATTACAGTGTTTATTTGTGAATGATGAATGAATTAATGAAATGCACCGATCCCAGCGTGGTTTAACCAGACTCGATAAATCGAATGTACCTCAAGATGAAATGAATGAATGATTGATGAAGAAGAATGTGCCTCATGCTTCATGGAGCTACAGAGGCTATTGCAAATCAAGGAGTAGACCGGGGGCGCGGTAATGGTAGGGAAGACGTGCCCTCAGGATATGGATGGTTTTGCGATCCGTACCGGATATGCATCCTTGAGTAGGTAATGGAATAGTGGAGAGAGGGGTGATATTTATCTTTGGATGGGCATCTTCTTACGGCGTCAGCTTCACCGGTGCATGTGCCCTTTGCTGTTTCTAATGTCTTCGTCTGAGGTGGTCTCGACGCTATCCGTTTCAGGCTTCTTGTAAATTTCACTAGCAGTGTTCATGATTTTTAACTCGGTCTTCTGCCGTATCCATCCAAAAATTCAGTTCCTTGTCGATTTCATGCATTTTCTTTTGTCTTGGTTCATAATTCCTAGCGTGGTTAATCAAGTCTCACCAGGTTGTTTCAAATCCAGTTTCACCGGTGAATCTTTTGGAGGGGTTAAACTGCTTTCTAGACTATTTCCTTTGTCGTTGTATTTAAACTGACTGTTGTATTATAGTTCACAGTTATGTAGACTATTCTGCACAAATAAAGTAACTAAACCAGACCCCGAGAAAAAACTCCGACTCACAAGACAGGGTGGCGCTTCGCCTCTTTTTTTTCTATTTGTATCTTGCTATTTATTTATTTAAGTATAATTTACACACCTAAGTCTTGAATGATATCAATAAATCCCTACTTGAATACCTTTGTCTACCATTAGCATTCCTTTTATAAATATAATTTATATATTTTTATTTGTAGGGACCTATTATTTTATTTATAAAATCAAACTTTAGATTTTATCATCTACTATGTATAATCGCTATTGCTCGATATCTATGGGTTAGTAATTTACACAATGGGGATCATGATCCCCATTGTTTCATTGAATAACTTAATTTATTCTTTCACATAATATTATTAAGTTTCGCGACCTAACGATGCAGATCAGCAGCATATAGGTACTTATCCAAATTTGGATAACTTAAGTACCTTATTTATTCTTTCACGTAATATACGCGACCTTTTTTTTTTTTTGGTGGGGAAATCATCAAATTACTTCTCCCGCTCTGGGCGGAACGGGAGGGCGTGTCAGACTCTTACTGACTAAAACCCACCCGATTTCCTTCAGTAGCCTGTGCAATGCCAGGGGCCACGGTATTACTTTCGGACTTTCCCGCAACCCCGGCAGGCGTCGGTCCCATCGGACCCCTTCACCCGCTGACATCTCTTTGAGGCGCGCATGAAACACAATGCGCCGTCGACCCTGGCCTGGTCCTTACCGGACGACGAGCTACCCATTGCTCAACGTCCGCAAGCCCACCAGTACGGTGGCCGGGAATCGGCTATCGATTTCCGACGCCCAGGGCGTCTCCTCCTGCGGCGGCTAGGGGCGTGAGGGCCGCGAATTTTGCCTCTCCCTCACGTGTTCCGCCTCCTCCTTCGCGAGCATTACTACCATGTACCATGGCCTGGACCAGGGCCGGATGCGAGAGATCGCCTCCACGAGGACACGGCGGTGCTCTACCCAAGCCGGGCAGACCTCCACCGTATGCTCCACCGTGTCCTCCGGGCGATCCAAACTTACGCGACCTAACGATGCAGATTAGCAACATGAGTATACTTATGTAACATGTATAAGGTACTTATATGTAAAATATATTTTTAGAATAGCCCCTCCAAGTTCTTGCTACATAACACCTATCTTCAATCCCACAGCTGACATTAGCAACCAAAGTGGCAAACATCATAAACAGTAGCTAGGCAGGTAGGTACAGTCGAACAGACCATTTGGTTTACAGGCAAAAATATCCATCTTCTCAGTTGGTACACTGCCAATATTAATTTTTATCGTTTACGTATAACTTTTTAAGCTTCAGGCTTCCTATACATGGAGCCGCACCGGACCGCAAGATGAAAAAAAATCAGAACATCTCAGAATGAAAATGTAAAATCTACGCGGCGGCGCATGGGCGATATTCAGTCGTATGAAACAACATGCGATCCGGTGCCGCGCCCGCGTCATGTACAGGAACCCTAATACTTAAGAGAGTAATGTAAAATATTGACTACTCAGCACACTCACAACATTGTTAAAGCTGATTATCAGACGCTTCATTCGAGTGAATGATAATTTTTGTTTCATTTCACGTATACACGCCTTCTACTTTCATTTAATTTTTAGATCATTTGGTAAGCGAGTGTAGGATGCCGAATTAAAGGCAAAAATGAATAAAAAGCGTCGACTTTAGTCAGTAGTTGCAAGTTAAATGCCTGTATACCATAAAGCTTGTTCGATTGTACAGTCATATTGTATCAGTCACGACCGCACGAAACAAGCACGGTGCACACGCGTGCGTTACACGCTAAACGTGAATCGTGCATTGCACATTTTAATGTTGTGCCTACTAATGTTGTGACGCACTTCACACTAGTGTAGAAAATAATACAGATTTGTGAAAAATCTATTTCCAACTTTAGAAAACCATTAGTGTCACTAGAAATGCTGACTATAAAGTGGGCCCTTACATAATTTCTGAAAAATATTAAGATGACGAGTCTTTGCGTTGCGTGCTAATTACAAAGAAACTGCTTTCAGAAATCCCTAATACCATAACATTGCCACAACCAGAGATTTGGACCAAATGTTTGACTTGAAAATGACACACCATCAAATTGACCACGTTAATAAGAACGATCCTAATACCCAGAGGTATCCTCTGGGGAGAAACTGGTGCCTTTCTTTTTGTGCCATCTTCACAAAAAAATGCACTCATCATGCATACTCGTCTGTTTTAGCTCCATCATTTAAAACAACATAGGTAATCAATGCAAGTGTGTCGGCTGCTAATAGCTCCTTCGAACCCGTTTTCTAGAAGATAATTTAATCTAGTCCTTGCCTAAATGACCTGGCTTAAGCAGGCATTAGTATACAACATAATAAGCATTCCATGTACCTTGCATACGTGACGACGTTGTTGAATAAGGGGATCTCACGAAGATGTTATAACATAATTAAGTTCTATGGGTTTTTATTGGTTGTTGAGCTTTGGAGAAGTGTTTAGGCACAGTATAATAAAGTAACAGTATTACGTCTCAGCAGTGACCTTGAAATAATGACCTACGGCCGCTCGTTAGATAAATCTTCCGCGCTCGTGCGTTACTGACGCGCACTCGAGACTGTTGCGTACTCGGATTACACTGAGATTTCGAAGCGCGTCGTCGTTACGGCCGTTTTCTATGAAGACTTAATACTGTGGTTTAGCTACATAGATTAGGTATCTCATTCAGATTTTAAAGGCTCCCGCAGACAGGCGCGACGAGACGGTGCGACACGATTCTGATAGAATATACTCGTAACATGAAGTTTTCTTAGAATTTGTTCTACTAGAGTCGTCGCGCCTTCTGCGGGAGCGTTAACACTTTTTGTCATTTCTTGGATGGACTGTTTTCCTTCGAGGAAGTCTGACTGAAAAGTGGTGTGGAAATCCGTTGTCATGGTTAGGCATGTGATGCCGATAAATGAGGGTAGTGTGAGGAAAGGTTTGAGTACGAATGTGGTTGGGTATAAGAGTAGTAGGGGAAGACCAAAGAAACGATGGATGGTCTGTGTGAAAGATGATACGGCGACATAGGGAGTGAGATGACGAGTAATAGAGATGTATGGAAAAAAAGACATGTTGCGCTTGCGCCGACCCCAGATAAATTGAGATATGGGTAAGAGAATGATAACTGTTTTCCTCCAAGAATATCGTCTCAAAATTAGCCGTCTCGATAGAATAACAAATGCTTTATTCGGTGGGTTTTTTTTAATGTCATCTTTCCCTCGCTCGCTAATCGAAATAATCTAATCTGTGGAAATGATTTTGTGACAAGGGATGGAACTGTGTCACATGAAACCGGGGAAGCGTGCGCTATTTGATGGATTTGACCAATGAGCGCGCGCGGTGCTAGGGTTGGCCATCAGAAACGACCTTGACGAGGCCCCGCCCCTTATTACTTACCTTAATGTTCCTTATTACCAAAGTGAAATATCAGATGTTACTCATCATTATGTGACTAGGTACTGTAAGACTCGCTCGTTTTTTTTTAATATATTTTTTTCGTATTATTATTATTCATGATAGATATCATGTTATTACAGCTCATTAGGTAAGTATATTACCTAAATCAACATAGGTCTTCGTGTCTGGACCTCATTGAATATAATTTAGGTCAGGTGATATAATTATATTTAGTGTTTCAGTGATTATTTGTTATTATGAGGCACAACCCAAATATAAAAATTGGCTATAATTTTTTTCATAACCTAGATGTTGATTGAGATAATTTTACTAACCTAGGAGTTTAGAACTGTTTACACTTAAATAATTAGGTTTTTAGAGTTCCATACCCAAAGGGTACCCAACGGAAACCTATTACTTATACGTTGTCCTTCCGTCCGTCCGTCTGTCTGTATATTTTGAACCGTAATAGGTAGACACCTAAAGAGAGTCTGTAACTGCTATGGTCCCTTTAAAAAAAAAAACATACATTTTAAAAATTAAAGGGAAAATTTAACCCTTTTATGTAACCCTTAATTTTTAATTTTTATTTATTTTTATACCTTTAAAAAAATGTAGTGTTTAATACGAAGCGGTCCCGTTCGGACGGTGGTACGGAACGGAACTCTTCGTGTTGTCCGAATCGCTCTTGGCCCGTCTTTTGGTTTGGGATAGTAGATAGAATAATGCATTCGCTCGTTTGGTCTTAACCGACCTTAACATAGCACAGCCCAATGCACATACCTCTTAACTATACTTAAGTCTTGAAACACGTAATTCCCTTTGTCTTTGAACAAGAGCATCCCTAGTCATATGTCTCCATACTACAGTATGCAAGTCTTTGTTCATTTATTAATGTCAACGAACATTGCTAAGTCAAACACAAAGATTGCAAATGCTTTGTCTCATCATGGTCTCATTTAACTAGCTAGAGGCTAGGCTGTGGTACCTAGCTTCTGACGGTTCATAAGTGCCCATGTAGGTTTATGTGATGTGGTTGGAACTTCCGATAAATATTACATGATCTCCGACTTCGAATTCGGCTCCGATAAGTTTGAATCGGAGTTATACCTACCGAAGATCGAAACGCAGTGATGTACGTGACTAGAGCGCGTACTGGGTAATTTTTTCACGCTCGCACTCTAAGTCTCGATTTATGGTTTTGTGTATGTCAGACGCGTCACGTTAATTTGTTAAATTCAGTTAAGAGCGGTTTATTAAGTAGTTAGTTTAATTGATGATTTGAAGCCAAAAAAAGTGTTCCGACTCCGGCTGCGGCTCCAGTTCCGACTCCGACTCCGGTTCCGATTCCGATTAATCAAATTTAAAACCTCCGATTCCGGTTCCAGTACAACAATCTCCGTAACATCTACATATATGATTAATCATGTAGAGACGCAATTCATCGGTCAAATTTTTGATTGATAAATGATTTTGATGCTTGGTTTTGGCTTACAAAATTTTTAAGATAGGTACCACACTTCTTAGTCCTAAAATGATTAGGTTTTGAGACCGAGATCAATTTCGATCATTGTTCTAAAATCATGCTTTGTTCCCCTGATAGTTTTCCTAAGAAAAACAAAAGAACTCTTCCAGTTTTACATTATGAAATATCTTTACATTTTCGGCTTGTGTGCCAAATTCAAAATTCATAAAACTGTTGATTTAATCCAAAGAATACGTTTTTTCAGATCATGGCAAAATGTTCTATTAATGAAATTAAATGTTACGCATACTTCCTAAAACAAAATAGTCAATACAGTATTACGGAAGTATGGAACAATAATGTCATTATAAAGTCGGTTGACAGGTTGTCTGTGCGCAGCGATGCGTAGGCGCCGACCGGGCGACCTCACGCCCTCACTCCAAAGTTATCGCGATACTGTGAGAAACGAGTCGATGAGTAATCTTATCAAAGACGTGATTGTCATTTAAATATTATGTAGTTTGGGATTTTACTATGCAAATTATGCAGGTGGAAAATTAATTACTTAGGAATATTCTACTGTCTATGAAACATATTCTATACATATTCTATCTATACAAATACTTAAATAAAATTGAAGTGTTTGTTTGTAATAATATTAAAATACATATAATACATTATATACAATACAAATCATTGTACAATATAATGTGGAGCAGGACGATTGACATTCCTTAAAACCACATAAAGAGTGTCATGTTCTTTACCCGTATACAAAAAATCAATCAAATCCAATGAATACTTTAGCCACAGGAAATTATTTTTCATTTTCTTATTTTTCAACATGATGTAGATCTGAGTCCGTAATAATAGGTAAACATTGTAAGGTCAAGAACCTGTGCAAAACGTACGATTCTATATCCTCTACGTCTCAATATGCTTGAGAGACAGAGAAAGGTGTCATACGATTCCACTCTGACGCGCCCCGCCCAGTCCCACAAAATAATACTACAATTAGAAAGAAAAAGAAATATTACTTACGCAAATTATGCATTAGTGGTGCATAGACAATTGCGAGTGTGTGTGTGTGAGCGGAATTTTTTCGGCAGTGTCGGGACTCGGTCACAGTCAGTGCATAGCGGCGCCCTTTGACGAGCGCACACGGCTACTTTTTTATCACGAGACGAGCCGCGCGCGCATTGTTGTGATTTTGTGAAAAAATTTAGTTGTTATTTGTGATTAAAGACGATTTAGTGTGACTTATTGTTCAGTGTTAGTTTAATATCAGTTAGTTAATTAGGTATCGATGTCGCTTGTGCATAATGAACAACGGTGGAAACCTTCAAAATTTATAAATTTG